>CM033476.1:212883909-214133909 GCA_019447015.1 Hymenochirus boettgeri | reverse complement strand
CGTGTCACTTTGTAAAGGCAAACATATATGTTGAGAGATGCAATACGACACCTGATCCGATAGACGCTCTCCACACACTATCTGTATATTATTCCAGCGTATGGAGTGAGTTGCACTTCCAGCCTGTAGTCCCGGCCGACTGCCTGTGTCGATTATCAACTTATTTAATGAGCTGCGGCTCCAGCCCACGGTGTACTAAAATCCGACGTCTCGGGTAATGTGTTGGTATCACCACGGGTGGCCTTGGCTGCTCTCGCAAGCTTGCCTACCTGCTGTGCTTTTGGCTGGGATTGAGTTGTGCCTTGTTCCACGCTGCAGTACTTGTTTGGATCCACCTAATTACAAGATGGGGAATGTTGGGGGAGTGTTCTACGCGTTTCGGCTTGATGCTGTCATCATCCTTGATGCTGTGGGTATATGTGTGTATGTATAATGATAGTATTTAGGTTGAGAAGCCTGCTATTATTGTGAGTTGATGTTTTTATATACATGTAAATTAATAAATGTTTCTAGTATATCTATATAAATGGTATTTTATTGGATATTCACGCGGGATAATATGTTTTTGCCTACTTACCCTCTTTTGTGGCATTCCGAGCACTATTTAATTTAATTCAATATATGAATACATATATATACATATATATGTATATACTAACTAGGTTTGCTCATAAGCTTTATTGTTAAGATCGCCAGCGCGGCTATATTAAGGTGGCCCTGGTATTTTGGGTACATAGACTTGTTCATAAATACCATCCTCACCGGGACCTACAATCCTTTATAAACAGCTCCTTTACCTTCCGTTCTTCAATAGAACTGGATTCCCAGAAGTGGATATTATGAGTGGAGATACCCTTTAATGGGGATGTACACCATTTTCCCCACCTTTATAGCTCTCTCCAACATCATATTTTGCATTGTTCTCCCCGTCATTAATAACTATTAGATATCAATACTTGTCTTTCGCATTTCCTCACTTAGTAAGGAGTCTCACACACACTGGATTCTGGGAGATAGCATCAGTACTTCATGTGCTGGATTGGGATACAAAAATGTGGAGCCAGGTTAACCTGCTCTGAAGCTTTTATTCACCTTTCAGATAGTGAAAGTTTCATTCACCTTCACATATTTTACGTTTTTATTAGATAAAAGTTTAGTAGATGAAGGTTTATTGAGGAATGCATTGCACAGAGCTGTGCTTAGATCAGGTTTATGTCACTATTTTCCTTCTGTACTATGTTGTTTCTATAACTCTATAAGTAACTATTAAAGGGGTAATATTAAAGGGTATGCAGACAGAATGCAATCTGTGAGTGGTTATTAGATTTGGGCATATTGAAATCAATATCATAATAAAGCAATCCTAAAGAGTTTGTGATAGACTGAGTCTGATCACATATGAAATCTGCATATTACAAAACTATGTAGCCAGCTTTAGATGGGGGGCCTTATACATCTATCTATCTGCCACATTATTGAAACATGCAGGGACACATTAAAGGATAAGTAAACTGTAAAAACAACAAAAGTTGCCAGATTTCTCCTCCTATGTTATGGCCTATGGAGTTCTGCGCCCACAAGCTTTTCTACTTACTGGGTCCCATAAGGTAAGCCCCAGGTTTAGCGAATGCATGTGTGAAATCATCGCGCACGCGGCATGACATCAACGTGTGCGCACGTCGCCACGAACCAGCATGTGTTTCATGTCATCGCGTCAAAGCACACACGTGCCCATTCACGGCAACGTGCACATGCATTGACGTCATGGGTCTTATGAGACCCAGCAAGTAGGAAATCTCTTGGTGACCAAACTCCAGAGGCCATAACGCAGTAGGAGGAATCCGGCAACTTTGAAAAAAAAAAAAAAAAGGTAGGCGTGGGGGATAGAACAAAAAAAAATTAGCCAACATTACTTTTAAAGACACAGCTTTCTACTACACTAAAGCTGTTTTTATAGTATACTTATTCTTTAAAAACACATGCAGCCTGGCTAAATCAATATTAATGTTGTGTAATATAGTGTAGTAAAGTATAGTATTTGAGGTTGAATAAAGACATAAATCCATCCATCCAGTCCAACCTACACAGCAATACCCATATTTCCCACCTAACTTGATCTAGAAGAAGGCAACATTTTGCAATTAGTACAGCCCAGCTAATTACATTTATTAAGTATGTCTCCACTAGACCAAATGATCTGGCAATCCAGTTGCCACCTTTACACAGTGTGTGAGATGGTGTGCACGCCTCCATACCCCCCAACCAATGTAATTTAGTTGAACCATAAATATATATAGTTTAAGGGTTTAGGAAACCTTTTAAAGAATTCATCCATATTTTAAAGAGAACCTGATTTACCTTTAGTGGCACAAGTTGAACCAGGCAAAGAAATGTAGCATTCCGGGGCCTTAGCAGTTATTGTTCTGTTCTTTTGGTGCATACTTAATAATCCCTCCTGTCTGAGTGTAGCCTGGGGGGGAGAAAGACCAATACTGATAAAAGCTTAAAAAAAACTTTGTAATAATAAAATAAAAGCACAGCTGAATAGGTAAAGGAGTACAAAATAGGTATAAAATATATATATAATATAATATGTCATACTGACTGTTCAGATCTTTATGGATGTATTGTACAGATCTGTTTAAGTGCATCCTCAACAAACATTTTTACTTTGTCATGTAATAACATTCTAAGCAGATTTTAGTAATCACAGCCCAGAAGCCTGGGTTGCAAACCCAGGTAAGCCCCTTCACGGGCATATTCGGAAATTATTGTTAATCTGAACATTTTAATGTGATCATGTATAGCTAAATTTATCTTTTGCTTGGACATACCCTTTAAAAAAAAAAGAAGGTAGCGTTAAATAAACCGTTACAAAAACTGTAAGACATACAGTCATTAGATTCTTGTCCATCTCTGCTTTCCGTAGCTTCTGCATCAATTCTTCTTCACGAATTTGTGCACCATCCTCCAAAGTACAGAGGGTCTCCTGGTTCCTAACCTTTTCCCGTTGCATCTGACGTTCTGTGTGACGGAGGGCAACCACTGAAAGTTTTAATGCTGGGTTTAGAACATGACGATAAATGCTCATCCATTGACAATGCAAAATGTATTATTGCTAAAGATATAACATGGTTATGAGGGAACAATTTACGGTACAGTAATGAAAGTTACGCTTTATGGCTGATTTCTTGTCGCCCATTAGTAAACACCAGGCAACAGCTCAAAACTGAAATTTCTTCTTCCTATGGGATGAATTGGGGGGGGTGGTAGCAGATAGTGTATCCCCCAAAGACTTCCTGGTTTGAGTACTACGGATAGGGGCTTTAGATGTCAATAAATTGGTTTTTTTTTTTTGCAAATGTAAAATTCCATTGTACTGTTTTGTATCGGAGGTCCCCGTCAAGTCACATATTTAGGTAAAACCGTATATATAGGGTATTAAACTACAATACGCGGCAATCATTTTTATTATGGTTTATCTATCTGAGTGATAGAACTTGTATTTGGTATTCTGACAAGGAAATATACTTGATATAGAAGGAATAAAGAATTTGACGTTAGCTAAACTAGAATTGCATCTTACCTGCTTTAGTGTGTTCTCTTCTAGCTTCATTTAGATGTTTTTCCATCTGTGCAAGTTGTTGCATGTTCTGATCTTCTAACTCTTTGACTTTGCTCTGCAGTTCTGGCAAACAGGTTGTAACAAAATTAATTTAGTGTAATGCAAAATGGAGGCAATAATACAGTAGAGATGCCATTTTAACAACTCCTGTGCCACTAGTAGAATCCAAAAACAAACATGTTAACAAACACTCATTTGGTTTATTGCACTAAACACTTCTTGCATGTCAAACATCACTTGTGCACAACATTTCAGGGGCCGAGCCCCTTCCTCAGGTGCATAATTAAACAATCCCCTATAGTGCCGATAAAATAGTCTCATAGTGAACAAAACTACGCCCATTAGGGGTGGAGATAATTATTGATACAAAGTGCAAGTGCTCCATCAATTTAAATTTAAAGTCACCTTTTACATTTATCAATATGCAATCCAAATGTAAAGTGAAATAGATCAATAAATAAAGCTGTGTTAATAACAATATTAAAGATTTTATATATATATATAAGGACCCTCAAGTGCACCCATCTCTTAGCACTATACGGGAGAAGACTAATCGTTCTAGCAGTTTAGAGGCAAGAGAGACCGGGCGCTAGTTAGCTAAACCAGAGGGGTCTAGCCAGGGCTTTTTTAGTATGGGTTTAACATGGGCATGCTTAAAGATGTAAGGAGGCATTGAAAATATGGGTGAGTATAGATCTTACCACAGGTATCATGATGTGTGTATGTTTTGCTAGGTAATTATTTTTATTAAAAGCTCGGGGTCATGCTTTTATTGATACCAACACTGTCACGAACTTACCTGCCGCTCCGGTCCCACGCCGCACTGCACTTCCAGGTGGGAGTCGTCGTAGACGTCATGACGCCGACACGCCGAGCAGCCCGGAGGATTCAAAAACCGGTGTCCTCCTGGACCCGGTGCCCGATAGTAGCATTTGCTACCACCCTGGCTCCTGTACTCACCTGCCTCGGATCCGGTACCTACCTTGACCGCTCCAGCTACTTACCTAGCCTGCATCCAGTCTCAAGTTACTACAGTCCCCAGCAGCACCATTGTTCCAGCATCCAGCCTACAGTTCCCAGCAGCACCATTGTTCCAGCATCCAGCCTACAGTTCCCAACAGCGCCATTGTTCCAGCATCCAGCCTACAGTTCCCAGCAGCACCATTGTTCCAGCATCCAGCCTACAGTTCCCAGCAGCACCATTGTTCCAGCATCCAGCCTACATTCCAGCAGCATCATTGTTCCGGCATCCAGCCTACAGTTCCCAGCAGCACCGTTGTTCCGGCATCCAGCCTACATTTCCCAGCAGCCTCTGAGTCCTGCAATTCCCGGACTATACGCCTCCTCCTAAAGCGTACTTGTAAGTACCCGGCCTCCCGGCCATTTATTACAAACACAAAGTGCATAAACATGCAAGTGATTCAGGATCTGTCTGTCTCTCCCTTATGCATATAGCTGTTAAGCTGTGGGGTCAGAGAGAGGCTACTTACATGTCTTTAGCTGGTAGGTATCAGGATCCATTCTAAACTTGCTCTCCCTTTCCACTCCTGGCAAGTATCCAGGGGGAGGCTCAAATGAAAGTCCTAAAAAGGACCCAGGCAATCCCACCACATAATATGATCAAACACACATACTCATTTCTATTTCACATATTCATACCCATTTCTATTTGACCTGCCAGCTTTTCACATGTTTAAAAACTGCAACTCCCAGCGTAATCAATAAGTTTCTTCCTTATATAATGTAATGATATAGAGCATGGGTGTTGAACTTTTCACATGTTTAAAAACTACAACTCCCAGCATTCACTGGCTGCACAGAATTCTGGAAAAATGTTTTTCATACATCCTGGAATAAAACCCTTTTACTGACTTAGACATTAAAAGCCCATGCTTTAGCAATTCCTACCCAAAGGTTTGAATATGCACATGTTTGAAAACTACAACTCCCAGCCTTCTCTGTTAGCAGTAAGTTTCTTCTTTATGTCCACTTCCTGTCTAGCAAACAGAAACTGGATTGTCTCATTATTTTTTATGGAGAGGGAAGGGAGGAGTAAATGTGTGAGTCTGAAGAATTTTCTAATTGGCTAAGTCTGTCACATGTTTTACAAACCGCACATAACTGGGTATAATACAGGAACTTCCTTACACTTCCTGTCTTGTCATGTACAGTGCCTAAGATAATTTTTTGATTTGCGAACAGTGTAAGATCAGAACCTCTCATTGGATGTTAGTAAAATTCCACTTCCTTTTAGTGTCTATATGGAGACCCTGTAGAAATCCTGGAGGTGTGGCTTAACCTACCATTTTGAGTTTTCCATTCAAACCTAGGGGTGTCCAGTAAAGTAAGTATACTTTATTAATTGTATATCACTTGTTTTGTAATTCAGTAATAGGTAGTAGTAGTACTATACTTTGTATAGTGTTATTTCTTATGGTGATTTTAATTAAATAGTGATAATTACATTCATACATATAGACCTTTCCTATGTGTTATATACCCCCACCTAATTAGTTGCTCCTAAAAACTCAATGCAATCTCCGTAAAATATAAATTTATTTATAAAATAATAATATAATATAATAAATATATATATATATAATTGTTTTTTTTTTGTTTTTTTTTTTATATCCACAGTTCAGGTACTCCTGCACTCATTCCTTACTACTAAACTATCAAAGTTCAGGTGCCTCCAGGTCACACAGCTCCATTTACTGTCTACAGCCCTAGTTTCCCACTATGTGAAAACTCTGTAGGGGAGGGGGTGCCTGAGTGGCCGACGGCACCCGTGAGTGGGTGGGGCCACATGGAGCTGTAAGGGAAGGGGCCATGGGGGGCCTGCAAATGGAGGGGCCATGGGGTCCATGAGTGGGAGGGACCAGGGGGGGCTTGCAAGAGGAGGGGGGCCGCAAGGGGAGGATGATACACAGGGCAGATTGACTGTCACATGGTTTCAGAGCAGGAAGCGCAGGGGACCTGGTGATGCTGCTGCCATATGTCACATAAAAATGTAAATATCTTCAAAACTATGCAACATAAACAATGAAAATAAAATTGCAAACATTCTCAGGAGAGCAATTCCTATCAATTTACTTAAGTCATTTTTGGACCACAGTTCCCCTTTAAAACGGTTTTATCTTGCTTAAAGATATCTTGTCTGCTTTGTGCCAGACCACCACTGTGTGCCATGCTACCCATAATCATTCCATAAAGCAATAATCTGGTACATATTCGTGGCAGCTGTGCTGCTAATACCATTTATTCTCCCGGTTTTCTCTGTATATTTTTCTCTCTATATAAAGCTATGGAGGCTGCTACTGAAAGTATTGATTGAAATTCTCCTGTCCTTGTACCTGCAGATGAAATGCCCCTATTAGACTCGGTAGCTCTACCAGGCCCAATTGCCAAACCTATTTTTAAACCAGATCCATTTGATGGGGTAACTAGGGAGTGGACTGATTGGCTAGAAAAATTTGAATTGGTAGCCACTAGTAATGGTTCGGATGAAGGTGCTCGCTTGCAAGTACTTTTGCTAAGTAAAGCCAGGCAGGTATACCAAACATTTAATACTGAAATAAAAAGCAGTTATCAGTTCTTAAGTGCTCTGAAGCAGGTTTTTCAACTAGATCATTATGAAAGAGGATATAAAGGATAATACTTTGCATGTTCCTGCCCATTTCTCTGGGTAACATGGGAATAAAAAATATATGTTTATGTGTTAGATTATTAGGGTAATGTTATTATAATAACATGCGGCTGTGAGGTACCTTCTGTTATAAGAAGTCTCTATTTCATTTTATACTCTGTAGGGAGCTTTTTTTAGCGCGTTTTCGGTGCATTGACGAGTTTTCAATTATATAAAAAAACGCAAACGCAAAAAAAGGTCATCAGTGTGGCTTACCACTAAGCCTAAAAAGAAAATGTTTTTCCCCCTGGATTTCCTGTAAATTATGAAAACTTCTGACTAAACCTGAGCTGAACATCTAATGGGGATAGTAACTAACCGACTGAAAAATATGACAAATGAAAGGAATGTCAGGAATGAAAGGAAAGTTTGAAGACCCAGACATCTTTCATGTCCAAAAAAAACACACTTGAGAAAGGATCATTATTTAAAAGGAGGAAGTGCCCCCTAGTGTGCCCCCAGCATGATCGAATCAGATATGCAAACATTTCATATTTCGTTTAGGAGCTAAATATGCTGCTTATGGCTAGTAAACGGTGCGCTACTAACTAACACAGAATATAATCAATGCACATTGACTTTCAAATTTTACTTTGTTTCTCAGCAAGATGTTTAGCAAAACTCCAAAAAGAGGAAACAGTCCATGAACTATACAACACCAAAAGTTTGTGACTGTGTGCTGCAGGTTTTAAAATTTAAAAATCTTGCCATGGCAATAAAAGAGGGTGCATATAATATAAAGTATAAAATTACATTTTAGAATTTATTCTGATTAAATACATTTCGTTCCTTTGGCTCTGTTGGAAAACTGAAACTCTTGACATTGACCAACAGCAGATGGCAGCCAGTGAATGCTGGCTCTATAAAACTAAACTAAATACATTTTCTTCTTATTTTGAAATTGTGCATGTGTGTTTGTGTAGTTGTGAATGTTTGTGTCAAAGAGACACAGTGTGATTTAGAGTAGCCTCGGACCTAGCTGCGTTTCATTAAGTGACAGTTGGTATTTGAACTTCGGAATGTTTAAAGGACAACTCCACCCTCATAATGACATATTTAGAAAGAATGGCCTCTTTAAAATATGTTGATATATGAATTCATTACTGTATGCCTGCTATGCTTCTGGATGCCTCATGGAAACTGAGCAATTTAGAAACCTGTACAGAGCCTGGGCGTGCTCAGAAAAGACAGACAGGGGATTAACATTCAGTCATTGGCTGTGATGTCAACTGTCAAATCCATAACTGACAGTTGCTAACTGGAAGAACCAGGAAGCAGAAACAGGACATTGTGCAGGATTTCAGGTTAGACTTATATATTTAAGATTTCAAACTATTACTATTTAGGGTTTTGGGGGGTGATTTACCTGTATGTAAGTTTTCATTTTAGGGCTGGACTTGCCCTTTAAGTTTTAGGACCATACCCATTATAGTCAATGGCAATAAATGTCCAAGATTTTGGGAAGATACCGTATATACTCGAGTATAAACCGAGTTTTTCAGGCTGAAAAATCAACTACAACTCCCAGCATGCTTTATTAGCTGGGAGTTGTAGTTTCCAAACATCTTGAATGCCAAGTTTCTACCCTCGGTTTATACTCGGGTCAATAACTTTATTAGGATTTTTAGCTGAAATTGGGTACCTCGGTTTATACTCGGGTCGGTTTATACTCGAGTATATACGGTACAATGAGGCCACTATTTCTATGTACAATGAGGCCCGTAGGTCTATGTACAATGAGGCCCCTAGGTCTATGTACAATGAGGCCGTAGGACTATGTACAATGAGGCCCGTAGGTCTATGTACAATGAGGCCAGTAGGTCTATGTGAAATGAGGCCAGTAGGTCTATGTACAATGAGATGTACAATGAGGCCAGTAGGTCTATGTACAATGAGGCCAGTAGGTCTGTGTACAATGAGGCCGGTAGGTCTATGTACAATGAGGCCGGTAGGTCTATGTACAATGACGCCCGTAGGTCTATGTACAATGCGGCCCCTAGGTCTATGTACAATGAGGCCGGTAGGTCTATGTACAATGAGGCCGGTAGGTCTATTTACAATGATGCCCGTAGGTCTATGTACAATGAGGCCGGTAGGTCTATGTACAATGAGGCCCGTAGGTCTATGTACAATGAGGCCCGTAGGTCTATGTACAATGAGGCCAGTAGGTCTATGTACAATGAGGCCAGTAGGTCTATGTACAATGAGGCCCGTAGGTCTATGTACAATGAGGCCCGTAGGTCTGTGTACAATGAGGCCTGTAGGTCTATGTACAATGAGGCCCGTAGGTCTATGTAAAATGAGGCCCGTAGGTCTATGTACAATGAGGCCCATAGGTCTATGTACAATGAGGCAGTAGGTCTATGTACAATGAGGCCGGTAGGTCTATGTACAATGAGGCCGTAGGTCTATATACAAAGAGGCCAATAGGTCTATGTACAACTAGGCCCGTAGGTCTATGTACAACGAGGCCCGTAGGTCTATGCACAACGAGGCCCGTAGGTCTATGTACAACGAGGCCCGTAGGTCTATGCCCAACGAGGCCAGAAGGTCTGTGTACAATGAGGCATGTAGGTCTATGTACAATGAGGACGTAGGTCTATGCACAATGAGGCCAGTAGGTTTATGTACAATGAGGCCCATAGGTCTATGTACAATGAGGCCAGTAGGTCTATGTACAATTAGGCCCGTAGATCTATGTACAATGAGGCCCGTAGGTCTATGTACAATGAGGCCGTAAGTCTATGTACAATGAGGCCAGTAGGTCTATGGCTGGGAGTTGTAGTTTCCAAACATCTTGAGTGCCAAGTTTCTACCCTCGGTTTATACTCGGGTCAATAACTTTATTAGGATTTTTAGCTGAAATTGGGTACCTCGGTTTATACTCGGGTCGGTTTATACTCGAGTATATACGGTACAATCATCTGATACTGCCACAGCACGATCAAACTAAAAACATAAGAAATGGATTACCAAATGGCATAAAGTTAAAGAAATGAAATGTCTTGAGCATTTTATGCTATTTATATAATTGTAGAATGTACAAATTTTTTTGTACAATTGTTCAATAAAAAAACAATTGTTTTCAGGAAGCAGTTTCCTCAGTTTGCAATGTTTTTAAGAAATAGAGGTTAACAGGAATGATAATGATTAGGTTAAGGTCTGAAAGACCAAGAGGACTTTAGAACTGCATGTTGGATTAATTAAAAAAATAAAACCAAAGCTTGATTAAGCAGACTCCAGAGAGTGCCTGTGCATGTATGTAAAAATCCACAGCTGACTCTACCTCAATTTGTCACTGTCATACCTTTTTCATATTCTCTTTTTTGCTTCTGCAGTTGTTCTTCAAGCTGAGCAGCATTATCACAAGCCTCCTGCATTTTTCTTTGAACTTCTATCAGCTGCTCCTTCATTTCTCTTCCAAGCCTTTCTTTCTCATTGACTGAATGTTGCAAAAGCAATTTTGCTTGCTGATTCTCTGTTAATTCTGCTTCAACTGCAAAGGAACAATATGAAGATAGATTTAATACATTCTGGGCCTCATTTGCCCATTGATGCTGCACAAATAATAAGGGGTTAAAATTGCACTAACCGATATTGAATTTTTTGATTGCTCTGGTTTCATTCGCAAAAGACGCCCGCGCAATGTATTTAATAATGAATCTGGGCTACTAGGAAGCCACATTTACCCGGAACGCTTGTGGCTCTGGGTAAATGAGGCCCTGTTCCTTGTCGTACACCTATGTAGCATATAAGAACAGCTGCCTTAGGCTGAATACCCTAAAGTAAAACATCCTCATGTTAATAATAGTATCATGAGTGTTTTTCTGTACATCTCATCTAGCTACAATCAAAATACATATCTTATGGGCAAAAGATTTATACACGCAGACCAAGGATGATGATAACCACCTGTTTATTTGAACAATACTGTACTTGTAGGCGCAGTTTACACTTCCTATTAAAAAATATATAAATTTAGCAGATAGGGCAGTTCTGAACTATTTCAGGGATGTTTTGAGCTCCAAAAAGTCTAAAGGTTCATACACATTCAGCCGAAAATTGTGCCGTTTATGGGCACTTTGTCGCCGTTCGGTTGATGATCTGCCCGGTTGGTCGGGTAATGATCCCCGAACGAATTGCCAACAAAGTGGCCATAAACGGCATGATCAGACCAAACGTCCGTGCATACACATCACGGGTCGGCCTCGCGATCGCATGTGTGAATAAAGCTCAATAGGTCTACAAAGATGACCGTGCATGGCCACTCTCCTTATTAGTGAAGAGGCTGTCCCTACTGAGAAGTATATGTTAGTTACAGATCCTCATCTTCAGTTTTAATGCTCTATATTTGATCAAATCTTATTTTTCAGACTCACATTTTGTTCTAGTTTCTTCCATTCTGCTTTCTATCAATAGAGCACTCCGTTTCAGCTCTGCACTCAGGCGGTCTCTCTCCTTGTGCAAAAGCTTTACCTCTGCCTCCAGATCTTCATAAGTGGGTCTGCAGCTGAAGCCAAACATTTTATTACAGACTGTATGACCAGTGTCATTAATCTAATTTATTTTGTTTTGAATGTCCACCTCATTCCTGTGTATAAGCAGACCTACAGATGTGACTTACAGCCTCTTTACTGTAACTATAACAGTAGATCATAACTAGAAAGAAAAAGTATGAGTATAAACTTTGAATTTGCACAAAGCTCTATTAAAGAGCTTAACATTTTGTGGACATACCCTTTAATGTGTCTGCATGTGCTGTGTGTGTTTTGGGGTTTTTTTGGGTTTTTTTTTTTTATTTATGCCATACAGGTTATACACAGCATTCATAACATTCAATGTTTATGATTCAGGTTGTTATTAACTCAATAACATAATTATACAGTAGCATTTGTTAACAATTGTTTGCTAGTACCTGTAATGGCTAGACATATTTGTATTACTGTATACAAATTTAACTTTATTATTTCATAACAAATGGATGCTAAAATAAACATTTTACATCAAATAATTTGTGTTGTGAGATCCTAATTTGGTATACCCATTTGTAATATTAGTGATGTTTAAAAGCTAATGAAATTAATGTTTAAGAGATCGTAATAGGCGACTCGTACCATGTGTTCCAGATCTTAGCAAATTTCCCTGGGCATTTCCTATGCAAAAACATGACCTTTTGATATGGTATTATTGCATATATGGATGCCAGCCATTGAGACAGTGTAGGTGGGTCTGGGGAATGTGATGTGTGCTTTAAAGCCTGCCTCTGTGACAAAGGCAATAAAAACAGCTAATCAGCGCTGATAAGGACTGCTCATAGCTGATGCAATCAAGGTGTTGATTGCAAACATACACACCCAAATTTATTTTCCAAATGGCTGATCCTCGAAGGAGGTGACCTACAGTGTATCAAGATCAGTAATTTTAAAGTAATATACAGGCAGATATTGTTGAGCAAAGTGAAAAATCTACTAGAAAAGTGTGGTTGGGTTGGAGGGAAAAGGTATTTTGAAACTAATTTATTGTTTACGTGGGGAGGGGTTGTGATAAAATTCCCATGGCTACTAGTATGTGATGAAATGCCCATGGCTACCAGTATGTAATGAATGTGTGTCTTTCTGCGTGACTGAATGGAACTAAGAGTGTCTGTGTGATAGTCTGAGCCCTGAATCATATTTAGCCGTGTGTGGACTCTCGTGGGAGGAGGAAGCCAAGACCAGACAAGGACATCTGGTTCAGGAGACAGACTGCAGTCAGCCAGACTAAGGTATGGTGCAGAGGTATGTATCACTTTGGCTGGCACTGAAGCAACTGGGAGTGTGCGAGACTGCCTGTGAGAGTGTGTGGGAGTATTTGTATGTCTGAAAGAGCGTGAGTGTGTTTGACTGTGGGAGAGATAGTTTGGAAGTGCCTGTATGTCTGAATGTGAGTTCGCTGGTGGGTTCCAGTCTGACACAGATAACATGGTGGGGACACTATCAATGGCAATGTAAGGTAGTAAAAAAAAAAAAAAGTGGTTTGGGAGGCCCCATCCAAAATTTTGCTATGGGTCCCAGGGATTTCTAGCTATGCCCCCCGAGAAAAGCCAAAAAATAGTAAGTTACTGCATGAGTGCCCATGTTCTATAAATGTCGTAAATAACCAAGGTGTTCCCTAAATCCATACCACTTACAAAACTCACTGGACTGTATTTATTTATGTTACCATTCACCTAAAGATTTTGGATATAGGTAATACATACCAAATATACAATCAAGCAGTATTGTAAAAAGTGTCACAATGCTGTGTACAGTATTAATTAGAAAGATAATTCACAGAAAGTTGGTTTCCAAATTAATCGTCAGTCTGGTCATATTAAAGTATAGCATTCAGTGTGGGTGCCTCTTCATGGAGAGAACTCAATCTAAATTGACACAACTATATTTACTAATACTAGTTAATTTCAGACACATACAGGTGTATCAGTGATCAGTAAAAATATGACTTCTTTGTAATGATTTTTCTTTAACATACACATCACTACTGTTAAAAAACAACTGAATGCACATCGTATATTTCCTTCTTTTTATTTGCTTACCCTATTATTTTTCCTGGTGAAATATCCCTGGCTGTGTGATTTTGGCTTCTTCTGACTTATGTTAAGGATTCATACCATCCCTTGTACTACTGTCTTTCTTTTGTTCCTATGCCCCCTCATCCTGTACCATTAGCTACCTTTTTTGAGTAATTATTACTTACATGTCATCATCTATAACAGTGTCTTTGGTTTTTTCAGGGTGTGATAGCCTCAGAAGGGCAAGTCTTTGTGTAACCAGACCTTAGACAAAAGGTGATGAAAACAGCTAAATTAGGCAAAAAAATAAAACCTAAATGGATAGAGATGCAATAACACAAACAAAGAATTTCTAGAAATATGCATACCCTTGGCTTGCAGAGGACCAGCAATGTTTAGCACATTATATATTTTTGGTAAATGTCTGGTTTAATAACCATTTTCATGTTTTCTTTTTTACTTTCAGTTTTAAAAACATTTACTAGAGTGACTGATCCCTAGCTGACCCTGTGTTAAACGTATAACATAGCTTTAAAGGGCATCTATATATATTTTCTTTCTACCGTATGTGTTCTATAATTCGCCCCAACCCCCAGAGTACCTTTATTTTAACTCCTTTGTCCCTAGATACTCAAGTTAAAAGAAGTCAAGACAATTCCCTCCCACTTCTATCTAACAAGTGTCTCCAAAACAACAGACATCTCCTCTCTACAGGCTTACATAATGAGTTTTTTTTTTTTTTACAATGTTTAGAGTGATGTCTAGGAGGATTAATGCGCATGGGTGGCTTGGTTCTTAGCCAGGTTATATAACCTGGGGGGAATGACCAGAGAGGGGAGGGGGAGTTCTGCAGTAAATCAGACTGTGTGCAGACAAGGAGCCACAGAGGAAGGTGGGAATAAGGCAGCATACATTAACCTTTTTTATGTATGAATTGGAGCAATGTATACATTTCACTATAGATGCCCTTTAAGAGTCATAAATTCAATGAGCAGGAGTTTTCGGTACAATACATAAGTCTTCCAACTGAATAATGACATCCTCCAAAGATTTGGGTGCTCCAAAGTTTATTTACAAGACACCAAACCTGCACAAGGTTTCAAAGGGATGGGTTTTAGACATGCTGCTTGGGACAGGGCTAAAACCCATTCCCTCGAACCTTGTGTATGTTTGGCGACATGCAAATAAATCTTTGAGCACCTGACCTTTTGAAGGACCCTCTCTTTTTGTAGTATACTGTTTTGATACTGGCCAGGGGGGACATCCTTGGTTCTAATTCATTTATTATTTTATTTAAGTTAATAATCTGAAAAAACAATAATGGAATATTAAATTACATGTGTGTGTGTCAGACCTGCATCATATTTGCTCCTATGCAACACTAATTTAAACCGAGTAATGATACAATTGACAAAGGTTCACATATTAGTGGGTTCATGGAAAATATGAGGGGTGCATTGAGGGGGGGATTACTGGTGCCATTTCTGCCTGCTCAGTGCAGTCTGCTGTTCTACTTCTCCAGGTGCCTATAGACTGTTACATATGGTAGTTTGTTCCAAGCTCTGTAAAGTTGACCCCCCTACAATCAGCACAAATAAAAATTCTATTGTTTTTGGTTTGTGCAACAAAATTTAAGATTTGTACTGCTTTCGTTTAGAAGATAATAGCAATTTTTAAATAAAGGTCAAAAGGTCAACCAGCCCCCCTACAACAGTGTACGGACACGAAACTGGTATTTTTGGTTAGTGCTACGTTTGTGCTGTTTTGTGCTGCAAAAATGAATGTTCCATCTTGAGTCATTTTTGAGAAATGAATGTTTTTTTTAAAAGGTTAAAAGGTCAGTGCTACGTTTGTGCTGCAAAAATAAAGATTTGTGCCGCTTTCGTTTGGAATATACTAGCGTTTTTGTTTTTTTTTACAAAGGTCAGCCAGCCCCTCTACAATGGAATCTGGGTACGAAACCAGGTTGGTTGGTTAGTGCTACGTTTGTAAAAAACGCTATTATTTTGCAAATATTAAGATTTGTACTGCTTTCGTTTGGAAGAAAATAGCGTTTTTTTTTTTTACAAACATAGCACTAACTAACCAACCTGGTTTCATACCCAGATTCCATTGTAGAGGGGCCTGGCTGACCTTTTGACCTTTGTAAAAAACGTTATCTTCCAAACGAAAGCGGCACAAATTTTAATATTTGCAGTTCAAAAGGGAAGCCAACCCCCTACAATCGAATCTGGATACAAAACCAGGCTGTTTGGTTAGTGCTACGTTTGTGCTGTTTTGAGCTGCAAATATTAAGATTTGTGCAGCTTTCATTTGGAAGATAATAGCTTGTTTTACAAAGTTCAAAAGGGAAGCCAGTAAAGTAAAGCAAGTAAAGATCGGGGGGAGTTTCTGGAAAATATATTATAGCGGTTGTGGCTGGGGGAACTAGCTCTACTATGTGCCAAAAATGGGAAAAAGGGGTGGACATGCCCTTTAAGATTTGTGCTGTTTTAATTTGGAAGTTAAAAGGACAATTACACTCAACTCCCTCTAGTTCCTCTTTCTGCAAAGTACCCAGGTTGAGGACTTAAAATGCCAAGTCCTCACCTTTAGGTATTTGTAGATTTCCTAAGTACTGCGGTCCTATCCTCCTCCTGTGACACTGTGAGTGACAGTTCCCGAGGCAGCCAATGGGAAGACATGCCCACATCCTGCAAGGAGACGTCTCAGCCAATCATAGGCAGCGCTGCCTGTTTGACACCTTACTCTGGGCGTTCCTATAACACCTCTTAGCCACTATCCAATCACGCCCTTAATACTTGGCTGTGATATGCTAATTGGGATTTTCCAGGGTACATAATTGCCACAGATTCTTGTACAAGTCATTCTGAATTGAAAAAGCTAGTCGGATGACTAGCGAAACGTTTTCCAGAACTAAACTTCAAGTCCAGTTGATCTAATTGAATACAACAGATATACCATGACCTGGATGAAAGAGATTCTTTCAGTGAAGGTACTGAACTTTCATCATCTGTTTGATCACAGTTCAGGACCTGCTAAGTAAGTTGTCAGTTACTAATGGCTTACTACAGTATTTGTAAATAGGTCACAAAGAGATCCTTTTACGAATAGAGATTTTTTTTAAAGGACAACGCCACCCTCATAAGAACATCTTTTAGAAAGAATGGCCTCTTTAAAATATGTTGAAATATCTTACTTTGTCTTCTGAATTCATTACTGTATGCCTGCTATGCTTCTGGATGCCTCATGGAAACTGAGCAATTTAGAAACCTGTACTGAGCCTGTACTGAGCCTGAGCATGCTCAGAAGATGCAGCTAGAGGATTAGCATTGTCATTGGCTGTGATGTCAACTGTCAAGTCCATAACTGACAGTTGCTAACTGAAAGAACCAGGAAGCAGAAACAGGGGAGACATGGCATTGTGCAGGATTTCCAGTTAGACTTATATATTTCAGATTTCAAACTACCGTATATACTTGAGTATAAGTCGAATTTTTCAGGCTTTAAAATTAGCCTGAAAACCTAACCTCGACTTATACTCGGGTCAAGTCCTAAATGAGATCCAAATTCTGCAATTGGGGATAGTAACCAGTAGATGGCGCTGTGTTAACCTGCATAGAATGTTACAGGATCTGATCTGCCTTTACACTTCCTGTAGTCTGGCTGCTGGACTTACTCAGCACTGTCACTGCTCATCTGGATGCTGTAAATCTGATGGGTCTCAGTTTGATGCAAAAAACATCTGCTAGTACAGTGCAAATGACAGCTTACAACTACAACTCTCAGGTGACATTTTTAACTATTGGGGTCAGAGAGTCCTTTACTATATGGGGTCAGAGGGCCCTTTACTATATGGGATCAAAGGGCCCTTTACAATATGGGGTTCAGGAGAATTGTAAATGATGGTAAGCTTAATTAAAAGTTTACTGAACCTTGCCACTCCACATGTTTAGAAACTGAAACTCCCAGCAACAAATCATGCTGGGAGTTGTAGTTTCCAAACATAGTAACATAGTTATTAAGGTTGAATAAAGACATATGTCCATCAAGTCCAACCTATTACCCCTCTTTATATATATATATTTTTTTTTTTTTAACCCTACCTAACAGTTGATCCAGAGGAAGGCAAAAAAACCCAGCTAAAAATGGGGAAAAAATTCCTTCCTGACTCCTAACGGCAATCGGAATGTATCCCTGGATCAACCAGATCTATATGCATTAATACAGTAATTCTCAATATTTTTTAGTTTAGAAACTTATCCAGGCCTTTTTTAAGATATCAATGAACTGCCATTACCAAATTGCCGGAAGACAGTTCCACAATTTCACCGTTCTCACTGTAAAGAAACCCTTCCTAACCTGAAGATGAAACTTCTTTTCTTTCAACCTTAGAGGATGTCCACGTGTCTCTGATATGACCTATTAGTGAACAATGCACCAGAGAGTTCATTGTATGGCCATTAATATATTTGTATAAGGTAATCATGCCCACGCAAACGTCGCTCTCCAATGTAAACAGCCCTAACTTGTCTAATCTGCCTGCTATTCGAGCCCCTCCATTCCCCTATTAATTTAGTTGCCCTTCTCTGAACTGCCTCAATTTCCAAGATGTCCCTTTTGTATATGGGATTCCAAAACTGCACCGCATATTCCAAATGAGGCCTTACCAGTGCCTTGTAAAGAGGGAGAATAATATTTTTCTCTCTTGAATCTATTCCCCCTTTTATACAAGACAATATCTTGCTAGCTCTAGCCGTTGCTACCTGGCATTGTTTGCTATGGCTAAGTCTGTTATCTACCAGAACCCCAAATCTTTTTCCATTACAGATGCACTCAACACAGAGTTATTTATGGTGTAGGTGGCACAGGGATTATTAAATCCCAAATGCATCACCTACATTTATCAACATTGAATCTCATCTGCCATTGCTGCCCATTTTGATAATCTATCTAGGTCTGCTTACGACCTTGCACATCATTGGAAGTTTCCAAAGCTCTGCATAGTTTAGTGTCATCAGCAAATACCGAGACTTGCTCTCAATGCCCTCTTCTAGTCATTTAAAACAGATTAAACAGAAGCCGCCCCAGTACAGAACCTGAGGCACTCCGCTTAGAACTTTAGCCCACATAGATGTAGCTCCATTAACCACCCTCTCTGTTTGCGGTCCAATAACCAGTTCTCTATCCATGAACAAATGTTTTCTTCAAGGCCAACAGTCCTCAGTTTAACATTAGTCGCCTATGTGGCACAGTATCAAAGGCTTTTGCAAAATCCAAATATACCACATCCACAGCTGTGCCTGAATCTAACTTCTTACTCACTTCTCTCATAAAAACCATTAAATTGTCTGGCATGATCTATTTCTCATAAATCCATGCTGACTACTACTAATAAGATGATCCCTGGAAACAAAGTCAAGGATATGATCCCTAACAAGGTTTCCATCACCTCCTACCATGATATTAGGCTTCAGGTCTATAGTTTCCAGGCTGTGAACGACTACCTTTTTTGATATTGGTATTACATTGGCTTTTCCAATCCAGGGCACATCCCCAGACAAAAGCGAATCTGAAAAGATGAGAAACAGTGGTCTAGATAGAACTGAACTAGCTCCTTAAATACGAGGAGGCAACCATCTGGTCCTGGCGCTTTATTGATATTAGCCTTGTCTAATTGTTTCCGTACCATATCCTGTTATCCAATGTGAAAACTCTTCATTTCTTCCTGCATATTATTACAATCCCTACTGTAAGGACAAGGATTCTCAACAGTAAAAACCGATGTAAAAAAACGATTTAGCAGATTAGCCTTTTCGGCATCTCTCTACCACCTCAGCTCCATTATTAATTGTCCCACATTTCAGTCCTCATCTTTACCTTATATACTTAAAAACCATTTTGGGGTTGGACTTGCTTTATTCGGCAATCCGTATTTCATTTTCTGTTTTAGGTTTAATTATTTCTTGCACTCTTTATTACAGCTTTTGTACTCCCTGTAAGGCTTCTGTGCCTTCTGTTTTCAAAATTTTAAAAGCCTTTTCTTTTTTTTCCATCTCCCTTTTTACCTGAGCATTAAGCCATGCGGACTGGATCTAATTTTTTTTACACTAGTTACCTAAAAGGTACCGATTTAGAAATGTAATGTTTAATATCCTTTTAAAGTGGTCCACATCTGCTCAGTATCTTTACCTAGAAACAGTTCCCCCCCCGTATAGAGCAGGAGCGATTCCTTTAACAGCATAAAATAAGCTTTCCTAAAGTTAAAAGTTTTTGTTAAGCCAGTGCACTTTAGTTTTTTGCAACCTATATTAAATGACACTATATCATGGTCACTATTCCCTAAGCTTCCCATTACCCTCATCTCCAAAATGAGCTCAGGGTTATTAGATATCACCAGATCCAACAACGCATTCTGTCTAGTAGGAACTTCTAACATCTGTGAAAGAAAATGCTCATATAGGAAATTTAAGAACCTTTTGAGTGCTGGCAGTTCCCTTACTCCAATCTATGTCAGGGTAGTTAAAATCCCATGACCAGAACATTCCCCATACCAGCAGCCTTCGCCACTGCATATGGAGATTCATTTCCACCTCCCCCGGCATTTGGCGGCTTATAACATACTCCAACAATTAATTTACCTACCTTCTTGCTTCCTGTACACAGTTCCACCATAATGTTTTGCCGTATCGTTTGCTCCCCATCTATTCCATCTTTTAAATTTGGCTTCAATTCCTGTTTAACATACATACATACTCCTCCTCCTTTCTTATTAACGCTGTCATGTCTAAATAAGGCGTATCCATCAATATTTACTGTCCAGTCGTGTGAATCAAAGCCATGATTCTGCTATACCAATTACATCATAAGCTATATTCAAGTTCGCCGGTTTTTCCAGCCAGACTTCTTGATTTGTAAAAATACATTTTAGATTATCAATTGATTTACTTCCACTATGTCGTACATGCCTCTTATCCTTATGCTCCCCCCTCCCCCTTCTCCTCCCTCCGTTGTGTTAATAGCCCCCTGATCCCTAACTTCTCTATCTACCCCTGTGTAGTTCAACGTTCCTCCCCCCCCACCTAGTTTAAAATTCCTCCAACCCCCTAGCCATCTTCTCCCCCAAACAGCTGCACCATCACCATTGAGGTGGCAATCCGTCTCTACTAAAGAGCCTGTAGCCAACAGAAAAAATCATCCCAGTTCTCTAAAAACCCAAACCCCATCTCCTTACCACCACCCTCTTAGCCACGCATTTATACTCCTGAGCTCCCGTTGTCCCCTAGCGTAGCACGTGGCTGCGGTGGTGTATTTCTGAAATCACTACCCTGGAGGTCCTTGCTTTTAACTTGGCCCCTAATTCTCGGAAAATCTTTTAAGGACCTCACCTCCACCTCTAACTTTGTCATTGGCACCAATGTGAACCAAGCCTGCCGGGTCACTCCCAGCCCCACCCAATAATCTGTCTACACGATCCACCACATGTCAAACCCTAGCACCAGGCAGACAACACACTGTTCGGCAGCAGGGTCTTGGCGACAGATTACCCTATCTACCCTTCTAATAATGGAGTCCCCTACCACTACCACCTGCCTATCCTTCCTAGCCCCCCAGTTCTCCCTCCCTTGTATTGGAGATGGCCGTCCCCTGGGTGCTCAAGGGAAAGGCCCGCTCCATACATGCTGCTTCCGAGCCATCGTCCTCCACATCTTCACCTAAAATGGCAAATCTGTTGGGATCGACCAAATGGGAAGAAGCGCCCCTATCCTTCCGTCCCCTACTTCCCCTGGTGACCCTTACAAATCTATCTTCCTTTACCACCTTATCTGCCCCATCTCCACCCTCCAGTTTACTGGCCCCTGCCAGTGCCAAGGAATTGGAGGTTACTGGTACTGGATTTGGCTATTACTGTATGGGATTCATGTATGGGAATTCTTCTGTCGATTTAAAGGGCAACTAAGCTAAAACAACACAGAATCAGAAGGCAAGTGGTGTGATAATTTCTACCCTGAATATACTCGAGTCAATCAGTTTTACAAATTTTTCAGGTAAAAAGACATTTTCAGGTACCTCGGCTTATACTCGGATCGACTTATACTCGAGTATATACGGTATTACTATTTAGGGTTTTGGGGGGTGATTAACCTGTATGTAAGTTTTCATTTTAGGGCTGGACTTGCCCTTTAAGTCTTTGCTAAAGAAAGACTTTTTCTAATCTGATTTTGACTTGGAAAGGGGGCATTTATGCCCGTATTCCATGTTTGTTATTATTAATTGCCGTTATTCCAAGTTTGTTATTATTAAATATAATAATTTTTATTATAATTAAAGTGAAACCTATTTACAGTTTTTTTTATTTTTACATACAGGGAGCACCTTTTAATAAAATTTAACTCCGGTGTCAAAAACCCTAGAAGCACCCCTGAGGGCCAGACAGGCAGCGATGCCTATGATTGGCTGAGACGTCTCCTTGCAGGATGTGGGCATGTCTTCCCATTGGCTGCCTCAGGAACTGTCCTTCTCAGTGTCCCAGAGAGGAGGATCGGACCACAGTACCTAGGAAATCTTCAAGTAGTGCAGGACTTGTATAAAGTACCCAGAGGTGAGGACTTAGCATTTTAGGTCCTCAACCTGGGTACTTTGCAGAAAGAGGAACTAGAGGGAGTTGAGTATAATTTTCCTTTAACTTCCAAATGAAAGCAGCACAAATCTTAAATTTTCACAGCAAAAAAAGCACAAATGTGGCACTAACCAACCAGCCTTGTTTTGTACCCAAATTCTATTGTAGGGGGGCTGCAACATTTTGACCTTTGTAAAAGAAATGCTATTATCTTCCAAACGAAAGTGGCACAAATCTTAATTTTGGCAGCACAAAACAGCACAAACGTAGCACTAACCAACCAGCCTGGTTTCGTATCCAGATTCCATTTATTGGGGGGCTGGCTTCCCTTTTGAACTTTGTAAAAAACGCTATTATCTTCCAAACAAACGCGGCACAAATCTTAATTTTGGCAGCACTAACCAACCAACCTGGTTTCATACCCAGATTCCATTGTAGGGGGGGCTGGCTAACCTTTTGACATTTGTAAAAAAACTAATTTCTCAAAAACAACAAGATAGAACATTCGTAGCAAAAACGTAGCACTAACCAAAAATACCAGTTTTGTGTCTGTACTCTGTCGTAGCATTCAACGCTATAGTGTCTCCTATGGACTGCACAATCGGCTGTAATTTGTTCCAGACAAATAGACAACGCTTACCACTGAAATCAACTGCCCAACCGGTCAATACATGTAAATATCAAACGGTTGGGTGAAAAAAATCTTTTTGTGTGTACCCAGCCTCAATGAATATACTTTATAACAAAAGTAAAGGGGATAACTGTATTGCCCAATTGTGATGATAATCTAGTAGAGACTGTAAAGCGCCATGGAAGATGTTTCCGCTATATAAATGCACAATAATAAAATAATATATGATCCAGATATAATAGATCACATGGATGTAGTCGGTCATGAACCTCTTTCTGGGCTTGTTCAGAAGTAACCAATTTAGAAGCCCCCCTCTTGAAAATCCTGCACTTGCCCCTGAATATGAACCAGTAGCAGTACAAATAAGCAATGAATGTATCCTAATAATTACAAACTGCATCATCACCTGTGGCAGCCTGAAGGACCAATCGGGAGTGGGCAGAGTTGGGGGTCAGGAGTAGGCAGAGTTACCAGGAGTGGCCAAAACCTCATTAGATTTAACAAGCTATTACCTTGGACAGTGTCCACCCTTTTAGATGCAAATGAGATCCTCTGACCAAGTTTTACTAGACGTGACAGGGCTCCCTTAAATGATATTTCTTGTGTTGTGAATGTCTGTACAAAGCTGGTAAAGGAAAGAAAGACAAAACAAAGGATTTTAGTGATTTCTTAGTACAGAGGTACCTAGACAATATCTTATTTACTAACCTAGGGCTGTAAATATGCACAGACACATTTGCTCGAACGGCGCGTCACAAAGTGGGAGGGATGGAAGAGGTGCGAAGGGGGATGCGCGCAGAGGGATGCATGGAAGGGGGAGGTACGCACACAAGGTGCATGCGCTGTGGCTTTTGTTTTAATTTTTAAACACTAACAAACAAATCCGTAATTGTGCCATGCATAAGGCTATGTACGGATGTACAGTTTAAGGAGAACTAAACCCAATTTTTACACTCCAGAATTTGAAAATATCCCCTCTAAAACACTAATAAACTGTAAAATTCCCCTACAGTAAATAGTTTTAATGTAAATGTAACCCCCCTAAGAACTGGATGAAATTACTGTGTGTATGTACAGTGACTGGCCACACCCCTGATCTCAGCCACTTGCTCCCTTGCCTAATCTGTCCTGTAAAAGTATTGGCTAAAGCGCTAAACACCCTTTACACCTGGCTGTGATATGCTAATTTGGATTTTCCAGGGTACATAATTGCCACAGATTCTTGTACAAGTCATTCTGAATTGAGAAAGCCAGTCAGATGACTAGCGAAACGTCTTCAAGAATTAAACTTTAAGTTCAGTTGATCTAACTGAATACAGCATATACCATGACCTGGATGAATGAGAACCTTCACAGGTATATTGGCTAAAGGTTACTTGTAGGTGTGACTAACTGTAATAAATTCCTGCAGTATAAAGAACTCAATGTTCACCGACCACACTGTGTGATACCGGAATATAGGGAAATAAAACACAAGCCCCATGTCTGAAAGGTAAATTTGCCAACAACCATATGCAAATAAGAGCTGAGACACAGATTACTGCTTTTATTTTAAGGTGCTCTCCCCTTCTGAAAGAGTGTTGTTCTGAGGCTTAAGTTGTCCTTTAATGGTCATTAAAACAATAATTTCAAAAAGAAAGATAATTAATTGCAGATTTCAGTACACTAAAGCTGGGTACACCAAAACGATAAAGCCCGATACCGTCGGATGATGGTATCGGGGCTTTATCGTTACTGTGTGTACGTTTGTTTCCGAACGAGAGCGCGGGCCGGCCGAACGATCGGGTCGGCCGTACGCTCGTTCGGGAAAGGCCGAAAATTTCCATCGGCCGCGCTAGACTCCCTATAGGAGTCTAGCGCGGCCGATGGAAACACACAGCCCCGAGCGTTCTCCCTATAGGGAGAACGCTCGGGACTGTGTGTATGCAGATCTTTGAAAGATGGCAGACAGGATCTTGCAGATCCTGTGTCATCTTTCAGAAATCTGTACTGTGTGTACCTAGCTAAAGCCCTGTTCTCTCTCCATTAAGAGCAGAGAGCAATCTGGAGGAAATGCAATTTTTTATCAATCCAACTGGATGGATCACTTAACAAGTTTGATACAATTGTGTACACATGCAAGATCCTCGGGATCATGGGTATGATTTATAAATAAAATGTCTTTATTCAGCCTCAGAGTTTGCGCTGCGCATACATTACAAACTCTGTCGGGACCTGCCAGAAGAACAGCGGAGGAGGAGCGCAAGACCAGGTAACTTCCTTCCTTTACTTCCTGGTTTTTGCAAGTTTTATTGAATAACGGGAGATAAGACATAGCTCCTTTACGTACCTTCTGTTCTTCAATAAAACTAAAATCCCAAGCTCCATTTTCCCAATGTTGATACCCTTTAAGTAGAAAGAAAACTTTATACAATATTTATTTTTCATTAGATGCCACATGAACCCATAGCAAATCTTAAATGGCCTTAGATACACATTAGTTTCAGAGCCCACTTTACATAAAAAATTAGAAGTCTTACTTTTCAAACATCTGCTTTATATTCAACACAGCTTCCTCTGCCTTTTCAACTCTATTTGCCAGATCGGTGGATTTTACTTTCATGGCAGACAGTTCATTTTTTAGACTCTAAAAGGAAATAAAGTGCACATTTAAATTAATTGTATAACTTTTTTTTTTTGCCAGTATTTGCTAGATATTTTTTCAGCATGTTGCTCATCTCCTGCACAACACATTTCTTTTAATTATCTTTAACTTCCATTTCTAGTTTACTACCACTTCCAAATAACTCATCTGTATAAGCCTTTAAAGGAAGAGTTCACTGAAAAAGTGAACTATTCCTTTAATGCCTTGATTGTAGAATGGGAGGTAAATCTCCTTTGTTCCTGGCTCCTGTAAAATTGATTGAAGAACAGATGGTAAGGCATTGCTCCTTTATTAAAGGAATAGTTGACTATTTCAGTGAAATATCCCTTTAAATCTTGATTTACTCCAAAACTTTAATCTAATGAGCAAGCATGTATTGTGAAGGCTTGTACTTCCTTCTAGTGGATTTTAACCCAGGTGTCATCCACTGGTTCATATATGTAGAAGACACCTGGGTTAAGAGCCACCAAAAGGAAGTACAAGCCTTCACTGAACACATCAGTGCTGTGGACAAAAACAGATTTAGGGCACGGCCACACTGCAATGCAAACGCAATCGCATGCGATTTCATGTGCGATTTTTTTGCGTTTGCAATTTCTTCAATAAGCATAGGAAAACGCATGCGATTGCGATTAAAAATGCAGAACGCAATCGCAACGCACCGAAAAACGTGCTTTTTTGCGTTGCCGCGTTTTCAATGATTTTTTAAAAATGCAATCGAAAGCCCAAACGCAAAAAAAACGCAGTAGTGTGGCCTAGCCCTCACACACGAAGAGGTACAAAGCAACACACTGGCTTTCTTGGACTGCTTTGTAGAACACGCTGGCTTTCTTGGAGTGATTGATAGACGTCTGAGAGAGAGGCAAACTGGGAGTAGAGGTTACAGAAAGCAGAGGTTTACAGAAAACCAACAACACAGACCAATATTTGATGTTTGACTCCCACCACCCTTTATAACACAAGTTAGGTGTCATTAGAACCCTGCAACACAGAACATAGAACATCCCCACTAGCACAGAGGCAAAAGCTAAGGTAATTAAAAACATCAGAGGAGCCCTTATTACTTGTGGATATCTGGACTGGGCCTTGTTCTTTTTTTTTTTTTTTTACTTTGACTAACCACCAGTGATTGGGGAAAGCAAGACAGGAGAAAGAACATGGTCATCCCATATGTAGCAGGGGTTTTCAAGAAATTAAGAAGAATTTTCAATAAACACAGTATCCCTGTCTGCTTTAAACCGAACAACACACTGAGGCAGAAACTGGTGCATCTGAAAGACCCAATAATGAAACACAAGAAGAGTGACATTATATACACAGTGCAATGAAGAATGCTCCAATTTGTACTTGGGGGAGACCAAACAACAACTGCTCCAACGTATGGCCCAGCACAGAAGAGCAATATCCTTGGGTCAGGACTCAGCTGTGTACCTGCACCTTAAAAAGGGCATGTCCAACTCTTTTTTTATTTTTTGCTGTAGTGTAGGGCTCCATTCCCCACCCCCAACCGCCATAGTATTTGGTCTAAAAACTCCCTGAATTTATACTTACTTTACCTCTCTCCTCTGACATTCAGTCCCGGCCCTCTGATTGCATGAATCAGGGGGCCAGACCGGCAGCTGCATCCGTGATTGACTGAAAGGCAGCCAATCATGGACACGGCTTCTGGCTGCGCAAAGTAAGTACAGATCGGGGGACTTTTTAGGGGGAGGGAGAGAGAAATGGGTGGGAGAGGGAGGGCTGCAGTGCGCATGGCAAAATTCTCCCAGAAGAGAGACAGGAGGTAGAGTCCTATATGGACTCGGCCAGGCTCCTGGTGGTCAGTTTTTGAACTTTGAAAGGAACATTACAAGAGAACCATTTGGAGCAGGGATGTAAGGTATGGATTTTACACTACACAGTGGGGCCAGTAGTGGGTTAAATTATAGTTTTGGGGGTGAACATGCCCTTTAAGGAAAAAGGACACACATTTGAAGATTGTAATGTCAACATCTTGGCAAAGGAACAGGATTGGTTCAAGAGGTGTCATTTATGTCAAAATAAAGAAACCATGCAGGAATAAAGGAGGGGGGTGTTTGACCATGATTGTCTGCCATGTACAATGCTATTTTGATGCCTTACCATGGGCAATTTTAATAACACTTACTAGCTACAATTCAATTGCTGTTATGGGACAATTCCAGGGTATGTATTCCACGTGCCTGCCGATGCATGGGTGGCTCGCGTGGTGGGGGAGTTTGACCCTGTTTGCCATGTACAATGCTGTTTTGACACCTTACCCTGGGCAGTTTTGATACTTTTTAGCCACAATGCAATCAACACCTTGCATTTAGGAGGTCACTAACACCTTGCTGTTATATGCTGATTGGGACAATTCCAGAGTATTTATTCTGTGTGCCTGCTGATGCAAGGGTGGCTCAAGTGCTTGTTGATAAATACATATATTTCTTGCAATTTATTAGACGTCACTATAGTACTCACGGCCCTCCTTATGTTTCCCACCAAAAAAAATGATTAAACAATCACCTGTTTTGTCTTTCTTCTTTGTGTTCAAGTTGGACCATTTGCCTTCAAACAAGTTCTTGGCAATCTCATATTGGATTTGGCGAGTCCAAAAACTGTTACAATAGCAAGTTGGGCTGTAGCGACTGGCATTCTACAGATATTATGCAACAAAACACTGTATTTACACATATGTACAATCATGTCTGATGCGTTTCATGCCCTATACTGGCACTTCATCAGAGACATTTCTCTGATGAAAAGCCAGTATAGGGCATGAAACGTGCCAGACATGATAGTACGTATGTGTAAATACAGTGTTTTGTTGCATAATATCTGTAGGATGCCTGAATATCTACTGCATGGACCGTGCGAGGGGTTCAGGGCTCGGAAGCAATCGGACCACCAACTGGGATTGGTGAGATTACCTTTTTTATTCCTGTTATATACACACATCATCATCTTTGGTTATATCTTACTACTACACGCTGGAGCGATTGGGTCCTAGGGGGTTTGTTCACCACCTCGTCTTAGCGTGTAAGTACTCAAGGGCAGCCCTTTATTTGATGTTGAGTGGGGAGTACCGTTGATATTATGGATATTCAACCACATGGACTTTCCCCTCATGGAGTATAAAGGAGTATACACTATTTCTATCAAATTATTTATAACAACACATTCCCCTCTCTTGCAAATTTACAACTGCATCTAGCTATATCCAACCTGCCAATATTTCAGTATCTTCAGCTACGATATTGTCTGATATCTGAATTCCAGACCCTAAATATTACCCTCACTCCACACCCTATTATCACAATTCTGAAAGATAGAACAGAAAGACACCTAGTTTCACGACTATACACATCTATGATCTCTGTAGATTGTGAAAATCATCAGTTTGAGTTATTGCAAAATGGACCAAATACATACCCACGATTACCGACTTGGACTGGAACGAAATAGCTTTGTCACATACTCGAGTACCACCATTTGCCAATCATAGGGTTATCCAGTTCTTCATTATGCATCAGGCATACCTCTCCCCACGCAGACTTTGGCATATGTCGCCAACTAATATATCTGAGTGTCCCAAATGCTGGGAACCTCGGGCAGATTTTTGGCATCTAATGTGGACATGCCAGAGAGTGGCAAGTTTCTGGATCAAAATAACGAATATTTTATCGCGGGTGCTGCAGATACCCGTAGAGCCAGAACCCAAAATGTGTGTGCTGGGACTCGAGGGAGACGAGGAATGGACAGGTCCACAGTTAATGTTTCTATGAAATATTTTATTCTACACCAGGCGTACTATAGCGCTTATGTGGATGTCCACGCAGGCTCCTAAATGCAGAGCATGTGAAAATATCATAATGTCTGACCTTCCGCTAATAAGACTCATATATCTAAACAGGGGAACACTTAACAAATTCAATAAAATATGGATGCCATGGTACGAATATATGGGGGTGAATATATTTAATTCTACTGACCCTAGACAGTGCAACCACCCCTAATATGTGAGATATTAAAAGAACGGGAGAGACGCTAGATAAGCGGGGAGAGCCGGTGTGAGTCGAGCCCAGAGAGAAAGCCTGGAAGCAGCAGTCCCGGCGGAGGACTGTACAAAACCGGGGGTTGCACTACATGGAGTGGTAACTGTATTATACGGTTACATCTTGTATATTCAATGGTAGTTAACAGATACTTTGGTAATTAGACCTATACTGATGGTGGGAAACGTATAAGGCAGGAATGGATATGATTTGCGGGACAAGTGAACGCTCATGTGAACAATTATGCTAAGAGTTTACTCATCTGCCTTAATTGGATGCAACATTCCATATTGACTGTGTCAGAAGTGTTACATTGTATCAAGTATCTATACTTTGTATTCTATTTACCATCACATTGTATCTGTTTCAACTAGTGGACTATATTAGTACTGTGGTATTGTGTTGTGTACGGAGGAATTATCTAGTCACTACGGGGGACGCCCCGTTTTTAGAAGTGTGTAGGGAAGGGGAGGGAAAGGGACTTATTTATCACGGTTTGTGAGGTTTGATTTTATGGCTAATAAATTCAATTTTAAACTGCTTAACAGTGTTGTTCTCTATTTTAGTATACTGTATTAGGGGGACTCTACGGGCCCTCCCTCTGTGATTTTGATTAGAATTATTTACTAAGAGCACCGCCATGAATAGTGGCGTTACACAGCAGTAATTTATAGGGCTGTGCAACAAAGACATCCAATTCGTAATAAGAATAAACTAGTTATGCATGATATAAACAAAACATTTTAAAAATAATATTTTCCACTGAACTTTCCTTTTAATGTTTCAAATTATTTTTTTATGTTGTAAAATAGAACGGTTGATATTTTTCATCTGCACCATAAAATAATCATAATGGACCTTAAAGCATTAGCAGGGTTATTCAATAAAAGTTCTTATCGTTTAAAATGGTGCTAATTTTGCCCCAACCAATCACATCTTATTTAACATTTGAAAGCTAACATCTGATTGGTTGCGGCAATATTAGCACCATTTTAAACGATAAGAGCTTTTATTGAATAAACCTGATGGTTTTGTAAATACAGCCTTTAGACACAAGTGTCTATAGCAAAATTTACTCAAAAGGCCAACATTGGAATACATTTTGTACATTCTGGGAAAAAAAAAAAAAAAGGTCATCCATTTTAACTTTTAGCTTACAGTATTCAAAAATACAAGTTTCTGCTTTATTTCAGGCATACTCACACTATTCTGAAGCCTTTCCATTTCTAGCTCTGCTGTACGGTCTTGCAGGGTATGTGAGAGAAGGATGTGCTGCTGGCCACTCTCTTGCAGACAGCTTTCCAGGGAAGATATCTAGTGTAAAAAATTTGCAGGATAAAAGCATGAAAAGGGGTGACTGCAACCTATAAGAAGTTATAGTTGTGAAAATGTTTTCATTTACTGCCTCTAGTAGCATAAATAACATCATCTAACTCTGCACCTACTCTGTCCCACAGGGTCTGAGCATAATTACTAAAGACTTAAAGTTGAGAAAGACAAGAAGTAAAAATTTCAATCTACTTCTGTCTAAGTTTTGCAGAGTAAGGTGAATACAAGGTTTGCCAATTTGACATGGCTATCGATGCAGACAGTGACTGGTCACATTGCTACAAACTGCTGAAGGAAGAGTTCAGCAAGTTATATTACAGAACCTTTTTAGCAAAATGTATGTATGTATAATTTTATTTATAAAGCGCCACTTGGGTATGCAGCACTGTACATTATATTTAGTATGACCTATTCTAGGAAACCATATGAGCTTACAGTGCTTCCAAACCTTCTTTTTATCTAGACTGATGATGATCAATTAACAGGCAGACTCCTTAAAAGGGGTAACAAGCAAGAGATAATACAAGGTGCTCATGATTGGGCTAGAAGTCGAATAGGGGCTCTATTTTATAGAAATTTAGGAACGAGAAAAAGAATACAGAAGACAAACTATACTTTGTTATAGTATATAGGTATTTGATAATATAGAATTCAAGGACATAAAACAGTGTATAAGTAAGGGCTACTAAGCCTAAAACTAAGGGTGCCTTTCCCTTTTTAAATCATTTATATACAGTATATCACAAAAGTGCGTATACCCTCCCATTTATCTAAATATTTTATCTTATCTTTTCAAAGGGCAAAAGTGAAGAAATTACACTTTGATCCAATATGATAAATAATGCACATTTACAATGTTATACAAGCTGTACACCGACTACTTTACATTGTATCAAAGTGTCATATCTTCAGTTTTTTTACCATTAAAATTTATATAACATATTTACAAAAATGTGAGACTGTACTCACTTGTGTGACATACTGTATATGCGTTCGATATCATTTAATGCGAAAATATTTTTTATATTATATAAGATTTTTAGATTTTAGTTCCTCCTCAAAGGAGAGTTTTTTAATGTTCTGTCGAGTGTATCCTAGTGCTACTACATCAACATATTGCTGTTTAATATATTGAATAAAGGGTGGAGGTCCACCCGAAATGTTGCCTGTATCTAACATTCTGGGTGAATAAAAAGGAACAATTTTTGCAACAGACTTTGGTGTATCCTACTGCAATTTGTTTATTCGTGATTATTGACTGGTGAGCAGCCCAGGTGGCCGAGGAACCGATTTGGAGGAGTTATTCAATACCCCGTGAGTTTATGTAATATGTTGCATTACAGCAGAGTGCTGAGGCTGCACTGGATAGGTTATACAACCCATAATACATAATTATCTGTAGTAGCAGAAATTACCATATCATTTTCCTCAAATTCTTGTAGTTGCTTACCTAGAGAGAGGAGACTTAACAAATCACACAAACACATTCTGCTTTCATTAAAGGGCATGTCCACCGGAAAAATAAAAATTTGTTCTAAAAGGTAGATTACCCCCCCAAACCCCACTTTCGCAATATTCAAAGTTCCAAAAGACAACTTCATTACCTGACCCCGTCCCTCACCACTCCTACTCTGGCACTGCTGCTCACAGCCGCTCCACTTCCTGGTTGCGGCTGTCAGGTAAAGCGTGACATTACATAATGCCCAATCGTCTGACAGTCGCGACCAGGAAGTAAAGCAGCTGTCAGCGCAGAAGTCCCCTGCTTCTTTCTCGTAACAGGAGCAGGGGGCGGTACCTAGACGGCGAGGGACCAGGTCCGGTAAGTAAGTTCAGGAACATCTTTGAAAACTGAATAACGCAAAAGTACCCCACTTGGGGGGGTAATTTTAGAGCAAAGGTTTTTTTTAGGTGGACTTGCCCTTTAAATGTTTCTCCATTCCTTACTTTATATGTGTTCTTTCTGTTGTCATTCTCTTTGTTGATTTCATCTGATTTGATCTGAACCATAAGACAGAAAACCTTCTCTCTCCACCTTGAAAGCAGATGATGAAATTTCTCTCGATCTCCAGATCCTACCTGGAAAAGCAAGTACATAATACATTAGGCATTAGAATCTAAATTGGTACAATAGTGGAATACTTCCATATGAAAAAAAAAAATCACTCTGCTACGTAGCAGAGTTATTTTTATAGGAATATATTCCACTTTTGCTCCCATTCAATTTAAAGCTCCCTCAAGTTAAAGTAAACCAAGTTTTGAATTAAAGCAACAAACCTCAATTCTCCCAGTTACTTCATTAACAAAAAGTTGCTTTCGCTTTTTTACTTGGTAAAGGCAAATGGGGGACAGCAGATATTAATGGTAAAATCAATTCAATAAAATTTGTAAAAACGTTATAAAAGAAAATATTAGCTCTTTTGCATTATAAGTAATACACCCCTTAACAATACAAGTATATAAAATCACCTCAGAGTACCCTGACCAGTATAAAACGCTCTCCTTGGTGGAATAACGCCTTAACACCTTCAAACGTAAACTTAAAACCCATCGCTTTAGGCAAGCATATAACCTGGCCTAAACATTACCCCTCTTATTACCAAAATATGATCCAACCCGCCTTTCACGCTCCACTGCCAATCAATTTACAGCCTACCGATTATGTCTCACCCCATATCCTCTAGTCTATAAGCTCTTTGGGCAGGGTCCTCTCTCCTATTGTATCAAAGTATTTCTGTAAAACTCCACACTCTGTTTACTTATATTATGTATTACCTATGTATGTAAGTATGACTTTGTATAACACGTATTACCCTGTATGTAATGTATGGCTATGTAATTGTAAAGCGCCACGGAAGATGTTGGCGCTATATAAATCAATAATAATAATAATAATAATAATAATCTTATATTACACTGAGTGAATTATTCCTTGTATAATTTATAGATAACACAATTCTACCAACACATACTATACTATTGCTTTCTGTAACAGTTAGAAAGTTACAAAATCTGAAATGATACACAATGTCCTGTTGTCCTGGTTTCTGCTTTTTGGTTCTTCCAGTTAGTAACTGCTAGTCATGGATTTAATAGTTATCATCAGAGCCACTGCCTGAGTGCTAACCACTAGCTGCCTACTCTGAGCATGCTCAAGTTCATAACCAACTCACTTAATTTCTGAAGAGGCAAGGACAATATAGGTGTTAACAAAACTACCCCATAGTTTACACAAGGCATGGCAGGAGCATAGCAGGCATAAGCTAATGATTCCAGAGGACAAAGTAGGATACATCAACATATTTTTTTTTATATGATGTCATTATAAGGGGAGAGTTGTCCTTTAAAGGGGAACTGTGCTCTCTACATAAGTGTCATTTATTAAGGGGAAAACTCCTAACTTTTAAATTACTTCAGGACCATGCTTCTAGCTTCTATCCAATGTTACAGCAGTACAAAGGGTGTTTTTTTTATTGCTAGTACTGTGATCTGTGACATCAGAGTTTTGGGGTCTGCCTAAGTTTAAGGTTAAAGCATGCCCACTGCTGGGACAGAGCATCATCAGCTGCATCATAACTCCCGCCCCCAAACAAACCCGAAAATATATTTCTTTCCTTATGGTACCCCATAGGTAGAGAAAGGAATAGAGAATGGTCACAGGTCTATAACTAGCTTTAGAAAAGATCGATTTTGGGGGGGGTGGCATCTTACACAGAACATCATGCGACTGTCACAGAAACTAAGGCTGAGGCACCACTACAATGCATCAGAATCACGCATGCATCGATTGTGCGATTCTGGTGCATTGTTGCGCGTTGGTGCATGCAATTTCTCTATTTTCTGTTGTGGAAAGCATACAATAGCATGATCGCATGCGTTACCAAAACGGATGCACAATCACATGTGAATCGGAAGTCGCAGAAATGTTTGCGTTCCCGAGATTTCCATGTTATTTAAAATTGAATGCAAAATTGCATGCGCGAATGCATGGAAAACGCATTAGTTCGGCCTAGCCCTGAGACAGACAGGACACAGACCAGAAACTGTAACTTTACAAGCCTATAACTTAAAAGGACAACTCCACCCTCTTTTAGAAAAGAATTTAAAATATGTTGATTTATCATACTTTGTCCTATGAATTAATTACTGTATGCCTGCTATGCTTCTGGATGCCTCATGGAAACGGAGTAATTTAGAAACCTGTACTGAGCCTGTACTGAGCCTGGGCATGCTCAGAAGAAGCAGAGAAGGGATTAACATTCAGTCACTGGCTGTGATGTCAACAGTCAAATCCATGACAGTTACTAACTGGAAGAACCAGGAAGCAGAAACAGGGGCAACAGGACATTGTGCAGGATTTCAGATTAGACATATATTTCAGATTTCAAACTATTAACATTTAGGGTTTTGGGGGGTGATTTACCTGTGTGTAAGTTATCATTTTGGGGCTGGACTTGCCCTTTAAGATCCAGAGAAGCTAGAAACATAATCAAAGGCGTGTTTGAAAGGTATAAAAGAGCTCTGTTAGAGATCACTTGTATGGAGACCACAGTTAACCTTTATGTCATAAGAGCGAGGAATCTTTCTTTCTGTGATAATCTGTGCATGTATATACTGCATCCAGGTGAATTACTTTTGATACATGCGAGTGTCAGTCATTTCTACTATATATATATATATATATATAAATATTATATTATATTATATATATATTTGTTTAAACTGCAAAAAAAAAAAAAAAAAAAAAAGTGTATATGCCTTTAAACATTATAAGTAATATACACTACCTTTTTACCCAGTTCATATTCTTGCAAAGAGAGAATGTTTTTAAGAGATGAAAAACGAGTCTGAAGGAGAGATAAGTTGGTTTTCAAAGCATCCCTTTCCTTTTCCAGAGCCTTAAAACAAATAAAACACACCCATATATAAACATAAAAAGACACATACTGTCACAGGGCACCAGCAAGAAAATGATACTTTGTTGGATCTGGTAATTTTACCCCACAAACATTATCAATGTTGATTAATTAAAAACACTTGAAATAAATGTATGTAATGAATATTAAATGTATATTGAGTAAAAAAATGGATATAAAATCTCTACAAACCCAACAAAATTTTAGGGTTTTGTACGATAAAAAAAGAAAAAACGAGAATTTGAAAAGAAATCAGATTATGATTACATTAGTTCTAATTCCTCTAAACTAATACCTTGTTGAAGCACTTGTTGATTTTAGCACTGTCAGTTTGGTATATCTGGTCTTGGCAAGTTTTCCCAACTATTCATAGAAATATCAGGAGAATGAATGGGTACCATAAAGGCTCTGGAGGTAGTTAGTTAAACTTGTGTTTGTATTACTATATGGTAACCTGTTCTGGTTTCACAAAATTAAAAAAACAAGCATATTTTGTACTTGTGCACCCTCTGTAATATATGGGACATTATATAACACTATTACTAAAGATATTTACATATCTACAGAAACATTATGACTTTTGTAATGGGACGGTTTTTATTAATATTATTGTGTTTGTGCGACATTTGGCTATATTTATTATGGAAGCACTTGGTTGTCTGTACTGTTAATTGGAGCTGGTTATATGAACTTGTGCTTGAATTACTGAATTGGTATCCTGTTATAGACGCACAACACTAAACATTTTGTTGTACATGGCCACCCTCTGTAATGTATAGGACATTTTAAAACAGTATAGGGCTATTTCTATTGAGAAAAGTTTGTAATGAAGGATGCACTCACATTCTTCTTAAAATGTTTATTGTAAAAGATATGTGCACAACATTTCGGGGGTGGACTCCTTCGTCAGGTGCATCCCCCACATACATGTCACTCTTCTTATGTTTCGGAATTGGGTCTGTCAGATGTACCAATTGCTGCCTCAGTGTGTTGTTTGATTTAAAGCAGACAAGGATACGGTGTTTTTTGAAAATTCTTCTTAACTTCTCGGAGACCACTGCTATATGTGGGATGACTATGTTATTTCTCCTGTCTTGCTTTCCCCCTTCACTATTGGTATGTGTTCTTTTAGCCACAATGTAATCACACCTTGCATCAGAAGGTCCCTAACACCTAGCTGTTATATGCTAATTGGGACTTTCCAATTTTAAAGTCATACTGAATTGAGAAAGCCAGTCGGATGACTAGCGAAACGTCTTCAAGAACTAAACTTTAAAGGAATAGTTTACTCGAAAAGTGAACTATTCCTTTAATGTACTCATTAAAGCCCGGGAGGTTAAGGAGCTAGGCCTTACCTCCTGTTCTTCAATCAACATCTTAGGAGCCAGGGATGAAGGTAAGCATATTTCCTTTCGCACAATCAACTGCTAGCATCAAATGCATTTTAATTGGCAAAAGAAGCAAACCATAAATATTTAGACAAAGATAAGTTAAGTTCCTGGATCTAATGAAATACATTGATGAGTCCTTATGAGCTTAGCTTCATGCCATTGTTTTGACATTAGTGTGTAAGTTATTTGATGGTATCATTTGTTAATAATATTAACACACGTTAATATTATTTATGTAGAAAAAGGGGAGCATGCAGTGGAAAAAGCACTAAATTTGATCCAGATTTTTCAGAATACTTACTTGTATGTTGTTGTGAAGCTCCATTGCCTCTCTCTCCTGTTCTTCTATAATTTTCCGATCAGGAACCATTTCTCCAATGTACTTTCTTAGCTGCTGCACCAAAGAATTTTGAGAAGCCAGTTCTAGCTGGGATTTGCTACAACAGGGAAAAGAACACTTACATACAAAAGTGCTTTGGGAAGTTATGTCTTGATCACACCGAAAATTAGAGCACGGACATAGCAAAAATCAAGCTTGCGCATAATAGTCTGGCCAAACAGAATATCAAAAATGCATACCAGAAGCAATAAATTTAAAAACTCATACACCTATGCTTTAATATGATCAAAACATATTTATCTAAAAGAATTATATATTTAAATATTTAGGAAACATATATAGCAACACTACAGGGAGAATGCCTTGTCAGCACTTCTCAAACTGAACACTTAAATAGGATTCATATCTTTACATCTTATGTCATATGTTGACTTGCACGCCAATAGTTGACATAGTATTCCAGAATGTCTTCCCTTTTGCGGTATTAATATCTTGCATTTGTTCATTCTGGTGATTGAAAAAATATTTAGATATATTTGTGAAATATAAGCATGGGTCATAATTTCTTGCTTTTCCTTGCTCAATATTAAGTGCACTTAATTTATAGGGGATAGGCTATAGCTTAGTTATTTTGTTCTGCTGTACAGTAGAGAGCATGTTCATTATACAGCAACCACTTAAACTTCCACTAAAATAAAGAGGTGGATTATGGGAGCTGACCCCTAGAACTTACAGGTCATAAATCAGCCACTGATTGATTTATGAAAGTAACCTGTGGGTACTAGGGGTCAGATCCCATAATCCACCTTTGATTTAGTGGAAGTCTAAGTGGTTGCAGTACAATTCACATGCTCTCTAGTGCACAGCAGAACAAAACAACTAAGCTATAGTTTTGATCCCTAGAAGCGGACAGGCAATCATAATAGTGACCACCTCTGTAACACACAGATCATGTTACAGCAGATCCTGCCTCTCAGAAAAAGAACATAGATTTAACAATGTGCTTGTAAAACTTCCTTATTTGTGTGGAGACAGCTATAAAAACATGCTCAGAGACAGTGAATACTAGGGTCAGAGGGAATAGATGACTACATTTACTTCTTACATGTATGTAAATGCCACTGTCTAGGGAAGTAACTTTTAAAAACTCCTTTAAACTGTAATGTTCCACACTGGTGTAGTCTTTGTACAGCATGGACAAAAGGGGTGTTTCAATGATCTGGTGATGGATGATTTACATATATGTAAATTCCAAAATTAGCCTGGCTTGCCCTCAAAATCTTGTTGCTGCCAACTCTACCTCTGACCCAATAGCCTTCACACTTGCAACTGATGCGAACACAGGAACAAAAAGTTGATCTGGTTAAAAAACTGTACTTTAAAGGAGAACTAAACTTTTTTTAATCCTAATATAAAACCTTTTCTGCTCAGAAAACCTATACATTGTAAAATTCTTCTCAATATAATAAAATGCATGTATACTGAAAAAATGACTTTGCGTCATCTTAATCTTTAAATAAATACATGTAAGTAGCACTTACTCTGAGGTGTATGTGTTGCTGCATGCCTTCTATACAATACTTGTTTTGCTCAGGCTCTGACCACTGACCTGACTTTTTTCCCACATACCAACTGTCAATACTGCATACAGCACACTAACTGTCAAACTATTTCAGTTCTAAGCAAAACTGCTTACAGAAATGCTAAACTGTAAGATGTTTCATGTTGGATATCAAATTAAATAGGGGGCAGATCAACAAAAAAATGATACAGTGATAGTTAGGATGAATTATAGTTTCCACTAATGGGCAATTTAAATAAACAAATTTTCCAGTTTACATACCCTTTAACGGGTATGTTCACCCTTCTTTTAACTTTTTTATATAGTGTAGGGCTTAGTCCCCCAGTCCCAACTGCTATATTTTTAATGTGAGAAACTTCCCCAAACATTACTTACCTTCCCTCTTTCCTCCGCTGCACTGCCCAGCCCTCCGGGTGCACGCAAAAATGCAAGCAGAGGGGCGGGACAGTCAGCCGCATCTGTGATTGGCTGAGAGGCAGCCAATCACAGATGCGGCTGCCGGTAGATCTGAACGGCGGAGGAAAGAGGGAAGGTAAGTAAAGACCAGGGAAGTTTCTTACATTAAAAATATAGCGTTTGGGGCTGGGGGACTAAGCCCCACACTATATAAAATGGGTTTGTAGCTAGGGGGTGGGAGTCCAAAACGGGAGGGAGTGGCTGCAGTGTGCATGCTAAACTTCTCCCGGAGGGGAGACAGGAGGCAGAGTCCTATATGGACTCTGCTATCCTCCTAGTGGGCATTTTTTCGGACTTTGGGGGGGGGGTGGCTATAGGAGAACCATTTGGAGCTGGGATGTGAGGTAAGGATTTTTATTTACTACAGAGTGGGGCCAGTGGTGGGGGGAATTATAGTTTTGGGGGTGGACATGCCCTTTAAGTTGCATTTTGTACATGTAAAATAACAGATTCTGTAACTAAGAAGGCTCCCACGTTGTTGCCAGCGCAACTCACAGTCTATGTAGTCTTTTTCACGGTCTCTATGCAGATTTTGTTTACAGATGTCTCCATACCAATATGGAAGTTCCTGATAAGATTTTGAAAGCTGCATGTTACCTTTCAGTTTATTTACCAGTCAGTGTGAATTGCATACAGCCTTCCTGGGGTAATACAAAATAGTCAGCTGGTTTTACTAATCGTTTTTTTAATTCTGTTCCTGCAAAAGATAAAGCTTTTATATGTACCCGTTTACCTTGCATGTGCTGTGGCGGCTCACCCGGTTAAAAGCACACAGGTTCAAATCCCCAGACTTATTTTTTGTTTCCTTTATGTTCCTAGCAAAAGATAAAGATTCTACATGTACTCATGTTCCAGGTAGTATGTCTGTTACGACAGACATTAAAGCTCTGCTTTTAGCAAGACAGAGTACATGAGGTTGCAGGTTCAATTAGCCAGGCTTACTTTAATGTTTTAACTAAAATATTAACATCCTGAGGACGTGGCCTGGCATGGCATGAGTTAGGACGCATACCTAAGTAGCTCCGCTCACTCATCCGAGCAAAATCCTGAAGGGGGAAACCCCAAAAACAGCACAAAACCTACCCCAAGTGACGCCTGAACACCCTCTGAAGAGGAGAAACCCCCTGTGCCCTGAACCAGGTGCATACCATCTCGACTGCGGCCCATGTGGACCGACTTTCAGGCCAGAACTGTAAAGCACCGGAACCCCTGTCCACCACGTAGGTGAGCCCACAGACAAGGGAATAGAGCTCCGTGCCTGGGAGCCCCCGGACTGCCACCACCAGGGCCCGACCGCAGCGGCCTACCACAGACCCCTGTAGCTGTCCTGGTGCAACGAAGGGGAGGTCCGAAGCACCCCACGCACCAGATAAAAGGAGGTAGGAGACAGGAGCCCGAAAACCTCCACACCTATCCAACTACAGGGCCAAACCCGGGCAGAACACCCACGTGGCCCAACCACGACCCACGTGGCTCGAGCACTGGGCCCCACTAACCCACCGGAACAACAAGCGCCTGATAGCGCCAGAGACCCTGCCCTACTGCTGCCGCCAGCAAAACCGGAACCACAGAACTCCGGAGCCTCTGCCCTACTGCGTGGGTGAGCCCGCGGACACGGGAGTGGAGCTCCATGCCTAGGAGCCCCCGAACTGACACCAGCAGGGCCCGGCCGCCGCAGGCACCAGGAGCTGCCCGGTGCAGTAAGGAGGAGGTGCGACCCGGGGCACCCCACACACCGGATGCAAGGAGGTAGTAGACGGGAGCCCAAAAAACCCCACACCCACCCAACTACAGGGCCGAACCCGGGCAGGCAACCCGCCGGAGCAACAAGTACTTGACAGCACCAGGGACCCTGCCCCGCTGTTGCCCGCCACTGGGATCCCATCCTAACGACGAGAATGGCCCACAATCACGGGGACAGAGCCCCAAATACAGAAACTCCCGGACCGGCATCAACAAGGCCCAAATACCGTGACCTGCCCCAGGCCCCTGGGGTCGCCCCAGCGAAGTGAGGGAAAAACCTGGCCTGCAACGCTCCACCATCTGGACGCACAGAGGTGGGGGGCAAGAACCCAAAAAAACCATACCTACCTGACCGCGGGGCCTAGGTGGGGCAGGCACGCTCTGGACCCCCCACCACCAACCAGGCCCTCTGACGAAGGCCCTACTGCTTCTAAAACACAAAACAACCAACGTGAACTACCACAGGCTGAAATAGGGAAAGGGGAATTCTATCCCCTTTTCTTTTCACTTAAATAAAGGAATAAATTGAAAAAGCAACCAAACAAGTGAACCCCGGGCCCCACTACAAGAGCAGCCCAACGCAGGAGCCCACAACTCTTGTACACACGAGAGCTGAACTGTGCCTCCACTACCCTAACAGCCAACACCTGCTCTACCCCGGCTAACACCCAACTTCCCAAACCACTCTGACCGACATAGAAGGCTTACCCGAGCCTCCACCTGAAAATATAAAGACAAAGATATCTAAACCGACCACCCAGCTGAACCCCAAAACAAAGACCCTAGCAATAGCTACCTCTCTACCAGTACCACTATACGACGAAAAACTGCCAACCAAAACATCTTTTGTGAACAACTTCACGAAACAGACACCGCGAAGACCATTTGTAAAACAACAGCCATAACTGTGCGAAATGGCGACCAAACTCCTGGAGGCGATTGCCACGTGCCAGACGACACTGTCAACTAAACTGGAAGAGGTCAAGGTCGACATCTCCCTGGTCCGACAAGACCTTCACAATCTACGCAATTGGGTCACAGAGACCGAACAACGTATAAGCACGGTGGAGGACAGGATCTCCCCCATGCAACACATGATAGAGACCCAACAGGCCACAATAAACACCATACACCAGCGCCAAGAAGATCTGGAGAACAGGCACAGACGAAATAATATCGTCAGAGAAGGCGGAGGGCTCAGACCCGGCAGGATTCCTAGAAGACCAACTAATTACTACATTTGGGAGGAACAGCTTCTCCCACACATTTGTGGTAGAACGTGCACACAGAATACCTGCACAACCCCCCCCCCCCCCCGAGAACATTTAGCGCAAAACTACTTAATTTCCGGGACCGAGATGCCACACTCCGGCTAACCAGGGAAAAGGGTAACATCCCATACCAAAACACCCTGATCTCAGTATACCCTGACTGTTCCTTGGAAATACAAGAGCAATGCGCAAAATTCACAGATTACCGCTGAACTGGTAAGACTGTATACACAACTTTATAAATGGGTAAATATACGGCCCCACATACCCAAAGGGCAGTACACGAGACGAACAGACACTGCCCAAAAAACCCTTACAAACAATGGTAACTATGTAACCCCACTTCACCAGAACTTTGCCAGAGGCGAGCTGCACCCAGCACCAATGCCCCCCCCAACAAACTCCACATCCCTCCGGACGCAATCCTGATTACTCCTTCGCCCCCCAAACCTTTGAGTGAGCGGACAAAGGACAGAAAAGACTCTTGCTCACTACTCAAAGCCTAAATACAGGGACAACCTGAAGTCGCCCCCATAAGACAAGACAATAGCTACAGCACCGTACATACTGTGCTAACCAAACCAAGTGCCCGACCTGTCCTTCCCACAGGAAGAGACCGACGGACAAAAGTTATTTGTTTAATTGTTTTGGTTCAGGGAATAATGCTTGCACCAGTTTCACAGTGCAATGCCGGGAGTTGGGAAAAGTTCATTGCTTCCCATGCTTAAATGTATTATATGTATTACAAGTACGGTGTTAATTTGTGTTCCTATCATTACTTTTTACTTAGGACTAAAATGATATATATAGAAATGTTTTCCGTCCGACCCAGCCTGGCCCACTGGTTTGAGAACGCGACCAACAAACCACGTTCAAGGTCCTAGTATGGAATGTTAGAGACCTCCAGAATAAGACCAAACGGTCAACAATCCTACAATACTGTAAAAAACTCAAAGCGGATAAAATAATCCTGCTAGAGACCCACCTGGAAGGCCAACAGCAAACCGCACTCAAAAGACCCTGGGTGGGTTGGGCATAACACGCCCAATTCACATCATCCTCTAGAGGAGTAGCAGTATTAGTAACCAAACACACACACAATTCGAGCTGGTGGAGCTAAGGCTGGACCGGTCAGGTACTTTTGTGTTTTGAAATGTTAGGGTACAGAGTGTTCCTCTACTCCTACTGGCCTCTTATATCCCCCCCACCATTTACAATGTCCTCACTTAAGACAGGCCTACAATTCCTAGCGGAATACCCAGGGATACCTGCTATGTGGCTAGGAGACTTTAATACAACCTTAAATATTTCCCAATTTGAGAAAAAATGGCAAAGATGCCAAGATACCATCAATAACCCAATCAAATATGATAGGGGCACTCACGCTGCTAGGTAAATGTAGGACCAAAAAACGACCCAAATGGTCATAAATGACGCGGTAGGTTGAAGTATGAGCTTTATTCTATATACCATACAAAGAGAAATACATTGAAAAATGCTAAACATATAAACCCTCTTAAATCCCCAATACCATATCATATAAAAACAATAGCAAAACACATAAGAGTATACTAAAATCATGTCCTAGGTGGGCTGAGGATAGATGTATGACCTAACAGGTAAGTCTGCATGTAACAACAAAGTCAGAGAAAACTGCACATGCTGGAGAACAGTTGAGTAGCAATATTGGCATAACCAGGTAAATTTAAACAGGCAGGTACGTGAATGATCTCACCCATCTTCCTGGACACCATCATGTGCCTGTATTCCATACACAGAGTATAGTGATATACCGCTTCCAACTCCTGCTCGCACCAGGGAGTCAGCGATGAGAAAATATGAAAGTTGCTCCACTGTGTACGAATTGTGGGATCTAAAGATCAGGCTTTAGATACTCACAGAGCCACCAGTCCGGTGGTGAACAAGGGCCGGGGGTGGATAACAGGCAAACCAATAGGCAACTGCCCGTTCCTAGCCCAAACCCGGACCTGTTCTCCACCTCCCGCTCAAAGCAACGGCCGAGCAGGGGACAGTGGTGGCGGTCTCAGAATAATAAGATCAATGCAGACTGGATACATACATCAATTACAGCTTCTCATCCTAGGTTTACAGCACCAAACTGACAGACGCGCGTCGGTCCTTATGACCTACATTTACCTAGCAGCGTGAGTGCCCTTATCATATTTGATTGGGTTATTGATGGTATCTTGGCATCTTTGCCATTTTTTCTCAAATTTATATATGTTATACACCATCATTAGCACCGGTACTATTTGTACCTAGCTGCTCTGTATATTTATCCAGTTGTTGGCGTTACTCAATTTTTAAATATTTCCCAAGACAGATTACACCCCACAGACTGGCAACCCCCCAGGAACCCCCAAACTAGGTTCGCAAAACTCATGCACAGTATGAACTTGACAGAAGCTTGCCGTCATTTACACCCTACAAAAACGGAATACTCCGGTTTCTCAGCCTCATACAATACGATGTCCAGAATAGACATGATATATATACATGCAACACTAACCCCTTACCTGACCCAAGCAGAGTACACCCCAAGGATACTCTCAGACCCTGCCCCTTGCTAGGCTGAACTGACATGGGCAGAAAACCCCCCTCCACAACCGTGGAGACTCAACCCCTTCTGGCTGACACTGCTCTCAGAAGGACCCGATCTAACAAAAGAGTGGGACTCCTTCTTCTGTACTAATGACCAGTCTGCTAGCCCGATCCAGGTATGGGAAGCCTTTAAACTACATGCCTGCATGATCCTCACCTCCAACATAAATAAAATCAAACAAAACTCCGCTAAGAAAGAAAGAGAGGCCACAAAGCTACTACAGACTGCACACAAAACATTCATGCGAAACCCCAATACACAAAACGTGGAATCTCTGAAACTCCAATCCAGAGTGACCGACAACATATATGAAGCCAGAACTAAAAAGCAACTTTTCTTTAGAAAACAAAGACTATATGAACATGGCGAAAAAAACGGCAAACTACTCGCGTATCTAGCCAACAACGAACACAAACCCCCCATACATCACCTAATACACCCAGATCAGACGGGATTCATCCCAGGGAAAAACACCACCCTAAACACCTGCTGTTTGTATATGAATGCACAAGCTACCCATAGCAACATGGGTACAAGATGTGTTGGGAGTCTCAACGCTGCCAAAGCGTTCGACTCAGTCGAGTGGCCCTTCCTCTTGCATGTACTGGAAAAATACGGCTTTGGCAACCAATATAAACAAAAAAGAAAAGCAAAGTAGACTGCAACACTGTCTAGAAAAATATATAAACCGTCCTTTATTTAAATATAGTAATGGGGACACTGGTTAAAAACAATTAAAAGCAGCATATCTCACCCTCATATAATGTACATACTGAATATTGAGTAAATAGTGGTGTGACAAGAAAAGCAGTAAGTCAACTGATCAGTAAAAAATACATATAGAGCAAAGGTATACTATTACCAGTGAAGAGGGAGAGGTAATGCACGCTAGGGCGTTACACCGAACGCGTTTCGCTCCGACGCCGGTACCGGGAGCTTCTTCAGCGTGGTTACAACTCCTGTACTCCCATCCCAAAACCCAGATATTAGCCAACGGGACAATAACGGACACTTTCCCACTGGCAAGGGGCACCCGCCAGGGTTGCCTGCTGTCCCCCCTCCTCTACGCCCTAGCAATCAAACCACTGGCAATTAAAATTAGAGAAGACCAGACACTACAAGGCCTCCAACTGGACACATGCTCTGAGATTATCAGTCTTTATGCAGATGACATGCGGCTATACCTCGCAGATGAAGATAAATCCCTAAATAAAATCCTACATCTAATTAGCCAATACGGGGAATACGCAGGCCTTACAATAAACTGGGAAAAATCACAAATTCTACCATTAGACCACTATCCGGCTAACACCACCCCCACCCCAATTCCACTACAAAGATCCGCCACTATCAAATACCTGGGAATCAATGTCCCCAGAGATTCAAGGGAATACCTGCCCCTAAATGTAGAACCCCTTATACAAGGACCAAATTACCAGTGGGAGTAGCAGGCCGCATCAGCCTCACAAAAATGATACTACTACCCAAAATCCTGTATATTGTATGGCATTCCCCAATCCTTATCCCCCTGTGATACTTTAAAGCCCTAGACTCAATAATAAGATCCTTTATATGGGGATCGAGCAGATCAAAACTTAAAAGGACAATTATACTCACCTTCCCTCCGCTCCACATCTTTGTGCAGTAGCTTTTACTCAGGGTGAGGACCTGAACCGCTAGGTCCTCACCCCTGGATTCGCGTAACCTACAGCAGCGTCTTACAGCAACGCTGCTCTGGTAGGCTCCGCCCCCTCCTCCCCGTCGGCGACGAGGCCAATAGGAAGGCACGCTTGTTGCAGAGTAAAAGCTACTGCACAAAGATGTGGAGCGGAGGGAAGGTGAGTATATTTGTCCTTTAACTGGCAAACGCTCAAACGCCCAACGAACATGGGAGGTATGGCAGTTCCAGATTTTCGATTATATAAAGATAAACTCAACCCTCCTCTATAAAAAACTAATGTATACAGATGGGAATCCTCACCTGCAACGACTACTGAACAAGACAGATGGGTAATAGAACCGAACCCCGAAAAAGAAATAAATCTAGGGACACAATGTCAACACACCCAACATATCTATAGCTAAAGGCAATAACCAAAAATGGGCAGCAAAAGTTATAATTAACAAAGTTAATCTATAGCACTACGCTAAGTATACACCCCCTAGGGAAGATACAACAAGGTTTAAATCAATGAAGCAATGATAACAAAACTGGGTCCGTCCCCCCATTATCTTTTTTCCTTTTTTTCATTCTCCCTTCTCCTCTCCTCCCGTCTTCCCTTCTCCCTGACAAAAAAACCTTGCAGTAGATCCTGTGGTAAAGAAAGAGGTCAAATGGCTACCCGCCAACAAATGATTTAATGTTCCAAGTAACCCAGTACCATATAACACGAGTATTTATTGTTTTTAATATAATGGATGTAACTAGAAGATGTATGAAGAAATACTTCTCATGCTCCAGTGTCAAATAATGCAACACAATGTAATCTTGTATGTTTAAAAATGTTTTTTTTCCTTATTGCCTCAATAAAACACCTCCTCTAGGAGGGGATTTAAAACATCCTGTTACTTACAGCCATGTAACACAGTAATTGAGGTTGAATAAAGACAAGTCCAACTTTTCCCCCTTCCTTGTTAACCCTACCTAACAGTTGATGCAGAGGAAGGCAAAAAACATAGCTAAAAAGGAGGGGGTAAGGAATTCCTTCCTGACTAAATGGCAATTGGAAAGTTTCCCTGGATCAACCGAACTACAGTATATGTATTAAAGGAGAACTGTTGTCCCGTTTTTGACACTTCTAAAAACTTACAAAAAAACTGTACAACTTTACCCCCTGCAAAGCTTTAGGAATCTCTAAATAACATAAAAAATATAATTTCATACTTAAAAATCTACCTACAAACTTTGTTTTCGGGCACCACCATCTTGGAAACCAACACTTCCTTTCTTCCCAAAAGACTACAATCCCAGCATGCATTATTCCGTTTTCAGTGACATCACGCTGAATTTCTATTGGTCGCTCAGCATTAGAGTGGGCGGCTAAGGAGGCGCGGCTTATCTAACAGGCACCGCGCATCTTGCAGAGGAGGAAGCGTCTTGGCACAAGCATAAAAAGAAAGGTGTGTCTCTGTATCCAACAGCGATTGGTTGAAGGAAGGATGAGCTCCTATTGGTTGCCGGTTTGCAGGAGTTCCGATCCTCGGCACCATTCTACCTATAGGAGTGTGCGCTCGCCGGCGGCGTGTGGTGGCATCAAGGAATTGATTTGTGTTGTGGAGCCATCCAGCCCCTTCAGTTTTTTGGAAACTTCTCTGCTCACAGCATGAGCACTGTTTGTGCTAGAAAGGCCATTTTAGGATCGTTTTAAAGGTAATATTCTGGCCTTTCATATTAAACACACTTGCTTTGGCACCACAGTTCCCCTTTAATAACAGTAATTCTCAATTCTTTTAGTTTTAGAAACTTATCTATGCCATTTTAAAGCTATTCATCAAACTTCCCATTACCACAGCTGCTAGAAGACAGTTTCACCATTCTCTCTGTAAAGAAACCTTTCCTAATCTGAAGATGGAACTTCTTTTCTTCCAATGTTCATGTGTCCTCTGATATGACCTATTAGTAAACAATGCACTGGAGAGTTTATTGTATGGCATATTAATATATTTGTATAAATTGATCATATTCCCATGCAAACATTCCTTCTCCAATGTAAACAGCCCTAACTTGTCTAATCTGCCTGCATAGTCAAGTCCCTCCATTCCCATTATTATTTTTGGTGCTCTTCTCTGAACTCCATTTCCAAGATGTCCCTTTTGTATATGGGATTTCATATTCCATTGCACCGCATATTTCAAAGGAGGCCTTACCAGTGCCTTGTAAAGAGGGAGAATAATATTTTTTAGTTGTTGCGGTCTGGCATTGTTTGCTATAGCTAAGTATGTTATCTACCAGAGCCCCCAAATCTTTTCCCTAGAAATTCACTTAATACAGAGTTATTTATGGTGTAGGAGGCACCAGGATTGTTAAACCAAATGCATCACCTTTATCAACATTGAATCTCATCTGCCATTCTGCTGTCCATTTTGGTAATCTATCTAGGTCTGCTTGCAGCAATGGTACATCGTTTGAAGTTTCCAAAGCTCTGCAAAGTTTAGCGTCATCAGCAAAGACAGAAATTGCTCTCAATGCTCCCCTTCCAAGTCAATTTTAACTTGTTCAAATTTCTTAAGTCTAGCACCGGTCTTAACTTTCCCGACGCTTTTCTGACTAAGAACAGACCGGAGTAAAAACCTTTCCCCTGTTCCTTCACAGGGACTGTTTCTATAGCTCCTATCTGAAACAGTTGAGCCACATAATTCTGGATCAGACTCCATTCTTCTGGGGATCTGACCTCCTTCCTTGGTCTGAAAAAATCTTGGGGAAAAGTGGTGAATTCTATCCTGTACCCCAACGAAACCACCTGATTCACCCATTTGTCTGTCACATTCTCGGCCCAGACGGTGGAATACTGAGACAGTCTGCCCCCGACCTCTGTCTCCTGGACCGGCGAATTCCTATGGCTGGACAAAGGACTGACCTGTAAACCCTGCTGGTCTCTTATTTGAACCTCTAAAGGTTTGTCTTCCTGACCTCCAACTTGTTTGCCTCGATGCTTCCTTCCCTGGTCTGTAGAACTTTGACGACCGAAAGGATCTATTTGCTCCTTGAGAGAAGTCTGGTCTCTTAAAGCATCTTTCCTGTGGGAGAAAAATGCTTTTCCCTCCTGAGGCTTTACTAATGATTGAGTTTAACTTCTCCCCAAAAAGAAGATCACCTTCGAAAGGGAGTAAGCACAAGTTGTTTTTTGAAGCAGTATCAGCTTGCCAGGGTTTCAACCATAATGCTCTCCTAGCAGCAACTGAAAGGCCCCTAGACCTTGCTGCTAAACGGACCACATCTACAGATGCCTCTGAAAGAAAATCAATAGCTAGCTTGAAATCAGATAACATTTCTAGTAGTTTAGGCCTTTTAACATTAGAGTTAATAGCTTCCTCCATATTTTTCATCCAGATCTTCATGGACCTAGAGACTGAAGTCGCTGCTACTGCCGGTCTGCAAGCGGCTCCTGCTGCCACAAATGCCTTCCTTAAGGACACTTCCACCCTTTTTTCCATCGGGTCCCTGAATAATGCTGCGTCGTCCACAGGAAGCTACCGCTGCGTCAACTTTCGGGGCTGTATCCCAGTGCTGGGCCACTGTTTCCTCCATAGGGTACTTTTTAAGGAATCTTTTAGTCAACACAAATTTCTTGTCTGTCTTCTTCCATTCAGAAGCAATAATTTCCTGGATAGAGGAATGAAGAGGGAAGGCGTGGTGTTTCTTTTTAATGGATGGAAACAACTTATCCGCTTCCGATTTTTTGGGTTCCGCAGTTGCCAAGGACATGGTGTTTCTCACCGCTTTAACCATTGGTTCTATTATATTGGGATCGAAATCAGTCTCCACTTCTACATCCTCTTCACCCTCTGAACCAAACAAAGAGGCATTATCTGAATAGTCTGACAAATCGGCTTCTGAGTCATCTGAATCTATAGTTGATTCTCTATAAGATCTTTCTTTTTCTTGGCTTCTTGCATAGACTCATTCACAGCCCACTTGATAAGTTTCATTAGGGAGTCTAAAGACTGTCCCTGGATAGGGTTAACTGAGGTTCCAGCTTCCTCCTTGTCTTTGCTTTCCACTTCCACAGGTTTGGATTGCTTATCAGACATAGAAAGGCTGTGGGGAGACAAAAAAAAGAACACTGTCAGCCCCTAGCAGCCTACTCCTCTGCTCTCTTTCCATACTCACCCCTGCTTACCTAGATCCCTTAGAGTGACCTTAACTGGCGCTCCCAGACTCCATGCTGAAAATAATCAAAAAATCCTATCAGCTGACAAGCAACACCCAAGAGAAGCAACCCAGTATCTAAAAATGTACTCACATGGGTTAATCCAACAGAAATCAGCACTACAGCAGGAGAGGAACAGGAGCAGCAGAATAAACAGGCTCACTACAGCACACTGCAGCAGCAAACAGGCAGGCCGACCGGAAGGGGAAATTCGCGGGTAAACCCTGGTCTAAATACGAAGGGCACACCCCCCTAGCGCCTCCCAGCCAAAAACCGCCAGTTAAAACCTTAAGATGCGGCCAGGAGGAGGCTGGGAAGGCCGGGAACGTCAGCCACGAAAAGCGGAAGTGACGTCATCTGCGACTTCCGGTATCGCGCGGCCGCCATCTTGGAAGGGGCAGCCATGCGGTTTGCAGAGGGACAGCCTTCCCGACCCGGCCACAGGGTCCACATCCCTCTTGGCTCAGTGAGTCACTGGCGACCGGAGGGGCATCTAACCTGGACGAGAGCAGGAGAGACTCCAGTTAGGCAGGGATCCACCGTGATGGCTGGTAGCAGACTGCAAAACAGGAAGAAAAGAACACTGGACAGTGGGAGTAGGAGCTATTTAAAAGGTATGAGGGGAGTTCTAATAGAAACAAGGTGGACTGCACTCCAAAATTGAAACGGTTATTAAGCAAAACATCAAACGGCAATACAAAGTTTCGAGGGGAACACCCCCTTCATCATGATGTGATGGCAACACAGTGTAGGTTTAAATAGCCAAGTGCTGAGCAGAGAACCGCCCCCTAGGGGGTGTGTTAAAACATATATCAAAAATAATATCAAAAAACGACAATGAATATACCTATGTAAATTACCTAGGAGTGATAATCTCACATATGTGGGTGGGCTAAGTTATAGCCCTAATGCTAGAATAAAGTGACATAGGAATAAATAGCTAAAATGAGTAAACCTGTAAATGCCCCAATACCATACATAAGTGTACACTGATTAAATAAGTGTAAAGTGCCTATTTATTTAATCATGTGTACACTTATGTATTTGTATTGGGGCATTTTACAGGTTTTACTCATTTAGCTATTATTACTATGTGCACTTTATTCTAGCATTAGGGCTATAACTTAGCCCACCCACATATGTGAGTAATCACTCTAGGTAATTTTACTAGGTATATTTCATTGTCGTTTTTTGATATTGTATTTTTGATATTATGTTTTAACACACCCCCTAGGGGCGGTTCTCTGCATCAGCACTTGGCTATTTAAACCTACACTGTGTTGCTCACTCACCTGATGAAGGGGGTGTTACCCCGAAACGTTGATTGCCGTTGTTGATGTTGGCTGAATAAACGTTCAATTTTGGAGTGCAGTCCACCTTGTTTCTATTTGATTTCCTGGTTCCCTGTGAAGTAGGGATATTGGACTTTTTGCACCCACAGGGGGATTAGTGTGCATATGGACTATTTCTGATATATGAGGGGAGTTCTTCCTGTTTCAATTAACTGCAAATGGCAGGGGATTCGTTTGGTGACGTTGCTGCCATGGTGACTGGGGGAAATACACTGCAACAATTACTTTTCTTTTAATATGAAAAGCAACACATTATATCATTATAAGAGCATTGAATGTGTTTCAAAAACAAACAAGTTGAAATCTCTGTTCTGTCTCAGGGAGAGGGAGAATCTCTGGGCTGATATATGATTGGTTGTTAGCTTCTAGGAAGCAAGGCTGCAAGTTCTTTGGTTTAATCTGTTGAGCACTACAGAGCATGTTAAGTTGATTATGGGAGGTGACCCCTAGCACCCACAGGTTAATTTATTAAATCAACCAGCAGCCATAGCAAAAGGAAGACGTGAGAAATAGCTTGGTGTATGTTTGCAAATATGCTCTATCTATAGGGACAATATTGTCTGGAGACTTTAGTTCCCCTTTAATCACCCACTGTACAGCAAATGGTGACATCAGCTCTATTAATTAGATCAACTGGACTTGAAGTTTAGTTCTTGAAAACTTTTCGCTAGTCATCTGACTGGCGTTCTCAATTCAGAATGACTTGTACAAGAATCTATTGGCAATAAGAACCCTGGCAAGTCCCAATTAGCATATGACAGCAGGGGAGCCCTCTCCCCGCCCCAAACTCCCACAATCGGAATCCATCCTCTGTAGCAGTGGCACCTAGCGTGAACCCCTTTGGATATAAGGTAGGTATCCCCTGTCCACCCCAACCGCCAAAATATTTCTTCAAAAAAATGTTTAGATCAATACTTACAGCCCCTTCTCTCCTGCGGCATTCTATTAAAAGCAGTCAAGCCTGTGATTGGCTGCCTCTTAGCTACAAACTAAGCCTAGTAAAAAAAGTAAAAAAAGCATTACATCTTATTTATCAATCATTGCAAAGCAAGAGCAACAAACCAGACTCCATGATTGCAAACAGACAAACTCTCTGGTGTATTGCTAACCAATAGGTCATATCAAAAGGACTTGTGGACATCCTTTAAGATTAGAAGAAAACAAGTTTCATCTTCAGGTTAGGAAAGTTTTCCTTACAGTGAGAATGGTGAAACAGTCTTCCAGCAGATGTGGTAATGGCAAGATAATTGAATAGCTATAAAATTGGGCTGGATAAGTTTCTAAAACTAAAAAATATTGAGAATTACTGCTATTAATACATTTACTGTAGTTCTGGTTGATCCAGGGATACTTTCAGATTACCATTTGGAGTCATGAAGGACTTTCCCCACCCCCACACATTTTTTTTTTAGAAGTTTTCTTTTTTTCTTTGCCTTCCTCTAGATCAACTGTTAGGTAGGATTAAAAGGAGAGTGTAAAGGTTGGACTAAAAAGATATTTGTCTTTATTCAACCTCAATTACTATATTACTATTTCTAGTAAGTATAGAGATTTGAACCTGTGACCTCATGCTGTGTTTTTAAAATGAATGGATTTGACAGTTGAGCCACCACAGAATACAGGCACATGGGAAAAGGTATCTTTGCTAGGCAGTAGAACCAGCTGAATATTTTGTAAGGCTTGGAAGAATGGAAAACTGTCAGCAATGCATGATAATTAAAGGATAATAAAAAAAAAACAAGGGTGACAAGCAGCTTATCAGGGACTTCCATACTGGTGTGGAGACAACCTTATAGAAAACACTCTGTGCATAGATACAGTGAATACTGAAGTCAGGGTGTGTGAAAATAGGTAAATATGCTCACAACACTTATTTGAAGGCAACCACATGGAAGTACTGGCAACCACATGGAAACCTTCTATTTCTCACATGTACATAAATGCAACTTACTATAGAGGAATCTTACAAAGTATTGGTGTTCTGGGGAGAAAAGCTTTTACAGTAAGACTAAAAAAAAAATGTTTATTTCTCCTTTAACTCTTAAAATACAATAAAGCAAAATAGTGTAAAGCATACTTTAACTGATCAGATAAAACTTGTTTCTCTTGTTTGCACATTTGGAGATCTTCTTGAAGATGTGCAACATCTTGTTCTTGCTGCTTTTGCCTTTTTCTAAGATCATCCTCCAACATCTGTACTCTGCTTTTAAGGACCTCTGCCTCTGTCTGGTGCTGCTGCAACTCTGCTACCAACTAACAGCAGAAAAATAAGCAAAAAAATTCAAAGAACGAATTTGTCAGCACTCAGTCTAACTCACATTCTGCCAGAAACTATAAAAATCCATAACCCGAACACAAAGAAAGAGGAAAAAATTGCTATAACACATTTTGACTTTTTAAATGTTTTTAATAACAATTAGTGTTAGTACCAAACGCATGCCACTTCACGGATCCCCACTTTTATTAATTTGTAAATAAAATGGCTGTATTTGCCACTTTGGCCTTTGTAGAAAGTACTATAATATATTTTCAGTACTAAAGAGCTTTAAAAAGGTCTTAGAAAGATACCAAAACGTTGCAAAAACTTAGAAAAGACCCATGGGCATCATTTATTATGTATAAAAATATTTTATATTAAAATATATTATTTATATATTTATCAAGGATCATGCAGTGGCACTAGGGCAAATTCTGCTATATGAGGAGAGTGTTCAGAGTTTAGACTTGTATGTATAGAGTGATTGGACACTAGGACATTCAATACAGAAGAAAGAATGCACTCAAAATATAAATTGTTTTGGTACATATATTAGACTTAGGCATAAGATACCAGGGCAGCAACACAAGTAGGCTACTACTGCCAACCACAATACGTGCCTTTTTTTCATGCTGCCTTGCAGCAGTTTCCTCTGCTATTTTCCTCCTCTGTTCTAGTAAGTCTCTCTCTTTTAACTGCTGTTGCAGATCATTGACCTCTTGTTCAATGGATCTTAACTTCACTTCTTTCTCATGGGAACCAGCTACTGCCAGTTCCAGTCTGTGAATGTCTTGTATCTGGTGGGCAATTATTTCTAAAGCCTGAGATTCAGCTGGTGGCCCTTCTGAAGGCTTTCGGCCCAAAAACCTGTTAAAAAGGAAAAGCAACACCATTTTATTTGCTGCAAAGCTTTTGTGACATTTCAAAACAATTATGTGTTTTAAAGTGATCACCAATTTATACTCCATAGACATTTTAAATGTATTTTTCCTAAAATATTGAAACAGCAAAACTGAAAAGAGGGTCTGATTAATATTATCACTACCTTGTACTCATAATGTCTCCCCTCTCTTGTCTCTTTCTAAGTTCTTCATTCTCTTTCCTCAAGAGTACCAATTCTTTAGCAAGATCTGCCCAAGGTTCAATAGGATATGGTACTGCAGGAATAGACACAGGTGTAGCAGATATACGATGACCGGGAGTCTCAAAATGGGAAGGAGGAATCAATCCACCAATACCTAAACCAAAAGGAGGGATAACACATTAAACAAAACAACACTATAACCGAAGTGTTCAGTTTTCTTCTAAACTGCAGTAAATGCAGAGGTTTTGCAAGTCTAAATATTTTTGATAATTGATCATTTATAATAATAATAATAATAATAATAGTCAAGCTAAACCCACCTTTGGATCTACATCTACCTAGATTGTAGATCTAGGTAGAAAGCTCTATCACTTCTGTTTATATAATTTATATATGTATGTACTGAACTATCTATTTATATGTATAACCTAATACAAGTAGTGTCATACAAGTAATACAAGTGTCAAAACAGCATTGTACATGGCAGACAATTAGTGTTGAACCCCCCCACCTCTATTTAGGCTTGATTTCTTTATTTTCACTTAAATGGCCTCCTTAACACCTCTCTTGAACCAGTCATGTTCCTTTGCTGTTTTGACACCTTACTCTGGGCGTTCCTATAACACCTCTTAGCCACTATCCAATCACGCCCTTAAAGGAGAACTAAACACAATTTTTTATACCCCAGAGTCTGAAACAACCCCCCTAAAAACACCAATAAGCTATAAAATACCACTTCAGTAAATTGTATTAAAGTAAATGTAAGCCTGTTAAGAACCGGATGAAATATGTGTGTGTATGTGCAGTGTCAGACCACACCTCCTGACCTGAGTCACATGCTTCCTTACTTTATCTGTCCTGTAAAAGGATTGGCTAGAGATTATTTATGGGTGTGACCAACTGTAACAAGCTTCTGCCATAGCTAAGGACTGAGCATGTGCAGAACATAATGGTCGTTGACCTAACTGTGTGATACTAGAATGCTGAGAAGTAAAGCACAAACCATATGTTATTTAGGTACATTTCCCACCGCCCGTATCAAAATGAGAGGTAAGACACAGATCATTAGTTTTATATCAAGGTGTTCTGCCTTCTGGTTTAATGTTGTTTTGTGGCTTTAGTTGTCCTTTAACACCTGGCTGTGATATGCTAATTGGGATTTTCCAGGGTACATAATTGCCACAGATTCTTGTACGCAAGAATGTAAGTCATTCTGAATTGAGAAAGCCAGTCAGATGACTAGCAAAACGTCTTCAAGAACTAAACTTAAAGTCCAGTTGATCTAATTGAATACAACAGATATTAGTAGTGTATGTAAAATGAGACATTTGCAAAAGACGTACGTCTAATCTTTAGCACCGGCAGTTTCTTACCTTCCAATGTTCCCACGACAGTCCTTCCTGGCCCATACATTTTGTGATCTATATTTTAGAATATCTCTGGTTTAGAATGAACATGCCCTTTAAACCTTACTCAGCAGTTAAATAGCAAGTCCAGTCCCAAAATAAAAACTTACATATAGGTAAATCATCACTCAAAACCCTAAACGGTAATAGTTTGAAATCTGAAATATATAAGTCTAACCTGAAATCCTGCACAATGTCCGTTTTCCCGTTTCTGCTTCCTGGTTCTCCCAGTTAGCAACTGTCAGTTATGGATTTGACAGTTGATATAACAGCCAATGTCTGAATGTTAAACCCTTGTCTGCCTCTTCTGGGTATGCCCAGGCTCAGTACAGTTTCCATAAACATTCCAGAAGCATAGCAGGCATACAGTAATGAATTCATAGGATATGAATTCATTATTGATATATGAATATCAACATATTTTCAAGAGGCCATTCTTTCTAAAAGATGTTCTTATGAGGGTGGAGTGGTCCTTTAAGAGTTCCACGTCATTCCTTTTGTTGAACGCCTATATGAGGTGACCAGATTAACAATTTGTAGGGTTCCTAGACGATCCAACATTTTGCTACATATTATATGTAAACATGCAGTACTTCTCTTAAAAAAAAAAAAAAAAAAAAAAAAAAGGGAGACATACTAAATATTATAATGCTTAAATTAGAGGCACAGAAAAAGCTGATTTTTTAAGGATGTTTCGAAATTATTGCTGTGCCCTCTTAATCTTTTGCTGGCCATACACTATATAGACATCTGTCTATTAAAGTGTTTGCTAGACAGCGTTTTTACCCTCCGACTCTCCCACAACATTTCCAAAAAAAGATCAGATATTGCTGAAACAATGGGATATGTATATTATAATGTTTGAACACTGTTAACATAAGGTAATGTGATTACTAGATTAACAAAATCATTAAACAAGAATATTTTATACATGTTATACTTATTTATTCTAATATGTTCTTCTTTTCCCAAGGTTTGTAATTGGGTAAGTACAATAAGTATACTTCAGATCACTGACCTTGAGGCAGAGAAATTTGACCGACTTCAAATAAAACAAACAAGCAGGTAACAATATAGAAACAATATTTATAAAATTTTTGTGATAATATTTCTCACTTAAAATCCTATGTACAACTGTGCATTACATCTACTACTAGGATTTGTTATTAACATAGGAATTATGACTCACCTGGCTGCTTGGGTACTAAAAACACAGATGGTGGATCAAGTGATTTCTTCTCCATTTCGGTATGATTTACTACAGAAATTATATAATTCCTTTAAATTCAACCTAAACAAGGTTAGCTTTCAGTTCAGTACACCAAATGCAATTATAAAAGGCAAAATCATTTGAAAACATTTATACAAGATGGACAAAGCAATATAGGGCAACTGTGGTCTCCAAAGGTTTAAAAAAAAAAAAAAAAAAAAAAAAAAAAGGTTAGTGTATGCTGCCTTATTCCCACCTTTAGGTCAAGCTTCCATGTGGTTATAGCATCCCCAACATGCCCCTTTTATGGCAGGTCCTATGCCTTTAATATAGGATCCAGTGTGTAAGAATGAGAAATGCAAAAGTTTGCTAATCGTAATTGAAGTAAAAGAAATTTAAAAAGGTTAGAAGTTAGGACCTTCCAGAGTGGAGTTACCCTGACGTGGTTAGAAGGCTTTTCATTCATGTAATCACAGTAATGTATACTAAAACCCCTTTGTTTATAAAGTATGCCAGTGTGCAGATAATATGATATTGTATGGGGCCTAGGAATGTGCATTGATTATCTTTTCTATGTTTGTATAAATGTTTGACCAGATCAGTAGCACTTCCGCTAAATGTAGTTGTAAATTAGCTGCTTCCACAATCCTTGTATTGTACTTATTCCCACGTTCCTCTGGTTTTATGTTTGCACAGTCTGATTTACTGCAGAGCTTCCCCCTCTCTGGTCATTTCCCTATTAATATAGTCTGGCTGTGAACCAAGCCGCTCATGCACATTAATCCTCCTACAAGTCACTCTAACCTTTGCAAACAAAAAAAACTCGGTACGTAAGCTTGTAGAGAGCAAGTGTCTCCGTTGTTCTGGAGATACTTGCTACATAAGGCATGAGAGGGGGGTGGAGTTAGGAGAGACTCAAGTCCTGCCTTATCACTGCAGCCTGATCTCCCTTTGACAGGCAATACATTGGTGAAAGCTTGAAAGCTTCACTCTACTTCTGTTTTTAACCCAGTATTTGCCAAGCATTTTTATAAGCAGGAATGAGTCATTGGGAGACTTGCTGTACAACTTGTGTAAGCCTACACACTACACCAGCATGCTGTTAGGGGATTTGATTGACAGCTAAAGCAGGAATTGTGTATTGGAATCTTGACTTCTTTTAACTTGTTTATCTCAGGACAGAAGAGGAAACTGAAGAAAATAAAGATATTCTGGGGGTTGGGGGGAATTATAGAACGTTTTCCCACTATAGATGCCCTTTAAAATGAGCCCCGAGATACATCTCTGGCTGGAGCCTGTGAGAATTGGTATTGTGATGAATGTTTAAATTTGCTGCTTCCAGTTGGTTGAGTGAAATTGCCTGACCCCTGCTCCTCCCAGGCTCCCCTACACCCTGGAGGAGAAGCATGCTCAGTAAAGACTTAATGCTGGGGAAAACAGGAAGTACTTGAACAAAAAAAAAAAATTTGTGATTTAGGGTTCATTTTGTAGGTAAGATGAAATGCACATTATATAACCCTAACTAGTTTGAAAAAATTGGAGACCACATTTACCCTTGAACCCCAGACTTTTTCACAACCATGGCTTTCTCCTTACCTTTTAATCCTTCTTTGTTGTCCTTTTGCACTCTCTTTACAAAAAAGGCAACACAGAAACAAAAAAAAAAAACATACAATTGCTGTATGTATATTTTGAACAGCAAAACGAACAACTATATCCCTAAAACAAGTGAATATATAACTTTATAAGAGGTAAGAGATAATATTCTTACCCCATTTTGCTTTTGTTTAAAAGTGATAAGCTTTACAAGTTTAACACTGCTTGCAACTTTCAGTCTCTAGCATAGGTAAAAAAGAAACATTGAAAAAATTACTTTGCCTCATATTATTCTAAAAATGTATATGTGTGTATATATATTCATATCTATATATATATATATATATCCCTTATTCTGATGTGTGTGTTGCCTCATGTCTTCAAACCAGTACTTCTCAGTTTTTCTTAGGCTTGGTATGTCCCTCCCTCTCGCAAACAATTTCTTCTTTAATCAGAGCCAACCTCTTTTAAACTGAGAAAGCTCAGTTCTTTTGCAACATCCTTCATCCTGATGAAGGGGGCTTAGGACTCCCGAAAGCTTGCTTAATTTTTTTTATTTAGTTAGCCAATAAAAGGTATCACAGCTCTACTTTTCTTCTCTTACTTATGGCTAACACTGTACAAACCTCAACTATTTCTTGATCACTATCAGTGATTCTTTAAGGTGCTTATTCATTAGTACTTACAGCCGACTGATCCACGGCATTCAATCAATACTCCCGGAACTGCCTTTCCTGTTATACTTTACGTCCGACATACACATACGATTGCAAGGTCCCATCTGATCCATTCATTTTGCGATTATATGTCTGTCACAAAGAACGAGAATGCAGTTCCAAAAATACAGATTGAATGTCACGGATCGTCAGCAGGTAAGTACTAATGAATGGGCCTCTTTACAGTGAGAACAGTAAATCTGTGGAACTCTCCACTAGCCAATGTGGTGATGTCAAGTTCATTGAATTCCTTCAAAAGAGGGATAGTTAAGTTTCTAAAACTGAAATATATTAAAAATTACTGGTATTAGGAGTGAGGAATTTAATACTGGGTATAGGCGGGTGCCTTCCTTGTATTAATGGTTACGTAGGGTCCAGGGGTATCAAATATTAAGAATGCACTCTTAAAAATAAATAAATGAATTTGAATTAAATGTAACTAACAGAAAAACAAAGAAGGCAGAATGGAGGATATGCACCTTTAGATTGTGACTGGAACAGTCTGCACTACTTCAATAGCTAAGCTACAGACAGAAGTGTGATCGCAGGAGCTACCCACAGTTGACCGACGAACAACAAAGACGATTCAAGGACTTGGGGTACAGGGGAATTAAAAAAAATTGACTAGAAGAAAAAATATCTTGAAGCAGCACTGACACTACCCTGCCCCTAAGCTTGAGAGCAAGGGATTCAAGAGACAAGTTTGCAAGGACTTAGCCGGTATGAATTTAAGGAACACTAAACAACAAGAAAGCTGTTTTTTTAAGTATATTGCATCAGTCTCTATTGTTCACAGAGAGGTGAGAACGCTTATTCCCACCTCCCGGTGAATAAAAGAACGCCCAGGAGACACTGGAACTTACCTTATCGGTGCTCCACTCTCGGCTGCTTCTGAACTGACAGCCTCGCTGCCCTGACCAAGCATATATATATATATATATATATATATATATATATATATATATTTGCATATCAATGGAGCCGCACGCTAGGGTTGAAGGTAAATAAAGTTAGTTTATTGACAAGCTTACAATTATATCAAGAAACGTTTCGGAAGTACATCTCCCTTTCTCAAGATTGTAAGCAGATACTGATTATACACTTGTACAGGATTTTTAAACAGGATAACCCCTCCCAGGGGGAAGTGACATCACACAGCCCATTACCCTTATTCCAGGGATGTGCAAAACATGCATAATATATACATAGAACAGGTCTATACAACCTACATGAAATGAATAGATTATCTGAAAGTCATAGAAATAAATACAGATTATAGTCTTTAGTCAAGCCACCAGGAGACAAGGCTCCTAGGCACCTGATCCACCATGCCTCTCTCTGCTTCAGATGTAATTGTCTATCACCATAAAAATGTATTGGTATGGTTTCTAATACTGAGAACTGAAGATTCTCCCACTTATGTTTATTGTCAATACAATGCTTGGATACTGGCAAGTGGATGTGTTGTAAATTAATGTTGGCTAAGTCTGGCCTTTAACCGACTTAGGTGGGAATAAGCGTTATCACCTCCCTGTGAATAATAGAAACCGATGTAATATACTTAAAAATACAGCTTTAGTGTTCCTTTAATGTTGGTTGCGGATAAAGTAGTCCACAGCAACTGATCATGCAGTTCATAGGAAATCGCATTATTGGCTGCGATTTACAGATGTGTTTGATTATATGTTTTGGATGACAGACATCAGTGACACACAAATTTACTGCAGGTATTTTGGGCTAATGACCAATATTACCTATATTGGTCATCAACCCAAAATATCAGCTTGTTTGTACCCAGCCTTCGCTTGAAAACTCATAATAATAAAGCTCCTTAAAGGGTAACTGTCCACAAAAAACTGTACATAGTTTTAAGTATCACCCACCAAAACCCCAGATTCCTTATAGTTTTACCTTTACACAATGCTCCCATGCTGAGGAATTAGAACTTACACAACTGCAATCTCTCGCTGGTCTCCTCTCTGATTTCTGGTAATGACCGTCAGTCATGGGCTGACTGCCATTACCGATTAAGCAATTACAAGTGTCCTCGTAACCAGTTCACAGCAGAGGAGGGGGGGGGGGGGGGCTTTCCGTGGGGGGTGGTGGTTCTTTAGGTTTTTAGTGCTTGGGTTGGGGGGTTTGTGTGAAGGTAAGAATTTAACAAGACTGGGGGGGGGGTTGATACTTAAAACTATGTAAAGTTTTAAGTATCAAGCAAGCTGGACTTGACCTTTAAATTGCAAAAGAGATTTTTTTGCTTGTTTTGCCTTATTTCCCACAACTTCACACAGGGCATCCCGTGAGCCTGTGTGAAGTTGCACAGCTCTGTGCAATGCATTACCAAATAGTTGAATGTTGGATATAACTCTAGTAGGGAGATTCACCCAGAGCCGCAACTGCTCTGGGCAAATCTTCCGTACGGGATTTACCAGAGGCTGCGTGGATCTGGGTGAATCTCACCCTGACGTAAGTATTAAACGCTATTAGTGGCATTAAATACTTACGTCTTAAGAGCCGTGCAGCCTCTGGTAAATAGGTTTGCGACGGCTGCGCAAGTTCCTTTTCCGGATCCGCAAAGCAAGCCTTATGTTGCGTAAATCGATCGGTTAGCGTGACGTTATGAAGGAGCAGGGCCGGCAGCGCTCCTGGGAAAATCACCCTTTAAAATTAAGTTTCCGCGTGTTAATGACAATGTATTTGCTTTGGGTGCAAATCTTGCTTACATTTTCAATCCATTCCGATCTGAAACCTACCGCACACTGACAGATTGCACACTAGATGAAACAATGTTAATGGTTATTACATACCAACCAACTACCAACCAATAGTCCTCCTGGCTCGCTAGCTCACTCACTCTCCTCTACGATAAACGCGAACAAAACCATCTGGGAAATCAGTCCCTTCTTTTCTGGCAGCATGTAAAGTGCAGCCCTAATAGCCGTTTAACAAGCAATGTTTCCCCTAGCAACGTTCAGACAGCGCCTGCTCTTTATGGTCCATTGTACCTTGTCACTAGAACTTCGCAAATTGCAAATTGCGCTTGCGCATTTGAATGAAGACGCAGGACCAGCCAATCATCAAAGACGTGGCGCTTTATTTCCTAGATCATAAGCACATCCTACCCAATCAGCACTATAGGCGTGTACCTTATGGTCCTATTCTATCGAAGAGTTGGTTTGGAGGTGTGGCCTTTTGCTGGTGGGTGTTAACTTTGTGAGTAGTAGCGCGCCAAATTTCAAAGAGGTGCTTCCTTCCTTTGCTTTCCCGCCGTGGTCCCGGCGCTAGTGGGCTAAACTGAAAGAGGGAGCTCGGTGAGAGTCCTGACGTCACAAACGGTGGGATTCCCCCAGTTACAGAATAAAGGGACGTGTCAATACTGTGTGTGAGATCTAGTCCTGTTCCGTGGGGTATATATGGCGTTTCAGCCATGAGCGGGGAGACGTTTCTCTTAGTGACAGTCATTACTAGAACGGGCAGTGCCACTTAATTTTAACAGGCTGCTCCACCCTTAGTGTAGGGTTCGTTCAATGGAACTAGACGCAGCGGCAGAGACTCCCGTGTGCAGGGTTTGGGGTGGGTTATTATACTGGTAGCACTCGGAGGCCCAATATTCCTGTATGTTCGTGTTGCCAAACGAACAGTGGTGGTGTAGACATTCAGACAGTTATTTACGTGAACCGGTATTCTAACAATAAAGTGGCAGGCTGACATGGTGGGTTCAGACGGTGTGCTATCCCAGGTACAGCCCTGCTTCCAGCTTCTGCGCATGGGCTCAGGGCTGTGCAGCTTATCTACAAACAATCCAGCGTCCAGAGATCTGTATACCTTCCTGCCGGACTCTCCACGCTGCATTTACCGACTGGGGGCTCGGATTGACCTGTGTGATGTCCCTGTCCCTGGAAGACCCGGGGTTCATGCAGAGATCCATGCAGAACGTGAGCCTTCGGGAGACTGGAAGGTGAACCTGGAAAGCTGCTCTAACAGTGGTGAGTGTATGTCACTTCATATTTTAGCATTGACATTTAAATTAGTAGAACTTGTGACATCTAATGGTGGCCATAGACTCTACATTCCGATCGTACAATCTGCGGGTCGTACGATTGGATTGCCGGTCAGCCAAAATATTTTAAACTGGCCCGATGGGGAAATTATTGTAAGATCGTTGAAAGATCAAAACACGATTCCACGATCTACGATATTGGGATATCCCAGGATTTAAGCGTCTATGGCCACCATAAGGCTAATGAAACGTAAATGCTGGTTGGATACTTTTTTTTTTCTACCTAGATTAGTGACATATTTACTGTTTTCGCAAAATGTGTATCTTGCCATGAAATAAATTTATAACTAGGTGCTACAATGCAACTCCCCCTCTAAATCCTATCATCCCCCAACCATTTGATTCATTTTGAGAAATGAAGGCCACTTCTCAAGCAGATTTATCAACCAACTTGCCATTAATTTAAATATTATAATTATTGAGCATTACATGCCCACCATCATGTCAACCCAACAGCAGATATTTGTGATCTGCACTGATAGATCACTGATGACCCTAAGTTGTATGTACTCTTCCAAATCCTATCATCCCCAACCATTAGATTCATTTTGAGAAATGAAGGCCACTTCTCGAGCAGATTTATCAACCAATTTGCCGTTAATTTAAATATTATAATCATTGAGCATTACATGTCCACCACTGTGTTATGTCAACCCAACAGCAGATATTTGTGATCTGCACTGATAGATCACTGATGACCCTAAGTTGTATGTACTCTTCCATTCCTTGGTAATGCCTCTCCCTGCTTACTCTAACCCCCCCCCACACACACACACACCTCTTTTCCCAGTATAGAACAGTTTAGAAACCCTGATCCAAAATTTGTTCCTAGCTTGACACTGGGGAATTTCAAACTACCGTTGACCATATTTCAATAAAGGTAGACTACTATTTCATGTTATTAACTTTTAGTATTTCATATGTTCAGGCTAGTTCTGGGCAGGTGTTTATTTCTGTTGTTACTATCCAAGTATTCCACTGAGTTAAGAAAAAGGTATTATTGGCTTTGCAATCATTTTGGCAATCCCAAGGCTACCAAACTTTTTTTAAAACCTGTTACGCCATTGTAGGGGAGATTTCTACACAAAAACTGTTGGCTTTAGCACAAATCCTCGCCATTGTTCTATAAATGTTCAGTGATTGCACTTCTTTATTCATTTTTCTAATTAACACATTGTATTCTACTCAACAGGCATCTACATTAACGATGTTCATCTCCTGCGAGGGCAGTGCTTGGAGCTGTCAGATGGTGATCTTCTTCGCTTTCAAGAAAATGCAAATGCTGCAGATTCCCAATCAACCTCTCCTGATACATATTTCTTATTTCAGAGGGTTCGAGTGCGTCCCTTAGATTTTTCTGCTATTACTTCACCTCGAGCCCAGTCTTCCTTTACTGGATTTACTCCAGTTGTAGGCACTCAAAAACTGAGTGGGGGACGAGGAGGGTCACCCCACTACACAACTGGAGCCACTGTTATACTCAACTCTATTGGCAGTATTAGTAAAATGAAGCGTGAGAGGATGCAGGGCATAGGATTGGTGGGTGGAGCTGTTGAGATGGCCAAACCCTCTACTCCAGATTTGCCATTACCCTCTCGCACAGGACTTGAAAGGAGACGCAGCCGCCGAAAAGCACAGCACCAAGTACTTTGTGAGCTAGATGATGAGGAGCAGATAGACCTAGGTGCAATAAAAAAGAGGAAAAGAGGAAGGCAGAAAGAAGAGGAAAGGAGATGCACTCAGCAGGATCAGACAGTAAAGTAAGACTTTATTAATACAGTGATGTGTTTGGAATACCCTCATTCTCTTCTATTCTTGTTTCACGCCCCCCCCCCACACCAACCGCCCCCCCCCCCCCCCCCCCCCCATTTGTTTCATTGATTCCCCCCCCTTTTTGTTTTTTAAAAAATAATAGTATATCTTCAACACAATCATTACTTTTTGTTCATCAGGAAACCACGTGGACGACCCAGGAAACACCCCGTTGCGCCTTTAGTAGTGTCCCAGACTGTGTCCAGTTCAGAGCAATGTGCTTCACTTTCTTGTTGCCTTCCACAAGAAGAAACGGTCAGCTGGGTTCAGTGTGATCATTGTGATTCATGGTATCATGTTGTGTGTGTTGGACGAAGCTTGACCTCCTTGCAAAATACAGATTTTCACTGTGGCTGCACGTGACCTTTGCCAAATGTCCAGACTTTCTCCATCCCATTGAGCTCTACATTTGCCGTTAGAGCAATTATACCTTAACTAACACTCCTCTCTTAACTGATACACAGGCTCAGGACCTTAACTGCTAGTTCCTCACTCCTGTGTTTTTACTATAGGTTCTATAACTAACAGTCCCTTAATTCCGGAATTATTGCTGAGTGTGTCTCTCCATTGGCCAAATACCGAAACAATCCGGGTACCAATGTCAGGGACCAAACATTCACAGCTTGGTAAATACCTTGTAGTGAGAACCTAGCGGTTTATGCCCTCACCATGGGTACTGTCAAATAAGTGTGGGTTGGGGGGGGGGGGTGTTATCGGTATAACTTTCCTTTAAACTTTACAACATAACAAGCCGCCTTGTTCTGAATGGTGCATTGATTGCTATAAAATCCCTGTGGGACTTTGTACTAAAAATATTTGAATTCTTACACTGCATTAATGGCCATACTAATGCTTCCTTCATGCTTCATATAATGCTTCTCAAAATATTTTGTCCACCTTTGTTGGCAGCTAAATTCACCTTTTATTCTTGGGGCATTTGGGCAGTGGTTTTAAGGATCATGGGCAAGGAAAGAGTGTCATCGCTATTCAAAAAAAATTAAAACTTGGATTGATTGCAGTGACCTGTAGAAATGCATGTACTGGTGAAAATGTGTTTAGAGCAGAGACGAATGCTTTTACCACTTATCAAATTTTCATCCAAGCTATGGTGGTGTATGCAGATGTTGCATTTTTTAAATTTGTCACCGCTTTTATTTTAGTATTGCATATTGACAGACTTCTATGAGTTGGTTTACTCTAACAGCCCAAGTTTGTGACAGTATTTTTCTACTTGTCCATGGTGTGCTGGTGTAAATGCAAATTTTTTAGAGGTCCATAATAGGTATTAAAGTCATGATTTGATTAACACCTCTCTTAAATAGACATGGTAAACTGTCAGATTACTCCTGTTTCACTACTATACATGCAGTTTAGGGAAAGCATAATGTCATAGTTTTAGTCTATTCCATTATGTTTTATCAACTTAGTGGCTAGAAATTTATGGATTTTTGACTGATTTAAAACAAGCTATGTACACATCCACAACATAATTAAAAAGAGACTAATAAAGTGAGCTTGAAAAGATGTGCTGTAAACTGGTAGCTCAAACATTTTTTGGCACAGATATATGTGGAATAATACTAAAATCTATAGTGATCCTACCCTCTGTGTGTAAGCATTTAACCTTTTCATGTTCTCCCAGTAAACCACAATACCAATTTTTATCAGTGTTAGACCATTTTTTAGAAGCAATAATAAACCTATTTTGTTATGCCTTCTAACTATCGTGTTATCAAAGAAAAGCGTTGCTTTTATTTCTGATGGTAAAGCTTTACACTTAACTTTTAATGTTAATGGCTACTTTAAAGGGTATGTATACTGAAAAAATGACTGCCTCATCTAATTAAATACGTGTAAGTACCCCTTACTCTGAGAGGTGTGTGTTGCTGCATGCCTTCATTCCAGGGCTTGCTTTGCTCAGGCTCAGTAGAGGAAAGTAGATGCCCCCCCTTACACAACCCAGACTATATGCGAGGGCCAGCATGCTCCGTCATCACTGTGAGCCAGCATAGGGAGAGGGAATTTCTGATTGTATAATTCACACAGGCCAATTGTTTTAGTTGCATCAAAACTGCACACAGTAGTAGTGTTTGATAATAAGGCTGAAATGTAAGATGTTTCAGATTAAACATCTGAATAAATAGGGAACAGAACATTAAAATTGCCATTTTAAAACACATTTCTCAGTGTACTTTCCCTTTAAGGTAGATTGGATCCTAGAATAAAATCTTACATGCGTTTGCTCCCAATATCAAAAATATGTCCACAACTAGGGTAATTGATAGCAGGTATACTGTATATGTTTTGTGACCTCTAAGAAAAACTAATTTTTTAAAATTTAATTTTGGTAATGAGTTTAACTACTTCAGAGAAATTCAATCGAGCTAAAGGCTTTAGCCAAAATGTTGTTTGTGTTTCATCAAACTAATCTTATTTCCAGTTTTTGTTTTTTTATATTTTCATTGTGCCAACTGCTACATCAATGGCTGTCACAGATGCACTTCTTTCTGCAGATATTTTAACAGCACTTTAGTCAGCGCTCTTTAAACCCAGCGCTTCATCTGTAAAATATTTCACCAAAAATGCTGCATGGAAAGTATAAATGATATCTGTAAGTATGCAGTATTTACTGGGTTAAATGCTTCATATTTATCTGAAGGTAAGCCTATCCTTCAAAATTAGTTAATTATGTACTGTTGTATAATTTCATTAAGTATTGGTGATGGTTTGCCCATTGAGTAGATTTTTACCAAGTTCTGGTGCTCGTAAAAATAGTTTGCAAATCTCCTATCTAGGTCATAGTGACACATGAATGTGATTTACCTTTGCCTCTCATGTCGGGCGGGAGTTTGATTAAAATTTCAAAAAATGGGTTTAATATTAAAATGTACATAATCTACTGTTTGGACTTGTTTTTATAAGCTGTAGTATCTATAAAATTAAGCTTTTTAGGGATGTGAAAGAGATCCTAAGTTCTTGTGAGGCTTATTTTTATGTTCTCATTCCTGTGTGCACTAATGGTTAGACTTGAAAGAGGGATAAAGGCTGATAATGAATTGAAGCAGTTCAATCCAAAACATATTTTCCTGAGTAACCACCCAGAAACTGTTGATAAAAACAATATAACCTTGGGGTTTTTTTTGTTTTTTTTTATTAAAGGGCGTACCCACCATCAAAGTAGACTCTTACCACATAAACCATTTCTTATTTCAGTCCCGGACATTTTTTCAACCTGCTTTTCTTTCAACAATACCAGTAGCTTGCATGTAACGGGTAATGATTAAAGGGAGTTTCCTGGGCAGGCCATCTGTGCATGGTCAAGCTAATAATGAGCTCTGAAAACTCAAAGGAAATGCGTTAAGAGGAGAGCAGTCTCTGAGGTTAGATGGTACAGACTTCTGGTATTGTTGAAAGAGAGAGAACAGTTGGGGCTGCAGTAAGAAGCAGGGTAGCCCATTAACAAAACAATACAAACTGTACAATCCATATTAGTATGATAGAATACTTCCAACAGGGGAATAAAAATAAGATCAACTTTAGGATTGTTGTGTGTATGGGACTCTTTGTGGTAGGATTTTAATATGGAGGGGTTGCCCTTTAATCTCTAATAAGAGAGTCTGTCTTTTCCAAGACAGTGGCTCTGGCATTTCCCAAATGTTCAGAGAAAGAGTCCTAATAGCTACTTTTGTATCTCCCTAGGGTAGGGAGTGAGAGGGCACGGCCACACTGCAACGCAAAAGCAATCGCATGCGATTTCGTTGCGTTTGCGTATGCATTTAACTATTTTTTAACATTTTTTTAACTATTGAAAAACGCATGCGATTGCGTTTTAAAATGTGGAACGCAAATCGCGGTTTCAATGATATGAAAAAAACGCAAATGCAAAAAAAAGCGTAGCAGTGTGGCCTAGTCCCGAGAATGAAAGTAGATCAAACTTGCTGTAGTGACTATTTTTACTAGTTGTATATCCTTTTACCTTTACAGTTCCTGTACAAAAGGCGTGTTTCAACCATTGTTTTGGGAATTATTTTTATGGTGAATGCATGAAATGCTATTTTAACGCAAATTAGGTTCCCTATGTTTATAAACTTGATTTTAAGTTATTTTCTTCTCTTCAGATATGTAACTTTCTTACAGTATTTAAACAAGTGAAATACCAGTAGTTCAGAACTAAGTGGAGTGCTAGTCTTTAATGTGTAAATGTAATCCCCTATTCATGCAATGCTTACCGCTTTTCTAGGCTTTGTAGTGGTGGACAGCCTTTACCAGAGGTGCGGTGTGTTTTACATTTAATTGGTATGGTATGTGTGAGCATGGAAATGTTGTTTGATGTGTGCTCTATCTAGATGAAAAATTGAAGATTTTTTTTTTATTTAAACGTCACTAAAAGAAGCTTAAATTTGGATCCACCGAGGAGGGAAAGGTGCTTAACAGGATATTCAACTCAAGGGGAATTTTTATATTTCTGGTTAGCACTAGAAAGCTCAAGCCCAATCAACATCCTGGTATTTTGGTTGGATCTTGTAGGAAATCCGGAATGACTAGGTCATGTCTGATAACTTTTTAAAAACTATCTGTGCATGTTGGTATATCATTAGTTTGTGTGGACTTCAATAGGCCACACAATCATTCTGGTCTTAATATTGCCTGCTACATTTAAATTCAGACAAACTACTGATCAGGCTTTAGTCTCTACAAATAGTGACTGGATCACAGTATAATCCTAGCTTTTTGCACGTTCTGAGTTCAAAGGAAAAGTTCAGTGGAAAATATAATTATTTTTAAAATTTTTAGCTTCCATTATGCATACCTAGTTCAACATATTCTATTCCACTTTGAAAATTCAGTTAGATTTATAGATTATTTATAGATTCTGTAACGGTCCTTCTTCCCAGGATACACACCCTTGGAATGTTCCTAATGGTAATTTCTGATTGGCTGTTGGATAGGTCAAAGATGCTCTGATCTCTGCTGGGCAACTGAATCAACCCAGGCACTGGGTCATGGGCAAGACTATTTCAGAAGCATTTATTTATATGCAGACAAAATGCTGGATTGGTAGGTTAAGGTCATTATGATGGAAAAATACAGGTTTTTTTTTTTTTTTTTTATTTGCACTGAACTTACCTTTTTAAGGGGATTCTCCACTCATCAATAAGACTTAGCTTCTTTACCTCCTATTCTTAAATTAAACAAAAAAAAAAAAAAAACAGTTTAACCTCCTGTTCTTAAATTAAACAGTCAGAAGCAGGCAGGGAACACAGAATGTACCGACAATCTCTCCAGAGCTGACTTCTGACATCCAGATGCTTCCTTGCTCTGCATGCGTGTACATTGTCAGTAGCAGCCAGGGAACACAAAATTGCACTCTTGCGCTCTTTTCTGCCAGGTCCCGACCATTCCTTGCACTGTATGCGCAGGCTAATACATGGTCAGGACCTAGATTCACCAGATTGCTATAGTGTGTAAGTTCTGTTTTCCCTCTCTGCTTCTGACTGTACGGGGAGTAAAATAGCTCCCTAACCACCTTTTCTTCAATTAAACTGAAAAGGGCTGTGTCCTATTTATGGGAAAAGGTGCCCTTTAATTCTGCCGAACCATTAACTACCATATTTCTGTTGGCCTGCCATGATTGCACATGTATTAGTATTAGTATGTCCCTGATGTGGTGAATACTGACACAAGTGTTATACCCTTTAATAATCCGCACCTTACAAATGGGTGCATGTGCTTTTTTTTTTTTTTTTTTTTGCGTAAGACTTGATATGAAAATAAAATTGGAAACTGAATTGAGGAAACTGTCTGCTAATTCACTGTTAAACATTTTGCTTCTGTTGAATGTTTTGTAATGTGTTTATGTGAAAGATCTGCAATAAACTCAAAGCACTATTTTATATCTACAGTTTTTAACTTGATTTTTTTTAAAGGAAGGAAATATGTTAATATTGAGGAAAAGGTAATTTTGGTTTCTTATACATTTTAGCAACTATTTATTCCACTTAAAAGTCTAATTGTGTATTTGGGAAGTGGAACAATGGAATAATTTGTTTACAGTTTATATATCCAGATACAGAATCTTAAAATGCATACATAGGCATTTATATTTTATGTATGAAAGTATAGCACAGGTCACAGCCACTTTTTCTAAAAGTTAATTTAAAAAAGGGGGCAGTTATGCAGGTGTATAATTCACTGTCATATATATTATTACATTTTTAGCTTGGTTCTACTTTCAAACTAAAACCTAAAAAATTACAAAATAAATAAAACCGTTCAGGAGTTCACTACCACATTTATCAAAGAGCCACTTTAGGACTCTTTGGACAAAAACATGGGCATGTTAAAAGCAAACATTTAAAGCCTTAAAATAGGGAAGCAATTTTATTTTTCAGTAAAAGAACACCGCAAGCTTTAATGCACATCTCCAGAGAACAAGCCAAAGTATGTAAGTATACATGTATATTTTGTAGAGATAATCATTTAGTGGTCCTCGTAGGATCAAAGAGTGGGTTGTGTACTTCCATTTCTCCAGTCTGTAGGTGGCATTTAAAAAAAAAAAAAAAAAAAAGTTTAGTCAAATTTTTTTTTTTCCTGAACCCTTGAAATTTTGGAGCATATTTATAAAACTGCACTTAAAGGGTATGTCCACTGGTATAAACAAAATTTGGGTATTCAGTTTTATTGAAGAAGAGGAGATGTAGGAGCTGTCTTACTTCCTGTTCTTCAATAAAACCTGCAGGAGCCTGGAGAGAAGGTATGGTACTTACCCTATCGATCGCTCCCCCGCAAAGTCTGACAGGTCCCGACGGACTCTGTCTTCTATGCGCACACGCATCGAAGACAGTCTGTCGGGACCTGTTTGACTATGCGGCAGTGGAGCGATCAATCAGGTAAGTAGCCTACCTTCTCTCCTGGCTCCTGCAGGTTTTATTGAAGAACCAAAGGTAAGACGCCGCTCCTTAACCTCCTGAAGTTAACCAGGTCTTGTCAGTGCACCTTATTAAATCAGGACTGAAAACGTTGCTGTTTTCACTTGCAGTAAATAAACAAGTCAGTGGAGTGCACATTTTCATATACATTTTATTAAAATCATCCTTATTGGTAGCACCCAGGCAATTGATGTGCTTTCAGTGTGTGCCTGCTCTTGTTTCGGCCACTATGTGTAAAATTTAAATAAATCCTGGAGTGCTCCTATATTCTACTGAAGTTTTATATGAAAATCCATAGGAGGCACTCAGGTCAGTTACCCATTCAAAACTGTGTTTTGAGTACCACCCATATCTGTTGGTATCTTGATTTTTCAATTAAGAATCTCTTGCTTTTCTAAAAAAAATTATTTGTTTGAATATTTGTGAAAAAGAGATCTACTTATTATGGTGGCCATACACATAGCTACATTAGCAGGTCTCTCCCATAATTGCTCGGTGTGTATTAAAGGGCAATTATAGTGAAAAAATTGTTTTTTTTAAATTTCTTCTAATGTATCCTATAAGTCATCCCATCCACCAGGGTACCTTTAGTTTCTTTAAATTCTTCATAGTCCCAGAGATATAAGCCTTTGAATATGCTGTGATTTGTAGGAGCTGCTACACCTCATCTGTCACTCAAAGGCACACACCCACACAATCCAAAGCTCCCCTGCAGTACTGTCACACACTCTCTCACCCACACTATATGTACCATGTGCAACATATAGTCAAATGCTGTAGTGCTAAACACAATAATCAATAAACCATTAACCCAGCAATATGAGCATAACACACTATAAAACAGCCCCTCCCCCCAAAAAAAATCTTATATACATACAAAACCAGTGACTCAAATGGAACACTAATACAGTATATATAATACAGTAATACAGACTATATACCAAACAAGACACACAGTGCAATCTATGAAATATATAGACTAAAGCAACTGAAATGTAACAGGACAACAAGCAGTGTCACTGTGTTTGTGAAGGTCTCACTACAAGCTACTGTTACACTGACTCTCTCTTCAGTGATTATGATCTCGGCTAAGCAGGGGGAGAGATATGAACTTTAGGTAAAAAGTAAATAACAATTAGCAAAGTTAGAGAACAGGCAGAGTTCAGTAACTTGTAAAGAATCTCAGCACCACTTGTCCTCCTCTCTCCCCCTCTGCCCCTCCCTTCAGCATATTGCTACTTTATTCCACACTTTGATTGCTTGCAATCTAGCTCTGGAAGGGAGGGGTCAACAGGATGTCAGCACTTCATTTAAAGTCCTTTCAAATGACAATGCTCGGACTCTGTATACAGCCCGTCACTGCTTGAGGGGGAGTAGACAGAGAGGGGAGGGGGACTACACAGCTTGGTACAAACTTCTGCCAGTGTGAAGAAATGAAGCCACACAGAAACATGAAAGTAAGGCAGCTTATACTAAGTAATCTATACATTGTATACAGACAGTTTTTTTTCACTATAGTTGCCCTTTAATAAAATCAGACTTTTTGTTATTGGGCTAACCCGATATTTTGGCCAACTGTTATGATTGGCTGCTAATATCGGCCTGTCCATGGCCACCATAACTTGAACACAATTTATTGTACTGCTTATCCGCATCCACTATATAATGTATGTATTTTTCTTACTGGTGCTAGTCCTGGACACTCATAGATGGTAAAATCATCAACATCCGGTTCAGAGTCTGTGGAGAGCTGGTGGCAAGGCTTCATTTGAGACCTAAAGTGATAGAGCAATTGTTTTAAATCCAAAGAATGTTACGGCCATTGTACCTTTTTATAATGTATTTAATATTAGAAAACCCTAAGTATTATCACCATAGAAAGCTTGGAAAACACAGGTCACTTACCTCTCCTGTGCCTTTTCAATTTGACACTGACGAGCATAGTGGGAATTTTGAGCAGTCTGCATTTGATAAAAGACATAGCAAATGAACATTAAGAATAGGAACAATAATATTCTATACCATTTAATATGTTTGACAACAACTATGGCTGCAGTTTAACGGACAAGTCCAGCCTTCAAATGAAAACCTGTACAGGTAAATCACACCCTAAACTGTAATCGTTTGAAGTATGAAATACATTATATAAGTCTCTGCACAATATCCTGTTGCCCCTGTTTCTGCTTGCTGGTTCTTCCAGTTAGCAACGGTCCGTTATGGATTTTACAGTTGACATCACAGACAATGACTGTTAAAGGACAACTCCACCCTCATAAGAACATCTTTTAGAAAGAATGGCCTCTTTAAAATATGTTGATATATCAGTTTGTCGTATGAATTCATTACTGTATGCTTCTGGATGCGTCGTGGAAACTGAGCTATTTAGAAACCTGTACTGAGCCTGGGCATGCTCAGAAGAGGTAGACAGGAGATTAACATTCAGTCATTAGCTGTAATGTCAACTGTTAAATCCATAACTGACGGTTGTTAACTGGAAGAAAAAGGAAGCAGGGGAAAAAGGACATTGTGCAGGATTTCAGGTTAGTTATATAATACATAGTGTGATATTTTGTAATGGGAGCTTCAGTGGTATATATATCCTTATAAAAATCACTCAGCTATGTCACTAAGTGACTCATTTCTTATATCCCACTACTATCCCTACGGCCTCGTGTTTCTATATGGTCAGGGAACTCCTCGGTGGCGTAATATTCTTATATTACACTGTAAGGGGCGCATTATCCCTTATATATTTCATGTTTCAAGCTATTACCGATTAGGGTTTTGATTAACCTGTATGTAAGTTTTCATTTTAGGGCTGGACTTGCCCTTTGATCCCCTAGCTGCCTCTTCTGAGCATGCACAGGTGACTAAATGGCTCCGTTTCCATGAGGCATCCAGAAGCATAGCAGGCATGCAGTAATGAATTCAGAGGACAAAGTGGGATACATAATTTAAAGAGGTACATCTTAAAGATGTTATGAGTGTGCAGTTGTCTTTTAAATATGAATTATTCCATTAAAATGTGGAAAGGATTGGGTTGGGTTTGGCACTAGCTAGATTGAGCCTAATAGGCCAGGTGCTACATGGGTTAAATAACACATTGAATTAGAAAGAGGACAGAACCCATAGCACTCTGAATAAAAATCCTTTATTAACAACTGGGGGTATCTAAAACATATAGGTACTTCTTGCTTGTTAAACAAGTATATTGTATAGTATCGCACAGTGCAAATAAATTAAAGGTAAGTATAAGCATCAAACGTAGTACACAGTTTGGAGCATATCCGTACAATAAATGGCAACAGTCAAATAGGTGATGCATTACAAAAAAATGATTCTCTATTGAGTGAACAGGTATTCCATACAGGAGTGTATAACACCTAAAAACGCCATACGCTTTTCGTCCCAAGCGGACTTTATCGATGGCAGCCATACCTGATATCCGCCAACCTGATATGCTCCAAACTGTGTACTACGTTTGATACTAATATATACTTACCTTAAAGGGTATGTATACTGGAAAATTTGTTTTTTAAATTGCTCATTAGTAGAAACTATAATTCATCCCAACTGTCACTACTTTTTTTTTTTTTTTTTGTTGATCTGCCCCCTATTTCATTAGATATGCAATCTGAAACATCTTGCGTTTACGCATTTCTGTAAGCAGTTTTGTTGTAGCTGGAATGGTTTTGACAGTTGGTGTGCTGTATACTAAATACAGTATTGACAGTTGGTATGTGGGAAAATTGTCAGGTCAGAGTGAGCAAAACAAGTATTGTATTGAAGGCATGCAGCAACACACATACCTCAGAGTAAGTGCTACTTACATGTATTTAATTATTAATTAAAGGGTATGTCCACCCTTAAAAACTTTTTTTGATATAGTATTCCCCCTGTCCCCCCAGCCCCAACTGCTCTATTTATTTTATTAGAAAGTTCCCCAAACTTTACTTACTTGCCCTCTTTCCTCCACCACGCTGCCATGCCCTACCTCTGCCAAGCCAATCACGGACGCGGCTGCCGGGAGTTCAGTGCGGCGGAGGAAAGAGGGCAGGTAAGTAAACTTTGGGGAACTTTCTAATAAAATAAATAGAGCGGTTGGGGCTGGGGGGACAAGGGGAATGATTTACCTAAAGGTTTTTATGGTAGGGGGAGGGAATGCTAATCGGGAGGGAGGGGGAGAAGGGCTGCAGTACGCATGCCAAACTTCTCCCAGAGGCCAGGTAGGAGGCAGAGTCCTATATGGACTCTGCTATCCTCTTGTAGGGCCAGGTTTTGGGATTTGGGCAGGGGGGGGGGGGGACTACAGGAGAACCTTATGGAGCTGGGATGTAAGGTAAGGATTAAACTACACCGGTGATCCTCAAACTGCGGCTCTCCAGATGTTTGAAAACTACAACTCCCAGCATTCCTCAACTACAGAGAGAAGCATAGGAATGCTGGGAGTTGTAGTTTTCAAACATCTGGAGAGCCGCAGTTTGCCCATCAGTGAACTACACTACACAATGGGGCCAGTAGCGGGGGGGATTATAGTTTTGGGGGTGGACATGCCCTTTAAGATGACACACTCATTTTTTTCAGTAAACATGATTTCAATTTGTTTACACTGTGATTCTATACAATATACATATGTTTTAGATATTCCCAGTTGTTAATCAAGTGCTATCGGTTCTGTCCCCTTTTTTGATTCCATTAAAAAGATTAGTTTCTACTAATACATGTCACATTTACTTTTTTTGACTTGACCAGTTTTCCACTATGGATGTTTTACTTTAGTTTTCATGCCATAATTTGTTTTCTGTATCTGCCATACATTTCTATGTACAATCAAATCTCGTCTCAACCCAAATTTTATGAAATGCTCACCCTATGATAAATATGCTTCGGATTGTCTTTGTATGTGGTATGTGACAGCTTCTGTGCCAACTGCACTTCATTCTGTAAACTGGTCAAAAAGTGAGAACATTTTCTTTCATTATATTTTCAATAAGAATTACATAACAGATCTATGTGAATTCATGTTTTGACCATTGCTGAAAATTAGTCTTGAATAAAAGTTTATAATAGAAGTTACCCTTTGCACTTTTACAGATTAATTTCAACTAAAGTCTGTTTAAATTATTTAAATATATTTCATCTCCAAAAAATGTTTTCGTTATGTTGACTGTGTTGTGCAGTCACTGTTTTTCTAGGTGTATATCATTTATTTGAAACATTTGTAAACAAAAATTAGCCCAGCCATAGTAGCTGGTCAAGGGCAACTTAATAATATAGTATCCTACCATCCACAATTTTCTCTTGGACAGTGAGACTCGAAACCTACAAAAAATATATTTTTTTAAAATTGCATCTTAAGTGATTTTCTTTGTTTTATAGATGCTTTCCCATTTCATTGTTCATCTTCTTGTTAGGTGGTAAAATGTTTGAACTGTGCTAAATATGGGTCCTATAGTTAAAGGGACACTAAACTGTAAAAAATGACTTGCCTTTATACTTTTCTATATTTTTAGTGCTCTCAGGAACTTGATTCCTTTTTGCTCTCAGTGCTCCCTGTCACTAGGTCTCCTCGTCCTGTTATGGTGTCTACAGATTCTTGTCACGGATTACTTATGAAGCAACCTATATTTTCATTTCTTCAATTACATGTTACACAAATTCTACATATGTTGTGTGATATCCTTTCCACCAATATTGAACTCACTTTTTTTGAGGAGGTCTGGGTGTTTATATGCCAGACCTATCACTTAATCAGCTGTCTGCTTTTTAGCCTCGGCTCCTGTCTTTCACAAAGTGCAGTCTACTGTGGAAAAATTGACACAGTATGTCTCTTTAGCGTAACAATCATATGTTAACTCCCAAACCAGGACTCACCCGTTTCCTGGTGGTCCAGGTGCAGGACCGCCCTGGCCCCTTCGCCTGGTCCGAACACACCAGGTAACAGCAGCTTTGATAGCAAAAGGTACCGGTCCGCACTACTTCGGTCAGGAAGTAATTCTGTCACTCAGGCTTATTTAAAACTATGTCCTTTTATTTCAAACAAACTTTAAAAGAATGGCATGGTCCGCCTGACGCACTTCGAGCGTCCCACATGCTCTTAATTCATAGCCTATGATTAAGAGCGCGTGGGATGCTCGAAAAGCATCAGCCGGACCATGCTGTTAAAGTTTGTTAGAAATAGAGGACGTTGTTTTAAATAAGCCGGAGTGCGGACCGGTATCCTTTTTGCTGTCACAGCTGCTCCTCATGTCCTATTCAGCTCACTCCTAGTTAGTATGCATGTCTCCCCTCTATGTATCCACCACCTCCCAAAACTGAGGCACAAATGGTGTGGAGCATGTGCAGTGAGGGTGATCTTTCCCTCACTACAGCAAATAGCATTCACCCAGTGATTTTGTGTGAAAGTAAAACTGCTTAGCTTTAGGAAGGTAAGCAGCACTGGGAGGTGTAATAACTGCTTGGATCAAGTAAGAATTTCTTTTAGCTGTAGGAGTTTTAAAGGTGTTTGTGGGGGGCCTTGTAATTGATTTCTTTAGGTACAGTGATACATTGGGACTTCAGTAACACAGACAGTAGCTATAACTGCAGGATTGGGTTTATCTGCACAGAAAGAGCAACACACAATGCTTATTACCTTTTCTGATCTTAATGCCGAATCAATTAGCCATGCACTGACAGAGAAACAAACTTTACTTTTATAGAATGGATATTTGTACATGTAGTGTGTCGGGGAGGGGCTGGGTGATTGACAGTTCTTTACTGACCAGCTGTGTCCCGCCCTCCTTAAAAATTAAAACTTTTATTAAAAATAAAAAGCAGATTTAAGATTGGTGGTAATTAATCCTAATTACGGTGTGATTAGTTAAATGATTTGCCTCAGTTTACATGTCCTTTTAATACTACTTGCAATGGTGAGGAAAAAGATATCAAAGAAAATGCACTATAGAAAATATTTCCAGAGACAACTTTTTAAGAATCCTGTAAATTATTTTGGGATACCCATTGTTCCATTCTCTGCTACATACAAGTCAATTAAACGCTACTTACAAGCCACAAGAGTGTGGAAAAGTTTAGCTAACTGCAATAGAACATAGCTACAGAAGAAAAACTATACTGTTAACTTTTAACTTCAAAATCTAGATAAAGATAAGTCTGTCTTTAGCTACCGGTAGGTACACACAGTACCGATAAAACCCCTATACGGTATTGGGGCTTTATTGGTACTGATTGTACCTAACTTTCCCGAACAAGCGCGCAGTTGCCGAACGTTCGGGACGGCTGAGTGCTCATTTGGGAAAGAGGGAAAATTTCCCTTGCCCACAGTAGACTCCCTATGCTGTGCATAGAGAGAATGCTCAGAACTGTGTGTATCGTAATTCTTGCAGATCTTGTCTGTCATCTTTCAAAAATCTGGCAAGTGTGTACATGGCTTTATTCCAGAAATTTCTGTTGGTGGTACATTTTTGTGTGTATATTACATAACATTGTATTTTAGTAAATGTAATTCTTTACCCAAGAAAAACTTTTCTGGACTATATTTTGACAAGGAGGATATTGGCCTATTGAAGTCCACAAGAGTTATTTTATGTTGCGGTCATAAAACTGCACTATGGTTGTAAAATACACGTGAACAGTATTTTCACAGCATCAAAGCAAATAATGCCTGTGGACTATCAATGGGCTGATATAGGATAGTATTGTAATATCAGCAGGTACTGTATCTGTATTTTAGAACGTAGCAAAAACAATTAGAGATATCTATCCTTTGTTAATGACATTTTAAAACTCTTTATTTAACACTCAAAAGACAGTATTTATAATCTACACTACAATATGTCTAGCTGCAGGACAGTAAGTGTAATTTAAAAAGCTTTAAGAATATGAACATTACCTTTAAACTCATTTTCGTGGTACTGGCAGTTCTTTGTAAAGCTAAGGTCTAGTATATAAAACTAATATTTCAGGCTGATGAACTGAATGGCGTCTATACTGAAAAAAGTTAGTTTAAATTGACCATTACTGGAAACTATAATTTTTCCCACCCACCACTGTACCTTTTTTTGTTAACCTGCTGCCTATTTATTTAGATATGCAATCTAAAACATCTTACATTTTAGCTGTCAATCAAGTGCCTTGCTATCATAAACTTTTCTCCTGTGAGCAGGTTTGCTGTAGATCGAATGGTGAGTTTTGACAGTTTGTTTGTGGGGGGAAAAAGTCAGGACAGTTGAGGGAGGGGGTGATAATGCTCCTGGGCAAAACATGTGCTAGATTGAAGGCATGCAGCAACACACAATCCTCAGAGTAAGTGCTAATTACATGTATTTATTTATAGATTAAAATGAAGTGTAATTTTTTCAGCTGTCCCTTGAAGTACTTACTTTAGTGAAATATTTACGTTTACCGATCTTCTGTGTAGCAAGAATAGTGAAAGGCAAGTAATATATAATTTTATCCACCCGTTTTTGGGCTGTACTTTACTGAAAATAATTATTTTTAAGGACAATGCCACATGCGATTCAGTGTGCGATTTTAATGCGTTTTTTAGAGATAGGGGAAAGAATGCGATTGCGCATTAAAATGCAGATCGCGTGCATTTACAATTCGCAAACGGATGCACAATTGCATCACACCTGAAAATGTTTTCGGTGCCTTGTTCGGATAAAAAAACCGCGTTAGTGTTGCCTAGCCCTTATAAAATAAAATCAATAAAATCTTTGCATGAAGTTTTCTGCTTGCTACACATGGGCCAACTGACAATTTTTCAACTGATAATTGAAAAATATTGTTGAAGACAATCAGTCACATTGGTAATTGCTGGTTGTTTTTTGGCCAGATTCACTGATAAATTGATCTGGCCGGACAACCTAGTTGAAAAAGCAACAAGTGTTCCAGCCATTATTTTACTTATCATAGGAAGCGCCTTTAGGAACATGAACTGATGCCAAAAAGGCTGTACAAAGTAATCAAAACTAAGTTTAAAAAAAAAAAATCATGATTGATTTAAATAAAACATGCTCACCGATACCAACAGAGTGCAGCAACTAGTATTCCAGAGACTCCAGTGAGGCTGCAGATCACGGTCAGAGCTTGGCATTAAAATAAGAGGACACTGTTATAAATGCAGATGTACAACATACATATAACATACATCTGTTATGTGCCAATTAAAAATGTAATGGGAAAAAAACTTAAAGGGCGTGCCCACCCTTAAAACAAAAATCTGGTGACTTGTCAGTTATCTGCCAGCAACCTCCGACAGCTAAGTTCTCTTTCATTCTGGGAAAGGTATCCTCCACCTCCGTCTTCTAAGTTTGTTTTATTTAAGCTTGAGCATGTGCAGAGGAAGCAGCAGGGAAGGAGGAACCAGCTTACTTAAATATTTAGTGAATAATGTGCTGAATATATCCGTTGGGGGCAGGTAACAGACATGCAACCAGTTTTATATTTTAAGGTCTGACATGCCCTTTAATTTGTCAATAAAGCACTTAGGGCAGTATTGAATATGGAACCTTATGTTACGAATACTTGTGCTTTATTAATATGGCCCTTAATGGGTGTAGAGGCAATTCCTGTTGGCTTAACAAAACTACAGAAAACATTTTGCAAAATGTTTAACTAGAAAAGGAAAGTATAAACTTTAAATTTGGCCACACTTTGGAAGGCTGCACAAAGGTCTATTAATGTGTGTGTTTATGCTGTACATTTTAAAATTAAATACATTTTCTATTGTGATTGAAAGAGCTTGTTCTTATTTAATATTCTACTTTTATTTGATTTAGGGCTTGGCCACATTACAGCGATTTTAAGTGTGATCCATAGCGTTGGGCTATGGGGCTGCCCAAATCACCTCTGTGGCAATCTGTTTATCGGAATTCATGCAATCACCATTGTTTGGTGTGATTCATATGCGCTCAGATAAGGGCAAATTGAAAAAATTGCATGTGCAATTGGGCACGCGTTGTAGTGTGTGTGACCAAGTGTTTGTGTGTATGTGACCTAGTTTAAGCCACCAATTCAGGATTTCCATTATCTTCTTTAAATAGTTAGGTTTTGGCAATTCATTCATAGTGTTACCATACATATATTGCTAGTTCAATTATTTACTTGGCTATAGTTCTCATTTTCATTTCTACTCAAAAGGTTTAGAATTCTATGTAAACATTACTTAGTGAAAAAGTGTGGTTAATAGACTTCCTCTTTCCAGTATTTTTCCATTCTTCGACTCCTGTTGGTGTAGTGGAATTCCTGGTTCCTGCTATGGTGGAGTTTTTGAGAAATATAGGTAGCAAGATGGAAGACGTGACAACGGCTAAAGGTGGGCTCTCTGTGGGTTTATGAGCTGCAGAGGAAGCTTTGTAAGACAAAAAATAGAGTGTAATTAAACAGTGGAACTGAAGTCTGCAGACAACACTGTCTCAATAGAGAGAGCGCATTCACAAACCTACAACAAGCTGTGTCTCACCTCTCCTTTAAGCTGTAGCTGCTGAGTGATTTATTGAAATTAATCTATGGGTATTAGGTCAGCTTTTATAATCCCCTTTAGCTGGATGACACCCAGGAAATGTATGCTGTACACCTTAAAGGAAGCTGTAGCCTTGCCCTGGATGCTGACAGCTAATCATATAACCGCACAGTGACTCACCTCTGTTAGTCGCAGATTCTACCTCTCGGACACCGAACAGATTTAACTGTTAATATCCCACACATACAAAAAAATAAATTATTCTTTACTGTTTCTTGCCTATTAAACACTGAGGGGAAGAAAAACTTTGGGGATCTGAACAGGGTAATGAACCTCACTGGCATTGCCTCTAAAACAATTCTAAAACCCTAACTGTTGCATCCATGCCTCTGCATGTATCCCTGCAGTGTCTGGGTTCACCATTAGAGGGAGACATACAAAGAGGCATGGACACTGGACAACTATACTTACCTTACCCACCCTCCATCGATGGGTAGTACTCAGAGTGAGGGCCTAATCTGCCTGGTCCTCACCGCTAGGTTTGGAATATTTAAAGTTTGCTTTGTCTATTATACCATTTGCGACTCCTGCCAATGAGAAGACATGCTTTGTAGAAGCGTATCTTCCCATTGGCTGGGAAGAGGCGGAAGTGGAGTTGGAGCAGCGAAGCAAACTTTAAGTATTCCAGATCAAAGAAGCCAAGCCATGCAATGAGGACCTGGCGTTTTTAGTCCTAACCCTGTGTACCACTGCCTGCTAGGTCCATTGGAATGGGGTATTACTGGGCTTGGGACACTTCTAGAGCCCTTTAATTTAGCGGGATTAATGCAGCTAGTACAAAATATTTTAACAAATGTGTAAGTGTGTTTCAGTAAGGTGTATCTGACATGTGAACAGGAAAAAAAAATTAGATTAAATTTTGTCTTCTGTAGTAAATACTTCCATTGGAATGGGTTATACTGGGCTTGGGACACTTCTAGAGACCTTTAATTTAGCAGGCTTAATGCAGCTAGTGCAAAATATTTTAACAAATGTGGATTTCAGAAAGGTGTATCTGACATGTCAACAGGAAGAAAAAAATTTGATTACATTTTTTCTTCTGTGGTAAATGCTTCTATTGGAATAAGGTATTCTGGGCTTGGGACACTTCTAGAGCCTTTTAATTTAGCGGGCTTAATGCAGCTAGTACAAAATATTTTAACAAATGTGTAAGTGTGTTTCAGTAAGGTGTATCTGACATGTCAGCAGGAAGAAAAAAATTCTCAGATTAAACTTTGTCTTCTGTGTTAAATGCTTTACCTTCATTCATGGAGTCCATCATATTTTGGATAAAGTCAATAATTGCATCAGGTCCAGAAAACTTTGATCGGCTTCCTAAGTGGAAAAGAAAAGTTAAGTATTTCTCTGTAACCTAAAAAATATTATTTATTTTTTTTAAAAACTAAAACATATTAAGAATTACTGGTATTAATACATACACACATCACTGCCTTACTGAGGTTGAGGAAATAGCAGGGACTGGGTGACTAACTGGCACCTCCTTCTCTTCAGTTCCCTGGACTTTGAACAAGCACTGCAGGAGAACCATAAGGAGCAGAGGTGTAAGGTAAGGATGATTTTAAGCTACACAGTGGGGCTAGTATGGGGTTAAATTTTTTTGGGGTGGTCATGCCCTTTAAAGAGGAAGGTATAAAGGTTGGACTAGATGGACGTATGTCTTTATTCAACCTCAATAGTTATGTAATTCTGACAGTCCCTAAGAAAGAAAAAAATAATCAACCAATTTAACAAACATGAGATGTTCACGTCATTTTTATATCAGTTCCGTCATTAATACCATCCTATCTGTTGAGCTTTTAAAGCTTTTTTTAAAACACTGTACAAAACCAGAATTATGAAACATGAACAGATCTTGCTGATGGATATTTTGAATCCCATCATACTATAGGATGTAGTCGATTTATAAATTGAAGCACTGCTACTTATAAAGTAGTAGTACTTTTATTTTAGGACAGTGACCATCTAGCTATCCCATAGCTGATGTGAATATGTTTGCTTCCCCTGTTATTTACTATTTTCTGTGCTAATTATTATTTACTATTATGGATTTATATAGTGCTAACCAGGGGAGGACTGGGACCTTTTGGCCTGGGAGGCAAATAAAATGAGTTGACCCTTTCACAGCAGATCGTAACATTTTTAATCACGTTTGCTAAGGACACATACTTTACATTGTTGCCTGCAATATTTTCAAGTGTATGATGTGGTTAAAGGACAGTTATAGTCCTAAAATCTTCCCCCTACCTCTTACAAGTGCTCGGAGGGAGATCCTGAATCGCTAAGTTTCCTTTGCTCCTAATGAACTGTAGGGCTGACTAACACCGGCTAATGAATTGTAGTGCTGGCAAACACTGGTTAATGAACTGGGGGGGTTGACTAACACTGGCAAAAGAACTGGAAGGCTGACAACAATGCTAATGAACTGGAGGGCTGACAAAACTGGCTAACAATCTGAAGGACTGACAACACTGGCCAATCAACTGAAGGGCTGATAACAATGGCTAATGAACTGAAGGGCTCATGACACTGGCTATTGAACTGGAGGGTTGACAGGTAAACAATCTAAAGGAGGAGTGTCCTGTTCCTTGCACATGTTAGAACTAAGGGCATGTGCTGTGCCTATCAAGCACGTTGCATATTAATAGCTCCAGTGGCAGCCCAAATTGTTCATTAGAGACCAGCCCAGGGTTCATTTGCCCCTCAGCCTACTGGGACAGTCCTCCCCTGGCGCTAACATCTTCCGTGGAGCTTTACAATTACATTGTCATACATTACATAAAGGGTAATACAGGTTATACAAAGTCATACATATTACATACACAGGTAATACATAATATAAGTAAACAGAGTGATGATTCTCTTACAGCAATACCGTGATACAATAGAGAGAAGACCCTGCCCAAAGAGCTTACAGTCTACAGGATATGGGGGTGAGACATAAGGTTGCGGGAATTGGTAGGCTGTAAATAGATTGGCAGTGGAGCGTGAAGGGCAGGTTGGATCATATTGGGTAGTCAGATGGGTAATATCTAGACCAGGTTTATCTGTTGTATTTAATTAGATCAACTGGACTTGAAGTTTAGTTCTTGAAGACGTTTCGCTAGTCATCCGACTGGCTTTCTCAATTCAGAATGACTTGTACAAGAATCTGTGGCAATTATGTACCCTGGAAAATCCCAATTAGCATATCACAGCCAAGTGTTAAGGGCGTGATTAGATAGTGGCTAAGAGGTGTTATAGGAACGCCCAGAGTAAGGTGTCAAAACAGCATTGTACATGGCAGACAGATGGTGTCGAACCCCCCCACCTCTATTTAGGCTTGGTTTCTTTATTTTCATATAAATGGCCTCCTTAACACCTCTCTTGAACCAGTCACATTCCTTTGCCAATATGTTAACATTACAATCTTCAAAGGTATGTCCTTTATCCTTAAGATGCAGGTACACGGCTGAGTCCTGACCCGAGGAATTGGCTCTTCTGTGCTGGGCCATACGTTGATGCAGTTGTTGTTTGGTCTCCCCCACATACAAATCAGAGCATTCTTCACTGCACTGCGTATATGATGTCGCTTTTCTTGTGTTTCGGTATTGGGTCTTTCGGATGTACCAATTGCTGCCTCAGCGTGTTGCTCGGTTTAAAGCAGACAGGGATACGGTGTTTTTTGAAAATTCTTCTTAATTTCTCGGAGACCCCTGCTACATATGGGATGACCATGTTCTTTCTCCTGTCTTGCTTTTCACCTTCACAGTTGGTATTCGTGTTCTTTTCCTTCCTTCTACTTCTTTTGACAAAGGCCCAGTCTGGATATCCACAAGGTTTAAGGGCTCCTCTGAGATGTTTCATTTCTTTATCCTTCGCCTCTGTGCTAGTGGGGATGTTCTCAGCTCTGTGTTGCAGGGTTCTGATGACCCCCAGATTGTGATCTAAAGGGTGGTGGGAGTCAAACATCAAATACTGAGGTCTAGACCAGGTTATATGCTTGCTTGAAGAGCTGGGTTTTAAGGTTAGGTTTGAAGGTATTAAGGGATGGATAAAGGGAGTTCCAGAGCAGAGGGGCAGCACAAGCAAAGTCCTGAATATGGGCATGGGAAGATGTGACAAGGGTGGATGAGAGGAGACGATCATTTGGGGAGCAGAGGTTGCGTCTGGGATGGTGTCGGTGGATCAGCTCTGAGACATATGGAGGGGCTGTATTGGATAGTGCTTTATAGGATAGGGTAAGCAGCTTGAACTGGATCCTTTGCATGATGAGCACCCAGTGGAGGGACTGACAGAGAGGAGAGGCATTAGAGAAGTGAGAAGAGAAATTAATGAGCCGGGCAGTAGAGTTGAGGATGGATTGAAGTGGTACAAGGCGGTTGTTTGGTAAACAACACAGGAGTGTGTTACAGTAGTCTACCCGGGATAAGATTAGGGCATGGACAAGGATTTTTGTAGCTTCATTCGATAGGAAGGGTCGAATTTGGGAGATGTTTTTGAGTTGGAGCCGACAGGAGTTGGCAAGCAAATTGACATGGGGTTTGAAGTAAAGATCGGAATATAGCGTTATTCCCAGGCAGCGGACATGAGGAGATGGGGATATAGGTTTATTGTTAATATTAATAGTAAGACTAGGGAGGGGAACAGATCGTGAGGGTGGGAAAAGAACAAGTTTAGTCTTGTCCATGTTGAGTTTGAGGAATCGGGAGGACATAAAGGCAGAGATGGCACTAAGGCAGTTGGGGACCTGGGATGTCCGTGTAGGGAGATCTGGGCCAGAGTATAAATTTGGGTATCATCCACATACAGGTGATACTGGAATCCAAATGAACTAATGAGTTGTCCAAGGCCATAGGTGTAGATGGGAAAAGAATTATAATATATATATTATATATCTATATATATATTATATTATTATATATATTATATATATATATATATATATATATATACCTTTTAATACTTTTTAATACACATTTCCCACTTGCTGTTTCCATGTATGGTACCCTGCAAGGGCCACAGTCATGGCTTTTTTGAGTGCAGGCCTCTCGCCTCTTCAGAAGGCATGTGATCTTAGATGGGCATTGTCCCTCTGCTAAAAAAAAAAAAAAGACAAAGTAAATGATACATTTACATTTATCTGATCCACTTGCATGCACGTGTGATTAAAATTATGCATCAACAAAAGGGGCTTTTTATCATTTCTAGCAACTCCAGAATATGGGTTAGACCGAGCGCTAGTGTACTTCTTCCAGCTGGTCAATATCACAGCATAGATTAGAGCACCTGCTGGCAATTTCTTTCCGAGCTTTGTGTACAAAATTATGTGTAAAATCTATATAAAATTTAGCTACAGCAATTCCTGCTGTTATTTCCTGGGCTGCATTTGTCTCATCTGTATCCCATGCTCACTAGATAAACCACACTGAGCATGCCTGTGTCAGTGATGTGTGTGTGTGTGTGTGGTGATGGGGGGGTATACTGACTTCACAAAGTTGTATGTTTTGGTACGTATAACTTTAAAAAACACTTGCTCCTTCGGGATAGAATTAGTGGAAATGTTTTACTTGCCATAAGGGGGGCTCATTTTCTACACAACAAAAATTAATCTACTAATCTAATTTGTTCAAAAGCAGAAAATAAAGGTAGCATACCTTCCAATATTGCACTTTTAACAGGGCCACAATCAGAATTTTCGGTGCCCTGACACTAGTTAAATTACTGTTCCCGCACCGTGCTATAACACCACACCTCCAGGGGCGTAACTAGAGGGGAGCAGGGGGAGTGACTGCAGGAGGGCCCAGGAGCCAATGGGGCCCCATCTTCTTATATTCCTATGACAGATATAGCCTCCTCCCAGAAAACAACTGTAGATGAAGCACGGATATGGGCCCCTTCATAGTTTAGCTGGGGGGCCCAGTGATTCCTATTTACACCACTGCACACCTCAGTACAGTGACAAACCACTCTTCCCCAGTACTATAAGCAGGGCCAGCATTAGGATTAAAAGCACCCTGTGCAAGATTTGCTACAGGCGCCTAGCACCCCCTCCAAAAAAACCCAGATCACACATAATACACTGCTGAATGCTGCTTGCATTGGCCTGCTTCAAATCAAGTCTGCTTACTGTCTTTCAGTATCTGTAGTGTGTGCTTGTATATATTGCGTACATCATTGCGTAACATGTAACACACTAAATGCACAGCAAACAGACCTCTTAAGTAAGGCTTACGTGTGTTGGTGCTTTGTCTGTGGGGTGGTGCTGATACATATATTTGATCTGCAGCAGGACTGGGGGGGCTCTGGCACTGATGCACAACTTTGACCTATAGGTCCGTGACTTCTGACTGGTGCCCGCTCCTGGTAATGCAACCTGTGCAGTCACACTGGTCGCCCATATCAAAGGCCGGCCCTGACCATTAGAAGCCATTCTTTCTTCTTCCACCAGTACAATGAAGAGTGAAAATTGGCTTCAAACTTACAGGAACACTGGGATAATCTTCACTGGCCCATGTGACAGGATCATTACCCATAATTCTCTGCCCCCTACCTCAGTCTCTCTGTACTAAGTTTTATATTAAAGGGGGGGGAAACTTTCACTGCCATGCTCTGGACCATGAAAAGAAAATTATGGTAAGTTTGAAACTAATCTTCACTTTTCCCTGGTCCTCCACAAGGCAGTGAACAAGAATTACCAAAGCTTATAAAGAAGGGATGGAAAACAAGAAAATAAAACCAAATTTATTATACTGTACAGAGAACGAAGAATTCAAAGATAGACTTTTTGCCCACACTAGCACAATTAGAAAAATTTTCTAACATTGAAATTGCTGCAACATACCAAAATCGTGTGGTTTCAGGTGCGTTGTGATTGCACACTCGTTTGCAATATAAAATCGCATGCAAGCACCATTTTTATGCGTAACTACTTGAGATTTACAAACTCAAAAGGAGAAAGCGCAAATGCACAGAAATTGCATGTAAATCACACCGGAATCGCACACGCAATCGGGTGCAATTGTGTGAGAGCTGATGCGATGCAGTGTGGCCTTAAGGTGCCCATACATCTATAAGATTTTACTTACCCGACCGAGCGCTCACGCGATGTTCATCGATGCTGCCGGAACCGCTTCTCCCAATCTTACATTCGACCAACATGCGATCGCAAAATCCCATTCATTTTGCGATCGCATGTCGGTCGAATGTAAGATCGGGAGAAGCGGTTCCAGCAGTATCGAAGGAACATCGCGTGAGTGCTCAGTCGTGTAAGTAAAATCTTATAGATGTATGGGCACCTTTACACTGTTTAATAAAAGTGTTCATGGAAGACCAAGTAGCTGCATTGCAAATAGAGTTAAGAGATCTATTGCTGATATGGCCCTGTGTGTGGCCATGGCTCGAGTAGAGTAAGCTGTCATTTTTGAATGTAGGCCCATTTCATAAGCTTAATAACCATCTTTCTCCAAGAGGCCAGCATTTGTTTGGATGCTTGAAAACCCTTTCACTAACAGCTAAACAGGACTAAAAGAAAGTTCTGTTTTTCAGGATTCTGCTGTTTTGCTTTCAATGCATTACTAGAATCAAGAGAATGAATTTGTGCCATCCTGGGAAACCATAAAATGTAAAATGTGTCTTGTTGCACGTAAATACATCTGTCCTGAGAATGACTTTATCTTGCAAAAAGTTGAGATATTCAGTTCAGACACTCTTTTAACTAATGAGATAGCGACTAGGAAGAATGTCTTCAACTTTATATCTTTAACTAGCAAACCGCCAAATTTTTTAAAGAATCTTTCATCCCTGCATTTAAAGATCTTTCCCCCCCCTTTCTTTCTTTCCCTCCTCTCTCTCCCCCCTCCCTATCTTTCCCTTTTCTCTCCCCCCTCTCTTTCTCCTCTCTTCCCCAGTCCTGGAAATGACATTGACGTCTCTCTTGTGTGCAAGTAGGGGTCGGCTTCTCCAACAGCAGTGGTGCGTGGACAGTGGGAGGAAGGTTGATGACGAGGCGTTCAAGCTTCTGCGCCCCTGATCCATGCATATCGACACCTCTTGGTTAGTGTATAGGATACCTAAATGTTCCCTCACCTGTGCAGCTCAGCCTCCTTCATCAGTCCAGGCCTTGGCCAATGGCAAGATGCGTTTGCTAGAGCTGTTTAGGTCCTCACCCTGGGTACTGAACACAAATGAGATCTTCATGCGGCAAATGCTACATAACAATGCAGTAAATAAATAATGCAACCAGCATCATGCTAATATAACTACTGACCAACCTTTTTGCATGCTAATTTTATTTGTGTTCAGTATTCAACAAAGAGGTACAGTGCATCCCAAGTTAAACACTTAAACCCATGTGAAATCTACATGCTGCCTGTGTGATGGTTAAAGTAGGACATCATTTTTGTATAAAGTTCTATCTCAGTAGGGTAACTGTACATTCAACCTATGACCCACTGCTTACACAGAACCTCCAGTTCTCTCCCCCAAAACCTGCCTCTCACCTTATGTATGCAATGGCTACTGCCAATACATTCCTCTGTTCCAGGATCTCTTCACCCTCCAGAACCAACATAGCATTGCAAAACCCAGACTCCCCACGGAACGAACCAAGAGCCCTAAGTAACTTGGCTGCATGTTGGGGTCAGACACCACTATGATGGTGTGCTGGGGGTCGTACATCTCTTCCTAAATCCTGCGTTTTAAATGAAAGGTACAGAATCGGGTGTGTGTGCATGCAAGTAGGGGTCGGCTTCTCCAACAGCATTGGCACGCAGACAGTGGGAGGAGGGTTGATGACGTGGCGCTCGAGCTTCTGCATCTGTGATTCATGCATACCGACACCTCTCGGTTAGTATATAGGATTGACATTTCCTGGAGATCTAACATAATGGGGGACTGAAAAACATTTTAGTACTAGAGGAAGATCCCATGGGGCAATTTCCCTTGACTTGTGGTCTAAAATGTTTACCCCTTTGAAAAACCTCATCAACAGAGGATCTGGTGCCCACTTAATGTTATGGAGAACTGAAACTTGTGATTGATATAAGCGGGGGGAAAAATTGATTATTCATTACAAAACCTTATTGTAAGAAATCCATTTCATTTCTCTGCTGAAATGGATTGGTTGATCTGGTTTATCGTAAACACTGGTTAAAAAAAACCCAGACACATATAAATCACACAGTGCTTGTGATTAATTATTACTGCCCTAATACTTACATACTTACGCTTAATTGGTCTGAGACCACTTAAAAGACATTTAGCTGAAATCCGTGTCAATATAACATCAAAGAAACCATCACAGAGCCACATGATATCATAAAAGGTTTACAGAATATCATCTCCCTGTAATGATTAAACAGACTAATCAGGGTGACCTGATTGGGGAGCTGTTAGGAACAAAAAACAGCCATCCCTGCACCTCGTTTTTTTACCTTCGCTTTATGCCATTTTCTCCTTTTAATTATCTTCATTAAGAGAAAATACTACCGGCACACATCGCCATTCCTGGGCCATTTGCGGGAAAGTTTCTCCGCCTCTCCAAGTTTTACTGAAGAATGGAAGGCAAGTCATAGCGCATTTACCTCCCGTTGCTCAGTTAAACTGAATAACGCAAACTTAAAAAAAACAGTGGGCATACCGTTTAAAAGGGTCTGGGAGATCATTCTGTATTTCCAACATTTTGCAAATATTACAAATACTAATACATAAATGTTTACATACAATACTATACCACCAGGATTTTCCAGTGTCCCTCGTTCTGCACACTAAACCCACAGGTACACTTTGAGAAACCTATTGCACAGAGCTTTGCTGAGATCAGGTTTGTCTCTGCACCACGCTGTTTCTATAAGTGTACTGATTAAATGGTGGATGTTGGAGCGTTATCCAGGGCCGTAACTGATAGGGCCCCGCCCCCCCTGTGAGATTGGAAGCTGGGCCCTTGACCCATCCCCCACCACATTCACTTATTTTTATACAGCTGATTGCACATATAAAGTACTTGCCTACACCAGTGGCAAAACTACCACCCCCCAATCTAGGGCTGTAACTGCAAGGGCCCAGGCCCCCTCCGCGAGATTGGAGGCTGGGCCCCTGACTCACCCCCCTCCATGATCAGTTGTTTTTTATACAGCTGATCGCAGGTATGAAGGAAACATACATGTGATCAGCTGTTTAAAAGACTGGATCTGAACTTCCGGTTCGACTCCAGAAGTTCGGGTCTAGTCTTTTAACAGCTGTTTGCGTGTATATTACAACTGATCATGGAGGGGGGTGGGTCAGGGGCCCAGCCTCCAATCTCGCGGAGGGGACCTGGGCCCTTGCAGTTACAGCCCTAGATTACACTCCAACATCCACCATTTAATTGTGGCAGGCCCTCCTACCGTCTGGGCACCCCCCATGTGGGTTTAATTTAATTTTAGTTTAATTTATATGTAAACACAGTTTCAACCTTCCCGTCAGGGTTAATGTTGATACAGATCTCTATGCTGCTGTCAATCACAGGGAAGACTGGATACTTTTTTGAAACAAACAAATGTTTCTTCTCACTCACAGTTTAACTAAGAATGTAACAATCTATATAATAGTCTTATGGACACCAGGAGAAGCGGTACAGCAGACAGCAATGAGCAAGCAGAAATGAGGAAATTCCAGACACCTGTAATCCCCCCCAAACATGGCACTGGGCAGGAGCCATGTGACTCACCTTGGACGGCCAAATCTGGCCCATGGGCTGTAGTTTGAAGACCCCTGCTAATATACCTTTACGTATACTTTTACCTTTGATTTATTTTTAGAAATTTTTTTTTAAATTACGTGATCAACTGATTAATTAAATTTCATGGAATGGATTTAAAATGTAACACACCAGCCGGCCCTTTTATTAAAAATTGCAGCTAATAATAAAAAAAAACAACAACAATGAACTAGGATATTCAAGATGTGGTGTTCAAGCTCTTTTGAAGAAGTGCAAAGAATAAGGCAATGTTAGGCACAGTTGTGGCCAAGGAAACTTGCTTACATTCCTTTGAAGAAAGCTATCAGCTCAGAACTGGCAAAAACTGGGACCCAGTTAAAGCCATCTGCTGTCTAGTGAATTTGGTCGAGAGGAGGTAATTATGGAAGAAGGGTGTTCATAAAAGTATTGTAGCATAAAAGCTAGACTGAGCACAGCAATAAGACACAATTTATACTAAATCAGCAAGGTTTTATCCCATATAAAGATTTCAACTCAGACTGGGGTTTTAGGATGTGCCTGTTTAAGGGCAAAGAATCAGGAAAGGTTGAGGACCTTAGGCACAGTGGTCAGCAAGGAAACTTGTTTACCTGGGACCCAAAAGTTTCTGTCAGTTCTGAGCTGATGGCGCTCTTCAAAAGAGGTGCGATGGAAGAATAGTGGCCAAAAAGCCATAACTCCAATGTTGAAAAAAGTCCAAGTGACTTTCTTGCAAGTTTGGGGCTGCATTTCTGCAAATTAAGCTGAGGATTTAGCCAAAATAATTGTTGTCCTCAATGCCGATAAATACAAGCAGATAATGCAATGCAATACCATCACAGAGGCATCTGATTTGCCTCCACATTTTGTTCTACAGCAGTGCAACAACCCAACATACAGCCAATGTCAAAGTACTATCTGCAGCATAAACAAGAAGGTGAAGACATCTTGGATATAAAATAATACCTTTTATTGGCTAACTAAAATGATTGAAAATGCAAGCTTTCGAAGCACTAGGCTAGGAATTTAGTCTGAATAACTCTACATTAGTTAGAATTAGTCTACAGACTAAATTCCTCTAAACCACCCAAACCCATAAATATCTCATTTATACCAGACCCTCCATGGACACTAGAGGTGAAGTGTATCTGATTGTTTGTTTAAAGGACAACTCCACCCTCATAAGAACATATTTTAGAAAGAATGGCCTCTTTAAAATATGTTGATATGTCATACTCAGGGCCGCCATCAGAATTTTCAGGGCCCCATACTAGGTAAATTACTGGGCCCCAGCTGCACCCCCCCCCCATAGTAATTACCTCCCCACACATAATACCTGCCAGGCCGCCAACACAGGAGATCATTGGAACACCAGTCCCCACAACAAGAGACCCCCCCCTCTCCTTTACAGCCCCTGCCCCAAGCAAAGTAGTTGGCAAAAGCAAAAATCAATATCTTTATATAATCTACATACAATGTGAATGCCAGGCAGGGCTGTTCTGCGCTTACTCTCAGGTTCATCAGCTATTTAGTCAGGCAGCTCCCAGGGGCGTATCTAGGGTGTACGAAGATCAGGGGCATTTCTGGGCTCTTCATGTGCCGCGCGCAGCGCGTCGGAATTTTTTAGGCCACGCCCTTTCTCTGCCCCAATAGGCCACCCCACTTTGTACTTAATAGAGATGGCCAAAAAGACATAGACAGACAACCACAAACATAAACACACAGCCCGATAGTGATAAACAGACAGAAAGAAAGTGAAATAGACAGACAGAGTAGAGATCAGAGAGTTGGACAGAGAGACACCAATTAATGACACAAAGACACAGTAAACTGGCAATTTCAAATAACTGGTAGCAATTTGGTCATTTAAACTTACTGTTGGTGTCACGTTTGTAGTCAGACGCTTGCCACACCCTGGGCCAGGGAGACCTTCTTAAAGTTCTTGTACCTTACATGGACCTCGCCCCCTATCTATCTCTATCTGCCCTCTCTCTCTCTCTGTAATCATCTCTACTATATAAGCCTCTTGTTATCTATTTACTATGTCATCGCTTCTTGTCTATCTCTCTGTGTCCTCATCACATCACTACACACCAACCCGCATCACACACACACATCCACACACATCTTATCACAACACAAATATCTACAAACCAGCACAATTGCTATCACACTATCTATCACACACCACACACACCAACTCAGCACGACACATCACACAGCTATCTAGCGAGCATCATAGCACATCACATCATCTATCTATCTATCTATCTATCTATCTAACTATCATATATCTATCCATCTATCTAAGTAACTCCTATACTATCATTCTATCTATCATAATCTAATCTATTATCTGCAACTGAGCCAGGAATAGGAATTATCGAGTCCTCCTTCTCCTCTAACTAGTGATGCGGTCAGAGACGCATGTCTAGGCAGCCAGTCCCTGTACTTGCGCGGCGCCGTGAAGTCACGGCTATGCGCCGGGGGTGCCGGCGGACATTTCAAAGGGAAAGGCGCGAACGCGGGAACTCAACTAAGTTGCGCAGGCCCGGACCATGCTCGCGGAGTCGCGGCAGCTGAAAAAAAAGTTAAAATAGCGGGCCCGCAGGGCCCCACATGTGGTTCCCTCTCCGGGCCCCAGAAACCTCTCGGGCCCGGTACAGAAGTATCGCCTGTACCCCCCTGATGGCGGCCCTGGTCATACTTTGTCCTATGAATTCATTACTGGATGCCTGCTATGCTTCTGGATGCCTTATGGAAACTGAGCAATTTAGAAACCTGTACTGAGCAGGTACTGAGCGTGGGCATGCTCAGAAGAGGCAGATAGGGGATTAACATTCAGTCATTGGCTGTGATGTCAACTGTCAAATCCATAACTGACAGTTGCTATCTGGAAGAACCTGAAAGCAGAAACAGGGGAACAGGACATTGTGCAGGATTTCAGGTTAGACTTATATATTTTACATTTCAAACTATTACCGTTTAGGGTTTTGGGGGTGATTTACCTGTATGTAAGTTTTCATTTTAGGGCTGGACTTGCCCTTTAAAGGAACTGTAAACTTAAAAAATAAGTGTTTGCCATTCGTTTCTATTATTCACAGGGAGGTGAGAGCGCTTATTCTCACCTCCCTGTGAATAATAGTTTGCTCAGGGGAACAGCCGAACTTACCTTACCTGGCGCTCCACTCGGAGGTCCTCTGATCTGACAGCCCCGCTGTCCTGCTCTCCCGATTGAGCGTTGATCTTTTGTATTGGCGCACATGCGCCCAAAGATAGGCGCGTGGTCGGGAGACAGGGGCAACGCGGCTGTCAGATCAGAAGGAGCGAGTGGAGTGCCAGGTAAGATAAGTTCGGCTGTGTCCCCTGAGCAAACTGTTATTCACAGGGAGGTAAGAATAAGCGTTCTCACCTCCCTGTGAATAATAGAAACGATTGGCAAACACTTGTTTTTTTGGTTTACAGTTCCTTTAACCCTTGCTAATTCTTTTATTACTGCCTGTGATCATTGAATGTGTATTTACTGTTTTATTTACGACAGCCATTGCCAATCAGGCATGGGGGCAAAAGATAACATCTGTGCAATGTCAGAAAGTCTTTATGTATAAAGTATGTATAAAATAGAGTGCTTTACAAGATTCAGTATTGTATCATGCCTGAGGAAGCTTGCATTTTCAATCATTTTAGTTAGCCAATAAAAGGTATTACTTTATATCCAAGATGTCTTCACTTTCATCTATGGCTAACACGGTACAATTCTCTACGACTACATAAACAAGAACAAAGAGACCAGGAATTGATTAATATCTTGATCTTAACACATTTGAGTGTGTCTGAGATTACATGAAGGGAAGGAAGGATCTAAATAAGACAACCTAGGAGTGGAGGAGGGTGGGGGAGGAGATTGGGAGGGATGCAGCTGGAACTACTGTTTGAGAGTATGGGGATGAGAGTGTGGAGGTATTTGTATATCTGAGAGTAGAAGTGTGTGTGAGTCTGTCTGTGAAAGATAGTGTAGGAGTACCTTACCTGGGCAGTCTTCAGGATCAGGTTCTATTCAGGTACTTTAGGATCTCACTGTGAATTCTGCCCACTTGCCTCAGAGGAAAATCGGGCTGCCGCACGCTCTGCATCTCCCGCCTGACATCACTACTCGGCGTCTGTCTCACTTCCTGGCACCGAGTAGTCATGTCAGGCAGAGATGCAAAGTGAGCGGCAGCCAGATTTTCAACTGAGGTGAGTGACTCGAGTATAAGCCAAGGTTTAGTGTTCAGACTTTTTTTAAAGCCTGAAAACCTCGGCTTATACTTTAGTATATACAGTATACAGTATATATTTGTATTTATATACATAAGTCAGATCTGCTATACTGATGATTTTTTTAACCATTAGTATGTTCTCCATGCCATTTCCCAGCTTACCATGCAATTTGTGTGGTACTTCATATTACTATAAGCCTTTTAAACTATGTTGCTTCTTATTGACTCTAACACATTTTGACACAAATTTTCAGCAAATTGCAAAATCGCAAGTAAATATAAAACCACCCCTTTAAAGGATAAGTATGCTGTAAAACCAAGTTAAAGGACAACTCCACCCTCATAAGAACATATTTTAGAAAGAATGGCCTCTTTAAAATATGTTGATATATCATAGTTTGTCCTATGAACTCATTACTGTATGCCTGCTATGCTTCTGGATGCCTCATGGAAACTGAGCAATTTAGAAACCTGTACTGAGTGTTTACTGAGCCTGGGCATGCTCAGAAGTAGCAGACAGGGGGTTAACATTCAGTCATTGGCTGTGATGTCAACTGTCAAATCCATAACTGACAGTTGCTAACTGGAAGAACCATGAAGCAGAAACAGGGGCAACAGGACATTGTGCAGGATTTCAGGTTAGACTTATGTATTTCAGATTTCAAACTATTACCATTTAGGGTTTTGGGGGGTGATTAACCTGTATGTAAGTTTTCATTTTGGGGCTGGACTTGCCCTTTAAGTTTAATTGGAAGCAGCAGCTCTAAAAAATCTTTTGCCCCCTTTTATTCCCCCCGATGTCCCTCCTGATGTAAAGTTGCTGACATCTTGTATCTGCATTGTAGACTGTTTAGCTCTTCCCCGCACCGTGCTTGTGCACAGCACGACACAACACGATGACTTCACGCGTGCACACGTCGGTGCACGCACTGAACACTAAACAGTCTACAATCCAGATACAAGATGTCAGCAACTTTACATCAGGAAAGGTAGGTTTAGGAGGGACATAGGGAAAAAAAAGGGCAAAATATTTTTTAAAGCTGCTCCTTCCAATTAAACTTAACTTGGTTTTACAGCATATTTATCTTTTAAGTTAATTGGGAATGCGATCTCTCCTGTGTGCTGCCATCTGGTGGTTAATAGAGTAATTGCCTAAGTTAAAGGATAAGTGCACTGTAAAATCAAGTTGTGTTAAGTTGTAAGCTGCAGCTTTAAAAATACTGTTGCCATATTTTTTTTTTACCTATGACCCTCCAGAGCCTACCTTTGTGCCTTGAAAGTTGCCGACATCTTGTTACTTGTTACTGGTTTGCTGATTTTCTCTGCTTTCTCCTGCTTGAGCCTCAAACAGTAATGCCTGTGAGTTCCATGCACAAGCCCGGAACTCACAGGCATTACTGTTTGAGGCTCAAGCAGGAGAGTGCACAGAACTCATAGGCATTACTGTTTGAGGCTCAAGCAGCATTCAGCAGCATATCATGTGTGCCCAGTGGGGTGTTTTAGAGGAGGTGCTAGGCACCAGTAACAAATATTGCACAGGGTGCTATTTATCCTAAGGCCGGTCCTGCCTCCACCCCATTCAAATGGACCCGGCAGTTAGTAGTACCCTGGTTGAGGACCTAAACTGCCAGATCCTCCCAGCTGGGTTTATCTTTTATTATATGGAATACTTACTTGCTTCACTGCTCTGACTCCACTTCCACCTCTGCAAACCCAAGTCAATGAGAAGACAGGATTTGTAGAAGCTTGTCTTCTCATTAGCTGTTATTGTGAAGGAGTCCCTGATGGAATGGAGGAGGAAGCCACAAAGCAAACTTTAAGGAGCAACTGTCGTCTCCGAACAAGTTAGGGTTAAATGAAAGCCTGCAGTCTTCTTTAAAATGAGCCCTAGATTACATCTCTGGCTGCAGTCTGTGAGAAATTATATTTCTGTGAATGTTCAAATTTCCAGTTAACATTACCTGACCTCTTAATTCAAAAGGAAAAGGGTGTGATGCACAGACCAAATTATGAATCCTGCTAAGAAAGGGCAATTGGGGATATGTAATGAAAATACAAAAAGTAGAGAGAAAAAAGTACCCCCCTCTTAGATATTACCCTAACTATATCAGTAGCACGGTGGATCGAAATTAAAATATAAACTTTATTAAATATGCATTAAAAAATTGTAGAAAAACCACACATTTAAAAACCAGAGAAAAGGTGGGAATCATCCAATATACAATCAAAGTAGTAGTGGGTGGAGATACTTAATATTGATAAATCTCCCCCACTTAGAATAGAACTAGTAAACAAAATGTGTAAATATGCCGGTAGAGTATCTAATAATTTGGTAAGATCCCCTAATGAGATAGAAACATAATTTAGAAGTCTCTAAGGATATTCAATACTAGTACTAGTTCAAAAAAATATATACTATAGGGATTCTTGGTCTGGGTCCCTATAAAGGACATGTAGATTCCCCAAGAGAGAAAAGGTCCAGATCCCAGATCTGACAAGACAACAGAGGCTTCTAACATGAAAACCTCAGATAGAGCAATAGGATAATATGCACTGAGCAGGTGCCTGGATTACACCCCCCTCAAAAACAAAAGCATCTTGAGGAGGATCTGCCAGAAAGGTGCAGTGGGATCAGTTAGGAAAAGTATAGGGGCTTTTCCTCTGGATATGAACTTTTAAATTTATACTTTTCCTAACTGATCCCACTGCACCTTTCTGGCTGCCTGATCCTCCTCAAGATGCTTTTGTGTTTGAGGGGGGTGAATCTACATGTCCTTTATAGGGACCCAGACCAGGAATCCCTATTGTATATATTTTTTTGAACTAGTACTAGTATTGAATATCCTTAGAGACTTCTAAATTATGTTTCTATCTCATTAGGGGATCTTACCAAATTATTAGATCCTCTACCGGCATATTTAAACATTTTGTTTACTAGTTCTATTCTAAGTGGGGGAGATTTATCAATATTTAGTATCTCCACTCACTACTACTTTGATTGTATATTGGATGATTCCCATATTAAATGCATATTTAATAAAGTTTATATTTTAATTTCGATCCGCCGTGCTACTGATATAGTTAGGGTAATATCTAAGAGGGGGGTACTTTTTTCTTTCTACTTTTTGTATTTTCATCACCTGACCTCTGCCATGCCCCAGTGGCAAAGCATGCTCAGTTGAGACTTAATGCTGAGGAAAACAGGAAGTACCTGGGGGTGAAATTGAAAGTTGAGATAGGGAGCCTGTTAATGCAGGCAGAGGCTGGTCACATGGCTGAAAACAGGAAGGATTTAAGCAGGAAGTAATACTGCTAAAACTTTCTAACAATAACTTTTCACAAATTTTATCTAGAGATGTGATTTAGGGTTAATTCTGAAGGTACGATGGAAGGGCATTTTATACTACCCTAAATTGTTTGGAAAAATTAGAGACCACAGTTACCCTTGTAAGTGTGTATTTCAGAAGATAGAAGACAAATCCATTGGTGAAGACCTGGCAGTTTAGGTCCTCACCCTGGGTATTAACCATTGGTGGACAGTGAGTATAATTGTCCTTTAATTGGGAATGAGATCTAACCTGTGTGCTGCCCAGGGCCAGATTTACCATTAGGCACAGTAGGCCCATTCACAGTGAGTTTGAATGGGTTGTGGGTCAGGTTCGGTTAGAAAGCTGCGGGTGTGGGTCAGAACAGGTGATCACCTGGTTGAGAAACGACTGAGCACAACAAGGTTTTGATTGTAAAAAAAACATGGGCAATATTGTTACTCTGTTACTTGGGCTGTTCCCACAATAACAAACACACCTTGTCTGACAGTGTTTGTTTGTTTGTTTGTTTGTTTGTTTGTTTGTTTCTCTTGCAATTTGATGCTGGCCCTAGCATCTGTATAAAATAACATTGCCTCTAATTAATCCCACTCCACACAGCACTACAGCAAACTATGCTTCTAATTCAGTGGATTTAGCGTAGAAGATGGTTTTGTGATTCATTGAATAGGGTTGTCAAGGTTAGCTTAGAATGGACTCTTAACAAGTGTCTAAAATGTGCATTTTAGGCTTTACATAATATATTTCCAAAAAGTGTACCTTAAAACTCTGATACAAGATATACTAAGAGATAAATAAATAGATGGATGGATATTAATTACTGTCAGGTGACCTTTATGTTTTAAGTTTGCAGAACCCTACAAATAAATGTACTGGGTCTCCATAGCAACAGAGTCAGACTCGGGGAACCAGGAAACAGTGTACGTCAGAGGCAAGAGAGAAAGAGAGAGAGAGAGAGAAAGGGAGAGGGAGATGGAGAGAGTGGAAAATAGGGATAGAGAAAGCAGACAACCTAATAAATATAAACAAAATAGGAATTAGCTTACCTGTCACTGTCACAAGAAGCAGCAGGATGTAAAGCTCATAACCTAACATCTTGCTCAAATACATAAAAACCACACTATAGCTAACTTAACACTGTGGCAATGAATGGGCTAATCTAAAGGTTAAATAGCAGTGCACTGCAATAATCAATCACCCGGTCTTACTCTCACACATTAAGGTAAATAATGGTAGCACACTTACACATTAACAAAATTATCCAAGACTACATACACAATTATGCAGTGATCACAACACAAACTTGCTTATGAAATATAATAAACACTGAAAGATTTGAAGTGTATTACACTATAGTTTAGTGCAGGTTTAAGCTGTTCACAAAATGACGCAGAACCAAATGTGTATATTTATATCAAAAAAACAAGAGAGCACTAAAGTAACACCACCAAGGCACTGCAACATGTGGGGATCACACACTCATTATAAAATAAAAACTTTAGGTTTGAAACACAACAAAGTGCTGCAATGCACAAAACTGACAGACTGAATCACACTTACAAGCACGAACACTCGACTGACAAAAATATAAACAATCTAGTCGTGTTAATCTATTCATATAAACTCATAAACCTAAACTGATAAACACTCATTACACTTTGGTAAACATGTACAACAATACACCCACTGATATACTATATGGGACAAAAAAAACACCAACAATTACTGCAAAGATATCAATACACTATATCCAAATAGACACACATGTTTTGCAGAGATATACCGTAACATACAGGCAGAAAAAAAAAACTTATAATGTAAATATAGAAATGTAATTGCCAAACAGTTTCAGATAAAAAATACTGAACTATTCTGTAAATAAAGAATTCAAAGAATGGAATGTAAAGTATCAAACAAATACACTACAGTAGACAAAATGATGCAGAATGATGGATCACATACTGACTAGATTTTAATACTTATACATATTTTTCCATGCAGTAATACAGAAATTATAATTACATGGAAAAGGTCAGTGCAAAATGAATAATGAATACAATCAAATAATTGTGTGATGACTGAACACAAATCTCTACACACAGGTAACCAATGGTTCACTGCTTTCTGACCAACTCCTCTCCCTTTCTCAATTTATCATTCTTTTTCTCATTCTGTCTCTTCCTTTCCCTTTGTATACACTTGGCAGTTTTTACCCCCTCTATCTTCTTTCTCTGTCGGAATCCAACTGGGGTGTGTTTGTTTTGTGTCACAGACACTGCGCACTGATATTTCTTTATGAATGAAGCATTGCGTGGGAGAGGGTAGGTGTCTGTGTGAAGGAGAACTGAGTCATCAGACTTAGCAACCAATAAGAAACAGACAAAAATAAATGAATTAGATATGTAAATATGGACAGAGGGATAAAAGAAGGCAGACAAGGTGTAGCTGGCAAAAAGTAAAAAAACAGAACAAAACCCTTGATCAGGTTTTGAGCCTTAAAGATGGTTGTTAAACTTAATTTATGTTTATAATTTAGATACAATTTTCTCCTCCAGAGCCAGATTATCCACAAGGCTACCAATCAGGTTCCAGGAAACTTTAGTATATATTACAGATATACATAAACATATATAGAAGAAGGGGGCCCCAAATCCCAACAGAGCTTAGGACCCCATTTGATCTTATTTAATATCTAAAGATGGGCCGGGTTTAACAGCAAACTCCAGGGTTTTGCAATTTCACAAAATTCAAAAAAATTATACCACAAAATAAAAAAACTATTACCCTCCATTCAAGACGAGCCAGTCACGCTAACTATTTCACTGCTGGTTAGTGTGACTTTAACCCCTTGCTTTCGGAAGCTGCGTATTGTAAGAGAAACTAAATATGGTTATAATAAATATGGGTAGGAGCTGCCATTCTGCATGGGGGGGGCATATGTACCAATAAATACAGTTTATTTCAACGCTTCTTATGCAAATTTTATGTGTTTCATTTTGAAAAAAATGATGTTAATTTAGAAAGGTTGCATTCCATGTACTGAGTTTTTCACACAAATTTTGTTAAAAACACTGGCTAAAGAAAATGGAGCAGTTTTATCCATCTCTTTTCATATCTGCTGTCCTCTTCAAGTTGCCTTATTCCAGCAGTGAAACTAAATATCAAACTATATGTGTATAAACATTACATATTTTCACCTCAAAATGTCCATTTATACAAATTACCATAAAATCATACCTTAGAGGAACCCGGTTAAGGTTTTTTTCCTAAATGAGCTTTCTTTGCAGTTTGAAAATTGCAAATTTACATTAGGTGTTGAGATTGCATCACCAGATTAGCAACAAAATGAAACAACTGGAGCTGTAAATTTCTCCATAGCAACAGAAACACAGTATTTTATAATATAATGCTTTCTAAAGGTCTTTTAAAAATACCCATATACAGTAGCCTACCTATCAATTTTATTGTGGGAGAATGAATGGCTTTGACTGAAAAGGATGATGAAATGGGTAGAAATGGGTAGCAGAAACATGTTTAAATAATTGTCATGACTTGGCTGTATATTTAGAAGGATACGCCTTGTTTAGGCATGATAAAGAAAATAGGAAAGAGGGAGGGCGGGTATGTAGGTTAAACAAGAGTTGAAGCCAAAGTTAAAAGAAGAGATAAGTGTCTATATTGATGTTGTTTGTGGCAACAGGAAGGGGGGTTTAGTTGATGCCTGTTACAAGCCACCAAATTTTAGTGAGGAAGAAGTGAGTCTACTTCATATGCAGATAGTAAGGGCTGCAAGTTTGTGGCACATTCTGATTTTGGAGGACTTTAATTACCCTGACATTGATTGGAGTTGTGGAACACATTAAAGAATTATGGGTTTCTAAATTTGCTACATGAACATTTCCTCTCATGGGTGATTGAAGTTCTTACTAGAAAAGGCACTCTCTATCTGGTAATATTTAATGGCACCAAGCATTTTATAGATATGAAGATAATTGGAAACTTAGGGTATAGTGATTATGAATATATTTAATGTATGTTATAAAAAGGAAAAGTGCACTGGGTTAACAAAGACCTCATTTCAAGAAAGCAAATCTTTCCATTATAAAAATAGCTCTTCAGCATATAAACTGGGATGATATATGCTAAGGTAAAGATTCTGAACAGAAGTGGACTGTTTTTAAAGGCGGAATTGAACTATTTCACATCTAAAAACGTCCACATCCATGTGGCTTAACTCTGATTGGCATAGTCTGACCGCACATCATGGCAGCAGTCGCAGGTTAGCAGAGCTCCATCAGATAAAGGGCTTAATCTAAAGCAAGAAAACTCCTCAAGCCTAAAAATCCTAGGAGAATGACGGAAAAGAGGGGCAAAGTCACAGGCAATTTCCCAAAAATTGACCAACAGAACTCTACCCAACATGGTGCCAAGGCCACACTACAGGACGCTCCTATGGCTCCAGTGATGAGAAGCGATCTCAATACCCTCTACAATAATCTGGAGACCCTCATTATGGCAGCACACCACAGAAGTAAATGCTGAAGCTTCTGCACTGGGAGAGAAACTTAGAGTGACAAACATAGAGGCCTCAATCGGGTCAGTGGCACACTATTGTCATCAGACAGACAATGACTTAACTGAATTCTGCAAGTAGCTGTCTTCCCTGCAGGACTCACAAGAGGATCTGGAAAACAGATCATGCAGGAATAAACTCTGAATCAGGGGAATTCCAGAAGGGGTAACCGATCTGCTAACATATTTTCTAAGACTATTCAAGTTGTTACTTCCTGATGCCTCCGAAATATTACTAACCATGAATAGAGCCCACAAAGTCCTGAAACCCCCAGCAGGATGAAACAACGCACCAAAAGATGTGATCCTGCGCATGCATTATTTTTACACCAAAGAGGGTATTACTGAGGGCAATCCAGATGTGAAACAAACGAGGAGGAGCACACTACAACAGTGATTCAAAAATTTATTGTGTAAATAATGGAAATGTATGTTGTTTACACAATAAATCTTTGAATCACAGTTGTAGTGTGCTTCTCCTCTTTCATATCTGCATTGCGTGGGCCCTGAGAGTAGAGGGATGGAGGATTGCACCTACTAATTGTCTGCCAAACGGCCAACAGCAGTGAGCTGGAGTGATTTTGGATTATATTGCTATTCCAAAGGGTAGCAAGGTCACTTTGAGAAATTATTATATAGGATCACCCATTACACATCTATCAGAACCTCGCGTCCCAGAACAGAGAAAGAGACTTCTCTCACCTGAATAAAATACCAAACTCTTAAGCTCCCCATATGGTATAATGATCATCAAGTATATTATGTAAAGTTCTCCTTCTATACAAATTAAAGGTGAACTAAACTTATTTATTTTAAAATATTTTTTAATCTTAATATAAAAACTTTTATCCTCTTCTCTAGTAAGTTGGTTTAAATACATGGAAGTCATATATTCTGTAACCAAGAAGGCTTCCATATTGTTGCCAGTACAAATTACAGCCCATTTAGTCATCAAAGAGCCACTTCCCTTGACCCCAGTATTCACTGTCTCAGTGCACAGTATTTTCTATGCAGATGTCTTCCCACCAATATTGAAGTTCATGATAAGACTTTAAAAGCTGCTTGTAACCTGCAGTATATTTACCAGTCAGTGTGAGTTGCTGGTAAACTGTAGGGTAACAAACATGCTTTCAAAGTCTTATCAGAGACTTCCATATTGGTGTGGAGACATTTGTATGACATTTATTTTATTATTCTGTTCCTAGCAAAAGATAAAGCTTCTAAATATACCAGGACTCTCTGCATATAAAGTGGTGGCATACCTGGTAAGGCACCAGTTTTAGAAACACATACTCCAGAAGGTCACAAATTTTAATCTCCAGGCAGCTTTTTTTTAAATTAGCACACATACAATCCGCACGAAAAGTCGTGCACGCATGCAAACCAATAATGGACCGGACCACAGTGCACATAATGGGAACTACCCGGTAGCATTGCATTGCTAACTCACTCTGACACGCAGTAGTGGGACCTAGCCCTAAATGCCACACCAATAGCACAAGTTTGCAAGTAACACTTGGCGCAAATTCCATGGAACTGCATGAACATAACTACACACCAATCAGGGGCGTCTCTAGGGTTTGAAAAGATCAAGGGCACATTTGGCACTCTCGCACGGCAAAACATTTTTAAGGTCATGCCCCCTTCCCCGCCCCAATCAAACCACACCCACTAGGTACTTAATAGAGATATAAGACAGCAAGTCACAGCGCTACTCACGGAGGTATAGTTGAATTATAGTCAATATTTTATTCACATCTTAAACAGCAAGGAGACAAAATACTACTCCACCTGCCTGACGCGTTTAGTGGGCGTGTCCCACTTCATCAGAGGCCAGGTGTAGCTCCAAACACACAGGTATAAATAGTCTGTACCACCCATTCAAAGGGTAAGTATCTCAAAAAGCTAAAAACAACCAATACAAAACAAAAAACAAAAAGTGCATTTAAAAACAATCTTTCCAAATACTGGAGACAGTATGTTACCCATTGTACCAGATTGACACTTATTACATATGGAATAGTTTAGCAAATAAACTCTAAAAATCCAGAGCAAAATATAGCGTTATAAAGTCAATTTACCCAAATATAAATATGCTAAATAGACATTAAACAGGAAACAGCTGGAAACCAATAAGGTGTAAAATTTTGGGAGGTAAGCAGATTTTCCGTATTATATATAAACAATATGAATATATAAATAAGTCAGTAACAATTCAACAAAGAATTAATGGACAATTGGAATTTAATTCTAAGTAATTGCTCCTTCAAGTTGATGGAATTAATTATAACACACCATTCACAAACCTACAAGAATATCCAGGTAGAGATACAGGATAAGATGGAATTTTTGAATAGAGATAACAAGGAAAGTTATAATATAAATATGTCTGACATACAAACGAAAGTACAGAGACTTGAATCAGAACTTAAACGTATTAAACATGGCAAATTCCTGAGGGATAGGAATGACTATGAACTCAATAATGTATATAATTGGCATTCTAATCAAAGAGCCCGAACACCTAATAGGAGGAAATCTAGTATTTCTAAAACACCTAACAGGTACAGACACTCATCTCCATTGTCACCTGGATACAATACAGATACAAGTGTGTCGCCGAAGATGTTTGGGGAATACACCCCCAAAAGAGTGAGATTCCATAGAGAAGAGGAACATACACATAATAATGATATACCCTCAAGTTTTTTATCAAGGACTGTCACGCAACGGATACGAATGACCAGGGAATTAGTACATCAAAGGGGGAGAACTACGGGAATCCTACATTCAAGGGACCGAATGAGATCAAGGGACCAACCAGAAGAGGTAGACGGAGAAGGAGAAGAAACATCGATGTACAGATTCAAGACCAACAGACACAGATACAACTAGAGGAACATCAGAATCACCAACAGGATCATATGGTTTCCAATGTAATAAATCTGTCTAAACATGTTCTTTCCCCACAGGAATTGAATCTACTGGAACTGGGTTTGAATTATATTCCCCATAGTAAAGTAAACATTTTTGATGTTCTTGTTGATATTAATAGATTTATACGGAAATGAACTCTAATAAGACACTTTAATATGCCAGTTCCTTCCATTGAAGATATCCATACTGTTGGAGACACGATTGACAACACCCCTGTAGCCAATGTGGAACATGGAGTAACCAATGGAGGACTGGATGATGTACACAGCAAAACAGATAAGAGAAATGTCTTAACTTTATTAGACTTGTTAAACCAGGATGATTCACCAGTAAAGAGGGACTTTATTCATACAGATCTGAGAAATAGATCAGAGTTTTATCCGATACAAAGTAAAAGTACATGTATTGATATGTTTCAAAAGTTGATTTATAGTGACATTATGAGGTTACAGTCACAGGGTATTAATAATAAGCACATGCATAAGGACAGAGATATGTCTCTAGCCATTAAGAGTTTAACTAATAATCATGATATAGTAATTCGCCCCTCGGATAAAGGAGGGTCAGTTGTGGTTTTGGATGCCAGTTATTACTATGCAGAGGCCTTACGACAGCTGTCAGATGTCGAGTCTTATATTTGTTTGGACAAAGATCCAACAAAAGAGTATTCTTCTGGTCTCTTTGACCTTGTGGATCGAGGTTGGGAACTAGGGGTCCTAAATGATAAAGAACATGAATATCTGAAGGTATCGAACCCAATACTTCCCATATTTCACATGTTCCCCAAGGTACATAAGTCTCTAGACAATGTCCAGTGTAGACCGATAGTATCGGGTATTGGATCTTTAAATGAACATGCAGCAGAATATATAGATAAATTACTCATTCCCATGGTTATGGCCTTACCTTCATGTATAAAAGATTCCACGGACATCATCAATAAGTTGTGTGAGGTGGAGTGAAATTATGAATATAAATGGCTAACCATGGATGTGAGTGCCCTGTATACGTCTATTAGACATGACATTGGTATAAAAGCTATTAATTATTGGCTCAAGCTTCACAATCTATATCCAGAACACCAGAATGTCTTTATTGTGGATATGTTGTTCCATTTGTTAAATACTAATTATTTCTTATTTGATGAGACATTCTATACCCAGAGGAGGGGGGCTGCGATGGGGGCAAAATATGCTCCGTCGTATGCCAACCTCCTCATGGGACTTTGGGAAGAAGTGTATATTTTTTCTTCCAATAATATTTATCTACATCAAATAATCAAATACTACAGATTCATTGATGATTTGATCATTATCTGGAATGGTGACACCATATAAGCTGAAAATTTTGTGAAACATTGTAATAATAATGATTGGGGTTTGAATTTTACTTATAACATCAATAGTGACTCAATTGAATATTTAGATGTTAAGTTCTTTATAGAGAAGTATATGATACATACCAATTTGTTTCGTAAACCGATTACCAGAAACACATTATTAAAGGCCACTTCAAATCACCCTAAATCAACCATCAAGGCCATTCCTTACGGCCAATTTTTGCGCCTGAGACGTATTTGTTCGTCCTGGCAACTTTTCCAACACAATGCCATGGAATTGTGGGACAGACTAATTGAGAGGGGGTATGAGACCGACACTATAAAAACAGCTTATGAACGTGCGGTACTCAGAAATCGGTATGATCTTTTTACGATATAAGCCTCACGACCATAAGAAATACCAGAAGAAAAACAAGTATGGGGAATACAATGATACACCGTTCCTCACCCTCACATCTGTCGGGTTATAAAAAAACATTGGCACTTACTGAGCCTTGACCCCATCCTGAAGTGTCAACTGGGCAACACCCCTAAGTTTTCCTTTAGGAGGGGAAAGACAATTGCAGCCAGGGTATCACCTAGTTTGTTTAGAAACAAAAATAAAGAAATTACAGGCCTTAATAAGAATTTAAGCATGTGGATTAACAGTACTGGCAGCTATCCGTGTAAAAAACCAAGGTGTGATGTTTGTAAATATGTAATACCCACCAAAACTATTACGAGTTTTTGTACTAAGAAAACTTATAACATTAAAATGTTTGCCAATTGCCGTACATCTGGAGTAGTGTATCTGGCAACGTGTATTTGTGGCCTACAATACGTAAGAAAGACCATCAGACCGGCACATAAGCGAATATCAGAGCATATAAATGCTTTTAACAAAGAGGACAAATTCTCTGCAATATCTAAACATGCTTTAGAGGCTCATAATGGAATATTCAAATTCAACTTTAGTATTATAGATAAAGTCACTTGAAACGTAGAGGTGGTAACAAAAATAAGGGCCTCCTAAGATTAGAGGCACAGTGGATGTTTATGTTACATACAGTACACCCTGATGGGTTAAATAGAGAATGGGAACTAAATTGTTTTTTGGATACATAACTTGTCCTTAACATTTTTGAACCTAAAGGTTGGACATTTAAGTAACTTTGTCCTAGTATACAGAGGGTATTACACCTAACAATTTTTAGATATTCTTCATCCGATGTCTCTTTTTTACCTGCATAGTTATATCTATATTTACCAAATGTGATCTACCTTGACATAATTTTACATATTTATATATTCACCTGATGTTACTGACTTATTTATATATTCATATTTGTTTATATATAATACGGAAAATCTGCTTACCTCCCAAAATTTGACACCTTATTGGTTTCCAGCTGTTTCCTGTTTAATGTCTATATTTATATTTAGTATATTTATATTTGGGTAAATTGACTTTATAACGCTATATTTTGCTCTGGATTTTTAGAGTTTATTTGCTAAACTATTCCATATGTAATAAGTGTCAATCTGGTACAATGGGTAACATACTGTCTCCAGTATTTGGAAAGATTGTTTTTAAATGCACTTTTTGTTTTTTGTTTTTTATTAGTTGTTTTTAGCTTTTTGTGATACTTACCCTTTGAATGGGTGGTACAGACATATACCTATTTATACCTGTGTGTTTGGAGCTACACCTGGCCTCTGATGAAGTGGGACACGCCCACGAAACGCGTCAGGCAGGTGGAGTAGTATTTTGTCTCCTTGCTGTTTAAGATGTGAATAAAATATTGACTATAATTCAACTATACCTCCGTGAGTAGCGCTGTGACTTGCTGTCTTATATTTGAAATTGTACCATACCCGTACCTGGGGGGTTATCTGCCTTAACAGTACGCACCGTGGAGGAGAGTCTGTTGGAGTGCCGCCACACCTGCATTTGATTTGTTTGTTCACTTAATAGAGATAGACAGAGAGACAAAGACAGACAAACATAGAAAAACCAAGAGATAGGTACACAGTACCTAGAAATAGAAAGATAGAGATAAGGTGTACACATATACACAAATTAATGACACAGAGGCACAGTATTCCATTAAACTGGTAACAAACTGGCAATTTCAATATATACTGGTAGCAAACTGGCAATTTCAGTATATACTGGTAGCAAACTGGAAATTTCAGTATATACTGCTAGCAAACTATAATTTTCATAATATGGTGATAGCAAACTGTCAATTTCAGTATATTTTATATAGGTTTTTCATCACATACTGGTAGCCATGTTTTTTTCATTACATACTGGTAGACATGGAAATTTCATTACTTACTGGTAGCGATGGAGATTTCATTACATACTGGTAGCCATGGGAATTTCATTAACTACTGGTAGCAATGGGAATTTAATTACATACTGGTAGCCATGGGATTTGCATTACATACTGGCAGCTAACTGGCAATTTCATAATTTACTGGTAGCCAAGGGAATTTCATCACATACCGGTAGCCACGGAAATTTCATCACATAGTGGTAGCCATGGAAATTTCATTACATATTAGCCATGGGTTTTTCATTAGATACTGGCAGAAAACTGGCAATTTCATCATATACTGGTAGCCATGGGAATTTCATTACATACTGGTAGCCATTGGCATTTCATTACATACTGGTAGCCATGGGAATTTTATCACATACTGGTAGCCATTGCCATTTCATTACATACTGGTAGCCATGGGAATTTTCAATACATACTAGTAACATAGTATCGAAGGTTGTATAAAGACATCCATCCATCTAGTACAACTTTATAAAAAATCCCTCATTTTGTTCTGTTCTCCCTGCTGTTTGAATATCTGCCCAGTCTATAGGATCCTTCACTATTTCTTGAAGGAATCTTCTCTCCCCTCTTAACTGCAGCTAATGCCAGTACCTTGGATCTTTCTGTTAACCATTTATACCACAATCAGATTGTACTGGCAGGTAACTGACAATTTCATGATTTACTGGTAGCCATGGAAATTTCATTACATACTGGTAGCCATGGGAATTTCATTACATACTGGTAGCCATGGGAATTTCATTATATACTGGTAGCCATGGGAATTTCATTATATACTGGTAGCCATGGGGTTTTCATTGCATACTGGTAGCCATGGGAATTTCATTACTTACTGGTAGCAATGAGAATTTAATTACATAATGGTAGCTATGAGATTTGCATTACATACTGTCAGAAAACGGTCAATTTTATAATTTACTGGTAGCCATGGGAATTTCATCACATACTGGCAGCCACAGAAATTTCCTTACATAGTGGTAGCTATGGGAATTTCATTGCATACTGGTAGCCATGGGGTTTTCATTAGATACTGGCAGCAAACTGGCAATTTCATCATATACTGGTAGCCATGGGAATTTAATTACATACTGGTAGCCATGGGAATTTTATCATATACTGGTAGCCATGGGGATTTCATTACAAACTGGTAGCCATGGTATTTTCAATACATACTAGTAACATAGTATCGAAGGTTGTATAAAGACATCCATCCATCTAGTACAACCTTTATTAAAAAAATCCTTCATTTCGTTCTGTTCTCACTGCTGTTTGAATATCTGCCCAAGTCTATAGGATCCTTCACGATTTCTTGAAGGAATCTTCTCTCCCATCTTAACTGCAGCTAATGCCAGTACCTAGGATCTTTCTGTTAACCATTTATACCACAATCAGATTGTACTGGCAGCTAATTTTATAATTTACTGGTAGCCATGGGAATTTCACCACATACTGGCAGCCACAGAAATTTCCTTACATAGTGGTAACTATGGGAATTTCATTACATACTGGTAGCCATGGGTTGCATTACATACTGGCAGCAAACTGGCAATTTCATAATTTACCGTATATACTCGGGTATAAGTCAAGGTTTTCAGGCTGTAAAAACAGCCTGAAAACTGAACCTCGGGTCAGTCACTCACTTGATAGAGGAATCTGGCTGCCGCATCCAGTGATGGTCGCATCCACTGACGTCACTACTCGGCGCCGGGAAATGAGACCGGCGCCGAGTAGTGACGTCAGTGGATGTGACCATCAGTGAATGCGGCAGCCAGATTCCTGGATCAAGTGAGTGATGTTGGGGGCCCGGACTCTCCTGCAACTGTGACACAGCATCTTGAAAAAGGTAAGAATACTATAAAAGGTACTATAGTGGCAGGGTGAGAATATGGGTGCAGGGAAATAGGGTTTTATTCCTGGGGGTGGGGGGGGGAGAGTAAGGGAGTCATTTGGGTCAGGGACAGGATAGTTTGTTTTGTGGTTGTTAACATGTTTAGAGTCTGTCTGGGAGTTGTAGTTTACAAACATCTGGAGTGCCAATGAATTGGGGATTACTGTTAATTTAAAGGGCAACTAATGCCTGAACAATACTGAGGATGGTACCTATTGTTAAGGTAAATAGATTGCCTTCTGATTCTGTATTGTTTTGAGGCTTTAGTTGCCCTTTAAATGGACAGCAGAATTCAAATACAGTATTTCCATACATTAATAGCCATATTGGATTTGGCTATTACTGTATGGGACTACTGTATGGGAGTGCTGCTGTCCATTTAAAGGGCAACTAATCCCTCGAAACAATACAGAATCAGAAGGCAGTAGTTTTCATAATTTCTACCCTCGACTTATACTCGAGTAAACCAGTTTTTACTCATTTTTGAGGTAAAATAGGTACCTCAACTTATACTCGGGTCGACTTATATTCGAGTATATACGGTACTAGAGTAGGCTATTAACTAACACATGTGCAGGGAAATCCACTTATTATCTTAGTACAGGCAGTGGCAGAATTTGGTATTTTTATACTCTGCATATATAGTAGTGCAATTTCATCATATACTGGTAGCCATGGGAATTTCATTGCATACTGGTAGCTATTGGAATTTCCTTACATACTGGTGGCCATAGGAATTTCATTACATACTGGTAACCATGGTAATTTAATTACATACTGGTAGCCATTGGAATATCATTACATACTGGTAGCCATGATAATTTCATTACATACTGATAGCCATGGGAATTTCATTACATAGAGGAAGCCATGGTAATTTTAACACATACTGGTAGCTAGAGATGGACTAGAACTCAAACCCGAGTTGAGCCGAACTATTCGAGTTCGAATGGACTTGGACTTCTCGAACTCTCCCAGACCCGGATTATCGATATTTTCCGGACTTTCAATAATTATCAAATGTTCAACCGTTTAAGGAATCGAATATGCAAGTAAAATGTCTATTATACCTATACGTGAGCATCGAATCCGCTAGTAAAAGGTCTATTATACCTATTTGTGCGTAAATATCAAATCCGCAAGTAAAATGTCCATTATACCTAGACGTGAGCATCGAATCCGCAAGTAAAATGTCTATATACCAATACGCGAGCATCGAATCCACGAGTAAAATGTCTATTATACCTAGGCGCAAGCATCGAATCCGTGAGTTGTTCATGGGATAATTATCGAATGTTTGAACGCGAGAGCTCGAAAGTAGCACGCGGGAGAGTAAAATCGAGTTTTTGAAAGTCTGGGATATTCGAACATGTTCCCCAGACCATTTTCGAGGTCCCACAGCCATTTACATTAAGTTACCATTGATATTTTAATTGTATTTCATTAGACCTTTTCAAACTATTTGATTCCCTTTGACTTTAATGAGTCCGTTTGCGAGCTTTCGAACTTTCCATATAGTTCGAAAGTTCGAAAACGGACCAAACTTTCAAAAGTTCGGCCATCTCTACTGGTAGCTATGAGAATTTCATCACATACTGGTAGACATAGAAATTTCATTACATACTGGTAGCCATGGTAATTTTACTACATAATGGTAGCCATTGGAATTTCATTACATACAGGTAGTCATGGGCATTTCATTACATACTGGTAGCTATGGCAATTTCATCACATAATGGCAGCAAACTGGCAATTTCATCATATAATGCGGTAGGCTATTACCTACGCAGCCTGCAGAGCAATCCACTCATTATATGAGTGCAGGCAGTGGCAGCATTTTGTAGTGTGCACTACTAGATGTGCAGAGTATAATAATATAAAATGCTGCCACTGTCTTCACTATTATAATGAGTGGATTTCCCTGTTCATGTGGTAGGTAATAGCCTAAAAGTGCTATGCGGCTATTAACTACCTATATACAGTGGAGCTGCAAAGGCAGCACAGGGGCAGCATTTCCCAGTAGTGCAACACGGCTGTGTAATGATATCATCGCGCCATGAGGTCATCACGCAGACGTGGAGTACTATTGGAAAAAGGAGATTCGGGGCACCTCTGGTAAGTTGTGTTAAAACATGTGGGGCACTTTGCCAAAAATCCGGAGCACGTGCCTCAAATATTTTAACCACTGACACCGATATTTAAATAAATAGGAAAATTAATGAATAGGTGGGCATAAACTGCTGTACTTGTTCAGATCTCTACCACTTAAAACTTGCTGCTGAGACCTACTAGATTGCCAAAAAAAACATTAATCTTTTTCTCTGGAAAAACCAAAAAAAAACTCATTTTAGCACCTCCACTCTCCAAAGACCTAGTCATCTAGACAGAACAGACCTACCATTACTTACCGTATATACTCGAGTATAAACCGAGTTTTTCAGGCTGAAAAATCAGCCTGAAAACTCGGACTCGGTTTATACTCGAGTCACTCACCTTTGGCAGAAGAATCAGCGTCCTCTCCATTCCGGCAGCACGTCCTCTCCATTCCGGCAGCCGCACGATCAGTCCTGTACTGGCGCGCCGGCTGACGTCACTAACTGGCGCCGGGCTTGGCGCCAATTAGTGACTGTCAGCGGCGCGCCAGTACATGGACTGATCGTGCAGCTGCCGGAATGGAGAGGACGCTGCTGCCAGGAATGGAGAGGACGCTGCTGCCGGAGAGGAACTGGAGAGGAACTTACCAGCACACGTCCTAGAAGCCCTTGATGGAGGAGAGCCCACAGATCCTGGATGAAGAGAGCCCACAGGTACAAACTTAACTGGTTTGAGGGTGGCATTCAAGATGTTTTGGAAACTACAACTCCCAGCATGCTTTATTAGCTGGGAGTTGTAGTTTCCAAACATCTTGAATGCCAAGTGAGGTTGGCATTCAAGATGTTTGGAAACTACAACTCCCAGCTAATAAGGCATGCTGGATTTGTAGTTTCCAAACATCTTGATGCCACCCTCACTTGGCATTCAAGATGTTTGGAAACTACTACTCCCAGCTAATAAGCATGCTGGGAGTTGTAGTTTCCAAAACATCTTGAATGCCAAGTGAGGGTGGCATTCAAGATGTTTGGAAACTACAACTCCCAGCATGCTTTATTAGCTGGGAGTTGTAGTTTCCAAACATCTTGAATGCCAAGTTCTACCCTCGGTTTATACTCGAGTGAACAACTTTTATTAGATTTTTAGGTGAAATTGGGTACCTCGGTTTATACTCGGGTCGGTTTATACTCGAGTATATACGGGTATCCATTACCTTGCAGCAGCCATAGCAGCTCAGACATTAATGTGGCACTACCCCCCAGAAAAACTATGATGGGTGGAACTGGAAAAAGTACTAATTGCCTTAACACCATAAAATACCATACTATGGTCACCATCCCTCTTAAAATATAAATTCAATAACCCTTATATAGACGGTATACTATCAGAATGGAGCCAACTAACTGCAATTTGCTTTCATTATTTATTTTACATAGTTTTGAAGATATTTACATTTGTATGTAATATCCCCTGCACTTCCTGCTTCCTGCATTGAAACCATGTTACAGTCCCTCTTCTCCATATCTCCACCTCCTCGTGGGGCCCCATGGCCCCTCCCCTCACAGTCCCCTCAAAATCCCCTGTGGCCCCCTCCAACTCCTCCTTCAGTCACTGTAACTCGATCTCTTCCTGATTTCTTCTGCTTTTTCCTGCACTGAGCATGTGCCAACCGCAGATTAGAAGGAAGTAGTATTGTGACTGCAGATTCAGAACCTCCCACCCCCTAATTTCAGTGCTTTCTTCATATCTTGGGCTGTGCAGCACATAGAGAGGGGGTTGATGGCTCATTTAAAGTTAGGAGATCAACTTGTTTGGAGACCACAGTTTCCCTTTAAGATTAAATATCACTTAACTAGATCTAGTTCACTCATGATGCAACTATTCCATATACTAGAATTCCCCCCTGGGCTATCCACAAAACAATGGGTTAAGTGGACAAAAAGAGATTTAACAAAGCTTATACATATACTGTATCTAGCAAAGTTAGAACTTTGACCTGGAGAAAAGCCCAATCCAATCTCAAACTCCCAAGTACTTTTTTGACACCCTCACCCGAGGGCAAATACTGATGGAGATAACAATATTGGAGAATAGAGATGGCTGAACTGGAAAATTCTGAAAAAAAGTTTTAAAATTCGAAATCTGACCATTAAAGTCAATGGGGACAAATAAGTTTGAAAAGTTCATAAAAAATAAGGTTAAAACAACCTTATAGTTACTTACTGTACATGGCTCTGGGACCTGGGACCAAATATGCAGAAGTCCCTTCCTTCACACTCTCTCTACTTTCAAGCTTCCACATTTGACATTCGATAATTATCCCGGAAGTTCAAGATTGGCTGTTGGATGGGTCAAATGTGCTCAGATCTCAGTTGCTACTGAGCAACTGAATCAACCCAGGTGTTCGGTCAAGGGCAAGACCATAATGGTCTCTATTAGGGGTCCTGCAAACAGGAAGTCAGTATTTTGGAAGCATTTATTTATACACAGACAAAATCCTGAATGGACAGGTTAAGGTCATTAGGATGAAAATATACTGCTCTTTTTTCTTAAGCATTTTGTCTGTGTATAAATAAATGCAACCAAAATACCGACTTCCTATTTACAGGACCCCTAATAGAGACTGTTATGGTCTTGCCCTTGACCCAGCGCTTGGGTTGATTCAGTTGCTCAGTAGAGATCTGAACATCTTTGACCCATCCAACAGCCAATCAGTAGAAATAACTGTTTGGAACATTCCAAGGATGTGGTGTATCCTGGGAATAAGAAGGACCGTTAGAACCTGAAATGTCAGCTCACTAATGTCAACAGCAGGGAACAGCAAAGGGTATGAAATCAACTGATTATTCAAAATTTAAGAGAATATGTTGAATAACTAGGTATGCATTACACAAACTAACAATTTAACAAATATTGATCATTTCCACTGAACTGCCCCTTTAAACGTTGTGATGGCAGGTTCATTGGATACTTTCCAAAGAAAGCTGGATGAGTTTCTAAAAAAAAGGAATGTTGCAGGTTACTGGTATTGATACCTGAGGAAGGGGAAGTCATATCCCCCAAACTGTTGTATGCTGCTTTTTGCTTAATAAAACACTGAGAATTTGCATTGCTGTATTGCTGTGGCCCTTAAGGTGGAGGGCTGAGAGGATTGCACCTAACGATTGAGGGCCATGCCACAAGTGGTGTGCTTGAGTGTACCTTATTGGAACTACTGGTATTGATACATTTATAATTCTGGTGGGTTTCCCCCCCCCCCTTCCTCTGCATTAACAGTTAGGCAGGAAATGTGGGTATTGTGGAGTAGGTTGGACCTATGCTTTTATTCAGCCTCAAATACTGTATTATACTATACTATACTATGTATTTGTACTAAACTTCCCCTTTAATCTTGATCTTTGTAATTTGCATCATATAGAGGAAAGCGGGGGGAAAGGTAATGCAGTTTGCCACCATTCTTGAGGAGTCAGACAGGCTTGGCCCCTCACATACCCCGCAACACATTGGCTTCTCTCCCCCACAGTTTTCATCATATAGGGGAAGTGGGCCAAAGGGTAACAATTCATAGCAGCAGAACCAATGAGTTAGAGTAGGTTCACTGCAGTTTGCCACCATTATTAAGGAGTCAGGCCAGCTTGGCCCTTCTGGACATACCCCACACCACACTGGCTTCTCTCTCTTGGGAGTATGCATTGTGCAAGGGAAAGTGGGAGGAAGGGTAACGCATCACAATCGCAAGGAGCCTGTCAAGCTGTCTTTCATACCAATTGGGTTGGCACTGCTAAAAATTGCTCTCGTTGGTGAATTTGGGACACATGTATCTTCTCACCAAATTCGATAATTCGAAAATTGTAAAATCCTGAAAGTTCAAAAAAAATACAAATTCGAAAAGTTAAAAAAATCCCAGTTCAAACTCGGGTTCTAGTTCGAGTTCTAGTCCATTTCTATTCCATTTCTATAAATTCAAAATATATGCAGGGAAATTCAATAAAAGTTCTTATCGTTAAAAATGGTACTAATTTTGCCCCAACCAATCAGATATTAGCTTTCAGATGTTAAATAATATCTGATTGGTTGGGGCAAAATTAGCATCATTTTTAATGATAAGAACTTTTATTGAATAACCCTGTTGGTGTCTACATTTCAACAAAAGAAATTCATAGCTAGGAATCATACCAGGAAGTTTGATAAAATATGGGGCACATGGCTTATACACATAGGTCCAACACTCGCAAAATAAACCTGGACATCCCCCATAATCCATGCTTATAAAATGGAGCCCACCCAATGAGTGAAATACTATTCTACTCACAATACTTTAAACACCCTTTACATAAATAAATTTATTTCTACTGTAGTTGTTTCCTGTTTCCATTTTTTTTTCTTTTTTTACCCCTGAAAAATAACTATACTACACAGTGCCTTATCCAACACTGTTCGTACTGTAGACAATTCTAATGCACTGTGTACAGGAGTGTCCCTAGGCTTTGTATTGGTCTTTCACGTGGAATTCCAATAAAACTGATTCATGTTTTTGGCAGTAATGTGACAAAATGTGGAAAACTTCAAGGGGGCCGAATACTTTTACAAACCACTGTATATTTGCACAATATCAGTGTTCCAAAGAGTTATTGAAAAATTATATATTTAAAAAAAAAAAATGAGTCAATATAATAGTTCATCAGATGGAAGTGCTTTGTGAAAAAAACCTAAAAATCACATATAAGCCACCTGTAACACTGTCCATAATTAATTTGTTTACACGTGTAAAGCACAAATATAAAAATCTTTTATCTTGGTTGTGGGTTCTTTGATTTACTGGTGGAACCAATCTGAGTGTTGAAGATTGATTTACATATCCATAGGTTTTTAAAGATCAGTATAGAGTTCAGCTGTTAGAATAACCACAATAGTACTTAAAGGGCATGTCCACCCTTATTTAAAACTTTTGGTATATGATAGTATATGTTCCCCCAGCCCCAACCGCTATAAAAAAGTTTTAAGAAAGTGCCCCGATGTTTACTTACCTTTCCTCTCTCCTCCGACGCCCGGCCTGGCCTTCTGCTTGCAAGAGAGGCAGCCAATCACAGACGCGGCTGCCGGCTTCTCAGAATGCCGGTGGAGAGAGGGAAGGTAAGTACAGTTCTGGGGACTTTCTTAAAATTATTTTTATGCGGTTGGGGCTGTGGGAACATATACTATTACATGGCCAAGGGGTTTTATGGTAGGGGGAGGGATAGCAAAACAGAGGGAGGGGGAGGGAGAGGAGGGAGGGGAGGGAGGGAGAGGAGGGAGAGGGAGGGGGAGAGAGGGGAAGGGCTGCAGTACGCATGCCAAACTTCTCCCGGAGGCCAGATAGGAGGCAGAGTCCTATATGGACTCTGCTTCCTCCTGGTGGGCAGTTTTTGGGACTTTGGGGGGGGACTACAGGAGAACCTTATGGAGTGGGGATGTGAGGTAAGGATTACATGATGGGGCCAGTAGTGGGGGGGATTATAGTTTTGGGGGTGGACATGCCCTTTAAATGGTGTCTATGGATACCTGGTGTCACGATCGCTCCTTACCTGCCTTGGATCCCTCTGTGGCCGGACTTCCTGTGGGTGGCACGCAGGCGTGGCGCTAAAACTTAAAAGGCAGGAAATGGAGAAGACTGGTTCCAGATGTTTGTTTCCACACTGGCCTCCTAGCCTTTCCTGTACCTCTATCCTGTTCCTGTGCCTCGTTTTGGTGCCTCTGTTCTTGTGTCTTGGTTTCTGTACATCTGTGCCTCGACTCTTCACTTGCAGGTACTGGGGCCAGAACCTGGAATGACTGAGCAATGCAACATCTCCACCATAATGGGCTCTGGTGAAAACCTGGTCACATTAAGACCCTGCGCCCCAGTCCCAGTGGGTACCTACTGGTCTCCACCACGGAATCAGGTAAACCCCGACAAAACATCCAGCCATGGATTCAAACGGAGTCGAGGTATTTTCTAAGTTGGACCATATACGTATATGGGAATGCCAGCTTGAATGGCATGCTTCCATAGCCCCACGACGCTCATCTCCAGTGCCATACTCTTATCTTGCAGTGGGTCCAGTCAATTCCTTATCCAGTACTGATGCAGCCGAACCCATTTAGATTGGGGCAATTCGCTTTCCTCTCTCCCTGGAAGAAAAGTCTTGAAGAAGGAAGTCAGGATTGTGCCTTTACTGTGGGGCAGCCAGTCATCTTCTAAGAACTTGTCCTATCCATCCCCAGGTTAAGCTGTGTTCTGTTAAAGAGGCCAGAGTAATTTATTCTCTCTTCCAAAGTCCTCACTTCTCCATACCTATTGTTTTACTATTCCTTGGAATGCAAGATAAAGTTAATGCAATCCTGGACTCTGGGGCTTGTGAGAATTTCATTGATGTCAGTTTTATCAATGAACTGTCCATTTCATTCCAAGAAAGACTTTCCCCACTTTCCTTTTGTTTGGCAGATGGCTCTCCAATTGCTTGAGGCACCATTCTTCATGAAACCTTTCCTCTGGAAGTTGTGATTAACAATAACCATCATTAACAAATAAAATTTATTGTGTTACTATCACCCTCATTGTGACTTAAACTACATTCTCCAGAAATCACCTGGTCTACCAGAACCTTATTTTTAGTCTATCTATTGCACAAGAATTCCCACAGACCAGTTAATAGTCTATCACTTTCTTCTACCTCTTGTGGTAGACCATTTATACCCTTTCCCTATACCGGTTTTGCTGATCCAAGAAAGGAGCCGACTCCCTGCCTCCCCATAGGCCTTAAGATTGCCCAATTGACTTACTCCTGGGGTCACCTATTCCTTTTGAAAGAGTTTTTCCTCTGTCTGGATAAGAACTCACAGCTCTTCCAAGAATATATTGATGAGAACTGTGGAAAATTTTGTCTAAAAAAGGATGGAGACCTCAGGCCATGTAAGTGACTATTAAGAAACACTCAGGGTTATTCAATAAAAGTTCTTATTGTTAAAAATGGTGCTAATTTTGCCCCAACTAATCAGATATTAGCTTCCAAATGTTTGGTTCTGATTGGTTGGAGCAAAATTAGCATGATTAGCTAGATGGGCACTGTTCTTTGCCCGTTTTCATTTTCATATAACATACCACCCTAGTTCAAAGAATGGTAAGCCTGATGCTCTTTTCCGGATGTTTCCTTCTGATCTCCCTGAAGATCATGCTCCTGAAACTATTCTCAACCAGCACCATTTCCTTCAGACGGATTACTTCTGCCCTTATCCCCTCCTAGGTGTCAGTGGAGCCATATTTCTGTAGACTAAATTGTCGAACTCCCTTTGGTGCAAGCATTATTAGTGGCGGTGGACAGATTTTCAAAAAATAGCGCACTTCATTCCTCTTGCTGGGATTCCATCTTCCCCGAAATTATCATCAGTTTTCATTAAAGTGATTATTAGACTTCTTGGGATCCACGATGTAATAACCTCTGACCGCAGTTTGCAGTATATTTCAAGGTTTTGGAATAACCTTTGTAAAAACCTTTAAATCAAACTTTGCCACTCTTCCGCATACCATCCTCAGTCCAGTGGCCAAATGGAGAGGGCAATTCAGACAACATATCTGATGTTTCTCGACTGCTGCACAAGATAATTGGCCTTCTGTCTTCCCAACAGCAGAGTTTGCCTTTAACAATTCTGTCCATTGCGTGTGCCGCGACATCATGCGCGCGCAAGGCCCGAACGATCACTGCAAGAAGGAAATCCAGCAAGTCTCAGAGGGGAGGAGCTAAACAGTCTACACTGCACATCCAAGATGTCAACAACTTTACATCACTAAAGGTAGGCTCAGGAGAGACCTGGACAAAAAAGAAGGGAAAAGATTTTTTAAAGCTGCTGCTTCCAATTTAACTTAAAGGGCATGTCCACCCCCAAAACTATAATCCCCCCCACTAAAGGCCCCACCATGTAAGCAGCCGGCAGCCGCGTCTGCGTCAGTGGCTTGCAAGCAGAAGGCCAGGCAGTGTGTCGGAGGAGAGAGGGAAGGTAAGTAAAGATCGGGGCACTTTCTTAAAATTATTTTATAGCGGTTGGGGCTGGGGCAAGGCATACTATTATATGTGGAATTTTTTTTATAAGGGTGGACATGCCCTTTAACTTGCTTTTACAGTGCACTTATCCTTTAACTAAGTCTTCATCTTCCTCTACTTCTGCAGTTCAAGAATTGATGGACCAGATCAATCAGTGTCAAGATCAGGTTCACGTGAATGAGAAGGCTCGGTAGACCCTAATCGCAAGAGAGCTAGGCCTCCAACTTATTCAATTGGAGATCTAGTATATCTTTCCTCAGCTAATTTAAGACTATGATGTCACTAGAAACTAGGGCCCATTGGGGGTCCGACTTCCTCCAGTAGGCTCTCCAGTCATCATAGATGGTCAAGAGGAGATTGAGTCAACCTTGGATTTTTGCCGTAGAGGAAGGGGTCTGCAGTTTCTCATTAAATGGAAGGATTTTGAAGTGGAAGAAAACTCTTGGGAACCAGCAAAGAACCTTCCTCCTCCTATGATTCAAGACTTCTTCAAGACTCACATGGAGAAGTCTTTATTTGAAGGTCGTCCAGCGGCCTCCATTAAAGGACAACTCCGTCATAAGAACATCTTTTAGAAAGAATGGCCTCTTTAAAATATGTTGATATATCATAGTTTGTCCTATGAATTCATTACTGTATGCCTGCTATGCTTCTGGATGCCTCATGGAAACTGAGCACTTAGAAACCTGTACTGAGCCTGGGCATGCTCAGAAGAGGCAGACAGGGATAACATTGAGTCATTGGCTGTGATGTCAACTGTCAAATCCATAACGAACAGTTGCTAACTGGAAGAACCAGAAGCAGAACCAGCAACAGGACATATCTGTTGTATTCAATTAGATCAACTGGACTTGAAGTTTAGTTCTTGAAGACGTTTCGCTAGTCATCCGACTGGCTTTCTCAATTCGACTCACTTCTGAATTGAGAAAGCCAGTCGGATGACTAGCGAAACGTCTTCAAGAACTAAACTTCAAGTCCAGTTGATCTAATTGAATACAACAGATATACCATGACCTGGATGAATGAAACCTTCATAAGCAGGCAACAGGACATTGTGCAAAATTTTTTTTTTTCAGGTTTTTGTTTTTTTTTTTTAGACTCTATATTTGCATTCAGATTTCAAACTATTACCGTTTAGGGTTTTGGGGGGTCATTTACCTGTATGTAAGTTATCATTTTGGGTCTGGACTTTCCCTTTAAGGGGGGGGCAATGTCACAATTGGTCCTTACCAATTTGGGTCCCTCGGGTGTTTGTGAGCACACCAGGGCGGCCATGTGCCTGCCAGCTATCTATAAGGAAGTTAGTGACAAGAACAAATCACTGTTACTCTACTATCTGGCAAATTTTATTCCAATTTAAACTGTCTAATTAACTCCACTAATAAGTAGAAGTTTCTTTATTTCTCTCTGTCTGTATCTATCTACCTGTTTCTCTCTCTCTCTGTCTGGCTATATGTATCTATTTGTCTATCTGTCTATTTCTCTCTCTCTGTGTCTGGCTATATCTATCTATATGTCTATTTCTCTCTCTGTGTCTGACTATATCTATCTATATGTCTATTTCTCTCTCTGTGTCTGGCTATATCTATCTATATGACTATTTCTCTCTCTGTGTCTGGCTATATCTATCTAAATGACTATTTCTCTTTCTGTGTCTGGCTATATCTATCTAAATGACTATTTCTCTCTCTGTGTCTGGCTATATCTATCTATATGCCTATTTGTCTATGTCTCTCTCTCTGTCTGGCTATATCTATCTATCTTATCTATTTCTCTGTCTGTATCTCTATCTACCTATTTCTCTATCTCTGTCTGGCTATCTATTATCAATCTATCTATCTCTCTGAGTGTCTGTATCTATCTGTTTCTCTCTCTCTGGCTGGTTGGCTATATCTATCTATCTGTCTATTATCTATCACCTATTTACTGTAAATATCTAGAGTATATGCCTGTCTATATATTTCTCTATCTGTCAGTATCTATCTCTGATCTGTCTGTCTATTATATATCACATATTTACTGTATCTATCTACAGTATATGTATGTCTTTCTATCTGTCTAGCAACAAAATAAAAATCTTTTTTTTTTTAAAAGTCAGAGCGACTGCTACAAGAGGGTGTTGACTTTTTAAAAGTGGGAGTGGCTAAAATGTGTGGCAGCAGTGTGTCCGTCCCTGGAACCTTTTGAAGGATGTTGGCAACTATGACGGTTAGGGCGTAACTGTGCATTTCGGGGCAGGGCTGCCAGGGACGGTGTTTAGATGGGATTTTGGCTCTGCAGTTGGGAAAATCACATCCAAATAAGGATATCTGGCATCCTTGGCTAGGCCACACCAGTGCGTTTTAAAAAGCACACACTAATGTGTCCCAATTGTGGTGGCCACACTAGTGCATTGCTGTGCGTCTGTGATCCCTTAATCGGAACGCGTACTTGTCATGATATGGATCCTGCTGTAAGCAGATCTAGTATAGTTATTAATTATATAATGTCTGTAATAGTAGGATCCCATTTGTTTTATTTATTTGTACCTTGTGTTTTCCCCTTTCACTCTCTATTTCTGTACCATTTTGGTGTCATAAAACTCAGCAGGATGCCCAGGATTGTTATTCCTTGGACCTTACTTTAAAGGATACAGTAGACTTGAGTCTCCTGATCTCAGCAGGAGGTCAAACAGACCTGGGAATGTGACCTTTGGTTTACCTATGATAAAGGCACAATCCCCTTTTCCATAACATATACATAACTCTGCCTATGTAATAGAACATGGCATGCCGATATGAAATATGGTTCCAGATAGGTGAGACCATTCGGTACAATCCAAACATCATGTATGTAGGTCTTAGTAGAGGCTGGAAACCTACAGTATGTCGTTCTGGTCAACTATATTTTCCATATCTGTCATGTTTGGTGTCTATCAACTGATAAATTCATGACAATAACTAATTTAGTGATTTCCAGTTGGTAGCAACTTGGACCACAGAGATATGAATTCTTTAAAACATAATGTCACTGCGGGTGTGTCTTCCAAAGGTAATCACATATCTGACACACCCTCAGTCCAGCCTACACCTGTTGGTGATTGGTTGGGGTAAATCATTTGCCCTCCTTTTGCCTGGGGGTAGCTAAGGAGCCACACAGCTACTGGAAAGGGGCTCCTGATTTACATCTTATGAAACATCAAAGTGGATTACAGCGAGTTACCTTTTTGGAGCCAAGGAACTCTTTTACCATCTAAGGACTTGGACTTTGACCACCATATAAGTATTTTTCCCTTTTACCCCTTTATTTTACTGTTGCTTGTTTTTATGTCTGTTGTTAATTATTTTTTGTAATTTCTATTGCACCGTTTTTGTTTTTCTTTTATTAAACGATATTCTATAAAATCGTTCAGCTGATTCTCCTAATGCTCTAACAGAACTAAGTAAGAATCCTGTCCTCCGAGACGCTACATATAGTAATTGTATTATTTGGTACTATTCCTGCCTGAGTGTGGCGGCGAGTGTACAGGTATTTAGTATTATTTTACATTTCTAGCCATTAAAGCTGGTATCGGTTTCCACGGCCGTTAGTAAGTGGGTTTTTGCAGTAGTTTATATACCTGTTAAGGGGTATATGTTAGTGATGACAACCTTCAACCTGGTTTTGACCCGGTGCACTGGGAAAGCTCTGTTTGGTCTGAGGTTGAGAGTTGTGATATCATCACTGGTATCGGTTCCCACAGCCGTTAGTGTGTGGGTGGTGGCAGTGTTTTATATACCTGGTAAGTGGTATATGATAAGTGACGGCAGCCCTCAACCTGGTTTTGACCCTGTGAGCTGGGAAAGCTCCGTTTGGTCTGAGGTTGAGAGCTGTAGTTCCGTCACAGTACTATCCACCCTTTTTTGCTCCAATTGTTCAGGGGAAACGCACACAACCACTCATAAGTGCTACAATGTGGCCATGGCCTAATAACACCGCTTTTGTTTCACATGGGTTCGAATTATAACGCCGTATTAATAAAGTTTGTTGAAAGGGAAAATAATAACCTATAAATGGGGTTAACCGGATGTCTTTACTTGCAACAAGTAAAAGGCGTAGTAGTGACGGAATCAGGATGTGCTGACCAGACTAAGAAGTCACATGACTGGTCTTACGCCGCGCTCAAAGGGACAAACAAACCCTCCTACGGTGTATCGGCATCTAACTGCTTACACGGATCCCAAGAGCTGAGGGCACAGACAAGTTCTGACTTTGTTGACTGTCTGGGGGATCGGTAGGATTCAGGGAGCCAAACCTGTACCTGAAAGAGCTGGAGAGGTGATGTATTTTTTGTGCATATTCTAAGATCCAGTACTATAAGCTGAATTTTCAGAATAGACAAATTACCGGAATTTACCCGATACAGTGGATTCTTTTATGACTATATAGGTTGGACATTTGTCCCCCCTTGGTGGAGCTTTCTGAACTTTATTCTCCATTGGGTTTACTTTATATATACCCTTTATTAGTAGGACTTTTTTCTTAGTGAGGCTAGCACTTTTTGACTGTTCTATATATTTATATATTTTACGGTTTTTATTCCTATATATATTGTAATTGCTGCTATTTGCATAGCGCTTATTGTATTACAGGTTTTTTTGAGCTGGCCAGCTCATTATAGCATTATAACTTCAGGCATCCCACCCTTCCCGGGAGTCGCGGGAATCTCCCGGATTTTGAGAGTCCGCCTCCGGAACACCTTCTTTCTTCTGGCCACGCCTCCTATGTTACGTAAATTATGTCACACGGGCCAGTTCCGCCCCTAGATACGCCTCTAACGTGACGTAATTTATGTCACGTTAGAGGCATGGCTAGGGGTGTAACTGGCCCCTCCCCTGATGTCGCCCCTTTAGTGACGTCACTCAACCACGCCTCCTTCTCCCCATCCTGCCTGGAAGCCAGGTTCGAAAGGGTGGGATGTCTGTAACATATGTGTATGTGTTATATGAGATTGTGAGGGTATCGTACCCATTTTAATATTAACATTTTTTTTTATACAACTTTTTAGTTTATATGTTGTTTGCACAGGTTGCATATATATTTCTATTTATGTTCCGATAACGCCGCACACCCCACTTAACATTGCATTGGAAACGGAAACACGATTCAAATTGCGAATTTATAACACGATTAACTAATGAAATTGCAACAAGCGCTCTGAAGGCGTCACGTGGTACAGAACACGCGCGCGGCATCTCCTTGATGGGGCGGAAGACTGGAGGAAATTGCTGGTATCTCTAGTAAAACAAGGAAAAAACTTCTCGCGAGATTTATGGTGGATTGGCGCGAGAGGGTCTGGGAAACCGGCAGATTCCTGTATCGCTGTTTTCTTATCCGTTGTCATTCGATAGTTTGCTTTATAAAGCTGCTGCTGCTTCTAGCATTTGCCTCGGAGTTTTAACATCACCGGTGCAATGGTAATGTCGGGAAGCCAAGAGCTTTATATACGTTATCATTTTTTACATTCTGTCATTTGAGTTGTTCATTATTGAGAACGGTGGGAAGGTGATTTTCCTTGTCAGTGCGAAGGTGCCATGTGGTAACCTGGGACACTGGCTGAACTCCAGGGCGGATAATGCGGGAGGGAGAAGAACAGAACTGCAAATGGTGATGTGTAGTCAGCCCAGGGGTGGACACTTCATACTTTTCTGGCTACCTAGGAAAGCTGGTAAATACATTAAGGCAAGGCCACACTACTAGTGCGCTTTTTAGTGCGATCCAACACATTAGTGCAGTGCACTTCGATCTGCTTTTGGGAGTGCACAATCGAATGCACTCCCATGGGGGAATCGCGCATCACACAAGAAACGAAATCGTGAGTTATAGCACGTGGTTTCTCTGCGTTCGCATGCGTAATTTCACGTTTGCACATGCGGTTCTTGTTATTTTTAAAGAGATAAAGAGAACGCAAGCGATTGTGTGAAAAAATCATTGAACGCAAATGGACGCGCAATCACATATGCGTAGGAAATCGCAGGAATGTTCGCGTTGATTTCCATGTTAGCGAAAACCGGGGGTGCAATCATAAGCGAAACGCGCTGGTGTGGCCTAGCCCTTAGTACAAATCAGTTGAGATACGAATGTTTGGGATAGTTAATCTGTGCACCAATGGGAAAAAAAAAAAATTGTTGTAGATGCTGATGACAAAATGTATTTTTTTTTTTTTCTTTCTTTACATAGCTGTTTTACTCATTCTTCAAGTCTCTGGTTGGAAAGGATGTGGTGGTGGAGCTAAAGAATGACCTTAGGTGAGTGCAATGTTTATAATATTCTGGTGTCTTGATATTGAAGCCTGTTACTAAATCAGGTTTCTGATCCCTTTCTTTTACCGTTCGTACTAGCATTCGATCTTCTCTTGCTGCTTAAAGCAAGTAAAATTTTTCTCCTTCTAAGCTTCATTGAAAAATTGCCATCTACAAAAAGTTGCAGACAAATAAGGAACAGTTTAGCACAAGAAAAAATAAATCCTACTAAACCTGGTTGCATTAGTGTGTATGCCTATTAAACTAATTTTTTGTTACAGTATACTCCTTTATAAAAATATAATTGTATTACAGTACTTGGTATTTTCGTTTAAGGGTCTTATCAGTTTGACACATCCGGACCAATTTTTGACCGTTCCTCCTTGCAAAAAATGTCAATGTCTCTTAAATTGTGAGGACATCTCCTGTGCCCAGCGCTCTGAAAGTTACCACAGATTTTTCAATCAGATTAAGGTCTGGACTCTGGCTGGTCCGTTCGAGAACATTGATTCTCCATTGATCAAGCCATTGCTTGATTTAGAATTTTAGATGTAAGCTCTGGTATATTGTCCTGCTAAAAGGTGAAGTTCCTCTTCAGCTTCCTTGCAGATGCTTTGTAACAAAATAGACTGATACTTGGAGCTATTCACAATTTCATCCACCTTGCTTTACTCCAGCACCAGTCCAAGCTAAAGAAAAGTATTCCAAAGCTGGATTTTTGCCAAAAATATGTAGATATAGTGTTTCTTTGTTATGTTAGGTATGTTTTGAACATTTCTTCTTTTAGAATTATGCTTGCAACCTTAGCCCACCCCACAAACCAGACCTATAGGAATATAAGTTACAAGAATATAACTGATTGTCATTTGTAGATAACGAGTACATGCCAAGAAATCCTGCAGCACCTTTAATTTTACTGTATGACTCCTAAAAATGAGGGTGTTTTATGCAAATGCCAACTTTGATTGACAGGCAAGTCAGTAACACAAATTTTTCAACCTGCAATATATCTTCATCTAGGGAGTAGACTTAAAGGAAAGGTATTAAAGGGGAACTCTGGTCTCCAAACAAGTTAAGTTTAAATGAAAGGCCAGTTTCCTACCTTTTAAAACAAGCCATCAACCACCTCTCTACGTGCTCCACAGCCCAGAAATGACTGACCAGAAATTTAATGGGTGGGAGGCTGATTTGTGACATTCCTTAGGCTTCTCCTGCACAGTGCCACACAGCCTCAGACTCCCTCACTGTGTGAAAACAGCCCTTCTCCTACAGCCTACAGGGGGCCCAGGAACACAGGGGTTAAGTACCCTCACTTCAGGAGCGGACACTTTAAAAAAACTTGAGGCTCCAGTGCTCCTCCCCTCCTATATTAACTCACCAGCACCGGAAGCCTCCTCAGTTTTTAGTGTCCGCTTCAGGAGTGATGGACTTCTCTCCCCTCTTCTTCCAGATGGACTGCAAGGGGGATCGCATTCAGCAGAGGTACGCCTTCTGCTAATGCGGCGGAAGGGCTGGCCATCGTGACCCGCAGGTCTAAAATGGCCAGACCCCCCCCCCCCTTTCCGCGCGAACCGGTGAAGCAGCGGTCGGCCGATTGAAGGCTGATTCTACAGAGTTTTCTGTAAAGGGGGGGGGGGGTGTCTGAGTAACCCACGGCACCTGTGAGTGGGCGGGGCCACATGGGGCTGTAAGATAATGGGCCATGGGGGGCCTGCAACTGGAGGGACCATGGGGTCCATGAGTGGGAGGGACCAGGGGGGCTGCAAAGGGGAGGAGGAGACACAGGACAGATTGACTGACTGTTTCAAACCAGGAAGTGCAGGGGACCTGGTGATGCTGCTGCCATATCACACACAAAAATGTAAATATCTTCAAAACTATGCAAAATAAACAATGGAAATAAATTGCAAAAATTCTCAGGGGAGCAATTCATATCAATTTACCTAAAGTCATTTTTGGACCACAGTTCCCCTTTAGGAATAGGGGGAATTCTAGAAGTGGTGAAAAAGAGAACTTTTTGGGGATTTTTACGCTATAGGTTTTAAATCTATCCTTACATCCTACATATCTGGTAACCAGCACAGTATATGATTGTTTTAAAGGACAATTATACTCACCATTTCCCCGATCCATTCCTACAAAGTACCCAGGGTAAGGACCTAAAATGCAAAGTCCTCACCTCTGGGTACTTTACAAAAGTCCTTGCACTACTTGTAATCTCCCTCATCGCTCCGGTCGGATACTATTTATGTATTTATATGTTTGTCCTCCTTGTATTATTATTTTTTTTTTTTTTTGTATTTTGATAGTGTACAGCGCTATGTCCACAAGTGGCGCTATATAAATAAACCATACATACATACATACATACATACATACATACATATGGTTGTTGCTCCACCCCACTTCCAAAGGGAGCACACATTCTGCAAGAAGTGCTTTTTCCCATTGAATAGATCGCAGACTGAGGTGTGGCAGGGCTTCGATAATACAGTTGTCCTAATATTCTGCTTATATTAATTTGATCTCATTATGTAGATGGTCCGTAGGAGCAGGAAAAAATCAAAATAAAACATTGTACAATTTTAAGAGAAGGACCAGTGGGTGATTGATAATTTTAGATCCATTTTATCTATTTTAGTTAATCAATTGTTTAGAGCATTACTTTTTCAATTAAATAAGAAAAAACTTTTAAAACATTTTTTAAATAAAAATCGATTTACCAGCAAGTCAATACTTTTTTTTTTTTTTCTAGTAGCAGTGAGCAGGGTAGGGACAGCCAACAGGGCAGTATTGCTCAGGTCTGTTTTTAGAAAAAAAGTGAACTATTCCTTTAAAGCAGTGATTGAAGACTGGGAGGTAAAGGACCTATTCCTTACCTTCCGTTCTTCAATCATTTGACCAGGATCGAAGGTGAGTATATTTACCTTGCACACGATCCACCGCGGCTCAGTTGAAAATTGCCGACCACTTCCGGGTTTAGTGTACAATAATGTGCATGCACGCTATAGTGAAACTAAACCAGGAATAGGTTGGGACTTGTCAACTGAGCTGCAGTGGATCGTGCGTGAGGTAAATATACTCTCCTTCCATCCTGGATCCTGTTCAAGTGATTGAAGAATGTAAGGTAAGGAATAGGTCCTTTACCTCGCAGACTTTAATCACTGCTTTAAAGGAATAGTTCACTTTGATATTTGAATACCGAATGTCTTTCTGGTGCTCCTTTATTTCTTAACTGTTGTATAACATGATATTCATTTTCTTGCAGTATCTGTGGTACTCTACATTCAGTTGATCAGGTAAGACATGACGTTTTTTGGATATGACCACTGTGACAACTGACCACCCTTTTGTGTCATACCTATTAATCCAACATTATACAAGGTATCTTTGCCATTTGACGCCAGGCAGACAACTCTTCAACAGGAAATGTAACCTATTTAGGTAGCTGTTAAGAATGCATAAAACTGCCTGGACAAAATGTATGGTGAAAATATGTTTCGACCATGGAAATAGTTTCAGCTGACAATGATGTTGACTACAAAACTGGTAGTTTTGCCCTGAAATTAGGTTTGGGATGAAACTACTGTGCATTTCTAATAACCAGTTGATATACATTAATTCAAAAAATAAGTTGGTCACCAGATGTAAATTTCTAGGTACATTGGCAACATTTGTGGAAAATTGTTTACTCCATGCAGTGATGAATATGGCCTTGGGAGGGGAAACCGTGCATTGTGCTTTAACATCTGGATCCTTGACTATGTACTGTATTTTTCCTTTCCTGAAGAGCATACAATTTGCACAGCCAACCTATCCCACAAGTCTTAAATGAGAATGAAAAAAACAGTTTGAGTAAAAAAGTAACTTGTCTCGGCAACCATTACAGCATGAAAGATTCCACTCATGTGCCTACTTTTTCCTTCATGAAATTACTTTTGGGTCTACTTCATCTGTAAAAGTGAGGCCTCAATTTCCTTCCTCTTACCTCTTAACCCTTTGATAATAAATAAAAAAAATTAGAATTGGAGAACACGCTGGGAGGTTGAGAGCTTCAATGAAATTCACTGATTTGCACATTTCAGTGTTGAAGTGAGAATACCTGTAGCTCTCGCTGTCGGGTGTAGCAATATTACATTCTTAAAGGGGAATGTTGAAGGGCAGTACTAGTGTGTTCTTTGCAGTTTCCCACAGCCAGCTCTTCAGCTGCATCAATTTTATAGAGTATGAATGCAACATTCCCCTTAGAGGTGCATAGAGCTGTGCTAAGATTAGGTTTACTTTCATTACTCCCCCCCCCCCCCCCCCCCCCCTTGCAGCTCTGTTTGTGTAAGTATACCATTCAAAAGAAGAATGTTGGAGGTTGATTGTCATACCCTCCAACATTCCCCTTCAAATAGGTACACCATTTTATGCATTGCACGAGTTGTCCACTTTCTACCCTCCAACATTCACCTTTAAATAGTTACAGTATGGACAAATGCATTGCACAGATCAGGGTTACTATATTGTCTATGCACCATGTTGTTTTTATAAGTTTACTTTTTAAAGGGGTATGTTGTAGGTTGTCACTTGCAGCTTAGTACAATGTTGCATCTATAAGTTTACATATTAAATAGAGTAATGTTGGAATACATTTAAGGGAAAGGGAACTTGACATGCAGGTATAGGTGCATAAATAAATAATGGGTTAACAGGTGGTTGCTTCATAAATACATATGGTAACAGCTTCCCCACACTCTGCGTGAGTCTCCCAAATCATATTTGCTGCTCACTCTGATTGGCTGGGAGACACCGGCAAATGGGGACACTGTTCTAGGCAGCCTAACATATGAAGGGGGTGGGATATAAACACAAGGAACCAAGGTGGCATGTGCAGAAGGAGTTTTGCACCTGGGATTACCAGCAAGAGGCAACACTAGAAAACAGAAGATTTTTAATAACCTGAAATATTCAAAAGCGATTTCAACTCTTAAGAGGCTATTTTCAATTTGAACCCTGAGCAACCGTGTCTGACCTCTCATTTGTGACTGAACAGGAAATTGATATCGAATCACTTTATTTAAACATTCCACATACAGATGGTATAGCAGCTTGCAAAGAATTTCTGGAAAAGGAGGGCCTACCATCTCACGCCGTTATGCAACTGCATATAACACAACTACTTCCTATTCGGGCAATAAATGTACCTACAGAGATGAGAACCAGTATGGGTACACGCTTTGCACCCCAATATGCCAATCTTTTCATGGCTACACTAGAAGAGGACTTTCTTTCCACCTGTAAGCCTTTTGACGTACCTCCGCTACATAGATGACATATTCATTATCTAGACAGGTACTAAACAAGAACTCAGTTTCACAAACAATTTAATGACTTTTACCCAGCTATCAATTTTAAACTGAACTGTTCCCCTACTCACATTCACTTTCTAGATACAACCATTCATATCAGGGAAAGTCGTTTACAAACCACCATATATCGAAAACAGACAGATAAACCATCTTATCTAATGTATGATAGTTTTCACCCTGACCACACTAAACACCATCTACAACCAGGCTCTACAAAATAATCGGATATATTCTAACGCTACTGAAAGGGACCACCACGTAAAAACTCAAAGCAGACTTTTTAACGCTCTACAACCCAAAGATTGTGAATCAAAGCATCCATACAGCCACCAGGATTCCCAGAAGTCAACTTCTGCAATAAAAGCAAAAAACAGAAACAAATCGAATCCCTCTAGTCATCGCATACATTCCCCAGCTACAGTGTTCACTTTACAAGTATGAGAAGCTGCAAAATGTATTCCCAGACCCACCACTTCTGACATTCAGACAGTCCCCAAATCTAAAAAGACTAATAACAAGAAGCGCCTTGATGCAACCCAACAAAAATGGAACCTATCCCTGTGGCAAAAGAAAAAGGCAAAACCTGTCAACACATCTGTAATTCAGACATAATACAAGTTCTAGGTACATTAGAGGAATATAGCATCCATGGCCAATTCAACTGCTCTTCATCCAACGTGGTGTACTTAAAACAGTGCACTAGATGCCCAACAGGAGGACTGTATATATGAGAGCCTGAGAGAGAAATACACACCACCACTTTACTATAACAAATAAAAAACAGGACACACCAGTAGGGAACCATTTTAACAGCCCTCACCACTCCATAAACGATGTAAGAATCTTAGTCCTTAAGGGAAACTTCAAAACTGAGTATGAAAGGAAGGTATGGGAGTACAAATTAATGAAAACGTTTAACTCTCTGAAGAAGGGACTAAACCTGGCCCTTGGATTTATGGCAAACTAAATTTAAGAACTGCCTGCATCAAGCCAGAAATAAAAACATCTGTAGAGAACAGTTAATCACATGGAATTCCTTTTACTTCGGTAACTTATCACAATTTATATCTGCTACTTTGATCAACAGTATCTTGTACCTTATCTGTTTGTCCCTTGCAGGCTGCCTTTTATATTACTTTAACACCTTCCACACAGATATTCCTTTTTTTCTGGTTATTTGAGCTATGAGCTAAATGTTGGGTGTGTATATGTATATATAATCAGAGAGCACAACAGCTTCATTGTAATCAGCTTGAAAAATTAACTAGAATGTTCTTAGTTAGCCAATAAAAGGTTACCCTGTAAATATGGTGGCATTCCCTAATTGGTTTCTGTCTCCTGACAGTTAAGCTGCATTATCATTCACATGAATGGTGTATAGTTTTAACACATCCCTATCTCCTTAACTAATCATGGTAAGAATGTATGATGGGTTGCAGCCCTAAAACGGAGTAACTGATGTGTTTATTTTTTTTACCTTGGTTGAAGGGCCTTGCTTACAATGCATAAGGTTATTAAAGTAAATTTGTATGTCCTTTTATGTCTTATGTATTTCTACTTTGTTTTCTTTTCAGTATTTGAATATTAAACTTACAGATATCAGTGTTACAGACCCAGAGAAATATCCACATATGGTAAGCTTTGTTTTTTTTTTTGTCCTTTTCTAATCCTAAAACTTGTGTTAATGCTATTCTCATTGTGTAATCTTTTGCCAGTTGTCTGTGAAGAATTGCTTCATTCGTGGATCTGTTGTCCGCTATGTACAGCTCCCTGCTGATGAAGTAGACACTCAGCTCCTCCAGGATGCTGCACGAAAGGAAGCCGTGCAGCAGAAGCAATGACTTGAAGAGCCAAAAGGGGGTTTTCAAGCAGTGATGTATTTTATCTGCCCTTATTTCTTTAAGGCTGTGTATAGTAGGGAAGGACAGATGTGTGTTTACCTGTTATACAGGTCCTTCATTACTTTTGATGCATGAGTGGATACATTTTCTTGTGAATGTTAAATTCAGAAATTACTTTATTTACACAAAAATAAATGCCCTACTTTCATTTTTTTTTTATTGGCACCAAACTAAATGTTAAAGGGGCAGATTTGAAGTTTTTTTTTTAATAAAATAAGTGTGCTGTTCGTTGTCTTTGTAGTGTCTCTTATGGGAGGGGTCTTTATCAACAAAGATGTAAACCAGGTGTCGACACTGGGAGCTGCACTAGCGGCACTAAGCACAGTGAGCGGGCTGTGGGGAGTAGCTCCACCCCCAGTTTTTGGTAATACAGGGTCATAGGCAAAGATGAGACTTGGGTTCTTTAAGGTGCCTATAGATGGATCGAAATTATCAGACGATCATGGAACATAATATCAATTGGTCAAAATGTTATGTTGGTCAGAGCATCATATAATTTATGGTAGCAAATAGTTCAAAGCAAGGTCATCCAGGTCATGGTATATCTATTATATTCAATTATATCAACTGGATTTCTCAATTCAGAATGGCTTGTGCAAGAATCTGTTGGCAATAAATTGCCTGGAAAGTCAAAATTGGCATATCACAGCAAGGTGTTAGGGGTCTTCTGAATTCAAGGTGTTGATTGCATTGTGGCTAAGAAGTGTTATCCAAACTTCTGGGTAAGGCATCAAAACTCCATTGTACATGGCGGACAGTTGGTATCAAACCTCCCCCCCCCCCCCAGGGTATGGTTTCTAGCTTGGTTTCTTGATTTGTATCTATTTTGAAATAAATGATTTGCATGTGGGGGAGAACAAACCGCAACTGCACCAATGTATGGCCCGGCACAGAAGAGCAAATTCCTCGGGTCAGAATTCAGCTGTGTACCCGCACCTTAAGGAAAAAGGACATACATTTGAAGATTGTAATGTAAACATCTTGGCAAAGGAACAGGGTTGGTTTAAGAGAGGTGCCAAGGAGGCCATAAAAGGCTAGCCTTTTAAAAAGCATGTCCACCCCCAAAATCAAATTTGATATTCTAAGAAGCCCCCAAAACACTAAGATTGTTACAATTACACTGCCCAAAGCTGCATACAAAGGTAGTTATTCCACCCACATCAGAGTAACAAAAATTGTGAGGGGGAAAAAAAAGCACATACAAAGTAACACAAATATTGTCTCTGTAAGAAATACGTCCTAAATAATGAATAATGAATATGGTAATGTATATAATGGTAACAAAGAATAATGAAAAAAATAAATAGAAGTCTAAACAAAATTCTTGTTAATATAGATGTAAATAAAAGAAACCTCATTTAGTCTCAATACGGTTGAAAAAGGAAAATCCACCGATGAGGCATAAAGTTGCACTACTTCCTGGTGTATTGATCTATCATTCCAAACTGGAAAAGGCTAAAGTGGCAAGCATCCTACATTTTAAGTGAATTTTTAAGATGTCTCTTCATTTATTTACTATTCTAGTTACTGTCATTTTGAATTTTCCTTCCCCCCCCCCCGTTGTGCGCACACAAAAATCTACTGGAATATATAAGTGATGCAGTGTGTAGTGCAGAAAATATATATCTGCACAAACCTTATTTAAATTTTTATGGAACATTGCTCCCCACCACTTTTACTGTTTTAAAACTTCATGCTTATAGAAACACTTGTTTACTTTCCTTGATATATATATTTATATATATAGTGTATAGTCACAGGCACTCTCTACACCACCCTCTTATTTCACACCTGGGTGCTGTTGTGTAGATCAAATATTCATATAGATAAGTTTGTAAATTCAACGCACTCTCAGGATTTCTTCATCCAAATAATTTATTTAATTTAAAGGGTATGTCCACCTGAAAAATTAACATTGCCTAAAGTAAAAGAGCCCATTTAAATATGCATGATACCTTTTATGGATTTTGTCTGTGTGCCCTAGTTTGCCCGATGTATGTGCTGTAAGATGCGCTTGGCACATTGAATAGTCATGTTGCTGCCTTCCCAATAGCAGGCAGTCCGACGTGCGCGCCATCCCGCACATGCGCAGATCCACCCATGCTGCGTCGGACTCGTCGACCCTGCCCGGCTGAGGGATTAAAACGGAACATCTTGTTCCGGAATGGATTTGTAGGACACACACACACACACACACACACACACACACACACACACACACCAACCACACCCACCAACCACCCCCACACCCACCACCACCCACCACCACCACCACCACCCTCTTCATGTATGAACTTCTTACGCTGGATTGGATATTTAGATCTTGGGTCTATCTACACACACTCTCCCTGCTTCCCCAGCCACAGAAATGGCACACTTTATGTATGAACTCTCTCCTTTGTCTCTGCCAGCATTGTCTGTTTTACTACAGATCTGACAATGCAGGAGAGGATCTGTTTACATAAAAGCACAGGGTCAAGTGGGCGGGACCAAAACGCATGGTAATAGCCTCATTTAGTAATCAGCTCACTTCCTTATCCAGCACAGCTAAGGCCACACCCCCAAAAACGAATAGAACTTCTAGAGACTGCTGCAAAGGTAGGGAATGGAATTTTTTCAAAAGAAAGGCAGGAAAAGGCTTCTGGGGATGGGTACTACCTTATAATTAAAAAAAAAAAATTTTTGATTTTGGTGAATAGACATACCCTTTAATACATCACTGTGTAGGCAACGTTTCGGTACCTTTCTAGGTCCCTTTCTCAAGCCTCATATCCAATACGAGGCTTGAGAAAGGGACCTAGAAAGGTACCAAAACGTTGCCTACATAGTGATGTATTAAATTAAATAAAATATTTGGATGAAGAAATCCTGAGAGTGCGTTGAATTTACAAACTTATATATATCTATATATTAACCAATCAGATGTTAGCTTTCAAATGTTAAATGAGATCTGATTAGTTGGGGCAAAATTAGCACCATTTTGTACGATAAGAACTTTTATTGAATCTCCCTGTTAGTTTCTTAGAGGGTAATCTAAGAACCTCACGTGATCCATCCAAACATGTGGGAATCCTCTGTATCCCTGTATCTGAATACTGAAATGTGCCTTGCTGTCCTGCCTCCATCTTGCATGTGCACGTCAGCCGAACGGTATCGAACATACAAGGGACGGAAGACAGCACTCAAGTCTTGTCCAAATTATGGGTGCCGATACTGGTCTATATATACATGAAGATTTTTGTTTTTACTTTTCATTTACTTTACCATCATTGTCAATGACCATTATTTATTTGGGTTGCTGATAGAGACAATTGTTTGTGACATTTTCTGACACATTGCTTTATTAATGTTCCGTATACGTGATAGGCTGCCCAGCCACTCATAACTCCGGCTCTTTAGAAAATTAAGGCTCTCCTTCATATGAGATTTCAGAGAGAGTGCTAAATTAGTGAATTAGAGAAGCTCTAGATATTTTTCGGGTTATTTTATTGGCTACCAAAATTAAGAGGCCCCTGCTATGGTATGGGGTGCAGTTTGTTCCCAAATAATTTAGGCAACAAAAAAATAACACTTTGGTGACAACTATATTTCATATACCAAAAGAAATTCTGTGGGAACCAAACATAAATTTAGTCAACAAAAAACAACACTTGTGACAAAACTATATTTAGTCGACCAAAAGAAATTCTGTGGTAGGAAAACATACATGTAGTCAATAAAAACCAAAACTTTGATGACAAAATTAAACATGGTAGTCCCTACCAGACATTCTGTCTAAGGACAATAGTTTGTTTTTTACCACTAGATTTGATAATTCTCTGCATGGATGCAAGCGTTTTAGGTTGGGGAATGAGTTAGGAGAGAAGTTCAAGGGTCCAAAGTGTCAAGTCTTCTAAAATTAAGGTATGTGAATTATAGATTATTTGATAATAATGCTCACATAACGCAATCTGCAGAAGTGGGTTACATTAACTGTTAAAGGGTAACTGGTCTCTAATTTTTTCAAACAAGTTAGGGTTATATAAAAAGCCTTCAGTTGTTCCTCCAAAAATTAAACCTAAATCACATTGTTAGGTAAAAAGTGATTGCTGGAAAGGTTCAGCAATATTACTTCCTGTTTTCAGCCATGTGACCGCTTGTAGAATGTCACAACCTACTGGAAGCAGGAAATTTAAACATTCACCGCAATATAATTTCAGACATGTGCCATGTGCCCCCCGCCCCTATGGGCACCTCGTCTCTGCTAAGATAATGTATAATTAACCTTTTTTTTTGTAGTGTAGGGACCACCCTCCCAACTGTAACCGCCATGTTTAAATGTTAAAAAAGTGCCAGGAAATGTGCTTACCAAGCTTCGTTCCCTCAGCTAACTGAATAGGCGGCAGCCGTGTCTATAATTAACCGACTCTCAGTCAATCACAGACACAGTTGCCGGTCCGGACCCTAATGATACTCTGTTTACAGACGTTGCATTAGAGTCAGAAGCCGAGAGAATGGAGGTTGGTAGGTAAGTTTCCTGGCATTTTTTTAAGATTTAAACATGGCGGTTAGGGTTGGGAGGGGTCTGTCTTCAGGATTGGATTCTCTAACAACAGTGGAACTTTCCGTTGAGATTGGGTTTAATCCTACATTACTTGCAGTCTCAGGGGTCTTAAAGAAGATGAGGAATTCGAGGTTAATCCTAATTATTTTAGCTTGGCCAAGGAGGAGGCGTTTTTTGAGAACAGATGCAAAAATCCCTAGATACTCCTTGGCTGTTACCTTTATAAATTACTAAATATTTCAGGGGCTGATTGTTTTTTCAGAACTAGGAAGCCCTGTCTGTAGCAAGGCTTTTCTCACTAAGTGATTAAGAGGAAGCCCTGTCTGTAGCAAGGCTTTTCTCACTAAGTGATTAAGACCCTATTCATGGTGATGAAAACTTCTTCTTTAGTTTATAAGGGAGTATAAGACAAATTCCTAGAGTTTCCTGCCTAGTGAAATATTCTCCCATAGTTTTCTATACCATAGATTTTCTTCAGTTTGGCTTGGAGAAAGATTACAAGGTTTATGTTTTGGAGTTACGGTGGGTAAACATGGTGGGGGGCTTTCTTTTCCCGACTGAGCATTCCCTACTAGCGAGTGCTCGGCTGGGACAAATGACTGTCGATCACTGCAATAGTGGCTGCTGCCCACAATTTGCAAGACCAATCATGTGGTCCCATAGAGAACCATATGATCGGCCGTGATTTACCGTCAGGACCAATCGTATTCAAAGTCCAGGAAACTGAAGAATAGGAGGCTTCCTGTTGTAATCCGGTATCTTCTCCTTCCCTGACCTAGAAAACTCTGGGAAGTACAGCGGAGCTCTTCCCCCTCGCATCCCCCCCTTGTCACTGCAGTTAATGTTAAATTTTTTTTTAAAAATCTGCAGTGAAGGGGACCCCCCCAACCCAAACCGCCAAGTTTATAACATTAAAAAGTGCACAGAAACAGACTTACCCACCTTCGTTCCCTCAGCTCTGTCACTAGCTGGCAGCCACGTCTCTCATCACAAACGGGGCTGGCGATCCGGCCCCTATTGCTACTCCGTTTCTGGAACTAGCAATAGAGGCAAAGGGAACAAGGTGGTTAAGTGTGTTTCTGTGAACTTTTTAAAGCTATAAACCTGCCGGTTAGGCTTGGAAGGGGGTCCCCTACACTACTTTTTCTACACTACAGAAAAGTTTTGATTTTGGGGTGGAGATACCCTTTAATAGTCAAATAAAGTGAAACTGAGAAGGGTAAATCGGGCTCTTTATTGTAAAACAAGTATTTCTTATAGAAACATTTTACACACAATAAATGGTGTTTTGGCAACTAATTATCCAGATTTTCCCCCAATTATTTTTATAACATGTTAATCACATTAGCATTTTATAGACGTGTACTTTTTTTTTTTTTCATACTCATATGTATTTTTTTTTCCAATTTCATACGCATACGTATTGGAAGGACCTCAATATATTCTATAATTTCACAAGGGGTAAAGGTGGTCTCCATATATCAAACACAACAAAGTTAACTACCCTGTGCTCTGGTTCTCCAAACCTGCAGACAATAGTCTAATAATATACTAATAAAAGATTTTAAAAGTAGGAGAAGTAATAAAATTTAAAATTCCCAAAAATACAGAAAAATATGCTCTTATTAATTCACAGATCACATCACGTTTCATATCGGAATTGCAAAAGTCCACATTAGGACAACAAAATTTGACCTGGTTTCTTCTTTGGAATACAGGATGGATAATCTGCAGGTGAAAAGACTGAATTGTTAGTGTCATACTTCATAAGTTAACATACTAGGCGAAGATGCAAGGGCCAGTCTTTGGGATTTCAGCCCTGACTGCGCGACTCGGGATTATGTCCCTACAATCCAGACAATGATGTCGAAATTGGGACACCTGGCAATCCTGCTCACAAATTGCTTTCCATCTGCATACCCTTTAAAGGGAATCTATAGAGAAAATAATAAATTCCTTTAATGCAACACTAAATTAAGTTAATACACTGCACAAAAACGTGCAGGCATCATTGGATCAGCACTCACTTAAAAGTCAGCACACCGTTGTGTCTTAGCTGATTAGACTGTGTGAAATGCAGGGTCAGGAGAATGATTGATAGGAGGAAGGGAACAGGTACCGTATATACTCGAGTATAAACCGAGTTTTTCAGGCTGTAAAATCAGCCTGAAAACTTGGACTCGGTTAATACTCGAGTCACTACTTACCTTAGCACTCCGGCAGCCGCACGATCATTCTCTGTACTGGCGCGCCGGCCTGACGTCACTGCCCGGCGCCAATTAGGGACGTCAGCCGGCGCGCCAGTACAGGAATGAGCGCGCGGATGCCAGAATGCAGAGGACACTTACCTTCAATGCTGGAACACAGTCCCTGGAACACATGAAGCCCTTGGATGGAGGGGAGCCCACAGTTCCTGGATGGAGAAGAGCCCACAGGTACAAACTGAACTGGGTGAGGGTGGCATTGAAGATGTTTGGAAACTACAACTCCCAGCATGCTTTATTAGCTGGGAGTTGTAGTTTACAAACATCTTGAATGCCAAGTGAGGGTGGCATTCAAGATGTTTTGGAAACTACAACTCCCAGCATGCTTTATTAGCTGGGAGTTGTAGTTTACAAACATCTTGAATGCCAAGTTTCTACCCTCGGTTTATACTCGAGTCAACAACTTTTATTAGGATTTTTAGCTGAAATTGGGTACCTCGGTTTATACTCGAGTCGGTTTATACTCGAGTATATACGGTAACTGGAGATAGAACCTGCACTAAAAATCGTTTTTTCTTTCTACCATGCATTTAGGGTCAGTAAGGTAGGCAGAACTCAAAAAATTATTTTTGGGGTGGACATGTCCTTTAAGGCAAAAATCCAAAGTATCTTCCTCAATAGTTAAAATGTTAATTCTCTATTAAAACAACGAAATTGCTTTAAACATTGGTTTTTCAACCATAGCAGTAGATGGGTTCTGCGGGTTGCATTGGATTGCTAATAAGTTTGCCATTCTCCTTTAACTACAAACACCATCGACCTGTAACATAGGATGGTGTTATAGTACTGTGGTACAGGTCAGCAGTATATTTAATTATGGTAAATAGCAAAATCCTGTTTATCACAATGGTAAAGGTCCCTATACATTTGTGCTTACCTGCAGACCGATCCTTTGGCATTCAATCAATTCTGCAGGAACTGCCTTCATGCATCTTCTTCATGACCGACATATGATCGCAAAATGAAAGGGCCAGGTAGGACCTCGATCATATGTCAGCCGTGAAGAAGATTGAATGTCAAGGGATCTGTCTGCAGGTAAGTGCTACTGTATAGGAAATGACAGAAAAATTTTTACTTACCTCTCCCAAAGAAGCTGTTATCTGTCCATTTTAATGTTTGGACTGGGCACATTGTTCCTTCTTTTATCTAAAATGATAGTGGTATGTTAAAACAGAAATTAATTTTTTTCCTCAAACTTATAAATTTGAATGTTCTGATTAAAGTAGCGTGTCACTTGCCTTTCTGCCTTCCTAATCAAATACTGTATATACCTGTGTAAACAGTAACATTGTTTACTACAGCAAGCGACTAGTAGAGGCAAGTTAAGAGTATCAGTATTGATGTCCTTCAATATGCTAACATCTGCCACTGCACAAAATAAAATGTAGGTTGCTCAATTTATTGCTTGCCACTGCTTATAAAAATAAAGAAATCCAAAGTTACATTTTTAGAATACAAATATCCACATTTAATTTAAAGAAAGGGGGGAAATGTTTTCCTCTTAAACAAAATTGCCATGTCATTTGTTTGTCACAATGTATTTGTAAAATGTTGTGAAATTTACTAAAAAAAACTTTTTGACAATGAAGACAAACAGCAAATGTTGGGTAGTACTATATGTGTAACGCCACATACATTTAGGCTTAATTAAAATGGGGCTCCAGTGAATTTCAAGCTTTTCTTGCTGTCTGTTCAGGGAGATTCAATAAAAGTTCTTATCATTAAAAATGGTGCTAATTTTGCCCCTACCAATCAGATGTTAGCTTTCAAATGTTAAATAAGATCTGATTGGTTGGGGCAAAATTAGCTCCATTTTAAATAAGAACTTTTATTTAATCTCCCTGTATATAGCATTTTATTTAGTACTTTAAAGCTTACACCAATTTTCTTACAGAAAAATATTTATTAAACAACATTTCAATGTTACATCCAACTTTCTGAATTTGGTCCATCAGGAACCACAAAAGCAAAGTGCCTAAAACTAGCCATACAATTGTGACTTGATTTCAGATTCCACCTGATAGTGAATTTTCCAGATTCACAAATACACAGTTCCATATGCTCTTTATATGGAAAGATTGTTCGATGCGCACATACACATTAAAATTTTATCGGCTCCCTCTACTGTAGTAAAATGGTGACAGCGGTAATTTGTTCACATGTGACCTATTTATACACATGGCCGATGGAAATACCATTGGATCCATATGTATGGCTAGTTTAATATTGGTCTAAAGCAACAACTATTATTGTGTTTGTGTATATTTACACAAACACAATATGTATATTTACTTGCCATTTAGAAATAGTTAATGGTTGGAAATAGAGAGTTATGCCTCTGTACACAAAATTCCCCTTTTCCCATTCCCAAAATTCTCATCTTCTCCCATTCTTAAAAATTATTTTTTTGTTAGTGTTAGGACACAGACTTACAGAGTGATGTCTTTTTTTCTGTGCATCCCAAGCACAAAAATGCTTTCCGTGACCAATCTCACTCAATAAAGTTATTCAGGACCAGTTGGTGTATTTTGTGAAGATTCCCCACTACCATTCCATCAGAAAAAAAACTTAGTGGTTAAAATGGGTAGCTGTAATTTATTTATAGTTTTATTACTATATTGTGTGTGTTTATATTTGTGTGCTTTACGTATTGTTTACTCATTTCTGAATGAAAAGAAACAGATTTCTTAATATCTACAATTTCCAATATGTGTTTAGCGTACCATATACAAATGGCATGCTTGATATTGTGTAACGTGCGTTTTACACTTATTTGGCTGATTAGAATGCCAATAGGCAGTATAAGACTCAAATGAGGGCTCTTGGTGTGACATGTGAGCTTACATATTTTGGTCATTGTGATATTGTTATTAAAATTGTATTTAAAGACAAACTGTGAGCTTGCAATCCCCCCAACCCCCTTTGTGGTTAATGTGTGACAGTTCTATATTTTGTTCATTAGATTAACATATAGTAAAATTGGCCATGTGATGAGCAGTTTTTAAACCATTCAATTCTTTTGCCCTAAGTAGGGACATCTATTAATTGGACCAGATTTGTAAAAAGGAAATGTTGGAAATTATGCAGTTTTGAGTCAGTTATGTACTTTGTGTAACATGTGTACTATTCACCTAATAATAAAACGATATGTAAAGCCTGGCACACATAGGTCAGCTTTTGGTCCATTACACCAAACAACAGAATTACTGATCAATATACTGACTGGAAATCTGTTGGTCTACTTTCAAGTTATATGCATGATAGTTTGCCCCAACCAATGATACACACATTTGTTCGTGATTTATGCTTATGTCTAGTTTTGCACAAAAAATGATTGGTAACAACTGCAAGCTTTTTAGCCCAAACAAATGTCACAACCATTCAGGGATCATCAACAGGTAAGTTGACTAATTTATGGTCTGCAGATAGTGCTCCTGTGGATCTAAGGACATTGCAAGAGGAGCAGGACTGAAGTTTCCATGACAAGACTATTGGTAAGTGCCACGAATGAGAGCGCATTTAAACTCCCATAGGTAATATATATAATGGCAGCATTAATTTTCAATTCATCTCACTTTATAAGCATTGACAACCAATATGGCAGCTCCCACCTATTTCAACCCAGAGGTATGCAAAGGGTTAATACAACTTCTTGGTTTAGGAATTAGTATGGTATAGTATTTGAGGTTGAATAAAGACATACATCCATCCAGTCCAACCCATCTAGCAATATCCTCAATTTCCTGCCTAACTGTTGATCCAGAGGAAGGCAAAAAAACCTACCAAATTTATGAAGGGGAAAAAAATCCTTCCTGACTCCAAGTGGCAATCGGAAATATCCCTGGATCAACTCTACTTTATGTATCAATACCAGTAACTTGTAACATTCCCTGTTTGCAGAAACTCATCCAGCTTTTTTATAAAACTGTCCAATGAACTTGTCATTACAATGCCCACTGGAAGACAGTTCCATAGCTCACAGTGAAAAACCCTTTTAGAACTTAAAGCCTAAACTTTTTTTCTTCAAGTTTTAAGGGATGTCCGCGTGTCCTCTGACATGCTCTATTGGTGAACAATGCCCCAGATAATTTATTGTATGGCCCGTTAATGTATTTATACACAATAATTATATCCCCACGCAAGCGCCTTTTCTCTAGCGTACATAACTTATCCTGTCTCTCCGACTCCCCTTATTAATTTAGTTGCCCTTCTCTGAACCCTTTCCATTTCAAAAATGTCCTTTTTGTACACAGGATTCCAACATTGCACTGCATATTCTAAACAAGGCCTTACCAATGCTTTGTAAAGAGAGAGAATAACATTCTTCTCCCTTGAATCCATACCTCTCTTTAAGTTTGTTATCCATCAAAACTGCAAGATCCCTTTCCAACAGGGATTCACTTAACATAGAGCCATTTATAGTATAAGCAGCACAAGGAATTCCCCTATCTTCATTTGTTATTTGTTTAAATCAGCAGGCACAAGGTGTGAAAGTCACTGTAAAGTGCACAGATCTGAACAGAGTTTCCAGCAGAAAAAGCACAGGTGGTCTGCTGCTTATAGCAGAGCTAAACCAAATGTCAAGTCACAATCAATTTATATTTTATAATAATTCAAGGGAAGGAATTATGTCTTATGTGGTATCACAACTTAAGATATTTTACTTGGTTATAAGAAATCATATGTATATCATGTTTGGTATCTTTGGATTGTATAAAATTAGTGGATCACAATACAGTTAATATTTTGTATGTGAAATGTACGGTACTTGTAGTATGGACTAGAGGGAAAATAGAGCTTAAAAGTTTCCCTCCAAAAAGCAGAATACACCCCTCAGAGAGAGACCAAACCTACCCCCTAGGGACCAAGCAGCTTCCATTTTCAGGATAATGCATAAAATAGGGTTCCAGGCAGAAAGCAAGAGTTTGCCATTTTACCATCTACAAAGATACGTCAATTAGGGGGAGAGTATATCGGCTGCTATTCTGGATTGTCATATTGGACTTCCATCTTGAATCACCAAGACCAAACAGACGCCATTTACTCTAAAGGTTTGTACACACGCTCGATTTACGTTGCATGTAGCGCTCGGCCGTTGGGGGTCGTTCCTCGCTCATAAATCGAGCATGTGTACGAACCTTAAGTATTCTCTTCTTAATCCCATTTACTCTTAACTGTGTGCTTCCTTAAATGTTCAATTATTTTTCAATTTTCGTTATCTTTTTATGCGCTCTTTTGTAATTTTAATAAATGATTTAAAAGCATTTGAAGGCTAATTGTCCTATTCTGAGGGGGGGTTGTGACAGTAGGTGTCTGTTTACGTTGATAAAATTAGTAAAAGTATACAATATTAACTTGCCTGTTTTGTTGTTAACTCCTTGTTCTGTTGATCTTTTAAAACATCACTGTCAGTTTGGATCATTATCCCAAGTTGAAGATCTGTTCTAGGAAGAGGGATATACATTGCTAAGACCTTTTCATACTAATAAGCATTTTTCTTTCCAACCCCCCCCCCCCACATACTTTATGCGGTATATACAAATATTACTCATTATTTGACAGAAAGTTTGATCTATATTATATTGTCATTTTATTATTAAATAACAGAAAATGCAACTTCGTACCAATGATTGGAGTTGTTGTCACCTGTACCTCACAAATAACTAATGATCCAGCCTGATCTGGAAAGAAGACGGTTAGGTAACGTCCAAACAGTCCATTACACTGAAATGTCCAATATACTGGGTAATAACTAGAATAGGAGCACCTGTATAAACAGAGAGATCATACTCAACAACATGCATAGACTAATTGTTTCCTTATACTTAAAACACCAATGCTCTACTTATTTCTTCTCTTCACCTAGATTTCCCCTCCCAGTGGTATTGGCCTCCCTTTCCTCTCACCTTTGGTTATATATTCCAAATCCTTCCATGCTCTCTCCTACACAAACTGTAGCCGTAGGTGCTGTATTTGAGACAATGTTGATAGTAACAGTGGTGATCATATAGCCACGTCTCAGATCCACAACCCACCATGGCTGATATTCATAGGCTGTTTTACTGCAGGAATCTGTAATCCCATCTATAGAATAGTGAGCCTCTCCACCAATTTGTGTGCTGGATTGTAAGGCAAATCCCAAAAGAGCCACATTTGCAGCTGAAAAAAGTTGTTATATAGAAAAAATATTCTTTTTTTAAAATTATTTTTGAACAATTTTATTATGTGTCCCTGAAATATATATGGAAAATTGTTTAGAGCAAAAAGAAAACATTGTAATTTACCTACTAATTCTATTGTATTAAAGCACTGAAAATAATTGGCATCTACAACCAATCACAAACTATGTTTTAGGTTACATCCACCCGCCTGTTTAATTTCCACACTTGTTTTTCTGTAACCCCTTTGTCCGATATTTACTATACTATCCATACTAACTGCTACTCAGTTAGCCATCAGTGGGAAATTTATTCTCCCCGGTTTCAGATATGTAAAACTTTAAGGCAAATACACATACAGGCAATTTTACTGCATTGGGATTGTGTTCCTTTGTAAAGTGCTTTGTTACTGAGATCCAGTTACATTTGCTCTGATCATTCATTCAAACTAGTCTGATAACTGCACTTTTGTGACTGCAACTCTGAATTATGTTCCATAAATTGGGTAGCATACAGAATATTTACTGTCTTCATTTCTGCTTCTCCTTTACTAATGTGAACTGCAATCATCCTTACCTGAAGCCACTGCAGTTGTTGTGCAAAAAAAACCTGCAAATAAAGCAACAGTAAAGAATATTTAGATATAAAAGCCTGCTCAGGCCATAGCAAACACAGATAATATATCATTGTTGCAGTATTATCTAAAAAAAATGTTTTATTTTTCTGCTCTCTTACTTTTGTTTCTTTCTACATTATTTGTGTATATTTATGTATTAAAACATTTAAATTGAAATGCCTGGTCTAAGGCTGGGTACACACAATGGGATCTTTCTTCCCGACCGAGCGTTCGACACTTGCAATGGTACACACAATGAGATCTTTCTTCCCGACCCAGCGTTCAACACTTGCAACGGTATACACAATGGGATCTTTATTCCCGACCGAGCGTTCGACACTTGCAACGGTACACACAATGGGATCTTTCTTCCGACTGAGCGTTCAACACTTGCAACTGGCTGGCTAGGATGAAGGACAGATCATGTGGTCCATAGAGGATTGTCCGTACGAACGGTTGGATGTTGGTCGTTCCGTCCCGAAATAAACATCCAATATTCACTTTATACCAATATTTTGGTTGGTTGTCCTGAAATATTGGATGGTGTGTACACAAGCTTAAAGAGTGTTCCTAATCAAATAAGAGCAGGTCAGCTGAGTTAGAGATGCATTTTTATCTGAGGGTTCCAATAGCAACTAGAGAGGGAAAGTTTAAGTATAAACTTTGGCTTTAAAGGCAGCACAGTGTGCTGTGAGTTTTATTAGTGCTAATTAGGTCTGCTCACAGGTGAAAGAGGCAGCTAATCAGTATTGATTAAGACTGTTTACAGGTGAATCAAGTCAAGAGGCAACTAATGAGTGCTAATTAGGTCTGCACACAGGTAATCCAATCAAGAAGCAGGTGCTAATTGTGCCTGGGACACACGTCCATTAAAGTCTATGTGCAAAAAGGTCTGTAAATTTGCTGATAATTTGGAAACGCTTTACTTAGCTAGAAGACACAACACTTCTACTGTACTGAATTTCGAGTCTCTAGTTCGAAAACTTGGAGGGGATACAGTCCAAAAAATGGCAAGAATGAAAAGAAAGAAGAAGAACTAGAAAGAACAGGAATTTTGCTCTCTCAGGCTAAATTAACTACTAAATCTGAACAGTTAGGAGGCTTTTTAGGTTACCTTTTGAAATTTGCTTGTCAGGCCTGATAGGGGGGTACAGGCAGCCCCCATGTTATGAACCAGATAGCTTCTGTAAGTTTGTTCTTAAGTTAAATTTGTATGTAAGTTGGAACAGACACATATACACTAACTTTTAAATGCAACTAAGACAGATGTTCGCAACTGGATTGCAGTGCTGACTGGCTTTACAACCAGCTGTTTTTACCAGCTGCTTCTGGTACATCGCGAGGTGAGTAAAGCAGAGGGTTGGGGGACCATTAAACAGTGGTGGGTAGACAACCACCGGTGGATCTGCAGGCTGTATGCTCCTGCAGATCCCTATGTATAGTAAATTATAGTATTTGAGGTTGTATAAAGAAATATGTCCATTTAGTCCAACATACTCAACAATACCCACATTTCCTGCCTAACTCCAGATTTATGTATCAATACCAGTAACATGCAACTTCCAATGAACCTGCCATCACTATGTCCAACAGTGAAAAACCCTTTGCAAACAAGGCAAAGCTTTTTTCTTCCAGTCTTAAGGGGTGTCCGTGTGTCCTCGGACATGTTCTATTGGTGAACAATGCCCCAAATAGTTTATTGTATGGCCTGTTAATTTATTTATACACAGTAATCATATTCCCACGCAAGTGCCTTTTCTCTAGCGTACATAATTGTAACTTTTCCAGTCTCTCTTCAAGCTCCCCCAATCCCCTTATTAATTTAGTTGCCCTTCTCTGAACCCTCTATGCCACAAGGGCTACTACGTGGGATATCAGTATATGTAGAATCTCTATAGCTAGAAACATAATAGAAATAAAAAAATAAGGAAAGCCTGGGGAAATGAGCCTGTGTCTCAATGGTCTGTTTATTTCCAAACCCAGCACTTTAGCTGTGCGCCACCTACTGTAGATGCAAGTACATTTCAGGAAAGCTCAGTAAAATCAGTTCACTATTTGGTATTGTTCATGGAAGGCTGTCAGCAATTCACGCTGGTTGGTAACTAAAAAGCAGAGCTGCTATATATATAAAGTTTGGACATTTTCTAAAAACATGATGGATGGAAACAAACAAACAAAAAAGCAACACACTCAGGCAGTAGACTATGTTGTATTGTTTCATAAGTAAGCCAGGGGATTTGAACTTGAGACTCCTTTGGCTGTTTGTTCCTAAAAACAAAGCATTAAAGTGACTGTAAACTCCCCATCCTCCATAAAAACAACTATGTGCCATCTGTTTCTATTATTCACAGGGAGGTGAGAACGCTTATTCTCACCTCCCTGTGAATAATAGGACGCTCGGGGGACCTGGAACTTACCTTTGCCCAGCTCCTCTCGCAGCCGCTCCTTCACTGAAAGCCGCTCTGTCCCGACCGCGCGCCTATCTTAGGAGCATGCGCACCAATACAAAAGATTGGGCGCGCGATCGGGAGAGAACAGCTGTTCAGTGAAGAAGTGGCTGCGAGAGGAGCAGGGCGAAGGTAAGTTCCAGGTCCCCCGAGCGTCCTATTATTCACAGGGAGGTGAGAATAAGCGTTCTCACCTCCCTGTGAATAATAGAAACGAATGGCACATAGTTATTTTTATGGGTTTAGTGTTCCTTTAACATGGTGCGCCACCAGCATCTCAGCAATGTGGTTACAGACAGTGAATCCTGGTGTTTTGAGGAGAAAAGCATTCACATTTGGATTTTAAAAATGTAAGTTTAGTTCTCCTTTAAATCTCATCTGTCACTTATCTATCCAATATGACAATCTATCTAGATCCCCCTGTACTGCTGTACAGTATTCAACCTTATGCTCCTAGGAGCTGTATGTAAACCGGATGCTCGTTACCTGGGAACTGCCTGTAATAGTGACAAATAAAGAAATAAATAAAAAAAATCAGATAAACAAAATATAGGGGTTGTCTACAAATATACCATTTACCATTATACAATGTCCTTTTCCAATTTATCTTATGCAGGCAAATTAACCAACCCATTGCTCTATATTTACTTTACCATTTAGTTGCCAATAAAATGTTAATTTTGTAATTTCAGTTATTCATACATTTTTATTACAGAAGTGTACTCACCTCCTAACCCAAAAAACAGGCTTAATGTGAGAAATCTGTCCATTGAGTATTGTGCACAGAACTAACCTCCCAACCTTTCCATTCACATTCTTCCTTTGACTTCCTGCCCTATCCTTTCCTTTCTTTGAACCATATAGATTAAATATTTGCCTAGCAAATTAGGACTACATTTGCTTATGCGTTTATTTAAATAAATATTTATACTTCTACTCTACTTTCCCACCACTTAACCCTTAAAGCTGGGTACACACGCACGAATGTTTCGTCCCAACCAGCGCTCGTTGCTAGCATGTGCCTGGCGGGGACCAATCACTGGCCGTCACGGCAAATGTTGGTGCAGCCGATTGTGCAATCCACAGGACACTGTATGATGGGCAGTGATTTGCCTTTTTTCCCCCCCGATGTCAGCGAAAACACAGGTTTTTCAGCTTGGCTGACTGATACACGGAAATATTGGTTGGTTTGGACATAAAATCTGCTTGTGTGTACCCAGCCTTAGTGGTGTTGGACCAACAGGTCTCAGTATAATAACTTCATACATTGTCACCTCAGGGACGATTTTAGGGAGGGATTGAGACAGTACTTACTCTGTCTGGGCAACCCATTTATCTGTTTCACATTCTGCAAAGAATTTTTGTTGTTTATTATTTTCATTATTTTCATAGTAAAAATGGGTATTCCTACCTTCATTTTGGATTTCCTTACGGAAAAATCCTCTTTAAAAGGCATATCATAACTTATCAACCTCATAACTTACAACAGTAGTGTCCTAAGTACCCTCCTCCATTTGAAAGTGCCCAGGGTGAGGACCTAAACCGCTAGGTTCTAACCCTTGGGTTAATCTTCTAACTCCTGCACTTACTTCTTAAACTTGCTTTCGTTGGCATGCTGTTTTCCGCCTCCGACTCCCAGCCCGGGCTATACTAATAGGAAGACATTCTTCTTAAACAGCGTGTCTTCCTATTGGTCTGCTCACGGAAATAAGTGGGAAGTAAACAACAGCGTGCCTGCAATCACAATATTAAAAGGTAAGTTCAGAAGCTAAAAACCTCAACCCAGGGATGGGGAACTGCTAGGTCTTTCAAATGAATGAAGAGGAGGATCGGATCGAGGTGAGTGTTTCGTGGTGACCCATTTAGGAATTCCTTGCACTTGCCCCTAAGGACTGTATTGAAGGGTAACTGTATTGCCTCAATGCATTTTTCGAAAGAGTAAAGGTATGCAGCCCTCCCCATACATTTATTTCCTAATTTCGAGCTTATCTCTGCCTTCAATTAGCCACACTGTAAAGGGGGTGTAACAATTCTGTCTGCCTGTAACTGTCACTCAAAACTAGCATGGGAAAAAACACTCCTCCACCCATCCTTGATCAGCTTGATTATGTAGGCTGTATCCTAGCAACAGAAGAGTTCAAGTTTGTTTGACTGGCAGAGGAGGAGGAGAGAGGTTGTAACAAACATTCCCAACAGCCAATGACAAGTGATATGTTAATCAGGGCCCTGGGCCCTCTAGGAGGCGGGCTTTTAGCACTCATCTTTGCTGTGTGATATCTAATGGTGGCCATAGATGCTTAGATCCCGGTCAGGATATCCCGATATCGTACTACTGTTGGATTGTGTATGGAAGATTGTTGAAAGATCTTTCAACGATCTTCCAATCATTTTCACATCGGAACAGTTGAAAATTTTTGGGCCAGCCAGCAATCCAATCGTACGACCTGCGGATTGTACAATCGGATTGTAGCGTCTATGGCCACCGTAAGGGAAGGCAGCACAGTTGTGAATGAGAGTAAGCAATATCAGCTGCTGGATGTGTGGACATGTAATGGGGGTAATGTTATTTTTTTTATATTGTTGTCCTTTAACTGTAAATAGAGTGTGGGGAGAAGGATGTGTGACGTAGACAACGTCATCTAGGGGGTGGGACGGAGGCATGAGTTAGGGGCGTGGTGTTCCGGGAGCATGGTAGATGAAAAGGGGGCGGTTCAGGGATGTACTTTTTGCGGGGGAGTTCTGAAGACTCCCGCGACTACCTGAATATGCCTTTTTTATTTTCAGTGAAAGCAAATCCACCCTTAACACCAAGGGTCCCCCTCATTAACATATGTTCTCCTGTGTCATAGATAGAACAATTGTGGTTGGAACCAGAAAATCAGTTACTGCATGCATATAATTCTCCTTTAAATAGCTATGCACTTACCATTTGTCACATTTTTTCTATATTGTTTATTTTTTTGCACATTTCACATTTTTTAAAAAAAAATGTTTTTTATATTTATGTACTGACTATTATAGAACTATTGGCACATAGTCGCTTTACAGTCATACCTCACTCACACTTTAGTGCCCTTGATTTATCTGGACAGTGGCAGATTTTAGCCTAGATTGACTCAAGGTGGTTGCTATGGATTTTCAGATGTTAAATTATGCAAATTATGTTAAATTATGCAAATAATTGAACAATCGTTTCCAAGCAATGCATAAATACATTAAGTTATTGTGGTACACAGTCAGCATATACACTTGAAATTAAAATGATCCAAATCCTGGATAAATATTTACATGCTTATTTTATTTGCCTATATTCTCACTGTTGTTGGTGTGCTTATTTTCTTAACCACACAAAACACATTAGCGGTAAGTATGTTCTACCTCTTAAAATGGAGAGATTGATAAGAGATGCTATAAATGAATTGTCCCCACTGTATACTCTTTTCATTACAAATACTCAGTCAGTATTCCCTCAACCAAGCCAGAAGCACTCACAGGGGTGGAGGTGCTAGCCAACTCTACATTTCTGTAATTTTATGACATCACATAAGCAAAGGGCACACACCAGTTGATATTTTTACCTGACCCATTACACAGTCTGATATTTTCATTGGCCAGGTCAAATTTTGATTTCAAAATCAGATTTCACAACAAATGGGTGAAAACATCTGCTTTAGTGACGTGTTTAGTAAAATTTGACCTGATCAAAATATTGCACTGGTGGACAGTTTGGAAAAAAAATATTGGCCTTATTGGTTAAGGTTAAAGGAGAATAATACTCAAAACCCTGGCTCCCTCCACCCCTAAATAGAACCAAGGTGAGCACCTAAACTGCTAGGTACTTACCCCTGGGTTCTTTTTAAAACTTTAGTGGTACTTACCTAAAGCTTCCTTTGCCGCTCCAATCCTCTCCTATTTCGATATATCACAGGCCACATTGTGAAGGCAGAGGGACTAGAGCAGCAGCGGGAAGTTTAGGTAAGTACCGCTACAGTTCTAAGAAGAACCCAGGGGATAGGACCTAGCAGTTTAGGACGTCACCCAAGGTACATAGCAATCCGTAGGTGTGTGTATAATTCTCCTCTAATAATGAGGTTTACTTCTCAAGTAATGTAGACAGGCAGGAGACTGGTGTATGCATGTGGTTTAATTATGTGCCCTTTGATATTTCAATGATCTGGCAACTCTATCCCTGTCTATACCTATCCATCGGTACTGCATGCATAAAGATAAAAAACATGTTTTACCAGCAAAGGGGTAACTAATATAAATGTTAAAGATTACATACTCAGCTATTACTGCATGATTAGATCCGTAATATTAAGCTTTCCAAAACTCACACAATATGTCATAATGCTTATGTATGCTCAATAGGTAGTCGCATTTTCCATATAATCTACCCTTCTAGCCTAAGGGCTAGGCCACACTTGAGTTTTTCGCGTGTTTGCGCCTGCGATTTTTGCTAACATGGAAATCGCGGGAATGCGAACATTCCTGTGATTTCCTATGCATATGCGATTGCGCGTCCATTCACGTTTTGCGTTCAAGCATTTTTTCACGCAATCGCATGCATTTTCTCTTTAAAGGGCATGTCCACCCCCAAAACTATAATCCCCCCCAGTAATGGCCCCATCATGTAGTGTAATAAAATTCTTACCTCACATCCCAGCTCCATATGGTTCTCCTGTAGTCCCCCCCAAAGTCCCAAAAACTGCCCACCAGGAGGATAGCAGAGTCCATATAGGACTCTGCCTCCTGTCTGGCCTCCGGGAAAAATTTGGCATGCGTACTGCAGCCCTTCTCCCCCTCCCTCTCCCTCCCGATTAGGATTCCCTCCCCCTAGCATACAACCCTTTATATATAACATTCCCCCTGTCCCCCCAGCCCCAACCGCTATATTTTTTATTTTAGAAAGTGCCCCAAACATTACTTACCTTCCCTCTTTTCTCCGCCGCACTGAACTCCCGGCAGCCGCGTCCATGATTGGCTGCCGCTCAGCCAATCACAGACGTGACTGCCGGTCCCGCCCCTCTGCTTGCATTTTCTTGCAAGCAGAGGGCCTGGCAGTGTGGCGGAGGAAAGAGAGAAGGTAAGTTAAAGTTTGGGGCACTTTCTAATAATAAAAATAGAGCAGTTGGGGCTGGGGGGACAGGGGGAATGTTATATAAAAAAATTTTTCAAGGGTGAACATACCCTTTAAAAACAACGCGAGCGAACACAAAGAAATCACGCACGGAATTGCAAGCGTGCAATAACACTCGCGATTTGGTGCGTTGTAGTGTGTCCTCAGCCTTACACTGTCTAATGTACTAGAGAGCTGATTTACACTGGATAAAAACTGGAGGGCTGCCAACACTGGCTAAAGAACTGGAGGGCTGACTTACAGTCTAATATACTAGAGGGCTGACTTACGCTGGCTAAAGAGTTTGAGGGCTTACTTACACTGGCTGATAACCTGGAGAGCTGACTTAAGCTAGGTACACACAGTACCGATAAAACCCTGATACTGTCGGATTCAACAGTATCGGGCTTTATCGGCACTGTGTGTGGCAGCCAAATGTTTGGATGAAAGACTGAACATTTCCCTCGGCTGTGGTAGAGGGAGTCGGCCGAGGGAAACGCACAGTCCCACACATCCTTCCTATGCTGTGCATTGGGCAAACACTCAGAACTGTGTGTATCCTGATCTTTGAAAAATGACAGACAAGGTCTTGCAGATCATGTCATTTTTCAAAAATTTGTGATGTGTGCACCCAGCTTTACATTGGCTAACTGGAGGGCTGACAACACTGGCTAAAGAACTGGAGGGCTGACTACACTGGCTAATGAACTGGAGGGCTGACTTACACTGGGTAATGAACTAGAGGGCTAACAACACTGGCTAAAGAACTGGAGGGCTGACTACATTGGCTAATGAACTGGAGGGCTGACTTACACTGGCTAATGAACTGGAGGGCTGACAACACTGGTTAATGAACTGGAGGGCTGACTTACACTGGCTAAAGAACTGGAGGGCTGACTTACACTGGCTAATGAACTGGAGGGCTAACAACACTGGCTAAAGAACTGGAGGGTTGACTACACTGGCTAATGAACTGCAGGGCTGAAAACACTGGTTAATGAACTGGAGGGCTGACTTACACTGGCTAAAGAACTGGAGGGCTGACTTACACTGGCTAATGAACTGGAGGGCTGACAATACTGGTTAATGAACTGGAGGGCTGACTTACACTGGTTAATGAACTGGAGGGCTAATAACACTGGCTAATGAACTGGAGGGCTGACTTACACTGGCTAAAGGACTGGAGGGCTGATAAATTCAACAGCAGAGGAGGAGGTGTCTGCCCATTACCCTTGTTACAGATCACCAGTGAAGGTTAGTTCCCATAGATTTGTAGGGGGTGGTGGAACGTGGAACGTGGTTACAGATCCTATTCTAACCCTCTCTCTTAACTGTCTACCGAGAGCAGTGTCAGGTCTCTCAGAAATCGGGTTTTATTAAACAAACAAAAAACGGCACTTGACATTGTCCAGCCGTTAGAACTCGGAAAACGCAAACCGGGAAAGGTTGGCAGCTATTCAGAGAGGAGGAAATTAGGGTCACCTAAGAAATGGCAAACTGTGGTCCTTAAGATGAACTATGTATGGGCGGAAGCAGGAAGTGATTAGGAGAACAACATACACGTGGGTAAACGTGATATTGCAAGGACGGAAAGGAAGCAGAGAGAAAAAAAGTGTAAGACTTGACTTAAGGGTTATTTATATTTAGAATATTAAATATTATGATAAATAAAGGGTAATAGCGTAAGTCAGTGCTTAACATTAATGCGTGAAAAAGGATGTTTTGTTGTGACAGCTATAAGAATATTCAGGAAAGGAATGTGCTGCTAGATACTGACATTACAATGAATGGATGTAGGGCGTCTGTCATAAAAGTGCTACTTCTGTGGCGAACTGGTATTTTTTTAAGTCATTTTATCATTGATGAATAAAGTAATAAATAGCTGCAAGTTGCATGTAAGAGTTTCAAATCTGTTATTTTTTTTTGTTTCTTAATTTAGATGCTGTTTTTAAATGTATGTATAAATCTAGCGGATTAATCTAAATATGATTGAGATAAAATGTATGGAGGGTAAAGGCTCGTACACATGCACAATGTGCATCCCGACCTGCGACCCCCGACGGCTACGCGCAACGAACGTCCGTTACGGCTGAGAATCATCTATGTGCATGCGTTCGGTTCGGTCGACCTGAACGCATTCACATGAACAATTCTCGGCCGGAATGGCTGTTCGACGGGGGTCGCAGGTCGGTACCATATTGAGCGTGTGTACGAACCTTTACAGTTAAAGCTCCCCCAATGTGGATTTAATAAATCGATTTAATAAATTGTTGTTCCAGCTATAGTTTTGCGTGACTTTTGTTTAAAAAGTCACACAAAAGTTTCACAATCACATTATTAAATTATTTATGGTGATTGTGCGTATGACTTTCAAAATGGCTGCAAATCATGTCTTAAAGTTATGTGAGCAATTCGTATATTGATGCAAAAAAATTGGGGTGATTTTAAAACTCCAACTCTATGATTCCTACACAAAGATAGCAGCATTTGCATTTGCTTTTCTTTGTGAGCAGATATATTTATTTACTTCCATTGAAAACATTTGAAAGGTTTTAAAAAACACAATTTGCCCAAATATATTGTGTTCTTTGCTAGTAGCTCATATAACTTACATAGCTCTTTTAATGTTTCCCTACAGGTCAGTGTTTGTTGCTATGTCTACCCTCTATATTTCCACCTCTACTTTCCTTGACCCAAGATGTCTGTGGCTGCGCATTGTTAGAGAGTACGCTACTGATTGCCAGCCTGCTATCCAGGAAGTGTCTTCTGGCCCTCATGGACTACCACTTCCATGTTTAGTTTCAGCAAAAAATAGTTCAGTATGGGGTACCTGTGCTGTTTCTTACATGCTTGCACCTGAAACAATTTCTGGTGGATGTGATCCCCGCTCCTGTGCACTTATTAAACAGTGGGTTAGCTATGCAGAGTCAGAGTTGCTGTCTACCTCTTATGGAGCTGAATTTTCAAAGGTATAAACTGATATATTTTTGTTTGCATTTTTTGTCTCATAGAGAACTAATTTGATTTACCTATTTTATATGGATTCATTCCTGAAAAAAAATGTATGTTTTGTAATATCAACAAAGTCTTTTTTTTTTTTTTTTAAAAAGAACATTCTTTCACAAAAGCTGATAGGGAAATAAAGCTACATACTTCAAATTACATACTTAAGATAAATAACCGCGCAAACCGGATAAATAAGCACACACAGGTATATGTCAAAAAGAGCTTCTTTATTGCTCTTCCTAATATGTCCCCTGCCTTATTCTTAAGCCGGCTATACACTACCTTAACATTACCCCAATTTGATTTTATACAAGATGAATGTCAAATTGATTGTAGTGTCGAGGTGAGCAGAAGTTTTATCCGATGACGTTCCCATGATGTTTCCTGGCCAGATCGTGTTTGCAGTCATTATTCTGATCATAATTTTAGGCGTATGGAGTGTAAAATCTCCACTCCTTTTATGTACCAACACCATTTAGGCACCAGGACCCAAACCCTCTACCATCTTAAAGGTATACAAACATTGTATAATACATGATCAAACAGAAACCCTAAACAACAAAATTATTTTTAGAAACATAAATAGAAAAGTGAACATGCAAACAACTCATGTCTTTTATTGCATCAATAGATGCTGCTTGATGGACATGTATACACAAACTTTTGAGCATATATGCACAGTTGAGTGGAATGTGTCATTCTATATTGTTCTCCTTGCTCCCCCAACCCCAACCGCTATATTTGTATAGACAGAAAGTGCCCAGATAGTTACTTACCTTCCCTCTTTCCTCCGCCACACTGCCAGGCCCTCTGCTTGCATGAAAATGCATGAAAATGCAAGCAGGAGGCCGGACCGGCAGTCGCGTCTGTGATTGGCTGAGAGGCAGCCAATCACGGATGTGGCTGCCAGTAGTCCTGAACGGCGGAGGAAAGAGAGAAGGTAAGTTACTATCGGGGCACTTTCTGTCTATACAAATATAGCAGTTGGGGCTGGGGGAGCAAGGAGAACATTATGTCAAAAGTTTTTTTAACTAGGGGGAGGGAGACCAAATAGGGAGGGAGAGGGAGGGGGAGAATGGCTACAGTAGGCATGCCAAAATTCTCCCGGAGGAGAGACAGGAGGCAGGGTCCTATATGGACTAATGGCTATCCTCGGTGGCCATTTTTTTGGACTTTGGGGGGGATTACAGAAGAACCATATGGAGCTGGGATGTAAGGTAAGGATTAAACTACACTATACATTGTGGCCAGTAATGGGGGGGATTTTAGTTTTGGGGGGACATGCCCTTTAAGTTATCTTGAGTGCATGCTTCATATTGCACTTTAAATTTGTTGCACGTAAATAAGTACATGACAAATTGTGAGTTACAATTGATGTAACATCGAGAGTCATATTGTTGACCTCTGTTGGTACTGACAAACTTAGAGCCAGAGGTAAAATGCACATGTAACGCACTGTTACTGTATGTTCCTACATTTTTCAAAACCTTTTTGTTTTTGTGGTCTTTTTGTGTATATATACAGAGACGGCATGTTCTAGAAAAAGGTTAGCGTGGGTAGGGGGAAATTTTTTCCCTATTGCCATCCCTAGCGGCCAACCATTGGTGAAGCATTTGTACCCTTATCCTTCATGTTTTGGATGGTTATCAGTGGTAGGAGGAATGTAGCCTTGGTACAGTTAATGTGGTATTCATGTATCCCCAAGCCATTGATTATAATCTGAATAAATAAAGCAAATGTGACGAGGAATGGATTTTTTTAATCTAGTAGCCATTTCATACCTCCTTCCGCATAATTTCTTTTGAATTTTAATGTAGTGTTCTTAAAGCGGTAAGGAAAAGCAATGAGGGTGAAATTTGCTCCCATTCACACTAATCTCTCTGTATAATGGTGGCATGATGTATACATTTACAACCATTAAATGTAGTTTTACATCAGAGATATAATGCTGATCTGCTTTGGATAAAGCATGCGAGGAAAAGCAAACTTGGGGCCATATTTAAAAAGGCACAGCATTGCAGGAAGTATCTACTCCTAGTAGTATCTACTGCAAAAAAAATAAAAACATCTTCAAAAAACACTATTTTACACAATTTCTTGCCACACAACTCAATGAAAACATTCCCTGTGGATGATTTTTACATCTCTAATGGGAACTGTTCCATTGAGGAGTTAACTTACTGGTGCAAAGAGATTTACCTCCACTGAAGCTGCATGACCTCTCTAAGAGCTAGGCCACAATATTGCGTTTCTCACATGCTTACCTTTTGCGTGTGAGAAACACAGAGCAGTACATGTCAATGTGAGTGTCCGTATTGCATACGCTGCTCTGCAGTGCATTTTTGGATCGCACATGATCATTTTTTTGCGAATTGGATGAGCTCTGATCTCGCAATATTGGTCAAATTGAAGCCCCTGTGTGTTGTAGTCCAGCGTAGTGTGGCCTCAGAGCTCTTTGAGCATACAGAGGAGGCAAGGACCGTGAGGGTCAGTGCTGGGGGAGAGACGCCTTTTTAAACATATTCTTACATGTGCGTGCTACTTGCAATGTGCTTTTATTTATCACATGTTCATCCTTAAGACTCAGTCACAGTAAAGAACTTGAGACACCCATTTGACCAGGTGAGCGTTTAGAATCCAGACCATTAATTCAATGAAGTACGCATTATTTAGATTGGGATTCTTAAATAGTGGGTTTTGACGATTGAGGTTTTGTAACTAATAGTATGAAATGTATAAAATACATTTAGATTAATGTACATTTTCCTGTAAAACTTTGAAATTAGCAGCTTTGTGGAGAAATCTTATATAATTTGCTTTAGGGCATTTCTTAAATTTCTGAACTATTCCATTCTAGTGAATGACATGTAGTTTCCAAAAACTTCAGTCATGATTACTTGCTGGTCACAGGCAGGTCACCCAGTAGTTACTTGACAGCTCTGGCAGGGAGGAAGAAGGGTTAAGGTGGATAAACACAGTACCAATCTGTCATAGATGACAGACAAAATCTGCAAGATAGTGAGAACCTTCATGACTGCCATACTCCCTACGATCATGGACGATACCTTAGTACAGGTAGCCAATCGCGAATGAGGGACATTTTTTGTTGGAAATGATTTCGGCCGTACACACTTTACTGATAATATTTTTTAGTTTTAGAAAGTTATCCAGCCCATTTTAAAGCTATTCATTGAACTTGCCATTACCACATCTGCTGGAAGACCGTTTCACTGTTCTAACTGTAAAGAAAACTTTCCTAACCTGAAGATGAAACATGTTTTCTTCTAATCTAAAAGGATGTCCCATAGTCCTCTGATATAACCTATTAGTGAACAATTCACCAGAGAGTTTCTTATATGGCCCATTAATATATTTGTATAAAGTGATCATATCCCCACGCAAACGCTGCTTCTTCAATGAAAACAGCCCTAACGTATCTAATCTGCCTGCATAGTCAAGCCCTTCTCGGAACTCCCTCCATTTCCAAGATGTTCCTTTTGTATATGGGATTTCAAAACTGCACTGCATATTTCAAATGAGGCCTTACCAGTGGATTTTAAAGAGGGAGATTAATATTTCCCTGTCACCCCTGGCCAGTCATTCACCAGGCTGGGTCAGGGCCCTTAGGTGTGAACAGGAAACGCATCAAAAAGCTTTGCCTATTCCTCCTGTACATCCTCTTGCATTTTCTGTCAAAAGTGTGAGCAGATTTTTCCCCCTCTCTCTCTAGCTTGATGCTCTCCCGATTGTTGCACCTTGAGTGCCTTTGGGGAAAGAGCCTCTGTGACTGCGGTGACTGCAAGTAGCGGTATCAGTCCTGTAAAGCATCCGTTATCTTCATTCAGGAATGCATGAGATTGCAGCTTCTGTTGGCAACAAGTTCATTTGACTGCAAATGAACCTCTCCTGCTGCAGAGGCAGCAGGAGAGGAGCAATTCTGCTGTGCAGTGGCTACACTTGGCATAGATTCTCATGTGAATAATGCCTTACTTCCTTGCTGTTTTGTTCTGCTTTATATGTTTTATGCCACTGCTTACCAGTCTATACTTTTTTACACTGTGGATTCTGGATGCGTGAGCAGAGGTTACAACCCTAAAAGTTCTAGGTAAGCAGTTTATTCTAAAAGAGTAAAGAATGGGAATGCATAGCTTGTGCTATTTCTCTTATATTTTGCCTCTGACAAACCGTCCAAGATGGAGGAAAAAAGCGGTGATTCGACGATCACAGATCCTTCTACTTTTACTGCCCAAATGGATTCTCTTATGGAATATATAAAGACAATAATAGCAAAATGAGTGCTGGAAGTTTCTGCATCTAAGAAAAGTCATAAGACTCAATTATCAGACATGGATTCTCCCCTGTATTCCAAAACATCGTCAGCTCTACAATCTGATCAGGAAGAGGAAGAAGACTCAAATATAGAGACTACTTTTGACTTAAGCATTATTGATCTGCTAATTAAAGCGGTGAGATCTAAGCTATGTCTAAGCTCAGAGGAACCATCTACCTCAACGGCGGACAAGTTTTTTCAACAGTTAAAAAGAAGGTTGCGACATTCCCTGTTTATTCTTCTATGCATGAGGTCATAGGAGGGGAGTAGAAAAAGACTAAAAAAAGATGGTTTTGTAGATAACGTTCTAAAGAAATACCCCTTTAAAGAGTCTGAGACTGCTGGCTGGCATTCACCGTCTAAGGTGGATGTGGCCATTGTCAGATTGGCCAAAAAGACGGCCTTGCCTGTAGATGATGCCACTGGGTTCAGAGACCCTATGGATAGGTGTAATGGATTCCCGGTACTGCAGGAGTGGAGCACCAGAGAGACTTTTTTTCGGAAGTAGGTGGAAGTATAAGTCCTGGATACTGTGCAGGAGTGGACACAATGCTGAAGTGAATGCTGGAACAATGCTGGAACAATGCTGGAGTTGAGCTGGAACAATGCAGCACTGTCCCAGCTCAACTCCAGCACGTCCCAGCTCAACTCCAGGAGTTGAGCTGGGACAGTGCTGGAGTTGAGCTGGGACAGTGTGGAGTGAGTGGGACGTGCTGGAGTTGAGCGGGACCGTGCTGGAGGAGCTGGGACCGTGCTGGAGTGAGCTGGGACCGTGCTGGAGTTGAGTGGGACCGTGCTGGAGTTGAGCTGGGACCGTGCTGGAGTTGAGCTGGGACCTGCTGAGTTGAGCTGGGACCGTGCTGGAGTTGAGCTGGGACCGTGCTGGAGTTGAGCTGGGACCGTGCTGGAGTTGAGCTGGGACGTGCTGGAGTTGAGCTGGGACCGTGCTGGAGTTGAGCTGGGACCGTGCTGGAGTTGAGCTGGGACCGTGCTGGAGTTGAGCTGGGACCGTGCTGGAGCTGAGCTGGGACCGTGCTGGAGCTGAGCTGGGACCGTGCTGAGCGAGCTGGGACCGTGCTGGAGCTGAGCTGGACCGTGCTGGAGCTGAGCTGGGACCGTGCTGGAGCTGAGCTGGAACAAACAGGAGGGCTGAGGAACCAGGGAACCCAAGGACGCCAAGACAAGCGACGATCAGGCGTCCGTGTCTCCACTCCTGGAGCACGCCCCGGTGGACCGTCGTCGGAGTGGGAGAACAGGTAAGTTCCTTACAGTACCCCCTCCACGGGGGGGGGGCACAGGACCACTAGAACCAGGTTTGAAAGGTAATTTCTTATGGAAGGCTCTAACTAACCAGGGAGCCAAATCCCTTCCAATGAACAAGATATTGAAGAGTTCCTAGAATATCTGAAATCAAGGATTTCCTAAAACTTCAAATAATTGTTGTCCGTCAACCAAAACAGGAGGAGAGGAAGGATTGAGATTAGACAATTGGTTAATAACAACTGGTTTGAGTAGTGAAACATGAAAGACATTAGGAATCTTCAAAGTAGGAGGCAAATCAAGTCGAACAGGCGAGAGACTAATTACTTCAGAAATGGAAAATGGTCCGATAAATTTGGGGCCCAGCTTAGGTGTAGGAATGAGTAAATGAAGGTTCTGGGAGGATAATCAAACCTTATGTCCAATAGTATTCTGAGGAGCTGGTCTACGTCTTCTGTCGGCTGCCTTCTTCTGAACTAAGGAAGATGTGACTAAATTGTTTTTGTAGAATCCCAAATAGCTGACGTGAGAAAGCATATCATCGGCCCTAGGGGGAAAAAAAGTCTTGAGGGAAACAGATTGGATTTTGTCCAGAGTTGCAAAAAAAGGAGAGGTTCCAGAGGATGAATGTGGGGTATTGTTGTAAGCAAATTCTGCCCATGGTAGAAGGTCAGACCAATCATTTTGAGAGACAGAAATATGATATCGGAGAAATTGTTCAAGGATTTGGTTAACCTGTTCAACAGCACCATTGGATTGAGAAAGGTATGCAGAGGAAAATTGAAGTTTGATGTTTAAGGACTTACACAATGCCCTCCAGAATCTGGATACAAATTGTGTTCCTCTATCAGACACGATTTCAATGGGTAGCCCATGCAAGCAAAAGATATGGAAACAAATAAATGAGCAGGTTACAAGGCAGAAGGCAATTTGAGAAGAGGAACAAAATGTGACATCTTGCTAAAACGCTTAATAGTTACTCATATTACGGTATGCTTCTTGGAAGGGGGTAAATCCACTATAAAGTCCATGGAAAGATGTGTCCAGGGGCGGGAAGGAATGGGTAGGGGTTGAAGAAGTCCACAGGGAAGACTAGATAAAGCATCTGCTTTTTTATTCTTAGTTCCTGGGCGGAAAGTGAGAATGAAATTGAAGCGTGAAAAGAAAAGTGCCCAGCGGGCCTGTCTGGAATTAAGTCTTTTGGCAGAATGAATATACTCCAGATTTTTATGGTCAGTGAAAATGGTTATTGGTAGAATAGAGCCTTCTAAAAGATGATGCCACTTTTCAAGAGCAAGTTTAATAGTTATAAGTTCACGATTGCCAATATCGTAATTTTGTTCACAAGAAGAGTAACACTTAGAAAAGAAAGCACATGGATGAAGTTTTTCTTTTAACCCTTGTCTCTGGGAAAGAATTGCTCCAGCACCAATATCAGAGGCGTCAACCTCGATGAAAAAAGTTAATTGAGGATCAGAGTGGACCAAAACGGGCAGAGGCAAATGCGGTTTTAAGTCTTTCGAAGGCTTCCAGAGCTTCCTTAGTCCATGCATTGGGTTTTCCCCCTTTACAGATGAGATTCAAGATTGGAGAAATGATAGAGAAGTTTTTGATAAATTGTCTATACTAATTGGCAAACCCATTGAAAGGTTGAATGGCTTTAGTGGAGAAAGGAATGGACCAATCAAGAATGGCAGAGACTTTGGAAGAATCCATTTCTAAATCTCTGGCAGAGATGATCTATCCAAAAAATGGGACTTTAGAAACTTCAGAGACATTTCTCAAGTTTAGCATACAGATGATTAAGTCGTAGTCTGGAAAAAACTTGACTAAGGTGAATGCGATGAGTGTGTAAGTCTTGTGAAAAAATTAAAATCCAGGTAGACGACTATGGAGTTGCCCAACAAGTCTCTGAATATGTCATTGATTAATTGCTGGAAAACAGCCGGGGCATTACATAATCAAAATGGCATGACCAGACATTCAAAGTGGCCGTCACGGGTATTGAAGGCTGTTTTCCACTCCCCCTTACGAATTCTGATCAAATTGTAGGCTCCTCTAAGGTCAAATTTTGAAAAAATGGTGGCTCCTTTCAGTTGGTCAAATAATTCGCTAATAAGAGGAAGAGGATAACGATTATAAATCGTAATTTTATTCAGGCCTCTATAATCAATGCAAGGATGGAGACTACCGTCCTTTTTCTCAACAAAAAGGAATCTAGCCCCAGCAGGAGAGGAGGAAGGATGAATAAAACCCCGGGAAAGATTATCTTGGATACATTGTCTCATTGCTACAGTTTCGGGCTGGGACAAGTGGGAAAGTACTTCCACAAGGGGTCATAGTTCCAGAAGGAAGATCAATAGGGCAGTCATAGGGAAAACGAGCAAGTTTCAGCAGATTTTTTACAAAAAACGTCTTTGAAATCTTGGTAAGCTTCTGGAAGGGATGGAGAGTCTTTCTTAGAAGAGAGAGTTGAGCAATGGAGAGTGGGTAGAGATAAACAGTTAGAAATGCAATTTAAATTCCAGGCAGTAATTTCACTAGCAGACCAGTTTATGGATGTGCCAGGGGAGACCCAGAATAATAGGTGTGGAGGGGCAATGGATGACAAAGAAAGATAAGTTCTCCTTATGGAGCGCCCCAGTTAAGAGAAATAAGTGTGTAGTGACTTGCGTAACAAATTCAGATGTCAGTGGTCTGTTATCAATGGCAAGGATCTGGAACGGAGTACATAGAGGAAGAGTAGGAATATCATGTTGTTGCACAAAGGAGAAATCAATGAAGTTGCCTGCAGCTCCAGAGTTCATGAAGGCATCCAAGGACAGGGTTTTAGAGTCCAATCTTATGGAAACTGGAACAAGAAGATGGTGGGAAGGATACAGAGGAGAGGATTTATCTTTGCCTAGAGGATTCTCTCCCCTGACCTCTAGGCAGGAGAGTTTTCTGGCTTTACAGGACAAACTGGCAAAATGGCCGAAACCAGCACAATATAAACAGTCCACAGGATCGCCCAGAGTTTCTCCTCAGGAGATAAGCGAGTACCACCTATCTGCATTGGTTCTTCTGCCGGGAGAGTTGACGAACAGGGTACAGGCTTCACAGAACGAGGTCCAAACCGGGATGGAAATTGATGGTCACGGTTCTTTTCAGCCAGACGCTCCCAGAAACGTGTATCTATACGGATACATAGGCTAATAAGGTCTTCCAGCAGGGGAGGAATTTCCCTAGATACGAGATCGTCCTTTATACGATCTGTAAGACCCTGTAAAAACACCTTCCGGAACAATTCAAGGAAATTAGTAGTATTAGAGGTTAAAGGATTGTCCTTTTCCCATAGAGGAGAGGCCCAGGCCAGGGCTCCCCCTTCAAGCAAGGCAATAATATAACCCACTTTAGCCCGGTCAGAGGGAAAATGGGATGGTGGCAGTTCAAAATGAATTTGGCATTGGTACAAAAATCCTCTACAGCCTTGGGGATTGCCGTTATATCATGGAGGAGCAGGAATACAAGGTTCTGGACCACCCAGGAAGACCGGAGCCAGCGGGGCAGGAGGCTGAGTACTGAATGAGTACTCCAGTGCTAGAGTTGAGCTGGAACAGTGCTGGAGTTGAGCTGGAACAAACAGGAGGGAACCCAAGGACGCCAAGACAAGTGACAATCGGGCGCCTGCGGGAAGAAGGAGAGCTCATTTAAACTTTTGCGGCATGACTGCGTGGTGAAGTCACGGCGCCGTTCATGCGAGATGCGCAAACGAGCGTCCGCGTCACCACTCCAGTTCTCCCAGCAGACCGTCGTCAGAGCGGGAGAACAGTTCCTTACAATAGGCGATCAGTTTATAATCTAAAGAAGGTTTAAATGGCAGCGGGGGGGCTTGCCGCACAGTGGCTGCATTAACCTCAGTGTCTTGAGCCCGAAAGGAATGGCTAACCAATATTCAGGACGCAGTAGAAAAGAATGGGAAGAAGTCTGGTACATAGCTGGTAACTATGCTCGAAGACTGCAAACTGGTGTTGGAGTTTGTGGCAGAAGCTTTAATTGATCTTCGATGTTAAAAGGTTATTCGGAGAAAGCATAGATGCTCTAATGAAAAGAACTTCTGGTGGGAAAAGGGTATTTAAAAGACCTAGACATTACTCCACTTTTAGAAAAGAAAAGGAAAAGTATTATCCTGGAAAGGAAGGGCAAAAGCAACAAAGTTGGAAAGTAGGCCAGCAAGCAAATTTCTTTGCAGGAAAGATTTTGGCAGCTATTGGGGGGCAATCCTCCTTTCAACAATGAGATGAGGTTGGCCCTGCCTTTGAATGTAGGAGGAAGATTAAGCCTATTTGCAAAGGTATGGGCCAAAACCATATTTGATGATTGGATCAAGATCATAAGTCATTGTACAATCAAGTCTTTCGAAGTCCGAAAAAAAGAAATACTCATTCTGGAATATATTCAACAATTGGTTCCAGTTGGGGTATGATTGGGGCAGTCGAGAGCAAATTGAGAATTTTATTCTTGGCTGTTTCTGGTACGATAAGCATCAGGGGCCTGGAGGCCCATGTTCGACCTAATAAACCTGAACAAGTTTGTGAACATCAGAAAGTTCAAGAATTGTTGGGTTCAATTATCCAAGCGGGATACAAGGAAGCATGGATGGTGAAGTTAGATCTAAAAGGCGCCTATTTTCACTTCCCGATTCATGTAAATGACACATATAGGGCCGCACCTTCCTACTGCTCCATTCCCTGCAGTATTTGGAACCAAAAGAAGTAATAAATGAAGGTGACACCCTGCAGGAGTGCTGCAAACACTTTGTGTTTATTGATCCGACATATTTCTACCCACAAACGGGCATTTGTCACTTGACAAAGGCTCGTTTGTGGGTCGAAACATGTCGGATCAACTCTCCTGCATGGCGTCCCCTTCCTTTATTACAAGTAAGAAGACCCCAAGACAACTTAGACTGCAGACTAGTGATTGCCAATAATGTAAAATGGCTTCTGTCATGGTGGATGGATCCGTTGAACCTAATGGTATGGAAATCTATAGAAGAGCCGTAATGGGTTCCTCTTAGCACAGATGCTTCATCAAGGGGCAGAAGCTCACATGTAGGTCTAATAATGGTCCAGGGGACCTCGTCAGCAGTCAGCGTGCCCTCAAACATAATAGAACTAAGGGCAATCTTAAGGGCATTAGTAGCTCTACGAGAAAATTATAAAAGGAGCTTATGTGAAAATAATTTCAGACAACACCACGGCAGTTGCCTATGTCAAAAACATGGGTGGTACAAGGAACAAGACACTGAAGAAACAGGTACGATATTTTTATGGGCAATAAAGCATCAAGAGGATTAACGGCGGTCCATACTTCAGGAACATAGAATATGAATGTCAAGAGGAACATAGAATATGAATCAATGACAACAGGTCTTCTCTATGTTTTCCCTCCAGTGATGGTTGTATTAGTCCCTTGGTTACCTCTATTGAAAGCAATATCAGTAGAAGATCCGGTTAAGATTTGGATGTTTCAAGGATGGTTGTCCCAGGGCCCAATTCAGATGGAGGAAGATCAGCAGCTTTCATCGATGGCCTGGAGACTGAAAGGCTAGGTTTAAAGAGCATGTCCACCCCCAAACTAAAATTTATCTCAATTTTGGCACCACTGTAGTTTACAAAAATGCTTACCTTACATCTCTGCTCCTTATGGTTCTCCTACAGTGCTTGTCCAAAGTCCAGGAAACTAAGGAATAATAGCTGTCTTCCTGCAAAAAGGTCTCTGACTCCTGTGTTGACTCTGGGAGGTATTCTGGCATGCGCAGGGGAGCCCTTTCTCCCCTCCCATCCATCTATGGCTGGCCATCCACCTAGCATGTAGTGTAGCCTTTTTCTGTAGTGTAGGGCATCCCTGTCTGCCCCTAACTGCCTTGTCATTTTGTTTTTAAAAAAGAATGTTACTTGCAGCCCTTAGTTCCCGTGGCGCTCTCCATTGATGGCAGCAGCATCTGTGATTGGTTGCCTCTCAGCCAAACACAGCTGCCGATCTGGCCCCTGCTTGCAAGTTCCGGCAACCAGGGAGCCAGATCAGTGCCGGATCAGTGGTCGAGGGGCTGTAAGTAACATTCTAAATCTTTTTTTAACATTATGACACGGCAGTTGAGGTGGTGTCCTACATTATATAAAAAAAATTTATTAGGGTGGTTTGAAGAAGTTATTGATTTCCTGAAGGCTTCAAGGAAACTGTCCACTTCAGATCAATACTATAGGGTCTGGGAACAATTTGTAAAGTTTTCTTGGGAGAAGATTCATTAACTCCAGATGCCAACCTGATAGTTAAGTTCTTATTTTCTGGGCTTGATTATGCTGTAATAAGTGTAAAACCGCTGGTGTCTTCTTCAAAACCCCTGTGGAATCTTCCTTTAGTCCTTCAAACATTGATGGGATCTCCCTTGGATCCATTAGAAAAAAGCGTCAGATTGGTTCCTAACTCTAAAAGTGGTATTTTTAGTAGCAAAAGTACCTCCGCATGTAGAGTGGGAGAATTGTCCGCATTGTCGTGGAGAGAACCAGATACTGTCGTTTTTCATTATCGAGTGAGACTCAAGCCTGCATTAAAATTTTTACACAAAGTTTTGTCAAGATACCATATAGAGTTAGATTCTGTGAACACCCAAAGTCAGACTTGGAAAAGTCATGGCATTCTTTAGATTTGGTGCGACTAATAAAATACAATCTAGAAAGAACATCTCAATGGAGAAGATCAGACAGACCGTTTCTAATTCCAAGAGGTAAAAAAAAAGGATTAGAACCATCAAAGAGAGGTTATGGCTAGTGACAACTATAGCAGAGGCTTATCAGATCAGAGGAGAGACCAGAGGTTGAAAGCTCATTAGACAAGGGCACTAGCAACGTCTTGGGTGATGCAAGCAAAGGCACCACTTGAAAATATTTGTGAGGCAGCCAGATGGTTTATTAATACATACTGTAATTTCTGTTTCAGATCACTTATGGACAGCATTCACCAGAGGTACTTCCCTTCCGTTTTGTGTATATTGTTTATTTTGACAGACTTTATAAAGAGGAGGAGGCAGAGCTTTATAGTGATGTTTCCTGTTCAAACCCAGGGGACCTGAACCGGTGCGGTGAATGTTGTCCAGGAGAGGTAACCAGAAACAGAAATTACAGTATGTATTAATCAATTTCCTGTTTTTTCTTCCTTGCATCTATTCCCCTCTTTAAGATAATATCTTACTAGTCGCGGCTGGAATTGATTGCTACAGCTAAGTCTGTTATCTACTAGAACCCCCAAATCTTTTTCCATTTTTATGGTTTAGTTGGCACAAGGATTGTTAAACCCCAAATGCATCACCTTACAATTATCAACATGAATCTCATCTGCCAATCTGCTGCCCAATTTCAGCAATTGCACATTGAAGCATTGAAGAACTATTTATTTTCTTTATTTCATTTATTAATAAACTATTTACAAGTTACAACATGTCTTTGTCATTATGTCATTTGTTGAATCATATACATCAAAATAGTATTCAGGTTTTTAAAGAGTTGTGACATATTAGGTATCTGCTTGGAGGATTACTCATTTGCTTCCAGTGTGAAACTCTTTATTTGGGTCTGGGTTCCAATCTGTAACAGATAAAAACTTATCAGGTAGAAACAAAATGCTGCTGATTTCGGTGGTATGAAACATGTCTATCTATTAGCTTATAAAATATTAGCTTATAAAAGATAATTTATATTTAGCTAAACTAAGTGCATGTTCACCCCCATTAACAATTGTTTAACCCTAAAACTCCCTCATACACCTATTTCACAATACTTTTTCCCTAAAGCTCCCACAACAAGTCCTTTACCTCAAAGTTTGCTGGTCCCTCGCCAAGCTGTAGAAGCTTGCTGGTGGGCTTCAAGGTAATTTTCTTGTTGCAGGAGCTTTGAGTAGTAAGTTAAGTATTGCAAAATAGGTAAATGGGAGGGTCCTGGTTGTAGGGTTGAAAGATTGTTATAGGTGGGGACATGCCATGTTTGTAAGATGCATGGGCTAATAAAAGTTTAGAAAAATGTGCATTTTAACATGTTGGCTTATCTTATGGCAGAATAAAGAGCGTTCACTAATAGAGCTGCAGAAGATCTTGGATAATCTTGACTGCTATCTTAAACTTCGCACATATCTTGTGGGAGAGAGCATCACTCTTGCAGACATTGCCGTATCATGTTGTTTGATTAGTCCCTACACTAAAGTAAGTTTACCTTTTGTATGCCCAGCTCTGTATACCAGTTTTTTCTGTTTATTTGGATCATGGAAGGATAAAAACAAGCACAGACTAAAGCCTACCATATGCAAGTAAAATTTATTTACAATCCCATCTGCAATACCTTAAGCAGCTTTGATCACCACTTTTCGATTGAATTTTGATTGAAAAATATAGATTGGTTGTACCATTTTGAAATTATTGATTGGTGTATGGCGTAGTAGTTCTTTTGGGTGTAAAGATAGGAAAAACTGTTCCAGTGAAATTATTCTAAATGCCTAGTTTGTACCTGGTAAATGCATTATTAGTGACTGTAATGGACTTTCATGTGTGACGAACCAAGTTTCCTCTCACTCAGACCTCTAGTTAACTGCTTTCAGTAACACATTCCCTATAGTGAATGAGGCTGCTTTAAGAAAATATTAGCACTAAGTTAGGTTTGTTCTCAAAATAGTGAAACTTTTTCTAAACTTTTATCATGTTAGATGATTTAAGACATAAAATATTTGATTTTTTTTTTTTTATTTATTTTTAGAATGTATATTCCTTTAAACTTAGTTACTACGGTACCAACTTAAGCCTTGTATTTTATCCTTCCAGGTTCTTTCTCCTCAAAGAAGACATAAACTACTTAATGTAACACGCTGGTTCTTGACTTGTGTTAATCAACAGGAGTTTAAAAAGATACTAGGAGAGGTGACGTTAACATCAGGTATATTGGAGGAGCTGTGTCTGGGGCAGAGAAATCTGAAAAATATGTCCTTTATGACACAATGTTGCAGTTGCCACCAATAAATGTTGTTTGCTAGGTGAGATGCTCAGTTTTGTTTGTAGGCAGTAATCTGGGTTAAACATTATCAGAATAAATCCTGAGGTGGGAAAACACAAGATATGAGTATAGCGTGTGTACCTTTTGCTACATTTATTATGGAAGAACTTAGAAACTGCTTACAGTAAGGTTGCCTGTACTTCTGGTTGGAGCTAATTATTTAAACTTGTGTGTGGATTGCTGAACTGTTCAAACCAGCATTTTTATTGTTTTGCTCACCCTCAAATTTAAAGGACAACTCCACCCTCATAAGAACATCTTTTAGAAAGAATGGCCTCTTTAAAATATGTTGATATATCATAGTTTGTCCTATGAATTCATTACTGTATGCCTGTTATGCTTCTGGATGCCTCATGGAAACTGATCAATTTAGAAACCTGTACTGAGCCTGGGCATGCTCAGAAGAGGCAGACGGGATTCACATTTAGTCATTGGCTGTGATGTCAACTGTCAAATCCATAACTGACAGTTGCTAACTGGAAGAATCAGGAAGCAGAAACAGGGAAACAGGACATTGTGCAGGGTTTCAGGTTAGACTTATATATTTCAGATTTCAAACTATTACCGTTTAGGGTTTTGTGGGGTGATTTACCTGTATGTAAGTTTTCATTTTGGGGCTGGACTTGCACTTTAAGGGACATGCAAATGATAATGTAAGGTACATGCAAAATAGACTGGTATAAGGGGAATATATATGTCCATATATTATCAGGCTTTATAGAACTCTTAAAGGATCACTATACTCACTCAAACAACTTTGTATAATCTTAAAGTACAATGTTAGGGTACTAAAATAAGGTTACTTAAATGTGTGTCTGTGCCTGCTTTGTTAGTGAATTTTCAATGTTTAGTAACTGCTCCTAACTGTTTCCCCCTATTAGTCACTACCCACTTGTAAATCCAGCCTACACTGGATACATTTACATAATAGAGCCTTCACAGCCTGACACTATACAGCTTATTAACATATCTTCCTGACACTGCTGAAAGTAGGTAGGGAAGGGGGGCTGCTGCTGCTGTGTGAGAAACTTCTCCCTAACAAGCATGCTTGGGGGGGGCTCCTGTAAGTGACCTCCTGGGACACACTCCTGAAGATAGACAGACAGACATAGGCAGACACACAGATACAGAGATAGACAAACATATATATATATATATATAATCTACAGACAGACAGAGCGATAGATAGATAGACAGAAAGGAGACCAATATGAATAATAAGCTTATTATATTTGGGGTTGTATTAATGTTTTGACATGTTTTGGGAGATCCTAGTAAGAGGTCACTGGAGGGACACAAATTAGTTCACCTGGTTTGAGTGACAAGTTTTTCCCTGTACATGCTGTTATTTAAAATGAAGATTTCTGAGAATCTACAGCTCATATCTCAAATCTGAAAAATGTGTTGGAGTAGTGGACCAATACAACAAGGTACGATTTTTGAAAATTTGTTTTTTGGAAGTTGGTCATCCAAATGAAACTGTCAATTCATATCACTGGACTGATTTTACATGAAATCGATGTATTGGTATTGTTACTTAAAGGAGAACTAAACCGAATTTTTTATACTTCCTAATCTAAAAGCATCCCCCCACCAGGAATATCAATAGAATGCAAACTACCACTCCAGTAAATAACATTAAAGGGACAGTTCAGTGGAAATTATCAATATTTGTTAAATTGTTAGTTTGTCTAATGAATACTTAGTTACATATTCTCTCCCATTTTGAAAAATCAGTTGATTTCATACCCTTTGCTGTTCCCTGCTGTTGACATTAGTGAGCTGACATTTCAGGTTCTGTAATGGTCCTTCTTCTTCCCAAGATGCACTACATCCTTGGAATGTTCCTAACAGTAATTCCTACTGATTGGCTGTTGGATGGGTAAAAGATGCTCAGATCTCTACTGAGCAACTGAATCAACCCAGGCGCTGGGTCAAGGGAAAGACCATTACGGTCTCTACTGGGGGGTCCTGCAAACAGGGAGTCAGTATTTCGGTTGCAGTTATTTATACACAGACAAAATGCTGAATTGGCAGATTAAGGTCATTAGGATGAAAAACTACTGCTCTTTTTTCTGAAAAGCATATGTATTTGCACTGAACTTCCCCTTTAATGTAAATATTATCCCCTGAAAAACAGGCTAAAATTACTGTGTGCATGTGCACTCTGGCCACACCTTCTGACCCCTTCTGATACCCTGCTTATTATGGACTGTAAGAGGATTGAATAAAGATTACTAGTACGTAAGGGGGCCATACACATGTGGCCATCATCACTGATTCACAGAAGATTCCATTGAGAATTATTGTGAATTTGCGGTGATTCAATTAACAATGCACTGTATATGGATCAGGTTTAAAAATAGGTTTGGCAATTGGGCCTGGTAGACCTACGGAGTCTAATTGTGGCGTTTCATCTGCAGGTACCGGGACAGGAGGATTTAAATCAATACTTTCAGTAGCAGCCTCCATAGCTTAATACAGAGAACAAATATACAGAGAAAACAGGGAGTATAAATGGTATTACCAGCACTGCTACCACCAATTTGTACCAGCTCACTGCTTTATGGAAGGATTATGGGTAGCATGGCACACAGTGGGTTACTCTGGTGGTCTGGCACAAAACACAGTGCACATAAACAGGTTCCCCACATAACATCTGCAGCAATCACTTTGAATATTGACGAGGCATGTATATTGTGTGTCCTTGTAAGTTGGTGTACACTTATCTGTTGCCTCAGAGTTTGTATCCAATAAGGTAAAATGTCTGTCCAATAAGCTGTCCTCCCAACAGGTGGTAACACACTACAATCTACTTTCACTTTCTGTCCTCCTAGCCATATAGAGCAGGGATGTCTTGTCTTTTATTACTCACTGATGCCACCTGCAGGCTGGAGATGTTATATAAGGAGCCTTGGTGTATATATCCATTACAATACACATCACATCCTGTGTAGCAGACAAAACCTTTTTCTGGATTACACTTCCTTTCACATGGAGCAGACACAGGGGTGGGGTTTAAGCTGCCATTTGACCATTCCATTTTGAAATAGGGATCTCAGCTCTGTAAGTAAGTTTATGTATTTTGTATATTTTGTGTTGTACCTAATATACGTCAGTGCTATTCTTTATATACATTTACTGATGGTCATTTAAATGGTAATAGTGAGATAGTACACACATACATATACACCTTTCCTATATGTAATATCATATACCCCCCACTATATATATATATATATATATATATATATATATATATATATATATATATATATATATATATAAAATGTGTATGCAGCAGCATCATCGGAAAGTATCCTTTTTCAAGCAGTCAAACAAGCCTTGAATTTAATCACACATGAATAGCATTATATAATTGGAAACAGGAAATTGATACCATCAATACAATTACAATGTATCACTTCGAAGTGGATACAAATAAAAGTTACAGTGACCCCCTGTGATATATCTGGGAAAAGAAACACACCTATAATAAAAACACATATAGATCGTAATCTCTGTTCAAACCTGATGGGGCTAAGCTTTTTAATCTATCAATCCACCAGACTTCCCTCCTTTTGAGGGCACGTCTGGAGTCTCCTCCCTTAAAGGGGTCCAATTTGATCTGCTCTAGAATAGTGAATTTAATTTGATCTGCTGAGTGACCTTTTTCCACATAATGTTGCGGTATAGGTAAAGTTAGCTGCAGAGTTTGGATGGAGGACCTATGCTGTGTGAGCCTCATTTTCATCTTTTGCGTGGTCTCACCTACATAGAGGAGGCCTCCTAATAAGGGGAGATGTGAAAGAGTCTGTGGTGTGAAAGATAGGCTTGATGCAGTATATGGAACTGCATCAGTTTGTTTGGGGCAGACGGGGACACAAGAAGGTGGCTTTCGGCCAGATCCTTCCAACCTTCAGTGGTTAAGGAGGGAATGAGTGCCATCCATTTGCTCAAAATGTTTGTAGTGTCCACCCCCAATTTGGCATTGAGTAGACAAGTAAAAGTTTGGATATAAGACGCCTCTCCCCCCAGCTCCGAGAATCTGAATTATAGGGTGTGCGTGTAGATTTATGGTGTCGCTCGACATTCTGTGATGAGACAGTTGCATAGTTGAAGGTATCGAAACCAGGAGGAGTTTGTGAGATTGAGCCTATTTTTAAGTTCTTCAAATGACTTACGCTCCTGTATAATGTGGCAAAAAAAGGGTGATTCCTTTGTTTATCCAGAAGTTAACAGATGGAAGTATGGCTAGTTAAGGATATGAAGGGTTGTGCCAGAAAGGGGTTTGTTCCAATGTGCCTTTGATATCAAAAATTCGATTAACTAGTTTTCATATTTTAAATTGTTGTTTGTGAAGCGGGGTACGTCCGGAGGGAAGATTGTTGGATTGGAAGTCTGAGAATGTTAAGGGAACATAGTGTGTGATTTAAAGGTACAGCTTTGCAATGGACTGAACTTTGATTTGCACTGTACATTCCCTTAAAGAGCATGTGTGTGTATACTAAGTTCATTAGCCAGTGTTGTCAGTCCTCCAGTTCATTAGCCAATGTTGTCACAGCCCCACACCATCCGATCATTTGTTTGTCCGATCCTGGCTCTGAGCAAGTAAAAAAAAAAAAAGAGGAAGCCTCAGAGGCGGAAACAATTTCTCTCCTTGCAGTGCTCCTGGTGGCAAGTTGTTTGGACTTTGGAGGGACTTTACAGGAGAACCATTTGGAGCAGGGATGTAAGGTAAGGATTTTTAAACACTACAGAGTGGGGCCAGTAGTGGGTTAAATTATAGTTTTGGGGGTGGACATGCCCTTTAACCACATCCGTACACATGCAGATAAGAATGTTAAATGGGAATGATGGTCTTTAAATTGGGTGTAACCTGAACAAAGTGGGCATGGACTGACGCATCTCTTCTCCCGATGTGTCCCTCTTTTGCATTTTAAAATGTTTGGAGGTATGTTTACAAATGTTGTTAGGAAGGTTAATTGGGGATGAGATCTGGCCTAGAATCCGGCATTGTATCGGGCACACCACATGGTTTACCAGATTTGTGGCTCGGCTAACCCACAGTGATTTTGAATGGGTCAGGTTTGATTAGAAAGCTGGGGGTGTGGTTCTGTTGAATTTTGGATGCAGGTTGGAGTTGGAAAATCGGGCAACCCGTGGTACTCTGCAAGTGTGTATGTATATATATATATCTAATATATATATATATATATTATATATTATATATATATATAATATATATATATATTTAATTTTTTCCCCCTTGTTATTTTTTTTAGATTGTGTTACTGTTAATGCAACTAATGCAACTTTAGGCCTGCCAAAAACTGCAAACCAATTGAAGAAAGAGTCAAAGAAGAAAGAGAAGCTGGAGCGGTTCCAACAGAAGCAAGATAAAATGAAAGAGCAGCAGGGGGAGGTAAGCAGGGATTGTAAGTTTATTTTCATACATAGTATCGCCACTGTCTTTTTCAAATTTGTACCTACATGTCCCTCTAAATACAGAAAAAGCCAAAGCCAGAGAAAAAGGACAAGAAGGAACTAGGAGTGATAACATATAATATTCTGACACCTGCAGGTGAAAAAAAAGGTGAGGGCTTGATCAATTTCAACTTTTTAGACGGGGAATGTAGTGACATTTCGTTGTTTTTTTTTTTAAGCAACTTAAGAGTGTAGCCTATTTGTTCCTCTCCTTACCCACAATCTTGTCTTTATTTTAGACATTTCCACCCCAATGCCTGACTCCTACAGTCCTCAGTATGTAGAATCTGCTTGGTATGCATGGTGGGAAAAGGAGAAATTCTTCAAACCAGAGTATGGAGTAAGTTGGAGATGTGTGTTAATACTATTACAGACTTGTTTACCCTGAGGTGCAGGGCCAGAAAATTATCTGTTTAATATTGCAACTTGCCAACACTTTGCAACATTCTGAAATCAGCCCTAATTTTGTTTTTAAGTCATAATTCTACTATTCAGTACTTCTTCTTTGCAGAGTTAGCTACAAGAAGATTACCGTATATACTCAAGGATAGAGTTAGCTAGAAGATTACCATATATACGGATAAACCAAGAAATTTGACCTTTAAGGAATAGTTCACTCTCAAAGTGAACTATTCCTTTATTGTATTGATATCATGCGAGCTATAGCTGTACAGAATGCAGAAGCGGGGGGAGATTTCATTGTGGCCGCAGTGGATCACGCGGCCACACTGGTAGAAAGGTAACTTTCTCCTTACCTTCGTTCCCTGACCCTGCACTATTGATTCAAGAACGGGAGGCAAGGCATAGCTCCTTAACCTCCCGGGATTCAATCAATACAATAAAGGAATAGTTCACTTTGAGAGTGAACTATTCCTATAAAATCATCCTGAAAGTCTCTTCTCTGCTTTTACTCGGGTCTGGGCTGAAGGAACAGCTGTACAAAAAAAACTGCTAGGAAAACAAAAGCTGTACCCTGTAACACACAAAATTCTCTTGATTTCGGTGGGCTAGGCAATTGTTGTCCTGCTCACTCAGATCAGCCTAGACTGCAATGGAAATGGAAAAAAAAACAGGATTCAACAATAGAGGGACTGTGTATGGAACTTTCTATAGGGCTGCGTATGGGACTTTCTATGGGGCTGTGTATGGGACTTTCATTTGAACTGTGTATGGGACCTTCTTTGGGGCTGTGTATGGAACTTTCTATGGGGCTGTGTATGGGACTTTCTATGGGGCTGTGTTTGAGGCTTTCTATTGGGCTGTGTATGGGACTTTCTATGGGGCTTTGTATGGGATTTTCTATGGGGCTGTGTATGGGACTTTCTATGGGGCTGTGTTTGAGGCTTTCTATTGGGCTGTGTATGGGATTTTCTATGGGGCTGTGTATGGGATTTTCTATGGGGCTATGTACAAGGTTTTCTATGGGGCTGTGGAACTATATATGTATAGTGTATACATGTATGCGTATAGGATAAAGTCATCCCTCGGTTTATACTCAAGTCAAGCTGTTTTCGTGGTTTATCAGTTAAAAATGAGTACCTCGGTTTATATTTGGGTTGGCTTATACTCCAGTATATACGTTCCATTTTTTTGGGTGCATGGCAGATGCAAAAGAATAGGGTAGAGTCAGAGGTTTATCACAAAGCAATCTTCTTTCAGCTGTATTAGTATTTAAATGTAAGAATGAGGACTCCTACCTCCTGTAATATACTTTGCAGGGATTTTCCTTTTTTATGATAAATGCCCTTTAAAACCTATAGGAAATCCCCAGACTAACATATAGCATTAAAGGGAAAATCTCCAGTAATGCTTTATAGATATTATTTTATCTATATTGAACATTTTTGTTGCTTTGGCTACTAATTTTGGTTGCTGCCTGCTACTAAATATAAGCTACACAGTATTTTTAAGACTTATATCTATAAACTATAATATCTGTGTGAGCATTTTTTGATATCCTTGTTCTGTTGGGTCTGCTTTGATTTGTAGAGGACCAGTATTTCGGAACCCAATCCGAAGGGAATGTTCATGATGTGCATTCCTCCGCCAAATGTGACAGGATCCTTACATTTGGGACATGCTCTTACAAATGCAATCCAGGATTGTTTAACACGATGGTGAGTAACTACTAAGAAAAGGGAGGAAATAGTATACTGATCTGGGGAGGCCCTTCATAAGCCTACACATACATATAAGGCCTGTGGTAGAACTTAAAAATGCCCAAAAACCAGATTTGTTAAATAAAAAAGCAGCAAAGGATGTGGAGGAGATCTAGGCAAAATACCCTAATACTAAATTATGCATATGCATAAATTATGCATATACTGGGACCGTCTGGACCATTCAGGCACCATAGCCACCACACATGTACCTGCCCTGGTGTATAGTACTGTTTTTTGCTGTACCTCTAGGACCGTTAATGTCTGATGTGACTTAATAGTTTTAAAAGGTAGTGTTTAGGGTGAAAGCTTTTATTGTAGGGGTATGGATACATGTAGACATATAATATCCACTGTTTTATAGGCATCGCATGCGAGGAGAATTAACGTTATGGAACCCTGGTTGTGATCATGCAGGTATTGCTACACAAGTGGTAGTAGAGAAAAAGTTATGGCGAGAACAAGGGAAGAACAGACATGATCTTGGCAGAGAGCAGTTTATAGAGGAGGTGTGGAAGTGGAAGAGAGAGTAAGTACTCTGCTATCCTTTTTTTGTCTTATTTTTCTAAAATGTATAATCATTTTTATACACATTGTGTTACACACTGCAGAGTGTGGATAGGTTATAAATGTCTCGCTTATAATGGTAAGGTCTGGCACACACAGACAGAAATATCTGCTGATCGCTTTACCAATCCGTAGTCTGTTGGTCGAGAATTAAAGGGAAAGGGGACACCGATATTTTGTCCAACCGATTTTTAGTTTGATTCAATACCAAAGGACCAGATATGATTTATCAATATATTAGATCTGCGACCAACCAATGTTTCCTAAAAAAAAAAATTAGTCGGGGCAATATTTTGACTATTAGACCAACATATAATTCCTCAAGGTTGATCAGGCATATTAAATGGTGTGTACCAACTTAAGAACCTCCTATGGCATTAGTGTGTGGCAGTTCCTCAAGTTCATCTATCATATTGTCATATTCCTGTAATTGTCCTATTCCTCAAAAGAAAAAATTAAATTGAAATTTTCCTTTCTGTTTTAGAAAAGGTGACAGAATTTACCATCAGCTAAAGATTCTTGGCAGCTCTCTAGACTGGGATAGAGCTTGTTTTACAATGGACCCTGTAAGAAACTATTTGCTTGCCTATTCTCTGCAAGCCTCTTAGTAATAGGTTTATAAACGTTTTTTTTTTTTTTTTGGTCTTTTTTTTATAGAAACTTTCATATGCTGTCCAAGAGGCTTTTATCCGTTTACACGAAGCTGGTGTGATTTATCGTAGCAAGCGTCTCGTTAACTGGTCCTGCACCCTGAATTCTGCAATATCAGACATAGAGGTACAAGAGTGGAAAATATAACCAACATGGGACAGATAGACCTAAAAATTTTGAAATAGAGCAGGAGTAGAAATGGATTGTAGAGGAGTAGTATGCGTGTGCAAGAAGTAAGCACAGTTAATGTGCATAAAGGGACAAATGCAATAGTGAGAGACTGTGGACCAAAACCTGGTAAAAGAAAATTATATCGGTATGATTAGAAAGAGAATGGTAAAAGTGTTTTCTTTATGTATTAGGTTGACAAAAAAGAACTGAGTGGTCGCACAATGCTTCCTGTGCCTGGATATAAAAAGAGTGTGGAATTTGGGGTCCTGGTCTCATTTGCTTACAAAGTTCAAGAGACAGGTAATTTTTCACCAAAATGTATTGGTTTCCCTTATGAAATACCTTATTAAATTAAATACATTATTTTTTAAAATCTTTAATCTCCTGTTCTTTGCACACATCAGGGGAGGAAATTGTTGTTGCAACAACCCGAGTGGAGACAATGTTAGGGGATACTGCAGTCGCTGTTCATCCTGAGGACCAAAGATACAAGGTGAGATATTTACTTGCATATATTAGACAACTAGTAGGCCAAAGGAATATCAAATGTTAAAAAGGCATATTTCTATTGTACAGATAAAGTATTTTAAATGTATAACTAACAGCTGTAAAAGCTACACCTGAAATAAGCAGCATTCAGAAAATCATCAGTAATATTGCAGATGTATATTATTTCTGCATTTCTTCTTTGTTTTTTTGGATGCACAGTCATGATTTCAGAGTTTTCAGGCAGCATTTTCTTGACCGCTCTGGCAGGGAGATTTGCTCACAAAATGTGTCTTCACGTCTAGACTGATGTTTAATGGTTTATTTTCTGTGCAAGCAATAACGCTATAACGCAATAATAGCTATATATCCTATATATCCTTTTCACTTCCCCCCCCCCCCAACCCCACTTTCGCATTAACAATAATTTCAAAAATATGCCCCTAAAGGGACTTATCTGACCCAGTCCCTTGCTTCCTAGGCGCTGCTCCTGTTTCAAGCTCATTTCAAGCAAAATCAGGAGCAGAGAGCTTCTGAGCTGACAGCCACTCTACTTCCTGGTTGTGTCTGTAAGGTGATTGGGCATGATGTCACGTCACACCTTTTATTGACAGCTGCAACTGACAGCTGAGGAGAAGCAGCGAGGGACCGGGTCACGTAAGGAACTTCAGGGGCATATTGGGAAAATATTGTTAATGCGAAAGTGGGGTTTGGGGGGATGGAGATCATTTGTAGCCTGAACATTTTGCCCTTTCAACAACTAAAACAATATCATATTAAAGGGCATGCTCAACCAACAGAATAAAAATCCATGCTTACCTTTCCAACCTCCTAGATAAAGTTACTTCCACACGGTCCCTTACATTTTCACGCCATACTTCTCCTCCCTGGTTATCGCCGCCTATGTAAGCTCAGAAATGTATTTAGAGGAGTCAGTCACACAGACTGCTTTGCCGTGGCAGGGAAAGGTAAGTATTCTGGGCTTCAGGGACGGCATGGAGGAGAGTAACTATAATAAACTCAGGGTTTTGGATGTTGGGGAAGGTAACTAATACTATGGATTTTTATTCTGGGGTGGACATGACCTTTAATCTTAAAAATAAACAATTGAGGCAATATTAAATTCTGAAACCTCCTGGCCTTAAACATATCTCTCTAAACTGATATTACATTTAGTAAAATAATAAATCAGTTTTACAAATACTGTTAAATAAACATAAAATGTGCAGAACTGTCAGATATTCTGTGTACCTTCTGCCCAGAATTTTTTCAACCCGTTATTTTTATTTATTTTCTGTTAAAGATTTTCTTCTATTTCTGCTGCCTTTTCCTTTCGTCTTCAAAGAAGGCACCCCCATCCTGCGATAGGGCCACAAAAAGGGCTCTCAGTCATTGTTTATAAATACAATGTTTGCCAACATAAGTTGCCAGCCAGTCACTGTTCCACTGTGTAATTCCTGCAGTGCATCGCACGTTCGCCCTTCTGAGACGATTTCTAATCCTGCTCGGGAACCCAAATGAAAATCCTTTGGCAATCAGATTGATTCTTTTAGGAGGGGTCTGCATTATCCTCAGCTCATGAGGGTCCCACTCAGGAGTCATTAATGATGATTTGATGATTGATTTTGAATAAATCACTATTCACCTTGAAGTGCTACTTCTTGCTTTGTTCCCAGGGATACTACCATACCTCTGTCTGAAGCAGCTGAGTTCCAGGACCCCTTGAACTAAGCTTTTAAATTGAATTGGGAGATAGCAGCTAGTGAGTCTCCCACTGAATTGCAGAATACATTTTTGAAAAGTTTTTCTGGGTGGTTACCCTTTAAAGACCTCTTTTAACCTGGCTGGCACAGCCTTGCATCCTACTTTTGCTTCAGCCTAGGTGGATAAGGCGATGGAATTATGTTTAATTATATCAGGAATGCCAGTAGGACCCAAATTGGATTGCCATGTTAGATCCAATCCTACTACTTTTGAACGCAATTGTGCACTTAGGAGACGCTGCCCTCTAATCCGGCAGGCTGTTACAGCTGCCAGACATACCCTATGGCTGAAATCATGATAGCAGCAAATCCTGCTTCCAAAAGAGCTCTTACTAGTCTCCCCTTTGTGGGTAGGCTGTTTTTTGGTCTGGAACTGAACAAAATTATGGTGGCTGCACGGGTATCAGAAAAAAAACACCCATCGTAATGTATTCAATATTGCATTTGCACTACTTTTAGACTGTTAAAGTCACGCTGGGGGTAAATCCCCAGGCGCAAATCTGGTCTTGAATACTGGAAAGAACATTTCCCAAAGAGATTGCAGATTTGGGCAAATGTGGCTCTAAGGGGCTTATTTAATTGATATGAGGTGCGAAATTTTGCCAATATTCTTAATCTGCAGCCACTCATCAGATGTTACCCTTTTACTGCTGTTCAAAAACATCTGATGACATTGTCATTTTATTTTGCATAGATGAAATTGTGTGCATAGGTTAATAGATTGAATACTCAAAAACTTTAAAAATAAGCTATGAAAGGAGAATGAAAGTCTAATAATACATTAGTCTAGGTGATTGCCAATGAAAGTTGAACTGCTATATTTTTATCCCTAGAAATGCTATTCGTTGCCTAAAAATAGAGTTGTTTTTGTGGGTGCTGGCCTTCTCTTCTTTCCAAGATTCCTTCTGGTGGCACCTTCCTGTGAACCAAATAATATTTTGGCACCATACCACTAATCTTGAATGGGACTTATATCATCAGCATCAAGGGACCATGGGGAATGTGAGGAAAGGGAGCATAATTGACTGGAACAACTAATAGACTTCTGTTGGCATTCTAAAATGAAAAATATAGCAGATTAGGACCTCATTACATGGGGAACCATCTGAATTTTATTGGTTAGCATAACTATAATCACAATTCTGCTTGAAGTGTTAGAAGTTGGAGGCATTTATTTGAGTTCTAATGATCTGTGAGGGAGACATCCTTTTATGTTTTATTTACAGGATTCTGTTAATATTCTTTCTTTTATTTAAACTAGCATTTGAAGGGCAAACATGTTATCCATCCATTTTGTGCTCGCCTCCTTCCTATTGTCTTTGATGAGTTTGTTGACATGGCATTTGGCACAGGTGCGTAGCATGTTATTTGTAGAGTGTAAAAGTTGAACTGGTCAAAACCCACCTCATTCAATTATTTGTCCTTTTTCTCTTGTACCTTATTACAGGGGCAGTAAAGATAACTCCTGCTCATGATCAGACTGATTATGAGGTTGGAATGCGACACTCACTTGAATTCATTAATATTATGGATGACAATGGGAATCTTATCAATGTTCCTCAGCCTTTCTTGGTAAGACTAGCATGTGTTCAAGACTGTTTGGTATTATTATTATATCCATCCTCTTTCCTATTCTTTTTGCACCTTTATGTGCACAATATAATTTCCCAATTTTCCTTCCCTCTCTAGGTTATAACCTTTTTGCCTCTGTTTCTTGTTTACTTTGGTTTATCCTTTCAGGGAATGAAGCGTTTTGAAGCCAGAAAAACTGTATTGGAGGCTCTTAAAGAAAAGGGATTTTTTAAGGAAATCAAAGACAATCCTATGGTTGTCCCAATTTGCAGGTAACCCTGGAGTTCAGCATATTTACAGATACCAATTTTCTTCTACAGTCTTACAAAAATGTTTGCTTTTTACCCCCTTAGCCGCTCTAAGGATATTGTGGAGCCTTTGCTAAAGCCCCAATGGTATGTACGTTGTGACGAAATGGGAAAAAGAGCTGCTAATGCGGTCAGGGATGGACATTTATTAATCAAACCAGAATTCCATACAAAGACTTGGTTCATTTGGATGGATAATATAAGGTGAGACTACTTTCAAAATCACAATTTTCAGAATACTTATGTTCGTAGAAACCGACGGAAAACTGACGAGCAGATCATTTTTGACTTGATTGATTCTAATTAATTGTAGGCCAGTATAATGCCTGCATTACCCAAGGTGCAGACTATATTTGTAGATTTCTGGGCAGAGTTTAAATAACAGTAATGATAATGTAGATCTTACTGTCTAGCACGATGCCTGAAAAATGTTTATTTTCTTTATATTTGGAATTCTGACACCTCTTTCCTTTCTGATTCCTCATTTTCATTTAGCTTCTTCACATTCAATCTGCCTAGCCAGCTAATTTAATTCATCCTGAATTTTTCAATTCTGACTTCTTTAACAGTATAAATTGTTTTTTAATAGGGACTGGTGCATTTCGCGTCAGCTCTGGTGGGGACACCGCATTCCAGCCTACTTTGTTACTGTTGATGATCCCTCAGTGCCTGCTGGAGAGGTATACACAATTTAATGCTACTCGTTTGCCTTTTAAAAAGTTTACGAAGGTATTGGCAAGGACATGAGGAAAATACAACAACAACAACCTTTTGTGCCTAGAATTTTTGATTAAAGGATAACTGTATTGCCTCAATGCATTTTTAAAAAAAATTGCTTTAAAAGGAGTAAAGGTATGCAGCACTTCCCATACATTTATTTCCTGATTTCGAGCCTCTCTCTGCCTTAAATTAGCCATGCTGTGAAGGGGGCGTAACAATTTTGTCGGCTACTAACTGTCACTCAGAGCTAGAATGCGAGAACACTCCTTCACCCATCCTTGATCAGCTTGATTATGTATCCTGGCAACCAGACATTTCAAGTTTGTTTAACTGGCAGAGGAGGAGGAGAGAAGTTGTAACAGACATTCCCACCAGTAAATGACAAGTGATATGTTAATCATGGCCCTGGGCCGGCTAGGAGGCGTAATGGGGGTGATGTTGTTTTTTTTATATTGTCCTTTAAAGCGGAATAGCTAACTTAGAATTAATGTTTGTACAGGATACTGATGGAAAGTACTGGGTTAGTGGTCGTTCTGAACAGGAAGCTAAAGAAAAAGCCGCAAAATTATTTAATGTGAAACTAGAAGCAATAACTCTGAGGCAAGGTAAGAACTAAGTTTTTTTAAACAGTAAACTAACTTTAAGGGGAAGTTTAGTGCAAATACATATGCTTTTCAGAAAAAAGAGCAGTATTTTTCCATCCCAATGACCTTAATCTGCCAATTCAGCATTTTGACTGTGTAATAAATAACTGCAACCGAAATAAGGATTTCCTGTTTGCAGGACCCCTAGTAGAGACCGTTATGGTCTTGCCCTTGACCCAGCACCTGGGTTGATTCAGTTGCTCAGTAGAGATCTGAGCATCTTTGACCCATCCAACAGCCAATCAGTAGAAATTACTGTTAGGAACATTCCAAGGATGTGGTGCATCCGGGGAAGAAGGACCGTTAGAACCTGAATTGTCAGCTCACTAATGTCAACAGCAGGGAACAGCAAAGGGTATGAAATCAACTGATTATTCAAAATGGGAGAGAATATGTAGAATAACTAAGAAGGCATTACAGAAACTAACAACTTAACAAATATTAATAATTTCCACTGAACTGTCCCTTTAAAAATGATTGCACAATTTCCCTTCCTATCCCTGCATTGTCCCAGAATTTCCTTCTTAGTTGCTTTAACATCCAGTTTTGCAATGTTTTGATGATCCCATCTCAGTAGCCACTTTTGAGGAAGGAACCTGTTTCTACCAGCATTTATGATCTACAAGTTTCATTAAAAAGAAACATCTGGGTTTAAAGGGTAACTGTGGTCTCCAAATCTTCCAAACTATTAAGGATTATATTAAAACCCTTTCCACCGTACTTTCAAAATAAAACCTAAATCAAATAATATTTGTGAGAATTTATTGCTGGAAAGGATCAGCAATATTACTTCTTGCTTAAATACTTCCTGTTTTCAGCCATGTGACCAGCTTGTAGTCATGTCTCTGCCTGCATTGATAGGCTCTCTTTCTCAACTGTCATTTTTTACCCCAAGCACTTCCTGTTTTCCCCATCATTAAGTCTTAACTCACCATGCTTTGCCTCAGGGGGCGGCAGAGGTCTGTCTGGTAATGTCACACAACCTACTGGAAACAGGATATTTGAACATTCACCCCAATGTAATTTCTCCCAGGCTGCAGCTAGAGATTGTCGGCTCATGTTAAATAAAATACTGCAGGCTTTATTTACCCTTAACTTGTTTGGAGGCCACAGTTGCCCTTTAAGCATATCTGTGGTATTCAGTTGGATAGACTGGACTTAAAGTTTAGTTCTTCAAGACGTTTTGCTAGTCATCCAACTGGCTCAATTCAGAATAATTTGTACAAGAATCTGTTGGCAATTAAATACCCTGGAAAGTCCCAATTAGCAAAGTGGGATTAATAACAAGGTGTGATTTGCATTGTGGCTAAGAGGTGTTTTTGAAACTGCCCAGGGTGAAGTGTCAAAACAGCATTGTACATGGCATTTGGTGTCAAACCCCCTCACCTCTATTCAGGCTTGGTACCTTTATTTTCACTTAAATGACCTCCTTGACACCTCTCTTAAACCAGTCTTGTTCCTTTGCGATCTTTAACACCTCTTAGCCACATTGCACCTTGCATCAGAAGGTCACTAACACCTATCTGTTATATGCTAATTGGGACTTTTCAGGGTTCTTAATTTCCAACAGATTGTTTAACAAGTCATTCTGAATTGAGAAAGCCAGTCGGATGACTAGCAGATCGTCTTCTGGAACTAAACTTCAAGTCCAGTTGATCTAACTGAATACAACTGAATGAGAACCTTCACAAGCATCTGGGTTAAAGCAAGTACTGGTTTACAATTAATCACGTACCTAGGGCACCTGTGGTTGCAGGGGCAGCTGTCAATCTCTCTGGCTTCCCCCTTCTTTACAGGATATAGACAGCTCTGTAGTTTAGGAAAGCTATGGTGTTTGGTATTAATAGTTTCAATAAGGCTCTTATATCAGCCATTATCCGCTAATGTGTATGCCACATTGACCACTTGCTATTATTTGCATTCATTTAAAATTGAGTTGAATTGAGTTGGCTAAATTTTTTGTCCAGTAACCTATAGCTGCATATCTTCTGTTTTACTATTAAAGTTTGATCAAAATTATAAAAGCAAACATTGGTGCCATGTCTAAGGATCAGGCAATTTTTAGAAACTCTACAACGTTTTAGGGCTATATATATGTAAGCATAATTTACGTGTGCACTATTTCAATTTTCTTTTTTAGATGAAGATGTGCTAGACACTTGGTTCTCTTCTGGAATCTTCCCATTCTCTATCTTTGGCTGGCCAAATGAGGTTTGAGAATATTTATTTTTTTTGTTTACTAGGCACACAATCACTTTTGTATCTGTTTCCAGAGAAAAAAAAATAATTTGCAGTTAATACAGAAAATATTTTCTTAATTTAGCTCTAAAATCTTAGAAAGGAAAAAAAAATAACAGGGATGATATTAAAGGGTGTGCAGATGAAATGCTATCTGTGAGAGATTTATAGCAATGAGTTAGAATGAGATCTCATTGAAATCCAGTGAGAGGAGACTCCTTGCTATATGTAAACGTTAGATTGGAAAAAAATATTTTATCTACAAATGGCAGCCAAAAACAAGGCAAATTAAAACTTTGAAGTTACAGTAGTAGAAAGACACAGTGAGTAAAAAATAAAGACGTACACATCTTTTAAGAAAAAGCATGTCTTCTGTAAAAATTGATTGGTACAGTAGACACCACCTTCTAATTTACTCATCAGGTAAAGGCAGCCATACACATAGCCTTATGATCCTACTTTGTTTATTATCATATGACATGCTAATTGTTGTGGCCACATTGGGCTGAGAAAATTGGACCTTTAAAGGGTAACTCCACCCAGAAAAACAACTACAAAAATGTATTCTATAATTTAGTGGGAGATCACTAGCAGCTATCTCCCAATTTTATTTACAAGCTGGGATCTGCATGTGTTAACCCTGTCAATTTACAAGCTGTCTGTCTCCCCCTGGTGGCAGCTCCCCACTCTTTCTGGTGTTCTGTACATGTCTGTATATTTATAACTCAATGGAACAAGGGCGGGAGTGCTGCCAACAGGGAGAGACAGAGAGCCAGTAGGGTGGACTGAGAGCTGCAGGATTGTATAATTAAACACTGGCAAATCTCGGTTTGTAAATTAAATTTGGAGTTAGTAGCCAGTGATCCTACCTCCCACTTAATTACATTTTTGAACAGTTTTTTTTTTTTTGGGTGGAGTTATCCTTCAACTATATATATATATATATATATATATATATATATATATATATATATCCACCTTTAGTCACTCACAAGTCTTAATAGTGATTCAGATTATTTTTTGTTTAGGTTTTCTTAAAAATAAGTTTCTGTACCAATTTTTTTCAAAGACTGAGGACCTGAAGGTTTTCTATCCGGGTACTCTGCTGGAGACTGGCCATGACATTCTCTTCTTTTGGGTGGCTAGAATGGTGATGCTTGGGCTCACTTTAACAGGAAAACTCCCATTCAAAGAGGTAATATTTATTTTCTCATTTAAATATATACTTTACTTCTTAAAAGAGATATAAAGGCATAAAACTCCCTTTCAGGTGTATCTCCATGCTGTAGTAAGGGATGCTCATGGTCGAAAGATGAGCAAGTCTCTTGGAAATGTGATTGATCCCCTGGATGTGATTGCCGGCATAACCCTGGAAGTAAGTACAGAAAGGTAGTGAATGAAATACAGTATTTGTTTTATCATCTTTTCTTGTTGTGATTTTTAATATATTTGTATATATTTTGTATTTGTATTTTTATACTCATAGGGTCTTCACAAGCAACTCTTAGACAGTAACCTGGACCTTTCAGAGATGGAGAAAGCAAAGGAAGGGCAGGTTAGTCAGGTCTTTTGAGCAACATGTCAGTGAGTTATGGGGGGCTTGCCTTACTTACACTTAAAGCATTTGTTAAATCTCAGTGCAGTGCTCCATTATGACAAATAGTAGAAAGCCTTCTTAGCTTTGCAGAGTGATATGGAAATTCGTGGTGTTCAGGCATATTAACTTTTCTTCTTCCTCAGTTGTGAACAATTAAAGGGCAACTCCATTGTAAAATTAAAAAAAAAAGAATTTTCTTGTTAGTAGAAGGGTTTATTATCAGGGGAGGGAAAATGTTGTAGCCAGAAGTGATGGGATTTCCATGGTTTTAGTCTGTTAGTTTGTGTATTTGGGGGGAAAAGCTCTAGAATTATTGGGTGTGGCGAATACCTCTAGGTAGGTGGCAAATATTTGATATGAATTGAAAGGTTATGTGGTCTACAAAGAAATAGTCTAGCCTGGATAGAGTGTTATGGGAGGCTGAACAGCAGGTATATTCTAGTAAATGGGGGTGCATTTGTCTTCACACATCGATCCAGTTTATTTTGTTGATGAGTTTGGATAGGGGGATTGGGTAGGAGGGGGTGGGGTTAATGGTGTAGGGTAGAATCTATCTATCCTTGGGTTCATGGTGTGGTTAAAGTCTCCCATACAGATAATTTTCCCTGATGGGTATTTTAGTGCAAATGTCTGGGAGACCAACTTTACTCATACATAGATGAGAAGGTATTCCATACAGATGGAGATTTTTTTAGGGGGAAACATTTATTAACATTTTTATAAACAATTAACAGAACAATCGTTATAACAATCACTATATTAGGGAGTAGCAAGGGGCAGTACCTCTTGGGACTGCTAGGAACTCATTACTCCCACTATCATATATATGAGTCCCGTACTGGTTTGGTATTTGTGATCAAGTCCAGCAGAATGGGTAAGTCTTCAGGGGCTGGAGGGGTGAACATACCGAACATACTGAGAGGGTGGTGAAAAGTGTGGTGGGAGTCAATTGTCAAGGGTGTTAGGGACCCTTTCTAGATATTTAGGATAGCTTTGTATACATTATCAATCATACCGTCTCTGGTGTCGTATGTGGGTCCCTCTTTATCTAGCATCCAGCCATGCATAAGCCTCATTTGGATCATCAAAGAATAGGACCACGTGAACCACGCAGAGCCTTGCTGGATAGGCCATGGAGTATTTGATGTCAGCTTGCCTAAGGCGGCGTTTCACATCAGAAAATGTGGATCTGCGTCTATGTAGCTCCAGTGAAAAGTCTGGAAAAATCATGATAGGAGCGTTCTCGTATATTAAGTTTGTTGCTGTTCTTGCTAAGCGTAGGATTTTATCTCTATCTGTGGTGTTGAGGAATCTGGCTATAAGTGGTCTGGGCCTGGTACCTGGTGGTGGTGGTCTGGCCGGTATCCTATGGGCTCTTTCTATGGCGTATGCCATCGAGAAGGAGTCTCTGCCAAATTTATCCACTAGCCATTGCTCTAGAAATGTACCTGGTTTATCTCTCTCTGCACCTTCTGGGAAGCCTAGAAACCATAGGTTTTGTTGGCAGCTTCAGTTTTCTAGGTTGTTGATTTTCAGTTGCCTTTTCAGTGTTTTTCGATTTCTCTTGTTTAGGGGGGTATGGTATCCTTGATTTGAGATACGGGCTTCAGATTCTGTGACCCTTTGACGAAGGTTCTGCATGTCCGTACGTATAAGTCCAATATCAATACTCACCCCCTCTATAAGCCCTGAGAGGGAGGACTTGGTGTCCTTTATTGCGGCCATTTGTTGTAGGTCGGATCTGGAGGAGAGGGTGTTGTATTTTGTACCACTGATGATGTATTGGCATCCTGATCCGGGTCCGAGGTTGCAGATGGCCCTGGTGAAGGCACAGCTGCCGGACCACGTGGCGCCTCCGTGTGCGCAAACTTGTGCAGTCTTTCAGCCACAGTCGACTGTTTTTTCTCCCCCTTTTTGGGCTTAGTCATCTTTATGGGCTATGTGGAGATATGTCAGTCGGCTGAACTTTGGTGGTAGGGTTTGTGTTAGCCTCGGATTAGTTAGGGTAGCAGGAGCTGTGGTTTAGTGCGGCTTACTCCATTTGCTTCCTAACCACGCCCCTCAAAAAATGTTTTGTCTTTTCACAGTGGAGTTGCCCTTTTAAATGAAAAGTACCAAGGGCAGGGAGATAATATTGATTTTTTTCAACCTCCTAATATTTCATTCAGGAGCGACAGCACTAACAGTATTCATCTGTCAGATTAGTGTCCTAGGCTTTCTTGTATTAAGGAGTGCTGAAGACAGGTGGAAGCCTGGTAGAAACAGTTTTCATCATGCTGGCACTACTCACAGAAACAATATCATACTGCCCCAGGAACTTCTCATATTAACTGTCTTACACTTTAACAGCACTATAATTTTCCTTTAAAAATGACCAATCATTTTTTCATTTTTGTTAGCAACCATTCTCGTTTTACTTGTTTAGAAATCTGATTATCCAAATGGGATCCCAGAATGTGGTACAGATGCTCTAAGATTCGCTCTGTGTGCTTATACTAGTCAGGGTGAGTATCTGGTTGTTAATGATGCAGAACCCATCCATGATATTTGGTTTATTTTGCTATCTCTCCACAATAAATTAATGTCTGCATGTGATAAACTAAATATTGTTAGTTTTAAATTCTGAATCTTCATTTTGACAAATGCTACATAAATGAAGCCACCTCAATGAATTTATAGGGGAACTGTGGTCTCCAAACAAGCTGAGTCTAAATTAAAGGCCAGTTTCCTACCTTTAAAACAAGCCATCAACCACCTCTCTACGTGCTCCACAGCCCAAGATATAAAGAAAAGACTGGCCAGAAAGTTATTGGGTGGGAGGCTGAAATGTGACATTCCTAAGGCTTCTCCTGCACAGTGCCGCCAGCGAGCACAGCCTCAAACTCCCTCAGTGTGTGAGGGAGACAGGAAGTCCCTCCTCCTCTCTGCTGTGTGAAGTCCTGACAGAGAAGGTAAGAGAATCTACAGCCCTTCTCTCCCACTATGTGAAAACAGCCTTTTCAGGCAGAGTTCTCGCTCTGCCTGAAAAGGCTTTTTCCACAGAGTTTTCTGTAGGGGGGGTCTGGGTGGCCACGGCACCCACGAGTGGGCGGGGCCACATGGGGCTGTAAGGGAATGGGCCAAGGGGGGCCTGCAACTGGAGGGACCATGGAGTCCTTGAGTGGGAGGGACATGGGGGGCTGCAAAGGGGAGCAGGAGACACAGGGCAGATTGACTGACATGGTGTCAGTACAGGGGACCTGGTGATGCTGCTGCCATATCACACACAAAAATGTAAATATCTTTAAAACTATGCAAAATAAACAATGAAAATAAATAGCAAAAATTCTCAGGAGAGCAATTCCTATCAATTTACCTCAAGTCATTTTTGGACCACAGTTCCCCTTTAACCCAACAAGCTCTCATAGATTTTGCTTCCTCTCCTGTTTTTCTCTATAGAAAGCCTAGGCATTTGTGACTGTTCTTTTGGGGAGTGGTTATGAATCTATATGGCTGGGTACACACTGGACTACATTTGTCTGAACATTTGTTCAGCCAGGACAAATCACTGTCGGTCGCCGCAAAAGTAGCTGTGGCCAATAGTTTGTCAGAAAACTATCACGTGAGAACCAACATTCCTAGTCACCCATTCATCTGGACAAACGGGTGACCGCGAGTACGGTAATATCAGTCTGACAGCCAAAAATATTATATGGTGTGTACCCAGCCTAAAGCTAATCTACCCTGCTAAATAAAATTTGAAATTAGAACCCAAATATCTAGATTATGAAATAAAGGCTACACAAAGTGCGGTCTGTGTGACCAGAATGTTTTAATAAAGGGAATATCCACCCTAAAAATAAATAAATCTTTTTACCTTAATTACCCCCCAAAACTGGACTGTCATTTAAAGTTTACCTACATAAGACTACACTCGTAACCTGCTCTTCCTGATATGGACTGTCCGCCATTGGCCAAGATGTCACCATTGTGGCCACGACTGACCGTACATACCTGGAAGTAACGGTTACAAGCACGCTCGGCTCTTGCACACTTGCAACCATCTTGATGGAGGACTTTCGGTGAGGGTTAAAGTAGGTACAGCTCAGCGGGGGAGTGTCGGATCATCGTAAGCTTTAAACAAAAGTCCGGTTTTGGGGGGTAATTAAGCTAAAATGCTTTACTTATTTTTTGTGTGGACATGCCCTTTAATTTAGTGATTTTACTTTACTACTTATTAGATTTATTATGCTAGTTATATATAATCTACACACTAAAAAGAAATGTAACAGTGTGTATTATTCACTGTGACATTATTGTATGTCTTTACATCTTAGTATCTTGCATTTAATTGTGGAATTGTAATCTTTGTCTTATAACTTTACTAGTTAAAATAATATACATATAACATACATACATAACATAAATAAGGTTGCTTGTGGAGGTTCTCTTTTATCCAGGTCATGGTATATCTGTTGTATTCAGTTAGATTAACTGGACTTGAACTCCTATAGATCAACTTCAAGTCTAGTCGATCTAACTAAATACAACAGATATACTTATATGGGTTAACTAAAATAGGGTACAGTTATCAGTTTCCATAGATTCCTTAAAATAACAGGTCCAAGGACACCAGAAGTCAAGATGCATGCCTCATACTCCTTGAACCCCTATTCTCCCATTTCTACACCTATAATGTTTCTAACTCTTCTGGAGTTAAACAAGAGACCACTGGGCAGCTGTGAAGAGGTACAGCTTGGCGCAAGCCCCTCTAATGCCTAATTTCTGCAAAGAAAGAATATTAGGATGTAGAAATTCTGACTCCTATTTTGCCTGTATTATTTTTTTTAGTGATACACGGTTTCAAAATTGCCATTATAGATGCCTTTTTAGCATGGCCGTCAGCCATTCCATATTTCAAATGTCTTCAATTCTAACTACCAGTACTGCCTCTAGGAAAGGCCCTTCTTTTCCAGTACAGTGAGATTAAGCAATAAAAAGTAAAAATAAATACATTTATATAAATGCACACCAGAATTTTGTTTCATAATAATAACACAGAACCTTTTTTTATATTTTGTATTCTGATGCTTGATATCTCTTTTTGTTATATTTCAGAAGTTTCACTATCTCTGCCAGTACATATACACATTAATCCCACATAACAATTTTCATTTTTAGGCCGAGACATCAACCTCGATGTGAATAGGATCCTCGGCTATCGTCATTTTTGTAACAAATTATGGAATGCAACTAAGTTTGCCATGAGAGGACTAGGAGATAATTACTCTCCACCTGACACTTCAAAGGTGAGATTTTATTTTTACCAGTCATAATAGGTAGTTCGCAGAAAGGATGGAGCTTAAAAACCTGTAATTGGGTTGGTTTATGATTAAATGAATGTGTATTGAAGCAAAGTTGAGTTTCATTTGGTTCCTTTAAACCGAAAATGAAGAGACTGGAGAGAGCCAAAGGTTGGTATTATTCCAACGGTGTCAAACCAATTTATTGGAGAAATCACACACACAACATGTTTCGGGCCAACAATCTTTCCTTTCTTGGGTGCATCAACAGACATTGTGAACCCAAGACCTTTATATACACAATTTACTATATCAAAAAACATGCACCAGCTCCATCTATACCAACCTTTGGATTTCTCCAGTCTCTTAATTTTCTGTTTCATGGACTGTGAGTTGTGGTGAGGCCCACCCACTGGATTGCAGCAGCCTGCCTTAATTTTACTGATGCTTGGCCTACAGATAACAAACCACTATCTACTTGGTTTATTCCTTTGTTGATTTGCTTTTACATTTTTTAAATCTTTGTCAATCAGTCTCTATTACAATTTCTTAAAAGATAAGAGGATGCTTTGTTTTTTTTAGGTATGTGGAAAGGAGAGTCTTGCAGACCGTTGGATACTGAGCCGCCTCAGTGTTGCTGTAGAGCTCTGTAATGATGGTTTCCAAAATTATGACTTTCCAGGCATTACAACAGCTGTTTACAACTTCTGGCTCTATGAGCTATGTGATGTATACCTGGTAAGTACTGAAACTCCCCCCTCTGCCTTCCCATCCATTAGTCCTCTTGTTATCCTCTTTTTATCATATATCCCAATATTTCATATCCCATAGGAGTGTCTGAAGCCCATTTTCTTTGGTTCAGATGAAGCTGCAATATCTGTGGGGAGGAACACATTGTACACATGCTTGGATGCTGGGCTCCGTCTCCTCTCTCCATTCATGCCATTCCTTACTGAAGAGCTATACCAACGCCTTCCTCATCGCCCATTAGATCGAAGTCTTAGCATTTCAGTTACCTCCTATCCAGAGACTTCAGAGGTGAGTACAGTTTCACTGTGGTAGCAGGCTGTATCTGTGGGGAAAGGTAATCTAAAGCTTTTGTCTGTAGTATTATCCCTCATTTTTTCTGCTACAGTAGATAGTGTTTTCTTAAGGATAGACAGGTTAAGTGGTTTGGGCAGTGGTGGTTTCTAAATTCATTTTAATCTAGGTTAGTTTGCTTTATATGTTCAGTAACTCCTTAGTCAGTCAGATGTCTGCTTAATTTTCAACAAATTCTTATAGAAAACCACTGCAAATCTAATATTATCCTTAGTTACAGCAATAAGGCAATAAATATGCCATAAACATTGAAAATGTGTGTCTGAAGTGTAGATTTTTTTTTAATAGAAGGTGTATGCAATTGCATTTACTAGCTGGAATATTATGAATTAAGTGGGTGGTGCCTTAATGAACAAGGTTGGTTTGTGTGTTGTATGTTTAATGGTATGATCATGGTATATCTGTTGTAGTCAGTTAGATCAACTGGACTTAAAGGGCATCTATAGTGGGAAAATTAACTTTTTATACTTTCTTTCCATGTGTTCTAAAATCCCCCCCCCCCCCCAACTCCCAGAGTGTTTTTGCTTTATTCAGTTTCCCCCTCTGTCCTGAGGTACACAAATTAGAAGAATTACGTGATTTCAGTCCTCTACTCCTACTTGTACTGTCAATCGGATCCCTGTGAGGTGACCTTCCCTGCTCAAGTCTCTCCCTACTCTGGGTGAAGCTCTTCACAAACCTAGAGATAAGAACATTAGCAGGGGGAGAGAGGTAGCTTTGACTGCAGAGATAAGTCTGCACTGGACACCCTTACTGATAGCTTTCACTGTTTGATGAAGGGTCACAAAGAGGGAGATTGTGTTGCAGCAGTAAACTGTATTGATCTTCTTCTTCCGTGTCTCCAGGACTGCTTGCTTTTTATTGGCCATTGTGCATGAGGCCTTGTGCCTCATTATTTTAAAATGTTTTTGTCACTGATTCTTATTTGTTTTTTTAAATTGAGTTTGTTAAAGTGTGTTTAATGTAACTTCGCATTTACTTGTGTTTAGTTTCACTGGCAAGATGATGAAGTAGAGAGAAATATGGATCTTGCTCTTCTCATTGTAAAGTCGATCCGATCTTTGCGAGCTGACTATAATCTAACTAAAACTAAGGCTGACTGTAAGTATTTAGACTGACCATGTATGGGTGTTTTATCTCCCTAGAAAATGAAGTTGGCAAATTTTCAAGTTCCATTTTGTTTATATGTATATAAATATGCATAAAACTGATTGGGCTGATGTACAAAACACATCAGCAAATTATATATTATTTTTCTTCATTCCCAGAATGTAATTTTAAATGTAGCACATTGATATTATCTATATGGCCCAACAGTTCTATTACAATTAAGTTGTTGATGTTAAATATAGCCAGTCCAGCAAAAAAAATTTTAAAAAGCCCCCCCCCCCCCCACTGGTGTCAACCAATAGGAAAGAATGTCTTCATTGCAATTAATTAATTCCCCTGTACTTTTCTGATCTAATGTATATATACAAAGTTATTTAAAGGACAACAATATCAAAAAAAAAAACATCACCCCCATTACATGTCCACACTTCCAGCAGCTGAAATCACTTACTCAGATTTACAGCTGTGCTGCATTCCCTTAGATGTAACACAGTAAAGATGAGTGCTAAAAGCCCCCCTCCTTGATGGCCCTGGGTCATGATTAAAGGGCATGTCCACCCCGAAATTTTACTTTTGATATGCGGTAGGGCATGCTCCCCCAGCCCCAACCGCATTAATATAATTATTAGAAAGTCCCCCGATTCTTACTTACCTGCCCTCTCTCCTCCGCCGCAGTGTTCCGTCCCTCTGCTTGCATGGAATTGCAAGCAGGGGGCGGGACCGACAGTCACATCCTTGATTGGCTGAGAGGAAGCCAATCACGGTCGCGGCTGCCAGGAGTTCTAAACAGCGGAGGAGAGAGGGAAGGTAAGTAAAGATTGGGGGACTTTTTACCAATTATATTAATGCGGTTGGGGCTGGGGGAGCATGCCCTACCGCATACCCAAAGGGTATAATGTTAGGGGGAGGGAGAGAAAAACGGGAGGGAGAGGGAGGGGGGGAGGGCTGCACTGAGCATGCCTCAACCTTGACGAGGTTGAGGAAGTCTCAGGCACAGCATGAGTCACACACTGCTCCTACAGAGCAGTTTCCTGGACTTTGGATGGGCACAGCAGGGGAACTATTTTGAGCAGGAATGTAAGGTAAGGATTGTTTTAAACTACTTGATGTGGCCAGTAAGGGGTTAAATTTTAGTTTTGGGGGTGGACATGCCCTTTAACATAACACTTGTCATTGGCTGGTGGGCAGTGGCGTATCTATGTTAAAAGATTCGGGGCACGTGCCCTGGATATTTTGCTAAGTGCCCCGAATCTCCTGCTAGCGCTTCGTAGCGCGAGTACCCTGAACCATCTAATGTGCGCTCGCTCCCGCCCTCCTACTAGTGCAGAGTGTACAGCAGGGAGAGCGGGAGATTCAAACTCCTGCCAGTGAAGAGTGTGGCAGACAGAGGGAGAGAGAGAACAGACTGAATCCTCCCTTCTGGACCTCCCCAACACAGATAAATCACGTTTTACAATGCCTGCTTCCTGGTTGGGTCTCTCCATGCGGTCACATTGTGGGCGGGTCATATCAATTGGAGCCGATGTAGAGTGCAGTGCAGCATAGGAAGGAGGAGGGACTGAGGAATTTCCAACTCACTTCTGGCAGGCAATGGCATGCCTTGGGAATCCAACTTTGTTTTCTATCCCTGACCTGACTGCACAGCAGGTAACAATGCTGTACCAAAAATCACATTAGATAGATAGGTAGACAGATATATAGATAGATAGCAGAGTTAGATAGATAGCAGAGTTAGATAGATAGCAGAGTTAGATAGATAGCAGAGTTAGATAGATAGCAGAGATAGATAGATAGCATAGAGTAGTTAGATAGATAGATAGCAGAGTTAGATAGATAGATAGCAGAGTTAGATAGATAGATAGCAGAGTTAGATAGATAGATAGCAGAGTTAGATAGATAGATAGATAGGCAGAGTTAGATAGATAGATGGCAGAGTTAGATAGATAGATGGCAGAGTTAGATAGATAGATAGATAGAGTCAGAGTTAGATAGATAGATGAATAGATGCAGAGAGAGTAGATAGATGATAGATAGATAGATAGATAGCAGAGTTAGATAGATAGCAGAGTTAGATAGATAGTGATAGATAGATAGATAGAAAGCAGAGTTAGATAGATAGATAGCAGAGTTAGATAGATAGATAGATAGATAGATGGCAGAGTTAGATAGATAGATAGATAGATAGATAGCGAGTTAGATAGATAGAAGAGTTGGATAGATAGATAGAAAGCAGAGTTAGATAGATAGATAGAAAGCAGAGTTAGATAGATAGATAGATAGATAATAGATAGAAGATAGATAATAGATAGTGATAAAAAGCAGTTAGATAGATAGATATGATAGATAGATAGAAAGCAGAGTTAGATAGATGATAGATAGAGCAGAGATAGATAGATGATAGATAGATAGACAGCAGAGATAGATAGATAGATAGATAGCAGAGTTAGATAGATAGATAGCAGAGTTGGATAGATAGATAGCAGAGTTGGATAGATAGAAAGCAGAGTTAGATAGATAGATAGAAAGCAGAGTTAGATAGATAAATAGATAGATAGATGGATAAAAAGCAGAGTTAGATAGATAGATAGCAGAGTTAGATAGGAGTTAGATAATGCAGAGTTAGATAGATAGAGAGTTAGATAGATAGCGAGTTAGATAGTAGAGAGTCAGAGTTAGATAGATAGCAGAGTTAGATAGATAGCAGAGTTAGATAGATAGCAGAGTTAGATAGATAGCAGAGTTAGATAGATAGCAGAGTTAGATATATAGCAGAGTTAGATAGATAGATGGGCAGAGTAGATAGATAGATGGCAGAGTTAGATAGATAGATGGCAGAGTTAGATAGATAGATGGCAGAGTTAGATAGATAGATGGCAGAGGTAGATAGATAGATGGCAGAGTTAGATAGATAGATAGATAGATGGCAGAGTTAGATAGATTGATAGATAGATAGATAGATAGATAGCAGAGTTAGATAGATAGATAGATAGATAGATAGATAGATAGAAAGCAGAGTTAGATAGATAGCAGAGTTAGATAGATAGATAGATAGATAGATGGCAGAGTTAGATAGATAGATGGCAGAGTTAGATAGATAGATGGCAGAGTTAGATAGATAGATGGCAGAGTTAGATAGATAGATGGCAGATATAGATAGATAGATAGATAGATAGATAGCAGAGTTAGATAGATAGCAGAGTTGGATAGATAGATAGATAGAAGACAGAGTTAGATAGATAGATAGATAGATAGAAAGCAGAAGAGATAGATAGATAGATAGATAGATAGATAGATAGATAGATAGATAGATAAAAAGCAGAGTTAGATAGATAGATAATGATAGATAGATAGAAAGCAGAGTTAGATAGATGATAGATAGACAGCAGAGATAGATAGATGATAGATAGATAGACAGCAGAGATAGATAGATAGATAGCAGAGTTAGATAGATAGATAGCAGAGTTGGATAGATAGATAGCAGAGTTGGATAGATAGAAAGCAGAGTTAGATAGATAGATAGAAAGCAGAGTTAGATAGATAAATAGATAGATAGATAGAAAGCAGAGTTTAGATAATAGATAATGATAGTAGAAATAGAAAGCAGAGTTAGATGATGATATATAGACAGCAGAGATAGATAGATGATATAGATAGACAGCAGAGATAGATAGATAGATAGATAGCAAGAGTTGATAGATAGATAGCAGAGTTGGATAGATAGATAGCAGAGTTGGATAGATAGAAAGCAGAGTTAGATAGATAGATAGAAAGCAGAGTTAGATAGATAAATAGATAGATAGATGGATAAAAAGCAGAGTTAGATAGATAGATAGCAGAGTTAGATAGATAGCAGAGTTAGATAGATAGCAGAGTTAGATAGATAGCGAGTTAGATAGATAGCAGAGTTAGATAGATAGCAGAGTTAATATAGCGAGTTAGATAGATACAGAGTTAGTAGATAGCAGAGTTAGATAGATAGCAGAGTTAGATATATAGCAGAGTTAGATAGATAGATGGCAGATTAGATATAGATGCAGAGTTATATATAGATGGCAGATTAGATAGATAGATGGCAGAGTTAGATAGATAGATGGCAGAGTTAGATAGATGATGGCAGATTAGATTAATAGACAGAGTTGATAGATAGATAGATGGCAGAGTTAGATAGATGATGATGATAGATAGATGAGTGTAGAGATAGATAGATAGATAGATAGATAAAAAGCAAGTTAGATAGATGATAGAGATTGATAGATAGATAGATAGATAGATGGCAGAGTTAGATAGATGAATGGCGAGTTAGATAGATAGATGCAGAGTTAGATAGATAGATGGCAGAGTTAGATAGATAGATGGCGAGTTAGATAGATAATGATAATAGATAGCAGAGTTAATAGCAGAGTTGGATAGATAGATAGATAGAAAGCAGAGTTAGATAGATAGATAGATAGATAGAAAGCAGGGTTAGATAGATAGATAGATAGATAGATAGATAGATAGATAGATAGATAGATAGATAAAAAGCAGAGTTAGATAGATAGATAATGATAGATAGATAGAAAGCAGAGTTAATAGATGATAGTAGACGCAGAGATAGATAATATAGATAGATAGACAGCAGAATAGATAGATAGATAGCAAGTTGATAGATAGATGAGAGTTGGATAGATAATAGCGAGTTGATAGATAGAAAGCAGAGTTAGATAGATAGATAGAAAGCAGAGTTAGATAGATAAATAGATAGATAGATAGATAGATAGAAAGCAGAGTTAGATAGATAAATAGATAGATAGATAAAAAGCAGAGTTAGATAGATAGATAATGATAGATAGATAGAAAGCAGAGTTAGATAGATGATAGATAGATAGACAGCAGAGATAGATAGATGATAGATAGATAGACAGCAGAGATAGATAGTTAGATAGCAGTTAGATAGATAGATAGATAGACAGATAGCAGAGTTAGATGGATAGATAGATAGATAGATAGATAGATAGAAAGCAGAGTTAGATATATAGATAGATAGCAGAGTTAGATAGATGGACGGAAGGATGGACAGACAGACAGATAAATAAACAGGCAGATAGATAGATAGATAGATGGATAGACAGAGTTAGATAGAGAGACACAGAGAGATAGACAAGAAGCAGACAGACATAGATAGAGAGACAGATAGGCAGACAGACAGAGTAAAATAGATAAACAAGAGGCAGATATATAGACAGAGATAGATATACAGAGAGAGAGAGGGACAGATAGAGATAGATAGGGGGCAGAGGTCCATGTAGAAGGTACAAGAAGGTCTCCCTGGCCAAAGATGTGGGCAAGCGTCTGACTACAACTGAACACAACAGTAAATTTAAAATGACCAAAATGCTACCAGTATATAATGAAATTGCCAGTTTACTGTGTCTTTGTGTCATTAATTTGTGTCTCTCTGTCCAACTCGGATCTCTATCTCTGTCTGTCTATTTCACTGTCTTTCTGTCTGTTTATCACTATCGGGCTGTGTGTCTATGTTTGTGGTTGTCTGTCTGTCTGTGTCTTTTTGGCCATCTCTATTAAATACATAGTGGGTGTGGCTTAATTGGGGCGGAGAAAGGGGCATGGCCTAAAAAATTTCATGCAGTGCCCAAGAGTGCCCCTGATCTTCTTAGACTCTAGATACGCCCCTGCTGGTGGGAATGTCTGTTACAACCTCTCTCCTACTCCACAACATACTTGAAATGTCCTGTTGCTAGGATACAGCCTACATAATCAAGCTGATCAAGGGTGGGTGGAGGAGGGTTTTTTCGCATGCTAGCTTTGAGTGACAGTTAGTGGCAGAAAGAATTGTTACGCCCTCTTCACATCATGGCTAATTGAAGGCAGAGAGAGGCTCAAAATCAGGGAAAAATGTATGGGGAGGGCTGCATACCTTTACTCTTTTACAAGCAATTTTTTAAAAAAATGCATTGAGGCAATACAGTTATCCTTTAATTTGGTAATAGAAAAGCAGCCGGCTGTTAGTTTTCTTTGCACTAATAAAGTGAAAAGGCTTTCATAGCCAAAACATCATGTTTTCAGAGTGTAGCACAATAAATGATGGGAGCTCCCCCATTATAATTAAACAGCAGTTGGTCATCTTTTTCTTTAAAAGCATATGGTAACATTTTGAGCGAGCCTAGGAAGTACCAATATCCTGCCAGTAATCACAGAGGTTTTGCCATATAAAAATGAAACAAACAAGTTCCTGGTAAAGAGCATTATAGGAATTATAACCCACTGTTGTAGATCAGTGGCACTTCAACCAAACTGAGGCAGAAAAATCATCCCTAATGGAAATCTGATATTTGAGTGTCTACCACAATCGTAAAGAAATACTGCCAGGTTATGTGGCATGAGGGGTACTTAAGGTTGTAAGCTCTTCTGGGAAGGGCCTATGCTCCTTTTAACAAAAAGCTTCTTTTATGCTTAAAAATAAGTGTACACAATAAAAAAAAATCATCATATAATTCTCTGACTTCCCTCAGGTTACGTTCAATGTCAGGATGATAACACTAGTTCTGCGGTTGCTGCTTTCACTCCATACATCACTGTTCTCTCTTCCTCACGTACTTTGGTGACTCTTAAGGCCAAGGATCCAGCTCCAACAGGAAGTGCTGTCAATACTGCATCAGATAAAGCCACTGTCTATGTAGCGCTGAAGGTACATTTTCTATATCTGTCACATGCACTTCTGTGTATGCACAGTAGCTGCCACCTAGATCATGTTCTTTAGAGCATCTGGTGTTTCTTTGGAGCACAAATTGTTGCACATCCATCCTTGCCTGATTGTACTTGCTTATTTCTGTATCTTATCAGCACATAGTCTGTTACTATATTGCATGAAATGCATAGAATGAACGTAACCTGTGTAAAATTTGTCCACAAATAGTTGACATTAAGGCCATGCAATGTATTGAAAGGTGCAGTTGCTCTGGTACATTGCAGAGTTGGGGAACAGACAGCATTACCGTCTCTCCGTACATCGCCGCTACATTACTACCTCAATGTGTAGAAATACACAGCTTTAACTTTTTCTGAAAGTTATTCATTCAGATGTATCTTTCTGCAGGGCCTAATTGATGTGGAGAAGGAACTGTCAAAATTGCAGGTTAAGAAGACAGAGTTGGGTCGCCAGCTGGACAAGCTGAGAGAAAGAGTGAGCAGCACAGATTATCACAGTAAAGTCCCTGCAGCAGTACAACAACAAGATGCAGAGCGGGTGAGTAATAAAGTAAAGCAAATAGTCTTCTAGTGTGTAATGAAAGAGGAAACATTAATTATTCACACCCAATGTTTATCAATATTAAAACCATTAGGGGTATAATAATAGTAATTGTTGTTATTGTTTATTTTTTGTTGACTGAATCAATCTTTTGGTGCACATACTTTAAAGGAACTGTAAACTCAAGATTCTAAGTCTTTGCCCTCCGTTTGTATTATTCACAGGGAGGTGAGAACACTTATTCTCACCTCCCTGTGAATAATATTTTGCTCAGGGGACCGGGAACTTACCTTCGCTCCGCTCCGCTCGCAGCCGCTTCTGCACAGAACAGCTGTTCTGTCCCGATCGTGCGGCCTATCTCTTATATTGGCGCACATGCGCCTAAGGGAGCGCGCATGGTCGGGACAGTGCTTGTTAGAGCAGGAGCGGCTGCGAGCGGAGCGGAGCGAAGGTAAGTTCCAGTGTCCCCTGAGCAAAATCTTATTCACAGGGAGGTGAGAATAAGCGTTCTCACCTCCCTGTGAATAATACAAACAGAGGGCAAAGACTTAAAATCTTTGGTTATGTGGGTTTACAGTTCCTTTAAAAAGTTCCCATTGCTTGTGCTGCAGTTAATCACTGCAGCATAAGCAGTTATGCATCAGTGATTATTGGGGTCTGGGGACTCTAGTACTGTGTGTCCTTGTACATTTCTATTTATCTGTACTCTTATAACACAACATTTAACCACTAGTATTTGTCTTAAACTTGCAGATTAAACAGTCTGAGACAGAACTCCACAAGGTGACCGAAGCAGCAGAAAACTTTCAGAGGATGTTATAAGACAACTCGCAAAAATTGTGCCCATGGCAAAATCCTACATCCAGATTTAATAAATTATGTCAAACAATATATCTTGGGGTGTGATTATTGTGTGAATGAGATAAAAGCAATTGTAAATAGTTGGTTTGCATAAAGTTACCAGGAATGACAATTAGATGGAAATAGCAGGAATAGCTGAAGATCATGCCCGTGAGAAGCATAGTAGATGGGCAGAGTGAAAATTGAAGTAAAATTAAGATTTGATGTATTATGTGCTAATATTAACAGGGAGTTTTAACCTAGAGTGCAAGTGCTCTGGGTAAGTCTCCCTTCCGGGATTTGCACAATTTGTTATTAGCTGGCGTTAAATATTCATGTTATAAGTAGCGCAAATCGTTTATTGAATTGGTTGCGGGGGCTGCACAGGTGTCTTTTATGATACCTGTTCAGCTGGCGCAATGAAGGGGTAAAGTCAATATGGGTTAGCGTGACTTTAACACCATTAAAGACCGCAGCGCTATGGGTAAACCTGCATTTATGTGTTTAACTGGGATAGTATAATGAACTTTTTTTTTAAATACTTATATTAGTATAAACTTCTAGAGCAATCTATTCACAGGAGACTGGGAGATTGCTGATGTATTCATGGAAGCTTTTTCTTTTCTAAGCTCCACCCCTGCTCCGTGGTATTGTGGGTACACAAAGAACCTGTGACCTCTTTCACACACAGCGATTCAACAAAAGAAAGGCACACAATGAATAGGACAAAAGCATTCAGTAATTTATACAGAGCTGCATACTAGCTCTGAAAATGGTGCCTTATATTTTTGCAGTTTCAATTAGTATATGAATGTCTGTATTTTTGTATGTTTTCAATAAATATATTTTTATATATTTGCTTAGATATCTTAAGTATAGCAATCTAATACTGTTTTTAGTTAAGCTCCTTCTTTCATTTTTCAAAGCTAAACAATTTAACACTGAAAGTAGCACTTCTCCACAGAAATATCTGAAACAACGCCAAGGGACAAAGTCTGTAGCCCTTTAAGAACCGAGGGTGGGTCTTACAAATGCTTTGACTGATAACAATGAAAAGTGGTTATTGGGGGAGTGATAAGTCATGTAAGGAGATGCCTGTTCTCTGAGAATAGTAGATAGGTGCAGGTGCGGATAGAAAGGGATTGCCTGGCAGAGATGTGGTTTATGCGGAGTTATGTGAACTAAAAGGTAAATCTTGTATTTTGTATGACACACATTTTGCTTGTTGCCATATTCTGTTAAAATATCCTGTCATTTTACCCTTATATTGGGAAAGGTGTTACTTTTAATTAGAATCCAAGAAAATGTCTCTGCTGCTGGAATTTCTCTCCAGGTATCTACTTTACAATTTTTTCTCAAGTATATATAGAATATTTAATATATTTAATTTGATTAATTAAAAATTGCTATGATATTGGAATTAGTGCCAGGGCATTTTCTATCCCATTGTCTTTGTTTTAGATGGTTTAAAAGATGACAAGTTTTAATCATTTGCCTGATGATTTTGGTCACAAAGTGCAGTATCCCAGGCTGGGGTATATCTGGCTGATACACAAACATTTTCTTCTGTACATGATTTTTGGTTCCATTTGCTTATAGAGAATTTCAATTGAATCAATTAATGACTTTTCATTGTTTTTATTAAGATTTCTCTATTTGCACGTTTTGGTCTAATAAAATATTCACTAGTTGGAAATGTATAATGTGTTTGCAATAGACTGCTCTCTGGTTTTATGATAGGAATTATGACTAAGAATGAAATAACATTTACTTTATGTACAACTATATTTTACCCTTTTATTGATGGTAATTTGGAGGAAGAACTGTTACCTTTTAAGGTTGGTCATTTGACTAGCAAAAAGCAGACTACACATGAAAAGGATTAGACATTAAACATCCCAGAGAAGACTTTAAAACTTGTGGATATCGAGACTAGGCTTTTGTCAACACTGGAAGAAAGAAAGGAACATAGATACCCGTGAAGATGAAAAGTATGACAGGAGAAAGGACATTGTCATGACATTGGAGTTGGCGAAAACCAAGAGATTTTCAAGAGACTCTGTATTTCTGTTTGCTTTAAACCCAGAAACTGGTGCATCCAAAATACCAAATACCAAAACACAAGTAGAGCAAGAGCTGTGATGTTGAAGGTATGTAGACTAAACAGCAGCTAAACCAACATGGCCCAGCACAGAGGAGAGAGGTGTGTACCTGCTTCTTAAGGAAAGGGACACACAATTGAAGACTATAATGTCAACATCTTGGACAAAGCACACAACTGTAATTAAAAAGGTGTCAAAATTTTTGGGTGGTCAACATCTATTTCCTGTCACATACCATGCAGTTTTGACGGCTTACCCTGGGCAGTTTGATAATACCTCTTAGCTACAATGCTGTCAACACCTTGCATCAGGGTGACCCTGACATCTGGCTGTTATACGCGGATTGGAACGCATTCCAGGGTATTTATTGCCACTAGATACTTTTACAAGTCATTCTATATTGAGAAAGCCAGTCTTGCAAAACGTCTTCCAGTCCAAGTTCGTTCTAACTGAATACCACTTTTTTTAAGGATACAAAATTATCGCTCCTGTTGTGGCATTGATTTACTTTAGTGTAAAAGAACAGTAGTGCATGAAACTTAACCTACTGCAGATCTACATTGTAGGTAAAAGTCTCCAACAGTATCCAGTGATATGCACTTTGCACCCCTATTTAAACAAGTCCTGCATTGTTTGTTTGTTTTAACTATTTTTTTAGCATTTCACTTTTGTTTTAGCCTTGATTTTTGTTCGTTAAAGCATTTAAATTGGTACATAATGTTTGCAATATGAGTCATGGCTTTAGTTTGGTGTGTTAATCTGCTTTCATCTATATGGCTGAATTACAGGTAAATGCAAGTTTACTTACAATGTGCATCTTGCTAGATCGATTTGTTGCTTGCTCCATGGCTCAGTCATTACCCACACTTCTGCTCCTCGTGGCTGTGGCTACACCAGGATGTCATGCTTTCTTCCCCAATTTTTGGTCCAAGTTTCTTTCTTTCACCTGGGGATCATATACCCACCAAGACCTAACAGAAGAGGCAGTGTTGAACGTCACTCTGCAGATTTTATTTGACAACCCCCATCCTTTTCGACCCTCCCTGCAAACTCAGGATTTTGAGGTAAGAGGTGTATTATATAGCATTTTGAACTGCACAAACATTGTTGGAAGTGTCCAATATTGGATTGCACAACCTCTGAACACATTTTTGACCATCTGTGGTGGAAAGGTTTACTGCACCCTGGAAGCGCCTAGTACAGGAGGCAGACAGACCAATTTCCCCTACCTGTGGTTGGATATTGTGTGGCTAGATTTGTCACTGGTAGGGGTATATTAAGAGTTGATTCCACGCAAAAAAAGAAAGAAGCCTCTGTGTACTTGGCAAATTCCCCCTAACAATCAGTGATTAACCTTTTTAAAGTAAATAGTACAGGGGTCCTCAAACTGTGGCCCACGGGCTGCTTACGGACATGCAAGGTGTGTCGCCTGGCCCCTGCTCAGTGGCATGTTTAGGGGTGATTTCTGGTGCCTGGAATCTCCTCTTTCTGCACAGTGCAGTCTGCTGTTCCACTTCTTGTGCCCACAGATCAGTGGTGGCAAACCTATGGCACACGTGCCAGAGGTGGCACTCAGATCCCTCTCTGTGGGCACTCATGCATAGTTCACCAGAGTTTGTTACCAGAGAGAAAGTGTAACGGCTGTCTGTAGCAGACAGAGATCCCATGCTGTAACATTCAGCTCTGCTGTTTAGGATCTCAAACACTTGTCTAATAATGTAGGGGTTAATGGTTACTGTTTTAGATCTCAAACTCCTGTGTGGTAATGTAGAGGTTAAATAGGTTATCTATAATCAATTCTATCTGCTGTATTGGTCTGTGTCTATTTGAGTTTATTTTTTCCAAAGTAAAAACCCTGTATTCAGGTTTAATGATCATGTTGGCGTTATGCAATAAAAAGTGGGGGTTTTGGTTGCAGTCTCTGCACTCGGCCTCTAAAAGATTTGCCATCATTGCCATAGATTGTTACATTGAATGTTCCATAGGGTCTAGAATGTTCCATAGATTGTTACATTGAATGATCCATAGAGCCTAGACTGTTCCATAGATTGTTACATTGTTAATTGAGCTGCCAGTGAGAAGCAGCATTTGTTTGTTTCAAAAAGTATCCAGTCTGCCCTGTGATTGACAGCAGCACAGAGAACTGTATCAACATTAAAGGAATAGTTCACTCCCAAAGTCAACTTTTCCTTTAATGTATTGATTGAAGCCCAGGAGGTTAAGGAGTTTGCCTTACCTCCCATTCTTCAATCAATAACTCAGGAGCCAGAGACAAAAGTAAGTATATTTACCTTTCGCGTGATCCACCGCTGCAGAACTCCAAATCTCCGGCCGCTTCCCGGTTCTAATTCGCTTTAGCGCGCACGCACGATAATGTGCACTATAGAGAATTAGAACTGGACCGCACGATCGACAGTGGTTTTCAGGCAAATCCGATTCGAATAAGCGGTCAGTCGCAGCCGAAAACCCATACAATTTTTTCGGCCCGATTAGCCGATACACTGAACTATTGGTTGATTGGGCTGAAAAATTGCATTGTGTGTACACAGCCTTACACTAGTATGTACACTAGATGATGACCACCTTAGTAACAAGTTAATGTCTGTCTTTTTCTTCGCCTAAAAAACAGATTCGTGAAAAATCTCTTTTTTCTGAATACACTAGGAGGTCACAAACATCTAGATTGTCAGACATATTTTGGAAAAAAAACGTATTCAATTCTCCTGATCCCGATATGATTCAAACATTCTTTTCGTATTCCCTTTTATACATACTATCTTTATCCCCTTAATTACTATATATGGGCCTATTCCATGGCAGCTCTAAGAATAAAAAACATAGTTGGTAAGCGGTATACACAAACACATTTGCAAGTTTGTTTGTTTTTTTCATTTCAGGGCAAAACTCTTACTGCAGATACCATATTAGGAAAATATTTTGGGGAAGAGGTTTCTCCTCGACAATTTCGAGCTTCACTAAGGCAAATAGTAAGTTCCAATGCCAACATGGACTTTCTTAATGGCACTCGCAATAATCCTCTGTGCCATTTTGATTCAGAACGACTGAGGCAGGGAAATAGGCTTCTACTTCGAGTCCGTGAGGAACTTCTAGGATCCCTTAAAGCCCAAGAATATGATGGGGCAAGGGAAAGACTTGGACAAATTCTGCATTCTGTGCAGGTAAAATGTTAAATTATTGCACAAAATGTGCTTCACAAATCACTGGTCTTTCTTCTAGGTTTGTGCATCTTTCACAGAAATTTACTGTATATGGAACGCCAAGCAGCATTCTGGCATTGGGAAACATAAATTAAGAACAAAAAATTGTTAACATTTGGCACTAAATGAAAACTTTCTCCATGCTAAGGGATGTATGTTTCATTTTATTCCTCTTAGGATTTTTACAGCCATACCAACTGGGTGGAAATGGGTAACACAAATATTCACCCTGATCTAGCTGTACCTGGGAGAGACATCACATCTATAGCTGGAGGTAACACAACATATTTCCTTCTTCAGAAATCATTTTTCTTTCACTTTGTGTTTCTTTGTGTTTACTCACTGGTTTGTATAAAAGTTAATAGAATAAACTTAAAGGACATGTCCACCCCCAAACTAAAATTTAACCCACTACTGGCCCCACTGTGTAGTGGGGCCAGTACCCTACATCTCTGTACCTTATGGTTCTCCTGCAGTGCTTGTCCAAAGTCCGGTTAGTGGCTGTCTTCCTGTGTGAAAGGTTTTCGCCTCCTCCTTGTCCTCTGAGAGGACAGTGGCATGCGCATTTCTCTGCAGAAAACATACTCACTATACATATATACATGAAAAGCATTAGACATGGATTTTATTAACACAGAAAGATTCTGCCTGCAAATGTTGACTATAAATAATAGAACAGCACACACCTTTGTTTCTACAATCATACGTTTGCCCCAAAATCCCTGGTGGTATCCCTATCGAAGTTATCTATTTATTTTATGTGTTCCTTTGTTTACATACCACAATATCCCTATTGGCATTGTTTTGCCTGTTACAGACTAAAAGATGAAATATTGTATGGTTACATTGTTTTAATCTGTTCAGATCCTCCATTGATTGGCACATTTAAAGGAATATACAACTAAGAAAGCGGTACTAAGGAATATTTTAGAATACCAATCCTGTTAAAATACACAGAGGCATCATATAAATGAAAAAAGTAGTAGTGGTTTCTAACTATTGCTACTTAAAGGGCAAGTCCAGCCCCAAAATGAAAACTTACATACAGGTAAATCAACTCCCAAAACCCTAAACGGTAATAGTTTGAAATGTGAAAGGTGTAAGTCTAACCTGAAATCCTGCACAATGTCCTGTTACCCCTGTTTCTGCTTCCTGGTTCTTCCAGTTAGTAACTGTCAGTTATGGATTGGACAGTTGACATCACAGCCAATGACTGAATGTGAATCCCCTGTCTGCCTCTTCTGAGCATGCCCAGGCTCAGTACAGGCTCAGTACAGGTTTCTAAATGGCTCAGTTTCCATGAGACATCCAGAAGCATAGCAGGCATACAGTAATGAATTCATAGGACAAACTATGATATGTCAACATATTATAAAGAGGCCATACTTTCTAAATGATGTTATTATGAGGGTGGAGTTGTCCTTTAAGAAATAGTCACGTTAATGGGACATTCCAAATAAAAACCTGTTTCCCGGCTAGAAAAGTCCCCACAGTTGCAGTAATGCCACCTCTGTCTTGGAGATCATTTTAAAAGTATTTTTCACCAAAAATCCACTTTTCAGCTCTTTATGAATACTGTTGTGATCTTCGACATGTTAAGCGCTATGAAAATGCCTGAACAATGTTCAGCGAACAAGGGAAGAAGCAGCAAAAGGTCAAAAAGGTGACATTTTACTGCTTTATAAATAGTGTAAAATAAAAATTGGCGAAAATAGGGCTGAAAATTCACTTTACGTGTTAAAGTTCTTCTTTCTGAACAGTCATTTATTTGATGCTTTATCTGTGATGATCTCTTTACCTCTACAAACCACATTCCCCCTTTTTTTCTCTGACTGTTATCCTCAGTTTCTGATCAAACCTGTACAGACTGCACAATTGACTCTTGTCAGAACAACATTGTCCACGCTATCCAGTCAAGAAAGCTCCTAACATCTGGATATTATGGTAAAGATCCCAAGAAACCTGAAGGTATTCATGTTAATTAAATCTACATTATAGTCAGTGATAGCAATATGTTTTACCAAGCAAAATTTCCATGACCAGTTAAAAAAACGCCACTATTGACATGTAACATCACCGGGCTGTTTGCGCCGGGTTGCCGATAGCAGTTCTCCATGCATCGCCCTGTTTTTTAAATGCCAGATGTTAGGTACACAACATATACTGTAAATGATCTATATTCTTTATATTGCAAATGGCAGTCTTACTGGATCCTCCCTATTCCTCTATAACACCTTTAACTTCCATGCCAGAGGTAATAGGTGGATTCCGCACACCGTCAATAACAAGGAGATATTTTGTTAGCTGCCGAGGGCTGTACACATGTTAACACAGCATACAGAATAGAAATCTTTGCACATAATATAATCACTACATTATTTGTATGTTTTCCTTTGTAGGGAAGTGTAGTCATGGAGGCCCATTTGATGACAGCCAACAGCTTAGTGCTAAAGGAGGAATTAACAAAGACACTGCAGCAGCCATGTTTTCCCCACACCATCTTCTACACCAGTCTGCGGCAACACTGGCTCTTCAGGCTTCTATTAAATTTCTAAGTGAACTGAGGAAGGATGTTGCAGACCGAGAGATGTTAAGGTAAAAGAGTCATAGTCAGCAGAGAAGGCCTGACAGCCAATGTTTGTTTTTTAACATATATAAACATTAATTACTGTATATATTATTTTTTAAAAAATCAGTTTAAACTATTTTATTACCAGCAGCACAATTCAAATACCAGAAAATGTCACTGTGCATGAATGAACGGAGATCTATGATGTTATTTTTTTATCGTAAGTGTTTTATCACAACAAGTATAATATAACACATGAACACTGAGTCTCAGCCGATCACTGATGCCACTGCTGGTCCGGAAAATGCACGGAGCTGCAGCAGAATACTGCCAAAGGAAGAAACATTTAATCCTTGCTGTAGGTGGACCACATACTTTAATTTAATCTGTTAATAAATTACTTACTGGGTATTGAGCTGTCTCTATGTTTGCTGATGACACTAAACTATGTAGAAAACTTTTATGTGCAATTTCTGTGTGTGGACCTAGGACTGTCAGAAAGTTCTGCAAAGTGGCAGATGTGATTCAATGTTGATAAATGTATGGATGTCTATACTATAAATGTCTCTGTGCTAAGTGAATCCCTGTTGTAAAAAGATTATCTAGTAGATAACAGGCTTGGCTGGAGCAAACAGTAGCTGGCAGCAACAGTTTGGCTGGGTACACATGGGCAGATTTTTTCAGCCCAATCGACCAATACTTCTGTGTAAAAAAATCTGCTGATTTCGTCCACAGCTGCGACCGATGTTGGATGTGTTGGTAAATCACGGGTGATTGTGCGGTTTCCTAGGTGACCGCACGAACAGTCGGCCGTGGCCACTATTGCCATCACTGACAGACATTTGTCCCGCCGAGCGCTCGCTAGGGACAACAATCTCTTCATACAAATATATAAATGGGTTGTGCAATATAAATTCTCTGGTGCATTGTTAACAAATATATCATTTCAGAGGATGCACGGACATCCTATAAGAATAGGAGAAGTTTAATTTTATGTTCAGGGAATGTTTCTTTACAGTGAGAGTGTTACAACTGTGGAACTGTTTATTGGATTTTGGGGTTGGCTAAAAAGGTTGGATATATATCCTATACTATGTAACTATAGGTGGTATTTAAAAACCCATAGTATCAGAAAGATACCATAATGGGGTTTATCATACATTTTTGACTGTGGCTATAGAATTCAAGTAGTACAATACTGCTATGGTATTGTAAAGGCAACTGTACAATTATAATCTCAGTCAACTGTGGTCATAAAAATAATAATCTTTAAGTATCAGAAAATAGCAATGCTGCACCTTTATAAATACCAGCCCTATGTAATATATTTTATTGCAGTAATTATCTATGTGTCGCATTGATTTTTATTCATTTTATTAATGTGATAAGGGAGATATTTTGAGAATAAATGATATCCTTTTAATATGAGCAAAGTCTTTTCTCAATTTAGAAGTGGTGTCTACAAGAACTAGTCCAGTTAATTTAACCGATTACCACAGATGTGTTATTTATTATGTTTGTGCTATTGGTCTATTGTTTGCCAGGCTTAGATAATAGGAGCAGAAAGTATATTAATAAAGGTATATCTGTATATTATTTTATAGAAGTATTTCAAATAATACTGTACTGGCTAAAAGTAGAAAAAATGCAAAAGCATTATTATTATTCTTTTGTATGGAGAGATTTTTTTTACCATATCACAAACCAAAACTGTGTTTTCTGTGTCTGTTCCATCATTTTGTTTATTTCTGTCCCTCAGGCTTTTTGGAGTTTCTGCCACACCAGCACTCAGCTTTGTAATAGACACTACAGGTAGCATGGGAGAAGAGATCACCACAGCTCGGCTGCAATCTCGACATATTATCCAACGCCAGCGTCAAACATTATTATACCCCGACTTCTATGTCCTGGTACCCTTTAATGACCCAGGTACAATTGCCAGGGCAATTAATCCGACTTTGTAATCTCTTACAAATTACTGCTAAATTACTGCTTATTGTCTCATTCTGCCCTTAGGTTATGGCCCAGTGTATAAGACAAAAGATTCGGATGAATTCCTTTATTATCTCGATAATTTACAAGCTCTTGGGGGGGGAGATGAACCAGAAATGTGTCTTTCTGCTCTTCAGGTACTCAAGTTTCTTTTTCTTTGTTTCTCTTGACATATTTACTGCCAAGCCTTTCGTTATTCTTTAATTCTTCTCCTCAGCTGGCTTTGATCCACACTCCTCCTAACTCAGAAATTTTCGTTTTTACGGATGCTTCATCCAAAGACATCCATTTGAAGAGCTCAGTAGAATCTTTAATTCAGGAGAGGAAAATCAAGGTGAGTCATGTACCCAGAACCACAGTGGTTAGAAAAGGAGTTAAAGTCACGCTAACCAATTAAATAGTAGAAATCCCGCCTTTAACTCCTTGCTTGTGGCAGCCACTGCAAGCAATTCAATACCGGCATTTCCCCCACTTTTATTGCAACTATTTAATTCCAGCTATAGCTCTCATTAAATTTGCATAGAGGTTAAATCCCTTTATGTTTGTTCTCAAATTTAACAATAACAATTAAAGGAGAACAAAATTCTAACACATAATCTTTTGGGAAGAAAAAACATTAATCAATCGCTTTGGAGTCTCCAAATGTTAAAGGGCATGTCCACCCCCAAAACTTAAATTTTCCCCACTGTGTAGTGTTAAAAACACTTACCTTATTTCTGTGCAAAATGTAAAATAATAATAATATATGAAAAAGAGAGATTTTATAACTTGCAATTCATTTGCATCTGTAGGTCTCTTTCCTGATAACAGAGGATCCATCAAAGACTAGAAAGAGGAGCAGAAGGGAACTGAGATTACCACAGGACAGATTTGACCTCTATGCTAATCTTTCTGAGGTCTCAGGGGGCCAAATCATTTTTACTAACAATCAAGATATTCCTGCTGTGTCAGAAGTCATTTCAGAATCTGTGCATTTTGATGTGGTAAGCAGAAATTTCGAGAACTTCTCATGCTATTTATACAAGTGAGGAAAATGCTGTTCTGGATCTGCAAAAGTCATTTTGTGCATCTTGCATACAGGTCACACTGTTCCACAAGAAGAGCACAAAGAAGGGTATCTCAAAATATGAGTTTCGTATAGATGACTTCATGCGCAGTGTCTGTTTGTTTATCAATGGAGATGTAAGCAGTTTTGATATCCGTGACCCTGATGGTAAGTGGTTGTGCTAAAGGGTATTTAAGAACAATTATACTCATCTATTGCATAGCTGAATAGGGTATCTCCAACTAATTCAAAAATTGCTTAGTGTGGCCAATATAATTAACAAGTGTCAATCCCTGCAGCGTGTCCGCTACACGCCGAACCATCCAACAGGAACCAAAGCAAAAGCAGGGAGACACAGGCAAAACACAGTTCTGCAATCCAAAGTGATTCTTTATTGCTGCTTGAACAGGGTCACAACATGTTTCAAACGTGCAAGCGTTCTTTCTCAAAGAAAACGCTTGCACGTTCGAAACATGTTGTGACCGTGTTCAAGCAGCAATAAAGAATCACTTTGGATTGCAGAACTGTGTTTTGCCTGTGTCTCCCTGCTTTTGCTTTGGTTCCTGTTAGCTGAATAGGGTGTGAACCTAAATTGCTTAATAAAGTCTTCATTTTACCTAACACCTGATATACTTTTCTTTAGCCCTTCCGTTCCTCCCCTCTGCCACTGTCAAGTGACAGTCTGCCATGTTGCCAATGGGAAGACATGCTTCTTTGCAGAGCATGTCTTCCCATTGCTACATCCTGGATTGCGGAAGAGGACCAGAAGTTAAATTAGCTGTTAGGTAAATTACCAGGGGTGAGGAGTTTTATTTAGGTCCTCACCCTGTGTACTTCTAATGAGAGGAAGAAATGGGGGGGAGGTGAGGAAATTAAAAGTCTTTTAATGTTATATGGCCCCAATAAAATCACTTCCAACTGGTTCAGTTTTTTAATACTTGACTAGATCAAATCCACAATGGTCATCGTCAAACCAATGGAATGTTTACACGTGTCTCCCTTGAAAACCCTTTGTCAGTGGGAAGTTGGAGTATTGAGATGAAAACAACAGGTCCCCACACCTTGCGTATACAAGGTAAGAAGACTATTGACATGTCTCATTTAAAGCATATGTAAAGGAGGGAAAACGACTTTGCCTTGTCTATAAATTTAATACAAGTAAGCAGCATAAGTAGAGAGATTTTCCAACCATGCTATTCACACTGCACTTGATTGACAGCTGAAAAGTAAGATGATTTAAATTGTATATCTAAAGAATTAGGGGACAGATCAACAAAAAATGGTACAGACATAGTTGGAATGAATTGTCATTTTCAGTTATGGGAAATTCTAATTTTTTCCCAGTTAAGATACCCTTTATTCATGTGTAAATATGGAAACCTTGTTGTACACAATTTACTTAACCTATAGCACCATTAATGATATCTTGCAGCGGACAACTATCCTCACTACAAAGGGATTTACCACTGACCTGACTATTTTCCCACATACCAACTGTCAAAACTGCATACAGCAAACCAACTGTCAAACCATTCCAGCTACAGCAAAACTGCTTACAAAAATTTTAAAGCTAAAAATGTTTCAGATTGGATATCTAATGAAATAGGGGGCAGATCAACAAAAAAAGGGTACAGTGATAGTTGGGATAAATTATAGTTTCCACTAATGGGCAAATTAAAAAAACACATTTTCCAGTGTACATACCCTTTAAGAACACCCCCACCCCACCCCAAAATAATCTTATTACTTATTAGTCAACTTGAAAATAAAAAAATAAGATTTCATTTTCTTTAACACTTATTTTTTATCCACACTTTACACATGTTGGTCTCCAATTATTTATCTTGCATTACTAACATTTCATTTCTTACTTTAGGTCGTAGCTTGGTTGACTTCCTGTATTATTTTGGTGTTCCTATGACTGGCTCCCACCCTGGTCTTTACAAACTAAGCAATCAACCAATAACTGGTATGTAACTCTTTCCACTGGAAATAAGTCTGTACCCATTTATATGAGAATTGATGCAAAAAAATACTTCTTCATTGCTAGTAAAAACAATTCCTCTACATAGTTAGTATCTACAAAAATGTTGTTATGCATAAATTTGTTTTATACTATTTTGCTACCTCTTTCTATGACTGTGTGCAGGTGTTTCTGCAATCATGGTTGTTGATGTGATTGGTCTCCCAGACTCTGCCCACCTAGACCATGTGACTTTAACACCAGCAAATGGTGCTCAATTAAAAGTGGAGCTGAGGTCAGCCAATCAGACAGGTCTCATGGTGGCCCAGGTGGGACAGGTCCCTCTTGGAGAATTCAGCATCGGGGTGATCGGTCAGGATGGGAAGGGAAGTACATTCCTTCGAGAGGCTCCACAGCATGGCAAAACCGTGGAATGCGTGTTGGAGGTGCGCATGGTATTGTAAACTAATTGTGCTGCATTGTAGACTAACCAAATTGAAATATGTGCATGCCAAATCTATTTTCTTCGCTGCTTTTGCCACCATAGTTTATCAACAACTTTTTAGCAAGACTTTTTTTTTTACTGCATTGTTTGTTGTGATAACTACATGCAATACAATACAATATGCAGAGTTAAAGGGTAACTGTGGTCTTGAATTCTTTCAGACTAGTAAGAATTATATAAAAAGCCTTCCATTATACCTTCAAAATAAAACCTAAATCACATCTCTAGATAAAATTTGTGAGAAGTTATTGCTGGAAAGGTTCAGCAATATTACTTCCTGCTTGAACACTTCCTGTTTTCAGCCATGTGACCAGCTTCTTCATGTGACCAGCCTCTGCCTGCATTAATAGGGCTCCCCTTCTCAACCTTTAAATTTTTCCCCAGGTACTTCCTGATTTCCCCAGCATTAAGTCTTAACTGAGAACATGCTTCTCCCCCGGGGCGGATGGGAAGGGCAGAGGTCTGGTGATGTCACTCAACCTACTGGAAGCAGGAAGTTTGAACATTCACCCCAATGTAATTTCTCACAGGCTCCAGCCAGAGATGTGATTGTAAGCACATTTTAATCCTAACTTGTTTTGAGACCACAGTTGCCCTTTAACACCTGTTTCTATACTTCTATACTATAAGGTAAATTCTGCTGCATGTGCAAGTCTTAGAAGCTAAATTTCTATATTATCATAAAACATTTTAGTGTCATGCCTAGGTTAGTCTAGAGAATAGCTTGCTTAAAGCTAGGTACACACCATTCAATATTTCAGACTGACCGACATGGCAGTGTTTTCGAGTTGAAATATTGGATGCTTTCCTGGGCTGGCTGCGACCAATCGCCAGCCGTTCGTCCAAATAGAAAAACGACACCCGATCACTTGTGCATGCTTGGTTGCAGTGAACTGTCGGTCTTGGCTACTTTTGTCCTCGCCGGACGGTCTGACGTGCCAAATGGTTGGTCAGGACGATCAATTGAAAGGTGTGTACCTAGCTTTAAGTATTTGTAAAACAGAAAATGTATACATTAACTTGTTGGGAAAACAAGCATTTTTTGAGCATTAAAATGGTCTCATTGAGCAGAAAAGGCTAATGTACTTACTAATCTATATGTTACTGAATTTGTCTATTCTTTCTATTATTTTTACTTTCACGTGTCTAATGGAGTTTTCCATCGCATGTATACTAACTACATCCCTTTCCATACTTGCTTAATTGTACACTGTACTAATACTGCTTTGCAGAGTTATCACATTAAAGGGAGAATCGTAACTTAGTTCAATCTATCTCGCTGATTATTTATCAGAGCCTTTATGAAAATAGTGTTATTTACAGTCAATTTAGTTATCTTCCTTACTGAGTCAGATTTGAATGTCAGATTTTATAGTACTGTACCTACTGCACTGTGATGGAGCTTAGTGAGCAGGAAGAGGGGACATTAAAAAATTCTGGTGGTGTATAGCCAATTATATGACTGTGAGGGCAGATCTAGATCTAGAGCTAGTGTACAGCAGTGTGTTGTGTGTATAAGTCAGTGTGTAACTGTGTGTAGAAATGTGTGAGTGCAAAGTGGTGTATGTGTGGAGTAGTAGTATATATGTGTTGCTGAACATGTATATGTGTAATAGTTTATCAATGAGTGAATGTTTGTAGCAGTTTATTTGAGTGTGCTGTGTGCGGGAATGTGTATAATAGCGTATTATGTGTGTAGCAATGTATGTATGAATATATGTAAAGCTGACCAATCATTGCGAATACACAGGAGCGATTGTTACATATATTCTTTCTACAGAATGGTCTATCGATGCACCTGCCCCACACACAGTCCAATGTTATCGGCTCCCTCTACTGTAGTAAAGGGAGCCGGTAACAGAAATTTTCCATCTTTACCGACAGGTCCCGATGCCAACGGCAGAAGTTTGTCATCTTTGAAACCTTTCCATACACACTCACAATATTCAGCATATTCTGTTGGATCTGCCGTCAGTGTCACAGCTCTGCCTTTGTTAAAGGTGGATTAACAAAAGTGAAGTAAAGGTGATCCCTGTATTAGCTAACTGGGATGATAATTATGGTGAATATATGTAATATTATTATTATATAGTGAATATACATAATGTTATTATATGATCCATATATAATAGATTATATGAATATATTTGGTCATGAACTTCCTACAGGGCTTGTTCAGTGATAACCCATTTAGGAATCCTGTGCTTGCCCCTGGTGATGCTGTCCATTTACCCAATGTATAAATGAACTGTTCTTGTGTGGATCACATGCATTTTTATCATAAAGAGGAAATGCATGTGAAAGTATGGAAAAGGGGAAACGTGCAAAAACCCTGGCAAGGTTTTTTATGTGGAGAAGTGTGACCTATCCCTTTAGAAACGTTTCTCCCTTGTTTCTTTTTCTTCCCTTTATCTGCCATCTGTCTCTCTCTTCTCTCCCATTTGGTTTCTTTTTACAGGCTGGCTTTGTTGATCATGTTAAAACAATGTCCATACCTCTATAATGTTGACAGGCTTATTTTGTACTAAACACTGCAGATAATCATTGAGTCTCCTCTGATGCCTGGTGAAATGCACTGGCTCTCTATGAGCATTACTAATTATGGGGCAGCTTCTTGCTACACAGTTTCCTTGAGTAATGATCATGGATACAGCATGAACACAACAATACCCAGGTAATCTTTCTGCAAGAACTCCTAGTTTCAGGTAAAATATGACAGGCAAGATATATAGGGCAGGATGTTCAGTCACCTCATGATCTGCACAGACTATATTATACTATACAAGCTACTGACAAGGGCAGCAAGTAGCACTGGGGGGGGAGGTACACTTATATTTTCTAAATACTAAAGGGTGATGTGTGTTAGACAATAATTCAAAAATAAAAGACTTAATTAAAAGTTGGGAATTGCTTACAATGTAGATTACATCCAAAACATATTAAGGTAAAGTTAACTTTGTCAGTCTGTTCTGTAGTGCACTATTGCTCATGCTCTGATCTTTCCACCCACTAAATTTACCCAGGATATTGACTAGTATTAATGAAACAATAGAGGCAGTGTTCTGGATCCAGGTGCCTGATGATGCACAGACAGATACAGCTGTTACCGTGACCGCAAATGCTGCAGACTGTAAAAAGAAGAGCCAAACATGTTTCACTCTCCTGCCACTGATAGTTATTGCCAAACCTGAGGTAATATATAATACAGCTGGTGGTATACAAAATGACTCTTGTACAGTAGATGTATATGATACTGTCGCTGGATTTACTTCCCTGGACTAAAGGTTCGTAAACACGTGTGATCGCGGGTGCCGACCCACGACACACGATATGTATGAACGTCTGTTTCAGCTAAGAATTGGCCCGTGTATTGGCAATTGGCCGAAATGGCCTCTTGTTTGGGCAACCGATTATCGACTGAAACGGACGTTCGTACACATTGTGCGTCGCAAGTCGGCACCAGCAATCGCACATGTGTACGAACCTTAAGCTATCTTATTGTTAGCCCATTGTTTGCTAAAATTATGCAGTTGGCGTCAATGCTAAAGGAGGATACACACTGTACCAATGACAGACAGAATCTGCAAGATTGGCACTGATGGGAGTACACACAGTCATAATCGGTATTGCTAAATGCGATACCTCGCATTTTCAAATAGGGCCCAAAGGGCCCATCCCGTCAGTAACTTTAATTATAAATCCCTTTGGGGTTGGGAGCTTGGGCACTTGCCCTGTTTCACTGCCCCAAAACTGTTGTGCCTTTACACTTTATCTCAGCTTTATTTTATTTCACTGTATTTTGCAGGTTTACTCCCTTCGTTCTCCAGTCTGCAAACTGGTCTCTTACTCTGGTACCTGTCCTCTCCTGCACCGTACCAGGCTCTGCCAGCATCATGCATGGAGTGCTGTCCTCCTAGTTTTGGACTCTGATGGAGTAAAATCTGCTCAAATCCTTTCTGGTCATGGTTCTGTTTCTTATGGACCTGATGGGAACTCAGAGCGTGTTCAGTACATTTCAGACTGTTGTTTCCCCACAGCAGAGTTGCTACTTACTAACTACATGGGGCTAACAAGCCATTGCCAACTCTTTGCCCCTTCGACAGCATCAAATCTAGGACACTGCATGGAGTGGATTTTGCTGTTCATTATATATTTAACTTTCTCTTAAAGCATTTTTCAAAATGATAATTGTAACTGTTTAGTCTACTAGGCAAGTCCTTCAACCACTGTGAGTGTTTTAGATCTTGTGTATGGATAGGTCTTGAAGTCAATTAACTGCAGCCATCGGCATTGCTATTGTTCCAGGCAGAAAATTTCCTTTGGATCGTTATTGGCTCCCATTACTACAGTAGAGGGCGCCAATAACATTGTAATGTGTGTGCATCAAATGAAATATAGTTCCTGTGTTAATTCATATTCAGATTCTGGTGGAATCTTACGTGAATTTGTGGCTGAAGTCACATGTGTATTGGCCAGCTTAAGCGAGCAAAGCAAAGTTGTTTTTTAACCATAAGCAGCTTCTGTTTGAATGGTAGTTACTTTTCTAACAATGATTTTTCTAGAAATCTAGTGACATTATTTAGATATCTAATGCAAAAGCTAAAGCTGCCTATGGTACTGCTCGCCAAGCAAATGGGGTGACCATGCACACTTTGGCTAGTCTACCAAGCACTGCATACTTTAGTCTCCTATTCATAAATATATGAGTACGGTAATAGAATTTTTTTAAAAAAATAGTGTTCAGGTTCAAATACATTTTCCTGACCCAAAGCCCAGGATCTGCTAATACAACTAATGTTTCACCCCTCCATCTTAATAAAAAAAATGCCCCTTCAACAAGCACTTTAGAGCTACACCCTCAACCTTTTAGTTTTTTAAACCCCTAAATCTCGGATTGGATCACTGCATCAGGCAAAACTGCTAAGGGACTGCACACAATGGGAAGCTAAAGTGAAAGTTTTTCATGAGCAGCACAATGTTTCACAAAGGACTTCCAGTGGGCAATTTCATAGCAGTGTAACCTCAGGTTCTCTGTTATTCCATGATCCCTGGGTAGGATTTGTGGAACCAGGTTTTTAGGTGAATGTGTAACAGGATTTATATACTTGCCCCATCCATCCAATTCCCTGCACATCCTTCACCTGTAGCAATTTGATTTAGCACACTAACTACCTATATTGATTTCAGTAAGGCTGTAGAGCATACCATTGGCATATCTCTTACTGTGCAATATGATGAAGCAATCACTGCTATTTATATATAAATTGTTAATAAGCACAACATTTGGTGTTATGATTGAAATGTATGCTCTTCATATACTGTGATATCTAAATATTTATTTTGGCATTTTCTCAGATAGAATGCTATTTTGTAAGAAATGTTTGCTGCCAGCGGATGATGAAATACTGTTTAGTATTTGGCACAGTATTCTGATGGTATGTGTAACATTCCTATACAATAACATGCTGAATATTGTTTGCCTAAAATCCACTACTGCGGGGATATGGTGGATTTATAAATCTGCTCTAATTCTTATAGAAACTAATTGATTTTACAGGGTTTTTTTTCATTACAAGAGGCATCAGTTGTTATAGTACAAAGGTGTAATTCTGTAAATAAATATATATTCTGTCTCCCATGTTTACCATGACTAACATTCCAATAAGAGTACATATGGACAGGTAAAACACAATAGCTCGGGTCCATTTGTTCTTGAGCCTCATTAAAACTAACCTAGCACCCAATGGCTTAGAACTAACAATTTCTATAGTATTTCTCATGAAAATCCATTCTTGCTATTGGTTCTATTCTAATTGACACTAGGGAAGTAATAGTTTATGTTCACAGAGCCCATAATATCACCAACTTTATTTATAATACAAATGAATGGCACACCGTTTCCATGTTGTTCTACTTCCATTTGTATGTACAAATCTGTAAAATCCATAAAAGCAAAATAATATTTAAACATTCTTTATTCTAATGTATACAGTAGCTAGTGCAATAGTGGACATAAAGTATTCATGCTGCTTGCTTATCTAATGCTCTGCATGCTGCAGATTGACTATGCATGGTAAATTGAGTTGGTTGACATTGAACAGTGAATGTATATAAAATGGCAACTGAATTAGTCTTGGTACACACCACGCAATTCTTCGTCAGTAGCCACTAGCAAGCGATCAGCTTGGATGGATCACGAACGATCGTGCGGTCTGGATGAACAGGCCAGCGGCATTGGTCGTAGCCGCCCACAAAAACAGTGCCGATTTTTTTTTTTTTTAATTAAATGTTCTGTCTGTAAATATAAACTGAATTTGTTTTTATAACTGGACAAATGTAGTTCTGGCATTCGATGTCTCTCATACTAAATTTACTTTTAGCTCCTATCCAGGAAAGGATCTTCCAATGTTATATGGCATATGCAGGGTAAAAAACACATCATGTCTTGTAAATGATAGGTCTTACAGCATCTCAACTGGCTTCGTCAATAAAAATTATTTCATTATCTGGGATCTTGACAATGAGAAAAATTGTAAAATACATAGCTTGATTCATTGGTATACACAAGGTCATCAATTGCTGTTATTCTGGTACCCCTTACTCCCATCAGTCACTGTGTTCTCATGGTGTATCAGGTGGATACTCGCTTAAACCGATAGGAGTGCTAATGATAGCAGCTCTGCTTGTTGAGCATTATGGACTGTGAGCTGTAGCCTCTTAATTACTGCAGCAAGGTAGCCAAAATGCTACTAATTTAATTACCATTTACCTGCAGCCTAAGCAGACATTCCCGTTATAATCACTAATCACCATTTTTTTTAATGTTAAAAATTTACAATAATGTGACGAACCCACTGACCGACCAAAACCTGGAAGTTTGAAAATCTCTAGTTTTGGATTATTTCTAGCAATTCCAACGGTCTTGTTTGGCTTTGTGTGAGATTTACTTGTGCATTGGATATATCATTGCTTTTCTTTTAAAGGGCAAGTCCAGCCCTCAAATGAAAACTTACATACAGGTAAATCACCCACCAAAACCCTAAACGGTAATAGTTTGAAATCTGAAATATATAAGTCTAACCTGAAATCCTGCACAATGTCCTGTTTCCCCTGATTCTGCTGCCTGGTTCTTCCAGTTAGCAACTGTCAGTTATGGATTTGACAGTTGACATCACAGCTAATGACTGAATGACAATCCCCTGTCTGCCTCTTCTGAGCATGCCCAGGCTCAGTACAGGTTTCTAAATTGCTCAGTTTCCATGAGGCATCCAGAAGCATAGCAGGCATACAGTAATGAATTCATAGGACAAACTATGATATATCAACATATTTTAAAGAGGCAATTCTTTCTAAAAGATGTCATTATGAGGGTGAAGTTGTACTTTAAAGACATTCATTTGTAAAAGATCTCAGAATACTTACATTCAACAACACATTGTGATACAGCCCAATATTTTTTTCTTAATAGCTTCAAATGTTAGTGGAGAAACTGGTAACCCAGGCCTAGCTTTTTTTGTTATATTTATGTGTAATTATGTAACTGTATTGTTTGATTTAGTGTACAAAACACACCATTCAATATGTAGGTAATGGTAAAGGGTAGTTAGCAACATCTCCGCAAAATGGTTCAGTATTCCACTTCTGCGATTGCTGTGGACCATCTTCTTAATTGTTATTAAGTGGGTCTCACACATAATGGCAAATGCTGAAATAATGTCTAGCATTTAGTTGCCACCCAGAAATTGAACCTTCCTGCCTACTGATCACACAAGTTACTCACACCCTGTACAATATTTAATCTCCTCCAAAGTGTTGGAAAGGAAAGGGTTCCAATGTTATATGCCATATGTAGGGTAAGAACCCCATCATGTCTTGTAAATGATAGGTCTTGTACCATCTCAACTGGCTTCATCAATAAAAATGCCCTACTGCATTATCTGGGATTTTGACAATGATTAAAACTGTATAATACATACATATATATCATTGCTCTGTGTTAAATACCATCCTATAGCAAATGATGTACTTCCCTATGTAGGTAACACCTTCCATAATTGCCCTTCACCCCCCACCATAGCTTTGTTTTGTTTTATGTTTTTGTTTTCATGTGGTATTCTTCAGTATGTAAGTGCCACCCTATAACTCCAACTCTTTTTCTTTCCATGCCTTCTATCTAATTCTGTTATGATTCCTTTAAAAATACCTATCATTTCTGTTGAATAGAATTCCTTTGTACTACAGCTTTTTTCCCTAACTAGCAAACTGTTTTTTACAAAGTTTGACTGTCACATATTGATAAGGCTCGGGAGGTTCCGTTGCAAAGTTTCTTCCTGAAGGAAAGTGAATGCTAGCAAAAAGTATAAAGAAGAAGAGACAGAAGGGTCAAGAAAATTGCTTATAGACATTAAAGGGGTGACACTCAAGGGAAAAAAGTGGCAGTGAGACAGGTGTACAAGGAAAGTAAGTAAGAAGGAAACAGGCAGTGAGAAAAGGAAAGAGAAGGGGGAGAGAAAAAGGCAGAATAAAGGATAACAGGAAGTCAGAGGTACTTTGTAAAAGGTAGGGAGAGAAAGAAACTCATAGAGAAGAAGGAACAGGTTGGGATGACTGATTGATGGAGAATGTAACAGACAGAAATAGAAGAGAAAAATAGTGATAGAGAAGTGTGCGGAAGAGTGAGGGACTGCAGAAGAAAATAAACTGAAACAAGAGCTAGTGACTCTTTAAGATAAAAGGCAATGGATGGTCAGTTTATAGGTGAGAGACCATGAAGGAAAAAAAGACAATACTACAGAGAAAGAAACAGAAAATGAAAGATAATATGGTTCTGGCAGTGATACTCTATGTACTGTCATATTCTGGCATTAAAGGTTAGTGATATCTATAAATAAAGAGAACTGTTTACAGTTAACTTACCATCTTATTTTCTGTGTCTGCATTCTTGCCATATGCATTGTGTAGATGATGCTTAATACCTATGTTCACTGTATTAATAATAAGGTTATAATAAAAATAAGTTGTAATAATATGGCTATGTAATAGCAGATGATTATGTGATTATGTTTACAAATATTAATACTAGTATTTTTGCACACTGGGCTGTATACTATACAAGACTAAAATTTTACCTGACATTAATTTACAGTAAGGCTATTTTCACACAAACAGTATTGTAATGTTTTCTGTAAGGTGTAGAGTGAGACTAGCCTTACAAAGTTATTTTGTATTTTTATGTTGAAAAAAGACAACATTTTATGAACTGTAAACCCTCCATGCAGAACCCAGCATCACCAATCTAACCAAAAAACCTTCTCCAACAAGGGCCACACACCCCGAGCCCTGCATTTTCTGGGGGCAATGTAATATCAATTTATAGTGCTGCTTAGCTGACCACACTTCTACAATGCCATAATCACTTTGCTGCAGTTATGGCATTGTGGGGGTAAAACTTAAGGTGAAACCTTAAAGGAGAACTAAACCCAATTTTCTATACTCCAGAATCTGAAAACAATCCCCCTAAAAACACCAATAAGCTATAAAATCGCACTTCAGTAAATGGTATTAAAGTAAATGTAAGCCTGTTAAGAACTGGATGAAGTATCTGTGTGTATGTGCAGTGTCAGACCACACCTCCTGACCTCAGTCACATGCTTCCTTGCTTTATCTGTCCTGTAAAAGGATTGGCTAGAGATTATTTATGGGTGTGACCAACTGTAACAAGTTTCTGCCATAGCTAAGGACTGAGCATGTGCAGAACATAATGGTCGTTGACCTAACTGTGATACTAGAATGCTGAGAAATAAAGCACAAACCATATGTTATTTAGGTAAATTTCTCAGCGCCAGTATCAAAATGAGAAGTAAGACACAGATTATTAGTTTTATATCAAGGTGTTCTGCCTTCTGGTTTAGTGTTGTTTTGTGGCTTTAGTTGTCCTTTAAGGATTGTACATGCATGATGTGTGCACTGAGCCACGACTCCCGACCACAACACATTTATGTGATTCTCAGATTCTCGACCGAATGCATGCACACGTGAGATTCTCGTCCGAAAAGGGAGAATCGCACAAATGTGTCGGGGTAGTGGCTTGGTGCACACATTGTGCATGTTTACAAACCTTTAGTAAGAGGTGTAACTAGCATTACAAGCAAGTCTTCCTTTTCTTACCACACATACAGCCCCCTATCACAGAAAACTGCTGAAGCAGGAAGGGGGACCTTTTATAGTTTTGCTGGGGGGCCTGGTGATTTTTAGTGCATCAGATGTGCTGCGCTACTTCCAATACTTCCAGTATTTGAAAGTGGGTCAGGCCCTGTAAAATGAGTGCATAACCCACACCACCAATATTACATAGACAAGCATTCTAAAGCTCACAGGTGTAGGACTAACCTGTTATGCAGCTAAATGTTCCTCTGCCCCTTCTCTTTCCACCTCCTCTCCAAGCTCATTTCAAGCTTGCACATGCTCAGAGAAGGCAGCTTGAGGAATAGCATTTAGTCATTGGCTGTTATATCATCAATTACATCCATTAGTAACAGTTTTTGGACCAAGCAGCAGAAAGAAAGGTAAAAGTACATCAGGCAGCATTTCAGGTTAGTTTTTATTTCTCAGCTATCTAACTATTGCAGTTTGGGGGGTGAGTTACCTATACACAATTTTCATTAGAGGGACGGATTTGCCCACTAATGTCAAGTCAGTTGGCCCTGAGATCTCAGTATTTGTCCTATGACATTGCATGTTTTTTTTTCTGTAAATCACTTAAATGGCATGTTCACCCCTCGGAAAAAAAAGGTTTACACCACAACCATGACCCAAAAAAACCCCTACATTAGCATCTTGTCCCAGTCATTTTCTGAAAGAAGATATTTACCTTGAAATCTGCCAGCCCTTCCCCTCTCTTTGACGTGGTAGCCATCAGTCACAGCAGTATCAGTGATTTTACCACAAGTGAATTACAATGGCTGCAGGAGATTGTAAAGCGATAAACGAGATGGACACAGTGCAGCAAGGAACCAATAAACTTCAAGGTAAATATCTTCCAGGAACACCACGGAGCAAGGGGAAGTATTGCAAACTTAACATTTCCTTTTCTAATTCACTATATATTCCATTGGTTCTTAACTTATCACTGCCTATTTTCTCTATCACCTTGCAGGCTGCTCAATTTCACCATCTTTGTCTCTTTCCATGATCCAAGTGAAGACAGAGAAAGCCCTTTTATGCAGTCTTTGCATGCAACTCAATCCTGAGCATCAGCGCCGGTTCACTTTCAAGTTGACATTAATGAATAATAAGATACAGCGAATAAAGGAAGATTCCCATGGTATCCTCTACCTGCTGGATCCCCAAAAAAAGGAAAATCATGGAACCTGGAGATGTGAAGTAAAGGGACATATAAATATCAGTGTGGAATATTACCTGGGCCCCCCCACAACTCAGCCTCCAGTTGAAGAGACAAGTAGGTATTACAACAGTTCATCCATTTTCCAACCCACCATAATAGCCATTTTGGAACCTGATCAATAAATAGTGAGGGGAAACGGTAAATATATTTACCGTATGTTTGTGTGGAATGATAAGCCATTTTACTAGAAGATGGGATAACTGATATCTATTATTAACTCAGAAAACAGAGAAGAAATTACACCATGCTTCTCACTTTTCACAAGCAGACAAAAAACGTTCCATAACATTGTATCTGTGTGGGAGCAAATATATTAAAGGGAATGTCCACCCCCAAAACCATAATTTAATATGTTATTGGCCATTATTCAAGCCAGACCGCATTCAAATCTCAATCAATAGTTCAGCCAGTTTTAAGATAAATAAGTTTTTACTACCTTTTTTTTGCAGACCTGGAGCATCTCAGCGTAAATCCAAACACTCTTACGTCACCTCACCTCCATGCTTTATCGGTTTCCATGCAGCCTTCATCCTTCCTCAGACCACCCTAACAGGAACTCCATATTTGTAACCCCCCACCACCATCCAGATCCATCCTTGCTTGTCCTTTCACCTAGTGTTAAATCCTTTAAATATGATACCCCCTGTCCAGACCTAACCGCCAAGTTATTTCTTAAAAAATATAATCAGAAATATGCTTTCCACTGTCTACGTCTGTGATTGGCTGAGTCTCTGCCAATTACAGATGCGGTTGCTGGTACGGCTCCCTGCTTACAAGTTCCGGCAAGCAGGGAGCTGGATTAGTGCGCCACAGGAGCGAATGGGCTGTAAGTACAGTTCTATTCATTTTTCTGTTTATTTTTAATAACATGGTGGTTGGCGGTGGGCAGGGGGTATCTTATCATATATTAAAATATGAATTTTAGGGTTGGCATACCCTTTAATATACATCTTAACACATTCCCTCCATATGGTATTTAGAAATAAAATGTCTTGAAATCCTAAATAAAAACTGAGTCAGAAATAGAAGAATCCACTCCCCTTCTGCAGGATGCAACAGCAAAGGGGATCCAGTAACCCAAACAAAAGTAAATGTGAAGTGTCTAACCACAGGGTAACCAAGCAACCGACATGTTGGACTGTCCAACAGGAATACCAGAGAAAACACCAGTGGGCCCATGACCCATTCACCCATAAAAACAGAAAAAAATCTTAATATATAGATACAGAGACAACAAGTATTTATTTGGGATTATGCAATGTTTATTTTTAGAAATATAGAAACCCATACACTGACTTCATCAGTAAAATAACAGCCAGGCTGCCCAATGAATCTGCCTAAAGGATTGCCAATGGTTGTCTTAAAGGAGAATAAACTTTATTTTTTTTAATCCTAATGTGAAAGATTTTCTCCCTAGAACACCTATACATTGAAAGAGTCTTCTCTAGTAAGTTGTAGTACATGTAAGTAATAGATTCTGTAACTAAAAAGGCCTCTATATTGTTGCCAGCACAAATTACAGTCCATTTAAGCCCCTGTCTCTGTACTAGTCTTTTTGTATATAGTTGTCTTTACACCAGTCCAGATAAGAGTTTAAAATTACAGCCTTCCTGGGGTTTTATTTTTAAATTTTGCTACTGGCAAAACATAAACTTCTAAATGTACCTGTATTCTTTGCATATGCAGTGGTCTGGCTCACCCATCTAAACGTAAGTTCTAGAAACACAGACTTTGTCCCCATAATGTCCCTAGCAAAAGATAAACTTTCTATGTGTACTAATTTCGAAGTGGTAGCTCTCTTGGGATAATGGTATAAAGCTTTACTTTTAGTAAGACAAAGTACATGAGGCTGCAATTTCAATTCCCCAGGCTTACATTTAAAGGGACACTATACTAAAAAAATGACTTTGCCTCTGTTATGCTCCTACCGGCTCAGAGGGTACTTTGGGCGTGCACACGCCGGCACCCACACGCGGTCATGCACGTCATGATACGGTCGTGGCTCCGTGTGCGCACGCACAGGTGCTACCACATTGGCCATGGGCACGCCGTGGGTCCCCGACCTCCTTCCAAGGCTAGAGGTAGGTGCGGATGTCCTTCTGTGCACGCGCGCGTGCGCGCGTCATGGCTGGATGATGCAAACAGAGCTTTTTGAAGCCCTCCTCTTCCAGTTTGCTCTTGCTGACAGATCAGTGTTTGTGCCCTGTTCTCAAGCTTTATTGGAACCCTGTTTTCTTCTGGATTTTGGACTTTGCTTGTTTCCTGACCATTCTACTTGCTTGCTGCCTGCCTTTGGACTTTTGTCTGTTTTCTGACCACTCTTCTGCCTTCTAACTGACCGCCTGTTACCGACCCGGATTGCCCGACCTTCACCAGCTTGCCGCCTGCCTTTGACTCCTGCCTGTCCTGTGACTATTCTGCCGCCTCCTGATTAACTACCTGTTGCCGATCCGGATTGCTTGACCTTTGCCAGCCTGCTGCCTGCCCTGATTTTTGCCTGTTCTCGGACTTGTTTGCTTGCCGCCAGTCCCAACCCTTGCTGTGTACCTTGGATTCCACATTGTGGGATAGGGTCTTGTAGTTGTCTTTCCTGGGGCCACGACCTGGTACCTGACCGCCACGCAACACCCTCACCATCAAAGGCTCTGGAGAAAACCGGCAGGTACTTAGACTCCGCGCCCAGGGGGGCCTCCCATAGGATTCCTTTTCTGAAGACGTTAACAGCCTCATCTTAATTTATAATTGAATACATGTAAGTAGCACTTACTCTGATTTGTGTGTGTGTTGCTGCATGCCTTCAATCCAGCACGCATTTTGTTTAGGAGCAGTATCCCCCTCCCTATTTTAACCACTCCCATTTCCATCCGACCTGACTTTTTCCCCACAAATCAACTGTCAAGCCTGCACACAGCATACAGCATTCCAACTGTCAAAACTCTGTCACCATTCCAGCTACAGTAAAACTACTCACAGAAGAATAGTTTTTGAGAGCAAGGAACTTGATTGACAGCAGAAATATATGAAATTTTAAACTGGATATCTAAAGAAATAGGGGGCAGATCAACAAAAAAATGTTACAGTTGTGGTTGGGAAGAATTATTGTTTCCAGGTATGGTCAATTTAAAATAACCTATTTTTCAGTATAGATGTTCTTTAAGTTTTATTGAAATGTTAATATTTTGTTTCTTACATCCATATTAGCCAAGAAATACAACGCAAGGATTATTTTCTTTTCTGTATGAAAAGCAAAGTGAAATATAATTGTTAGGGACAGGAGCGTTTAAATTTGTTTACACAAAAACTGCATTGAAATCCTTGTTTTGTGAATGGGAGAGGAGGATATCTATGCTGTTATATGATTGGCTGTCAAGCTTTCTTGTTTTGATCTGTTAAAATGTACTGCATATACTTAGCTAGAGGTCACCTGTGGTGCCTATGAGTAAGGACCGGTCTGAAACGCATCAGGCCATGAGTGTAGCCTGTTTTTAAATGTCATGGCTTAAATAAAATTCTGTTTGCTTAATCACACCACCATAGTGATCTTGCTTTTTCTGGTGTGCGCCGGTGCCTATGATTGGGGTGAGGTCTTTTCTGTCACCCAGTTAAGGTTGATTATGAGGGCTGACCTCTAGTACCCACGGGTTAGTTTCGTAAATCACCTAGCTACAGCAGAAGGAGAGGTAAGACACAGCTTGTTGTTTGTGAATGTGCTCTGTCTATTGGGACAATGTTATATGTAGACTTTAGTTCTCCTTTAATCTATCTAGATTATAATAGGAAGCTGGGCAACTACTGGGAAACAAATATACTCTTTAGGTCTATGGTCATTGCTATTCTGTTTCTACACATACAGGGCAATACTAAAAAATAAATAAATGTCAGAGATTTGTTTCTTACAGCCATTGAAGAAACTCGTGTTCTATCTTCAACGGAAGGCACCAAAATAATTTTGTCAGGAACCATTGCCATTGTTGCAGCCTTTACCCTAATTGCTATTCTGCTGATATCTTATTCCAGTTTCATTAGACAATGCAGGTAATGTGTTTTTACCCACTATATACTGCATAAAATGTTTGCTTTTTTGTCTTAGTCCCAGGGGATGGTATATATCTTTTTTGTGTACATAAATCCAATTTTGTGCGCTACATACTACACAATCTATATTCACCTAGATTTTTGTGTGTGCGTGCACATGAGCCCGTAGCTTAGAAGGAACACAGCTCATATTCATAAAAAGTGACTGCCTATGCTTATGTCTTTGATATCTGAAATTTTAAAGAAGAAAATATATTATGTGATTTTAAAAGGACTTTTCGTGAAACCACAGACATGTTCGCTAGATATTTAATTTAATAAACATGCTGGACATTTTCAAAGGCCAACTAAACACTGAACCTTTAGATAAACTGATCCAGTCTTATGAAGACATGATCATTTGCTATGTGCCTCTACTCTGCCAATATTTTTAAAGGATCATTATCGGTAATAAAAAGACTGGCCTTTATTTGTTGTTTTAACACCGCCGGGTATTGGCCCTTTGACATCAATCAATTTCACCATGGTCAAAATGTAAGTCAGGAACAATAGCAATATTAGCGGTATTGTTTTAGACTGCTATAAAGAATTTCTATTGGTTATTGCCTATAATGATTCTTTATAAATTCTTTAGGAGGTAGTTCAGTCCCATGCTCTCTAGTTAAACCCCCTTTGCCTATCAGGAGTAGAGGGGAAGCTCTTTACAGCCTGTCTGGCTGAGTTCAAATTTTTTTTACAAATATTGCCAAGTGTCAGGCAGGGAAATGTCTAATTTAAAAACAAGGTGAGAGTCGCACACTACAGTGAATGTATTTAATAGTGAACCACAAAATCACAAGGTTTCGGGTGTTAACCCTTCATCAGGTGAAGTGCAAATAACCTATCTACAGAGTTATATACCCCGGGGCTAACCATAACTCCTCCTCCAAGTGACAAGTGCCAAAAATATATAAATATACGAAGTGTAAAACCTGCATTATAATAGTTTCACAATTATGTCAATGTAAAAAAGTGGAATTAAAAGCATGATGATATTTAAATCCATTATAAAAAAAAAAGTCAGAACACCAATTATTACCATTTCAAAAATGTGACCAAAGTGAGCCCATAGTAGGTTAAAAACTTCCAGCTTAAAAATCTGTATTGAATAAGTATAATATATCAATATTTCACAGGTGTCTAATAGGTTAATTCCGTGCAGCAGCTAATGTTCAATGATAAATCAGAATAAAGTTACTTTATTCAAGAGGTCTGATTCTCCAGAAGACTGAAAGAATAATCAATTGTATAAGCAAAGGTTACTTGAAAAGGTGCAATACTAAATCTTGTAACAGTTATGAAAGTGAGCTATCATTTCAAGGTCTAACAGTCCTTCTTCCTCCCTGAATGCACCACTTCCTTGGAATGTTCCTAACAGTAATTTCTCCTGATTGGCTGTTGGATGGGCCAAAGATGCTCAGATCTCTACTGAGCAACTGCATCAACCGAGGTGCTGGGTCAAGGGCAAGACCATAACTGTCTCTATTAGGGGTCCTGCAAACAGGAAGTCAGTATTTTGGTTACATTTATTTATATACAGACAAAATGCTGAATGGGCAAGTTAAGGTCATTAGGATGGAAAAAGACGTCTTTTTTTTCTTAAAAGAATATGTATTTACATTGAACTTCCCCTTTAAGACAGGGGCCTGTGTATATTTCAATGAGATATGTTAACAGACAGGGTGATTTCCCTTTCCCCTTTTATAAAGGACTATAAATAAACAGTTTTGTCCAAATTCCACCCCCTCAGTCTGGGATCTATTCAATGGGCAAAAAGCACTTCTTACAGAGTGTGTCTTTCCATTGGTTAGGCACAGGGCCAGAAGTTGAATACTATCTGGTGGGCGCATGGTCGTACATTGCAAAGCAATCTGGTGGGCACATCAGGATCTGTCAGAGGAACAGCGGAGGAGAAGTACTCTTACGTCCTTGCCTGCTCCTGATAGTTTAATTGTAGTTCAAAGTAAAAAGGGATTAGGGCACTAGTGTTATGCAAAACAAGAGTAATAGTGGCGCTCAACAGGTATAAACATGAAATACTAAGAACAAAAAAGAAAAGGAAAACCTGTGACACTCAAAATAATGTATAATATAAAAACCCTTTATTAATACTTGTTCATGGGCCAAAAGACATATAAAATCACTTAAAAACACAAAATATCTAACATACCCCCAGTCACATAGTAATATATATAAATAAGTGTAGAACAAAAATATAATAGTATATCTAATAAATGTATATAAATGTAAATATATATATAAATAGATACCCTGAAGTATACCAAGTCCTTATGAAAGCACAATACTGTTTGCACATCTATATAAAGCAATGAGCAGGTAGGTAGTATCCACAAGAAGTAATGTACATCTAGGTATAGCCTACATAGTATAAAGTATACTCATCTAACCAGTCAGATACAGATAAGGCAAGACATCCTGCAGACTTTAAAAGGCAAGGCAGCAGTGGCAAGACACATGGGCACCTGGGTATCAAATGGGGGACATTTATATACATTTATTAGATATACTATTATATTTTTGTACTACACTTATTTATATATATTACTATGTGACTGGGGGTATGTTAGATATTTTGTGTTTTTAAGTGATTTTATATGTCTTTTGGCCCATGAACAAGTATTAATAAAGGGTTTTTATATTATACATTATTTTGAGTGCCACAGGTTTTCCTTTACTTTTTTGTTCTTGATAGTTTAATTGTAGAACGGTAGCTCCTAAGACATTGCTCCTTTACCTCCTGTTCTTCAATTAAACTAAAAATAACAAAGTCTAATTTACCAGTGGAGTTACTGGATGTTATTTTAAAGGAGATAATATATGATATGTTATTTTTAAGGAGATAATCTGATTGATCAAATACTGTATATACTCGAGTATAACCTCGGCTTATACTCGGGTCAAGCTGGGACTTACCTAAATTCCGGACACAGCCACGAGTTAGGTAAGAAAACCGTCAGTTCCCAGTAGTACTTTGAGCACGCCGGCATGATGACATCATCGCGCACCCACAAAGTACTACTGGGAACTGCTGGCTTTCCATCCTGACTTGCGGCTGAGTCGGTAAGGCTTCCAGAAGGCTCTGAACACCAAACTGTAAGTACCATTCCCATGTCTACCAGTAATTCCCATGGCTACTAGTAATTCCAATGCTACCAGTAATTCCCATGGCTACCAGTAATTTCCATGACTACCAGTAATTCCCATGGCTACCAGTATGTGAGGCAATCCCCATGGCTACCAGTATGTAATGAAATGCACATGGCTACAGAAGGCAGTAGTGGTCAATTTCAACCCTCGGCTTATACTCAAGTTAATAAAGTGTTCCTAATTTTTTAGGTAAAAATAGGTACCTCGGGTTATACTCGGGTCGGTTTATACTCGAGTATATACGGTAGGTAGTCTTTTCGTGTATCTGCAAAGCATAATCAGCGAGGCGCGCTCTACCGGAATCACCAAGGGACAAAACGGGACCACTCAAGTTCCATCAGGTAAGTTAAGAGATCATTTTATTAAAGTTACATCTAAACACAGGAGCAAACTCAGGAACCTGACGTGTTTTGTGCTATCATAGCACTTCCTCACAGGTTTTCCCTAATTAGTTAACGGATGTCACCATACTAATATAGGTAAGGGGAGCTCCTCCTCACATCTACATCTATTATAAAACAGCTAAAAACAGTTGAAAAAACTATGGGAGAGCCTTTCTCACATTTACCCGTCTCATGGGTCTTAAAATATTTATTATCAGCAAGCAAATGTGTCCTATACATCTTAGAGGCTCTACGGAAGTAGTCATCTATCTTATCCGATCTATAACCCCTCTTTAGAAATCTCTCTCGGAGTTTCTTATCTTGGAGATCAAATTCCTGTTCCAAGGTGCAGTTCCTACGCAAGCGCAGGAACTGTTATCTTCCTAAACATGTTCCCAGGATGGCATGAGTCTGCGCGAAGCAATGTATTACCAGAACATTCTTTCCAATATACCGAAGTAACCAAATGACTCTCCATTGGTCTAATAGTTAAATCTAGATAACTGACTTCGTTGTGAAAAGGTATAAGTAAAGCGTAGATTAAATTAATTGCTATTGATAATATCAAGACACTTAATTAACAAGGCTTCATCCCCATCCCAGACAATCAAAAGGTCATCTATATATCGCTTTTAGACGACAGCTGACCTCACAAATTTAAAAAGATCATTATATATCATCAAGTGGACCTCCTCCCACCACCCTAGATTTGGGTGCATACGTGGGTGCAAATTTTGTGCCCATCGCAGCCCCCTGCTCTTGGCAGATAATCGTTATTTTATATGGATGCACTGTTGATATGTTGTCGGGGTGTTACCTGTAGATGTGGGGAGGAGCTCCCCTTACCTATATTAGTGTGGTCACATACGTTAACTAATTAGGGAAAACCTATTAGTAAGTGCTATGATCGCACGAAAAGTGTCAGGTTCCCGAGTTTGCTGCTGTTTTTAGATGTAACTTCAATAAAATGATCTTTTAATTTACCTGATGGAACTTGAGTGGTCCCGTTTTGTCTCCGGTAGAGTGCGCCTCGCTGACTATTCTTTGAATTGATGTGGAGCTGAATAGGATACATTGGAGTGAGTACACCAGCTTTTCATTTTATTGTGAGATCTGATGTGGAACTTCATTAGTGCCGGGTCTGGGGCTTATGCACCCAGACCAGAGAAGCTCTAAGGTGGCTATTGCTGCTATTTACTATATCTGAACTTTAATCTTTGTCTATATTTCAGTGTGTGAAATATTTCAGGCTATTTTAGCCTCAAGGATCAGTTTCCCGGTAGAGCCCCCGCTCCCCCGTTTTTTGGTGTATAACTTTTTATGTGTCTGCAGTTTACAATTTCATACCTTTAAAAGATAACTGTATTGCCTCAATGCATTTTTTTAAAATAATTGCTTTATAAAGTGTAAAGGTATGCAGCCCTCCCCATACATTTTTTTCCTGATTTGAGCCTCTCTCTGCCTTCAATTAGCCATGCTGTGAAGGGGCATAACGATTCTGTTTGCCTCTGTCATTCAAAGCTAGCATGTGAGAAAACACTCCTTCACCCACTCTTTATCAGCTTGATTATGTAGGCTGTATCCTAGCAACGGGACATTTCAAGTTTGTTTGACCGGCAGAGGAGGAGGAGAGAGGTAACAGACATTCCTACCAGCCAATGACAAGTGTTATGTTAATCATGGCACTGGGCCATCTAGGAGGCGGGCTTTTAGCACTCATCTTTGCTGTGTGATATCTAAGGGAGGGCAGCACGGTTGTAAATGAGAGTAAGTGATTTCACCTGCTGGAAGTGTGGACATGCAATGGGGGTGATGTTGTTTTTTTTAAATTGTTGTCCTTTAATTAACCTTTCACGATTTAAAACCTTTGGTTTGGTGGACTCCTTACATGATTGGGTCCCCGGGCAATTGCTTTCTTTGAAGGCAGCACCTAAAGCAAAATGCCTTTGGCACCACCCCCCATGAAAGTTCTCTCTACGGCAGTGGGCTACTGAGCAGATTTCACAATCTGCCTCATAGGCGCTGCACCCTTGCATCCATCCTGAATAAGGTCATTTGAGTTGTTTACTCCTAAGCTTATGCGTTAGCCTACTAGTTTAACGTTGGACTGTAAGAAAAAGTGATCAGATTTCCTACCATGTGGGAATTAAAATGTTTGACTGGCTTGTTCTCAGAGGAGAAAGGATATAGCAAAATTTGTGTCTTCCATTTATTTTATTTTTTTTTAATGAATTCTATATCTCTGTGTGAGGTATAGGAGAGAGGAAGCCAGAGGCTTTCCTGTTTCTCACAGAAAAGCTTTGAATGAAATATTGTAGTAAACATTTTGTGTACATTTAATTCTGGCTAATACGTCTCCTATCAGGATAATGTTTCCCAAAAGTCCAAAAATGATACATTCAGAGAATTTAAAATGTATAGGATTCTGGATGTTGAAAAAAAGCTTGTAGAGTTATTGTAGCAAAGCATATTGAAGAAGCCAAAGTATTTAAAGGATGCATAAACCTGGCAGGGGTTCTTCCTCCGGGTAGGTTCACAGAACAGTCTTAAGATCTTACACAAAGATGATGCTCAAAACCAAAATGCCGCAGTGAAACTTGGTTTTAATGGATGAAGTTTACATAGTTCTGTATCTTAATTTTGCTGCAATTGTCTGTACTAGTAGTTTTAACCCAAAACCAGGTCCGGTACATCCCTAAACTTAATCTGCATATAATCACTGTTCTGGTTAATGTGAGCTCCTAAAATTGTAGTTTGTACACAAGGAATAAGCATTGTAACAGTACAGACCTAAGTTTATCTTCATTGGAGATAAAACACTCACCATGTGCTTGGGAATTTTGTCTTTTTAGAAGATCAACACTGCATCATCAACTGGACAGAGGTACTATACTATAATACTCTATGTGCTCAAACAATAAATAATGCATATTCATCATATAGTGAATCTTTAAAAGAATAACAATTGATAAGGGCTCTGCATAAATATTTTAGGGTCATAATGTGGAATAAACAGTGAAGGTTTTACAAATTACCATTTTACGAAAGTGCAAATATACACAAACACTGTTATATTAAAGGTCCTATTCCGAAGGATGTCGTACATTATATTGTTGTAATAAGGTCCTATAAAAGGTTCCAAGTAGTGAAAATTAATTTAAACAACAATCCAGTGACCAGTACTGTGGGTTCATGAATATTTTTAACAATAAGAACTTTTATTGAATCTCCCGGTTAGTCTAAAGGCTGGTACAAACATACTATTTCGCACATGACCAAACAGCCATACACGTGTGATTATTGAGCGATACAGAGACGTTTTTTGCCCTTCACATCTGTACTTACCTTTAGTAGAGGCAGCTAACAAACAGTGGTACCCATTGTTGAATTTTTCAGTTTATTTCTGGCTGCTGCTTGGGAATTTGGCTGGCAAAGTGGTTACCTTTTCCAACAGTAACAAAGCAATGCCAGAACAACTGCAATACCTTTTAGGCTTTTGACAACTTATCATTATACTAATACTGTAGTTCTAAATCATGGTTTGCAGTTCATCTTATTTGGTGAAGTACAAACACAAATGTTCTTTTTATAACTAATACTTACTGCATTTCACATTTATTTGACGAATTTGTTAGTTTAATCCTATTGATAGGATATTCCACTTTTATATAATAAGCAGTTCTATTTTGACAATTTACAGGTAATCTGGAATCAAATACTGTTTGGCCAATAACAGATGATTTCAGTTTTGAAGATAATGTTCCTAATCCTGAGAAGGTAATGAATTTTATGTATGTAAATAAGCACTTGTGCAGTTGTCACAGGAGCATGCGCGCTTAAGTAATTTTGTACACACTTATTGTGACATTGCGATATATATATATATAAATGATACAAATTTAATCAATAGAGGTTGATAACACATACAGATATTAATGCTTAACTCTTAATATCTGTATTTTATTAGCCTGTTTTGTTGAAATCAGTATTACTTTTTCCCCTGGTTTATTAAACCTCCCCATGCCTGACTGCCTTGCATGCCTGCTATAAATAGATTACTATACATGTGACAGGCATGTATAGGTTAATAAACTAGAATGTAATAAAAATAACAGCAGAAATGTATTTCTAATTACTGTATGTGTTTCTACTCAAGTTGACAGGGATTTTCACACAAATAATCTGGCATAAGAGTAGATGATTACTCAAGTATAGAATTCTGACAGCCGGGCAAAACACCCTGTTAGAATATGCTGGGGAAAACACTGTAAATGACTGTTTTAATGGAACATCTACATTAAGTACACAGACACTCATTATTTGCAGCAATTGTGTTCCAATGGAATGTTGTGTGCTAATGAATGCTTATCATAAAATAATACACTTTAGCAATTAATATTAGCACAGCTGAAATATGTACAAGTATCTGTAGAATCGGCAATCATGGGTTCCACAAAACATAAACAAAGGGCCATATTTATAAAGGTTTGTTATGAATAATGTCCGATAACATAAAGCTTTCAGGAAAAAAAACATCACTAGTAGCGGCCGGTTTTAAAGGTGCGCTATCCAATATTACCAACAAATAAAATATTTACTAATAACACATTTTTATTATTATAGGATGATGTCTCTTATGTGGAGCTAGATCTGGTTCAGAAATCTATTGGTTGTTCTCTAAATCCTCACGCTACAATTTATGCTTCCATCGTGTGATAAACATTGGTGCCCAGAACAAACATGTGTAATGCTTAAGAGCCCAAAGGACCCATGTATTGTAATCATTTCTTGCATGATTATTTTTGCTACACGACTTCACCTACCCACCTTTACATAAAGAACTGTCCGTAATATTTTTACAGTAAATTCAATAAAATTGAATGTTCGATCAGAAAGATTGCATAACATGTAAAATAAAACAGATCTAACCTCAGATGATTTGTTATGCAATACTAAAGAGCTCTGCAGCCATTCTCCAACTAATAGCTTTCAAGTGTTGCAAATGTGCTCAGGCTGAAGCCAGTAGAATCTAGTGTTTTTTATGCTCTAGTACCAGACAGCCCTATGGGCCCTATTTAAAAACGTACGGTATCCATAATGTATGACCGCACATTTACGGAGAAGGTTCCTTAATAAACAAAGCTTCGGTGGTGGCCTAGTGTGACTGTATAATGATCGTAAATTAACAATCATTAAAACGATCGGAAATTAAAGATTGGTTTAAAGATTGTAAAACCGAAACTTTATGTGAAATACCACATGCTAGATGTAGTTTATGACCAGGTTGTAAAATACCACACGATCAGTTGTGATTTTCCGATGCGTCCGATTCGGACAAACAAATGGCCGGACATCGGTCGCATCTGGCCGCAAAACACATCCAATAATTCAGCCCGACCGACCGAAACATGGAAATTATGGTCGGGCCAAATTATTTCATGGTGTGTACCTAGCTTAAGTATTGCAGGAGTTAGGGAAAGTACTCAGGGTGAGGACTAAGTGATTTAGGTCCTCACCCTGCGTACTATGCGACTATGGATCGGGAACAAGGTGAGTCCTTTAATGTGTTATATTAGAAAGGTACACATACAAAGTAGAAGCCTAGTCACACCCCTTTCAATTTGCTTACATGTTTATTCCCTCTATGATGCTGCTTTAAAAAGCCTGCCATTCTCTCTGGATAAATAAAAGCAATTAGTTCCATAACTTGGGCAAATTATTTTAAGCCCAGCCACCACTTAGAGGGAATAAACATGTAAGCAAATTGAATGGGGTGTGCACTAGGCTTCTATTTTGTATGTATACTATATTAAATTGGTCACTAGTTGCACTTTATAATGGTTGTATACTATCCCATCTTTATATATTTTGTGTTGTATTAGTAAGCTCTTATTTTCAGGTTAGTTTTTACATTATATGTGAGTGTGTGTAGCAATTAAAGGAGATTTTGAAAGCAATGGAACACTGTGCTTAGTCTAAAGGTGCTCATAAATTAAACTCACCCCGGCTGATCCAACAACATTCAACACATTTTTCAGGAACCACCTTTCCAGTGCCGTTTTGCGACCGACATATGATCGGGACGGCCCTGCCCAGCCCATTCATTTTGCAATCATACGACAATCACAAAACAGAACGGGAAAGGCGGTTCTTGAAGAATTGATTGAATGTCGTGTGATTGGTCAGGAGGTGAGTTCTGATGTATGGGCACATTTAAGGTTCTTACACACGTGTGATCTCTGGTGCCGACCTGCGCCATGTGTACAACAAATGTGTACAAAAAATGGCCGCTTCGGCCGATAATTGGCCCGTGTATGGGTACTTTATCGCCCGCTTGTTTGGAGATCCGCCCGGCGGATCGGGCAACAATTCCCGAACGAGCGGCCTTTCAGCCAATAAAGTGCCCATACATGGGCCAATTATTGGCTGGAACGGCCGTTCGTACACATCGTGTGTACGAATTATATTGTACAATTTATCCCCAGCACCGCCCCATATTTTGGTGGTTAACAGTACCATTTATGTGGTCCGTGTCTCCTACCAATTCTATATAATTAATGATAATTAACTAGATGTAAAACCTGGTTTATCTGTTATTGGCTCTCTAATATGGGGCATTAAAAAAAACCAACAACAATAACCCCTATTTCCAGTATAAAGCTGGGTACACACGATGAGATATTTCAGTCCGATCGACCGATAGTTCAGTGTATCGGTCGATCGGGCCTAAATTATCGCATCCGAATGCGCCCATGTCCGAGCGATCGTTCGTCCGATCGGTCGCGGTAACTGTCGGACGCGTCTGCTTTTGCCTCGACCGACAGTCCTTCCTCCTGGCCGACCGGTCACAAGTATTGAACGGTCGGTCAGGAGGAAAAATCACTAGGTGTTTACCTAGCCTAAGAGTTAAAATGGCACTCTGCACAGACAAAAGGTGTAAAAAGTTCTTTACAAAAAGACCAAATATTACACCAAAATTATAATGCAGAGGTAATTTCATTAATCGGCCCCTTTACAACCTTTTATTACACTGATCCCTAGCAAGCCAAGCTGCTTTACTCAAATCTATTTAACCAGAGCTAGTTACAACAGTAACAAAGGTTTGTGACTTATTAAAGACACCGGCTTGTGATCGCAAATACCTTTCATTTTGCGATCGCATGTCTGTCGCATAGAAGAACGGGAAAGGTGGTTCCAGCAGGATTGGTCTAATGTTGCCAGAGCGCTCGATTGGGTAAGTAAATTCAGATATATGTATGGTATTCAGAATATAAGTAAACAATAGTAAACAATATAAAATGTCTTTGTGATATGTTTGTATTTTATTTTACTTTTGTGGAATTTCTCTTTCCAGTTAAAAGGCTCTCTTTCTACAAAATATATAATTACTTGAAATAAAACAAAAGGTTTAGAGAAATTTTACCTAATCTATGGTATTTGTTTTTTTGGGGGTTCTGTACCAACAATAGTAGCCATATGACAGGGGGGGGGGGGGGGGGGGGGAGAATCACTTTTCACTGTATTTTAGTATATCCTCTGCAGCATGCAGTCTTTCATTCGATATATGCACATTCATAAAATACAAAAATTATGCTGTACTCGTTCTGAAGATCAGTGCCAAAGCTGCAGAGGAACCACACCATTGTAAGCATATTATGCTCTCTAGCGGTTGAGTACACACTTAGTACAACTTATTTCCCAATAGTATTTTGTTGTTAGATTATTATAACACATGGCAAACACATAGGATTATGAGATAGACATATTTTGATATCATTAACGTCGTTGGCCACTTTGGATTACTTGAAAACAGTCATGAAATTAGAGTCCAAACTGGTTGTATACTACAACTTTGGTTCAGGCCCTTTCCTGAATAACCTCAATGCAAGTGGGCTCAAATGAATCATAAAATGTGATTAATCACAAAAATACACACACAGGGAGACTAAGGGTGGCTAAAATCATATAGTAATTTAAGACAAGATGGTCACCTTTAGACATGTTATATAATTTTTTATTACAACAATTTTATTCTGAAAAAGTCACTGAAAAATATATTAAACTGCTCTCTAAGGCTCTACTACTTTAGGTTTAGATTTTTTTGGGTTTCCAACCACAACCTTGCAATTGTATTAGGCTGGGTACACACCAGCAGATATTTTTGGCCGACCGACCGATTCACGGCAATTTCGGTCGGTCGGCTGAAAATATCTGCTGGTGTGGGGCAGCCGGCACCGATCGTGCGGTTCCCTATGGGACCGCACAATAAATCATTCGCATTTTCGTCCATGGCCGAATTTGCCACGACCGACTGACATTTGTCCCGGTTGGGACAAATGTTCAGTAGCGGGCATCAGCCAATGGCTGTGCTGTCACAACCTTGACGGACAGCCATTAAGCAGTAAGAAGACAAGAGCAGCAGTGATGGATCTGGCTTTGTAAGTATCCTTAGAAGCATTGGAAGAAAAGGTTAGTAGGACAAAACCTAGGTTTAGGGATGGGGCCCCTGGCTATTAATATAAAGGGTGGAGGTACCCTTTAACACAGGTTCTTGGTAATTGTGTAAAATCCCTCATAGTCTCCTGTCTAACCGATGTGTGGAATTGTGAAAATGTATGTATTATATAAGTGGGAGGGGGCAGGGCCCTGACATCAGTGACGTCACGGTGGGGCAAGTGGAGACGGGGAGTGGCTTTTACCGGGTCGGAGCTGCCAGGGACAGTGTTTGAATGGGATTTCAGCCCTGACTGCAGGACTCAGGATTTTGTCTGGCAATCCTGCTACCAACATACAGAACAAAAACATATTAGGGTTAGAATTAAGCCATGTGGTTAGTTCTTCTATAGCTTACCAGAGAGATTTTAATTTGTAGTGTTCAAATAATTCACAGCTCAGACTTGCAAGAATACAAATATCCTGTCAGTCTTTATTTTTCTCAATTCCAAAAAGTGAAAATTCTTGCAAAAATGTATCCAGAAAAAAAAACGATTCCATTTTCAGGCATCAGCCTTTGGTGTGGGTGCAAACATGTATTCTACATAAATGTACAGATTGTATCTAAATTAGAGCTCTAGGTTTATGCAAAAAGCATATGTAGATTTTGTGCATATACACCCACACAAGAAGACAGATTGCCTCTTTACACAGGGCTCCAGTTAGAATAATTTGTAAAAAATATATGGCTCACATCATATTTCTGGCTTGCGATTGATCAATATAGAGCAGGCAGTAAGGCAGCCTCCTATCTTAGACAATTCTGAGCAAGTAGCTGGAACAAGAGTATACTCTGTCAGTTTCTGGAACACCTGGAAAAGAAAAAGAATACTCAATGCAATAATACTCAAAGGAATGCATTTAACGTGGGGTTCTATTTATAGACCCATGGTATCTGACATTACCGATACCACAGGTTTAGAATGGCTGCTAATGACACAGCCATACAGTAGTGTTCCTTAGTGGTACTTTAACTCAGTGTCATTAATTTACAGGCATGGTAGTAAAACTGCAGTGTGGTTCTTAATTAGCAATGCCATACCTTCATAAATATGGCTCATGACCTCAAAGAAGTGGGCATCCTCCAAGTACGTTCGTAGATACAATGGCATACGCTTACATCCAGTTAGAATCAATCATAGGTAATAAAGATGTGTTGTCGTGCAAATAAACCACTTTTTGTTTAAGCATTCAACTTCAGACCCATTTCTGTATTACCTTTGATTGACTCATGAATTCAATGCTTACCGTGTATTTTGTGACTTTATACCAAGGTTTTGTGAGTGTTTAAAAAAGGCTAACTATATATTCTTAACCAGGATCCCTCCAAACCTAAGTTTCGTTATACTTACCTCTCGCCCAATGCTCCTAAAACTTACTTACAAGAAGCAGTCCCTCCCTGGCAGGTTTAGCCTCCTCACACACCAGCATTCGAGTAGGCTTTAGACATTGTGACCTTCATGGATGGTCACTACACAAAAGAAGCAGAGAAGCTGTGAGCCACGGTGAGGGATTGCTCCTTGTATGTAATTTTAGGAGTGTTGGGTGAAAAGTATAACAAAACTGCTGGGGGGTGATCCTGATTTAACCATCAGTGGGTAAAAAAGGAAAAGGAGTAAAACAGCACCACAGATAAGATTCTCATCCAGATAGACAGGCAAGTGTTAAAAATGTGAATGAATCAACATTGCTATCTTATACATGATTCTGTGATATGCAAGAGTGCTTGTATTGATATACCAGTAGATCGTTTGATGTGTATATTTATAGGATATGGTGTGTTAGGGTTGTGTTTAACTCTTTTTTTGTGCACTTTAACTACCTTTTCTTACATGATGTATTAAAGTGCATCTATAGTGGGAAAACTTTTTTTTTTCTTTCTTTCCATGTGTTCTATAATTCCCCACAACCCCCAGAGTGTCATCACTTTTTTCAGATTCCCTCTCTGTCCTGAGATACACCAGTTAGAAGAATACGTGATTGCATTACTCTACTCCTACTTGTACTGTCAATCAAATCCCTGTGACGTGATCCCGCCTCCCTGCTCTGTAATAAACAGAGATAAGAGCATTAGCAGGGGGAGAGAGGTAGCTTTTATGGTAGATATAAGGCTGCACTTGACCCCCCTTCTTAATAGCTTTCACTGATTGATGATGGGTCACAAAGTGAGAGATCGTAAACTGTACTGTTCTCCTTCTTCCGTGTCTCCAGGACAGCTTGCTTTCTATTGGCCACTGTGTGTGAGTGTATTTTTCAGGATGTTGAACTTTTATAGGGCAACTCCAACCTCATAAGAACATATTTTAGAAAGAATGGCCTCTTTAAAATATGTTGATATATCCTACTTTGTCCTATGAATTCATTACTGTATGCCTGCTATGCTTCTGGATGCCTCCTGGAAACTGAGCCATTTAGAAACCTGTACTGAGCCTTTACTGAGCCTGGGCATGCTCAGAAAAGACAGACAGGGGATTAACATTCAGTCATTGGCTGTGATCTCAACTGTCAAATCCATAACGGACAGTTACTAACTGGAAGAACCAGGAAGCAGAAACGGGGAAACAGGACATTGTGCAGGATTTCAGGTTAGACATATATATATCACATTTCAAACTATTACCCTTTAGGGTTTTGGGGGGTGATTTACCTGTATGTAAGTTTTCATTTTTGGGGCTGGACTTGCCCTTTAACTCCTACTGCACATGATAAGCTTGTCGGTTAGCCGGAGTTGAGACATGGAGGAGGTAACAGAGGGGAGGGGGGAGTGCTGCACAGAGATCTGACACCATGGTTAAAGTCACTGACAGAGATAGGATAAAGGCAGCACAGAGTACATTAATTTAACTTTGCAAAGGGGCAATGTGTTTTTTTCCACTATAGATGCCCTTTAAATAATGGATATTTTATCATTAACTCAATCTCTTGGTGTGCCCTATATATTCCACCCTAGTTTCTTTTTTGTGTGTTGCTAAAGTTATAGTAATCCAACATAAATCAGAGATTGATAAAGATTCAGAACCGGTTCCTAATAGTCCTGTATTAATATGGGTCTGTGTTCCTTCTGACTGATAGTAGAACAGAATGGTGTCTCCAGTATTCTTTTTAACTAGGTCGAATACAGTTGCTGTTTTCCCTTCTCTGTTTAAGAGGTAGAGGGTCGGTGAATTTCTAAATTGGCGTTCATTTGTGGTCCTCCTGTCACCCTTTTTAATAACTCTTCCATGTTCTGTAAATCTCTTTTACTTTCATTTTGGTTCGTCCTATACACATTTGCTGGCAGGGGCAAATGATAGCAAATATACAATATGATGTAATACAGGTCAGTTTATTTCTTATTTTTAAATTCCACCCCTTATTATTTATAATTTTGTTTACTATAGGAGTGATGTATTTACATATTTCACATCGATTACTGTAGCATTTATTCCCATTCTCTGTAGTATGATTGGATTCATTTTGTTGTACTTTATTATTGAATTTACTGCTTTTAGCCACCATTGTCTGAATGCTAGCTGCTTTTTTTAGCTACAAACATGGGTCCTTGTTTAGTTATGGTGTTAATATATGCCACCGGTTTCTTTTAATTTTGGTAATATTTAGGTGTATATGTAGTTATGAATTTTATTTTATCAATTTTCCTTTCTTTATTATGATGACATCTTTTTTTGTTTTCATTGTATGAGGAGGATATCCTTTTTCTATGAATTTCTCTTGTAAATGTATACATTCTTGATTAAAATGTGTCTTTTGTACAATTTTTCCTGCTTCTCATTATTTGACTAAATGGAACGTTATCCAGTTTCTATTTCCGATGGAAACTTTTGTAGTGCAGATAAGCAGTAACTGCTACTTCCTTTATAGGGCATGTCCACCCCCTAAAAACTTTAACCCACTACTGGTCCAACTGTGAAGTTTAAAAAAAATCCTTACCTTTATTCTCTGCTCTCTATGGTTCCCTGTAGTGCTTGTGCAAAGTCCAGGAAACTGAAGAGAGCGGTCTTCATGTGAAAAGGTTTCTGCCTCCTTCTTGTCCACTGGTAGGTATTGTGACATGCGCAGGAGAGTCCTTCCCCACCCCCCACCCCCGGATTCCCTCCATGCCTGCCTCACGCCCTAAAAAACATCAGCACATACTTACCACGGCGCTCTACATTGCCGACAGCCGAGTCCGTGATTGGCTGCCTCCCAGCCAATCACAGATGCAGCTGCTGGTCCAGACCCTGTTTGCAGCTTCCGGCAAACAGAGGGCCGGGCAGAGACAGCAACGGGAGCGAAGCAATGCAAGTATGTTTTTTTAGTAATCTAACATGGTGGTTGGGGTGTCTTTTTTAGGGTGGACATACAGTACCCTTAAAAAAGGTACATGAATGGAAGTGTTCCCCTTCTACCCATATTTTTAAATAAGTAGCACATTGGGTATAAATGTCAATGGTAAATGATAGACCCATATTTATTTATATGTAGACACTATTAAATACAACTTGTTTCATCTATTACATTTATACATATTTATTCATTCGCATTAGGATATGCTCTTTTAATTCTATAATTCTATGATTAATGTGTATTTTTAGACAGGCAAGCGTATAAAATCATTTCTTTACTCCAGTAACATTAAAAATAAAACATATGGTCAGGTTAGCCCGTGCTAATCTTGGCCGAAAAATCACCCTTAGGGCACGGCCACACTGAGCCGTAAACACGATCGCACACACAATTGTGTTTGCGCATGCGATTTCTTCGTTTGAGATACAAAATCGCATGCGATTGCGCTTTAAAATGGCGATTGCATTCAATTGCGTATAGCAAATGGAATCACAATCGCATTCGTTGCTGCGATTGCTGAATTAGAAAAATCATGCATGCGCAATTGTGAGCGCAATCGCAAAAAAATTGCGACAGCGTGGCCTAGCCTTTAGGGTGAGGCCACAATACAGCCCGTTCTTGCACGTGTATTGCTGCGCAATCAGAGCACATGTATGCAAAAAAAAAAAAAAAAAAAAAAGAAGGAGGATCCCATGCACTCTAATGGACCTCATGTGCAGCCACATCAATTGCACCATGATCGGATTGCGCTTAAAAGCACAGTAGTGTGGCCTAGCCCTAAAGGGTATGTCCACCTTAAATCTTACTTTTAATATAGGCTTCCCCCTGGTCCCCCAGCCCCAACCGCATTATTTTTATTTTAAGAAAGCTCCCAAACTCTTACTTACCTCCCTCTTCCTCCGCCGCGCTGCCGGCCCTCTGCTTGCGGAAATGCAAGCAGAGGGGCGGGACCGGCAGCCGCGTCTGTGATTGGCTGAGCTGCAGCCAATCACGGACGCGGCTGCCGGCAGCTCACTTCAGCGGAGGGAAAGAGGAGAGTAATAGAGTTTGGGGAGCTTTCTAAAAATGATGCGGTTGGGTGGGGGACCAGTGGGAAGCCATACTAAAAGGGTTAAACGCTAGGGGAGGGATCGGGAGAGGGAGGGAGAGGAGGGGGGAGGGAGAAGGGCTGCAGTACGCATGGCAAAAATCTACCTGAGGCCAGGTAGGAGGCAGAGTCCATATAGGACTCTGCTAGCCTCCTGGTGGGCAGTTTTTGGGACTTTGGGGGGGGACTACAGGAGAACCCTATGGAGCTGGGATATTAGGTAAGGATTAAACTACACTACATGGTGGGGCCAGTAGTTGGGGGGATTATAGTTTTGGGGGTGGACATGCCCTTTAATCATAGATCCTGGTTTGGAATATAGATTTTTGTTTACAGAAAGGAGGTACCCTATAATGTGTGTACATCTTATTGTTTCCCCCTTTTCATATCATTTATGTGTTTCTACATTATTTGCTCAAATCATAGTGTTCTATGTAATCACACTGACTATATGTGCATAAATATTGAATATGCAGTATACTATTACCGATTAAGGATGGAAAATTACAGAGCTTTGTTAAAGAAATGCAAACTGAAAGATGTAAACATTTTAGGGAAGATAATGTTGCAATTCAGCAATAAAGTTTATAAGTAGTATCAGTCCTATATGCAGTACTACAACTCCCCTTGACATGGCTCCTAATTCTATATGCAGCACTACAACACATGTTAATGGTTGTCATGGGAGGTACCTGAGCACTCTCTGGATACTCTTCCGCACTTCTGTGAATTAAAACACTGGATTTGGGTCCCACACGAGCAAAGATACAATTTGCTGCTGGATCATCCGGGACAGTCAAAGTTTCATAGTGATGATCTGTAAGTTGTTCCATTGTCTAAAATAGACATAATACAAAAAATGTCTTTATTAAAATGTTAACCTAAATATGTAAAACCCCAAAGTATACTTTTTTTCTGTAGTGTTTAAAAAGTGCACAGAAATGTACTTACCAACCTTTGTTCCCTCAGCCTCTGCCTCTAATGCTACTTCCAGGAACAGATTATCATTAGTGGTGGAGTCAGGTTATCCAAACCGGCAGAGTCCGCCGATCAGACGCGGATGCCGGCTATGGAGAGAGCCGAGGGAACGAAGGTTGGTTAGCATGTTTCTGGACACTAAAGGGCGTATGCGCAACTTCTCCCGGAGGGGAGACAGGAGGCAAAGTCCTATATGGACTCTGCAGTACTCCTGCTGGCCAGCTGTTGGGACTTTGGGGGGGGGGGGGGGGGGTGGAACGGACTAAAGGAGAATCATTTGGAGCTGGGATGTGAGGTAGGGATTTTTACACACTACATAGTGGGGCCAGTGGTGGGTGGTGGGTTAAATTATAGTTTAAAGGGACACTATACTGAAAAAATGACTTTGCCTCATCTAAGGGTTAGGCCACACTGCTGCCTTTTTTCAGATCATTGAAAACGCGGCAACGCACCGAAAGCGCATTTTTTATTGCAATCGCATGCGGTTTCCTATACCTAATGAAGAAAACACATGCACAACGAAATCGCACGTGAAATCGCATGTGATTCCTTGTGCGATTGCAGCGCAGTGTGGCCTAGCCCTTAATCTATAATTGAATATGTGTAAAATAGTACCTACTCTGATTTGTCTGTGTTGCTACATGCCTTCAATCCAGCACACATTTTGTTTAGGAGCAGTATCCCCCTCCCTCTTTTAACCACTCCCACTTCTATCCGACCTGACTTTCGCCAATCTAACTGTCAAGCCTGCACACAGCATTCCAACTGTCAAGCGCGTTGCCATGTGCTCAGGATTGCCCAATGATTCGTAATCAGAGCACATGGGATTGTGCAAAAAATGTGAATCGCATGTGCTCCGATCAACTGATTGCACACGCAGTGCTCAGTAGCACACTAGTGTGGCCACATCAACTGGGCCACACTAGTGTGCGCTTTAAAAAGCGCGATCGGATCGCACGCATAAATGTTAAAAATGCATCAGTGTGGCCTAGCCATAAATGTACAGTCGTTGAGTTGCTGGTAGCACACCATGTAAATGCTGTGTTTTTAGGAACATAGAGGCCAAGAAGTCACAAGTTCAAATCCCCTTGTTTACTTATGAACCAAAACATCATAATACCCTAGTTTGTTTTTTTGGTTTGTTTCCATCATGTTTCTAGAAAATATAAAATTTCTACATATGTACAAACTTTCTATATAGCAGCTATGTTTTCTTTTCTTTACCAACCAGCGTGAATTGCCGACAGCCTTCCTGGAGAAATACAAAATACCTGTAGTAAAACGATTTTACGGGCATTCACTCAAATGTACTAGCAGCTATTGCATGTTCAGTGGTCACACAAAACTAAAATGCTGGGTTTGGAAACAAACAGACCATTGGGACACAGGTTCAATTCTCCAGGCTTACTTTTTTTTTCTATTATGTTTCTAGCAAAAAATAAGAGATTTTACATGTATTATCATTATTGTGGATTTATATAACATCTTCCATAGCACCTTACAATTATCTATATACATTCACATCAGGCCCTGCTCCAAAGAGCTTGCAATCTAAGCACATTTTTTTGACACATACAACCTATCAGTATGATTGTGGGGGAAACTGGATTGCCCGGAGGAAACCCACACAAGCACAGGGAAAATATAAAAACTCCTTGCAGATGTGTCCAAGGGTAGAATCGAACTCAGGACTTCAGAGCTGCAAGGCATCATTGCTAGGCACTGAGCCGCCTTGCTGCCCATTTATGGACATCTCGCCTAGTAGCCCTTGTGGCATAGAGGTAGAAAGCCTTCTTTTTAGCAAGACACAGTATAGTAGGTTGCAGGTGTCGATTTCCCACACATATATTTTTTACTGAACTGTTAATATTCTGTTTCTTACATCCATGCTAGAAAAGAAATAAACTGCAAAGACAACTTTTCTTTTTTGTATGAAAAGCAAAGGAATTTATCATTTAGGGACAGGAGTATTTGTACACAAAAACTGAACTGAGGTCTGTCTTCTGTGTCTGAGGGAGGGATGATCTCGGAGCTCTCAGCTTCCAGGAAGCAATGCTGCAGCTTTCTGTGAAGTATACTGCGTACACTTAGCTGGGTGTTCCCAGATAAGGTTAATTATGGGAGCTGACCCCTAGTTCCCACAGGTTCTTTTCCTAAATCACCCAACATCCACAGCAAAGGGAGAGGTGAGACACAGCTTTTTGTATGTTTGTGAATGTGCTCTTTCTATTGGGGCAATGTTGTCTGGAGACTTTAGTTCCACTTTAAGTCTAGTAAATTAATGCTGTGTGTAAAGGGTACCTAAGATGAGCAGAGCTGTGAGTAATGAAATACATTTTTAGACGGAGCTTACCCTTAGTGCTTTTTTGGCTGTATCGCTGCTGCCTATTATTAGGGTATCAGGCCCCCCCATACTGCAGAAGCTTTTCAGGTGCAAGTCACCAGATACAGGAACAGTGGAAACAGCATAGTCCTAAAGAATAAGGTGCATTGTAAATATTTAACCACTTATTGCTATGTAATGTCTCAAGTTGTTACGTTTGGGAATACTGGAAAGACTTCAGGATAGTGGAAAAGGCAAATATGCAACAATATAAAAGAAAATACCTGGAAAGTTTTTGCCACCATTTCAGCACCTCTGAGGTTGGTCCATTTAGAAAGACCTACAAATATCTCAGAGCCTGTAATACAAGAGAGGCATTTTAGCACTAAACAGTTCTAAATAAGTAGCCTAGAAACCTAACAAATTAGTGATCTGCTACAGATGTTGCAACACACATTTTGACAGATCTCGTTGTGCTGAGTATAGTGAGGATTGTTTGGGTGGTCACACAGTGACCGGAAACAGTGGCAGACCAATCTGTGGTCAGCTGCAGTAGTTAGTCAGCTATGGGATCTTCCTGCTAAAAGCTGAACTTACTGAATCGATAAAGCGTTGATCCCATCGAACCAGTCTACATGTGTATCGATAGGCAACGTAAATGGTTCTTCACTGTGAGGGCAATACGGTTGTGGAATACTCTACCTCAAAATGTAGCATTGATTGAATATCTGAACACATTCAAAGGAGGCTTGGATCTCTCGGAGAGGCAGAATATTTAATGTTATAACTGGTTACTGCATCTTTTGGGTGTCTGTTTGGTTGTATCCTTCTCTAGTTTGGTGTACTGAGGGGCATGTATTATTTAAGTGGAGGAGGCTGCTTTTTGTTAGGTTGGAGGGAGGGCTGGGTTTTTGGCGTTTTTTGTGGAGAGGTTGAACTTTATGGACTGATGGTCTTTTTTCAACCCATTAACTGTGTAACAGTGATAAAATGACCATTCCTAAGGCCAATGAACGCTCGCCATCAGCATTGGAAATAGTCTGTACATACTGAAAATGTATGTTGTCTGCTGTAATGTAGTATAGGGAGCTAGCAACGATCAATAGGTGTGTGGCAGACTAACAATCTTTCCTATAGTCCACTTTGTGTATCAACATCTTACAGATCCCGTTTGTGATGTGCCACATATCTGGTATGTGTGTACCCAGCTTAATAATAAAGTATTTCAGATGTGTACATTTATTTCATACAAGAGATGATCTGAACAGCAAAATCTCTGCACATTCAAATATGATGTGGACCCAGAAGAACCAATACACAAACCCAGCAGTTCAAAAAAGATGATGCATTCTTGCATAAATGTTATGAGAAGAATGGTTTCACCCACCTGTAAAAAGGATATCACTTGCATCTAAAGTGGCATTTTCATCTGTAAGTTCAAAAACTCTGAATTTCAGTTCTTCAAAGAGTTTCTGCAGGCCTTCAGTCTGTCAGGGAGAAGCAGGAGGCAAAATAAGGAGTAGAACATCAGCGGGGGAAGAGCGTTAACAGATGGTTAATTTAATCTTTCACTTTCAGAATAACAGATGGCATATTATGAAACTAGAACACACTGATTTCATAATAATGTGCAGCAAGATTAAAACTCAGGCATTAACAAAAAGTTACCTCTTTCCTCCTTGCAGGTATCCATGGGCGAGTGATCAGAGCAGTATCAGCAATAACTACAGCTGTATCTCCTATTAACTGTCCCTGTGGCAGTTCCTCGTTGGGGGGCAACTCCACCACCTGTAGTCCCAGTTTCTGTCTCAGGATACCACTATAGACACCACTTTCTCTCAATGCACGTGCCAGATCTACCTGCCCATGTACCTCATTTTCCAGGGAGGAGGGCACCCCCCTCACCACAGCATGGGTATAGCGTCCATTCATTTCTATTGCCCAAGAGACAAATGTAGAGGAAAGGATTAAAGTTGTACTGATTCGTCAAGGAAATGAAATAGCAATTTATGTCTCCTCCCCTTGGTGATCTGTAAGCAATTCCAATAACGAAATAAAAAATGTAAGTCTCAGACTAATGTTCTTTCTCTCCCTGTATCCTTTTGTTCCCCCTCTCCTCCCTAGGCTTTTGCTTGGTTCAGTTCCGAGTTTTCCCTGTACCTCCTGTTTCCTTACAGCATTCACTTCCTGTGAATAAAACAAAAACAGGAATATTTCAGATAAATGGAAACAGAATAGGTTTTGCTGAAATCTAAGGAAATATGTGAACAAACAAATTATATATTCTAGAAGTTCAGAAAGAAAGAAACAGACGATTATTTCTCATTCAGCATGTGTAATAAAGCTGAATGATATCACAGAGCTAACAGAGATTAGATAGGTAGTGATTAGGCTCAATCACTACCAAAGACAACAATAAAGAAAGGGTTAAAGGAGAAGTACCACTTCTCCTCATAGGGGTTCCTTGTTATAGCACATCAAATTGCCTGTTACTTTTAAAAGTATATGGGAAATTCACCAATGACAAAATATTTGAGCTCCTGCCATCTGAAGTAATCTCCATAACTATGAACTTGTCTGGAATATTTTTATGTATTTTACTTCTTTCACTTTCCAAAATCTAAATATTTTTCATCCAAAATGTTCTGTTCATTCAGTCAAACCAATGCACCCTGAATTGTAATATGGTCTAGAAATATCATAATGGACATTATTCATTAGATGTATAGCTTATTTTAAATGTGAAATTGACACATTTGAAATCAGCAGCACTTTAGATGTTTCAGCATTTTCTCATTTCTGCAGCCTAAGTAACAACTGGTTTTCTGACTGTTCCAGCATCATTACAGAGACGTCATGGACAGAATTACACATTTCTGCAAATTGCTACAGGTGAGAGATACAGCTATCAGATTACAGTTATGGAAGTTGGAACAATGAAACCTATTTTGTTCTTCAAAAAGCAGTGAATTACCGTACAAGTTATCCAAAGTGTGTGTAATGGTGAGAACAATAGCCAGAACAATAGTCATCGCTTTTTAATGCGCGATTGGATCACACGTAAGAAGTTTGTCATCTGGGATAGCCTGACTGCTTTCACTGTCCCCTGTACATTTGTGGCAACTTGTGTGGCTATCGTTCATTGATCCTGCAGGATGGATCACAAATGATGCTTATGGGTGCCACTACACACAGAAAATTGCTGGCCAAAGGAGGCAGTCTTTGAAAGTTCACTGAATGCTTTGGCTGCAGAATCTTAAGCTAGCTACACACGAGACCAACCACTCATACACAAATGGATTATCATGCAAAACAGGCGTTCCTCTTGTAGTCGGACAGAGTGCAATATTGCATGTGTGAACCTAGCTTTACATGTACTGCTAAATGAAAGAGTTTGTTTCCACATAACATAGGCCTCCATATAAAGAAGAAATTCCCACCTAAATAATTAAAATTTAGACCTTAGCTTTCACTGATGATACATTAATTAAAAAAACAAAACATTTTTGCCTTCAAGCAACAGGGAGAAAACAAGTTTACGTCCCAAAAGAAATAGTCTTATTGTCCCCCTAGAAACTTTTGCAATATCAATATTTAACAAAATATCCAGCGGTGGATACCTAGTTTGAACACATAACTGACAATGCCTGCGACAATTTGATTTGCACTTACATGGAAGAATTTGCCTATATTTTAAACACAATGAGCCCCACCTACCATTAGAAGTCAAGTTGTTAATCAGTGTGTTTTATACACGTTTCAGCAAGCTTTTTAGGCTAGGTTCACACAAACGGTTTCCCAGCATTTTACGGGCGTTTCCAGATAATTTGCCGCTAGGAAAATGTTGCATGCAGCATTTTCCTAACATTTGTGTGAACCTAGCCTAAATGTGCCTTTTTATATTACTTACCAACATTATGTACTTAACTACATAAGCAATTTGTATACTACTACTTGTGGACACAAAACAGTTTAATTATCCAACACCTGCACAAAGCAGATGGGCAACAGTTTTATGTGTAACATGAAACAATATGCTACAAAATACAAGCCTATTCTGATCCTTGTGTAATGTATTGGGATTGTCCCCTTGGGGGTGGATGGAGTGGGGTAATAGTTCAAATAATCCATACAATATGACAGTGATGTTGAACCTTGGCACATCAGATGTTTTGAAACTACAACTCCCAGCATGCCTTAGTTTCCAAAGATCTGGAGTGCCAATGGGCATATAATAATATTGTGGAAATATGAAATTCTTATGTCTGTATATTATGAGGATAAGCAAACCCTACCAATGTAAATACTGTGCATTAGTTACAGGGGGGGGTCCAGCTAAACTAGAAAAATTTACTTAGATATGATTGGTCTAATCATGGATTTCCATCAATGAGTTACATAAATAAGATGAAGACTAGAGTAGATCAATAGAGGGTTAAACTGCAGGTCCGCTGTCAATAAGGCATTTACATGGTCACAGGCTTTAGGCAGTTAGCGAGTGTTACCTCTTTGGTAAGGAAATGGTTAATAGCTCTGGCTCAAAGGGTCACATCTGGCCTTTTGTTTTATTATTCAATGCAAAGCAAGACAGGGAGGGAGGGAAAGGGAGACAAGCAGGGAGGAATCCAGTGAGAGTCTGATAACTGAGAAAAAGAAGAGACACATGGTTATGGATCAGGGAAGGAAGACTTAGTATATAAAGAGAATGTACACACAAACACACACAAATAGAATAGAATAAATACTGTAACAGTCTGTAGGGAACATCCCATGGGTGAGGAACGGTAACAGTCTATCGGGAACATCCCATGGGTGAGGGACGGTAACAGTCTATAGGGAACATCCCATGGGACGGTCGGTAACAGTCTGTAGGGAACATCCCCTGGGTGATGGACAGTCGGTAACAGTCTGTAGGGAACATCCCATGGGTGAGGGACGGTCAGTAACAGTCTGTAGGGAACATCCCATGGGTGAGGGACAGTCTGTAACAGTCTGTAGGGAACATCCCATGGGTGAGGGACGGTCGGTAACAGTCTGTAGGGAACATCCCATGGGTGAGGGACAGTCAGTAACAGTCTGTAGGGAACATCCCATGGGTGAGGGACGGTAACAGTCTATAGGGAACATCCCATGGGTGAGGGACGGTAACAGTCTATAGGGAACATCCCATGGGTGAGGACGGTAACAGTCTATAGGGAACATCCCATGGGTGAGGGACGGTTACAGTCTATAGGGAACATCCCATGGGTGAGGGACGGTTACAGTCTGTAGGGAACATCCCATGGGTGAGGGACGGTTACAGTCTGTAGAGAACATCCCATGGGTGAGGGACGGTAAGAGTCTGTAGGGGAACATCCCATGGGTGAGGGACGGTAACAGTCTATAGGGAACATCACATGGGTGAGGGACGGTAACAGTCTGTAGGGAACATCACATGGGTGAGGGACGGTTACAGTCTATAGGGAACATCCCATGGGACGGTCGGTAACAGTCTGTAGGGAACATCCCCTGGGTGAGGGACGGTAACAGTCTGTAGGGAACATCCCATGGGTGAGGACACGGTTCAGTCTTAGAGGAACATCCCATGGCGGTCCGGTAACAGTCTGTAGGGAACATCCCATGGGTGAGGGATAGTAACTGTAAATAGTGGGCAGGGAAGGACCAGCTGAGCCAAAGGGAGAAGAAACTAAATGAAGAACATGTGATCGCACTAGGAAGAATGAGGGAGGATACACGGGGATTGATAGGGAAATACATCTACGAGGGACGGTATGATAGGGCAGATGGAGGGAACGGGACATGATACATCCAGTAAGGAGGTAACAGGGTGAAGCACAGAGACCAGGGGAAAGGCTGGTTGCAACCACTTACCGCAGGGAGGAGAGGGTCAGACCACGTGATACGTCCTTGTCCCCCCCCCTAAACCACAGATCATAGGGGGGGGGGGCTAACCAGGCTAATCCTCCCTCTTGCTCCCCCCTCTCCTTTATCAGCCCCTCCCTCTACCAAGAAGCCGCCTTGTCTCCCCCTACAGACACAACACGGTTACTACACATACCAGGGACTCGCCCTATACCAGATGGACTCGCCCCAGCGCGCAGACCACGACTTTCAAATACCGAGGGACACACACGCACTCCATGGTAATGGTTATTTCCATCGATCTAATAACCAGGTTAATAATCTAATACATCTACTAGCCTTATGTCCGACCGTGGCAGGTAAGTAGCCAGTGATAGACACACCTGGGAACGTGCACACTTCACCTGGACACCTGAATGTGTATTAACCCTACTCTGGGGAGTCCAATCAAACTCCTGATACAACGAGAGAGACAGAGTGTGTGTGTGTGTATATATATATATATATATATATATACATAGGGAAAAAAATCAAACGTGCATCACTCGACTCTTCAGGATTCAATCCCTTTTTTGGCTTGATAAAGACATCGGATAGCCCCAAAACATCGCTGGTGGTGAAACATGTTATATATACTAGCAAAAGTCAGGCATCCCACCCCTCCCGGGAGTCGCAGGAGTCTCCCAGATTTTGGGGTGGTCTCCCTCACACCTGCGAGACCACCCCAAACTCCCGCGACCTGAACTTACCTGGCAGCTCCACCTCCGGGAACGCCTTCTATTCTTCGCCACGCCTCTTCTGTGAAGTAATTTACGTCACGCTCCCCCTAACCATGCCAATTCTGTGACGTAAATTACGTCATGTAGTGGCCTGCCAATAACCCTGCCCCCTTTGTGATGTCATTGATGTCTGCCCACCCTAGCTCCATCATCAGTCAGCTCCGCCCCCTTCTCCCCACCCTGCCAGGAAGCCAGATTCGGCATGGTGGGATGACTGAAAAGTGTGCCCATTGGTGCACAATGGAAACTGTGTGTGTATGTTTTGCTGTGTGTGGATACAGTGGATATATAATCTTTATAAAGGTATATTTTAAACTGTTATTCAGACAGTCACCAGCATTCAGGGTAACTTAATAGGATAATCCTACAGGTCTGAGAGTAGACCCAGGCAATCCTGCCATAATGTGTGGTTCAAACTAAACCGCTCCATTGGGTGACCTGAGACTCTAAACAGGATCCATATAAACATGCTATGTTTATACTTATTAGTATTCACCACGGCAAGTTCCACATTTATAGCTGCTTATGTTACACTTGAGAGCACAGGATACTGATTAGCTTTATAAAGTAAGGTGAATCGGGGTTAAAGGTGCTAAATGCTCCACACAGAGTATAAAATGAAATAGAGCCTTATAACAGTAGGTACCTCACAGCCTCTTGTTATTATAATAGCATTGCCCTAATAATCTAACATATAAGCATGTATTTACATATATTTACGTATAACATGTTTATTCACTAAACTTTCACATGTTTAAAAACCCGCAGTGTTCTCTGTTAGCTGTATGTTTCTCCTTTATGCCCATTGGCTAATAAATGTATACAGAGTAAACGGACTCACTAAATTTTTGTAAATTGGATAACCTCTAGGAACCGCTAGGGCAATGTTTTGCATGGACCTCAACCCTTTATCAAAAGGGTGAAGTCCACCTTGATAAAGTGTGGAAGTTCACCTGAAACGTTGCCCTAGAGGTTCGTTTTCACAAATGGGTGAATAAAAGTTTTTTTCCATTTTACAAAAGTTTGGTTAGTTCCATTTTACAAAAGTTTGGTGAGTCCGTTTGCACATTTCTTTGGATGATATACTGTAATGGATGAACTGGATAGCAGTACAGTCTGCAGCTGGACGACCCTGGGAGGAGTGGTGTGCTCAGTGACTGTAAGTGTTGCTTGTATACAGATGCAGTACAGCCTAATGATATAGTGCATGGGTGTTGAACTTTTTACATGTTTAAAAACTACAACTCCCAGTGTTCTCTGGCTGCACAGAATGCTGAAAATTTTTGTTTTCATACAACCTAAATAAGAATAAAGTCATTTTTTATGCTTTAGCAATTCCTACCCAAGGGCTTGAATATACAAGTGATCCATCTGCCCTTCCCTTACATCCATAGATATTACACTATTGGCCTAGGGAAGGATTATTTAGGTCACTTCAGGCAGTAGAAGTCACGAACCTTACCAAACTTGCCCTACCTTTCCTATTGCATCTACCTGCCAGCTAGAATCCAGGGGGTCTGAGTGTAATAAACCTGCAGGTCTGAGAATAGACCCAGATAATCTTGCCACAATGTGCAGTTCAAACTAAACCGCACCATTGGGTGACCTGTGACTCTAAACAGAATCCAGATTAACATGCTATGTTCATACTTATTAGTAATTGCCACAGCAAGTTCCAGATTTACAGTTTCTATGGGGTTAGGACTTGGGAGTACAGGATACTGATACTTTATAGCTTAATATGAGGTTAAAGGAGCTATAAAATGAGGAGCTATAAAAGAGTATAAAATGAAATAGAGCCTTCTTATAACAGAAGGTACCTCACAGACTCATGTTATTATAATATAATTGCCCTTATAATTAACATAAACAAATATTTCTCATTCCCAAGTTACCTAGAGAAATGGACGGTGGCATGCAAAGTATTATGCTTTATATCCTGTTTCATACAGATCTAGTTGAAAAACCTGCTTCAGAACACTTTTTAAGAACTGATAACTGCTTTTTATTTCAGTATTAAATGCTTGGTGTACCTGCCTTGAGTCTAATTGGGGCATTTCATCTGCAGGTACAAGGACAGGAGGATTTAAATCAATACTTTCAGTAGCAGCCTGCATAGCTTAATACAGAGAACAAAGATACAGAGAAAACTGCTAGAATAAATGGTATTGCCAGCTCTGCTGCCACCAATTTATAACAGATCACTACTTTATGGAATGATTATGGGTAGCATGGCACACAGTGGGCTACCCTGGTGGTGTGGCACAAAAGCAGACAGTGCACTTTCTTTAAAGGACAATTATACTCACCTCCCCCTCGTTCCTTTCCCCCCACTCCTGCAAAGTACCCAGGGTGAGGACCTAAAACGCTAAGTTCTCACCTTTGGGTACTTTACAAAAGTCCTGAAGTACTTACTTGTAATCTCCCTCGTTGATCCAGTTCGATCCTCCCCATTGACACTTTGAGTGACAGGTCGCGAGGCAGCCAATGGGAAGACGTGCTCTGCAAGGCGTGTATTCCCATTGGCTGCCTCCCGGACTGTCACTGACAGTGCCAGTGGGGAGGATCTGACCAGAGCGACGAGGGAGATTACAATTAAGTACTTCAGGACTTTTGTAAAGTACCCAGAGGTGAGGACTTAGCCTTTTAGGTCCTCACCCTGGGTACTTTGCAGGAGTGGATCGGGGAAATGGTAAGTATAATTGTCCTTTAAACAAGATAAACCAGTTTTAACTAAAAAGGGAAAGTTTAAGTATAAACTTTGAATTTGGCTTGAAAGGACACATTTTGGAAGGGGATGTTTGTGTTTGTGCTGCAGATATTTAAAACTCAATAATTGCAATAATGAGGACATTGTTGTTTTTTACTCACCCTTTAAATATGGCTGTCACATGAATGAATAGGTAGGTCAGTTAGTGTGTTTACTCGTGACAGGTTGGTGGATAAAAGACTAACTTTTTGATGAATGGTCAAAATGTGTTTTTTGACTATAATTATACTCTAAATATGGTTTCCACATAAATGAATGGGTATCTCAGTTGGTGTGTGTACCTGTGTCAGGTTGGGGGTTTAAAAAAAAAAACTTTTTTGATGATTGGTCAAAATTAGTTTATTTGACTTTACTTACCCCACTATATTTACACTTTAAGTTTGCTGCCACGAAAATTGAAAGGTAGGTCAGTAGATCTATGTACCTAGGTCAGATTGAGGGTTAAACAAACAAGCTTTGTTGATGACAATCAAAAAAAAAGTTTATTGACAAAAAGTCAATAAACTTTTTGACAATAGGTATCCTTTAAAAATGGCTGCCATGGAAATGGAAGGGTAGATCAGTAGGTGTGTGTACCTGTGTCGTGTTGGGGGTAAAAAAAAAAAACTTTTTTGTTGATTGGTCAAAAAAGTTTTTATTTTTTATTTTTTTACTTTAGTTATACTTTAAGTATGGCTGCCACAGTAATGGATGGGTAGACCAGTAGGTGTGGGCACCTGTGTCATGTTGGGTGTTAAAAAGATGAACTTTTTTGAAGATTGGCCAAAATTTGTTTTTTGACTATAGTTACCCTTAAGTATTGCCACAGTAATATATAAGTAGATCAGTAGGCATGTATATCTGGGTTGGTGGTTAAAAAAAACAAACTTTTTTTGATGATTGGTCATCACTTTAGTTAATCTTTCAGTATGGCTGCCTTGAAAATGGAAGGGTAGGTCAGTAGGCATGTGTACCTGGAACAGGTTGGAGGTTAAAAAAAAAACTTTTTTGATTTATTGATCAAAATTAGTTTTTTAGACTTTAAATACCCTTTTTGGTATGGCTGCCACAGTAATGGAGGGCTAGAAAAGTAGGTGTGTGCACCTGTGTCAGGTTGGGTGTTAAAAAGATTAACTTTTTTGATGATTGGTCAAAATTAGTTTTTTTGACTATAGATACCCTTTAAGTATGGCTGCCACAGTAATGTATTATAAGTAGATGAGTAGACATGTATACCTTTGTCAGGTTGAGGGTTAAAAGAACAACTTTTTTGATGATTGGTCAAAAAAAGGGCATGTCCACCCCCAAAACTATAATCCCCCCCCACTACTGGCCCCACTCTAGTGTAGTAAAATCCTTACCTCACATCCCAGATCCAAATGGTTCTCCTGTAATCCCCCGCTCCCCCAAGTTTCCCAAAACTGCCCACCAGGAGGATAGCAGAGTCCATATAGGACTCTCCCTCCTGTCTCCCCTCCGGCAGAATTTTGCCATGAGCAGAAGAGCTCTCCCTCTCGCTCCCATTTTGGTCTCCCTACCCCTATCGTTAAACCCCTTTCCCATATCATAGTTCTTACTCCCCCAGCCCCAACCGATCTTTACTTACCTTACCTCCTTCACCGTTCTGCACTACCGGCAGCCGCGTCCATGATTGGCTGCCTCTCAGCCAATCACAGACGCGACTGCCGGCCCGTCCCCCTGCTTGCAGTTCTATGCAAGCAGAGGGCCGGGATTGTGCGGCGGAGGACAGAGGTAAGGTAAGTAACTATCGGGGCACTTTCTTGAAATAATACTAATGTGGTTGGGGCTGGGGGAGCAAGAACTATGATATGGGAAAAGTTTTTATAAATAAGTATGGCTGCCATGAAAATGGAAGGGTAGGTCAGTCGTGTAGCCGTGTGTACCTGGAACAGGTTGGAAGTTAAACAAATAAACTTTTTTTATTATTGATCAAAATTAGTTTTTTAGATTTCTACAGGGAGATTCAATAAAAGTTCTTACTGTTTAAAATGGTGCTAATTTTGCCCCAACCAATCAGAACTTATGTAACATTTGAAAGCTAACACCTGATTGGTTGGGGCAAAATTAGCACCATTTTAAACGATAAGAACTTTTATTGAATCTCCCTGTTAGTTTTTTAGACTTTAGGTAACTTTTTAAGTATGGCTGCCACAGTAATGGATAAATAGAGCAGTAGGTGTGTGTACCTGTGTAGGGTTGGGGGCTAAAAAATCAACTTTTTTGTTGATTGGTCAAAATTAGTTTTTTTTAATTTAGCTACCCTTTAGGTTTGGCTGCAACAATAATGGAGGGGTAGGTCAGTAGGTGTGTTTACCTGTGTCAGATTCGGGGTTAAAACAATTTTTTTTGTTGATTGGTTAAAATTTGGGTTTTTTTAACTTTAGTTACCCTTTAAGTAAGGCGGCCACAGGAATGGAAGGGTAGGTCAGTAGGTATGTGTACCCATGTGAGGTTGGGGGGTATGACTTATACAAACCATAAAACTAAGTTATTGAGAATATATCAAAATTAGTTTTGACTTTATTTACCCTTTAAATAAGGCTGCCACAGGAATCAAAGGACAGGTCAGTAGAAGTGTGTTTCCGTGTGAGGTTGGGGGTATGTTTTTTTGCATGTATGACCATATAACTAACTTTTATGGATGATTGATCAAAATTAGTCTTTTTTAGTTACCCTTAAAGTATGGCTTCCATGGGAATGGAAATGTAGGTCAGTAGGTGGGTGTACCTGTGTCTGTGTGGGGGGCTAGGGATATCCGCGCTTGTGTTTATGACCATGAAACAAACTGTTTTGATATATCCACATTTGAGCATGTTACCTTTATAGTTTATGGGAAAAGATGTCTCATAATTCGCCAATAACACTGTAACGCTTTCGCGGATTCCTTGGCTAGGTAACAGCTTTCTTCTCCTATATGCCCTGCAGGTCTGTACTGAATTTCATGTCTCTAGCTCAAAAACTGTGGGAGGAGATACGGTTCAAAAAAGTGGAAGAATAAAACAGAATAAGAAGAAAAAGAAGAAGAAGAAATAGAAAGAACAGTAATTTGGCTCTTCATTTTTACATTTAAAGGGTATGTCCATCCCCAAAACTATATTTTAACCCACTACTGGCCCCACTGTATAGTGTAGAAAAATCCTTACTTTAAATCCCTGCACCAAATGGCTGCCCTGCAATGTCCCTGTAAAGTGCCAAAAAGTAAAGACCAGGAGCCTGCCCGTGCTCCATAATGTGTCCTTCCCCTCCGGGAGAAGTTTGGCATGCGCACTGAAGCCGTCCCTCCCGTTTCTCTCTCCCTTCCCCTATCTCCAAACCCCTTTTCTGTAGTGTAGGGCTCCCTCCCCCAGCCCCAACCGCATTATTATTTTGTACTTATCTTCCCTTTTTTCCGCGTCGGTCTACACTGTCGGCAGCCGCATCTGTGATTGGCTGCCTCTCAGTTTCATGCAAGCAGAGGACTGGGACTGAATGCCACGGGAAAGAGGTAGGGTAGATTATTTACAAAATAATAGAGTGGTCGGGGCTGGGGGAGGGAGCCCTACACTACAGAAAATATTTGTAAAAAGGGATGGACATGCCCTTTAACAGTAAGTATTGCAATTATTTAATAACAAAACATAAACAGTTTCCCCAAATAACATATGTAGCAATGGAGTAGTCGCTGCCTATGGTGCACCACTTTGGATATTGACCACGTCTGTATATTGTGTGTCCTTGTAAGTTGGTGTACACTTTTCTGTTGCCTCAGAGTATGTATCCAATAAGGTAAATTGTCTGTCCAATAATCTGTCCTCCCAACAGGTGGTAACAGGATCTTGTGTTGCATTTAATCAGGATATCACACTGTGCTAGTAAGGAAGGTAGGGTAATCTGCCGCCAAGACCCTACATGCTGAACTGTGTGTTGCCTGCCTGGTGCTAGGGTTCGGCATGTGGTAGATCGTGTAGACAGATTATTTGGTGGGGCCGGGTGGGACCCGGCGTCCTGGTTCACATTGGTGCCAATGACAAAGTTAGAGGAGGAAGTGAGGTCCTTAAACATGATTTCTGAGAGCTAGGGGCCAAGTTAAAAGCAAGGACCTCCAGGGTAGTGTTTTCAGAAATACTACCGCAGCCACGTGCTAAGCCAGGGAGACAGCGGGAGCTTAGGAGCATTAATGCGTGGCTAAGAGAGTGGTGTAAGGAAGAAGGGTTTGGGTTTATTGAGAACTGGGCAGACTTTGCTGTCGGCTACATGCTTTTTAGTAGGGATGGGTTGCACCTCACTGATGGCGGTGCAGCTGTTTTAGGGGAGAAGATGGCTAGAGGGTTGGAGGAGATTTTAAACTAGGTTTGGGGGGGGGGGGGTATTGGCAGTCTCACTGGGATAGATATCCCAGGAGGAAAGCAGGGTGTAGATAGGCCAGTGGTGGGCGGAAAGGGGGGTGGGGCTAGCATAGGGTATAGGGAGGCATGTTTATTAAAGTGTACGAATAAATTACAGGATCATAATCTAAAATGTATGTTTGAAAATGCGAGAAGCCTGGCTGAAAAAATGGGGGAACTGGAAATTATGGCATTGAATGAAAAGTATGATGTAATAGGTATAGCAGAAACGTGGTTGAACAGTTCTCACGACTTGGCTGTAAATTTAGAAGGATATGCCTTGTTTAGGCAGGACAGAGAAAAAAGGAAAGGGGGAGGAGTATGTATTTATGTTAAAAAAGAATTGAAGCCAAATCTAAAAGAAGAGATAACTGGCAATATGGATGTTAAAGTGGAGGCAATATGGGTGGAATTAGGAACAGGAAAGGGGGTAATGTCATAGTTGGTGTCAAATGCTAGCAGAGAGGAAGTGAGTCAACTTCATATGCAGTTGGCAAGGGCTGCAAGTTTGGGGAGTGTGCTCATTATGGGGGACTTTACTTACCCTGGCATTGATTGGTGTAGTGGAACTGCCATCACAGAGAATTTTTTTTTTAAGTATATTAATAGTAAGAAGATGAGGACTGAGAATGTGGCACCATTAATTAATGGGGATAAGTTAGTTACAGAGGATGGCGATAAAGCAAATGTCTTGAATACTTTTTCCCCTTCTATAGAAGATCCAAGTACAGATATCATAGAGTATATATCATAGAGTATAGTATAAAAAATTTAAGTGCACTGGTTAACTGAGGATATGGTACAGAAAGAACTAAATAAGGTTAATATTAATAAATCTCCTGGACCAGATAAAATACATCCTCGGGTACTTAGGGAGCTAAGTTCAGTTTTATGTAGGCCATTGTTTCTTATTTTTGCTGATGTTATTCCAATATTCAAAAAGGGTAGTCGTTCACAGCCGGGTAATTACAGGCCTGTAAGTTCAACTTCAGTGGTGGGGAAGATCCTGGAAAGTTTAATAAGGGAACATGTTCTAGAGTATGTTTCAAGGACTGACATTATAAATTTAGACTCTGGCATAGCAGTAGATGTAGTTTACTTGGATTTTGCAAAAGCTTTTGATACAGTCCCCTATAGGCGACTAATGTATAAGCTAAGGTCTGTTGGTCTGGGGAGTCACATGTGTACATGGATAGAAAATTGGTTAATGAATAGGATGCAGAAAGTAGTTGTAAATGGGGCTTAATCATTATGGACTAAAGTGCTAAGTGGGGTGCCACAGTGTTCTGTGTTGGGGACGCTTCTATTTAATCTATTTATTAATGATTTGGAAGTGGGTATTGTCAGCAAGATTTCTGTGTTTGCTGAAGACACAAAACTTTGTCGACCATTAAAAACTTCAGAGGATGTGCAATCGTTGCAGGGGGATCTAGATAGATTGTCACATTGGGCTGCTAAGTGGGAGATGAGATTCGATGTTGATAAATGTAAGGTGATGCATTTTGGACTTAAAAATCCTTGTGCTACTTATGCTATAAATGGCTCTGTGTTAAGTGAATCCCTGTTGGAAAGGGATCTTGGACTTTTGGTAGATAACAAACTTAAAGGTAGCAAGCAGTGCCAGGCGGCAACAGCCAGAGCCAGCAGGGCATTGTCTTGTATAAGGAGAGGTATGGATTCAAGGGAGGAAAATGTAATATTCCCTCTTTACAAAGCATTGGTAAGGCCTCATTTGGAATATACAGTGCAATTTTGGAATCCTGTGTACAAAAAAGACATCTTTGAAATGGAAAGGGTTCAGAGAAGGTCAACTAAATTAATAAGGGGATTAGGGGAGCTTGAATATGAAGAGAGACTGGAAAAGTTACAATTATGTACGCTGGAGAAAAGACACTTGCGTGGGGATATGATTACTGTGAATAAATACATTAACGGGCCATACAATAAACTATCTGGGGCATTGTTCACCAATAGAACATGTCAGAGGACACGTGGCCATCCCTTAAGACTTGAAGAAAAAAGGTTTAGGCTTCAAGTTCAGAAAGGGTTTTTCACAGTGAGAACGGTAAAGCTATGGAACTGTCTTCCAGTGGACATTGTTATGGCAGGTTCATTGGTCAGTTTAAAAAAAAAAGCAGGATGAGTTTCTGAAAACAAGGAATGTTGCAAGTTACTGGTATTAATAAATAAGAGTTGATCCAGGGAAACTTCCGATTGCCACTTGGAGTCAGGAAGGAATTTTTTCCCCTTTCATAAATTTAGTGTTTTTTTTTTGTCTTCCTCTGGATCAACAGTAAGGCAGGAAATGAGGATATTGCTAGATGGGTTGGACTGGATGGACGTATGTCTTTATTCAACCTCAAATACTATAAACTACTATAAACTATTCAGAGTGTAATTAAAGCCGTTAGAGACACTCTTATTCCTGTAGAAGAAACTATTGCATTCCCTGCTGACAGAATGTTTTCCGTTCCTTCTTCAATGCTTCTATAACTTTCAAAGAATTAAAGGCTGTTCAACTTGCTTTGATAGTTTCTTCATCTCTTCATTTCCAAGGACATATATCGGACAATACAACAGCAATATCTTATATCAAGTGGGGGAACCAGGAATCAGTTAGCCCTGTCTATTCTTCTATGGGTAGAGTCTCTCTTGTTGCATTTGAAAGCCCTTTACATTCCATCCATTCAGAATGTGAAAGCAGATTACATGAAAAGGAGGAAACTTCAGTCAGGGTAATGGTCATCGAATGTGAAACATTTGCAATTGGTAGTCAATTGGGGGTCCCTTTTAGGTGGATTTCATGGCCTCAAAAAAAGGTATCTGAATCAGGGAGCATGGGCCATAGACGCGTTCTCAATCAACTGGACATTAGCAGAGCTTGCGTTTCCCCCAGTTTCCATCATAGGCAACTTTCTCCAAAAGATCTGGAAAGACAAAGATACTGTAGTAGCAGTGATTCCTTATTGGACGAGGAGACCACGGTTCCCCCTTCTTCTGCAATTGTCAGTGACAACCCACATCACCTTCCAGTTCATCCAGACCTTTTAAATCGGCAGCCAATAAATTGCTCAAACCTCATACAGACTTACATTACAACTCTGTTGGAATCCAGGATAATATCAACTATAACTGTACAGCGTATTACAAGTATGGAATACCTATTTGTACTGGTGCTCATCCAGATCCACTCCAGTAGAGGAATTATCTGAAGTTTATGTATTTTTTACTCTGGTTTAGAGAAATGATTGTCCTCTTCTAATCAACCTTTAATAATAAGATTCTTTAAAGGTTTGGAGTGTCTAAACTGACAAGAAGAGTTAAACCTCATCCTTGGAATTTATCACTTCTGTTGTTGTTCTGAAGGTTCTTTCCAGTTGTCCTTTCGATCCTATCTAGGGAATTTCTATTACAAGTCTCACTTGGAAATGTTCCTTTCTTCTCTACATTACTTGACCAATGCCTTTTCTTTCTAGAAGACAGACCTTATTTTCAGTTTCAAGGAAAACGTACTCCCCAAGGTAATCTATATGTTTATTTTCATATAAAGATATAATCCTACTTTATTTCTTTCCTGAACCAAAAAATGAAGAAGAATAATTAAAGGGGAACTAAAGTCTCCAGACAACATTGTCCCAATAGACAGAGCACATTCACAAACATACAACAAGCTGTGTCTCACCTCTCCCTTTGCTGTGGCTATTGGGTGATTTATGAAAACAACCTGTGAGTACTAGGGGTCAGCTCCCACAATCCACCTTAGCTGGGTAAACCCCCAACTAAGTGTCTGTGTACAGGCACATGCTCTGTAGTGCTCAACAGATCAAAACAAGGAAGTTGCAGCCTTGCTTCCTAGAAGCTGACAGCCAATCACAGTACATCACAGAGATCCTCCCTCTCCCTGATGCAGAACAGAGATTTCAGTTGTTTGTTTTCAAACACATTCAATACTCCTGTCTTAACAATGATATAATCCTTTACTATACAAAAATAAAAGTAATCTTTACAGTGTATTGCATAGATGCCATGGATTTAAGAAACGGAATACTAACATTTCAGCAAAAATAAAAAAAATAAATGTAGGTCTGGGGAATAGAACCTGCAACCTGTACATTTACTCTGTCTTGCTAAAAGCAGAGCTCTTACCTCTAGGCTAATAGAGATAATTTATAGATAGCTGGTACATGTAGAATCTTTTACTATGAACATAATGGAAACAAAAATAAAGGAAACTACGGGGATTAGAACTTGCAACCTTCTGGACAGTGTGTTTCTATAACTGGCATCTTACAAGGTGAGCCATGACTGAGTAAGCTGAACACTTTGGTACATTTAGGAGCTTCATCTTTTGCTTGGGACATAATAGAAACAAACAAAAAAAAAAGAAGTCTGGGGTATTAAACTTCTGAATTGTGTATTATTAAACCTGGAGACTTACCCGATGCGCCACCACTGTACAAGCAAAGTACTCTGGTACATTTGGAAGCTTTTTTTTTTTTTTGCTAAACGATTCCCAAAGAAAATAGAATATGGAAGTCCCTGATAAGACTTTGAAAGCTGCTTGTTACCCTGCAGTTTATTTTCCAGAAAGTCACACTGAATGGTTAATAGATTATGGTAACAATCAGGGACTTCCATATTGGTGTATAAACATCTGTATAGAAAACACTTTGTCCATAGAGACAGTGAATACTGGGGTCAGGGGGCGTGGTTCTTTGATGACTTCATGGGCTGTGGGTTGTACTGGCAACAATATGGAAGCCTTCTTGTATACAGAATCTATTTCTTACATGTACTAAATGCAACTTACTAGAGAAGAATCTTACAATGTATAGGTGTTCTGGGGAGAAAAACTTTCACATTAGGTTTTAAAAATTTTAAGTTTAGTTCTCCTTTAAATTGTTTGGATGTTGCCAGGTGTTTAAAGGCTTATCTTCAGAAAATATGAAAAGCTTCTATTGCGTTATCCAGCTAAAAAAGCAGGGATAAAATAATCTAAATCTTCAGTGGCTAAATTGATCCCTTCTTGTATCAAAGATTCCTACTCGGCTAACTGATCTGTGCCCCTAAACATCAGAGCTGACTCTACAAGATCTATAGTAGCATCCTGGAATTCAGTTCATACCTTCTTCAACCATTATAAAATTGGTTTTGGATCTTCTGTTATTGGAGTGCATTAGATCACAATTTTCTGTGAATCACATGCACTCCAACAACGGAATATTACCAGAATCACACACACAAATGGATAGCTGCCATGTGATCATATAGTGTGTGATCATATAGCCTTACTGTATATTTGCAGTGATTCTGGTGATAATTGAATGGATCAAATGCTATGAAACATACAAGTCCCTTGCTATTCATGTTGTCTATAAAAACAGGAGGTATGTATTGCTACGGATCAGTCTATCCACTCCTTACTGCCCTTTAAGTGCTTTACTTAAAGCCATTAGCAAAGCTGCCCTTATCAATTGGTCAAACATTTATTTACCTCTCTAACATTAGGTTGGCTCAACTTAGCTGATCTTACCCTTAATCCTTACAAATTTGCGAACTGAGACTGCTGTCTATTTGGCACAGAGTTCATGCAAGAATTTAAAGGGCATGTCCAGCCTAAAATAAATTTTGCTTATATATGAACTTTTGGAGAAAGTTGCCCCCCCCCCAAACCCCATGTTCGCATTATCAATCCCTGCCAAAGATGCCCCTGAACTGACTTGCCTAACCCGATCCCTTGCTGACAGCCGCTCTGCTTCCTGGTAGCGGCTGTTAGTTAAGGTGTGTTGTGACCAGGTCGAGCGTCTGTCAGCTCAGAAGCCCTCTGCTCCTGTTTTTGCCCAAAACACGCTTGAAACAGGAGCAAGGGGCAGTGAGGGATCGGGTTAGGTAAGTCACTTCAGGGCCATCTTTGGGGATCGATAATGCGAACATGGTTTTGGGGGGGGATGGAGAACATTTATAAGCAAAGTTTATTTTAGGCTGGACATGCCCTTTATAGGCATGTAAAGAACTAAAAAGTCCTTTGCTTATTTTAAGAAGCTCAGGCCCTTCTTCTAGAAGCCCCTTTGTAAGGAGGGACACCACTTCAGAGCCCAAGCGACATTCCATAATTACAACCAAGGAAGATTCATGTTCTGAGGTCATGGCTCAGACCGGCACAACTCCTTTCCCAGACAGTAAGTAAATACTCCTTTAACTTCTTCCATGATTCCTTTCACTTAGTTCTATTCAGCCTGAGAGGTTTGCCCAGACCGCTGTGTTCTGAGAATTATAAAAAAAGGTTTCTCCTCATAAAGTTTTACTATTGGAATGTGATGGTGTCTGGCCTATCCAATGCACCATATATATTTACCAGATTTACAAGGATACAATTCAGTGCTGTTGTTACCAATTTGCACAGTTGCAAAATTTTTTAGGAAACTAATAGCCTAAAAGGCTATAAACTATATTGTGAAAATTAACTTTTTTTGTTTTGTAGAGGAGCTACAGCAGTACATTTTTCTTCTGCTTGGCCCTGGGATTTCCTGTATTAAAGATAGTGCTGACGCACTCAGGAAGACTGGAAGAAGCAGTTTTCTTTATGCTGCTGCTCCTCATAAAAATGACATTGGAAGGTAGAAAGTACCAATCCTACTTCCCTGCCCCAGTTACTTTTTATTTTAACTGTTTTTGAAAAAAAGTTTACACGCATTATAATTCTCCTTTAATTCCAGGCTCTATAGAAACTCCTATGGAATGCAGACACAACCAAAATGTTCCTCATGGAATGTCTTCAGAAAAGTTTAGCTTGGTCTAGGGCCATATTTAATGGCACTCGAACTTTTCCATACGGTACTTGAGTACCACAATGCCATTGCATAGTTGATCATACAGTTGTGATTGTGAATGTCCGATTGTAATTGTATGATCACTATTGTAATTTTACGACCACAATCTTAAACGTACGATTGCAGCTGTAAATCTTATGATCGTTAAAGGCGCAGTATCACTATTTAGCGATAATAATAATATGGCCCTAATAAACTCCCTTTCCCAGAGTGAGACAAAACCTGGAGTGGATTGCAAATTCCTCACCTTTACACTTGCCCATTCAAACTTGGTTCCCCAGACTTAACAGTAACAACTGATGCATCCACACATGGATGAGGTGCTTTAACACCATCAGCAGCAATCAGAAGTCCAGCCTTCACATAAACCTTCTGGAACTCAAGGCAGTAAGTCTTGCCAAACAAAATCTGCTCTCTGAGAGATTGACTGGGAAAACAGTTCTATTACTGTATAGCTGGACAATTGGACAGCAGTATCCAACATCAACAGGAGGGGTACCAGATAAAGACCACTATATCTGGCAGACAGCATTGTCTCTCTACATCAACCTTTTCGCCCAGTATATCGAGTTTGCAGATGCTCTGGTCAGGCATCAGCCTGATTGTCAATCATTTGTCGGTGACGCCCTCTATTTGCACTGATAAATCTAAGTCCTTTGCCGAGAGACAGACAGATCACCTCACTTTTTAGATATTGCCACAAACATTTGTATGGTCCAAGACTGCATGAAAAGTAGATGCATGGTCATTTCTGTGGACTGATCTACCCCACCTGTATGCTTTTTTTTTTTTTTTGAGAGGAGCTCGACCTTCCAAAATATACAGTACATGTTTCGCTCTGTAAGGTAACTCATCTGAATAAGTATTTGCAATTGTCTGACAATCATAAGAGTAGACACTTGTGCAGACACTCAACTATTAATTACATCTAGACCACCTTTTAGACCGTCACCAGGAGAGGTTGGATACTTTTTGCAATGAACACAGCTGGCATTGATACTTCAGTGTTCTTCCCCCATTTTATTAGAGGTACTGCTCTACTACTCCACAAAGGGAATTCCCTAACCATTCATTCTTAGATAAGCTAGAGGGACAGGGGCGTTTCTAGACCCTTTGTCACCCAAAAGTGGGTGTGGCTTGTGGAAGTAGGTGTGATGGACTGACTAACACCGACTGGTGAGCTGGTTAATAGAAGACCCCACAACACAGACTGTTGTCTAGAATAGAATTGCCCTCATGCCCATTCCACACAGACTTGTAAATATAAGATGCCCTCATGCCCAGGTACATGCAAGTTTGTCCACAGTGACTGGTACATACAAGTTTGCCCACAGTGGCTACTTACGGTGCAGGCAGAGGCAGGATCAGGTATGAAGAGACCCATATCTACTGTCACCCGCTGGTGTTGGGGAAACACTACACTGTATAGATATGCAGAAGAATATTATTCCTTGCTATCATATGATATACTTCTTGCTCTTGGATGCTTCTATGAGCTATTACTTCTTGTTCCATTTTCCCTTTAAGTTGCACAAAATTTCAGAGGGAGCAGAACCCAACTATTCAACAGGATAATAGGAAATGAGCAAGACATTCTTTAGGCTTTTCTGATTTTAGGAGTCCATTTCCTCTCCTTTCTTCTCATATTCTTCCAATATATCTGTTACTGTTGATCAAATCTGTATATATGGTAAAGGAATAGAACAAACCCAAGGAGAAGTCAGCACACCATTTTTAATTCCACCCAGCTGCTTAGGCCCTATTACTACTTCCTAAGTTTCAATTTGCTCTAATAAGTAAACAGTTAAAGGGACACTATACTGAAAAAACGACTGCCTTATCTTAATCTATAATTGAATAATAAGTAGCTTTTACACTGATTTGCATGTGTTACTGCATGCCTTCAATCCAGCACACATTTTGTTTAGGAGCAGTATCTCCCCTTTCTTCTTTTAACCACTCCCACTTCCTTCCAACCTGACTTTTCCCCCACAAACCAACTGTCAAGCCTGCACACAGCATACAGAATTCCAACTGTCAAAACTTTGTCACCATTCCAGCTACAGTAAAACTACTCACAGAAGAATAGTTTTTGAGAGCAAGGAACTTGATTGACAGCTGAAATATAAGAAGTTTAGATTGGATATCTAAAGAAATAGGGGATAAATCAACAATAAAATGATACAGTGGTGGTTGGTAAGAATTATAGTTTCCAGTTATGGTCAATTTAAAATAACCTATTTTTCGGTACAGATGCCCTTTAAAATTTACCATTGGTCATTATTATGTCAGTAAATTAAACTACATGTTAGGACAGCCATCTGCTTCCCAGAAAAAATTTAATTACCATGAGATCTCAGAAGGTCCAAGGTCTTGCAGCAATTTTATTTTTTTTAGGAAGCACTGTAATGAGACCCAGTTCTCAGTGACCTGTGCTTTCATTTTTTTTGTATATCGGCAGCAAAACAGGAGGCAGCCACCAAGCCCACACGATTTTTCTAGGTGGCTGTCCGATTTCCTTGGACAAATGTAGTTTTTTGGTTTCCTATATCATAAGATTAGCCGTATATAATATTACATCTAGGAAAGGTTTATATGTATGTGTGTAATTTCTCATTATTACTATATAAATGACCATAAATAAATGTATATAAAGTATAGCACTGACTTATAGTAGGTGCAAGACAATGTATATAAAGTTATACACCTCAATCACTACTAAAACCTCTGCACATGTTTAGACATATTAATTCAAAATTAATTCAATATGTGCGTTGTGCACATTACAGAGAGACTATTAAACTAAGCTATTTGCTGCCATTAAAGTCGTGCTGTGGGTAAAGCACGTATTGAATTTTCAAACGTAGATTTACGCGGAGCTATTGCAGCTCTACATAAATCTCCTTGTTGGTGTTGTACAACTACACGTATACAAATACCTCCACTTAGAAAAAATATATAACAGGCGGAACAAACCTTTGGGTCCCCTGCAGAAACTCCTCCCTACTCCCCCAAATGCATGAAAGACACCATATGAATATATATTACATAAACCATCTGTTATGTTGGCAATATGGATACTATCATCGAAAAATGTATCATATATACATCAAATAAAAACCCAATTGTGTGACAGTATAGTCTGCAAGATCCTGTTTGTCATTTTTTAAAGAACAGGCTACACACAGCCCAAGCGTTCTCCCTTTGTACAGCATATACACAGCATAGGGACAACACTCAGGACTGTGTGTTTCCCTTGGCCGCGGCAAACTCCCCTATAGGGAGACTACTACGGCCGAGGGAAAATTTCAGTTTCTTCCGAACGTTCAGTGGCCGCATATCGGGGATTTATCAATACTGTGTGTACCTAACTTAAATCTATATACAATCTCTTGGCTGGCCAGCCTAATCAGTAAAACAATAAATACAGTTATAACCATAAAAAGGTAAAAAACTTAGAGAGCTGTAGAGCGATTATAATGTGTTGATAGCACCAAGGTATGAAGCACTTTTGTTATAAAGATAGATTATCAAAGTAGGGTTTGTTTTTGTGAAGGGATCTGAAAATACTATGCAAATATGTTAGAGGCAACTATAGCCAATTAGATCTTTTCTCTTACATGGGGTGAACAGAACTGGTGACTGCATTGTTCCCTTGTTGAGTGTACTGAAGGGCATTCATTATTTGTATGGAGGAGAATGCTTTTTTTGTCGGGTTGGGGGGACTGGTTCTTTCTGGAGAAATTCATGGAGTGTTATCCATTTTTAACCCAAAATTGACTGTTACAATCTTTCTGAAGGTCTCGGTCAGCTCTTTTCATCTCACCATGGTGATTCAACAGTCAGGAGCTCAGAAAGCTAAATGCCCGAGGGTTATATAGGGCAAACCTTAAAAATGCAGAGTAAGCGCTAGGCCACACTAGCGCGTTTTTCGCGCGTTTGCGCACGCGTTTTGCGCTCGCGATTGCGCACGCGATTTGCGATTGCGCACGCGATTTCCGCTAAAATGGAAATCGCGGGAGCGCAAAAATTCCCGCGATTTCCGATTCGCATGCGATTGCGCGTCCGTTCGCGTTTTGGTAACGCATGCGTTCACCATTTTTGGTGCGTTAACGCAGAGTTTCCATAACGCAAAATGGCAAAAACGCTTGCGCAAAACGCGAACGCAAAGGCGAACGCACAAGAAAAGCGCACACAATCGCGTGCGATAACGCTCGCGATTTTGTGCGCGATTCCTGTGCGTTGTAGTGTGGCCTCAGCCTAATAATGTACTAATCATGTGCAACCCCTGTGATACCCCTGTGTGTTATTTAGCCAATTAAGTGGGACTACGGGCTAGGCCACACTAGTGTGATTCTTATGCGCTTCTAATTGCATTACTCATGTGCGTTAGCTTGTGAGAATCGCATGCCAGTGCATTTCATTGTGTCAGGCTACACTGTATACGCTGTACTCTGATCTGTTATCAGATGCTTAAGATCACCATTGTGTGGATCGCATGTGCTCTGACAACAGAATATTCGAAAAAATTGCAGCACAAACACCCTGTAACCACCTGAATTGCAATCACGCTTTTCACATGCATTTACGTGTTTTGATAGTGTGGACGCAGGCTTAAAGTGTGGGTGTCCTGATTTAATCCTCACCAGAAACTGCATTTTTGTACAATTAGGTTATATAGATGATTTTGGAAAGAAATTATAAACACCAGCAGGGACTCTGCGCACTCCAGGAAGGCAATGAACTCGGCAACTTATGCAATCAAAAGGTGCTTTAATGTACGAAGCTGAAGTTGGTTTCTTATTCAAAAAAGTTGGTTTCTTATTCAGTTAGTTTCTTATTCGCAGACTGAAGTTGGTTTCTTATTCGGATTTGAATAAGAAACTGATGTATTGCAATAGATAACTGCTTTGGGCCACTGAAAAAACACTGCAGACAGACTTGTACATACCCCTGGCACATAATTCAGTTGAGTCCAGCCTGGCCCAAATTGGTTTTGGGCATGCAAGTTGGCACCAAAGTCTGCAAAATAGCAATTTTGCACATTTTGAATAGAAACTGGTGTATGCAAAATGGTAAACCTTGAGAAACTGCTTTGGGCCACTGAAAAAACACTGCAGACAGACTTGTACATACCCCTGGCATATAATTTAGTTGAGTCCAGCCTGGCCCAAATTGGTTTTGGGCATGCAAGTTGGCACCAAAGTCTGCAAAATAGCCATTTTAGCCATTTGAATAAGAAACTGGTGTATTGCAATAGGTAAACCGCTTTGCGGCCACTGAAAAAACACCAAGACAGACATGTACATACCTCTGGCACATATTCAGTTGAGTCCAGCCTGGCCCAAATTAGTTTTGGGCATGCAGTTGGCACCAAAGTCTGCAAAATAGCAATTTTGCAATTTGAATAGAAACTGGTGTTATGCAATAGGTAAACTGCTTTGGGCCACTGAAAAAACACTGCAGACAGACTTGTACATAACCCTGGCATATAATTTAGTTGAGTCCAGCCTGGCCCAAATTGGTTTTGGGCATGCAATGGCACCAAAGTCTGCAAAATAGCCATTAGCCATTTGAATAAGAAACTGGTGTATTGCAATAGGTAAACTGTTTGGGCCACTGAAAAAACACTGCAGACAGACTTGTACATATCCCTGCACATAATTGTTGAGTCCAGCCTGGCTCAAAGCGGTTTACCTATTGCAATACACCAGTTTCTTATTCAAATATGCAAAAATGGCTATTTTGCAGACTTGGTGCCAACTTGCATGCCCAAAACTAATTTGGGCCAGGCTGGACTCAACTGAATTATGTGCCAGGGGTATGTACAAGTCTGTCTGCAGGTGTTTTTCAGTGGCCCAAAGCAGTTTTACCTATTGCAATACATCAGTTTCTTATTCAATGATGGCTAAAATGGCTATTTTGCAGACTTTGGTGCCAACTTGCATGCCCAAAACCAATTTGGGCAGGCTGGACTCAACTAAATTGTGCCAGGGGTATGTACATGTCTGTCTGCGGTGTTTTTTCAGTGGCCAAAGCAGTTTACCTATTGCATACACCAGTTTCTTATTCAAATGGCTAAAATGGCTATTTTGCAGACTTTGGTGCCAACTTGCATGCCCAAAACCAATTTGGGCCAGGCTGGACTCAACTGAATTATGTGCCAGGGTTATGTACGTGTCTGTCTGTGGTGTTTTTTCAGCGGCCCAAACTGGTTTACCTATTGCAATACACCAGTTTCTTATTCAAATGTGCAAAAATTGCTATTTTGCAGACTTTGGTGCCAACTTGCATGCCCAAAACCAATTTGGGCCAGGCTGGACTCAACTGAATTATGTGCCAGGGGTATGTACATGTCTGTCTGCTGTGTTTTTTCAGTGGCCCAAAGCAGTTTACCTATTGCAATACATCAGTTTCTTATTCAAATCCGAATAAGAAACCAACTTCAGTCTGCGAATAAGAAACTAACTGAATAAGAAACCAACTTTTTTGAATAAGAAACCAACTTCAGCTTCGTAATGTACGCTTCGTCTTTAATGTGGCAAACCTCACCAACACATCATAAAACAAACCAAGCCTGGCGCGTTTCGGACCCTGTGCGGTCCTTAGTCATAGGCATACACACATGTGGAAACCCGGGTAAGATAAGTATCTGCCCCCAAACGCTCCACAGGTCTACAACGCGTCAGGCGTGGTTTGTTTTATGATGTGTTGGTGAGGTTTGCCACATTAAAGCACCTTTTGATTGCATAAGTTGCCGTGTTCGTTGCCTTCCTGGAGTGTGCGGAGTCCCTGCTGGTGTTTATATTTTCTGTCTTGGAATCAGGCGAGGGGTTCGGGGCGAGCGGCACCCGGACCACCGATCAGGAGCAGTGAGTTTTCGGAGAACCCTTTTGTATTCTCTTATATGCATACATGGTGATGTTCTGGATTTTGTCAGAACCGAAGTGACAGTAAAATATATTGGGGTTAGTGGTTCTCCATATAATTAGTCCAACTACTTAGTACCCTTGGTGGGCACTCTTATTGCTACACTTATTTGCTTAATACTCATCAGTTGGATTTGCAACACACGGTTTCCCTACCCATGGTGATTAAATTGACTTTGTTTGCTCATCTATAGCATTGGACTCATTGTTCCAAATTGCCTTATTATGTCTATAAATAAGGATATAAGAGGGGGAGGGTTTGCCCAGAATCATGAATATATAGATACAGGGAGATTATAAAAGGCCACGGACACATTTAGTGGTCCAATAGATGAATTGGTTTTAACATATGATATAGACACTTTGGGCCCTATTTATAAAAGATCGGTATCGTTATTGTAAAATACCGATCGTTATCGTAAAATAACGACCGGGTTTTTACCGATAACGACTGGTATTTACCGGTTATCGTTATAGTAAAATACCAGTCGTTATCGGTAAATAACGGTCGTTATCGGTAAAAACCCAGTCGTTATTTTACGATAACGATCGGTATTTTACGATAACGATACCGATCTTTTATAAATAGGGCCCCTTGTTCAATGTTTTAGAAAGACAATTGGTTAAGGAAACACGAATTTGGTGGGATGTAATTACTCTAGAAAAGTATGTTGAAAATCAAATGATTCCTAGGGGTTTAAGATTATGGAAATTTCCTACTTTTCATGTAGAAGAAAACAGTGAATTTATGACACAATGGAACAGAATATTATCTGACTGTTCCTTTTGAATTGATGAACATGATTTTAGAGTATAATAAACGGGAACTTGCTAAGGTTAAATGAGAAGTTAAAGCATGTGAGGAAAAGGTGGAACAAAATTCAGATAAATCAGGATGATAAACTAAAAGATAGGATGTATGAAAATTTAGAATAGAGTTGAATATTATGGAGATCAAGGGCAGAAAGTATAGTTGAGATACCTATGACTATTAAAAATAACACAGTGTATAGGAGAAACAGACGGGATGGACACACGTCGGAAAAGAGAGTTTAAAAGACGTACTAGATCCATGAAATCTATCCTTAAACAATATAGATTAGGTAACAAAAGAGTCAGTTTTTCTACCAGTGGTAGCGATATGGAGGATGATCATTATTATGAACATTTTTTTTCCTCGGATGGTTCCTCTCCTCCCTCTGTCACTTTGTCTTCCACACCAAAGATGAGAAAAAGGGACAGAACCTTTGTAAGATCGTCTCCTAAAGCACATGATGGACTTAGATCATCTAATAGAGAGGCCGTCACGTGATTCATCTTATCAGTACACTAACTACAATGACGGGAGTGTAAAGTCTACTAAAAGCAGAAAACAAAGATTCCCTTTAGACATGGACAACACAAACATGGATGAACCAATGGCACAGGAACAGAGGTACAGGTTGAGGTCAAGGAATGCCAAGAAGAGGACAATGTATTAAACTTTTCGCATAGGGAACTTACTTTGGAAGAAACATCAGTGCTTAACAAGAGTTTATCATTCTGTCCCATCAACAGGTTTAATTTACTAGAGACTATAATGGACATCAATAAATTCATTAGAAAACTAGTTTTGGGCAAATGGGCCTAAATCATGTTTGAAGGATGTTAATGTTGACAATGCTAATGTGGATGCATCTTATGAGGATTAAAGGGATCAGTTGGCACTTGGTAATCAGTTGGTAGTTTGCAGGAATTATGGGAGTTGTCTAACAAGGATATTAATAAAGGGGATAAATTAGGTATCCACCCCGTTGAATATGAGGATAGGTTTAAATCTAAGTCCTTGTTTTATCCTAGAAATTTACGGAGTCCAGACATTGACAAATTCCAACATATAGTTGAGAATGAACTTAAGGTTATTATGGGAAGAACAGTAAGACAGACATATACCTAATAGGAAAGTGGCACACAACTATAGATCTAATCTTACACGTAAAGAGTCTAGCTTTGTCCAAGTTGCGAAAGGACAATACTATAGCTATTAGAGAAGCTGATAAGGGGGTTCAGTTGTGGTTCTCAGTAATCAGGACTATATGAATGAGGTTTATCGCCAACTCAATGATGAAGATACCTACCAGATACTTAGTAAGGATCACACCCCGGTATGTCAAGAACGTTTGGAAAGATTGGTCCAATGGGGACTATCTTTGGGGATTATTAGCGAAAAAATGCCATTGTGGTGGGCATCCAATCATTAAATGTCCGAGTTGATAGATCTTATACTTCAACCCTATACTAAGGACACTACCCATGTCTATACTAAGGACACTACCCATGTCTATACTAAGGACACTACCCATGTCTTGAGTATGTTAGAGGAAGTTAAAATAGATGCTTTTATGTCCTTGGCTACCACGGATGTAGTTGCCCTCTACTCATGTATACCTCATGAATGGGGATTAAAGGCCATTGGATATCATCTTAAGGAATACAGTGGGTACCCACCTGATTGACAAATTTTTATCTTGGAAGCCATTCATTATTTATTACATCATAATTTTTTCAAATTTGATGGGATGTTCTACAAAACGGGGGGGCGCCATGGGGGCTAAATTCGGCCACACTTACGCTAATTTATTCATGGTGGAGTTGGTCCTTTACCACCACGCCATGTTTATTGATATTCTTAAACAAGGCAGCATCTATAAAAGAGATAAAGATGACCTTCTGTGGGTCTGGCATGGTTCCAATATACTATTCTCAGAATTTATGGTTTCTATTAAAAATAACCCATATCCCATATAGCCAGTATTTGAAACTGCCGTAATTGCTCAACAGATGATCTGTTTGACAAGGCAGCAGACGACATGACTGAGAGATTTGTTCTTCGAGGGTATGGTAAATCTACCCTCAAGTCATCTCTGGCTAAAGCCAGATATCACAATAGAAAAGGTCTTTTACAAGGCCCTAGTGCTAACAGGACTAATATTAAGACCTTTGAGGGTACTTATTTTACCACACGGTATAGTCCCCAATATACTAGTATCACTAGGGTCATCCGTAAATATGATGAAATATTAAAGGTCTTACAAAAGGGTTGCAAATTCGTTCCCAGGAAGGCCAGATCCATTGGGGACTTGCTTGCTCCCAGTATGGTTGAATCTAACCAGGGAACTATTAGTACCTGGATCCGACACAAAGGCACATATCAATGTGGAGCCACTAGGTGTTTCACATGTAGACACATTAATAATAGACCCACATTTGTGAGTGCGGCCACCGGTAAGTCTTTTGGTTTGCAAAAATATAGTAACTACAATATGAAATTTGTTGTCTACGCCCTGCAATGTAATAAATGTTTTAAACAATATGTAGGCTGCACCTTTAGGAGCCTTAAATCCTGTATATGGGAACACCTTAGGGATATTAAGAATAACAGCTCTAAGAGCCCAGTGGCGAGGCATTTCCACCTATGTAACGGGGGTCAAATAGGTTTCTCACAGTGCAAGGGATACAAACAGACAAAAAAGTTAAAACTGCTCCATAAGGCTGAGTTGAAATGGATTTTTTCCCTGGATACAAGAATTCCTAAATATTAAAATATATATACAATGTCATATGTTACGTTGAATAATATTGATAGACTATGTATTTATATTGAATGTTATTTATTGCTACTTACTTTATCCGTATATGGTTCTTTGCCCTTAATTTAACTTTTTTCCTTGTATATATTATATTTCAGTCTTTGTATCCTTTATAGGGTTGTTCCTATTTTTCATAGCAACATTGTTTCTGCTGCCCTATCAGATAATGTTGATGGGGTGGCATTTGATACATTATCACTAGCACTGTTTTATATACTTTTATCACTTTATCCGTGGTGTTTCCTACATAGTATTTATTCAGTGTTTTGTACAGTTTATATGAGGTTGTACTCAGCTGCTAGTGCGGTCTCTTTTAACATTGTTTTTAGTGTTGATTGGACCGCACCATCTGTTGGACTGCACTATTTGTTGGGACTCTTTTTAACGTTTTATCTGGATTCCAGACCACTGTGGGCGTTGTACACCTGTGGAGCATTTGGGGGCAGATACTTACCTTACCCGGGCTCTCCATAAGTAGGAACCAGTTTCCACGTGTGTGTATGCCTATGACTAAGGACCGCACAGGGTCCCAAATGCGTCAGGTGTGGTTTGTTTTATGATGTGTTGGTGAGGTTTTCCGCATTAAAGCACCTTTTGATTGCATAAGTTGCCGTGTTCGTTTCCTTCCTGGAGTGTGCGGAGTCCCTGCTGGTGTTTATATTTCCTGTCTTGGAATCAGGCGAGGGGTTCGGGGCGAGCGGCACCCAAACCACTGATCAGGAGCGGTAAGTTTTCGGAGAACCCTTTTGTATTTTCTTATATGCATACATGGTGATGTTCTGGATTTCGTCAGAACCAAAGTGACAGGCTCGGGGCATATGCTCGGCCTTTTAATTTTCAAAGTAAGCCCTGTAAAATATATTGGGGTTTGTGGTTCTCCCTATAATTAGTCCAACTGCTTAGTACACTTGGTGGGCACTCTTATTGCTACAATGATTTTGGAAAGGTCTAAGTGTTAATTGTTTACTTATATTAATTGAATTTCCCAATATTGCTAAATATATATTAAAAAAAATCTGTATGTCCAACAAAGTTACAAAAGCACAAAGACTTTCATAGGGTGATAAATATATTACAGCTAACAGAACAAATCTAACAATAACAAACAAAACAGATCACAGTTTTTACATAGAAATTTGCCTACTAAAAGAACTTAAATAAGTCAGATTCAATACTGACTCCCAGCTCTCTGTGTCGCCGCCTCCTTCAGTAATAGCTTCAGATATTTGCCATTCTGTCCTATGTAGCAACTGAATTTTACCATTTGCCATGCATGGACCTTCATAGCACTGCAAATAATCACAGGGGGGGCCAGGAGCCAAGGGCCCCCATTTCCTATGACAGATATAGCCTCCTCCCAGAAAACCACTGTGGATGAAGCACGGATAGGGGCCCCATCATAGTTTTGCTGGGGGGGCCAAGTGATTCCTAGCCACACCACTGTATTCAGCTGCTGGCAAGCATCCCCTGATGGACCTGTCAGAGAGCGTTGTAAGAACTGTGATACCCGGTACTTCCATTAAGTACATTTAAACATTTGAAATAGCAGCAGTAAATACCAATTACTGTTATTGTGGATAATTACTTAAAACATACATAATATATGATAATCTGGCAGTGGCTAGTTCTGAATGGTTAGATTGACAACTCTAAAAAACATGTGAATAATTCAAGTTATTATTCAAGGGCCAGCAACACTAATGGAAATAAACCACTTTTACTGAAAGGTCTATCTGTATACAAAGTATTGTGTGTATACATAGAGAGCAGTTTATCTCTGCAGAGAAGATATCCTTTGTATGTGCTATATAAAAAAGATGCTGTTTCATTTTAGTCTTGCATCTGCTGGTGGTCCAGATAAAGAACCCTAGGGAAATGTTCTGTCATCTGCCTCTGTGTCAAAAGTATAAATAGCCCTTATGTTTAATCATAACTTTAATTTAAATTTTAGCTTAAACTAAAATAACAAATCTTTAATGGCTTTGAATGTTTAGGCCTAACAATGAAGTAATAGTAAAATGGTTTCTATATCTGATGGTTGTATAATCTTTTAATAAAGCTTGGTATTTAACTTAAAATAAAGCTGAGTACAAACTGGCACATTCATAGGAATCTGTATTACCGGTAATCAGCCATGAATGTACCCAGCTTAAAATTTCCTGATCAAATTGTTTTTGCAAGGTGCCCTCATCATCATTGGAGCCAGTGTTAAAAAACTCAAATAAAATAAATTCAAACCGTGGTTATTAATATCATAGAAGGTCCCATCACCACATTTCTGCTTCCTCAATCTTTATCTCATCCTCCAGGCATGTTTAATTTGGATATGACCTTCGTGTCATACCTCCGCACTATTTAATATAACATTCGTAATGCCTTACCCTATCAGATTAGTCTTGCAGCTTTATATACATCTTGCAGAACATTGTGACCATTCTTCTGTAAACATGGCTTCACATCATGTTATAGGCTTCATCCTGTTAATTGTGCCACTTGTCTTAGGAGATAATCAGGTAATTAACTTACTACTTACTTACAATTTATTATTACAATATATTTAAACTTTATTAAAAGTGAAGATCCAACACAGCCGTATGTAAAATGATTAGACAATTAGGCAATAATTATCGTTCCTTGGCTCTGGAATTTAAAGCAGTTCATTATGTAAGGAAATAGCATTGGCATCATGGCATGTAAGATTGTCAGTTATGGAATCTGTTTTCAAGACAGCACTGGATTCTTTGATCTTGACTATAAACCTACCCTAGAAAAATGACTTGGCACAAGAAGTATCATTTTGTTGAAATGTTAATCCAATGCTGATTTTCAAATTTGATTGATATTCTGTGATTGCAGAACAATTACTTTAGTTTGTTCATTTCTGTTCAAGGGCTGTCCTCATCAATGTGAATGCCCTGTGAATGCCACCTGTACCCCAGAAACAAACAAGATCCTGGACACCTGTGGATGTGGGTGTGAGGTCTGCGTGCAGGAACAAGACTCTGAGTGTAATGGACTAAGGCCATGTAACCCGGTACGAAATCTTAGTTGTGTATATCCAGATGTGCACGTTAAACAAGGAGTGTGCAAAGGTTGGTGGTTTTCTAAAATTGCACAGTAATGTTCTATTTGGAAAACACGCATTTCCATGTTATTCTTTTAAAACATCTTTGAATTAGCATAAACTGTTTCAAATAAAATACCTTTAAAAAAACATTATTAATCCCATTTGACCCACCATGTGTGCTAGGAGTCTCTTTGTATACCTGTGTACTATGTAATCTAAATCAATGTCATTTCATGAAATATTCAATACTGTCACTGCTACCTTTAGACTGCTTTTCAGAATTCAACATATGTAAAATGTCCTTCACACCTCTAGATATATACCATGGATTTTTTTTTATAAAACACATCAATGTTTTAGCCATTTCCATATATGTAGCCCTGTGTCTTCAATATCCAGGAGATATTTGCTGGTGCCTTCACAAGGAGACTTTCTGCATATACCCGAACACAGATCTTTATATCTGCTCCCAATACCTACTGTACCTAAACATGCTGGTTCACCCACTGATTGACTAGCCACCGAAATTAGTAATTCCATTTTCATATGTCCCTTTCCTGTGTTGTTGACATACGTTTATTTTATTTCTTTACTGAAATATATGGTATATTTTCTTTAAAGTTTTATAACAAACATATTTTTTTATTTTTAGAAATTGAAATGATGAAGAACTTAAAGATTTATTTAGCAAAAGAAAATATTTATTTCTCAAATGAGTTGTCCTTTAACAATTTACTACAACTAATAATTTCATAGTTGGGCCGAGGGGAGTGCAGGAATTGTGCCAAATATTTCATACTGTTGGTTCCTGTGCTTTGTTCCAGGAGTGAATTGCACCTATTGGAAATGCAATGAAGAGGCAAATAATTACCTTGACAGAATAGATCCCCAGTGGGATATGGCAGTTCCCATCCCTGACCCCAAGACCAGCTCACTGGATGTAAGAAAACGAAAGCGCAGAGAGGCTGTAGACACAGGTACATTGAAATAACTTAAAAAAAACAAAACAATGAAAAGCAATTAACTGTAAGGACTAATATACATGCACAGTGTATGGCTGGTAGAGATAGATATATATTTAAATAAACCAGCAGTGCTGTTTTGCGTGTGTTATTGACCGTTTGCAATGAGATCCACTCAATAGTCCACAAGTGCATGCAAGCGGCAATAAAACGGTGACCGCATGCTCTCAAATAAAGACCCACATTGACATGCACTGCAATGGCAATTGTTAGAGAAAACGTGGCAGTGTGGCCTAGCCATAAGTAAGTCTTTTTCAGTATATTATATACTTCAACCTAATCCTGCAAAAAGCCACAATGTGAACATTTTATTGTTTGAATTGCAACATTTTCTACAACTTTATAGTAGTAAATGTTCTTAAAGCATGTATGTCGATTGACAGGTGTGCAAACCAGAGTTCAGCTTTAGCTAAACGCTAATAAACCAGTTTTTTGGTTCCCTTACAACAAGTAAATACAGAATAGGAATAGTGGCTATGTTAAGCTTTACAAAAGGTCTGTGGTCCAAGAAGGAAAGAAAGATTTTAACTTGAGAAAATATTTAGAAAATAGCAATATGGCCAAACTACAATATTGGCCCTTTATAACAATCTCAAGTTCCCAGTTATTATCTGACTGACAGTAGGAATGATGCTTATTACTGCATGAATAAGGGTCACTTGTTACTGATTGTGCCACACACTGAACCTATAGGGCTAATAAAATGCCCAGCATGTAGGTCAAGTTGAGGAATATGAACATTAAAATGATTTGCTTTCTATTTCTTTATGTGCAAATTTCACAGAAGATGCTGTTCCAGTGACCAAACCCACCATTTGCAATGTACCCCCCACAGAATGGACACCATGCTCACGTTCCTGTGGGTTTGGTCAATCAGTGAGAATACGGTATGAAAAGTGGAGCTGCACTCCTAGAGCAGAAAAGCGAATATGTATGATCCGACCCTGCAAATCAGAGTATCCAACAGCCAACTACACGGTGAGAAATTAGAAAAAGACATAATGGAGAAATAACGCATGGCCAAATTCGACCAAATCATTTCACGCAATTGAATTATAAGTTACCAATTAAACTATCCTTAGTAGTTTGTTGGCTAAAATTAAGATGACGTAGACAATATTTCAGGCAGACCAACAACACCCCCTAAAGGCTGGTACACACCATGCAATATTATATAATAAATATTTCAGTCCGATCGACCGATAGTTCAGTGTATCGGTCAATAGGGCCAAAATGATCGCATGATTCGCAAAAGGATGATCTGATATGGTGGAAAACCACGTCTGATCGTGCGGTTCTCTATGGACCGCACAGTTGATCATGGTAAATTGTCTGCCGTGTACACTCTTTATGCAACCGACAGTTCTCCCTCCTGGCTGACCGGGCGGAACAGCCGAACAGATGGTCTGGAGGAACCATTGCATGGGCTTTATGGGTGATAACAGCTGAAATTTTAACTCAATCATCCAAAATTTTGGGTCGGGCATTTAAACTGGTTATTGCTTACAGCAAGCAGCTGTAAGCCAATGTAACTCAGCAACATTAGTACAGGTGCATTACACAATTTCAATGTACAATTGAAGGCATAGGCCGCACAGAGCGCATGCAATCGGCATTTTCTTTCGCAATTACATGCACTTCGATTGTTCAACACTTCGCAATCACAAAGCAATTATCTGGAGGGCACTGTAGTGTGGCCTCACCCCAAGAGTCACTTTGCTGTACTATGCAGCATATACAGTGAGATAATAATATCGCAGCTGCATATACATGGCCATCCTGCCGTGAATCACTATGAACTGGTATTGCATAGCAGGAGCTGATCCAGTAAGCTGCATTGGTTAGTAGGGAATTGTACAACATTTAAAACATGTTAAATTTCACTCTAAATAGTGCAAAATGCAATGTTTGTGGTTTTTCATAGTGTGCATGGTGCTGATTCTAAAAAGTACCGGAAACAGCCCAGTCTCACAAAACCACTAGAAAACCCATAGTAATGCAATATCACATTGTGGGGTTTGCACTATTATTAGTGATTGGGCCATATATTAAATCTTCCTAAGGGCTAGGCCACACTATCGCGTTTTTTTTGCGCTTGCCATTGTGCATGCATTTTTTATAACACTGCAATTGCAATACCCAATTTTAATGCGCCATTTTAATGCGCAATCGCATGCGATTTCTTATCCCAAAAGGAGAAATTGCGCAAATGCAATGGAATCGCACACGCAATCACGTACAAATGCGACGCAATGTGGCCGTGCCCTAATAGTGTGTAGAGTAAACTGAATGAAAATTTCATTTAAACCACAAAAAACAGCCCTTTTTGCACACTCGGCAAAGTCTGAAATAAAAGAATAACAATCTTTTATTACAAAAACAGGGATACATCTAAAAACTACCTTAAATCATGCCCATTTGAATTAATATGAGATGAATTTATTTCCACTGTGGCACCCTATTAAATAAAAAGATGCTTGTTAATCTGTCTATAACCTACCCCTGTAGTGGATTTCTATGGGAGGAATTGTAAGATTATAGCCTTATAATCTTACAGTTCCAGGAGGAGAAGAAAACCAGAAACCACAAAGGGGTAGGTTATAATAAATAATGCACCCAGAACTGTAAATTAAAGGGATATTAAAAGTCACCTTGGAGTTCCGTGCCATGTATAAAAGGTACTCGTCTGCAGCTTCGTTCTTTTATATTGTCACAGAACTCCTCGGTGACTTCTAATATCCTTATAATTTACAGTTGGGGGTGCATTATCCACTATATAAAATAACAGCCCCCCCCCTTACATTTAATTTCTCTCTCTTATTTCTCAGCTCCTAAAGACAACAAAAAATTGCAATCGTTTACTGCGCTGGTCTGAACCACTCACCATGAATCACCGTGGGTGCTACACCCAGCATCCTCTGCGTCCCAGATTCTGTGGCCTATGCTCAGATGGGCGGGACTGCTTTCCATCACATACAGAGACAAGACCTGTGTCCTTCCACTGTTCCCATTCTAACCGGACCCATTCTAACCGGAATGTCACCCGCCAGTTTATGTGGCTTATGCAATGCAAATGCAGGGTTCCAGCAGGAAAGATAGGAAAAGAAAAAAAGTGGCACAAAAAGAGGGTAACCAAACCAGAAAAAAATGATATTGAGGGAGACTTGATGGGGAGAGAAGGTTGATAAATATATTTTGCATTGAGGAGTTTTGTAAATTTATATTCGTGACTTTAAAGATCGGTATCGTAAATTTACGATTGTTGAACTGATCAGAAGATTAACGATCGATTTAACAATCGTAAATTTACGATACCGATCGTAAATCTATGATAACGAAATCGTACCGTGCAGTAATTTACTACCGGATTGGTAATCTAGTAATCTATGATCGAACTTTCCTTAATTAACGAATGTTTGGTTGTAAATGTACGATCACGATTGTACATTTACGACAGGGATGGTAAATTAACTAACCCGCGGTATCGCGGCTTTATAAATATGGCTCCTGGTGTGTAGTTGTGTTTATTTACTTCACCGTTAATGTTCATTAATGGAAAACTCATCTGTGTCCCAATAAATGCAAGAAAGAATGGTCATATGGATTAAATAACATGTTAATTACATTAGTTACAATTAGAAAATCTGATGGGGGGGAAAAGTTGAAGTCCGTTTGTAACAATAATAGAAAATGTTCTGTGGTTTAGAAAACACAGAATGCGAATTAAAGGAAAATAAAACTATTGGATATGAGAGAAGGGGTTGTGTTTGGAAACAATTTAACAGCACATTAAAGAATAAAGCCTTTCATCATGCAGAAACATTTAAAGAAACCAACATCTTGTGACAAGCACGAGGAGATATGAACAACTTCATACTGAGCCAGGAGAACGGCTCTCCCTATTTAAACTCTGCTGCCCTCACACACAGATCTCCGTCATTGCAACTTTTCCTATCCCTGTTATTAATAAAACCAGGCACTCCGTTCTACCAAAGTCACGTGCTAAATACTTTCCTTCTATTCTTCTTCTTAATTTGAAAATTAAGTAGTAAATTGAAGGAATCGAGTAGCTTTAAATTGCAGAACACAAATTATGTATAAGGGATAATGTATATCTTACTGTATCATAAAAAAAATTACAAGTCTCCAAAGAATCCCATAAGACAGCTGATTATTTTATACAGGTCATGGAAATTCAATTTAATTTCTCATGTACATAAAGCAGTAAGGGGTAGGCTATCATTTTAATACAAACCTTTTTTGGGTTTTTGATTATCTGTGTTGCATTCTGTCACCCCTATTCAGGTTTCTTATATTTGGGGATACCAGTGGTTATAAAGCATCCATATGATCCTGCTGCATTTATTCAATTTGTTTGTTAAATTAATTAGTTTTTTTGGTGGTGGTATAATTATCTGTCAAAAAGCTGATTGATCATTCTAATCCACTTTTGTAAATAAATAAAACAAATGGATACATTAGAATGTGGCGATACCTAAACAGAGGATCCATTCTGTTTTCTTTCTGTTCTTCCTTTGCTAATCAAACAACTTTGCTGCAATGCTGTCTTATATATGTTATATATCTTGTATATCAATCTTGCAGATCCTGTCTGTCATTTTTCACTGATCTGTACTGTATGTACCCAGCTTTACTCTGGCCCAGTCTTGGGGTAGAGATTATGTACAATTCTCTAAAGCATAATAAAATTAGATTACTGTTAATTGGCAGAAGGAGGCTAATAATTACATTTGGAGAGAAACTTATTTAAGGGGGAAAATACAACCGAGGGAGTACACACAGAAGACTGTGTAAACAGAGATGAACAACTCGGCTATCATTTTATCCTTACTCTTTCTAATGCATTGTGGTAAGTAAAAGGAGAAAACTTTTTATAAAGGGCGGGAATCCAACAGGAACATTTTGTGTTTATCTAAACAGCACTGTCATGTATAATATTAGGACTGGGAGTGTTAATCAAATAAGCAACCAATGGGTATTGAGTATGAGTATTGTATACAGACAGCAGACTGTATCCTAGATGATTAGCCTTTTACAAAGACTGAATCAGTGTGAGAACCGAATATAATGAATAAATAAGAGAAAAAGAATGGTAATTAGTATAGTATATTATTTTGAGGTTGAATAAAGACATTTAGTCCAAACTACTCGGCAATACCCACAAAAATTCAAGATCCTTTTCTAATAGAGATTCACTTAACACTGAGTCATTTGTAATATAAACAGTACAATAATTTTTAAGTCTAAAATGTATCACCGTATCAGTATTGAATGTCATCTGCAACTTAGCAGCCCAACGTGGCAATCTAGATCCATCTGCTATGAATGCACATCATCTGCAACTTTAAATGGTCAACAATGTTTTATGTTGTCCACAAACCTTGCTGACAATACCCACTTCCATATCATTAAGAAGTAGCCCAAACACAGAACCCTATGGTACACCACTTGTTGATGAAGCCACATTAACTACTCTCTGCATCCTGTCCATCAACCTATTTTCTATTGACATGGTCTGTTCCTTATAAATCCATGCCGGTTACTACTTATAATGTCAGTTCTTGAAACATACTCTAGAAAATGTTCCCTTATCAAATGTTCTAGTATCTTCCCCACTACTAAAGTTAAACTTTCAGGCCTGTAATAACACGACTGTGAACAACTACCCTTTGAATACTTCATCTAGAGATTGGAGGGGTAGTTACGATGTAGGAGTAAATCCCTTATAAAAACATTTTCTTGGGAGTAAGTAACATTTAAGTAAGTAAGAGGCAATATATATGGACAGGAATTCAAAATACTGCATCATCATTAGATAAAATGTCTAGATAAATGTCCTAGCTGTCTGTGTATGAGCATTGGACTAATATACCTGTAGCCTGATTTGGTTGTAGAATCAATTTACCTTGCAGGTCCTGAAAAGTAACTGAGAAAGAAACTGCTTACATAAGGGGCTCTTTTTATGTACGGGGACTCAAATGACACTGAGAACAATTGTGAGGTTTGTCTAAATGTGTGTGACATGTTTTAGAAAAAAAAGAAAAAGAACTACCAAAAAAAGAAATCTCTGTATAGCTGAATTTTTTTAGAAAAAAAAGGAAGTTGTCAGAATGTATCCAGCTGTACATTTGCAGTTAAAAATATTAAATAAAAATATGTATCTAAAAGATGCAGTGCAACCCGTTAAGTAAGATCAATGCATCATGTGGAAAAAAAGTGAAACACATCTTTCAGTCTTGTATAAAAACAGGCTAAAGAACATTGTAGGAAGAAGGTGTGTGTGTAGTGTAGGGGCAAAAAAAATCCTAAAAATAGGTACATGTCTAGTGAAGTGTGCACAAGGCAGAATGTATCTAAAGTCAGTAATCATTGTGTATGGAGAAGGAATGTATACAATCCAATGATCTTAATAGGACTTAAATTTAGCTAAGCATCCAGAGAACAGTAAGGAACATCTATCTTGTAGGACAGGAAGGTCAGGACATGTTTGTGCAATAATAGAGGGTGCTCTTGAATATCTTGCCTTCTACTTTAACCATTTATTTGTAATGCTTACAGTGCACTTCTATTTGGCTACTCTATCTTGGCCTCAGATCCTGTGGTATGCACATATCTACAGATCTCCTTTATTGGTCATTGCTGATTTTCCGGCTTCTGTGTTCAGGTCCTTCAGATCATTCATCTTAAGACCAAAATACAGAGGGGCAGGGAGCAAAACCTTGGCCACCATCATAAATGTTACAGGAAGCAGTGAAAAATAACAGCTTAGTGCTAAGACACCAAATCACGCATCTCTGACTGTCTCCGTGCTGTCTCCTCATGGATGGTGCGCTGATGGCCCAAACTAAACCTGACTAAAACTGAACTAATCATTTTCCCATTTAAACCAGGTCCTATTCCACCTTTTTCTATTACTGTTGACAACATCCCCATTTATCCTATTTAGTCGGCACATTGCTTATGGGTAATTATTGCTTCCTCTCTCTCTTTTTCTAATCACATTAACAATGCTAAAACCTGATGCTATTTTTTCTCCATAATATTTTGCAAAAATCTGTAGATTCCACTCTTCCAACTACTGTTATGCTTATCCATGCTCTCATCCTATCATGCCTGGGGAAACCTTCTGCTTTCTGGCCTTCCTGCTTCCCTTTTTTCTCCCACTCAGTCGATACTTACCTCAAGCATTGTCTCACACTCTAACAATCGGGAAATTAAATATCCTCTGTGCTACAAATCTACCTGGCTCTCCATTAAATAACACTTCTTTAAGAAACCTCAATAAACAAGTTTAAATCTAACCTCTCATCCTATCTCTGAGCACAGCACAGCATAGGACTATTGACACTGCACCTGTTCTCAATATGACACTTCTACCCTTTCCTATGTATCTGTATATTACCCAACTAATTAGATTGTAAGCTCTACAGGGCAGGGACCTATTTACTCATGTTAAATGTTCAAGCACTTGTATATTTCATGATGCATATACTTATTTATATATTTATTTATTGTCCCCTTTGTATGGCTTTTTGTATTCTAATATTGTACAGCGCTGCGCAGTGATGCTATACAAATAAACATACATACAATCAAATGTTTTGACAAGGAGTGCACAGAGATAAATCGCAAAACTGTGGGCCAATGGATTTACAAGCAGATAGACATCTCTGCTACTACCAAATGCTTATGCTGATGCTCCCGATTGCCATAATAGAGAAGGGCCTGTACTATGTATGTCCAACCTGTAGCCTTACAAAAGTGTGAAAAATACAGACCCCAGGATTCCCAAACCACAAAGAGGGCAGCAAAAAAAATGCTGTGAGTTTTCAAACAACTGAAGGGCTGAAGGTTGGACATACATGTCCTATACACCAAAATGTATGCAATATATACACAAACATATACTGTTATCTACACACCAGATGTTTTCTTTTCAATTTCCTTTCTCCTTATGCTATCAGTTTTCTGTTCTATTTTCTCATCCAAATGTATATTTCAGTAAGCATTCATTTACTTGCCTTCTACTCTTTTTTGTAGTATTTTTTACATTCATATTTCTCTCCCCATGTAACATTTCTCCTTTTCCTGCTTTTTCCAGTTTTTATTATGATATCCCCTTACCCTTTCATTCTTAGCATTATTTGACAGGTCCACTCAGTTTACAGGTATGTGTTCGGTAGTTTACAGATGCATTGTACATTTCTGACACATCCGTAAGAACCAGCAATATTAATAATAATCTATATTGTGGGTTTAAAAATAGGCCCTTTGGGCCCTATTTATAAAAGATCGGTATCGTTATCGTAAAATACCGATCATTATCGTAAAATAACGACCGGGTTTTTACAGATAATGACCGTTATTTACCGATAACGACCGTTATTTACCGATAATGACCGGTATTAACGATATCTGTAAATAACGACCGGTATTTACCGATAACGTCCAGTATTCAACGATATCGGTAAATACCGGTCGTTATCGGTAAAAACCCGGTCGTTATTTTACTATAACGATTGGTATTTTACGATAACGATACCGATCTTTTATAAATAGGGCCCTTTGTTACCTCCAGATGCTCTCTACCTGCCTAAAGGGGTTCGGAGGTTACGTGGAGGTGTGAAGCTGAAAATTAAAACTGCAGTTGAAAGAAGCCAAAATGCAACTTCTGTTTGAATAAAACCTCACTCACTGCCTATTGTAAGGAAGAGATTCCGTTAAAGGAATAGAATATATGTGTATACTGCATATTTTATACATGTTAACATAGTAAATCAGACATTTAGATTATTTAAGGATTTCCAGAGCACAGGTTTGTAAAAAAAGCTGTGAATGAATAAGCACCACATATATCACAACCACGTGCACAACTAGAATATCTAAAACTAAAATAATAAAATGTAAATATTTTATTCTATTCTTTAGGGGAATCTTTGAGATGTTACACATGCCTGTTTCCAACCATTGCCCCTTTGGGTTGTATAAAATTCCCTGTTTCATGCCCTCCGTATGAAAGATGTCTCATTACATCAGCTACTGGGAGAAAAGGTATGGTCATTTAATATTTCCCTGTATCTTCCTGTCTGTATTTTATTTAAAACTAATAATTTATTATAAACTCAAAATAACTAACAGGTTAATCCCTGTTTGCAAAATGGCACTGAACCATACAACCACCCCCTTCCTCCTGTTTCCTCTTCAGTTTTAGTGCCAATAAACTCAGGAGCAGGCAGCACACAAGGAAGGTACCCGTGCTCCAGTCTATGTGTATCGGTACTTAAAGGGCATCTATAGTGAAAAAAACACATTGCAAAGTTAAATTCATGTACTCTGTGCTGCCTTAATCCTATCTATGTCAGTGACTCTGTTTAGCCATGGTGCCAGATCTGTGTACAGCACTCCCCCCCCCCCCCCTGTTATCTCCTCCATGTCTCAACTCTGGCTAACCGACAAGCTTTTCATGTGCAGTAGGAGTTAAAAGTTCAACATCCTGAAAAACACACCCACGCGCAGTGGCCAATAGAAAGCAAGCTGTCCCGGAGACAGGAAGAAGGAGATCAGTACAGTTTACATCTCTCTATTTGTGACCCATCATCAATCAGTGAAAGCTATTAAGAAGGGGAGTCAAGTGCAGCCTTATATCTACCATCAAAGCTACCTCTTTCCCCCTGCTAATGCTGTTATCTCAATGTTTATTACAGAGCAGGGAGGGGGGATCACGTCACAGGGATTTGATTGACAGTCCAAGTAGGAGTAGAGGAATGCAATCACATATTCTTCTAACTGGTGTATCTTAGGACAGAAGGAATCTAAAAAAAAGGTGAAGACATTCTAGGGGATGTGGGGAATTATAGAACACATGGAAAGAAAGAAAAAAAAGTTCATTTTCCCACTATAGATGCCCTTTAAACTGTCATAGTGAGCAAAGGAAAGGAGGGGGTTGTAAGTTCAGTGATATTTTACAAATGGAGATTAACCCTTTAGTCACATTGAGAGCCTTCCTATACAATCATTAAAGCAGGCAGGACGAGGGCTGATAAACTGTTTGGGACAAACCAACACAAAAAAGTTAAAATGTTCAAAAATCCACTTATATTTGTAATGAATAATGCACCCCATAGTATTATAATATAAGGATATTAAGCTAGTCATGGAACTCCTCATGGCGTAATATCCTTATAATACATAAGTGTGATATTTTATAATGGTAGCTGCAGTGGTTTATATCCTTATAAAAATCACTCATCTATTATAAAAACTGATTGACTCGAGTATAAGCCAAGAAATTATGACCACTACTGCCTTCTGATTCTGTATTGTTTTGTGGCTTAAGTTGCCCTTTAAATGGACAGCAGAATTCCCATACATGAATCCCATACAGTAATAGCCAAATCCAGTACCAGTAACCTCCAGTTCCTTGGCACTCCAGATGTTTGGAAACTACAACTCCCAGCATGCTTTGTTGCTGGAAGTTGCAGTTTCTAAACATGTGGAGTGGAAAGGTTCAGTAATCTTTTAATTAAACTTACCATCATTTACATTTCCCCTAAACCCCATATTGTAAAGGGCCCTCTGACCCCCATATAGTAAAGGGCCCTCTGACCCCATATAGTAAAGGGCACTCTGGCCCCCATATAGTAAAGGGCACTCTGGCCCCCATATAGTAAAGGGCACTCTGATCCCAATAGTTAAAAATGTCACCTGAGAGTTGTAGTTTCAAGCGGTCATTTGCACGGAATTAGCTGCTGTTTTTTGCCCCAAACTGAGGAGACCCATCAGATTTACAGCATCCAGATGAGCAGTGACAGTGCTGAGTGAGTCCAACAGCCAGACTACAGGAAGCAGGAAGTGTAAAGGCAGATCAGCTCCTGTAACTTTCTATGCAGGTTAACACAGCGCCACCTACTGGTTACTATCCACAATTGCAGAATTTGGATCTAAATTAGGATTGACCCAAGTATAAGTCGAGGTTAGGTTTTCAGGCTAACTTTAAAGCCTGAAAAATTCGACTTATACTCGAGTATATACGGTACTCCACCTTGGAGTTCCCTGCCCTGTATAAAAGCACTAACATAACCCTGCATTATATGGTCCATACTTACTCTTGGTATCTGCAGGAGAATCCCAACTTTTGAACTTCATCCCCACTCCTCCTGAAATGGCCCAAGGGGATTATGAAGTGAAAGTGTGCATATGTAAAGCAATGGCAATAAAACATGTCACGTCAGTGTGCATGGAATTTTTTTTGAATGTGGCCACCTATGCCTTATACAGGTAAATAGGACAATAGCCATTTATTACTGTAATACTGTAAAAACAGGTCTTAATAGAAATCGGTGGTGTGTTTGTCTCGCCTTGATTATTTTAAACAAAGGGAGGACAAATCATCTACTTTGCCAAAACTTCTGACTATGCAAAACATAACTACTGCTGTCCTTCCATTGAAATACACATTGCTTAATAACTGAAAGTAACATCAACTGCTATGGATATTAATTGGATAGATTGCAAGAATGTAGACTTATTGGTAAATCTGCACAAAGATGACATATTGCTCTGCAATAGTATGTGGCCCAATACAGACTCTTTTACCACACACAGATGCTTTCTGCTTTCATTCTTCTTTTATTAACGCACGATGAATCCATGGATAGTGCACTTCCATTATTACTACTAATAAAAACATTACTTATTTATATACTGTAATAATAATAAAAAGAGCAACTATTTCAGTGCTTTTTCAAATATCAATTCTTCGCATCAAAGGGGCAATGGTTTGAAATTTATATCTATTCTTTAAATGACAAATGTGGTGTTTTGATATTAAGAGAATTAAATGCATACATTAATTTTCTTATGTGGTCCCTAAGGATTACAGTCTACATAAGTAGCAGGCAAATGATGTCAGCAGCTTGTAATTGTTGCTTACCTGATGGGACCCTGACTTGCTTAGTTCCAGGAGCTAGTTCCAATCTACTGATACAGGAAGCATTTGTTTTCATGGTAGGGGCCTTGTTTTGTTTTCTATAGGTTCACTGGTTGGGATTAAATGTCAGGAGGTAGTTTCAATCTTATGGACAGTTTAACAGCTATATTAATAAATATATTGCCAACATATAAATTACTAAAGTGGAAGTTGCCAAATATCTCCCATTTTTATTGTTTAACATGGTTGGTGATATCAATCCCAGGTCTAAATCCAGTCATATACATGCCTACTATTTAGCGAATTCCATTGGGGTTTGTAGAATATTTAAACATGTATGGCTAGACACCTGAAGTATATGGAAAATTTCCTTCAGACAGTTACCTGCTCCCTTTACAGTAGAGGTTCAAATGCATTTGTAAAGAAAGTCAGATGTGTATGGGCATTAAAGAATGGGACTAAAGAAGGATCAGCAATCACAACAGCAACTATTAAAAGGAGAATTTAAACCTAAAATATAAATTCTGAATTCATTTTTTATCACTGCTAACCAACAGAATGTTCTTTCATATATCCAACTTGCAGTTTAATGAAAAAATTCGAACTCGCTTAAAGCTAACCTTAAAGCTACTTTTAATTGAATTTTTTTTGAGCGGTTTATGATGTTTGCAACTAAACATAGCGCTTTTTTAGTGGTGGCCGCTGTGGGACCACTCGGTAAACACTTACAAAACGGTGATCAGTTGGTCCATGTGAAAGTAGGCTTAAAGAGGAACTGTGATCTCTACATAATCATCCATCAACCACCTTTCTATGATCAAAAATGTGCCTAGTCTAGAAAAATGCTATCTGAAAAGTGAAGGATTGAATGAGTTGCAAAAGCAAATCTAAACCATGCCACCAAGAGCATCCTCTGCTTTGCAAAGCACATGTTTTTTGCATTAGCAATTCTTTATGTACGCACAGCTTGTAAGAGGCATAAATTACCAGTAGCTGCTGTAAAACCTTCAGCTTATGTGGTAAGAAGTGTGTTTTATATACTTTAGCTCTATCACATTTGATAAACATTTATTTAATGTTTTTTTTCTTGGTAAGTAGGTGACACACGGTATGATTTTCCTGTAATAAAAATATAAGTAATGCAATGCATATAAAGCCTACAAACATACTTTCATAAGGAAGACATTCCATGTCAATGATCTCTATAATTAATCACAATATCAAACAGATGATGTTTTCTGGTTTAATCTAAAACCTGCCTTTCTTAATTATGCTATTCTGTCTCCCACAGGTGACTTTCAGTTTGTTCTGCATGATAGGAGCTGTTCCATAAGCAGTTTTTGTGACACAACTGGCCACAGGAGTATACTTGGCATAAATGTGACCTTTCACAACACTTGTTGTGATACAGACCTTTGCAATGGTGGTACTACTGAGAAAGCAACTCTTGCAACCACACTGCTACCACCCATCCTTCTTCATCTGTTTCATTCCTAGAGTTTATATTTCCAGGGATTAAACTCTGCAACACACACATCCCCAAACTTCTACAGCAATTCAAAACACTCATCGTCTTTTATTCTTCTACTCTCTGATGATATATACATCAATTATAAAAACATGTCAACAACAGAAACCCGCTTGCTAAGCTTTGTATATTACTGTGTTATATTAGTGCAGTGCTTATGTATTATCGAGACACACATTTTGGAGAAATTTCCTTTTAATATAAATGTGAATATTCAACATGTAATACTCAGCATATTAAATATACATGACTTGTTCTGAGCACACAGTGAAAACAGTGTATTTCTTTACACCTTGCTCCATACTACTATGGGGTAGTTTAGCCATAGCCTAATTCAGGGTAGAAAAAAAAAAAAAAAAAAAAAAAGAAAAAAAAAACACCTATCTTAAGTGATACACTGCTTATTTCTTGAAATATTGTTTGATTGTAATTTTTAGACAAAAATATATATCATAAATCCATGTGTTAAGTGTAGAATACATGGCAACCACTTTAACAAATTAAAAAAACAGCTTTGCGTGAGATGCTGTCATGAAAGTGACCTAAATGAAACATACAGGAAGAGGTATATAATCAGAGCAGGACTATAAGAACAGGATTGTTCAGCCATAGATGGTTGACTGGTATTTTGTTTTCATGGGAATTAAATATGTGGATGGATTGGTCTCAAATCTTGCAAATGGTGAGGATGAAGTTATTTAAGAGGTTTAGCCACCTGGGCATATGCAAGTTCAATTTCAGCTGTAACAGGACAGGTGCTGGCAAATTCTTCTCGTTCATATGCATTCCGAAGATAACGATGAATTCCAGCAAATTCTGCTGGAATTTTAAAACCTCGATACTTCTCACAAATAACCTAAAACAGAGAAACATTGTCAAAGGAAAGCTTAATTGTGGTGTCCATACAAATGCCTTTGTATGGACAATTGACATAAGCCCTGCCAAACTTTAAAACAAGCATGCCACTAGCTGTTGTGAATCTTTACTTATAAGCTTTTAAATTTATATTTTCTGGTCTGCACTGTCTCTCTGAGTCTCTGTGAAAGGCACAGGATGAGCCATGTAAAAAGCCTCACACTCCAAAAATCAATCTTTTATAAAAATATTTACAGATCTGCAACCATTCTGTGTCCTTTTCTCTTTTAATGTACACCTCAGGGAGAAAAAATGATGCAGCTCAAACAAGAAAGCATGCTTAAAGGGTATGTCCACCCTAAAAATGAATTTTTCATATATGATTGCCCCTGTCCCCCCAGCCCCAACCGCTCTATTTATACTTTTAGAAAGTTCCCCAAACTTTACTTACCTCCCCTCTTTCCTCCGCCGCGCTGCCGACCCTCTGCTTGCGAGAAAATGCAAGCAGAGGGGCGGGACCGGCAGTTGCGTCTGTGATTGGCTGAGCGGCAGCCAATCACGGACGCGGCTGCCGGGAGTTCATTTCGGCGGGGGAAAGAGGGAAGGTAAGTACAGTTTGGGGAGCTTTCTAAAAGTATAAATAAAGCGGTTGGGGCTGGGGGGACAGGGGGAATCCTATATAATAAAGTCATTTTCCGGGGGGGGGGGATCCTGAGAGGGAGGGGGAGAAGGGCTGCAGTACGCATGCCAAAATTCTCCCGGAGGCCAGGTAGGAGGCAGAGTCCTATATGGACTCTGCTATCCTCCTGGTGGGCAGTTTTTGGGATGGGGGGGACTACAGGAGAACCTTATGGAGCTGGGATGTGAGGTAAGGATTAAACTACACTACATGATGGGGCCAGTAGTTGGGGAGGATTATAGTTTTGGGGGTGGACATGCCCTTTAAACCACTGATCAGTAGAGCAATAGTGCTGGTTATGCCACAGCTCACAGTGTAAGCAGATTAAAAAAAGGATGATCCTGGAGTATAGTATAATATAGTATTTGAGGTTGAATAAAGACATATATGTCCATCCAGTTCAACCCATCTAGCAATATCCTCATTTCCTGCCTAACTGTTGATCCAGAGGAAGACAAAAAAAAACCCCACCCAATTTATGAAGGGAAAAAAAATATCTTCCGGATTCCAAGTGGCAATCGGAAATTTCCCTGGATCAACTCTACTTTATGTATCAATACCAGTAACTTGCAACATTCCTTGTTTGCCGAAAATCACCTAACTTTTTTTTGAACCTGACCAATGAACCTGCCATAAGAGCATCCACTGGAAGACAGTTCCATAGCTTTACCGTTCTCACAGTGAAAAACCCTTTCAAACTTGAAGCCTAAAACTTTTTTCTTAGTCTTAAGGGATGTCAACGTGTCCTCTGACATGTTCTATTGGTGAACAATGGCCCAGTTTATTGTATGGCCCGTTAATGTATTTATACAGAGTAATCATATCCCCACGCAAGCGCCTTTTCTCCAGCGTACATAATTGTAACTTTTCCAATCTCTCTTCATATTCAAGCTCCCCCAATCCCCTTATTAATTTAGTTTCCTTTCTCTGAACCCTTTCCATTTCAAAGATGTCCTTTTTGTACACAGGATTCCAAAATTGCACTGCATATTCCAAATGAGGCCTTACCAATGCTTTGTAAAGAGGGAGAATAACATTTTCCTCCCCTGAATCCATACCTCTCTTTATACAAGACAATACCATGCTGGCTCTGGCTGTTGCCGCCTGGCACTGCTTGCTACCTTTAAGTTTGTTATCCACCAAAACTCCAAGATCCCTTTCCAACAGGGATTGACTTAACACAGAGTCATTTATAGTATAAGCAGCACAAGGATTTTAAGTTCAAAATGCATCACCTTACATTTATCAACATTGAATCTTATCTGCCACTTGTGACAATCTAGATCCTCCTGCAACAATAGCACATCCTCCTGTGACAATCTAGATCCTCCTGCAACAATAGCACATCTCCAAGTTTTGTGTCGTCAGCAAACACAGAAACCTTGCTGACAATACCCACTTCCAAATCATTAATAAATAGAACCATGTGGCACCCCACTTAGCACTTTAGTCCATAATGATGAAGCCCCATTAACAACTACTCTCTGCATCCTATTCATTAACCAATTTTCTATCCATGTACAAATGTGCCTCCCCAAACCAACAGACCATATCTTATAGATTAGTCGCCTAAGGGGGACTGTATCAAAAGCCTTTTCAAAATCCAAGTAAACTACACCTACTGCTATGCCAGAGTCTAAATTTCTACTCACTTCCTCATAAAATCCAAGCAAGTTAGTTTGACAAGCTTTATTCCTCCTAAATCCATGCTGGTTACTACTTATAATGTCAGTCCTTGAAACATACTCTAGAACATGTTCCCTTATTAAACTTTCCAGTATCTTCCCCACCACTGAAGTTAAACTTACAGGCCTGTAATTACCTGGCACTGAACTACTACCCTTTTTGAATATTGGAACAACATCAGCCTTTTTCCAATCCAGAGGCACACCTCTGGACATGAGGGAACCTGCAAAAATAAGAAACAATGGCCTAGATAAAACTGAACTTAGCTCCCTAAGTACCTGAGGATGTATTTTATCCGGTCCAGGAGATTTATTAATATTAACCTTATTCAGTTCTTTCTATACCATATCAAAGTGCACTTGAATCTTTTATACCATTATTGCTATTATACTCTATGATATCTGTACTTGGATCTTCTATAGTGTATACAGAGGGGAAAAAGACATTTGAAAGACATTTGCTTTATCGCCATCCTCCGTAACTAACTTATCCCCATTAATTAATGGTGCCACATTCTCAGTCCTCATCTTCTTACTATTAATATACTTAAAAAAATTTTTAGGCTTAGTGATGCTTTGTTCAGCTATAATTTTAGCTAGTTTGACTGCTTTTTTACATTCCTTGTTACAGTTTTTATAATCCCTAAAGGCCCTTTCCGTTCCCTCAGACTTAAAGGTTTTTTAAATTTTTTACATTTATTTCCCATGGGTATAAATTTAGATGTGAGCTGGAGTAATTTTTAAGGTAGGAGTGTGCAATTGTATGGTAACTAGAGTTCTCCTTTAAAGGGTAATTATCATCACCCAGACACCCTTTCCCCAATGAAAGGGACATTAAACTGCCATATACGTGTACTTTGCAAATATAACTATTATTAATAGAACGCCTGGTTTACACAGATAAACTTACCTATAGGCAATCCACTTGCAGCTTCTCTCAAGCAAATGACACGATCAGGACATCGGGCTGATCAGCTGGAGAGAAGCCGCGAGTGGATCACCGGAAGGTAAGTTTATACATAAATTGATCTAAGTAGCACTTACTTGAAAGGTGTGTGTGCCGCTGCATACCTTCAATCCAGTGCTTGCATTTTTAATCTCAATACCCCTATAAACCTGTAACTGTATCATGCATAACTCTGAATGCTTACTGCAAGTAAACTAAATTTTACATTACACAACATGGGTCAATTTTTTAGCACTGCATGGTACAGTAATTGCTTGGGAATGACTGAACGGTTTAAAGAATAAATTAAATATCCTATGCTTGTACATCTAGACTACACATTTAGTTTGAGCAGAGAATAGCTTCTAGTCCTACTGGCCCAGAAGATTCATTTTTTTTTGTCTCCTGTCACCTTTATAACAAGGTGCATAGAAAGACAGTTTCAGTAACTTAACCTCCTAGCACATTCATTCAGTACTGCTCCTCATATCTATGTACAATAGACCCTCGCCTACATACTGCAACCAATTCCTGGCACAATCTGGATTGCTCCACTTCATCTCCTTACATTTCTATTTTGCAGCCCATAGTAATCACCATTTTTTATTCTCCTTTCAATTCTTGTTTTTTTTTTTTACTGAATGTTGTAATAATTCACCTTACTAGATCCTTTAACATTCTTCCTATTTGGAGTACCGTATATATTCATTTTCCAGTTTCTCTTTCTTCTAACCCTTGTTTTATTTATGGGTTGTTCACAGTCTTCAATGATTTTCCAATGCTTTGAACCCCAATTAACTTTGTAAGGCTTGATTTAGTTTTATTAGTTCTGGTGATTCTCTCTTCCCTACCTTCCCTCCAGTCTACTTTCCTTTTTTGTTCTTTTCTCTAAGCCAATTTCTTACCTGCTGGAACTCTCCATGGAGCTCATTCGTGTTTTGCTTGCCCTCTGACATAAAAGAGTATTTCACATGTGTATACACTGTTCTTTGTTCATACCCCTTATTTTTAGATTAGAACCAGACAGTTAGAAAGCAGAAGGGTTTCTTTAATAACTCATTGTTTTACCTCACCTGCACAATATGAAGCTTAGGCAGAAGGTTGCAGTCAGCTAGTGTTAACTCATCACCATCCAAGAACTTGCGAGTTGAAACACACTCATCCTCTGCACTGTTTTGATCAATTTCTTCTGGTAGTGGTGTATTCAAATAATTATCAAGGATGGTCAAAGCTTTCAGAAGGCCTTTCTCCAATGCTGGAAGAGAAATACCAAGCAGTGATGAATAGAAGGATAATAATATAGAAAAAAAGCAATGTTTAAGGAAAAAGTGCATTTACATAAAGTGAGTGTACAGGAAAATAATGCCCAGACAGACATACCTACATGGCACAATTGTCGGGCAAAACAGGTGCTCATACACATTGTGCGCTATGGGTTGGTCCCCAAGATCGCACATGTGTATGAGTATTAGTACTAGTGTGTGTATGAGTATTAGTACTAGAACATGTAATAAGAGCAAAAAAGTGATTAAGCAGAGGAGACAGAAATGTAGGCTTTAGGGTTAAATTATTCTGCAGTCAATAAATGTAACAGCAAAAACATTTTTATACAACTGATGTCTATCAGGGATAGGGGATAGGCACAAACCTTGCTTGCAACAGAGGCTGTGCACAAAAACAAAGCCTGGACCTACAGGACACATGTAGGTCTGTTATTTTCCTTAGGTAAGTGCCTATCCTGTATCTTTCATACTGTACAATATTGCATTGTCTGATGTTCAAGGTTGGGGGAGTTATGAATGGCAAACCTATAATGAAACTGAAATTTAAAGTATTGATAAAACCACCCTTCTAGGGTAGCGTGTATACAGATGGCTTCCAAATAGACAAATATAGATAGTTTGGGGTGGATACCAAGTAAGATTTGTAATCATGTACAATATACATAAGTGTGACATCACTCACAGTGAATAAGCATTGGTCTGGGTGCATAAGCCAGAACAATAAACATTGCTCACAAAGGCAAAGTATCAATCAAAACAAATCAAGCAATCCACGCCAGTAAACTCACAAGCCCCAAGCCCATCGCTATCGCCGATATCAGTGGATCCAAAAGAAATAGAAGAGCGTGCACACCGGTGCCGGGGACACCTCCCACTATATGATGCAAGCTGACACACGTAAAGAGCAACTTCAAACAGAAGAACAAAAAGAACAAGGGGTAAGTGATCAGTACACTTTGATACAATAATTAACAAAAAGGAAACGTATCCCGAGTTAGAAGTCAAACTAGAACAAATAAATGAAACAAATCCAATAAACACACAATGAAAATAGAAACAATATACGGTACAATAACAAACCAATAAGATGTTATTAAACAATAAGAAGCCAATACAAAAATACTGTGCATAGTAGATATTATCAACTCAGATATATTAAGCACAAAAAGTAATTTAAAAATTTAAGGAAAAGAACAAAAGAAAAGAAAAAACAAATAAAAAACCCAAAATTGAGATAGGGATATGCAAAGAATGTAAGTACATAATATGATATACATCTATAGGAAACCCTGTAATGTCTCATGATCAGACAAAGCCTGTGATATCAAAGGCACAATTGAGTTCTTTTAGAACCCTAGTGTCCAGGGAAAAAATCCATTTAGCTTCAGCTTTACGTAGGGCTGTGCCTAAGCACGCACCACGTCTACCTTCTACCGAGGGCAGTATGCGTTGTATACCCTGTATATGAAGTCGATTTACATTATTCCGATTATAGGAAGCAAAGTGTCTAGCCACAGGGCTTCTGATGTTGTTTGTCTTGATGTCCCTAAACATGCCCCCTGATCCTAGCTTTCAGGGTTCTAGATGTGCATCCAACATACTGATAGAACACTGTGAACACGTTAACAGGTAAATGACCCATGTAGAGTCGCAATTAATATATTGTTTAATCGAAAAATTTTCACCTGTCACAGTGCTTTCAAAAGTGGTAGATGTAAAAACAAAATTGCAAGTAAGGCACCGGTTCTTACCACATTTATACATGCCTTTAAATTTCAACCAATTCTTATTAGATTCAATATTACTAGAGAACCAGCTCGAGATTTTTAATTTACTTTTTGTGCTTAATACAAAAAAAATATAGGAGTTGATAATATCTACTATGCACAGTATTTTTGTATTGGTTTCTTATTGTATATATTGTTTCTATTTTCATCATGTGCTTATTGGATTTGTTTCATTTATTTGTTCTAGTTTAACTTCTAAATGTTTAAAATGTTTCCTTTTTGTTAATTATTGTATCAAAGTGTATTGATCACTTACCCCTTGTTATTTTTGTTCTTCTGTTTGAAGTTGCTCTTTACGTGTGTCAGCTTGCATCATTATATAGTGGGAGGTGTCCCCGGCACCAGCTGATCTTTAGAGATCCTCCCCTTCCTTTTTCACCAGAGCCCTTACCACCTATGATTAAGTACCATTAGGTACAAAACGCGTCAGGTAAGCTCTAGACGCTTTTATCTATGCCTATGAAATAAAGTGCGGTTTTAATTATATGGAGTTTCCGATTCCTGCTTTCGGTGTGCACGCTCTTCTATTTCTTTTGGAGTAATGAATGTGTACATGCTGTGTGAGACTTCCTTGATTTTGAGAAGTAAATAAAGTGTTTCCCTTTGTTCTACTTTGCTTCAATGCCTGTAACTCACACTGGTTGAGTCCTGGATTGGGGTTTTTGATGTAGGCAGAAAACTTTGCAAAAACATCAAGTCCAGCTGTGTTTGATTCTGGGTTACGGGCTGCCAGTTTTGGGAATCTGGTAACATTACATACAAAAAAGAAACAAACAAACAAAAAAAAAGACATTATTAATATAAATGCTTGGCCCTAAACCACCATTAACCACCTGATAATCCCCTCCTATACATACTTAGGGGGGGATAGAGTCTCCTCCAGAAATTCTTCTATCTTATTGGTGTCCGTTCGAACTTCACCGCCATACACTAAGAATGGGGGCTGGGCTCCTGGTGCCAGATCCTTTAATATCTCTGGTTTTCTAATAAAAGAAAAAGGAATTATCACATTGAGAGAAAAATGTTTACAATTATACAAATCCAAAAATCATACGAAATACCTTATAAAATAATATTGCATTAGTTGTTTATATTTCTGATTATAACTTGGGTTAAACATTCCTTGATTCCACAAACATAGGTCCCATAATAGCAATTTTATTTTTTATCTACAGAAATACAAAAAAAAACCATTGGCATGAATGGGCATGTACAATTGTGTGCAAATCAATTCATTGAATTTAAATTGGGTCCCTAGACCAAATTTAAATACAAATAAAAATGTAACTAGTGTTCACAATAGGACTTTGTTCCTGGGTATTCCACCTGGGTAATTTAGGTGTGCCCCCGTCTGCAATCTCGCAAGTAGGTAAGCATTAGTGGGAACTCTCTGGACCCTCTGCAACCTGCAGGAGACCAGCTGACGCATGCCACAAATGAAGGGAAAGCAGGGAAACAAGTAAGTTATGTGTTACACATAGCTCTAACAGTTATAATTGTAAATTTATAGTGTTTATGTTAGTGTTACATAACAGAACTGTTAGAGCAATGCACAACACATTACTTACATGTTTTCTTGCTTTCCCTTAGTTAGTGACACATAACTGAGGCTGAAGCCACACTACAACACACCAAATCGCGAGCGTTATCGCAAGAGATTGTGTGCAAGATTCTTGTGCGTTTTTCATTTGCACGTGCGATTTTGCCAAAATGGATGCATGCGTTACCAAATCGGAACAGTATGCGCAATTACATGCGCATCGGAAATGGCGGGGATTTTTGCATTCCTGAGATTTCCATTATAACCGAATTGCTTGTGCAGTCGCAAGTGCAAAACGCGTGCGCAAAGGCGTAAAAAAATACACAAGTGTGGCCTAGCCCTTAGAGATATTTAAGTGTATGTAGATTTGAACCTTGTGCCAACATTTTTATTTTCTTTCAGTACTCAGACAATAGATGAAATGCAGCAATAACATTGTTATTTTATTGAATGTATGTTTGTACTGCATTATATCTTTTGTTCAAGTACTGAAATAAAATAAAAATCCTGGTATTAGTGTCAAACTTAAAAAATTTAGGAAAATAATTATTTAACTACTGTATATACTCGAGAATAAATAAATAAAATAACCCTGAAAAGCCGACCTCTGTTTATACAGGGGTCAGTAGCTTACGGAGCTTAGCTGGCGGACGGTTCTTGTGAACTGATCTGCCAGCTGACGTCACTACTCACTGCTCGTTTCAGCTACTTTTTCATGCAACACGGCTGAAAATAATTCTGGGGAGAACACTGAATGCAACTGATAAATATTATGGTGAAAATCTATCAAGTGATAATTTAAAATCTAAAAATACTGTACATTAATCTGTGCACCATGCACTTTTGCTACAAACATGTGCCTGTTAGAACAAAATATAAATGGAATTGGTTTGTGAGTATATTTCTATATACATCTAATTGTGTAAAAATGTGTGATTTGGTGTTAATGTACAAAAATGTGTTTGTACAGTAGTTGTTTGAATTTGTGTGCCATAATGCTTGTGTGTTTATATACACATTTCTGTGTACCGTATATAAGTTGAATTTTTCAGGCTTTAAAGTTAGCCTGAAAACCTAACCTCGACTTATACTCAGGTCAAGTTCTAATTTAGATCCAAATTCAGCAATTGCGGATAGTAACCAGTAGGTGGACCTGTGTTAACCTGCATAGAAAGTTACAGGAGCTGTTCTTGCCTTTACAATCGTTCCTGCTTCCTGTAGTCTGGCTGCTGGACTCACGCAGCACTGTCGTTGCTCATCTGGATGCTGTAAATCTGATGGGTCTCCTCAGTTTGGGGCAAAAAACAGTTGCTAGTACAGTGCAAATGACAGCTTGAAACTACAACTCTCAGGTGACATTTTTAACTACTGGGATCAGAGAGTACTTTACTATATGGGGGTCAGAGGGCCCTTTACTATATGGGTGTCAGGAGAATTGTAAAGGATGGTAAGCTTAATTAAAAGTTTACTGAACCTTGCCACAAAGCATGCTGGGAGTTCTAGTTTCCAAACATCTGGAGTGCAAAGGAATTGGGGGTTACTGGTACTGGATTTGGCTATTACTGTATGGGAATTCTGCTGTCTATTTAAAGGGCAACTAATTTCTACCCTCGGCTTATACTCAAGTTAATCAGTTGTTACAAATTTTTCAGGTAAAAATAGGTACCTTGACTTAATACTCGGATCGACTTATACTCAAGTATATATACGGTATTACTAATTTTATTATGCACATTTAACAAGAAGGGTGGCGCCGCACAAGTTAGCTGTCCTAACTTCCAAACTTGCTTCCCGAGAACGATTCAGCATATTAGTAAATTCACACAAAATGCTTTCAAATACATTTTGTTAGTTTGTATTCATTCTTTATTCTTTTTAGAGAACATTTTAAAAACATTCTGACAGCCAACGTATCCTGCTTCAATTTCTTTATAAAAAAATACTGTATGTATATTTATATATTAAAGTAGAACTTAGCACAAAATATCCCCCCTCCCCGGGGGTATAGCTGATATGCTGAAGACTTACCATCTATGTGCAGACACCACTTAGTCTGGCTCTCCTTGCCCCGTCCCTAAGGTGGTATTTGAAACAATAGGAGGACACACTCTGCAAAAAGAATGTCCTCCCATGGGAAGAGCATGAAATCAAGGGCCACAGTAAGGGGCCAGGTCTGGAGAGGACTGGTGAGGGCACCTAGAAAGAACAAGCTGTACCCAAGGGGGAGACCTAGCATTTTAGCTCCTCACCCTGGGTACAACTCAGGGGAGAAGGGGTACTTTGGGCTATAGTTAACCTTTTATATATTCTTGCACAATGCAATGTCACACCTCTTAACGTCATTCTATTCTAATGCTCTATTTATGGCTCCCAGTCTTAAAATGCTCAAAGGGATAATGATTAATCCACGTTAACAGCTTGGATTTTGTTTACCTGCACAGCCGCACCCCTTTTTAGAGAAAAATGAATTCAGTCAGATACAAATGCATTAAATGCACTGTCAAATCTTGAGCTTATCAATGAGAAATCATATTTATCCAAAGACCTGTCCCTGTAGATAAACTTTTGACAGGTTTACCCTTTACTGGAGTGAGAACACAAAAAAAATCTATGTAAAATGTAAAGTTAATTTTAAAAATTAAAATAAACTGGAGGTTTCTAACAGAGCTGGGAAGTAGACATTACCCGTCTCTTTCAGTAAAGGCCATGTCCCCATTCTGATTGGACTGGCAGCACAGAAAGTTGGTCTGTGAGCCAGCTGCCTCCTATTGACACTTGGTCTGGCACAATTGCTTCACAAAGTAAAAATATTCTGACAGACAAAGGTGTATTTTTATATCCTGCTTCAACTGCTACATAAAAGAAAAAAGATCATGTATATTTAAATATTAAAGGTGAACAAAACACAATATATTCCCTCTGTTGTACCCAGGGTGAGGACATAAAATGCTTAACCCCTGGGGGTACACTGGCATGCTGAAGACTTACCTTCCATGTGCAGCCAACACTGAGTCTGACCCTCCTTGCCCCTTTCCTAAGGTGGTATTTGAAACAATAGGAGGACACCCTCTGCAAGAAGCATGTTCTCCCATGGGAAGACCATGAAATCAATGCCACAGTAAGGGGGCAGGTCTGGAGAGAGCACCTAGAAAGAACAAGCTGTACCCAAGGGGGAGACTTAGCATTTTAGCTCCTCACTTTGGGTACAGCTTAGGGGAGGAGGTTTAAGGTTCGTACACACCTGAAGATTGTTACCAGACCCCCAAGCCCCAACTGACCCTGCGACAAACGGGCGATAGTTGTGCGTATGCGTTCGGTGAGGGGGTCGACCCCCGATCGACCGCATACACACGTGCGACTAGTGGTCGTTTCAGCAGTTTGTCGGGCTTGGGGATCAGTCGGGGTTCGGGGGTCTGGTAATAATCTTCAGGTGTGTACGAACCTTTACTTTGGGCTACAGTTCACCTTTTATATATTCTTGTTTCTTTACATGCATAATCAATGTCACACCTCTTAATTATATTCTAACCTTGTTTATGGCTCCCAGTCTTAAAATGCTCAAAGGGATAATGATTAAACCACGTTAACAGGATTTTGTTTACCTGCACAGCCGCACCCCTTTTTAGAGAAAAATGAATTCAGTCAGATACAAATGCATTAAATGCACTGTCAAAAAAGTTTATCAATGAGAAATCATATTTAGCCAAAGACCTGTTCCTGTAGATAAACGTTTCACAGGTTTACAGCAAGTAAGATTGCAATCTATGTAAAATGTAAAGGTTTTTTTTTAAATTAAAATAAACTGGAGCTTTCTAACAGAGCCGGGAAGCTGACATCACCCACCTCTTGCAGGAATTCCTTGCTTCCTTTCTGATTCGACTGGCAGCACAGAAAGTTTGTGTGCCAGCTGCCTCCTGTTGATTGGCAAATAGGGGAGAAATGGGTTTTCAGAGGAGCTGGTTGACATCAGTTCCCTGTTGAAACTTCACAGTTCCTACTTCTAAAACACTTTACTTTTTTAAACAAATTTTAAGAAAGCAAGGGTGCTGGAATCTGCATAGATTCTTTATCCACTGTAATGTTTATTTTTTCTCATTAGATCAACTTTTAGGAATAGGTTTCTAAAGTTTATTGATTTCATTTATAAAATTTTATATATTATATATTACAATGGTGTTTATCATATGCGCTTAAATGTGTGTACAAACAGATTACCTTTTCATATCCACTGTAGTGACATTAAATGTGACGCCTTTTAACCACAGCACCATAAACAGTCGCTGAGAAAAAGGACAATTTCCAATACTCTGTCCATCACTCCCCGCCTATTGGGAGAAAAATTACAAAAAATAAGTATTATTAAAAAACATTACATTACAAAATAATACTATCACAAAATTATATTAATAAGAGAGCAAGACAACTATAAAACACATTTTAGGATCAGTATTAAATATAAATATAATAAACTATAACAAATAAATAGGTGATCTTAATCCTATACCTAACATTTTATTGATCCAGAACTTCAAGAAAGGCAAACACTAAAATCCAGTTATTCGAAACTTGTACTTAAAAATGTTGACTACCACACGAATCAAAAATTTGGTGAAATTTTTCCTGCTGGTCAGCCAATTACTTAATACAAAATACATATATTCGATTTTGCTTATACGACATGCGATCGCAAAATGAATGGGATTTTGCGATCGCATGACGGTCAACCATAAGCTACATTTTTCTGAAAGTTCTCCGCCCCCCCAAATCTCTGAATGTAGGTTTAAGTGGCATTGTATTCTATATTAAGTATAGTTCTCCTTCAAACTTGCAAGCAAGAGAACATACAGACACAGAAAAAAAAAATTTAATGCTGTTTCACATGTAAATATTCACTGCAACAGCTCCCAAATCCTTAGTAAAACCAAACTAATAATAGCACAGACCATTTATGGTCAAATACGACTAATAATTCAACAAACATCTATGAACAAAAAAACACCTCAGTAAAAAAGATATTTTAAGATCAATAAGCAGAATTACAGAGAAAGAAGGGGGGAGTAAGCTAACTGGGCTTAAATGCACAGTATTTTTTTACAAAAGCAAACAGGAATCTAACTGGATGTCTAAGTTACACATTAACAAAGGATGTGTTGTGCAAGAAAGATGAACAAGGGAGAGGAGTGGGAAAGCAGCAGTGACTCACTTAAAGCTGGGCAGACTAAACCAAAGTTTATGGGACAGGAAGTGTAGGGGGCTATGGGAGGAGAAAACCTAGTAACAGAATCACAGAAAATATCTGTTTAATCCAGAGATCATTTGTTTACAAAGAGACATATGCTTAATGAAAGATAGAATGTGAATGAATAAAAGGTAGAAAAAGAGAATGGATGATAATGGATGAAATGTGGGGGAGATGATGGTAAAGTAAGTACAGTGGGAGCAGATCTGTAGGACTCCCTGACCTTTACTTGGCACATTTGTGTTTATACATTCTTGGCACATCTGAGGCACACCCACCTCTCAGTTCTGTAACGGACAGTACCAAGTACTGCAATCTGCCAAAAAGTTGTATCGTAAGGTCTACATTTACAGGAATGTTTAAAGGGGAAGTTCAGTGCAAATACAAAAAGAGCAGTATTTTTTCATCCCAAGTATTTTGTCTGTGTATAAATAAATACAACCGAAATACTGACTTCCTGTTTGCAGGACCCCTAGTAGAGACCATTATGGTTTTGCCCTTGACCCAGCGCCTGGGTTGATTCAGTTGCTCAGTAGAGATCTGAGCATGTTTGACCCATCCATCAGCCAATCAGTAGAAATTACGGTTAGTAACATTCCAAGGATGTGGTGCATCCTGGGAAGAAGAAGGACCGTTAGAACCTGAAATGTCAGCTCACTAATATCAACAGCAGGGAACAGCAAAGGGTATGAAATCAACTGATTTTTCAAAATGGGAGATAATATGTAGAATAACTAAGAAGGCATTACACAAACTAACAATTTAACCGTCCGCTTAACTTTATACCACATTAAAGGCATTTAAATTCAATTACAATAGATACTAAAGATTCTGTACAGTACTTTAAAATTACAAATACATGAATGTTAAAGGAGAACTAAACTAAATTAGCAAATACTGGTAGTAACGCTCCTGCAGTGGTCCAAAAATAATCACACTACAGGTTTTTGATTTGCTAAAAAAAATATTTTAGCTCTATGTCCCATCATTTTCATATGCGTATATTTTGTCAGGAAATCATACAGAAAAAATCTCTTAAAACAGGTTTTGTTCTGTCGGTAAATTGACATTTGCATGTTGTGACTTAAGGACAATGAAAAATAATATATACCTTAGGTTTTAATAGGAATAATCTATGGGCAGAAATAGCTGACTATGAGCAAGAGAGTACACAGCACCACACCCAAGATCTACAAAGAGTTGAGGTCATTAAGTAAATCTTTGACAGGGTGGGGCTCCTTAAAAAACGGTTCCTCCCCATAAGAGAAAAAATATCAGATCCATAAGATGTACTTCAAACAGTGACACCTTATACAGCAGGAAACCGAATCTTAGGGAATGTTTATTTAAAGAGGCAGTAGATATAAAAGAGAAATAACTGATTTTTGAAAAGGGTGTGTCCTGGTTCTAACTGATAGATGTAAAACAATCAAGGCTGTGGAATTGGTTCATATATCCTTTTACTAATAGACTATTTTGAATGTAAGGTTTTGACCATGTCGATTGAAAGTATATCATTATACAAGGAATTTTACCATTGCCAAAGTTCAACAATTTTAAAGAAGAAATAAACCTAAATTTATACACTACAGAATCTGAAAATATCCCCTCTTAAAACACCAATAAACTGTTCAATCCCACTACAGTAAAAGGATTGGCTAGATGCTACTAGTGGGTGGGACCAACTGTACCAAGTTCCTGCAGTATCTTAGGACTGAGCATGTGTAAAGAACATACTGTAATGGTCAAGTGTGATACTAAGATGTTGGGAAATAAAACACACACCACATGTTAGAAAGGTATATTTTCCAACAACCATATCAAAATGAGAGATGAGACTGCTTTTATATTAAAGGGGAACTGTGGTCTCCAAACAAGTAGAGTTTAAATGAAAGGCCAGTTTCCTACCTTTAAAACGAGCCATCAACCACCTCTCTACGTGCTCCACAGCCCAAGATATACAGAAATAACTGACCAGAAAGTTAATGGGTGGGATCACATTCCTGAGGCTTCTCATGCACAGTGCCACCGGCGAGCACAGCCTCAGACTCCCTCAGTGTGTGAGGGAGACAGGAAGTCCCTCCTCCTCTCTGCTGTGTGAAGGACCTGCAGCTGCAGAGAAGGTAAGGGAATCTACAGCCCTCCTCCCAAAGGGGAGGAGACACAGGGCAGATTGACTGACAGGTTTCAGAGCAGGAAGCGCTGGGGACCTGGTGATGCTGCTGCCATATCACACACAAAATGTAAATATCTTCAAAACTATGTAAAATAAACAATTGAAATAAATTGCAAAAACACTCAGGAGAGCAATTCCTATGAATTCACCTAAAGTCATTTTGGACCACAGTTCCTCTTTAAGGTGCTCTTTATTTAGAAAGAGTGTTGTTCTGAGGCTTTAGTTTTCTTAACTACTGGTTGTGAAGCTGACATGCTACCAAGCTTTCACTTTATATTAAAGGGGAACTGTGGTCCAAAAATGACTTTAGGTAAATTGATAGGAATTGCTCCCCTGAGAATTTTTGCAATTTATTTCCATTGTTTTGAAAATATTTAAATTTTTGTGTGTGATATGGCAGCAGCATAACCAGATCCCCTGAACTTACTGCTCTGAAACGCTCAGTCAATCTGTCCTGTGTCTCCTCCTTCCCTTTGCAGCCCCCCTGGTCCCCCCCACTCATGGACCCCATATGGTCCCTCCAGTTGCAGGCCCCCATTATCTTACAGCCCCATGTGGCCCGCCCACTAATGGATGTTTAAGCCCTGCCCACTCGTGGGTGTCTGAGCACTGCCCACTTACGGGTCCCGTGGGTTACTCAGACACCACCACCCCCCCTACAGAAAACTCTGTGGAAACAGCCTTTTCAGGCAGAGTGATTACTCTGCCTGAAAAGGCTGTTTTCAAACAGTGAAAGATAAGGGCTGTAGAGTCCCTTACCTTCTCTGTCAGGACGTCACACAGCAGAGAGGAGGAGGGACTTCCTGTCTCCCTCACACACTGAGGGAATCTGAGGCTGTGCTCGCCGGCGGCAATGCAGGAGAAGCCTCAGGAATGTCACAAGTCAGCCTCCCACCCAATAACTTTCTGGTCAGTCATTTCTGTATATCTTGGGCTGTGGAGCACGTAGAGAGGTGGTTGATGGCTCGTTTTAAAGGTAAACTTGACTTGTTTGGAGACCTTAAGAGTCAAAGATGGTACATGTTTGCAAACTCCAAACAGAATAACTTCTGACTCCATATAAATCCATAATGTGCTAGTAATACCCAGCAGGATTAAAAATGTCCTGATTGTCAAGTGTGTTTATATAGTCATGTAACATCTTGTGACTTGTAATATCCTTTTATTTTACAACAGGCTTGCATTACATACTACCCGGTATATTATTTACTTAAAATATGCCCACAAATTTTATTGCACTGCACAAATAAGGGGAAAAAAAATTATCTTTGCAAGAAGATAGCACTATGAAAGTGGCATACACAACATAGATAGTATTTCATACTTTTCATACTATAATTGGTTTGGACATTTTTAGGCTAAATCACCTTTTCACTCGACTGCTGATTAAAATGTTTTATCACTTGTCTTTTTACGAAATTCCCTTACAAAAATGCACTATTTTAATTACCCAAAAAGTTCACTGGGGCGTTTCTCTAGCGCTTATGATTGCATTATGCGATATGTGAGAATCGCAAGCCAGTGCATTACAATGTGTATGGCCACACTCTATGCACTGCGATCTGTTTTTGGAGATTACTATTATTTATGCTAATCACACGCACTCTGATAACAGATTACCCTAATTGCAGCGCATGAGAGGAATGTGAGACGCGATACATTGCGATTGTGAATTTCATGCACATTACTGTACGCTGTGTTGCTGCAGCCTTAATATTAAATACACCATAGATACATACAAAAAAAATATTATTCTTTATAGATTCAGTAGCTCGAAATTATTTATAAAAAAAAAGTTATATTTTATGTCCCTAATTTTACAGCGCACCATAAAAATCACTAAAGGAGAACAAAAATAAAAACTTTTAGAGAAGAAAAGCTGCAAATCAGTACCTTGGACTACTATTTAAAAAGGTAAGTTTTTTTTGTCATGGAGCTGCGGAAGTCAAGCATCTTTGTTTGAAGTCACACCCCTCCCTGGTTATGGGTCCTGCTGCATGAGTAACTATGCTGTAGAAAAGGAAGGGTATCCAAACACTTACTACACGGGAGCACACCCATCCATTCAGACTGTGGCACTCAGGTACTTCCAATGCTGCTTCGGCCAGCAGATAATCAGAGAGAATCCATGGTAGGTAGAAGAGGTAAAATCAACTTATTTTATTTCATCCATTAAAAACATCACAAATCCGGTCATACACTAAATGGCACATTACTAGAGGATGGTGGAACCGTCTGACGCGTTTCGTGACAAGTAGTCACTTCATCAGAGACGTGAACCTCCCATAGCTAAACATCATTTTATACTGATGTCTTCAATTAGAGCATCATACATTGCACATACCCAGACACGGTTTTGGTAATTAACCTTTATTAGTCAGTGCACTAATTCACAGTCATAAAAACATCGACTTTATAAGACAATAACAGATTGAATGAATTCTAAATAAGGGAGTAGCAAGTAATTAAATAAATACATATTAGCATATCAAAACAGCTGATAGTCTTCTATTTAGACTTTGATCAATAAATATACATCAGTAAATATAAATAAGAACAACATAGATACATAATAGGAAATCACAGCAGCTGATATTTTCTATTAGACATTGATCAATAAATACTTAAGAGCTACATATAATAATATCTAAGTTACCCAGGTCAGTAACTATACTGTGCATGTGCCAGCCTCACTTGCTCTCAGGAAGCATCTGCGGACAGTTGAGTATATTAAAAAATACCTCCCCCCACCCCTGGGATTAGTGCACAATCCATGCATACAGACACCTGCATGCATACACACACCACATACATACAAATCATGTGTACCGTATATTATGTTCTCTTAAAAGCTCTGGAATCATTGTGCTGCCCTCACTCTAAAAACAACAAATTTCAGGGAGATTATATGTAATTTCATGGAGTCAGGGATCTGCTATAAATATCAGGGAGACTTCCTGAACTTCAGAGAGAGGTAGGATGCCTGAAATAGTAACATTTTCTAAATTTAAGATACAAATCTAGGTGGGCTCTAGTAGCAAGAAATGTGTCAAGTGACTTTGTATAGTGTGTTTGCTTGTGTGAATTAAGCCGTTTTACTATTTACGAAGTTGCTGCTGTGTCCTGTTCTGCTATTTGGTGGATCCTGGTTTTTCAATCTCTGCTTTTGTTTGGTTTCTACACCGCTTAAAGTTGGAAGAATTTTTTTTTTTTTTTTTTTTTGAGTCATACTATTACTCCTTTTGTTAGGCTTTGTATACATTAATAGCAACTAAGCATTTATAGTCATTTATATTATTCTTGATGACAAAAGATATGCTCCTATATATGCCAATTAAATAAATGCCATTTATGATATACTTTTTGTACTGTTTTCAATGTTGAGCCAAAAACCATTAAAGGACAATTATACTCAATTTTTCCCCAATCCATTAATGAACAGTACCCAGCCAATGGAAGACACACCTCCTTGCAAAACTGTGACTCACACTTGTTCAATAGCAAGTCCTGCATTGATTTTCAACCCTCCCTTTAGTAAATGACAAATATAAAAGTAGCTAAACTGGGGGGCACCATTCTCTGCCAGAACCAGAGCAGGATTATCCACAAGGCAACCCATGGCACCTGCCTAGGGCCCAGAAAACTTCTAGGGGCCCAGCTTCAGAAGCAGTATGAAAAAACAGTCTATACAATATATGTAGCAAAAAAAAGGGGCCTTAAATGATGGCACTGCCTTGGGCCCCATATGATCTTAATCCATCTCTGGCCAGAACTGGGAAAATGTGCTTTAGCCTAAACTTTTAAATTAATGAAACCACAGGCAACCCTTTTGCATGGAATGTATACATTTTCTATAAAATTGTTGCATCAGGAATGCTCTCTGTAGGTAATTCTGCAAAGCAAAAACTTCCATGTTACATGTGTTTTTAATTGGTGTCCCTACATGTTTCACTGATCTGGCCACCCTGCCTTCAACATTACCCTTTAAAGGGCATGTCCACCCCTTTTTAGGATTTTTGTTATATAGTAGGTCTCCCTCCCCCAGCCCCAAACGCTATAATAGTTTTAGCAGAAACTCCCCCGATCATTACTTACCTTACCTCTCTCCTCCGGCGTACTGTCCCGGCCCTCTGCTTGCATGAAATTGCAAGCAGGGGGCCGGACCGACAGCTGTGTCCGTGATCGGCTGAGAGGGAGCCAATCACGGATGCGGCTGCCGGCAGTGTAAAAACTTTTATAGCGGTTGGGGGAGGGAGACCTACTATATAACAAAGGAGATTTACACTAGGGGGAGGAAGAGCAAAACGGGTGGGAGAGGGAGGGCTGCAGTGCGCATGACAAAATTCTCCAGAAGGAGAGACAGGAGGCAGAGTCCTATATGTCCTGGTGGCCAGTTTTCTGGACTTTGGAGGGGCATAGCAGGGCAGCCATTTGGAGCTGGGATTTTATTACACTACAGAGTGGGGCCAGTAGTGGGTTACATTATAGTTTTGGGGGTGGACATGAATTAGGTTCACTATTGAGAAATCCACTGCACATAGCTGTGCTAAAATCAGGTTCACTTCATTATGCAGTACCTACAGCTTTGTACAATGCCGTTTTTATACATGCAACAAAAACACATTGTTTCTATCCTCCAAAATACCCCTTTAAGAAGGCAATAGGTAAATATATAAATATATGCTGCAGCTCAAATGGAGAGCAGGAGACCTTCATATTAAAAAGCTGCTACAGGAAAGGTGCAAATAAGCAAATTTTGATGAAGCTCTCTGCACCTCTCTGTTCTATGTTGTTTTTTTTTTTTAAAGGGGAACTGTGGTCTCCAATGAAAGGCCAGTTTCCTACCTTTAAAACGAGCCATCAACCACCTCTCTACGTGCTCCACAGCCCAAGATATACAGAAATGACTGACCAGAAAGTTAATGGGTGGGAGGCTGACATGTAAAATTCCTGAGTCTTCTCCTGCACAGTGCAGCCGGTGAGCACAGCCTCAGACTCCCTCAGTGTGTAAATATCGTCAAAACTATGTAAAATAAACAATGGAAATAAATTGCAAAAACTCACAGGACAGCAATGCCTATAAATTTACCTCAAGTCATTTTTGGACCACAGATCCTCTTTCACTCGATTATTTAAATTCAAATGCTTCAACATAACATTTATAAAATACCGTACATACTTGAGTATAAACTGACCAGAGTATAAACCGAGGCACCTACTTTTACCTCGAGTATAAACCAAGGGTAGAAAATAGCACCACTACTTCCTTCTGATTCTGTATTGTTTTGAGGCTTTAGTTGCCCTTTAAATGGACAGCAGAATTCCATACAGGAGTCCCATATAGTAATAGCCAAATCCAGTATGGCTATTACTGTATGGGAAATCTGCTGTCCATTTAAAGGATAGCAGAAGTCCCATACAGTAAAAGCCATACTGAATTCTTCTGTCCATTTAAAAGTTAACTAAAGCCTCATTCCTTGGCACTCCAAATGTTTGGAAACTACAACTCCCAGCATGCTTTAGTTGCTGGGAGTTGTAGCTTCCAAACAACTGCAGTGGCCACTGCAGGAATTACTGTACTCCCCCCCCCCCCCCCCACTTCTGAGAGTCCCCACAGTTGCCTTCTCCCACCTGCTCCGATTTCCTCTTCTCTGCTCCGGCAGCCACATGCTCCACATTCCTCTGCTAGCTGACGTCACTACACGGTGCCGGCCTCACTTCCCGGTGCCGAGTAGTGATGTCAGCCAGCAGAGGAATGTGGAGCGTGCAGCCGCCGGAGCAGGTAAGTGTTTGACTCGAGTATAAACCGAGACTCGGTTTTCAGGCTATTTTAAAGCCTGAAAATCATGGTTTATACTCTAGTATATAGGTATACATTTGCATAGTTCAACTTTGTTATTAGATATTCCAGCATGGATTTGTCTTGGCAGTTTCTACATAATAGAGTAAATACTTTACATTTAAATAACTATTTCCTCAGACTACAGCATTTTTCTTTATGAATTTCATACTCTGTGTACGTATGTGGTCTTAGTTTCCTAGTGACATACACAAGTGTGGCCCTGTATTTAACCACAGCCATGGCATCCTTGCCCTTTTGGTTTAAGCCAAAAATAACACTACTAATATAAGCGAGGAAGGGCACCACATACCAACAAAAAGAACCAGAAAGCAAATGCCCTACTTAGACTAGTGACATGCACATCAACACCACCAACATATTTGCCAGTTCATGGGGCTGGGCATCATGGATAGTTTTTGGGGCACACTACACGCTAACTCTTAACTCCTCCTGTGTAGTAGCTATTTGTGATAAAGTTCAACAGCTATCTGGTTAATTAACTAGTTGGACAAGACATGCAGGCCTGACAGAAGTCAGAAGAAAACCACAGACCTAATAAAACATACAGATGAAAAAAAGAGCACAGAATTAGCCACCCTTTGTGGAAATAGTTATACAGAATGAAGACACAATAACCTACACAATAAACAACAAAACAAGTATGCAGTATGAAGCACTCTAGCTCTCCCTTTTATCTACAGCAATATAAATCATATTTTTCTGTGTTCCGACACCTGCTTATGACATTAACTCCTGCATTTCGCATGTCCCAATAAAAGCACAAATTTGATAGTGTGTGCGTCTCTCCGCCATTATATCAATTGCTCATTCTGACATTAACTCCTGTCATTCTGTGTCCTTTTTTCTATCCATCCAGCTCCTGATTCACTTTTCCCAGCCTTCCTGCACTGTCATTTTATTGCCCTTCAGCTTGTGTCATCTACATCATCCCTTCTGCCTCCGTGCCATTATTTACCGCACCTTCTCTTCCCATCACCTTTTTCAATTCCTCCTGTTACAGTTTTTCTTGCCCCATTGCTCCTTTTTTTTTTTTGCACTACAGTTCTTGGGTTGCTTATTTTTGACCTCCTGTCAGTGACTGCTGTGTGACTTACTCCAAACTACCAGCTTTTGGTCTATTACAGTACTCCAACATACACCATCTTCTCCAACTATATCTCTTGGTAAACTTTTAGACACAACATAGTCTTAGCGCAGTTCTGTGCAATGCATTGCTCAATGTGTACCTACTTAAAAGTTGAATATTGGAGGCTAAGCACTGATAGAAACAACATAATGCAGAGCTGTAGGGGGTGGGGTAATGAAAGTGAACCTGATCTTAGCACAGCTCTGTGCAATGTATCTAATTTTCCTTTTTTTTTAAAAAAAAAAAAACAAAAAAACTATTTAACAAAATAAAATATATAAAACACTTTTACAACATGTCTGCGTTGTCATATAAATTGGTTCAAATTTGACATAAAGCACAATGACACTTATCTTGTACAGATTTTTCTTTTTTAAATAAATTTGTGAATTACATAGTATATATATTGTTCTGCGATTTCCACAGTTAAAGGGCATCTATAGTGAAAAAAACACATTGCCCCTTTGCAAAGTTAAATTCATGTACTCTGTGCTGCCTTAATCCTATCTATGTCAGTGACTTTGTTTAACAATGGTGTCAGATCTGTGTGCAGCACTCCCCCCTTCCCCCTCCCCTCTGTTACCTCCTCCATGTCTCAACTCCGGCTAACCGACAAGCTTATCATGTGCAGTAGGGGTTAAAAGTTCAACATCCTGAAAAACACACCCACGCACAGTGACCAATAGAAAGCAAGCTGTCCTGGAGACATGGAAGAAGAAGGAGAACAGTATGATCTCATACTTTGTGACCCATCATCAATCAGTGAAAGCTATTAAGAAGGGGGGTCAAGTGCAGCCTTATATCTACCATCAAAGCTACCTCTCTCCCCCTGCTAACGCTCTTATCTCTATGTTTATTACAGAACAGGGAGGGGGGATCACGTCACAGGGATTTGATTGACAGTCCAAGTAGGAGTAGAGGAATGCAATCACGTATTCTTCTAACTGGTGTATCTCAGCACAGTGAGGGAATCTGAAAAAAGTGAAGACACTCTGGAGGTTGTGGGGAATTATAGAACACATGGAAGGAAAGAAAGAAAAAAAAGTTCATTTTCCCACTATAGATGCCCTTTAAACTGTCAGAGTGAGCAAAGGAAAGGAGGGGGTTGTTCAGTTCAGTGACATTTTACAAATGGAGATTAACCCTTTAGTCACATTGAGAGCCTTCCTATAGATGCCCTTTAAGCTTTATTAGTATCTTGTTTTCAGAACCTTTAGACTAGCTCTGCACCAGCTCCGGCAGAACCCCTTGGCCTGCTTAGGGTCCGATGGCACTAATTATAAATTTTGGTCAGATCGTTAAATGAGATTCAGTCCAGGTAGACCATATTATAAGGTTATTATTTATTAAATCTTTCCAAGTTCTACGTTTAGGAGTGTCTGGGGCCATCCACTTCAAAACAATTGTTTTCCAGGCCATAAATAGAGTTTATCGAAGAGGAGTTAACTTGTGTACATCTTCAAGGTCCAAAGTGTTGATGCCCATCGTGCATAATTTAGGATCCATTGGTACAGGCCATGGGAGTATATTTGTTAGAAATCTGGTTACTTTAGACCAGAAGCGTTGAACTTGCGGGCATTCCCATATAAGGTGCCAGAAGTCAGCGGGAGTTGTTTGGCATTTAGGGCATCTATCAGGGTTCGATGAAGAGATGCAATGTAATCTTGACGGTGATAAGTATGCTCGATGTATAATGTATAATTGTATCAGTCTGTTATTGGCTGACGGTGAAGCATAGACATGTGATGATCCAAGGTCATTCCAGTCATTATTAGTAAGTTCAGGTATATCCGTATGGATACAATGGCGAAGCTGTAGATATCTGTAGAAATATGTATTAGGTAGTTCATATTCTGATTTGAGATCTTCAAATGTTTGTATGGAGTCTCCAGAGACAAATTGCTCAAATCGATGGATACCCTTGGCTTCCCAGTCCTTGTGTCCCATGAAGGCTGCTAGTTGGGGATAAAAATAAATTGTGCCATAGTGCTGTTTCAGGAGGGATACTAATTTTCCTTTTTAAAGGGTATGTCAATCATATAATTAAAAATTTTCTGTAATGTAGCTTTCCCCCTCCCAAACCTTACCGCATTGTTTGTTTGTAAAAAAAAGTCCCCAGAAACTTGCTTACCAGCCCAAGAACCCTTGGCTTCAGACTCCAAAGCAAATTCCGGGAACGGAGTTGTATTGGGGGCTTGGTCAGCTGCCGTGACTGTGCCAGCCAATTACATGTGCAGCTGCCTGGTATTGATTTAGCCAAGGGATCACGAGCTGGTAAGTTTGTGCAGACTTTTTTTTACAAATATACATTGCGGTTAGGGTTTGGAGGGTGGAAGCTATCCAAAGTACATAGAAGTAAGAGGGAGCACACTACATCTTGGTGAACTTCCCAATTTATTAGTGCAAAAACAACATAAACAATGTTTCGAAGTGCTTATTGCCCCCTTTCATCAGGTATAACCAGTGCTTTTACAACCATTTATACCCTTATAGCTCCTCCTACCAGGGTTGCATCAATTTGAGTGATGGGCGAGGGACCCACATGTTATTAAAGTGCAAGATAATATAACAGTGCCATACTATTAAAGTGCAATCTAAATGAAAGTGAACAAATGCAAAAAACATTATTATATAGTTAAATACAACAATCATACGTATCAAAATGTTTTTCAATAAATTGTTATAGTGTATACATATATCATAGTATTGTATCAGACATTAAACTTTATAAAGTGCATAATCGAGTTAAAACTGTGTATGATCAAGTTAAAATAGTGTATCTAATATAAAATGCTACATTTAATAAAATCAGTATAACAAAGTATCATAAAACTGTTAAAAACTGTTTTTCTTTTATATTATCATTTCAAGTGTTTTAAAAAGTCCATCTGGACCCCCTCTATGGGATTATACACTTTATAAAGGTTAATGTCTGATACAATATTGTGTTATATGTACCCTTTAAACTCGAGTACAAGTCGACCCAAGTGCAAGTCGAGGTACTTATTTTTACCCGAACAATTTGTAAAAACTGATTGACTTGAGTATAAGCCTAGGGTAGAAATTATGACCACTACTGCCTTCTGATTCTGTATTGTTTTGTGACTTAAGTTGCCCTTTAAATGGACAGCAGAATTCCCATACATTAATCCCATACAGTAATTGCCAAATGCAGTACCAGTAACCCCCAATTCCTTGGCACTCCAGATGTTTGGAAACTACAACTCCCAGCATGCTTTGGTTGCTGGGAATTGTAGTTTCTAAACATGTGGAGTGTCAAGGTTGAATAAATGACCATCATTTATAATTTTCCTGGCCCCCATACAGTAAAGGGCACTCTGGCCCCCATACAGTAAAGGGCACTCTGGCCCCAATAGTTAAGTGTCACCTGAGAGTTGTAGTTTCAAGCTGTCACTTGTATTGAACTAGCAGCCATTTTGCCCCAAACTGAGAAGACCCATCAGATTTACAGGATCCAGATGAGCAATGACAGGGCTGAGTGAGTTCAACAGCCTCAGGCTCCCTCAGTGTGTGAGGGAGACAGGAAGTCCCTCCTCCTCTGCTGTGTGAAGGACCTGCAGCTGCAGAAGGTAAGGGAATCTACAGCCCTTCTCTCTCACTATGTGAAAACAGCCTTTTCAGGCAGAGGTCTCACTGTTTCCACAGAGTTTTCGGGGGGGTTGTCAGAGTGGCCCACAGCACCTGTGAGTGGGCGGGGCCTAGGCACCCACGAGTGGGCGGGACCTAGGCACCCACGGGTGGGCGGGGCCTAGGCACCCACGGGTGGGCATGGTCTAGGCACCCACGGGTGGGCGGGGCCTAGGCACCCGTGAGTAGACCGGGCGTAAGCACCCGTGAGTAGACAGGGCGTAGGCACCCGTGAGTGGGCAGGGCCATGGCACCTGCGAGTGGGCGGAGCCACATTGGGCTGTAAGGGAATGGGCCAAGGGGGGCCTGCAACTGGAGGGACCATGGGTGGGAGGGACCAGGGGGGCTGCAAAGGGGAGGGGACACAGGGCAGATTGACTGACAGGTTTCAGAGCAGGAAGCAGGAAGTGCAGGGGACCGGGTGATGCTGTTGCCATATCACACACAAAAATGTAAATATTTTCAAAACTATGTAAAATAAACAATGAAAATAAATTGCAAAAAAACTCTCAGGAGAGCAATTCCTATCAATTTACCCAAAGTCATTTTTGGACCACAGTTCCTCTTTAATAACATGTGGGTTGGGAGTGACTGAGTCGTCTCATTTTAGTCTCTCACCCATCACTCAAATCGATGCAACACTGGTAGGAGGAGCTATAAGGGTATAAATGGTTGGAGGTTAAAAGCATTGGTTATATCTGAGGAAGGGGGCAGTAAGCACTCCAAAACGTTGTTTTTGCACTAATAAATTGTGAAGTTCACCAAGAAGTAGTGTGCTCCTCTTACTTCTACGTACTTTGGATTGCCTTAGACCCTCTGGGAAGGGGGTAGGGAGGATTGCACCTATCAAATACTAGGCCAAAGCCAGCAACAGTGTGCAAGAGTAGCTTCTAACTGGATTGAGGGTGGATGCTACACTACAGAATAAGCCTAATATGTAAAACTAAAAGTGTAGAACGATGGATCTGGACCGAGGGAGGGTGGGGGAGAATCCGCTCCACAGCACATGCCAGAGTACCTCCTGGAGGCCAGCGAAGAGGCAAAAACCATTTCACAGAAAGATGGGCTCCTTCTCTCCTGGACTTTGGACAAGCACTGCAGAGGAACCATTTGGAGCAGAGATGTATGGTAAGGATTTTTTAACACTACAAACTGGGGCCAGCATGGGGTTAAATTTTTATTTCTATCATGCACAACATTCGCCTTTAAATAGTTATACTGTTAAATATATTATGCACTGCACCAAGCTGCTCTGAAACCAGGTTCATTTTAATATCTTCCACTTCCTACCCATCAACATACCCTTTAAATTGGTACATTATTAAATGTGTTTCACATAGCGAAGATTACATTATACAATGTTATATCTGTTGTATTCAATTAGATCAACTGGACTTGAAATGTAGTTCTTGAAGACGTTTCGCTAGTCATCCGACTGGCTTTCTCAATTCAGAATGACTTGTACAAGAATCTGTGGCAATTATGTACCCTGGAAAATCCCAATTAGCATATCACAGCCAGGTGTTAAGGGTGTGATTGGATAGTGGCTAAGAGGTGTTATAGGAACGCCCAGAGTAAGGTGTTAAAACAGCATTGTCAGGGCAGACGTTGGTGTCGAACCCCCCCCACCTCTATTTAGGCTTGGTTTCTTTATTTTCACATAAATGGCCTCCTTAAACCTCTCTTGAACCAGTCACGTTCCTTCGCCAGTATATTAACATTACAATCTTCAAAGGTATGTCCTTTATCCTTAAGATGCAGATACACGGCTGAGTCCTGACCCAAGAATTGGCTCTTCTGTGCTGGGCCATACGTTGATGCAGTTGCTGTTGGTCTCCCCCACATACAAATCAGAGCATTCTTCACTGCACTGCATATATGATGTCGCTTTTCTTGTGTTTAGGTATTGGGTCCTTTCGGATGTACCAATTGCTGCCTCAGTGTGTTGTTCGGTTTAAAGCAGACAGGGATACGATGTTTTTTGAAAATTCTTCTTAATTTCTCGGAGACCCCTGCTACATATGGGATGACCATGTTCTTCCTCCTGTCTTGCTTTTCCCCTTCACTGTTGATATTTGTGTTCTTTTCTTTCCTTCTACTTCTTTTGACAAAGGCCCAGTCTGGATATCCACAAGTTTTAAGGGCTCCTCTGAGATGTTTCATTTCTTTAGCCTTCGCCTCTGTGCTAGTGGGGATGTTCTCGGCTCTGTGTTGCAGGGTTCTGATGACACCCAGCTTGTGATCTAAAGGGTGGTGGGAGTCAAACATCAAATACTGATCTGTGTGTGTTGGTTTTCTGTAAACCTCTACTTCCAGTTTACCATTTTCCTTAACTTCTACCAAGCAGTCCAAGAAAGCCAGTTTGTTGTTTTGTACCTCTTCCCTTGTGAATTTAATGTTTTGGTCTACCGCATTAATGTGTTCTGTGAAAGCTTGTACTTCCTTCTGGTGGATTTTAACCCAGGTGTCATCAACATATCTGAACCAGTGGCTGGGTGCTATGCCCTTAAAGGTATTAAGCGCCTGTTTTTCTACCTCCTCCATGTAAAGGTTGGCCACAATGGGTGAAACTGGAGATCCCATAGCACATCCATGTTTTTGCTTATAGAACTTATCCCTGTATTTGAAATAGGTGGTATTCAGGCACAAGTCCAACAAGGAACACACCTGTTATGGGTTGAGATCAGTTCTGCTGGTAAGAGTGCTGTCTTGGCCCAGCCGTTTTCTCACCATGTCAACAGCCTCCTTGGTGGGTATACAAGTGAAGAGAGATGTCACATCATAGGACACCATAGTTTCTTCTGCACCAAGTACTATATCTTCAATCTTGTTGGTGAATTCCTGAGAGTTCTGGATTTGATGCTTAGAACTTCCCACCAAAGGTCCTAAGATGTTAGCTAGATATTTTGCCACCTTGTATGTTACAGAGCTGATGCTGCTGACTATAGGTCTTAGTGGGGCCCCTTCCTTATGTATCTTTGGGAGTCCATATATGCATGGATGTGCCTCACCAGGGTAGAGGCGATGATACATTGCTCGGTCAATGGCTTTATCCTTTTGAAGCTGTTGTAGTAAGTCTATGACTCTTTTCTTGTAACGGCTGGTGGGATCCCTTGTTAAAGCCTCATATGTGTTGTTATCGGCCAGGAGCATGGTCACCTTATCATGGTAGTCTGAGGTGTTGAGTACCACTGTGCATCTTCCTTTATCTGCCGGTAGAATGGTGATACTGGAATCTTTCTTGAGGGATGTTAAGGCTCTTCTTTCCTGTGTAGTCAGGTTAGATGAAGGAGTTTTAGCACTGGCTAAGGCTGCACAAGCTGTGTTGCAGAACCCTGCAACACAGAGCCGAGGACATCCCCACTAGCACAGAGGCGAAGGCTAAAGAAATTAAACATCTCAGAGGAGCCCTTAAAACTTGTGGATATCCAGACTGGGCCTTTGTCAAAAGAAGTAGAAGGAAAGAAAAGAACACAAATATCAACAGTGAAGGGGAAAAGCAAGACAGGAGGAAGAACATGGTCATCCCATATGTAGCAGGGGTCTCCGAGAAATTAAGAAGAATTTTCAAAAAACATCGTATCCCTGTCTGCTTTAAACCGAACAACACACTGAGGCAGCAATTGGTACATCCGAAAGACCCAATACCTAAACACAAGAAAAGCGACATCATATATGCAGTGCAGTGCAGTGAAGAATGCTCTGATTTGTATGTGGGGGAGACCAAACAGCAACTGCATCAACGTATGGCCCAGCACAGAAGAGCCAATTCCTTGGGTCAGGACTCAGCCGTGTATCTGCATCTTAAGGATAAAGGACATACCTTTGAAGATTGTAATGTTAATATACTGGCGAAGGAACGTGACTGGTTCAAGAGAGGTGTTAAGGAGGCCATTTATGTGAAAATAAAGAAACCAAGCCTAAATAAAGGTGGGGGGGTTCGACACCAACTGTCTGCCATGTACAATGCTGTTTTAACACCTTACTCTGGGCGTTCCTATAACACCTCTTAGCCACTATCCAATCACACCCTTAACACCTGGCTGTGATATGCTAATTGGGATTTTCCAGGCTACATAATTGCCACAGATTCTTGTACAAGTCATTCTGAATTGAGAAAGCCAGTCGGATGACTAGCGAAACGTCTTCAAGAACTACATTTCAAGTCCAGCTGATCTAATTGAATACAACAGATATACCATGACCTGGATGAATGAGAACCTTCACAAGCATTATACAATGTTGCCTCTTCAAGTTTACCAATTAAAGGGGTAATGCTGGAGGGTATGTATACATATTTTATAATTGATGCAGCGGGGAGGACAGTCTGTGGGAAAATTTGACATTTTTCCTAACTTTCAAAGCTTAATAAATAAAACAACATTAATTCTAATGTTGCATGTGTTTTTAAAGGGCATGTACACCCCTAGTAGTAAAATCCATACAGACCCTCCCTACTCTCCAAACTCCATGACTGCTATATTTACTTACTTACCCGCAATCCCTGAAGCTCCATTTAAATATGGCTCTCGTTTGCAGTAGAGCCGACATCTCTTTCTGATGCCGGATTTTTTTCTAGGTTGCAGTCACTGACGTCCAATGACTTATTGCTATTTTTAAACTTTTGGCAAAGATAAGGCAGAAATTCTTACACTGGATTGAGGAATTTTTTTTAAGGGGCATGGGCTCCCTGTGACGGGAACTCTACAAGCTTCAGCCCTGGGGCGCTCCGAGTACGCTTACTTACTGCGACAAACCCAAAAACCTGACTGAGAGTTGCCCGTTACTTATATTTACCATAAACCATTGGAAACTGCCACCAGGTGTGTTACATTTACACAAACTTACCCAGCATGCACGGCTGTACAATTAAACTAGTAATAATGACTGTTCATTCATTACCACGTACAGGTAGGAATATAACAGAATACGATAGAATAGAATATACTGATTAATGTAGCTTCTCAGAGGCAGAGTTCCTTAGTTCTAATTAGAGCAATCAGCGATCTCGATAATTTAAATAACAAAAACAGTGCAATCAATAAGAGAAAGACAACACAAGCAACAGAAAAACAAAATGGAACGAAAAGTGAAATAATACTTAGTTCAGTCCTTAATGTTACAGGATTAAGCGGAGGAAGTATATCTGTGAAAGATGGAGTCCAAAGTTGTTTCCAGAGTTATTGGCTCTCAAAATAACTCTTAATAATCCAAAGTTTTGATGGTAAAAATATATATTTTGCTTCTCACATAGACCTGGGAAGTTAGATGGATTCCAGTGTTGCCAATGAAATGCTCCTATTTTCCATGACACATGAAATTGTGGCCAATGTTCACAGATTTCAGAGGCAAAGGGGGAGGGGGGTGAATATCAGCATTAATAACTCCTTTTAGAAAAACATAGGGGAGGTGTAAGTAATACAATCTTTGGTTTGGTGGGGGGCTTGTGGGGTGGACACGCCATTTAAAGGGGATTTATAGTGGGGGAGAAAAAAAAAATTCTTTCTATGTGCTCTATAATTCCCCCCAACCACCTTTATTTTCTTCAGACTCCACCTCTGTCCTGAGATATAAAAATTAAAATAAGTGAAGATTTCAATACACCACTCCATGCTTGAGCTGTCAATCAAATCCCCTAACAGCCTGCCGGTATAATGTGTAGGCTTACACAGGATTTACAGCAAGTCTCCTAATGACTCCTTCCTTCTCACTAAAATGCTTGGCAAATACTGGGTTAAAAACGTAAAGGGAAGGAGAAGTCCACCTCCTCTACAAGCTTTCACAGATTTATTGCCTGTTCAAAGGGAGACTGGGCTGCAGTGATTCAGGACTTGGTCTCTCCAAACTCCCCCCCCTTCTCCCTCCCATTCCTTACATAGCACTATCTTCAGAACAACAGAGAAACTTCATCTCTGCAGGCTTACATACCAAAGCTTTTTTTTGTTTAGGTTAGAGTGATGTGTCATGTAGGAGGATTAATGCGCATGAACGGCTTGTTTCACAGGCTTAATTTACAGCCGGACTAAATGAACGGGGGAATGACCAGAGATGGGAAATGAATGGGGGAATGACCAGAGAGGGGAGGGGGGAGCTCTGCAGTAAATCAGACAGTGTGCAAACACGTAGCCACAGAGGAAGGTAAGAATAAGGCAGAATTCACTAACCTTTTTTTATGTCTGGATTGGAGCAATGAATAAATTTTACTATAGATGCCCTTTAAAGGTATTATTTTAGCTACAGTATGCATACCTTTGGAAGCTGGGGAACAGACACCTGGCAGATCTATGTGGAAATCCCACCACTTTCAAGTCACTAAGCCAACAATAAACTGCCTGCGCCAGCTCTTTCTGTTGCCCAGTGACTCGGTAGTGTAAAAGCTTTGGATGCTACTTCAGCAGTTATGGGCCACATACATTTAAGGCATCATCCCATGGTTCTGGATTGCTGCCTCATATTTCCTAAAAGTTAGGAAATTTTTTTTTTTTTATAGCTTTTCGGGTTCACTTTCAGGTGAAGCAGGATTTCCTCTTTAATCAGTACACAGTAAAACCACTACTCAAAAAGAGTGAGTTGCCAGTATAGTCTCTTCACTCCAGCCTTTACTCCTGTCTGCACATGTGCCAAAGATGCATTGTGCTGGAGAAAATTCAAGTCAAACTGGAGCAGAGTGATGATAGAGACAGGGCCTTTCACTTCTGAACCCCTTATAAACGACAATCACTCAGTGTACTGTACAGATTGAAGAGGAAAGCAGGAGTCTGCAATCCTACTTCCCCTGTAAAAATAGATTTGGAATCCAAAATGTAAAAAAACCTGATATAGTTCAATTTTCTTGAAGCAAACTTCCTATATTAAATAACAAAAAAATGCTTTTATTTCCCACACCCAGTATTTTTAAGTGATGCTGAAAACAATTAGCAGGACATTACTCCTATAAGAATTCAGAAAATCTTCTCTTAACAGAGACAAATGATTACAACAACCCCACTTAGCAAATCAAACATTCTTCAGACACCAATATTCATTAGTGAATCCTCCACTGACATTAAAAATATATACTTTTCTTAATATTCAATGTAAATACATGAGCAATTTACGGCTTCTGATCCTGAACTATATAATCAGACAGAGTGGATATAGAGCTGTACATCTGTTCTACAGGATGTTTTTAAATAAAACTTACTTCCTGTAGGAATTATGCAGCTGTGAGTAACGGAAATGCCCATATTCTAAGCAGCTCCACTACAAAATATTACCTTATTAGCTTATTCCTCAACATCCCCCTTTAACATATTATGGCCACCTCTCATTATTTGCTACACACAAAAATCTACCTTGCCTGTCACTTACATCTATAGTTATTGTGTCCTCTCCTCCTACCGATCGTTTTTCCTCCAGCCTTTCCGTCATGACTGATGCCCCCTGGGCAGATGACTGCCTTTCCCCTATGTGGTTACCCACCTGACTGTCACTTGCCCAGCTGATAACCTGCCTGGAATACTGCACTGCTATCAAACAGGACATACCAATAAAACAAAAACTAAAGTGTCATCCTAATTTGAAGGGTAAGTTCTACAGTATAATGCTGAAAAACGAATATTAAAAACATATATATTTATTTTAAAGGGTTAAAGGGTATGTCCATCAAAAAGTAAATTGGTTTTATATCTGATTTACTGAAGAGCAGGAGGTAAATGCACTCTCTTACCTCCCGTTCTTCAGTAAATCTTACTGGAGAGGAGGAGACACTTACCCGCGGACCTGCTCCAGCACCGAATTCCCAGACGCATCTCCAGTCCTTTGCACTGTGCATGCTTGCGTACACATTGCGAAGGAGCCAGGACGCGTCGGAGACTGTCAGTGAAGTCGGCGCTGGAGCGGGTCCGCGGGTAAGTGTCTCCTCCTCTCCTGTAAGATTTACTGAAGAACGGGAGGTAAGAGTGGAATCACTCCCCCCAAACCCCTAAATTTCATAATATTTACCTTTCTCCCTCCTAAGTCAGAGGGAATGGAAAGGGCCTTCTGTAACAAATGTAGGGAACTGGTAAACTAGTTGCCCTTTAGTCTTCTTGTTCTTGCAGGATTTGGCCAGTAGGGGGTGCTGTGTAAAAGTATAAAAGAGAGATCAACCATGTGCTCTCTGTTTCTACTTCCTGGAGTTTCTCCAGAAGATAGGGGAGAGCTAGGGGATCTTGGTAACAGTCAGGCCCAGTTAATGTGAGATTATATTGTGTTATAGATCACTCCACGAGTGACAGATAGGAGTAGGGTAACTAGTGAGCAGCCTGAGCTCCAACAAGGAGACTTTAGTAAGGACTAGAGTCCTGGGTATACCACCCAAAAATAGGGACATAGTGCACAATACAGGGGTAGAAGCTTTCACAGTGACCTGAGAGCTGGGGTGGCATTAGCAAGCTGATTGTTATTTATGCTGTTTCTGATTCCTCTGCTTTGTGAGTATTTATGTGATATCTGTGCCATGCTTATGTCACCTCTATTGTGTTACTTGCAATGCCTTATTAATACTGTTCTGTTAATAAATAAGATACTGTTTAAATTCAAGAACCACTGGCGCCCATTTATTGCATTCTACCTAGAGTGGTAGTTTAGCAACACCCTGCCCCCAACAAATACGAGGGCCCACTCCTGATAAATAAGAGTCTTGTGCATAGAATTTTTAAAGAAATGAAGTACCCCAATTTTACTATCGCCTTACACAAGGATTGTAAGAAAGCAATTATAAGCAAGATAAAATTAATAAGGAAGTTAGGATAGCTAAACAAAGAAACACTAACCCTAAACAATGTTTTAAGTATATTAATAATAATAAGATAAAGACTGAATATGTGAGGCCATTAACAAAATAAAAATAAAGCAAATGTCTTGAACAATTTTTTCCCCTCTGTATACACTAACAGGGTTATTCAATAAATGTTCTTATCGTTTAAAATGTGCTAATTTTGCCCCAACCAATCAGATCTTATCTAACATTTGAAAGCTTACATCTGATTGGTTGGGGCAAAATTAGCACCATTTTAAACGATAAGAACTTTTATTGAATAACCCTTATATATATATATTTATATATATATATAAAATGGTATAAAAGATGCAATATCACTTTGGTTACCCGAGGATATGGTGCAGAAACAACTACCGGTAAATAAGGTTAATATTAATAAAGCTCCTGGTCCTTGGGAAGCTTAGTTCAGTTTTACCCAGGCCATTGTTTCTTATTTTTGCAGATTCCCTCATGTCCAGATGTATGCTTCTGGATTGGAAAAAGGCTGATGTTATTCCAATATTCAAAAAGGGTAGTAGTTCAGTGCCGGGTAATTACAGGCCTGTAAGTTTAAATTCAGTGGTGGGGAAGATACTGGAAAGTTTGATAGGGGAACATATTCTAGAGTATGCCTTATAAGTGGTAATCAACATGGATTTAGGAGGAATAGATCTTGTCAAACTAACTTTTTTATTTTATGAGGAAGTGATTAGGAATTTAGAATCTGGCATAGCATTAGACGTAGTATACTTGGATTTTGCCGAGGCATTTGATAGTCCCCCATAGGTGACTAATGTATAAGCTAAGGTCTGGGGTGGCACATTTGTACATGGATAGAGAATTGGATGATGCAGATATTAGTTGTTAATGAGGCTTCATCAATATGGACTAGAGTTGTAAGTGGGGTGGATGGTTTATTAACAGCCAAATATCAGCAAATCAAACAACGTTTCGGGGTAACAACCCCTTCATCAGGTGATGTGAACAGCAACACAGTGTGGGCTTAAATAGCCTAGTGCTTAATACCTAATCCTAAATCCAAACTAGGCTATTTAAGCCCACACTGTGTTGCTGTTCACATCACCTGATGAAGGGGTTGTTACCCCGAAACGTTGTTTGATTTGCTGATGTTTGGCTTATATAAACCATTCACCGTTTGGAGTGCAAGTTACCGTGATATTTCTAGTATTTCGTTCCCTTTGAGTAGGGATGGACTGTTTGCACCCGCCTGGGGTTAGTGTGCATATGGACTTTTTTCTTACTTGTAAGTGGGGTGCCACAGGGTTCTGTATTGGGGCCACTTCTATTTAATATGTTTATTAAGGATTTGGAAGTGGGGATTGGCAGCAGGGTTTCTGTGTTTGCCGACGACATAAAACTTTGTTGGCTATAAAAATTTCAGAGGATGTGCAAGGAATGTTTCAAGTTACTGGTATTGGCACATAAAGTAGAGTTGATCCAGGGATATTTTCAATTCCCTTTCACCATTCCAGTGGTTTTTTTTTGCCTTCCTCTGGATCAACAGTTAGGCAGGGAATGTGGGTATTGCTGAGTAGGTTGGACATATGGCTTTATTCAACCTCAAAAACTATACTATCACACTTCTCTTTGAAGCCTTCTTTCAATTGTTCAACCTTTTAAGCAGTATGAATGCCTTGAAGTGCTTTTGGGCCTAAGTATAGCTTAAATTCTTCTAGTCTTTTTTTTGCCCATCTTTTTTTCCTTTCGGTGTCTATTTCCCCTCTCCATTTTTCTGTTTTTATTTTCTTTATTCTATCTTCATACAAAGGTGTTTTAGTTCACATCAGATGAAGTATAGGAAGCACGCTCTGTGATCAAGAATATTTATTTAAAAAGACTGCTGACAGACACAACATTTTGGGGATTTTGTTTAAGGGGACTAAGCCCAAGTAACATTGTGCCTTTTTTTTTTTAAATAAATACCGGTACATTTTTGATCACAAAGTGTCCTATTCTTAAAGGGCATGTCCACCCCCAAATCTATATTTTCCCCCACTACTGGCCCCACAGTGTAGTGTAGTAAAATCCTTACCTTACATCCCTGCCCTAAATGCACGACTGCCGGTCCGGCCCCCTGCTTGCAGTTTCATGCAAGCAGAGGGCCGTGAGAGAACATCGCTGGAAAGAGGCAAAGTAAGTAGTGATCGGCAGAGTTATTTTACAAAGTAATATGGCGGTAATATGCTTCACTACAGCAAATTTTTAAAAACCGGGTGAACATGGCACTGCACAAAAAAAAAAAAAATCACCCTTGTTCTAATTATAATTGTAATGCAGACAGGGGCACTTGCTCCTGTCTCCCATTTTGCTCTCTAAGCCCAGATCTCAGGGCGCTGCTGTGTCTCCCGTCAGCTCTCCTCTCCCCCCTTGCATGCAACCCTGCACCAATCTTTAACATAGGGGGGACTACAGGGGAGATGACAGGACAGACACAGCTGTGCCACAGGATCGCAGTTTGGCAAGTAGTGAGATCTGGACTCAGGGGGCAATATGAATTAGAATTACAATTTTAAGGGGGGGGGGGGGGAGAGTGCAGGGGAGATGAAAGGAGAGACTGTCTCCATTAGAATGACAATTTTGATTAGACAAGGGTGATTTATTGTGCGTAGTGTCCCTTTAAATTAATGTGAATTTCCCTTTTATCCACAGACAAGGAGCTGTGGGAATTGCACCTCTTGAAAATTAACTGGGTAACCCTGCAGCACTTCATTTGTCCAGTGATTTAAAGGCTATGTCCACCCCTAAAATCGGATTTTAATATTCTGCTCCCCCATGTCCCCCAGCCCCAACCGCATATTTTTTTTTTTTCAGAAAGCCCCCCAAACTCTTACTTACCTCCCCTCGATCCTCCGCCGCACTGCCGGCCCTCTGCTTGCGAGAATGCAAGCAGAGGGGCGGGACCGGCAGTCGCGTCTGTGATTGGCTGAGCGGCAGCCAATCACGGACGCGGCTGCCGGTCATTCAGTGCAGCGGAGGAAAGCGGAGAGGTAAGTAAGAGTTTGGGGAGCTTTTTTTAAAAAAAAAAAAAAACATGCGGTTGGGGCTGGGGACATGGGGGAGCAGAATATTAAGGGGTTTAATGCTAGGGAGGGATAGTAGAACGGGAGGGAGAGGGAGGGGGAGGGAGGGGGGAGAAGGGCTGCAGCACGCTGGCAGGAATCTCCGGGAGGCCAGGTAGCAGGCAGTGTCCTATATGGACCTGCTAGCCTCCTGGTGGTCAGTTTTTGAAACTTTGGGGGGGGACTACAGGAGAACCAGATGGAGTTGGATGTGAGGTAAGGATTAAACTACACTACATGGTGGGGCCAGTAGTTGGGGGGATTATAGTTTTGGGGGTGGCATTCCCTTTTAAAGGAACCCCTGCCTGTTTTTGACAGGTGCTCTGCAGATGACTGAACTGGGTGTCTGCTTCACAGAAAATGCTATGCAAACATAGTTTTGCTTCATCTAGAGCAGATAATGACTTCACCTTGCACCGAATTTCATTACAGTTCTTTGGCCAAAGCAAACATAACCTCTACACCAATCACTCATAAAGCACCAAGCAAACATTGAAAAATAATTACAGAACATAGGTGGAGGGCACACAAAGAAAATCCATGTCTATAAACACCTGCTCGGTAAAGATTTTTGCCATTTTGATTTAAATGGCACGTCCACCTCCAAAACAGTACTTGCCACTGCAGATGTTTGGAAACTACAACTGCCAGCAACTTAAGCATGCTGGGAGTTGTAGTTTCCAAAACACCTGGAGTGCCAAGGAATTGGGGGTTACTGTATGGGATTGCTGTCCATTTAAAGGGCAACTAATGCCTCAAAACAATACAGAATCAGGAGGATGGTATCTATTGTTACTAAGATTGCCTTCTGATTCTGTATTGTTTTGAGGCTTTAGTTGCTCTTTAAATTAACAGTAGAGTTGGATTTGGCTACTACTGTATGGGAATTCTGCTGTCCATTTAAAGGGCAACTAAAGCCTCAAAACAATACAGAATCAGAAGGCAGTAGTGGTCATAATTTCAACCCTCGACTTATACTCGAGTAAATCAGTTTTTACTAATTTTTCAGGTAAAAAATAGGTACCTCGGTTTATACTTGGACTCACAACATCATGTTATTATAATAGCATTGCCCTAATAATCTAATGTATAAACAAACATTTCTCATTCCCAGTTTACCTAAAGAAATGGATTTATCCTTTATATACTCTTTTATACAGATCTAATTGAAAAAAAAAATGCTTCAGGGCAATTTTTAATAACTGATAACTGCTTTTTATTTCAGAATTACAGTAAATCCTTGGTATACCTGCCTGGCTTTACCACTAAGCAAAAGCTAAGGACGAGCACCTTGATCCCAACCATTAATAGTGGCTGCCAATTCAAATTGTTCTAGCCAATCAGTCCACTCCCTAGTTACCCTATCAAATGGATCAGTTAAAAATAGGTTTGGAAATTGGGCCTGATAGAGGTACGGAGTGTAATTGGGGAATTTCATCTGCAGGTACCAGGACAGGAGGATTTAAATCAATACTATCAGTAGCAGCCTCCATAGCTTAATACAGAGAACAAATATACAAAAAAAAAACAGTGAGAATAAATGGTATTACCAGCACCGCTGCAACACCAATTTGTACGAGATGACTGCTTTATGGAAGGTTTATGGGTAGCATGGCACACAGTGGGTTACTCTGTTGGTCTGACACAAAGCAGACAGTGCATATAAACAGGTTCCCCACATAACGTGCAGTAATCAGGGGTGTCCCTGTATATGGTGCAACACTTATATTGACCACGCCTGTATATTGTGCGTCCTTGTAAGTTGGTGTACACTTATCTGTTGCCTCAGAGTTTGTATCCAATAAGGTAAATTGTCTGTCCAATAATTTGTCCTCCCAACAGATGGTAACGATCTTATACACAGGATCTTATGTTGCAGTCAATATCTCTCCAAAGCATACACCACAATCTACTTTCACTTTCTGTCCTCCTAGCCATAGGGAGCAGGGATGTCTTGTCTTTTATTACTCACTGACACCACCTGCAGACTGGAGAAGTTATATAAGGAGCCTTGGTGTATATGTCCATTACAATACACATCACATCCTGTGTAGCAGACAGAAACCTTTTCTGGATAACACTTCCTTTCACATGGAGCAGACACATGGGTGTGGTTTAAAGGGCACGTCCACCCCCAAAACTATAATCCCCCCCCACTACTGGCCCCACCATGTAGTGTAGTAAAATCCTTACATCACATCCCAGCTCCATAAGGTTCTCCTGTAGTCCCCCCCCAAAGTCCCAAAAACTGCCCACCAGGAGGATAGCAGAGTCCATATAGGACTCTGCCTCCTATCTGGCCTCCGGGAGAAGTTTGGCATGCGTACTGCAGCCCTTCTCCCTCACCCTCCAGTTTTGCTATCCCTCCCCCTACCATAAAACCCCTTGCCCATTTAATAGAATATGTTCCCCCAGCCCCAACCGCAAAAAAAATATTTTAAGAAAGTCCCCATAACTGTACTTACCTTCCCTCTCTCCACCGGCATTCTGAGAAACCGGCAGCCGCGATTGGCTGCCTCTCAGGAGCAGAAGCAGAAGGCCGGGCCGGGCGTCAGAAGAGAGAGGGAAGGTAAGTGAAGAACTGGGGACTTTCTTAAATTATTTTTATAGCGGTTGGGGCTGGGGGACTGTGTTCTATTATAGGGCAAAAGTTCTTATTAAGGGTGGACCTACCGATATTTATATATATATATATATATATATATATATATATATATATAGATAGATAGATAGATAGATATAGATATGTAAAAGGGATATATATATCTTATAATACATAACATTTTAGCAGGAACAGTTTGGAACCACTAACTTTGCAGGATGGGAAACTAAAAATATTGTGACCTTTATAAATAAAGCCTCTTATCTATGGAAGCATGTACTATTTTCTTCAGAATCTTATCTTCTCAGCAATGCAGCCTATTAACAGTTTTAAAAGCAATTTGTATTGGTTGGTAATCTCATTATCCAGATACTAGCACTTGCATTGGTGAAATCGATGCAGAAATCTCTGAGTATTTCTGCTCCCACATCTGGTAAAAAGGTCTGGCTCATCCTACTTTTGTTGCAAATTACTAAGTGACGATTCGTAAACATATTCACCGATCAACTTTGGTCTTTTATGTAAATATAAATTACCTTAATCACTATAATGACCAATGGTCAACTGCAGTTGCTGGCCATGGTTCTTTGGCACTCAGATTTCTATTCAAGGCATACACATATAACAGGCAAATCCTATCAGGCATGTGTATTCCTAGTTGCTACTTTCATATGAATGATATGTTGATATAGTGGTTCCAAAGCAGTTCCAGATATACCGTATATACTCGAGTATAAGTCGACTCGAGTATAAGTCGAGGTACCCATTTTTACCTCAAAAATGAGTAAAACCAATTGACTCGAGTATAAGTCGAGGGTAGAGTCTCCCCTCCAGCCCCAGGAATAAAACCTATTTCCCTGCACCCATCTTCTCACCCTGCCACTACACTACCCTACTACAGTACACTACACTACTCCCTGCCACTACACTACACTACTACAGTACACTACACTACTCCCTGCACCCATCTTCTCACCCTGCCACTACACTACACTACACTACTACAGTACACTACACTACTCCCTGCACCCATCTTCTCACCCTGCCACTACACTACACTACTACTAATGCCTTACCTTGCAGGAGAGTCCGGCCCCCGACATCTTGATGGAGGAATCCGGCTGCCCGAGATGGAGGAATCCGGCTGCCGCGTCCACTGATGGTCGCATCCTCTGACGTCACGACTCGGCGCCGGTCTAATTTCCCGGCGCCGAGTCGTGACGTCAGTGGATGCGACCATCAGTGGACGCGGCAGCCGGATTCCTTCACCAGTAAGTGACTGACTCGAGTATAAGTCGAGGTTCAGTTTTCAGGCTGTTTTCACAGCCTGAAAACCTCGACTTATACTCGAGTATATACGGTAGGTGCATGTAAGATGGCTATTTATCAGAAACCCATTAGTCATAACTGGTATGGTTTTAAAAGAGTGAGGAAAAACATACCTAGTTTTTTTTTTGCTATAGACATATTTCCTGTAAAAAAATGTTGTTTACACTTACGGATAGGGAGATCAGTCATAAGACAGTGCTATTTTGTGTTTTTACATAAACAAAAGGGGCCTCATTTCAGCTTGCTGGACTTAACCTTCTAAAGTACACAGTTTGGGGCCTGCTATGCTGATTGTAGCTGTATTAGCTCCAGTTATATCACAAATCCATTGTAACCCTTGGTACATTGTCTCAGGTTAAAGTGGGTTTAAGATAGGAAAATGAGGTTGAAACGCTCAGTTTTTTGTTTTTATAAGCATACCCTTGAAACAGAAGCATCATTCATGAAACATTTGATAGAACATCACAGTACTTTGACCTTTGCTTCGGTACCTTTACTGGCTTACGGTACATTAAATCCTGCATACAATTACATTATACCTTCCCCCCAGCTATCAATGTACAGGTTGTAATGGCCTGGAGACCCTGTCTAATCATTATCCAGAAGTTAAAACAAAATGAAGCTTTATATATGCAATCCTATTCACAAAATGTAACATTAATTTCCTACAAGAGATTTAAAATACTACTAAAAAAAGAAAGCAGCATTTTTTTTAACAGAAAAGTAAAGCTGCAGCTTTCATTTCCTCTTTCAGTATGTCTCATCTTCAGAGTTATAATTTAATCCCATTATAAAATAATATTATATTTGTGTTACCATTTTGTGGTTTATTTAATTTTCATCTATGCCTAAAGCATTTTCCTGGAAGTTTACAAAAAAAAAAAATTATTATGCTTAAAAACATCACAAAATCCTATTAGTTTAAAGCAGGTATGTGGAGCAGTAACAGGAAAATTATGAGGTGCACTCCCCTATCTCCGTTCCACAAACGGTAAAGGTTATAGACGTAATATCTGGAAGGGAGGCACACTCAAAAAGTGCTTAACAGCATAAATAATTTTAGGTGCTGAATAATCCAAATACACACGTTTTCAGGTGAGAGGAAGGGGGAAACCCCCCCGAAAGGTTTTATTTGGATTATTCAGCATCTAATAAATTATTTATGCTGTAAAGCACTTTTTGAGTGTGCCTCCCTTCCAGATATTACATCCAAAATCCTATTAGCTATAATTAATAACAAAAAACTAACAGGGTTATTCAATAAAAGTTCTTATCGTTTAAAATGGTGCTAATTTTGCCCCAACCAATCAGATGTAAGCTTACAAATGTTAAATAAGATCTGATTGGTTGGGGCAAAATTAGCACCATTTTAAACGATAAGAACTTTTCTTGAATCTCCCTGTTAGTTGTTGGAACTAAGCAGTATTGTATCATGTTCCTGGCAGAGCCAGAAGTGTAGCAGCAGAAAAACACTATAATTTGTCAGTGGTGACCATTTATTAAACGCTAGGAAAACATGCTGCTTATGCAAACATACCCTTAGGCTGGGCACACACAGGCCAATATTTTTACCCTACAGACCAATGTTTTAGTAATTGATCGATTGGATTTGATTAAAATATCAGGAATATGGTTTTATTTGCAACTGGACCATGTTGGTTGAATCTTTGTCCGCATTGCTTGAAAGTTCGAACTGAGATAGATGCCAGTATATTTTTGCCAATCATAAGGTCTTCGATGGGTCTTGTGATTGGTTGCGACAAAATACGGACAATCTTCCCAGCAAACGATAATACTTCAACATGGCTGGTCCAGTCAATAGTGTTGACCAATTTTTTGTGATAAAATATCTGCCCATGTGTACCCAGCCTTAAGGTGGCCATACACATGCGATCTGTACAGCATGTGTACTGACAGATCACATTGGTATCTGTTGGCACACATGCTGCGGGAACCGCATACACATACCCGACCGATCCCCATAAGCGGTATGGGGGATCAGCCGGCCGTGCGCCCATACACTGTACGATCATATCAGCTCCCTTTTACTAAAGTAAAGGGAGCCGATAACGACAGACGGAAATTTTCCATCTTTCTCGACAGACTACGGTCGTTCATTGGCACTACGGTCAGTCGGTAAAAGCCCATACACTTGAACGATAATTATCATTCGTATGTATGGCCACCTTTAGCAAATGCGTTCTAAACAATACATTCAATAAATGGACTTTACATGACTGTTCTATAGGTTTGCAAAATGTTTACGTGATCCTATTATTGCCACAGTGCACGGTTTGTATCTGTAAACAATCAAGCAACACTAGCTATCATTCAATCTATACACATTGCTGGTGTCCATTGTTTACATATGAATCTACATGATGTTTGCTGCTCACCTTTACAAATAACTCCACCTGAGGTTGTTCTGACATTTCCCCCCAAATAGAAATATTCAAACAGAAAAGTTCTTGGTTCTTCTCTTTTCCTAAGACCGACAAAACTTTTTACTCCTGAGGCAGAGAGGTGTAAAGCTGTGAGTGGGTGCAGTCTCCTGCCGACTGTCTCACACAGAGGGTGGGGTGGGAAGTGACTAGAGGAGGGCCGGCTCTCAGTCTCTGGCAGGAAGACACAGCACTGGGTGGAGGGAAAGAGACGGCAGGGATTGGAGGGATGTGAGAGGTGAGGGTCTGCCAGGCCACAGACTTGAGCCGGTCTATGTTGATTAAAACTATAAACCGTGCAGATGCAGAATGCCTTATTGGTCCGAATGGGGATAATTCACGCGGGTCTAGTAAATACAGCCTGCCAGCCAGGAGAGGTATTGCCTTTATAGTAGGAAGGGAACACTAGTGGGCGCCAATAAGCGTGGTCGAGAGGCGTCTGTGTGTTCAAGGAGAGTTTGTTGTAAAGCTAATGGGGGGCCCTTAAGTAATGGATGCACTTGCAATTTTTGGAGACATGTCTGTACTGGGGAGAGAGTAACCAGATTAGCAGGTATTGTTTGTGTGGGAAATGACCCCAAGGGATAAACTGATCAGTATAGTATGGAGTGTCTGATAAAGGTATAATGGTATAGAGAGGAACCTGCTTTCTATCCAGTACATGGGAACTATATCTATAGTGACTATAATATGACGTGGACAGACACAGAACATGTCCCAGGTACAGATTTGTCACCCACTGGCATGGCCAGTAACATAGGCCCCAAATTTCTATATAAAGGCCACACAGACAAAGCTTTTTGTACCATGATACACTATAGGGATTGTGTGAGGGTTATAAATATTGTTAGTGGTGCCTGAGGCAAAGCCGTGTTTTTGTCCTGTAGGGCATGCTGGGAATGAAATGTTAGGAATATAATCAGTATGATCAGTAGATTGTACATTAGTATTAGTGGTCTATGGCCCCTTATGGTGTGCACACCGTGTTTTAAGAACATGTGGAAGACAAGGCAGAAACCCAGCGTCCTGGGCCAATCTACGTGTTTGGAGATAAAGGAACACTTGAAAACTGGCCAGATTGGTAGGAGACCGTACTCCTACCTAATTATCTGATCTCTACAAGTAGTGGTGAGCTGTCAATCAGCTATTTGTGATGTGGCTCAGATGCAGCTATTTGACAGCTCACCACTGCTGTTAGAGATCAGACATGTCCACGGTTGGAGTGCGGTCTCCTACCTCCCTGGGAAATAAAGATTTAATATCCAAAAGGTTGCTTGGAGTACTATAGGCACATTTATAAATTTATAAAAATGTAGTACAAAAGGCCCTTACCATGATGGATATTAGTGTTTCATAAAGACCGTGTCCATTTCCAGAGGCATTATCCACCCATCTGCTTGCCAGTGGACACAAGCCCCAACTGCACCATCCCAGAAAAACTTGTATATTATAAGCAAAAGCATAGCTTTAACTGTCCAAAGTAAGGAGATGAAAAGTCACACTGGAATTCTATTACTGTTTTAATGCATACATACATAATACATAATATATATTTAAATTTGCAACACTATTTCCCTGTCCTTCCTCTGCAAAGGTTGCCACGTCCATCCCACACTGCACAAACCTTGTCAATCATTGGCCATGATGCCAGCAATCACAATCATAATTAACGGTGAGGGTAGATGAAGTATGCAATGTTTGCAGAGAGCCAGGGCAGTGTAATGGTGTTGCAGGCTCCAGGCTGTGGTAAGTTGTTTTTTGCTTGTCAAACACACAAAAAGGATGTATTATGTCTTTGGGGTGTACATGCCTTTTACAAACAAGGTAATCAACCTTAACTTCTAGTATATTATATACATTATCAGGGAGATTCAATAAAAGTTCTTATCGTTAAAAATGGTGCTAATTTTTCCCCAACCAATCAGATATTTAACATTTGAAAGCTAGCATCTGATTGGTTGGGGCAAAATTAGCACCATTTTTAAAGATAAGCAGGGTTATTCAATAAAAGTTCTTATCGTTTAAAATTGTGCTAATTTTGCCCCAACCAATCAGATGTTAGCTTTCAGATGTTATATAAAATCTGATTGGTTGAGTCAAAATTAGCACCATTCTAAATAAGAACTTTTATTAAATAACCCTGAAGAGCTTTTATTGAATATCCCTGTATGTATTTATATGTTTATACATCTTATAATATTCTAGTGTGACTACACCAGCGAGATGCAATATTTGTTCTCATTGTAAAAGTATAAAACCCAAGCTAACTAATGTACCAATCTTTTCAACAAAAGATACCATCATCCTTCTGATTCTAGAATATTTTGAGGCATTAGTTTCCCTATAAATGCACAGTAATCCCATACAGTAACCCCCAATTCCTTGGCTCTCCAGATGTTTGGAAACTACAACTCTCAGCATGATTGGTTGCTGGGGGTTGTAGTTTATAAACATGTGGAGTGGCAAGGCTCAATAACCTTTTTATTAAAGGGGAACTGTGGTCTCCAAACAAGTTAAGCTTGGCTTAAGGCCAGTTTCCTACCTTTAAAACGAGCCATCAACCACCTCTCTACGTGCTCCACAGCCCAAGATATACAGAAATGACTGACCAGAAAGTTAATGGGTGGGAGGCTGAGAAGGTAAGGGAATCTACAGACCTTCTCTTTCACTGTGTGAAAACAGCCTTTTCAGGCAGAGTTCTCACTCTGCCTGAAAAGGCTGTTACCACAGAGTTTTCTGCAGGGAGTGGGCGGGGCGTAGGCACCCGCGAGTGGGCTTGGCGTAGGCACCCACAAGTGGGTGGGGCCCTGACACCTGCAAGTGGGCGGGGCCACATGGGGCTGTAAGATAATAGGCCATGGGGGGCCTGCAACTGGAGGGACCATGGGGTCCATGAGTGGGAGGGATCAGGGGGGCTGCAAAGGGGAGGAGGAGACACAGGACAGATTGACTGACAGTTTCATAGCAGGAAGCAGGAAGTGCAGAGGACCTGGTGACGCTGCTGCCATATCACACACAAAAATGCAAATATCTTCAAAACTATGCAAAATAAACAATGGAAATAAATTGCAAAAATTCTCAGGGGAGCAATTCCTATCAATGTACCTAAAGTCATTTTTGGACCACAGTTCCCCTTTAAGCTTACCATCATTAACAATCCTCCTGCCCACCACTAAGCCCATAGAGACCCCAAACTAGCTCTTACTTTATCTGCATATCTGACAGTAGAACTCCTTCCTTGCCCGAGTGGTGGTGCGTAACTGTGCCGTCAACGTGCGTGTGCCTATGTTACTTCCTACCGGCTCTCCTGACTTGTGGCTGCATTTAGAACTAAGGTAGGACTTAGTATGTATGTATGTATAGTTTATTTATAATGCGCCACTTGGGGACGCATCGCTGTACAGTAACAAAATACAATAAAGTCATACAAGGGGGATAAATACATAAATAGTTCAGTACATAAATGTATAAATTATTTAAATGGAAGTGCTAGAGCTTTGCCACAAGAGGAAAGGAGGTCCCTGCCCCACAGAGCTTACATTCTAGTTAGGTGGGTAACATACAGATACAATGGAATGGGTATAAGTGCTGGAGTGAGATGTATGTAGTGGAAATAAAACAATCATATACTGTGCTGGTTACCAGATAGGTAGGATGTAAAGATAGATTTAAACCTGCTAATAGAGGTTTCTTGACGTAGAGAGAGGGGAATAGAATTCCAGAGGATGGGAGCCACAAGAAAGAAAGGTTTAAAGCGTATGTCCACCCTAAAATCGTTTTTTTTATATATGATCCCCCCTGGGCTCCCAGCCCCAACCGCATTATTATTTTTTTTAGATAGCCCCCCAAACTCTACTTACCTCCCCTCTTTCCTGCGCCGCGCTCCCGGCCCTCTGCTTGCAAGGAAATGCAAGCAGAGGGGCGGGACCGGCAGCCGCGTCTGTGATTGGCTGAGCGGCAGCCAATCGCGGACGCGGCTGCCGGCAGCTCACTTCCGCGTAGGAAAGCGGAGAGGTAAGTAAAAGATTGGGGAGCTTTCTAAAAATATAAAATATGCGGTTGGGGCTGGGAGACATGGGGGAATACAGTATAAAAGGGGTTTTATGCTAGGGGGGAGGGATAGCACAACGGGAGGGAGAGGGAGGGGGAGGGAGGGGGGAGAAGGGATGCAATACGCATGGCAAAGATCTCCGGGAGGCCAGGTAGCAGGCAGTGTCCTATATGGACCTGCTAGCCTCCTGGTGGGCATTTTTTGGGACTTTGGGGGGGGACTACAGGAGAACCCTATGGAGCTGGGATGTGAGGTAAGGATTAAACTACACTACATGATGGGGCCAGTAGTTGGGGGGATTATAGTTTTGGGGTGGACATGCCCTTTAAGGCGAGAGGATGCAGTAGGAGTGGGGGGTCTGTTCAGGAGCTGGTTCTGCGATGAGCGGAGGGTACGGGCAGGAACATATGGGGCGACTAGAGAGGAAATATAAGGAGGAGCAGCAGAGCGAAGGGATTTAAATGTTAGGAGAAGGATTTTGTATACAATGCGCTGTTTAACGGGGAGCCAGGTTGTTGTCCGGTACAAAGGAGATTTGGGATCTGGTTTATTAGTGAGCAAAACAATACGTATGGCGGAGTTAATTATAGACTGAAGGGGAGAGAGGTGGGAAGCAGGAAGACAGAGAAAATAGTAGGTTGCAATAGTCCAGGCGCGATAGGACGAGAGCATGCATAAGCATAGCGGTGGTTTTGAGAGAAAGGAACCTGCGGATTTTTGCTATATTGCAAAGGAATAAGTGGCAGGTTTTCGCAACATAGTTAATGTGGTTAGAAAAGGAGAGAGAAGAGTCAATAATTACCCCTAGGCTGTGTGCCGATTGGATAGGGGAAATGGGGGTATTGTCAACCGAGATGAAGAAAGATGGGACAGGACCAGGTTTAGGAGAAAAAACGATCAGTTTAGTTTTAGAAAGATTTAATTTGAGGTAGCGTTGAGACATCCAGGAGGAGATGGCAAGGAGGAAGTCGGAGACACGTTATTGGATTTCAGGAGTTAGTGTAGGGGTGGACAAATAGATTTGTGTAACGTCTGCATATAAATGATATTTGAAGCCAAAAGAGGTAATAACATCTCCCAAGGAAAAAGTGTAGAGGGAGAACAATAAGGGTCCAAGAACAGACCCCTGGGGGACCCCCACACCAAGAGGAACTAGAGAAGAGTTATTGCTAGCATAAGATACAGAGTAAGTTCTGTCAGAGACATAGGATAGAAACCAAGATGCCACTTCATTCCAAATGCCCAAAGAGTGAAGTATCTGCATAAGGAGGGAATGATCGACTGTGTCAAAACCAGAGGTGGAATGCGCAGGACAGAATCCAGATTGCAAAGGATCCAATAGGTTATGAGCATGAAGGTAGTTAGCGATTCGGGAGAAAACTAAACGTTCTAGAAGTTTAGAGGCTATCGGTAAGAGAGAGACCGGGCGGTAGTTGGCTAAACAGGAGGGGTCCAGCGAGGGCTTTTTTAGTATGGGCATGCTTAAAGACAGAAGGGAAAATTCCAGATGTAAGGGAGGCGTCGAATATGTGGGTGAGTATGGGGGTAAGCACATGATTACAGTGCTTCAGTAATACAGAGGGCAGGTCGTGAGCGGACATGATAGAAGCAGACGAGAGACTTCTGAATGGGTCACAGGAGCAAAAGATCCAAGAATAGCTGAGGGAGGAGAGGGCAACAAAATCTGAGAGTCATCCCTAGGACCAGATATCTGCATGCGGATGGACTCCACTTTATGCTGAAAGTAATGGGCAAAGTCCTGAGGAGAGTGCGGAGAAAGAGTAGAGGAGAGGCGGAGAAGGGAGTTGAAAATGGAGAACAGGCGACGTGGGTTCGATTTGTTGTTGTTTATAAGTTTACGGTAATAGTTCTGTTTTGCCAGCAGGAGCCGACATTGCAGCATGAACCTTTGTACAGGACTTTCTCCACGCACGTTCAGCAGCACACACGCATCTGCATATAAAACGGAAAGTGAGGTTGAGCCACGAACGAGCATTAGAGGTTTCTCGTCTGAGGGAATGCAAGGGGGCAATAGAGTCTATTATGTTAGTCAGGATCGAGTTATAGGAATTAGCAAGCGAGTCAGGGTCATCAACTGTCAAAAGGGAGAAGAGACTAGAGGACAGGGATGAGGCGAGTGCCGGGAGATCTATGGATCTAGTATTACGGACAGAGGCACAAGATGGAGGGACAGGAGGAAGAAGAGGGTGTTGAGCTTGAAAAGTTTTAAATAAGGTGGTGATCAGAAAGGGGGAAGGGGTTAGATTGAAAAGATGAGACTGAGAGGTTTTTAGGGAACACTAGGTACAGGTGGCCATCCTTGTGAGTTAGTCCATTGCTGAAGATCAAACGAGGAGGTTAATTGTAGGAAGCAAGAGAGCCAAGAGAGGGATGAGTCATCAGTGTGACAGTTGAAGTCCCCCAGAATCAGAACAGGACAGTCAGCAGAGAGGAAGAAAGTAAGCCAAATTTCAAAGTTGGAGAGAAATGCAGACGGAGATGCTGTAGACGGCGGTCTGTACACCACAGCTACTCGTAGGGACAAGGGGTGGGAGAGCTAAATTGAATGAGCCTCAAAAGATGTGAATGAAAGGTCAGGCGGGGAGGTAATGTTAGTAAATCAACAGAAGGCGGAAAAGGCCAACACCCCCACCACGACCCGAGGAGCGAGGCGAATGGGAAAAGCGGAGCCCACTATGAGCAAGGGAGGCCTCAATAGCCAAGTCATGTTGGGAAACCCAGGTTTCAGTAAGGGCAAGAAGGTGAAAATTATTAGAGCAGAAGAGATCATGAATCAGGGTAGATTTGTTAACTAGCGAACATTAAGCAGAGCACAGGAGAAAGGCAGATAAGATGGCGGAATCAGAGGAATAGATAGAAGGTTGGAGGGAATTGAACATGACAGGGGGCGAGCGAAGGTGAGACAGGGCGCGGATGATGACTTGACCCGAATATAAGCGAGGTTTTCAGGCTAATTTTAAAACCCGAAAACCTTGGCTTATACTCAGGTATGTACAGTATATAAAAGAGTCTACAAGTGTCTCCCAATTTTTAAAACAGCCAGCATTTTCCCTATAATTTACAATATTTAGCTAGTAAATAGGATATTCATGGCTCTTGTGTAAATACGTTAATGAACCCCTTTTTGTTAACTGCATGTATGTATGTTAAAGGGCATGTCCACCCTCCAAACTAAAATCTTACCAACTACTGGCCCCACTGTACAAAAAAAAATCCTTACCTTGCATCCCTGCTCCTTGTGGTTCTCCTGGTATGTCTCTTTAAAGTGCAGGAAACTGCTGGGTAGGAGCTGTCAGTGCCTCATCCGGTGCCTGTATCTTGGCTAACCTCATCAAGGTATGAAGCATGCTCAGTAGAGCCCTTTCCCCCCCTCTCCCTCCCGGAGAGGGGGGATGTATGTATCAATAAAACCTTTTGGCACAATGCAGGGGAGACCCTCCCACCCCTAACTGATATATTCATTACTCTAAAAGCTTTGTCAATCTGTACTTACACCTCCTCGTTCCTGTGCTGTTCTACAGTGAAGGCAGCCGCGACTGTGTTTGGCTGCCTCTCAGCCAATCACAGCCGTGGGTGCCGGTCCGACCCCCTGCTTGCAGTTCCGGCAGGCAGGGGAGCAGGACCAGAACAGCGCAGGATCGAGGAGGTGTAAGTACAGATTGACAACGATTTTAGAGTAATGAATATAGCAGTTGGGGGTGGGAGGGTATCCCCTGCATTGTGCCAAAAGTTTTTTAAAAAGGGTGGACATGCCCTTTAATACATTGTATGAAAAATGTGATCATTTAGAATAGAAACCTACAAGCCGCAGTGCCTTTGAACAGGTCATTTAACCTCAAAGGGATTTACAAAAAAGTTATTATTTATCAGATAGACTACAGAGTCAAATTCCTTTATGCAAAAATCTCAACATATCATTCCAAATCGTAACAATGGTGATTTCATGAGAAAGAAAAGACATATTTTAACGTGACTTCATACTGTATAAAAAAATCTACAATTGACAATACTTTTGATTGTCTACAGTTGGAGATCGGCCACAAACAGATGAATTCATTAGGCATATTAATACGAGCCTGGGCAGTATTTTTAAGATTGTTTTAGTGAAACAGACTTCTTGGCTCTGTGACAATCCTATACTGGTAGGAAACAGATTTTGCACCTCTTGGCTGCTTAAGCCTACTTTGAAATGATCGGCTTTTTGGTCTGATTTCTGAAAGAAGCATTATTAGCAGCCATCAGTGGACTTTTTAACAATCAAATATCGATTGCAAAATAATCACCCAGGCGGTTGTTGGAATGTTGGTAGGTAGTTTTGAATTGTATGGCCAGTACAGAAAAAGTATGATTGAAAGAAAGCAGTGGTACACAGATCAGGAATCGGTAATGCTGGACAGATATAGAGATTTGACATTTAATCTGGACATATATCTTTCTCTAAGTACTCATCCAGCATTACTGTTTCCCTAACTACTACTTCAAATTCCTGTTTTGCTTTGACACTTCTTTTATTTGCTTTGTGCATTAATCATGTTTAGCTAAATCAAACGGCATATTCCTTCTGATTCCTGGGATACATCCATGTAGTAAAAGGAGCACACACCACCACTGCAGTTTCTTACCACTGAAATTCTTCACTCTCAGGGTTAATTTATGTGATAATGTATCCAGGTTTACTTCTGTTATAGTTTTTGTTTTTCTGCTTTCCCCACAAATTAAGGATAAAAAAAAAGTCCACTCCTTTATCTCTGGGTGAGCTGTGAAAGTTTCTCGTGTGACTTTTATGACAGCTCACTGCTAATCTTCTACGGCCCAAATATGACTCTCCTATCTCTGAAGTTAGGGGAAGATAATCACACATGTGCCAAGGGATGCAAAGGCTGAATATACATTCCAAACTGCCTGGGCCATAGTTGCCAAGCAATACAGTTTTTTATTCAACTAAACATGGGGAACACATGATAAAAATCAGTTTTAACATTCTCCTTTAAATTAAATATTTATTTTATAGTGATATGCATACTTCTAAGCATACTGTGAGTGTATTTTATGAGCAATGTTAAAAACTGATTGAGTGATTTGAAATTGATAGTATAAAAATAGTATAAATAATTGGACGTGGTTAGTAGTATATTATTCCCTGTGGTTTTGGTGGCATATTTTGTGACTGCCTGTAAAGACTGTATTATGCCCTGTGGAATCTTGGAGATTTACGAGACAAATTTTCCTTATTAACAAATTAACTGGGCTGCATGCTAAGATAATTAACATGCATTCAGTTGGGCTTCTCATAATGTGCATGAATTTAATCTGCTAGAGGAAGGAAGAGGGGGAGTGTGGAAGTTATTGAACAGGAAGCCTGAAAAACATACAGGGGTTAAGCTTCCTCTCTGTTCCTTTTTTAGATGTATTCAAGTCTATAGGTTTTCTAAACTCTACAACATCAAATAAAGATTTTTATATGTGAAATTAATTTGCTTGTGAAGGTTCTCATTCATCCAGGTCATGGTATATCTGTTGTATTCAATAAGATCAACAGGACTTGAAGTTTAGTTCTTGAAGACATTTCACTAGTCATCCGACTGTCTTTCTCAATTCAGAATGACTTGTACAAGAATCTGTGGCAATTATGTACCCTGGAAAATCCCAATTAGCATATCACAGCCAGGTGTTAAGGGCGTGATTGGATAGTGGCTAAGAGGTGTTATAGGAATGCCCAGAGTAAGGTGTCAAAACAGCATTGTACATGGCAGACAGTTGGTGTTGAACCCCCCACCTCTATTTAGGCTTGGTTTCTTTATTTTCACATAAATGGCCTCCATGACACCTCTCTTGAACCAGTCATGTTCCTTTGCCAATATGTTAACATTACAATCTTCCAAGGTTTTCACACAGTAAAAGAGAAGGGCTGTAGATTCCCTTACCTTCTCAGTCAGACTTCACACAGCAGAGAGGAGGAGGGACTTCCTGTCTCCCTCACACACTGAGGGAGTCTGAGGCTGTGCTCGCTGGCGGCACTGTGCAGGAGAAGCCTCAGGAATGTCACAAGTCAGCCTCCCACCCATTAACTTTCTGGTCAGTAATTTCTGTATATCTTGGGCTGCGGAGCACGTAGAGAGGTGGCTGATGGCTCATTTTAAAGGTAGGAAACTGGCCTTTCATTTAACTTGTTTGAAGACCACAGTTCCAAAGGTTTTAAAAAGATACAAATTCATCCATTTTAACATACCTATCTAAATATTAATTCGAAAATGTTTTAACAATACAATACTTTTTTTTCACTTGTGACATTTTAGTGGATGTGAAATTCTGATTCAGGCCCCGGCCACACTATTAAAGCTAAGTGATGCGTGTGAAAAGCGTGATCACAATGCGGAATGTTTCCAGTCCATTACGGTGCATTTGCGTCACAATTTTGCCAATCTGTTAACAGAGCTCATTCGTCCCACACAAAAATAGTTATCTCATGTGCAGCGTATACAGTGTGGCCACCCACATTAAAAAGCACTGTCATGTGATTCTCGCTCTCATATCTTAAAATGCGTTCAGAAGCAGATGAGAACTGCACCAGTTTATTAACTGCATCTAGCCCTTATTGTTTTAGGGTGTAAAGTAAGTAAGATACATAGAGTACATTTACTTTCTGTACTTTATTATGCTTACTTTGACAAGCATGATTTGCATGTTTTCACATTTGCATGCAAAAAAGAATATCCGTGTGAGAGGAGAGTTAACTTGCAGAATATTACGTGTAATCCGATTATTCAAATAAACGACATTTCTAAAATGCTCTAGATGCTACTTAGATCCTTTTGATACAAAAGAACCATCAGGATTAGTGTTATTACTACCAGTGATGCCCCAAAAGTAAGCAAAGCAGACCTATTGGCCATAAATCGCAAGAGTAAAACTTCATATCGTATATTTACCAGTTGAACACAGCCACAAATGGAGGTAGCCTCTTGCAACAACTAAAAATTATTTATTTTTCCTTCATTGTTGGTATGCTGTGCTTGGTAGTCTTGCATTAAATCCTGAGAGGCTACTGATTGTCATAACAATTGGCACCTGCCTATGGCTTTGTACATTTTTGAATGTTGCAGTAGCAGCAGAATTATATGATTGCAGAAGTGGTGGTGCTTTACCAGTGTTCTCATACTAACTTGTGCATATTAATGCATCAAATGAAATGAAAAATACTCTTAAAATCAGAGCTCCATTACTCTGGTGGTTGCTTTCAATATCCATGAATTACAATAATACTGGTGGCATTACCCTCAATACTGTTGTGTTCAAATGGTTTAATCGTGCACACTCCTCAGTGTATACATGGGTCACTTATGCTGGGTGCAATGGCAATGGCAAACCATGGTCCAAGGCAAATAAGTATATGTATAAGTAACAGCCATGTTTTCATTGTTTCATACACAGCAACATAAAGAATGTGACGTTTTGGTACTGACCAGTACCTTCTTCAGACAAACCACTTTAAGGTACTGGTTGAAGGTTAGCCACAGATATCCATAAAAAGTCCTTTTTCTTTGCAAACTATCTGCAATTAAAGGGGAACTGTGGTCTCCAATCAAGTTGAGTTTAAATGAAAGGCATTTTTGCATTAATATTTAGATAGGTATGTTAAAATGGATGAATTTGATGAATTTGTATCTATTTTAAACCTTTTTAAGGGGGAACTGTGGTCTTCAAACAAGTTAAATGAAAGGCCAGTTTCCTACCATTAAAATGAGCCACCTCTCTACATGCTCCACAGCCCAAGATATAAAGAAATGACTGACCAGAAAGTTAGTGGGTGGGAGGCTGACATGTGATATTCCTAAGGCTTCTCCTGCACAGTGCCACGAGCACAGCCTCAGACTCCCTCATTGTGTGAGGGAGACAGGAAGTCCCTCCCCCTCCCTGCTGTGTGAAGGACCTGCAGCTGCAGAGAAGGTAAGGGAATCTACAGCCCTTCTCTCTCCTCCTCTCTCACTATGTGAAAACAGCCTTTTCAGGCAGTTCTCACTCTGAGCAATCTATTTTTTTGTATTTTTTTTAATAAGTTGATTCAATAAACAAACGTGCCTTTGCTTGTCATATAATTTGCTCTGCTTTTTTGGGTTACTTTATGCCTCTTTTTTGTTGTTTTTTTCCCCTTGCAATATAGATACAACTGAATCTATAATTCTATGGGAGATTTCTACCTCCCGTTTTGCTTAAGGCTACTTTCAGAGGAAAGGCAAACCTGAGTGTTTCCAGATGCTTGCCGCTAGAAGAACGATACTTGTAGCGTTCTAGCGGCAACCTTTGGGGAACCGCTTAGTGATTTCAGCAATTAAGTAGTCTTAGTTGAATAGTAATTATCTTTAGAAACTATACTACAGCTGCAGAACTCTGCAACAGTTTTCCTGTACTTCCAGTACCGTATATACTTGAGTATAAGTCGAATTTTTCAGGCTTTAAAATTAGCCTGAAAACCTAACCTCAAGTCCTAATTTAGAACCAAATTCTGCAATTACAGATAGTAACCAGTAGGTGGCGCTGTGTTAACCTGTATAGAAAGTTACAGGAGCTGATCTGCCTTTACACTTCCTGCTTCCTGTATTCTGCCTGCTGGACTCACTCAGCACTTACACTGGATGCTGTAAATCTGATGGGTCTCCTCAGTTTGGGGCAAAAAACAGCTGCTAGTACAGTGCAAATGACAGCTTGAAACTACAACTCTCAGGTGACATTTTTAACTATTGGGGTCAGAGAATCCTTTACTATATGGGGATCAGAGTTCGCTTTACTATATGGGGTTCAGAGGGCCCTTTACTATATGGGGTTCAGGAGAATTGTAAATGATGGTAAGCTTAATTAAAAGTTTACTGAACCTTGCCACTCCACATGTTTAGAAACTGAAACTCCCAGCAACAAAGCATGCTGGGAGTTGTACTTTCCAAACATCTGGAGTGCCAAAGAATTGGAGGTTACTGGTACTGGATTTGGCTATTACTGTATGGGATTCATGTATGGGAATTCTGCTGTCCATTTAAAGGACAACTAAAGCCTAAAAACAACACAGAATCAGAAGGCAGTAGTGGTGATAATTTCTACCCTCGACTTATACTCGAGTCAATCAGTTTTTACAAATTTTTCAGGTAAAAATAGGTACCTCGACTTATACTCGGATCGACTTATACTCGAGTATATACGGTACTTCATTTGGGAGGAAGGCAGGGAATGACTTCCCCAACTTTGTAAATCAGCAAAACTTCTAAAGCTAATCAAACTTTTAAATTAAAGCAACAGGGAAGTATGAATGCTTTCTTCCACAGAATTATAGGTATTTGTGGGGTTTAGGGTTTAGTGTTTTTTTTTTTAAAGGTTGTTCTGTTGTACTGAGTTGTGTATGTAACTTGGTTTCCTTTGTAATGTGGGTGTCCACAAATTGTCAGAATACAGAGGGACAATATAAAAGTGCTTTTTCTTGGGAAATTGTTCAAATTGCATAAGCAGGTCATAACTATACATACCGGTAAACATATACTGTAGAACAAACCACCTTGACATGAGATAAATACATTGAATCCATTACATTTTCTCTCTAATAACATAAAGTCTCAATGGTTTAATTTAATACACCCATGTTGAAATTGAATTGAGAAAATTAGCAAAATTTTCATACCTTACTTTTCAGAAACCCATGAGCTTAAACACTTTAAATAAAGAAAAAAAATACTGCACAACCCATGAGGAACTATTTAGAAGCTCTTACAGAAGAGAACTGTGATACTATCAGTGGATGATAAATTATGTAAGCAGAAATGAAGTAAGTAAATTAAAAGTAGACTCTGTTCAGTTTTCACATCTAGGGCTAGGCCACACTGATCTGGTGCTAAAAAGTGCACACTAGTTTTGGCCAATTGTTGTGGCCACACTAGGTGCACTGCCTTGCATTGGGTTCTGCTAATTGCACTTATGTGTGCATTTCTGGTCCGCTGGGATGCTTTGCAGTGTGGCCTCAGCCTTAAAGGACGTGAACACCTTTTTTTAAACCCTCCTTTCTGCTAACTAAAAAATTTTTCTTTGCCTTATTTGTTTTGTTCCTGTAATTAGTAAATAGTACATTTTATCACTTTTTCCATTCTAACTTCATCATATAGTTAAAAGGCTCCTCCCACTGGATTTCAGTGAGATCTCATCAGTGTGTCAGTGCTAATTGAGTAATTAATAAAAATGTGGAGCCGGATTCTTCTGCTAAATGTTTAAAGCCTCGTATACACGTCAGATACTTCGGACGACAAACAACCCCTGAGCACGCATACACGCACACCGAATGCCCATTTTGGACAATAATTGCATGTGTGTATGCGTTTGTCTGCGTAACGTTCGTCAATCCTCTATGGTGGATCAATGAATGACGCCAGACTGTACGCATACATGTGTGCTATTTTCATCCAAAATGCCCATTTGTTGCACTCGTGGGTCGTTCAAAGTATTGGACGTGTGTACTGACCTTTATTTATCTTCAGATAGTGAATATTTGTTTAATTTCAGATAGGTACACTATTGAGAAATTAATTGTACAGAGCTGTGCTAAGATCAGGCTCACTTTATTATCCCCCCTTTGCAGCTCTGTAATATGTTGTTTTAACTGTTAAATGGGTAATATTAAAGGGATTGCAGATGGAATGCAATATGTGAGAGTGGCAGATTTGAAGACATTTTTAGGAGATTTAGACAGATTGAAAGCAATATGTAGGAGACTGACAGATTAAATCTGTCTTGTAGAGCTTGTCTCAGATTGATCCTAACAAATAAGAAATCTACATATTACGAGGCTGTGTAGCAGTTTATTAAAGACACATAGGATCACCTATTAAAAACAAATACAGATGGCTAAATAATGTTGTTTAATTGCGATCACAGTGTAGCCCTACTAATTACAATTATGTGTGTCCCTATTAGAACGTATGATCTGGCAACCCAGTTGTAACCTTTCCCTCTTAAACACAAATAAATATAAAATCTACATACAGATAGGCTGGTTGGTATTTACAATAGAAGCATAAACATCATGTCATAATTAACTGTAACATAGCCTTGTAATAAGTAGATTTTATAAGTTTTCAGGCTCAATCTTTCACAAGTTTCACAAAATTACTTTTATTCTGACACAGTTTCTTAGAAATTGCTTCCAATCTACCCATATCTCCTAAAAATTAATTTATAGAAATATCTCCACAAGAAAGTGGACTCATACAGACGGGGAATACCTATACATGTTATAGCAATGCATTTGGAACTGCACTTTCTATAAGCTAGAGGTCTCTAGCTCCATCTTTTTAGACTGTATATCCTGGATCTCCCATGCATGTTTTCACTTTATTAGTGTGTTTTATTTGGTGTTTTTTTTACACGTATATTGTTTTATGTATGTTAATATATATGCTATTACATTTTGAATTATAGCCCAATATTTGATTGTAATATATTCTCAATAGTGGCATATTATCGGCTTATTATTAATTTAAGCCTGATGCATGGTGCTAGTCAGCGGGAACTAGCCTGTTTCTCTCTTTCAGCCTTGTATATAATATGTGTAATTGGGGTAGACGTTGGTGTCTTTCGGATTGTTGGTTAATTGTAAAATTGTACTGGGGGGTAACACAGTGAAAGCGTTCATGATGGAGCACTCAGCTCAACCTATTGACAGATGCACAGTCTTCTCCTTTCCTCCACCCTCCATATGCCTCTGCAGTTTAGGTCCTCACACTGGGTACTTTAATTGAGGAGAGTTTTAAGGTGAAGATTCAAATTAAAACATAAACAATGCAGAATAAAGCAGAATATCTCCATTTGCTTTTAGTACTATAAGTACTATAAGTACTGTACTATTTAGTACTATAGTACTATAAGTACTGCACAAAACAGCAAACTTTTTTTTATAATGCAGGAAAATGTATTTATTGTAATTATAGTAGTTTATTAAGGTAATTGAAATAGTAATTCTCTCACTTGTTAATGCACGCTAGCAGATGAAATGAGCAAAGAGACCACGCCTAATTGTACTTTATGTACTGAAGAGAAAGAGGTGGAGGAAGACAATGAATCTGAGGTACATTTTTTGGAAAAAGTTTAAGCAAAATAAAATAGAATCATATAGTTTAATATTGTTATGTTACCTTTTTGCATAAATAAACATCTATTAATGGAGGTAATGCAAAAACAGGGTCAGAATGGCCCACCAGCATAGCAGGAAACCTCTGTTAGCGCAGGTATGCTTGGTCATCCCTGAGATGCTTGATCATCCATGAAATTTAAGAAAAAGGACTTCTATAATGTGGGAGAAAAACATGACAGAGGAAATGAGGAAGTGTTGAAATGTTAGCACAAAATGAGGCCCCAGGCTAAGTGCTTTTTTAACTGGTTGACAAACTAACTTCAACTTGGCTTCTAATATCTTCATGTTTTAAAGTAGGAGGTGCATTATTTTCTTATAATAAACAAGTTGTAATGTGCCATTTGGCACATGACAAATTTAAGCACTAATCAATATGATGTTATTTAGATTTATGGCTCTTATTTGTTGTTGTTTGTGTTATATGTATGCATGTATTACACATTACAACTGTCAGTTACTTATTTAGAGATGTTTTTTATAATAAGATGATGGGCATCTTAAAAACCTTGTAGACTTATGAATATTTTCTTTTGTATTCCCCCCCCCCCCCCCCAGATATATTTGTCTGTATTGTGGCATACACGTGTACTGGCTGTGGTGTTTTATAATTCAGGGGACTGTTCTGTTCACTTCATGCCAGATACTCCAGAGAATGATCAATTCAGTATGCTGAAAAGAGGTAAGAGGAAATGGTCATGCAGCCACAGAAATCACATTCAATTACAAATCATAGTTTTTGCCACCAGCATCACAGTCTTAAGGTGCACTACTTTGATATTAGATATTAGATTAGACGTTTGTATTAAAATGAAGTCTATCCTGTATGTTTAGCGCTGGAGGTTTCTTATCTTCCGACGTTCCTCCCTTGCCCATTCATTTTGCAAGTTGCTAAAAATAACAGGGTTAGGCGGTTCCTTCAGAATCGATCGAATGTCACAGGAACCTCTGATGGTGAGTTCTAATGTATGTGCACCTTTAGGTTTAGTTTTTCTTTGTAAAATGTTTTTGTAGATGTAATACATTGTAATACAATTATAAAATTTTAATGCATGTATAGTTCGTCCCTTTCAACTTTGACATTATTTTTTTACTATATTATCCTTTATAACTCTAGATCTACTCTGTAGCCCTACATACAGTATGTTGCTGCCCTATCTAGTATCTCTCAGTTTGTGATTCTCCTATGGCACATCTCTTATCTAACACTTCTTTTTTTTAAAATAAAGTTATTGCTGATCTTCAGCCAAGGTATATTGTGACAAGTGCAAAGCAGGACCAGAAGTTCTCAGATTTTCTTCAGACTGTAGGTAGTTAAATATCTTATTTCATTTTTGACCTCCAAATCTTTGTTTACATAACTTTGAGGGTGTTTTCCTATACATTTTTCTATACACATAGCCAATAATAGGCCAATTCTCTAAATTGCTCATTACAGCGACTTATCCCAATGCTGAGGAACCATCAGCATTGGGATCAGTTGTTCTACCTGAAGGACCGATCCCAATATAGTATGGGGAGGTCGAACTGGTGAGTGTATATGTAACAAATGTAACAGATTCCAATGTGATTTGCCATGCTATATGCAACAACTTTAACATAAGTATAGGTACCTTTAGCATAGCATTAATTTATTCCTGTGTGTACTCATGTTGTAAGCTTATGCCTATTGCAGCGATTACTACAGTTGTGTTGAGTTGGCTGGTAGTGCATGTCTATGACTAAAGCTTTCCCCAGTCATGGCAGCATTTGCCAACAGTGTGAGTTTCTCCCCTTTAGCCTGCACTCAGCAAATACATAAATTGGCTCACCACCCCTTCCTCCTCTTTCTTTTTTTCCCTGTCCTGCTTCTGCACTTTGTTCTAGTGTCCCAGTAGCCCTTACCTGCCAAGTATGGCTTTGCCAGTTGAAGAGTTCTCTCTCTTCCCAGTTGAAGCTACCTTTAAAGGGACAGTTCAGTGGAAATTATCAATATTTGTTAAATTGTTAGTTTGTGTAATGTGTTATTTTACATATTCTCTCACATTCTGAAAAATCAGTTGATTTCATACTCTTTGCTGTTCCCTGCTGTTGACATTAGTGAGCTGACATTTCAGGTTCTAACGGTCCTTCTTCTTCCCAGGATGCACCACATCCTTGGAATGTTCCTAACAGTAATTTCTACTGATTGGCTGTTGGATGGGTCAAACATGCTCAGATGTCTACAGGCGCTGGGTCAAGGGCAAGACCATAACAGTCTGTTCCTAGGGGTCCTGCAAACAGGAAGTCAGCATTTTGGTTGCATTTATTTATACACAGACAAAATGCTGAATGGGCAGATTAAGGTCATTGGGATGAAAAAATACTGCTCTTTTGTATGTATTTGCACTGAACTTCCCCTTTAAAGGTAGAAATTGAGAAGAGGCTTTTGACCAGCCAGTTGTGGATTGCCAACAGGGTTTCTACTTGTTCCTTGTGCATTTCCCCTACCACCCGCATGGCGAATTATGTCATTGCACTCCCAGATGTCTTCTTTATGCATTTTGGCCAGACTGTTTAGCGTGGCAACTATCTTGGTTATGGGCATACCCATGTCCGTGGTCTCTGGGCCGTCGCATCACTTATTTTTCTGGCTGGGCTTTACGCACGCTTTTAAACTCCACCATTTTGCTTGTCAGACTCTCTGCTTTGGTTGTTTGAAGCTGTTTTATGCTCTGACCAAGCTGGTAAGGGTCTCTGTATTACCCATTTTGCAGTGGAAGTCTGGTTAGCCCAATATTTCACTATTTTAGTTATTTCAGCCTACGAATCCAGCCTTCTCATGGGTTATGCAAAAATCTTCAGCCTCTAAGACCTTGCTGTAGTGGAACCCTGGACTCTTAGTCAATCAGAGTTTAAATCTTTATTATTCTGATGCCCAGATGGGCCTTCCTTCAGATGAGGATGATAGATCAGACACTGATATATAGTTTGATTTCACAAACATTAATTAAGACTCTAAGAGATACTTTGTCGCTTTCCTCTGAGTTAGTTAAAATATCTATAATAGACAAATTATTTCCGCCAACTAAAATAAAAAATCTTACATTTCTGGTTCATCCATCGGTTGCTGACATCATAGCATCAGAATGGAAAAAAAACAGAAAAAAAGACCCTTATTTCTAGTCAATTCAGCACCAAGAATTGGTTCCAGGAGGATTATGTTTCACCCAAGGGAGATGCAGCCATGGTGTGCCTGGCTCCAAAAACAACCCTACCTACAGTTTTCTGTGAGCCTATGGAGAAAAGAATTGAGTGTAATCTCAGTAAATCTTTTTAAACTGCAGGGGCTACATGCTGGCCTGCTGTAGCCCTGACATCTGTCTCTGCAAGATAGCCACTCATTTTTGTTTCAAAGCCTCAATTGACCTAGTTCGCTTATATTCTAGATCCATGGCCTTATCAGTGTCAGCAAGATGGGCCTTGTGGTTGAGGTTTTGGCAAGCCTCTTAATTGAATTTGTGTCAACTACGATTTGAGGGTGAAATTCTTTTTGGAAAAAGGCTAGATCAAATTATCATAGCCTCCGGGTTTAAAATCTGTTTTCTTGCAACAAGAAAAAAAAGTTTAAAAAGCCTAGATGAGATTTTCCCTCCAGAGATTTCTTCCATTCCTTTAATTCTGCAAGGAAGTACAAGTACAAGCCAGTATAAAGGTTTTTGCCTGTCCACAATATTCAACTCATTTCAGATTTCGTAAAACAAACACTTAAACCAGGAAAGTTGAGCTTGTTCCAAAACATTAAGAAAGATTGGGTTTCCAGATTATTTTATAAATTTTCTATAAAGAAGGCCTCAGGGGATCTCAGAACGATATTAGATATAAGACCTTTCAAAGAGTGTAGTTGGTCAAAATAGACAAGACAAAGCCGATTACCATATCTGCTCATTTCCTGTATTTCTAAAATGTTATTCTACCTACCGTAATTTTGGTTTCCCAGTCACTTCTCAAGGCAGCATTCACCAACATAGTGCCCTTCTGTGTTTCCATGCTTTTATATAATTCAGGATTTGGAGCTTGGAAACTAAGAGGAGGAAGTGGAGGGGAGAAAATGTATCTATTTCTTGTCAACAGGCTAAAGGAAGGAGCTCACTCAGTTGGTGAATGCTGCCATGAGAAGTGACTGGGAAATCAAAGTAGAATATAGCTTCTTGTTTTTTTTCATCTCATGTCACATATGGTTAGTTATCTAAAAGGGAAACTATACGTTTTTCTGTTCTTTATATAGCTTTTATTTCAAAATGCATGTTTTCTTTTACAGGCATGCAAATAGTATATATTTTAAAGGAGAACTGTGGTCTCCAAACAAGGCCAGTTTCCTACCTTTAAAACGAGCCATCAACCACCACTCTACGTGCTACACAGCCCAAGATATACAGATGACAAATGACTGAACAGAAAGTTAATGGGTGGGAGGCTGACTTATGACATTCCTGAGGCTTCTCCTGCACAGTGCCGTCGGCGAGCACAGCCTCAGACTCCCTCAGTGTGTGAGGGAGACAGGAAGTTCCAATGTATAGTAAAAGGTCCATATGCACACTATCCCCAGGTGGGTGCAAAAAGTCCAAGGACACAGGACAGATTGACTGATGGTTTCAGAGCAGGAAGCAGGAAGTGCAGGGGACCTGGTGATGCTGCTGCCATATCGCACACAAAAATGTAAATATCTTCAAAACTTTGTAAAATAAACAATGGAAATAAATTGCAAAAATTTTTAGGGGAGCAATTCCTATCAATTTAAGTCATTTTTGTACCACAGTTCCCCTTTAAAGATATGATCATCCATAGTTTCTTATGGAGCAGTTGTCATCTCGTCTGATTTTGCAGCCTCTCTGTCTCTCCAGTCAACACATGTGCAGACCAATTCACCCAAACAGAGGGGGAAACCAAGGTGATGACAACTCATTCTGAAACTATGAGGGCTCTATTGCATTCTTGTCTTTTGTAAGCCTTTTAGCTTTTTTTCAAACTGTCTTTGCTTTCATTAGTGGCAAGCAAGATAAAATTATTTACTTCTGATTTATAGTACAAATAAAGAGAATCTAACAATAAAACTCAACATTCTTATTCTATTCCAGAGTCTTTCCCAAATGATATCAATGTAGCTGAAGGAAGAAATGGACCTGAAATAGTTCTCTTCCCAAATGTGGATTTTGGTAACTTGTCTTTTCCCTAACTTGTGCATTTGTAAGTGTAGATAGATAGATAGATAGATAGATAGATAGATAGATAGATAGACAATATACAGTATGTCACAAAAGTTAGTATACCCTCACATTTTTGTAAATATTTTTTGGTCCAAAGTGTCATATTTTCATGGTACAGTACTGAAGATATAACACTTTTCATAAAATCTCTAATTTCCAATCATTTTAACTTTCGTTAATTTAAGATTGTTATCGAAAGTTAACGATAGTGATCGTAAATTTACGATAACGCGATCGTAGATTTCCGATCTCTGTAGAATATCATTGCTGTAGTTTACTACCGCATGGTATTCTATGGCCGAACATTCATTAATTACCGATTGCTTGGTCATAAATGTACGACCCCGGCCGTACATTACTGTAACACGTTATTTCGCAATTAACACGTGGCCCTTTGATACAATGAAATGTAGTCAGTGGACAGCTTGTATAACAGTGTAAATGTGCTGTCCCCTCAAAATAACTCAACATACAGCCATTGAAACCACTGGCAACAAAAGAGAGTACAACCCTAACTGAAAAATCCAGAATTGTATCCAAAGTTTTGATATTTTGTGTGGCCACTATTATTTTCCAGCACTTTCTTTACTCTCTTGGGCATGGTGTTAGAGCTTCACAGGTTGCCACTGGAATCCTCTTCCATTCCTGCATGATGACATTATGGATCTGTAGAATGTTAAAGACCACCACCTTCCTTTTGTGGATGCCCAATAGCGTTTAGGTATGGATACATGCTTGGCCAGTCCAACAACTTTACCCTCAGTTTCTTTAGCAAGGCAGTGGTCGTCTAAGTGGTGTGTGCTGACCTGTGTCCCAATTTCCAAAGGGAGTGGATCATGAAACAACAGAAAACACAAGGTTTCTGTTGTTGTGTATTGCTATCTCTGTTGTTGTGTATTGCTGTTTCTGTTGTGTATTGCTGTTTAGTATGGACATATTTGTTGGGACCATGCAATGTGCATTCTGCCGCATGTATGGAATCTTTGAGCAGCCGCGCCAAGGGACCTATGTGGGACCTATGTATGTGTCAGATGTGAGTGGATTGCCCATTTAGAATCTGAGTTGCAGAATCTACAGGGTAAACTTGCAGAATTTCAGGGCTTGGCAAACCTGGGGGAAATACAGGTACTGGCAGGGGCCAGTAAGCTGGAGTGGGGAAATGGGGCAGATAAGGTGGTAAAGGAAGATAGATTTGAAAGGGTCACTAGGGGAAGTAGGGGATGGAAGGGTAGGGTTGCTTCTTCCCAGCTAGTCGATCCAAACAGATTTGCTGTCTTAGGTGAAGAAGCGGGAGACAACCGTTTAAAAGTAGCATGTATGGAGCAGGCTGTTCCATTAAGCACCTTCTCTAATACACGGAGAGAGAACTTAGGGCCAAAAAGGATAGGCAGGTGGTAGTGGTAGGGGACTCTATTATTAGAAAGGTGGATAGGGCAATCTGCCGCCAAGACCCTGCATGCCGAACAAGTGTGTTGCCTGCCTGGTGCTACGGTTCGACATGTGGTGGATGGAGAAGACAGATTATTGGGTGGGTCTGGGAGTAACCTGGCAGTCTTGGTTCACATTGGTGACAACAACAAAGTTAGAGGAGGAGGAGAGGTCCTTAAAAAGGATTTCCAAGAGTTGGGGGCCAAGATAAAATTAAGGACCTAAAGCTTATATATATAGCTTTTAGAAACTACTGCAGCCACGTGCTACACTAAGGAGGCAACGGGAGCTTAGGAGTATTAATGCATGGCTAAGGGAGTTGGTTTAAGGAGATGGGGTTTGGGTTTTTAGAGAACTGGGCTGACTTTTCTGTCGGCTACAGGCTTTTTAGTAGAGATGGACTGTACCTCAATGATGATGGTTTTGGGGGAGAAGATGGCTAGGGGGTCGAGGACTAGGTACCAACTAGGTATGGGGGGAGGGTATATTGGACCACACAAGGGTAGATAGAGGGATCAGGGTGTTAATAAGATAATTGAAGGAGGATATGGGAGGGGGGAGAATAGAGGATAGGAAGGCGTGTACGTCAAAGTATGGTAAATTAAGTAAATTAAATGATAATCTAAAAATGTATCTTTACAAATGCATCTAGAATTAATAGCTTTAAAAGAAATATATGATGTGATCGGTATAGCAGAAATATGGCTAAATGATTTACATGACTGGGCAGTAAATATGGAAGAATACTCTTTATTTAGGCATAACAGAGTTAATAAGAAAGGAGGGGGGGTATGTATGTATGTTAAGCAAGAATTGAAACAAAATGTAAAAGTTGAAATAGATGGGGGTATAAACGATAAGGCAGAAACATTATGGCTGGAACTGTGTACAGGAAGCAAAAAGGTGGGTAAATTAATTGTTGTTGTGTATTATAAGCCGCCGAATGCCAGTGAGGAGGTGAAAATAATCTCCATATTCAGTGTGCGAAGGCTGCTGGTATGGGGCATGTTCTGGTTATGGGGGGATTTCAATTACCCTGACATAGATTGGAGTAAGGGAACTGCCAGCACATCATAAGGTATCAAGTTCTTATATTTTCTATATGAGAAAATTTGTAGATTTGTATAAGCTCCTTCAAGACGGGATGCGTTGTTGGATCTGATAATATCTTATAACCCTGAACTCATTTTGGAGATGAAGGTAACAGGAAGCTTAAGCAATAGTGATCATGATACAGTGTAATTTAATATACCGGTAGATTACAAAAAACAAAACTGCACTGGGTTAACAAAAAATTTTAACTTTAGGAAAAATAAATTTATCCTGTTAAATGGTTTTCTGCTCCTAGGTAAGGATACTGAACAGAAGTGGACTTCTTTTAAAGGGATATTAAAATATTACATTTCGAAATGTATACATTAAGGGAACAAGTGTAAAAAAATTAATCCCACTCCTGCCTGGCTTAATGCTCATGTAAAAAGGGAAATGGAAAAAAAAACGGCTTTTAAAACTTTGAAATCAAAGGGAACAGAAGGGAGGATAAAAGCTGTACAGGGAGGATAAAAGCTGTAATAAGGAGTGCAAGAAAGCAATTAAACTAGCTTAATTAGAAAATGAAATAAGGATAACAGAACAAAGCAAGTCCAACCCCAAAATGTTTTTTAAGTATATCAATAATAAAATGATGAGGACTGAAAATGTGGGACCATTAAATAATGGGGCTAAAATGGTTATAGAGGATGCAGATAAGGCTAATGTGCTAAACCACTTTTTATCCTCTGTATTCACTATAGAGAATCATAGTCATTATAGCTGCACAGAGGCTCAGTGGTTAGCATTGATGCCTGGCACCGCTGAAGTCCTGAGTTCAATTCCACCCTTGGACACATCTGCAAGGAGTTTGTATGCTTGCGTGGGTGTCTTCCGGGCACTACGGTTTCCCCCACAATCATAAAGACATACTGGTAGGTTGTATGTGTAAAAAAAACATGCTTAGATTGTAACCTCTTAGGGGCAGGGCCTGATGTGAATGTATACATGTAATTGTAAAGCGCTGCGGAAGATGTTGGCGCTATATAAATCCACAATAATAATATTATAATAATAATAGCAGGGAATGTAATAATATGAAGTATAAATTACAAATATTCACTCTGGCTGACAGAGGTTATGGTATTATAGTTTATAGTTTAGTTTATAGTATTTGAGGTTGAATAAAGACATACGTCCATCCAGTCCAACCCATCTAGCAATATCCTCATTTCCTGCCTAACTGTTGATCCAGAGGAAGGCAAAAAAAAACCCACCAAATTTATGAAGGGGGAAAAAATTCCTTCCTGACTCCAAGTGGCAATCGGAAATTTCCCTGGATCAACTCTACTTTATGTATCAATACCAGTAACTTGCAACATTCCTTGTTTGCAGAAACTTATCCAGCTTTTTTTTAAAACTGACCAATGAACCTGCCATAAAAAACGTCCACTGGAAGACAGTTCCATAACTTTACCGTTCTCACAGTGGATTAGCACAAGGATTTTTAAGTCCAAAATGCATCACCTTACATTTATCAACATTGAATCTCATCTGCCACTTAGCAGCCCAATGTGACAATCTATCTAGATCCCTCTGCAACGATTGCACATTCTCTGAAGTTTGTAATGGTCGACAAAGTTTTGTGTCGTCAGCAAACACAGAAACCTTGCTATTATTAAAGCAATTAGACAAAGTTATCGCTAGGGACTGAATAGACAACATTCACAGATCTTAAGCAAGTTTAGTCCAGTTTTAAGTAGAACACTGTATCTTATATTCTCAGATTCACTTTTGTCTGGAGATGTGCCGTTGGACTGAAAAACCGCCAATACCATTATTCAAAAAGGATAGTCCTTCACAGCCTGGTAACTAAGCCTAACATTAGTGGTAGGAAGGTGCTAGAAACTTTATTACAGGATCATATCTTTGACTTTGTCTCCAGAACTGATCTTATTAGTAGTAGTCAACAGGGATTTATGAGTAATAGATTGTGTCAGACAAATCTACTTGATTTTAATGAAGAATAGAATGTAGATTCTGGCATAGCAGTGGATGTAGTATACTTGGATTTTGCTAAAGCTTTTGATACTGTGCCACATAGGCGACAATTGCATAAATTGAGAACAGTTGGCCTAGAAAAAAACATTTGTACATGGATAGAGAATTGGTTATTGGATCGCAAACAGAGAGTGGTAGTAAATGGAGCTATATCTTATGTGGGCTAAAGTTCTAAATGGAATGCCTCAGGGTTCTGAACTCAGGCCATTTCTTTTTAATCTTTATATAAATGACTTAGAAGGGGGCATTGAGAGAAAGGTCTTTGTGTTTGGTGATGACACTAAACTATGCAGAGCTTTGGAAACTTCAACTGATGTGCAATTGCTGCAAGCAGACCTAGATAAATTATTAAAATGGACAGCAGAATGGCAGATGAGATTTGAGTTTTAACAATCCTTGTGCCACCTACGCCATAAATAACTCTAAGTGTGCTAAGTGAACCTCTAATGGAAAAAGATTTAGGCGGGTTTGGTAAACATAAAAGTAAATCGTCTACTCACTGTGGGGAGCTACACCGCCAATATTCAGAAGCTGGCCGGGATCTCCAGGTGCTCACGGGTCCGTCCGACCCCTCCGGAAATATAACAATAAGGTAACAGATAGAGCAACGAGATACGTCCGGAAAAACGATGCTTCAATTCAGTATATGGATAAAGCTTCACATTTATTGTACATAGTTAAAACCAGCAGATAATGCTGTAAACGTACTCATGAAGCGGAAGTAACCGCGAAATGCGTCAGGCCACGCCCCTTCCCCTTGGCGTTTTCCCTGTCCATGAGTACGTTTACAGCATTATCTGCTGGTTTTAACTATGTACAATAAATGTGAAGCTTTATCCATATACTGAATTGAAGCATCGTTTTTCCGGACGTATCTCGTTGCTCTATCTGTTACCTTAGGGTTTGGTAAACAGACTTGGCTGTAGCAAACAATGCCAGACAGCCATCGCAAGAGATAGAAAGATATTGTCTTGTATAAAGAGGGGAATGGAGAAAAATATTATTCTCCCTCTTTACAAAACACTGGTAAGGCCTCATTTGGAATATGCAGTGCAGTTTTGGAATCCCATATACAAAAGTGACATCTTGGAAATGGAAAGAGTTCAGAGAAGGGCAACTGAAATAATAAGGGGAATGGCGGGGCTCGACTATGCAGGTAGATTAGACAGGTCAGGGCTGTTTTAATTGGAGAAATGGCATTTTCATGTTCTTAGTGTGCTGGTTTTTAGTAAACTGTTTGCAGGCTTCTTTGCATCATCTTTAGGGATTGAATGCATCCTCTACATATGACACTGATCAACTTCTTTGGTCATCCATGGCAAGGTCTGTACTGAGTGGAACCTATCCTGTTAAACCCACTGTATGGTCTTGGCCACCATCCTGCAGCTCAGTTTCAGGGTGTTGCCAATTTTCTTATAGCCTAGGCCATCTTTTTGTAGAGTAACGTTTATTTTCTGATCCTCAGAGTTTTCTTTACCATAAAGGTGCCATTTTAAACTCCAGTGACCAGTATGAGAGGTTGAGAGAGATAACACCAAATTTAACACACAAAATCCCCATTCACATCTGAGACCTTGTAACATTAATGAGTCAAGTGACAATGGGGAGAGAAAATAGCTAATTGGACACAATTTGGACATTTTTTATTTAGGGATGTAATCACTTTTATTGCCAGTGATTTGTACATTAATGGCAAATTTACACTGTTACACAAGCTTCTTCACACTATATGAAAGTGTCGTATCTTCAGAATTATCACCATGAAAAGATACTGTATAATAAAATATTTTCAAAAATGTGAGAGATGGTACTCACTTTTGTAGGATACTGTACATATTTACAGAATAGATTTTTTAAAATTTTCAAAATGTTACGGTACAGAAACAGCCCAAGCAGGTAATGTTATTAGATTGTAATAGAAGATATAAAGCTGGAACTACTCACTTGTACTAAAGCCAATACGCCTGAATTCTTTCATATGTTTACTGAATTTATGTATCCATCATAGAAAAAGATTGTAATATACCCCTTTTATTCTGTTTGCACAAGTTAGAAAATGAACCAATTGTTAGAACATTGTTAAGTAATTTAGTATGATGGATAGCAAAATTATGCTGTAAGGTGTCTGCACACGCTATATTGCTAGAAACAGTCGGGGAGATACAATAAAAGTTCTTATCGTTTAAAATGGTGCTAATTTTGCCCCAACCAATCAGATCTTATTCAACATTTGAAAGCTAACATCTGATTGGTTGGGGCAAAATTTTTTATTTTTTATTATCATTTTTAATGATAAGAACTTTTATTGAATAACCCTGAGTGTTTTTTAAATTTGTCATACAGAAATTTACTTTTTCTGTCTATGTAATAAAGAAAGGTATATTTTAGCAATCTTCATGTGTCTCATTCAGGACTTCACATTTGCAAGAAAAGAATTCTTTCTGGGAGGTTTCCCTATTTACCTGTGAATGTTACAGAATCGGAAAAGATTTTGCACCTCTCTTCTATCATTCCTTTTGACTGCCCAGTGATGGTAAGTAACTGTAACTTTGCTCTTTTTACCATGAGGTACCTAGAGTATGTTCAGCTTAGTGTTCCTTTTCTGATTTGCTTTGTTTTCACCTTTTTGGATTTTATTTTAAAACAGAGTTTACAATGCAAAGTAAAAAAAAAAAAACTTTCTGTTGAAGTTATTCATGGTAATGTGTCATAACAAACTTGCTCATTAGGTTAATGAGCAACCAAGTGCTAATTTCTTTCCTTTGTGTGCTTGTTTCGCCTTTCCTTTTAGCTACAACTCTATTTGTCAGTCTGGGGGCAAAATATTGACTTAAAGGGTATCTCCAAACCCAAAATAATTTTTTTCTGTAGTGTGGGGCACCCCCCACCCCCACCCTAAACACCCTTCGTTTCCCTTGGCCTCTGCCTCTATTGCTCCTCCGTTCCCAGAAATAGCAAATGGGGCCGGACTGGCAGCCGCATCTGTGATTAGACTACAGAAAACTTCCGCCTACACTACAGAAAAGTAGAGCACGAGGGATCCGGATGGTGGGAGGGTGGGAGGACAAGGAAGTAGCAGGCACTGGATTACACACACAGGCTCCTACTCTTCACTTTTTTGGACTTTCCGAAGGCACCGCATGACAACCATGAGGAGCTGAGGAGAAAAATTAAACTCCTGGGTGACTTCTCAAATACTTTTAATTTACAGTAAGGGGTACATTATCCACTATATAAATCCTGCTGTAAAGATAAAAGTTGTAAGTGACTGGCTTTAAAACATATTTTGCTTGTTTCTATATTGTTATCATTAATTAAAGGGACTGTCCACCCCTCTTTTCAAAAATTAATATATTGTAGATTACCCCCGAAAACCTAGAGATCGTTTTATCCTAAAGCTTTAAATCAGCTCCCAGCCTGAGTTATTATACTTACATGCTCCTCGCTCCACTGCCGCTTCTGGGTTCCTCACTCAGTCTCCACTGTGGCTGCTCTGTTCTTTTTGTGTTCTTGAGCAGCCGCAGTGGAGACTGCTCCGGGAATGGCAGTCATTGATTGGCCGTGACGTCACTGTAACGGCCGACACTGACTGCCTTACCCGGAAGTTCAGAGCCACGGCGGTGGAGCGAGGAGGAGCATGTAAGTTTAATAGCTCAATGTGGGAGCGGATTTATAGCTTTAGGATAAAACGATCTCTAGGTTTTGGGGGGGTGTTCTAATATATATACATTTTTGAAGAAAGGGTTGGACATTCCCTTTAATATCTGTAAATATTATTATATTGGGTAAATATAGGTAATATTATATTAGGTAAATATGAGAATGCTTCAATTTATTTTTTCTTTATTTTCTTTCTCTTCTTGCAAAGTTTATATTTTGTTAATGCATCTATATCTAAATCTCCTATCTAGGTCCGGGCTCTTGGAGGTCTTTTGAAATTCTTAGACCGTAAAAGAATTGGAGTGCAGCTCGAAGACAGTAATGTCAGAGTTCCTATCCTCAGCCTCAAAAAATATGTCTTGTAAGTTTTGCAAAACTCTTACACTCTTAATATACTTGTTAACTGTTTGCAATAGTAATCAAATGCTGTTAGTGATAGGGGCTCACATAGAGTTTGTGTTTCTGCATTATTCTTCTTTATGTCTTAATTTATCAATTTTCAAGCATTTTCCAGTTTTAGTCAATAAGGCGCTGCTTGGCCCCTTCTGCAACTTCTGTTCTCAGGAAAGGCACAGAAGCTAAGCAGAAGACAGCTGAGGGAACGAGGGCTGTTAAGTAGATTTAGGGGCATATTTGAGTAGTTAGAATGTCAGATCTTCACACCACCAGCTATGTTATTTGGGGGGAAATAAATAAATAAATAATAAATAAATAAACAAATAAATAAATATATATATATATATATATATATATATATATATATAAATTTTCAATTTTCAACTACTCTATGGAGCTGATGCAATAAAAGGATGCAAATTATAATAATTTTAATCTGCAGAAACCAGTCAGATTAAGATTGCTTCAGATTAATATCTTGGACAATACTTGGCACCTCTTATAGCATCAGTCCCAGTGCCTGCTAAATATAAGGTTCTAAGGGGCTGATGCAATAATAATAATTTATAAAATTAAAGAATAGAGGAGTGATGTGGTAGCTGAAAACCTTAACATATCCCTCACCCACTGGGGATACACTTTGGCCCCCCCTATGAGGAATAAGACTAGACAATAGAAAAAATGTAAGGTTATTTTGTTAAAATGCACATACTGCAAAGTGACCAAAAGTGATTTCCATGATATGACTACAGAATGTAGTCTAGTCTAGACTCTAACACATAAATCAATTTTGGTCACTTTGCGCAATTTGTACTTTATATGTTATGAATTATTTTATGCATTTGATTAGTAAAAAAGGGGTATATATATTTATAAGTAGGAATACCATACACAGATACTTTTAAATGCTTGTTTAAATTTTGATCAGACAATGCGACATTCCAGGGACACCTCCCCTTCCTCAGGCAGAACAAACAGATATGATTAACCACCCGTGTTACTCTTTTTTTAAACATTTCCACAGGATATGACCTCACTTCCTTTTTGATTTATACATATAAAGTATACATGTTCCATTATTTATTCCAGTCATATATAAAAAATACATGTTCTCATTCCCCTTATTAATCCCTGTATTCTAAAAATTACATATCAGTGTCCATATTCTAACTTACATAACATGTTAGGCAATAATGAAATATTGATTTTAACTCCACGCATCCAGTTTTCAGGAATAAGAATAGATTATACTCCCTATTAAGACCATTAGGGTGCAATGTGTTTAGTCTTTTGATCCACATCGTTGAGAATGGCCACTCAATCACCACCTCTCCATGGTTTGGATATTTGTTCCAGTATCATAAATTTTAGCTGTTCAACAGTGTGGCCCTTCTCAAGAAACTGCTTAGAAACTGGCAATTTAATGTACTTTGTCCTAATGCTGTAACGATGTTGGGATATACAAATTGAGTCGTTTTCCCTTTATATAACATTTTACATGGACACCAAAGTGCGTATACCGTGTACTTGCTGTCATGTATATCGTGCTTTAATTGGGTATATCTTTTATGTCCCATTGAACACAGTGTGAGCATGTGTACATACCCTCACATTACCCAAGAACGTACTCCTATCACTCTTAGTTCTTTTATAAGTTATCCTCACTAGTGTAGTACATAGTGTATTTCCCCTTCTATACGGGATCAAGGGAGGTTCTAGAAATTCTTCTATGTCCTGGTACAATCTCTTAAGCATTGACTAGTTTTTATGGATTATCCCTCCTATCTTGTCACTGCTTACAAAATAGCCCATGACTAATGGTACACCATTGCCTCCTTTTTATTTAGCAGTTTGGGAAGTTTAGAATTTTAGAGTTTTTCATATAAGTGGTCACTTCATCCCTCTGATGAAGTGACCACTGTCACGAAATGCATCAGGGACAGGTTCCTGGAGTGAGTTTCCTCTCGTTGTTGGCCATGTAATAACAATAAAAGATTGCTTTGCACTAGGTTGAAGACTCGTCCCTATTATTTGCTACTTGAGACATTTTTTAATATAACCTTAAATTTTTTCTGTGAAGCAATAAAATGTCTAAAAGTTTACTTGCTCTATTAATCTGCTGCATCAAATGTTATCTAAGGGCAGAAACCCAGAAACAACAACCTTCTGTTTGTTTGCTGCAATTTAATAGCAAACGTTTGCACTTCCGATTGCATGAGCCCATAAATCGTTTGCATTTATTATTAAATAAATTAAATTATTACTGATATTTTCGGCATGTTCATACAGCATTGTAATTTATTATTAATTATTAAATCCAATAATAAAGTTTGGATTTGTTAAGCTCATAGCTCATTTTATGTCTTTAGAACAGACATTGTTGATATGGACCAAGATACCTATAGGTATGTATTATTTCAGCTGTGGATGAATCAAGCATAAAAGAAAGGACTTTGAGTGTTACTGTTAAAAAACACAACTCTCTTCTAGTGTTTTGCAGATATTTAAAAGTGAAGTTCATCCATCTGTCTATAAACTGACCTCAGGAGTAAAAGAAGGACTCAGTCTATATGGTAACACTTCTACTCTCTACAACTTTGCAACTGTACCTTCTTTAAAATAAAATTCACAAATTTTCCACGTCCATTTGCGATCTGCATCTTTATAATGAAATTCACGAGTACTATGTCCCACCATACGCGCTATGTTGTTACGATATGTCCGTTTTTGAAGCACATGTGATCAACGTTTTTTTGCAGTTTTTGACCACATCGCGCTTTACCGAATTCTAATACAAGTCAATAAGAGCGCAAATTAATCGCACAGCAGCACACATCTGTGCACATGCATGTGCTGTAGTGCGATTTTTATCGGAACATCCAGTTATTGACTGTGACTGCGTATTTCCAGTACCTGTTGTTGCGTGGTGTGTGCAGCAGGTGGAGAGCTCGGTGTTGGGTCAGAGGTGTTTGTTTGCCAAAGTGGTGAGCTTGTGGTGACACATACTGTCACAAAATGGTTCCCAGAAAAACTTTTGCTACAAAAGACTTAATTGTGAAAATTCAACATCATTCAGAGGTATAAAGACAATCAGTGGACTAGACAACTGTGGCTGGACATAGCAAAAGAACTGTTTGAAGAAGATTGTTTAATATATATACGGACAAGCAAAAGGATATACTTCAATATCTACTGTGTACATCTGTGACTGTATATGGCAAGGCAGTATTCAAAAGATTCAGCAGGAATACAGTTTTGCAGAATGTGACAAAGTTTATTCACTCAATATATACTGTATGTGTTGTTGTGCCAGAGGTTTGAAATATTGCCAATTATTTCGCTTTACACAGTGAAAGATCTAAAAAGGTTATTGCAGGTCTGTGAAATTTAACTATGAATGGGACCTTAATGCACAGATGGATACCAGTGTGTATCTGGTGCTGGAGATGTGTCAGACAAAAGAAGGGGGGGGGGTGTCTGCAAGATCCTTCAATACATAAAATAGATAGGATGGTGACTAATATAAAAAAACTAAACACCTAAAATAATGGGGGGAAAAGACACAGGTAAATGTTGGGAGTTGTAAGTTTAAAACATCTGGAGATCTGCTGGTTGCTTATCCCTGGTTTACAGTATTGTTTTTACAATAATACTGGAGTAATACCATTTGAATTTATTTTAACTTTTTTGTCTGAATGTTAAACCACTAAAATCTCCACGTGGTACAGTGTCCAAGTTTGGAAGTGACTGCCCAATAGAATCAGAAATAGTACTACTTACTTTGTACTACTTACTTTGTCTCTACTGCTTTGACAATTGTCTCTGCATAAGACAACTTTACCTCTATAGATGTGTGCAAAATTAAATTTACTTGCAAGAATTCCAAAAGAGCATTTTACTACCAGGTCGGGACCTGTCAGTGCTGCTTCAGAGGATCGCGCAAAAGGTAAGTTTTTTCTATCTTTGTTCCTGGCTCCACATGCAGTGATTGAAGAACGGAAGGTAAGGCATAGCTCCTTATCCTCCTGGTCTTCAATCAATGCATTAAAGTAATAGTTTACTTTTGCAGTGAACTGTTCATTTAAAGTTTGTGCACAAACCGGCAGGATAGTAAGCGCGCACACCTTAGAGGGAACAATGCCTCCCACCCCTTCAACACCCTATTACCTCACCTCTAACCTGTCCACCCCCCACTTTGTCCACATACCTACTCCTTTTTTTACTAATCCCAACCTACTGGTGTAAATACCTGTACAGCCAAAGTGAAACTGTGACAACCAACCATAAGTATGTCAGTAACAACAAAAAAATACATAAAAGTGGCATGTGATTGGACATGGTGATATATATGGATATATGGATATTCTGTGAAAATATTTATAAAATGCTCTTTCAAATATTTAGTCTGATTTTCAAGATAATGATTAGGAATTCTGTGAATTTGAATTTTTGGTGTGATGTGAATAATTACTGATTGCCACGAGGTGGCAGCACATACTAAAAAACTCAAATGAAAACTAGAAAGGGAAAGTTTAAGTATAAACTTTGAATTTGGCTTGAAAGACCGTATTTTGGAAGGGAATATGTGTGTTTGTGCTGCAGATTTTAAAACTCAATAATGCCAATGATGAGGACATTGTTGTTTTTTACTTTAAATATGGCTGTTACATGAATTAAAGGCAGGTCAGTTGGTGTGTGTACTCGTGTCAGGTTGGGGGATAAAAACTAACTTTTGATGATTGGTCAAAATGTGTTTTTTTTTACTATACTTACCCTTTAAATATGATTGCCACATGAATGAATGGGAACCTCAGTTGGTGTATTTATTTTTGACTATAGTTATCCTTTAAGTATGTCTGCCACAGTAATGGAAGGGTAGGTCATTAGTATGTACCTGGGTAAGGTTGGGGGTTAAAAAAAAAATTTGTTGATGATTAGTCAAAATTGCTTTTTTGACTATAGTTACCCTTTAAATATGGCTGCCATGAAAATGGAAGGGTAGATAGGCGTGTGTACCTGGATAAGGTTGGAAGTTAAAAAACAACCTTTTTGATGATTGGTCAAAATTCGTTTTTTTGATCTTAGTTACCCTTTAAGTATGGCTGCAACAGTAATGGACGGGTAGGTCAGTAGGTGTGTGTACCTAGGCCCCGTGGGGGGTTAAAAAAACATACTTTTTTTGCCCTTAGTTATTCTTTAAGTATGGCTGCCACAGTAATGGATAAGTAGATCAGTAGGTGTGTGTACCTGTGTCGGGTTGGGGGTTAAAAAAACAAACTTTTTTGGTCAAATTAGTTTTTTGACTTTAGTTACCCTTTAAGTATGGCTGCCACAGTAATGGATAAGTAGATCAGTAGGTGTGTGTACCTGAGTCTGGTTGAGGGGGTATGTCTTTTTTTGTATTTACAACCATAAAACTAACTTTTATTGAGGATATATCAAAATTACACCTGTAACGCTTCCGCAGATTCCTTAGCTAGACAACAGCACACTTCTGCTATATGCCTCGCACGTCTGTACCGAATTTCATGTCTCTAGCTCAAAAACTGTGGGAGGAGATACAGTCTAAAAAGCGGAAGAATAAAACGGAAGAAGAAATAGAAAGAACAGGAATTTGGCCTTTTCAAGCCAAATTAACTACAATTTGGGGTGAACATACAAAATCTCATAATTACGTTAAAAGAAGATAATATTGGCCATTGTTATTTGGGCATGTCTGATTTGGGGTTTTTGTTTGGGGTTTTCTATGACCCTGATTAGTGGTTTCTTACTTAGGAGAGTAATAGACATTATGACATTTAAATTGACTTCCATTGATTGCATATTTTTTTCAGTATAAAAATCATAATAAATTACTTGACAGAACAGCTCCATGGCTTCTCCCAGCCTGCGACCACAGGTAGCGCTGCAATTGAGGAAACTGGCCTGTTAATCTTCTATACTAGTCATAGATTAGGCTGATAGGTTGGTACATAAGGTACACTTCATGGCAGTATAAAGGTTAGGTCCCACTATATGTTCTGTTTTCTGTTTTGCAAATCGCAATGTAATTTAAAATATAATGGAAATCGCGAGAATCCGTTCTCACTGTATAATTTGCGGTCCGAATCTATGGTCCATTTTTTATCTGCATGCGTGCACGACTTTTATTCCATGTGCGTCAGAATCTCAATTTAATAATAATCTATGGGAACATAAAAAAAATGCACACATACGCAGACAAACTTATTTTTTGTGGGGTTTTTTGCGTTTTTTGTTTCCAGTGGATTTTCCAAAAACTGCACACACACACACACAAACAGACCAGAACACGGACAACATACATTCAGGGAGATTCAATAAAAGTTCTTATCGTTTAAAATGGTGCTAATTTTAACGATAAGAACTTTTATTGAATAACCCTGCTTGTCATAAATGCACTCAAAACAGACAGCAAAACGCAATGCACATCGTGGGATCTTGTCCTAAACGTTTTCTGTTGCAATGCTGCTAGTCCATTGTTATCGTTTTGTACTATTACAAAATCTAATTAGAAAAGAATACCAAGGTCTATTTAGTGGATAATGCTAATGTGGGGTATCTAGTGCTAATGGAGTGTCTCGGTACATTAAACATTGGCAACATTTTCAGAATATTCCACTCTAGCTTTGTGTTAATTTGTATACTGTATAAACACAGTGATACTGATGTTGTATTTGCATAGAACCTACTAACATGTATGTATTATTACTTTTAGGACTTTTAAATCGCTGTTGTTCCAAATGGGGTGAAAACACTATGAGGTTTGTAGGGGTTTTTATGTCTCTATTTTTGAATTAGGATTGGCTTTTGTTAAAAGTCTTGCTTTAGTTTCCAGAAGAATGAAGAATGATTTTCAGTTTTGTTATTTTCTTCCATGAAATAGGCTTTGGCTAAAACGACCCACCAATGCACAGCCTGAATTGACATCTCGTTTGGATGTGATTGAGTTCTTCGTTGCCCCAAGGAATCAAGAGACTGTTCAAAACCTCCAAAGCTGTTTGAAAAGTATTAAAAATATCCCGGTACTTCCAAGTCATTTTCTTTTGTCATCTTTAAAAATTTCTCTTTAACTATCGCTTGACTAAATGTGCAATTGGGTAGTTCAGGTTTAATGCTGTAATTTGGATGTTAGAATGAATTTAACAAACAAATAGCTGAAAGTCTTACTTTTTTTGTAGTAGATCCTTTCTGGAAATATTTCCACTACTTCTGTTTAGGGTGACTTGTCAAAAGTGGCATAATTAGAAATCAATAAGAATAGCTTAAACAGAAAAATACCGCTGCACAGCTAGACGATTTTATACTTGCAGAACTCCAGTTGTCTAGTGTGATCCAAACACAATCTGATCCCCAATTCATATTGTTTCATTTGTCTAAAATATCTTGAGTATCTTTTAAAGGGTATCTCCACTGATAAAAAAAAATTTGGGGATTCAGTTTTATTGAAGAACGGGAGGTAAAGAAGATTTCTTACCTCCCGTTCTTCAATAAAACCTGCAGGAGCCGGGAACAAAGGTAAGGAACTTACGTGATCGCTTGCCCCTCTGCTGTGCAGTCTGAATCCCAATTTTTTTTTACCAGTGGAGATACCCTTTAAATAAGACTTCTGAGCTTTTACCAGGGGTTGAAAATAAAAATCAATGAGTTTAGCTAAGTTTCCCCCCTAGAGAGCCCACACTCAAAACTATTGATCTACCCTCTGGTCTCATCGTTGTTACAAGAAATACAAGTTTTCTCTTAAATATTTCAGAGTGGTCTTCCTGTAGCTCTAGATAAGTCACATCATCATTCAACTGTTGATATGCTTCCTCCATGTATTGGACAGTATCCAGAAGTATCTCCGTCCCTCCCTTGTCTGTTGCCTTAACTGGTAAAGATTCATCTTTCATAATCTGTTCTAATGCCTCCTGTTTGTTTATATTTCTAAGGGCATTCTTATTGCATCCTCAACAGCTTGTTAATTGGAATGGGATGTGTCTATGACTAAGGGCTTCAGCCTGAAATGCGTTAGACCACCATGCTACCTGTTCTCTGGCTATGGCAGCATTTTTAAAGTGGTTTTGCAATAAAGAGATGCTGTTTTTTTTTGATTAAGCTATTGTACGAGCATGTGGGACAGCTATTGGCTGAGGGTGACCCAATTGGAGGTGGAGGACGGGAGCCACCATTTCCATTGTATAATTAGAAATCACCTGCCCCTTAAGCAAAACCAAAATGAGACCCCCTTCCTGCTTTATCTGCAGTGGTGGGGTCTGTATCTGTGGGAGGAAAATTACGAAGTAGCCCCCCCCCCCCCCACACACACAGAATTGCAGGGGCTGCTCCAATAGTAGTTGTGCCTCTATATCAACTGTAATAATATTTGCTTTAGCCTGTAACATATAAGTGTACAGGTTTTCCCAGAGTTGTTGATTGAATATGTGGCAATACACAGAAAACACGCAACCTTTTTCCCTTTTATCAAGGGTAATCCTATTCTAAATTATTTTAAAATAATGTGCATAAATCTGTAAGCATAAAACTCAAATTCAAAAATCATGAGTAGATCTAGAAGTCTCTTTATAAATAAAAAGCAAGTGAATTTCACTTGCCTCAGATATTTAAAGGGTCACTATACTCACTCAAACAACTTTACATTATTTGAAACTACAATTTGAAAGAAGTAAAACGGCGGTACTCACATATTTATCTGTGATGCTTTGTTATTAAATTATTAATGTTTAGTGAGTGTTCCTAATTACCCCCCACCCTCTCTTTCTCACTGCCTTCTTGTAGTGTCTGCGACACATATCATTTCTGCACAGCCTCACCATGGACACTGATCTGCTTACACATCTCCCCCTCCCTCTGGTTTCTTTTCTCTGTTGATTTTCTTAATTTTTGCAGAAAGTGTGCTGGCACACAGCCAAAGATGGACTTGGGGGCACATCCTATAATTTCAGCTTTTTTCCCTGTAAATGCTGTGATTTCAAATGATAATTTCTCAGAATCTACAGCTTATTTTTGACTAAAGATACCCTTTAAGTTGTTTTGCCCTCATTTTTATTTGTGGAAAAAATCAGTCCTTTGGTAAGTTTTTTGGCTTGGACTGTTGGGCTTTGCATTTTTCAAAACACAAATACATTAAAATCCATTTCTAGTGTGTATCACTAAGGGGTGGTAATCGCACCTTTTAATGTATCAGGAAGTGATTTCTGCGACTTAAAAGACACAACTGTTTGTTTCTGACCAATCGTATTGCAAGGACTTACAGAATTATGTAGTTTCTATTCTAATCCCCCATATGACATGTCAATGGTGTTATTTTACTATAAAATATCTGTCTTTATGATAAAGGTCACATCCCCACACTAAAATGTGTACTTAACGTCAGGACCCTTGAAACGCCAAGATCATTAAATTTACCTTTCTCCGCGCAGACACTAAAGCTATCTATTCCTTCAGCGCAGGTTCCCCCAGTTCTTGCATTTTCTGCAAGCTCAATGAGCTCTGTAAGCACAAAGCCACAGAGAGGCATGTTGGTCATGGCTGTGAAGATGATGTCACAGCCAATGACTTATGGCTAGAACCAGGAAGGAAGCTGGCACAAGTAGAAGACTTCAGTGGAGTGCATTGTGAAAACGGCTTGGTCAAAATGTTTTTAGTCAAATATATTTTTGCCTAATTGTACACTAATTGTAGGTTCTTGTTTATTCTGAATATATTTTGTTTCAGCTGATTTTAAAACGCATGACACTCTCAAATACCAAGGTAACTGACTGGCAAGTTCTGTATAAGGTAAGATCTTTGTTATACTGTATCTATACTTGTCCTTAACAATAAACAGACAATAAGGGATGAGTAAATTAAATAGTTGTTGTGTCTCCTCTCTTTCTGGAAATAAATTCAAATTGCTCGAATGCTGCTTTCAAAGAAATTAAGAAATATGTGTGAAAATAAATTGATTCCCAATAACCCTTTTCTCTGTCATATTGGCCTTTATCCAGACGGTTTACAGTGCGTCATGCATCGGAAGCACCTGCCGCTCTCTGCCTAGGACTATATCTTTGTTTTCTCACATCTCTTCAGAATTCAGCCATGACCTTGATTTCATCACAAGTATCTTAAGCAAAGTGGTTTGTCTTTTTTTCAATATTTAACATTGGTCTCATATTATATTTTCACTTTGCAATTTACATTATGGCCGTAACACTGATTTCAAACCATGACCTGGAAACATTTAGGGAACATCAGAATATAAAAACCGCCACTGCATAATCGTTACAATGTTGGATTGGTATAACATTGGTTCAGTGTATGGCCAGCATAAGGAAAGCCATACAAGGAAAACCTGTAAGAAACTTGACCAATCAAGGTTCAATCAAATTTTACACCAAATATTGAACACTTTTATTTGCTAAAATACAAAAAACAATCAATGGAAGCGATAGGTTTAAAGAATAGAACACGTTGATCAATTGAAATGAAAAATTGCCTCATGTATGGCGGCATTTATTAAAAGGTGCAAAGGGAAATTGTCACAACATACAGTATCACTTACACTTTACAGCTACATGTAAAGAATTAGATTTTAGTGCCATAACTATAAAGATAATGTGAGATCATTAGTCTTCTTTACCCATATCTCATTTAGAGAAAGAGAGTTAGCTATCTGGCCATTAAAGTTATTTCATGTATATATGGGCATCTTTGAAGTAAAGGGGAATAATTGTTGCTTTTTGGAGATAATGCTGTGGCAATTTAAGCAACCATAACCATAATCTTTCAGAACACATAGTTCCCTTTTCAGAGTCTTTCTATTTATTTAGTTGCATGTGCAACAGTTTCAGTTTACATTACTCTTGTACTACAAATCAATAAAAATCTATTCTATCCTACTCAGTGACTGTTTTACCATTTGGGCAAGCAGGGCTATGTCCCAGGGCTCCGACTCCAAAGGCATCCCCAAACCATAGGCTTAAAATGGTTGAGGGTTGTAAGGGGCCCTTAATACTGAGTTTACTCTGTTGACTCAATTCTCAAAGCTGCAGTCCAATGATGTGTGTGTTTTATTCTTCATTTACCTTATTCTTTTTGTACTTTGTTTTTCTCCAATCATATTTTCTCCTACTATCTATTTAAAAATATTGCTGTATTTTTTCAATTAGGTGAATTTTGAAGAGAGTCTCGCAGAGAAACGTTTCTGTATTAGGCCCTTTGTAGATGCTGATGTAGATGAGAGTAGGTGATTGTTATAGCTTTCCACTTCACATTCCTTTAAATAGATTTAGTTCTTATATTTTGGTCAAATATACGTCAGTAATTCAAAATGCTTAACTGCTCCTTTGGCTAAAGTTAAGTATTTTAAGCAGTTTGTGTAAGATTTAGGTTTTGAGTACCAGTAATGGGAAAATTTTATGTGGTAGTTTCCCTTACAGTGGATGAAACAAATATAAATATCACTGATCTAAGGTACCGGGATCACTTGTAGGATATGTTGTGTAAATAATGATATTTAGGGCTAGGCCACACTAGCGCGTTTTTCGCTCGTACGCATTTTGCGTTCGTGCCTGCAATTTTCGCTAACATGGAAATCGCGGGAATGCGAATGCCCTGCGATTTCCGATGCGCATGCGATTGCGTGTCCGTTCGCGTTTTGCGGCGAGCATTTTTCACGCAATCGCTTGCATTTTCGCTTTAAAGATAGCTAAAGCGCTAGCGCAAATGCGAAAATAATGCGCGCTAACGCACTGATACGCTTGGTGCGTTGTAGTGTGGCCTCGCCCTAAGTCGGCTTCTTTAGGATTGGATTGTGATTCTTCTTAAAAAAAGGTACATAGCCGATCTCAGTTGTTGTGCATTATGCACAACCCCCACTGTCTAGAAGTGAAAAAATCAATATTTAGAAATTGTACTGACACACTCAGACTTGTGAATAATGGGAAAAGTGTTTTTTTTCGCTCATAAGCAAATTACCTATGTGGGATGAACAAAATACATATGGCAAATGATATATGATATATGGCAAATGATAGGTAATGAATTTAAGAATGGACATTTGTCAGTGTATTTTAGTATTTGCATATTCAGCATGTGCTAGCAGTCTAATGTTTTGCATAGATCTAAATAAGCGTTGCTAAAAATATAGTAATAATCAAAAAGAAAATCGTAATAAGCACATAAATCCGCACTATGAATCCGCACTGTGTTTAATAAAGGTGAGGTGTTGCTATGAAGAATTAAACTGTATTGGATGATATGGGTCTTGTTTTTGTAAACCACTATGTCTACCATTGTGAGGGTGGAGTTTTCCTTTGAGGTGGCAATACATGATTTACTGATGATAACAATGATATACCGGCATATAACAATACAAATTTACCTCCATGTCTGAAAATGAATCCGTTTTGTTGGTCTAATTTCATCTGTGACCACCGTACACATTATGATTATCATACTAAACAGAGTAGAATACAGCATGTATGTATATATATATATATATATATATATATATATATATATACATACAGTAGTCATGTAATATGTGGAGTATGGGGTATTTAGGTGAGAAAAATTTGCAATCTTTTATGCTTTTATTATATGTTAAATAGATACTGATTTGTGCCACAAAAACGATGATTACTGAGTCACAAACACATAAGAGTGCTATAGGTGGGTACTTTTGAGGGGACATCTGTTGTCTCTTATTTTTTTGTAATATAATCTAGAACAAATACCTGAAGTCTCTCTGAAATATGGGTCATGTCACTGGCCATATAAATGTTCCTTTTTCTCTTGCCAGTCGCAACATCTGATAGAGGTATTAGAGGAACAAGCAATTGCAGTAGGGTAAAAGGTACCAGTCCTCGGTGCTGGATTGTTGTCTTAATTTCTGTAAACAAATATTTTAAAGGATAAGTTCACTGTAAAAAAAAGTTTATAAAATATTGCAAATTTTTCTCAACTAAATACCCCATAAACTATATATATACACTACACTACAGGCACTGGATTTCTCTAAAGGATTCTATACATGTGACAATAGGACTGTATTCTACTCTGTTTAGCATGTATTGCCACCTCAAAGCAAAACTCCACCCTCACAATGGTAGACATAGTGGTTTATAAAAATAAGACCCATATCATCCATAACATGTTTAATTCTTCATATCAACACCTCACCTTTATTAAACACAGTGTGGATTCATAGTGCGGATTTATGTTTTTGTTACAACTGTACAAGCACCTGCGGCGCAATGACGTCACGCGCGCAAGTGTCCATTCACACGCTGAGGTCGCGTGTCCGTGAGAACACGGACAGTGCTTTTTGGGACTTCAGAAGAAGGAGAACAGGGAACTCATGGAGGGGCAGAGCTAAGCAGACAAGAATGCAGATCCAAGATGTCGGCTAGTTTACATCAGCACAAGTAGGCTCAGGAGGGAGCTAGAAAAAAAAGGGAGGGGGGAATGATTAGTTAAAGAGCATCTATAGTGAAAAAAACACATAGCCCCTTTGCAAAGTTAAATTCATGTAGTCTGTGCTGCCTTAATCCTATCTCTTGTCAGTGACTCTGTTTAACCATGGTGTCAGATCTGTGTGCAGCACTCCCCCCTTCCCCCCTCTCCTCTGTTACCTCTTCCATGTCTCAACTCTGGCTAACCGACAAGCTTATCATGTGCAGTAGGAGTTAAAAGTTCAACATCCTGAAAAACACACCCACGCACAGTGACCAATAGAAAGCAAGCTGTCCTGGAGACACGGAAGAAGGAGCTCCGTACAGTTTACGATCTCTCACTTTGTGACCCATCATCAATCAGTGAAAGCTATTAGGAAGGGTGGGGTCAAGTACAGCCTTAGATCTGCCATCAAAGCTACCTCTCTCCCCCTGCTAATGCTCTTATCTCTATGTTTATTACAGAGCAGGGAGGGGGGATCACGTCACAGGGATTTGATTGACAGTTCAAGTAGGAGTATTAACTGGTGTATCTCAGGACAGAGTGTGAATCTGAAAAAAGTGAAGACACTCTGGGGGTTGTAGGAAATTATAGAACACACAGAAAGAAAGAAAAAAAAGTTAATTTTCCCCACTATAGATGCCCTTTAAAGCTGCTGCTTCCAATTACACTTGTTTTTACAAGTTATCCTTTAGGTTTAATTCTTTGATAAGTAGGCATAGCCTGTTAAGTGGTATGGATGTAATGTAACAAAAAAACATATTGCCTAATGTTGTCCATTATTTTATTTTCTGTTTTAACAGAGAAACGTAAGCTAAGGGGGCTGCCTGACTTTCTTACTGAAGTAGCAAGAAAAGAGATGGAGTCTCTGGGTAGTCAGATACCATCTTGCAGTGTAATTTATATTCCTGTGGTGAGAAATGGTAGAAAGTTTTATTTAATATAGTATTCACCTCTTTGTCACCTAGAAGCTATAACATTTATAGAGGTCACAAATCAACAACACTTTGAATGTATGTGTCATAGATACATGATAAAATGTGCATTTGTACTTTTACTTACTGTATTTAAAGTACTAATATATATTCTGAAAATAATCCCCAAATACAATTGTTGTCTTGCGTTATATGATCTGCTTAATACAGGGCAATATGTTATCTTTCTGTGCAAGTGAGCAGATTTACAGAATAGATCCTGGCCATCACCTCCACTTAGTTACAACATACCATGTTGTATTGATCATTTTAGAAATGTAGGTCTTGGCCTCTCTAAAAGAGGCAAAAGTATTAAAAGTTCTATGTAATAGGCACTTTGATTTGTAATAGAAAGTTTTATTATTTTTTTACTAGCAAATATGTTCACATATATAAGGGCATATCCACCCTCAAGTCAATATTTTATATGTAATGTTAAACAGCCACCCAAATCCAATTTTGTTATACTTACCTAATGTAAAGACACTCCTAAAAGGACTTTCTCTGACCCCAATCCCTCGCCAGCAGATTTAGCCTCCTCTGCTGCTGTTGCAAGCTGGTTACGAGCGTGCACACTAGCTGAAGAATCTGCTTCAATAATGACATCTGCCATTTTCCATGACATCACCTTTGACTGGTGGCTGATGACTGAGTTATATATATATATATATATATATATATATATATATATATATATATATATATACCAAGTGCAAAGGTAAAGGTGGCACAAACCGCTAGTGCTTATCATAGTATATAGATAAGGGAAGGGTAGAAATGAAAGCACTCCTGGGTCTTGAATATAAATCTTGTTTATTGGGTTAGAACGCCAACATCAACGCGTCTCGGCCGCCATCTTGGCCATAATCAGGATCCTGATGACGGCAAGATGGCGGCCGAAATGCGTTAATGTTGGCATTCTAACCCAATAAACAAGATTTATATTCATATATATATATATAGAGAGAGAGAAAGAGAGAGAATTTGATTTGAGGGTGGACATGCCCTTTAAAGTTTAGTAATATATATTTTATCTAGTGTCTCTCCCACACCTTTTATTTTCCTAAGATTGGATTTCTTCTTTCTATCCCACAACTCCCGTTCATGCAAGATGAGAGTGACTTTGAAATTGCTGGCTTGGAATTTATGGTAAGTAACTTAATAAATATTTTTTTTTAGGAAGTTACATTTCTAAACCAAAGTAATAAAACTATTTCCTTTTAGAATAGTACATAAATATTAAAGGGGAATTATACCCTCCAACCCCCCCCCCCCCAATTGAAGTACCCAGGAGATGATGACATAGTATTTTAGGTTTACCCCATGTCAGAACCGATTTAAGTCTGGGTGCCCCTAGGCAGAACATTACACATATACGTTTGAAACTAAACTATGTGTAGGTGTCCATTTTGGTATTTTACATGTACCATGCTGGCTATTGCCAGTCATGATTCTTTGTTGGGCTGTCATTGTTTTGTTTAAGATTTAGTATAATATCTACAATTCTACTCACTGGATCCTTTCTGTTAACAAAAATTAAATGTTACCAAAACTATTCCACAATTCTGTAATTTGACTTGTCTTGGTTATTCATAGATCAACAGAACTTAAAAACTATAAATATTTTATTTTTTTGGTTATATCTGCAATAGTTTTTATTAGAAGGTAGAATCCACTACAGAAGTGCCCAGACTAGAGAATTGGATTCCTTATTTGGAGACCTTCACTGTGAGATCAGAGGTAAGAGATATTTGGATTAGGTGTGTACATCAGAGCTGGCCAAACGCTTTGAACGTAGTGCTGATTGCTGTAAGGCTGGGTAAACGCAGATATTTCAGGCTGTCCGGCCTATATTTCTTGTTTGGCCTGAATCTGTTGTGGGCTGCACGGTCGGTTGTGGCTAACTATCAGCCATGGCTACTTTTGTTGTGACTGACACTGATTTGTCCCTGTCAAAAGTGGCTAGCGGTCAGCCGGGATTAATACCTAGCCCGAACATTTCTGGTTTGGAATAAGAGTCAACTGCTTTTGTAAAATGAGATAATCTGCAACATTTCAGCATAAGTTAAAAGTACAAGATGGCAACTGTTATACTGTTTCCTACTTAGATACAGCACTTTATAGATACAGCACAAGAATTAATGGTAGGATAACTTGCTGTAAAAAAATATGAAAACAAAGGATTAAAATATTTTCAAATATTTAATTATATAAAAATATTTAGTTATGATTCACATTTAAGAAATAATGAATGCTGTATAGATTTATAAATGCTTTTCTAAGAACTCTATTGCTTATTGTATGTTTTTTAAATCCAATAAGAAGTAATGGAGCTGTCCATTGACCGCTAATTATCCTCTTCACAGATCAGGAGACCATGATTATGCACCAGCTACAGACTTTGATCTTAGAGAGATCAGTAGCATTACACAAAGTCACTGACTATGTAGGACAACTGGATGCCCTCCTTGCAATGGCAGTTGTCGCTCAAGAAAATGGGTACATTCGCCCCAGATACACCATCACCAACACTATTAGCATTAAGGAAGGAAGGTGAGAATAATCTATACAGTAAAGGTTTTTTGTATGTACTGTGTTATTTCAACTCCAGGAATAATCTTAAGCAGACCATACACAGGTTCATTATTTTTGATCAATTCAATCATTTCGATTCAAGTTCTAATGATGTGCAATTGCTGCAGGTGGACCTAGGTAGATTGTCAGAATAGGCTCCAAAGTGTCAGATGAGATTCAGTGTTGACAAATTTAAGGTGATTGATATGGGGTTTAATAATCCTATACTTTAAATGGCTCAGCGCTAAGTGAATCTCTGTTGGAAAAATTTATAGTATATAAAGAGAGGTATAGAATTATGGGGAAAAAATAAATAAAAAAATATTATTCACTTTACAAAGCACTGGAATGGCCTCATTTGGAATATGCGAAATAATTTTGTAATCCTCTATATAAAAGGGACATCTAGAAAGAGTTCAAGAAAGAACAACTAAATTAATATGAGGAATGGAAGGGCTTTTTACACTGAAAAAGCAGCACTTACGTGGGGATATGATCACTTTATACAAAGTGTGTGTCCACCCTTAAAACAAAAAAATGGTCAATTGTCATTTTTCCTATCCCCCAACTGATATATTTAGCACAATATTAGATGTATAACTAGCCAGATATGTCATAATTATTGCCTCTGTTCTGGCATAGTAGGGTTCAGGGGTAGGCTAAAAAGGTTGAACTACATGGTTACCGTATATACTCGAGTATAAACAGAGTTTTTCAGGCTAAAAAAATTGCCTGAAAATTGTCTCGGTTTATACTTGAGTCAAACACTTACCTGCTCCGGCGGCCGCTCGCTCCGCATCCTCTGTTGGCTGACGTCACTTCCCGGCGCCGAGTAGTGACATCAGCCACCAGAGGAATGTGGAGCACGCAGCTGAGGAAGCAGAGCAGAGGATTCAGAGCAGGGGAACCGGAGCAGGTAGGAGATGTCAACATGAACAATGTGGTGACTCTCAGAGGGAGGGGAAAGTGGTAGAGGAGCAGGCAGAGGAAGCAGAGCAGGGGAACTGGATCAGGTAGGAAAAGTCAAACGGAGCAGGCTGAGGAAGCAGAGCAGAGGATCCAGAGCAGGGGAACCGTAACAGGTAGGAGAAGTCAACCAGAGCAGGCCGAGGAAGCAGAGCAGAAGATCCAGAGCAGGGGAACCGGAGCAGGGGATGTCTGCCATTTAAAGGGCAACTAAAGCCTCAAAACAATACAGAATCAGAAGGAGGATGGTATCTATTGTTACCTTCTGATTCTGTATTGTTTTGAGGCTTTAGTTGCCCTTCAAATGGACAGCAAATTTCCCATACAGTAGTCCCATACAGTAATAGCAATACTGGATTTGGCTATTACTGTATGGGAATTCTGCTGTCCATTTAAAGGGCAACTAAAGCCTCAAAACAATACAGTATCAGAAGGCAGTAGTGGTCATATTTTCTACCCTTAGTTTATACTTGAGTCAATCATTTTTAGTCCTTTTTAAAGGTAAAAATAGGTACCTCTTTTTATACTCGGGTCGGTTTATACTCGAGTATATACGGTATATGTTTTTTTTTTTTTAAATACTGTGGTAGAATGCTCTTCGATCTACACAAGAATAACCAAGCAAGATGGTGAATTTCTATTGGGAAGTATCACTCAGATGCCCCATTTTGCAGTCTTTTTACAATGTTTGGGCTGCTTTTGATCATCTTTATTTTACAGTCTTTCTTCCTGCTCTGTCCAACCTCTTCCTTCTCTTACAGACATCCCCTTATGGTGTTTTGCTCTGGAACACTTGTTCCTAATTCAACTGACAGTAAAGAGAAAGAGAATAGAATAAAGATTATAACTGGCCCGAACTCATGTGGGAAAAGTGTGTATCTAAAACAGGTAAGAACATGTAAAAACTATTAAAAATAGAACAACAAAAAGTTTCTTTGCAAACATATTATTTTACACAACAATGGTATGTATTGTAACTTAGGTTGACACCTTCAAGATAAAGAAATAGGCTAATGGAACCATGAATGTTGGGTAAATTTGGGACAGAAGTGGCATCTTTCTAAAACAATATTGTTTGTATTTCCAGTATGTACTCTGAAGGCTGCTAATCAGAATTCTGATATATTTGCCTAGGACTAGTGCAGTGCTCACACAATTGTGCTACATCGATCTTCTAAACAAAACATGTTCATAACAGATGTTACCTATTTCAATAGATACTTTTTGAATAGACATTGTGTGTACTCAATATGGAAATAACTATGTACTATACATTGCATCCAGAAAGTATTCAGAGCTCATCACTTTTCCCACATTTTATTATGTTAACAGCCTTATTCCAAAATGAATTAAAATCCTTTTCCCCTCAGAATTCTACACACAACACCCCATAATGACAATGTAAAAAAAGTTTACTTGAAGTGTTGGCAAATTAATTAAATATAAAAAACTGAGAAATTACGTGTTCATAAGTATACACTACCTTTGCCATGAATCTGAAAGTTGAGCTCAGGTGCATTCTGTTTCCCCTGATCATCCATGAGTTAATTCTGCAACTGTGGTAAATTCAATTGATTGGACATGATTTGGAAAGGCACACACTTCTCTATGTATGAAACCAAGCATGAGTGTCAAAGGAATTGTCTGAAGAAAAAATTCTACTGCTTTGAAAGTCCCAATGAGCACATTATGCAGTTTTTCATATTTGAACACCGTGAGCACTTAAGGCATAGCACTTTGTTATGCTTTAAATGTTTTTAAAATATTTCTCCACACGGTTGCAAGCTAAATTAATGTTATTAAAAATGATATTAAAAACTGCATTCCTTGATTAAACTAGCTCAGTCAGGGATTGTAATTCACTGCCATTCTACCATAACACATTGCTATTTATGCCTTTCTATCTAACAACTGCATATGACCAACCAAGCAGACTACTATTAGTTAGTTATGTTACAAATATGATGAGTTTTTTTCTCCCTCTTTCCAGTGCCCTGACCAAATTTGTTGTTTAAAGGAATTGTACACTGAAAAAAAAAAATTGCTCATTTCAATCTATAAGGGAACACATGTAAGCAGCACTTACTCTCATGTGTTTGTGTTGCTACATGACTTCAATCCAGTACTTGTTTTGCTCAAGCTCAGTCCCCCAGCCCCCTGCCAGACTATCTGACTCTCTGTGAGGGCAAGAATGCTCAGTAATCCCAATGAGGCAGAACTGGGAGAGGGAATTTCTCACCATGCAATTCACGTGCCAACTGTCACAATTCCAGCTACAGCAAAACTATACATTACAGAAGAGTTTATGATACTAAGGCACTTGATTGACAGTTGATTGACAGTTTTATGTTACAGATTTGGCTTCTGGTATTGCCCAAGGGAGACCACAGGGACATCGGGTTGTTGGCTACCCTTGACTTATTTTAGTGATTTTCGAGACTCCTGTTCTGGACTTATTTAGCTACATCTAGTCTCCCCTTATGTTTTTCTTTATACCGGTTATGGGTATTCTTATTTGGAGGGATTTAGGAGATATGCTACTAGGGGTGGTTTTCTGGTTTTCTGGGTGGTTTAAGAAGCTACAGTATTGCTTGATCGTGTGTTCACAATAAATCGTGTTATACTGCATTTACCCATGTGATTTTTCCAGTTTTGGAGGACTGTGTGGGAACTTGTGCTCTGTTTGTTTTTTGGAAATATATTTTCCCGTGTGCAGCGCTGGTCTACGGTGTCATCACTGGTTATTAATTATAGCTGTGTGCCTCTCCTATTCCATATAATTATCTTCTGGTAAAATGGGGAGTGGCAGCCACAAGTTCTTGTTAAAGTAGAACTGATATGTGTGTTTTGTTTTTTTTCTTTTAAATATTACATAATTTCCTTTCAGAAATATATACCTATATATGTTATTGCTACACGTGGAAGGTGTCTATATTTTGCTTATAAATTGTGTCCATGTTTTTGGTGGGTGTCTTGCTAAACTTTAGACTTATCTGTGGCTTAAGTTTTAAAAGTTTTAAGGTAACTATAAAACTGCCTTTTATCATGATGGCCATATGAATCTTTTTAGCATGTGCATCATATTTGACACTTTCGCCAATGAATCATGATTTACAAACTTTATACTATACAGTAAAAGGGACATCTACTGGTTAATGTAAAGATTACAAATTTTAAACAGTAAGAAATTTAAGGGACAACTATAAGGCTCCAAAAGTGTTTGACACGTGTGTATTAGCTGATCTTGTGGATGGAACGTCAATAAGGAAGGTTGGGTTATACCCATAATTTGCAAAGAATGGTAAACACTTAATGGAGGAATGAATTGCATTATTGTAAGCAAACTCTGCCAGAGGTAAAAGAGAAGACCAATCCTCCTGGGAGGCGTAAAATATTGCTCAAGTGTTTGGTTAGTCCTTTCTGTCTGCCCTTTGGACTGTGAGTAAATTTTGAGGTGAATTGTACCCCTTTATCTGAAACAATATCGTCGGGGACCCCATGAAAACGAACAATGTCCTTGATAAATACCTTGGATTTAGGAAGTTCCACAACAAAATCCATGCTAAGCATGCTCGGCTAGGGATAGGCAAGGGGCACAATTTTAAATCTAGCACAGGTTACCCAGGAGGCAATAAACCTATTACAGTCTTTAGAAACTCGTAATGAGAAACTCGCTGATTTAGGAACAAATAGTTTATCCTTAAGATAAATGAAACCATCTTGAGATGAGTTGAGGGAAATTGAAAGAGGACCGGACGGAAGCTTCCTTGATTTGGACAGGATCGTATCAGATGTTTTCAGAGAATTGTCTGGAAAGGGCGTCGGCCTTGCCATTCTTAGAGCCTGGGCGGATATTTGTCATGCAATAAATTGGTGAAAGCTGCTTCATTTTCCTTCCCTTTAAGGTGGCCGTACATACGAACGATAATGGCTAAATCCCATCACGGAACAACGGGATTTACCTATTATCGCTCTTGTGTAGGGGATATTCCCGACTGATCGGAGTGCCGATGAACAACCATAGTCGGCACTCCGAACAATCGGGAATGACGGAAAATTTCCGTTGGCCGTCATCGGCTCCTTTTACTTTAAGTAGAAGGAATAGATACCAATAATATCGGTCGGCACACATGCAGTGGGATCGCATGTGTATGGCCAGCTTACTTCTGTTTTTAACCCAGTATTTGCCAAGCATTTTAGTAAGCAGGAAGGAGTCATTGGGAGGGCTTGCTGTAAAACACTACACCGGCTTGCTTTTCGTGAATTTGATTGATTGCTCAAGCAGGAGTGGTGTATTGAAATCTTGACTTCTTTAAACTCATATATCTTGGGACAGAGGAGGAAACTGGGGTTGGGGGTAATTATAGAACACATAGAAAGAAAAAATAATTTTCCCGCAATAGATGTCCTTTAAGCAAATAAAGATGTTGTGCACCATTTTTTTAAAAAAATAAATGACCTAGAATTTGATTCTAATCAGAAAGTACCGTAATTAAGACTAACTAATCCTCGGAAGTCTAGAATAGACTAATAACTCACTATAAATGAAAAATGCCATAAAATCTCTTGATTGTAAGTTTTAAATCCACAGCATCATGACATGGACAAGAATGGCCTGAATCTGTCCTGCAGCTAATGGATTATTTTTGTATCAGTTGTTATTACAAGCACCAATATCCCCACAAGTCATTTTGAAATTCATGTTTAAAATGACTAACTTTAAAAGGATTTTGTGAAACAAGTTCCAGAATGAATCCTTCATGCAGAATAGATCTACCATTGTACACTGTTTTACATGTCTAAGGATATGAATTATTCAATTTGCTCTGGGTTTTTATTCTGCTCGAATAGGTAAATGTTCTGGAAGTAAAATGGATTCTAGTCTTTCGAAAAAGATAAGGCTACTTTATAGTCAAAAGTCTAAATTCTCCCCTTATTCCTATCTGTAATATACATATCATAAAACTGCCATTTTTCCTGCTTCTTATAGTCCACTTTGGCTGGTGACATTATCCATTTTCAATTGTATTTGGCTCGAGTTAATTAAGACTTGGCAAGTTAGAATGGGTTATCAGCCAGACAGGATCCTGGTATAAAGAGGAGGAGAAGCACCATTTACAGCAACTTTTTGGTAAATTGTAGTTTTTTTTTTCAAGCAATGTAAAATGCAGCATGTCTGGTTCTCAATTAAAGGGGAACTGTGGTCTCCAAACAAGTTAAGTTTATGAAAGGCCAGTTTCCTACCTTTAAAACGAGCTATCAACCACCTCTCTACGTGCTCCACAGCCCAAGATATACAGAAATGACTGACCAGAAAGTTAATGGGCAGGAGGCTGAAATGTGACATTCCTGAGGCTTCTCCTGCACAGTGCCGCTAGCAAGCACAGCCTCAGACTCCCTCAGTGTGTGAGGGAGACAGGAAGTCCCTCCTCCTCTCTGCTGTGTGAAGTCCTGACAGAGAAGGTAAGGGAATCTACAGCCCTTCTCTTTCACTGTGTGAAAACAGCCTTTTCAGGCAGTTCTCACTCTGCCTGAAAAGGCTGATTCCACTGAGTTTTCTGTAGGGGGGTCTGAATAACCCATGGCACCCGCGAGTGGGCAGGGCTTAGACACCCGCAAATGGGTGGGGCTTAGGAAACTGTGAGTGGGCGAGGCTTAGACACCCGTGGGTGGGGAGGGCCTGGGCAACCACATGTGGGCGTGGCCACATGGGGCTGTAAGATAATGGGCCATGGGGGGTCTGCAACTGAAGGGACCATGGGGTCCATGAGTGGGAGGGACCAGGGGGGCTGCAAAGGGGAGGAGGAGACACAGGACAGATTCAGAGCAGGAAGTGCAGGGGACCTGGTAATGCTGCTGCCATATCACACACAAAAATGTAAATATCTTCAAAACTATGCAAAATAAACAATGGAAATAAATTCTCAGGGGAGCAATTCCTATCAATTTACCTCAGGTCATTTTTGGACCACAGTTACTTTTGGCTTTTCTCATTCATCTCGTCTGTGGGCTGTCATTGTGTTTTACCATGTACACACAACGTCATTTTTTAGGGTGGCAGTAACAGCAGAGGATACTTTTCTCAGTTTATGGTTAATAATTCAAAAATGTCTTATTCATGCATCATATGAAATGATGCCTAGACATCCCAAGAAATATGCAAATAGAATGTCATTTCACCTGAGAATGAAATGTACCTAAATATTTTCTGTGCCATTGTTATTAATTTTTACACAATCTCTTACTGCTGCTTCTAGCACTTATCCCTGTTCCATGTATATCAGTATATCAGTTTACACCATTTTACACCTGTTTGATGCACCCTATTATTCTCATAATATGTATCAAATGTATTCATTTTTCAGGTTGGCCTTATAGTGTTTATGGCAATGATTGGAAGTTATGTTCCAGCTGCAGATGCTGAAATTGGTCCAATTGATGGCATCTTTACACGTATTCAGACTCTTGAGTCCGTGTCCCTTGGTTTATCTACCTTCATGATTGATCTAAACCAGGTACATAGTGAGCAATTCAAGATGAGTTGGTTATTTCTTATTGGTTTATTGAATTTTTATTAATAATGCACTTTAAATTACGGTAAGTATTACTGCAATTCCCTGTAGAAATATATCACTAATATGCAGTCTCCTAATTCCACATGTCCTTTCTAGGTGTCAAGGGCCATTAATAATGCTACCGAAAAGTCACTTGTTTTAATTGATGAATTTGGTAAAGGTACAAACACGGTAAGAAAACACTGCTCTACAGACACAAATGCAGGTAGAACAAGAACTAATTGCTTTTATCCAGACACATTTCATTGATTTTATTGGAAGAGAATATTCTGGTTTATTAATACTTTGTGCAGGTAGCTTCTTACTGCTTCATTTAATATATTCCATCTGTTGATTTTATTTATAGAATACACAAGATATCCTTCAAATTATAACCCTAGAAAGGCATTTAGCTTTGTATTTAGTCTTAATTGATACATTGTACACTTAGACTTCCACCATAACAAAGAGGTGGATTGTGGGAGCTGACTCCTAGAACCTACAGATTAATTTCATAAATCAAACAACAGCCACAGTAAAAAGGGGAAAGATGTGACATAGCTTGTTGTAATGTGCTCTATCTATTGGGATGTTATGAAATTAACCTTTGAGTACTAGGGGTCAGCTCCCATAATCCATCTCTTTGTTCCCTTTTAAGTCTGCTGCTCATTTCTGGGTTGGCATGTGGACATTTCTGCCAATAGAGTTGCCAAAGATAAGAAGAGACCCTTGCTTCTAGTATAATGGATACTAAACGATTGTATCTCCTTTATTTATTATTACTGCCCAGCCGGTAATAGACATGTAAAAATACTGGTCTACCCTCAGTAGATGCGAGATGGACATGTAAAAATACTGGTCTATTTTTAGTAGATGCGAGATGTTTTATGTACCTTGCAAATAGGTGTTGCCAGTGATTGTGCTTCCCCAGGGATAAGGGTTATAGTGCCTCATAGTGCAGGCACCATTCACTATAAGTCCAGCCCTGCAGCAAGGAGTTAAATTTGATACACTTTTCCATTAATTTGCATTAACTTTTTCAGGTGGATGGTCTCTCCTTATTAGCTGCTATTCTTAGGCACTGGGTACATAAAGGATTTTGCTGCCCTCATGTGTTGGTTGCCACAAACTTCCATAGCCTTGTAAAGTTGAAAATACTTCCTGAAAGCCCACTATTACATTATCAGGTAAAATTGAAGTTCTAAAAGGTATAAAATTTTCCCAGAAAACAAATCAACAGCCAACAACTAAGGATGAGCAAACTTTAACAGAGCTAAACACCACTGAATTAAAACAGGTAAAGGTGGAGCTAAGGCATAGTTTGAAGAATTAAATTTTTTTTTAAATCATCTCTTACACACAACCTTACTCTAGAGTTTTATAAGTCTGTCTATATTTTTGTCCATCTTAAGTTGAGTGTTAGTAAGAAAACATAGAATATGTATTTTAAAGGGGAACTGTGGTCTTCAGTTGATTTAAAATGAAAGGCCAGGTTTATACCTTTAAAGGGATAGTTGACACACAAAGTGAACTATTCCTATAAAGTAGTGATTGAAGACCTATTCCTTACCTTCCGTTCTTCAATCACTCGACCAGGAGCCAGGAATGAAGGTTAGTACCTTGCACACGATCCACTGCCAGCTCCATTGAAAATTGCAGACCGATTCCGGGCTTAGTTTAACTATAGCGTGCAATATTGCACATGCTTATATCGCGCATAGTTAAACTAAACCAGGAAGCGGTCGGGACTTATCAATGGAGCTGGTGATGGATCGTGCGCGAGGTAAATATACAGGAACCTACGTTCCTGGCTCCTGGTCGAGTAATTGGAAGGTTCTGAATCTGCGGTCACAAATTCTAGTTCCTCCTACTAATCTGTGGTTCTCACATGCTCAGTGCAGGAGAAAGCAGAAGAAACCAGGAGATTGAGTTACAGGGACTGAAGGAGGACCGTGTTTCAGAGCTTCTAGCAGGACGCGTAGGGGATCTGGTGATGCTGCTACCATATCAAACATACAGGAAGATTCAATAAAAGTTCTTATCGTTAAAAATGTTGCTAATTTTGCCCCAACCAATCAGATGTTATTTAACATTTGAAAGCTAACATCTGATTGGTCGGGGCAAAATTAGCACCATTTTTAACAATAAGAACTTTTATTGAATAACCCTGTTAAAATGTAAATATCTTCAAAATTATGTAAAAAATTGCAAAATACTCAGGAAAGCAATTCCTGTCAATTTACCTAAAGTCATTTTTGGTAACCAAAGTTACCCTTTAAATATAAAAGGGAAATTATAAAGAATGTTGTTTCAAAGGTAGACTTCCGTCTCTGTCCTTACCCTTTTAAACTAATGGTTTGCATCATCGATACCCTATTGAGCAGAGGCTAAGAGGGAGGGAAAATATTGCAGAAAAAAATACAAATCTAAATAGATACAGAGTTAAAGTAAGAATAGTTTGAAGATTTTATTAATGTTTAAATGTCAGTATAAGTGTGTATTTTTTGTAATTTGCTTTAACATAATTTATGGTTTTAAATTAGTGTTATTAAGCAGAATAAAAAGTAGAACTATTTACTTTCCCAATTGATTTTATCAGGGTGATGCACAAAGAGCCACTATCGGTGCAAACAGCTGGTGATGCTATATGCCGATATCGGTTGCGGTGCATCGTTATCTGCCGTTTTTCTGTTATGACGCTTTTAACGCCAGCTACTATCTGGCATTTAAAGTGTGGCAATCGGATGGAGCTTTTGGCATATAACATCACTTGTGGCGGCTGCAAGGTTAACTTTAATGTTAGCCACACAGCTAACATCGGCTAGCGTGACTTAAACTCCAGAACAGGAGCAGTGCTCTATTAAGATTACTTGTTTTTGGTTTGCTGCTTAGGAGAATAGTCCTCACGAATAAAGCAGAGCGCAGAATCTCAGTAGAATACTAGCCTCCACTCTTCAACCCAATAGGAGCAGGCCAACTCCCTTAAATTAGCATCAGGACTTAACTAAACCCCAGCCCAGAAAATGGGGGTTCTCCTACAAGACAGAAGAATTCTTCTAAACTGCAAAATAAAAATAGGTATAAAACTTTAAAACTTTAAAGAGCCATAGTGCATATATCTCTATAGGAATGAAAAGTCCTACCTCCAAATATCATTTTAGGGAGGAGCGCCAGCATGAAGAGGCTTCCTCCTGGCTTACTTTAAAACAGGAAAGCCCTGGACACTAACCTGGCAATGAAAACTGGACGCGTGGGCGCTCCCCAGTGAATAGATTTGAGGAGGTAGAAATAATCAATTCTACCTCCCTGCCCCCTGGTCAATTTTACAGTGTAGGTGTCTTTAAAGATGAGATAAATAATTTAATCCATTGGGGAAATAGATATTTTTACATTGTATTCGCCTTTGAACATCATGTACAGCAACTTTCTCTAAAGTGACAGCTGGGCACATTGCAATCCTGTGCTAACAATATAGAGATTCAACAGCTTCTGGGATACTGCACATGATGTGCGACTGGCCAGTAATTATGCAATTAATCATGATTCAGACTCAAATGTCACACAGCATTAGTTAAAAAAACACCATAGAGAGGAGATCAAAAACAAATCTATGCAGGGAATCAGACTTGAATGATATTATATTTAATTACAAACATTGCTTTTCTATTTTAGCCACTTAATTCACAGGTAATGTTTCTTCCATTATAAAGAGCAAAGTTTTTGTTTTTTCCCCTTGATCTAAATGTAAAGCAAACTGGAAAGAGGACAAGGTGTTTAAAGGCAGAATTCAGTAAAACCTGGATATTCAGTACATTAATGCTATATTCACATCCTGCTCACCAACATTCTTTGCACATATAATTGCAGTTGACCGACCCCAGGAAGAATTGGGTTTCTCTTTCTTCAAAGCACAGAACTAAATTGTTTTGATAGGGTGCTTTAATTATTTCTTTACAAGATTCTTTCAGTTTTAATTTTATTTACTGCAGGATTTAAATGGCAAGTCCAACCCTCAAATGAAAACTTATATTGAGGTCAATTACCCCCCAAAATCCTAAACTGTAATAGTTTGAAATGTGAAAGTCTAACCTGAAATCCTGTGTCCTTGTTCTTCCAGTTAGTAACTGTAAGTTATGGATTTGACAGTTGACACCACAGCCAATGACTGAATGTTAAACCCCTAGCTGCCTCTTCTGAGCATGCCCAGGCTCAGTACAGGTCACTAATTTTCTCAGTTTCCATGAGGCTTCCAGAAGCATAGCAGGCATACAGTAATGAATTCATAGGACATTATGGTTATTATGAGGGTGGAGTTGTCCTTTAATATAACCTTTTTTTTTGTTTATATGATGATTCTTTTTGCAGACTTTAGAGTGGTGCCTGGATGGAGATGAGATCGTTTTCTTTTATCAACTGAAGAATGGGGTTTCTGAAACTAGCCAGGCAGCCAGAGTTGCAGCACTTGCAGGTTTGCCTGCAGATATTATCAGAAGAGGCACAGAGGTGAATCAGACTTGTAAAACTGGCACTATTTTAGTAAATTTTAATTTAGTCTGATTTTAAACCAGTATTACCAAATCTAGAAAACAATTTATTTACATTTTTAAAGTGTTTAATTCCTTTGTTATATTTATATTATTTAGCTTCTATCTCCCATAGTACCTTAGGAGTTGAAATCTCACTTTTCAGAGCTGCAGCCTGTCTCTATGCTACCAATGCACCCCAGCTTGTCATGCAGCTTATATCTTTTGTTTAGGTGCGAGGGGCAAGGAATTTACAGAAGTATAAATTCTGCTCCTAAGGTACTATAGGAGGTAGAGATGTAATGTGGGTTCGAAGAGAACCCGTTTTCGAATAGAACCCGGTTTCCCGACGAAACTTTTGGAACTCCCGGATTTCATGGAACAAGGATTTTCCGAATTTTTGATTTTTATCGAAAATAGACAATTATCGAAAACCGAAACCGCGAAAATAACCCTCGAAAGTAATGATCGATTTCGGTAACTCTCGAAAATAGAATGCAGAAGCTGCAAAACAGCCCGATCGTGAGGAAAGATAGTTTTAAAATAAGTTTTGGTTATATTTATAGGTTCCCCAGACCATTCCCCAGGTCTCTGTGTCATTTACAGTAACCTACTATTACTATATGTTCCTTAAAATGGACAGAAACTTTCAAATTTTTTTCTCTCATAGACCTCTATTGGTTAGTTTTTGAATTTTTTTAAATTTTAGAAAATTCGAAAACGGAACGAAACTCAACAGTTTCGAACATCTCTAACAGGAGGTAGGAACAACTACATTTTTTTAAAATAAAAAATACATAGTGTAAGTTTACCCTTTAAAAGAAGATCAGACTGATTAAATTGCCAGAAATGTGTTTCTATATGAAAAGAAAAAAACAAACCTCACCTGGGGAGCCCAGGGTGAAAGTGAGGGTCCACCATTGAGCTCTAAACAGATCATTTGCAGAAGGGCCTACTCGTTTGTAGATACACTCCTTGACCCAAATGCCCTTATAGTGCATTGTGTTTTTTAAGACCTTGATGAGACCACATGGGTGAAGTTTGGTCTTTCTGGCACAGACGATTTTTATTGGCTTTATTATTTGACTCTTAGCACCATACTATTAAATAGTTATAAATTAATTTAAATTAGTTATCTTGAGTTATAAATGTAAAGTAATAAAATGAGTTTCCTTTAGTAACTTCTCCTGTGATTTATTGTTACTAGCATATTTCTAGAACTTTTGTCTCATTTTGGATTCAGTTTAATTTTAAACCAAGATCATTACATATGACTTTTCCTTTATTCTCGAAGGTATCAGAATTGTTCCGGACTGGGCAAGCCATTCAGTGCTTGAATCAAACAAAGAAGGACCATAAAAGACAAAAGTGAGCAGAGTTTATGAATAGAATTTGTTGTATGGTTTCCAATCTTTTCTTCCCTGTGTGAGCCCCATTGCATACTTTGGGGCTTATTCAATAAAAGGGGGATTTTTTTTGTTCTTTATTTGCAACAGCCAATCAGATATTATCAAATAGACCAGTAAAAAGGTAGCATCTAATTGGTTGAGGCAAATTTTGTTGCCAGCGGTTTAGACATTAATGGCTGTGTGTTGAGTTATACAAGCTGTACACTGACTACCTTACATTGTATCATATCTGCCCTAGTGTCCCATGAAAAGATATAATAAATATTTACAAAAATGTGAGGGGTTTTACTCACTTTTGTAAGATACCGTAGCATTAATATTTACAAACTTTAGTGATCTAATAATTAATGCACCATTTAATCCTACAAATGTCTTAATGTCTTAATTCACGAGAGAATTTAGTTATTATTTTTTCATTTTCATTAAAGAAATACAATAAAGCCTGCTTGAAACTGCATGCTATTTAGATTTCACCGCTTAAAAAAATCGGGAGGACTGGTAAACCCCTTGATCTCTGGATTATTTGTGATGGTTAGAGAATTTACCCTTGATTCCAAGAACTTTAACAAACGTCCTTTTGAACTATTTAATCGACTCACTTTTACTATATCTCATTTTGTCTGACACCAAAGATGCTACATTTCACCTAATATAATCACAACTATTAGTTTTAAAGGAAACAGAATTTTTCAAAAGGGTTCTTTTTTTATTTGTGAAAATTGGGTACCATATTAAAAAAAAATCTGTTTTTACAGAACAATTTAAAGGGAAACTATAATTTTTAAGTTTTGTTAAAGGGTATCTCCACTGATAAAAGTCACCTGGGTTGTAAGGATAGATATGTGTAAGGTGGATATGTACCTGCAGTATCCTGTGTCTTTGAGCAGTAGTTTAGAAGAAATCCAATGAGTTTCCCCCAGAACGCTGTGGATGGTGCAGGTTCGACCACTTGGGTTGGGAAATGTCCAATGCGCGTTTTCCTTTAGTGCATGCGCAGAACGTGAGAGGATCCGTCGGGACTGCTGTCTGTGTGATCTGACTGGTTGGTCGATTATATATATATATATATATATATATATATATACACACACACACACTCTTCAAGATACTGAGTTCACTGATTAATGGAGGAATAATCACATGACCATCACAGCAGCTTGCTGACTTCACTAATTAATGGAGTAATCAGGTACTATCTTTTTCTCTCTCCCACTCCCTCCCATACCAGATTGCCTAATATTCCCAGCATCCCCTATGAAATCAATCATTGATCAATTTTTCAACCATCCCTCTCAGAGTTAGACTCAAAAAAAATCTTTATTAAAAACAACAAAGTTCCCCCTACTTACAGTAGTGTGGGAAGAGGGTTTTAACTTTTTCTCCCCTGTCTCTGCATGATCAGCTGTATAAATGAACTTAGAGAGTCAGGGAGGAAAGGATTTCTTACTGCAGCCAAGTGGGTGTGTCTGCTACCATGATGATGCACATTGAGTGACAGCACTCTCAGCACAGGAAGACACACCCCCAGGAACCTGCACAACTTTCCTATGCTGCTGCAATCAAACGAAAGGGAATTCTGGGGGAAAAAAGGTAGGGGGAGGGTTGGGGGATGGTGTACTTTAAAATAAACCCCCCAAAAAATGCTTTTTCCTCAGTGGAGATACCCTTTAAACATATCTCAAATTCTACATATTTCATTTATTTAAAAAAGTATTTGATCTACCGTACATTGTAATTTTCTTTGCAACCCCCTGCTTTCAGTCAGTATTAAGCAGCCATTTCAGGTTCTGCAGCAGTCATTCTTCATTTACTAAGAGTAGTTTTCATTTCATTGGCTGGGTGGATGAAACATACTCTGATTTCTACAAAGCAAATGATCTTCCCATGGGGAGTGACAGGGCAGGACCATAGTATACAATAATAGAGGTCCTGCAAATAGGAAGTCAGAACCATTTTTTTAATGAAAAGAAAAATTGCTTGCTGGGCAGATTAAGGTTAGTGGAATGAGAGAATACTTAATTTTCTTTAAAGCATATGTATTTGCATTGAGCTTTTGCTTTAAAAAAGGTGAAAGATATTTTTACCAACCAGTTTTGATGATAAATGCACAATAAGCAGACTCCTGTTTTACACTTTTTTTCACTTTTTGTTAAATTATAAGAGGCTAGATTTGTTACTTGAACTTTGTTACTGGGGAGGTCTCTCCATTCTTACATACATTAGGTGTTTTCTTGGTTGGCCACTTTCCAATAACAATATTTCCAGGAACAGTATGGCTTTTAATTTCTATTTCTTTTTACACCTTTGTGTCTTCCAGATGCCAGGATCTTGTCTCTCGCTTCCTCAGTCTGGACCTTGAGGATACAAAAATTGACTTGCAGAAATTTATGAACTGTGATGTCCTACCTGTGTCTTCATCAATCCTGTAACCATTTAAACTTTCCTCCTTTTATCTTGGATGTGAGCTATGTGTTAGTAGTGTAAAGTTATTCTTTTTTTAGAAATAAAAACAATATGACTGATCTATAAAAAAAAGTTGCATGTTTAATGATTTATTTTACAAACCTGAATCCAGTGTGACCAAATCTTTCAAAAACACATGTCATTATTATTAGATCATCCTGCCACTGGATGGGTAAAGCTCTCTGACACTGACTGCTAGTTACTAATCCAAATACTGCTGACGTTGCTGGTCACTTTTGAAGTCTATTGTATATTAGATTCCCAACTATGTGCATAATCCATGTGCACTGTACAAATGAAGACAGCTTTTTGCCTCTTGTCTGTTTTAGATTACCAATAATAGCATATTGTTTTTCTGCATCTTAAATGTCCATTTTACTGGAAAATAGAGAATACAGTAAAACAAATTAGCATTAAACTGGAAATGTGTACTTTTTTTCTTAGTGTGTCTCTGTTACATTGAATTATATTTCGTAATTACAGAGAAAATTTGTAACCATTGAAACTTCCTAATAGTTGTGTCGGTGCCATAAAAGGATTTTTGAACTTTGAAAAGACTTTCTCTGCCTATCAAATGTTCTGGCAGCTGCGCAGTGGAGTATTCTGGTGTAAATAGGAAATTTATCTCCATTTGAAACACTTTTGGGCCATGTTTATAAAGGGGCGGTATCGCTATTTTGCAATACTGCGCCTAAAAGGGAAGGAATGAGGTAAAGGCACCTGCGACTGCTCGTAGATAAGGGGCAGGATCTTGCAGGCATTCAAACCTCCATTTTAGGTACAATAATCAGGATAGGGGAAGGGATGGGAACAAAGGATTCCCTTACCTAAGCCAGGTGAAAGAGAGGGGGCGGAGCAAGTGTTTCAGCGGGGAAAAAAGGGAGGAGTTTTGGGTATATAAGGTGACTATAAAAAAAGAAAAAATCAGAACTAACCTTTTGTTTCCCACCCTCCCATTCCGATGTGAAAGTACAAGTCTGGGAAAACTACTTTGGAGGTCACTGAAGAAAAAGGGAATAGGGTTTTGTTACAACTAAGGGGCGGAATGCGGTCTCCCCATCCCCCAGACAGCGGTTAAGAGGTGCCATGGAAATGCAGTATGGGATCCTACCGGCAGCACTGTGCTTTGGGTTCAGGTTGCAAGAAGGTGGGGCAAACCACAAGGGGCACCTGGTAGGTACTGACAAAGGGAAAATCCCGATTGTCTAGACCTCCAAAACACCAGCTGATGTGCAGGGGGACTCAGCTGGTGGGAGCGCGAATTATGTCAGCTGATGTGCAGGGGGACTCAGCTGGCAAGGGCGGTGAAGGATTGGCAATGCCAATCAATTAAGGCCAGCTGATGTGCAGGGGGACTCAGCTGGCAAGGGTGGAAAACGGGATTGGGGCTGAAAAGGCCAGTTAATACTAATCAGTGCCAGCTGATGTGCAGGGGGACTCAGCTGCAAGGGCAGAAAAAACAGGATTGGGGCTGAAAAGGCCAATTAATACCAATCAATGCCAACTGATGTGCAGGGGGACTCAGCTGGCGAGGGCGGCGGGCGATTGGGGCTAATCGAGCCAGGTAATACCAATCAGCCATGGGGGAGGAAGACCGCATTTAGTTTAGAAGGGAACTCTGAAATTGTGTTTTTTGTGAATTATGTTGTGTTAATTTAATAAAGTGACCTCCCATAATTTTTGCCACGAAAAAAGTTGTGCCGTGTGTTTTTCATTTTAAGGTTGGATGTCTATCTATGTGGTAATAAAAAAGGTATATCCAAGGTTTTTTGGTAAGGGAATTTGGTTTTAAAGGTTTAAGGCCCAGGTGGGATCTCTGACCCTTAAGACAAAGATGTATAAGTGTTTTGTCTTTTGATTTTTCTTGTACTTTATTCAACCCTTAAATTACTACAGCCAAATGTATCTATAATGTAAAAGAACCTTCCAGATATTGTGGAAAAACTACTCACATCCACCCCCAACAATCACAATAGTTGCGAGTTTCAACATCTTTGCTTTTCTTTATGCATTTTCATGAATAATACATGAAGGTGACACTTCTTTTATCCTTTGTGTTGTAGGGAATTATGCACAAAGCTTCAATTAAGTTTACCATGCCATTGTGTGGTTTGTTGACATCACGTATATCTATAATATTTACCCTGATATTGACTCAATCCAGTAAAGCTGTGTTCCACCACAAAGTATGTTGACCTTTAATGCAATATAACCCTTTTATGATTGGCAATTGTGATGTGCTGAACTGCTTCCAGGAACTACATAGTTGTCTGGATGTTAAGCTCCCGAAACAGAGTAATAACAGATGGATAACATACTGGCTTTTTCATACTAGCAGTAGACCATGAAAGTTGATTGGTTTAAATAGACAAATAGAACAGGCATTTTTTGTTTATGTCATTGATTGCCCCAGAAGTAGCAAAATAAAATAGGGTTTCTTAGTGAGTTATTAGTCATATATACACCCTTTATTCTTCAATGTGAATTTTAAAACGTTGAGTAAAAATATGCAATGTTTATAGAAATGTGTGAAATCAAACATATACTTAAACATGATAGAAAATAAATTTGTTGATTATAATAGATGTATACATTTTAAAGTATGGATAGCTAAAAGGAATGATAGAAAAAAATTCCTTAGCATCATCTAAAATCTGCAGAATGTTAATGTCGTGTTTTTTTTGTTATCTCACACTTTGTATTATTTCTTTTGTGTTTTAGTACTCTAAAGCTGGGTACACACTTTAATGGTGAAGGGACGATTCCTTCACATCTGAAGTGTGTACCGCAGATCCGAGTGTTCCCGAGGCAACGAGTGTTCATTGTCGGCCTTGGGATTGCTTGGACCTGACAGAAAATTTTCCTCGCCCGTGGTCACCTCCCTTTAAAAAGTTGTCCGCTGCTGAAGGAAATCTGCAGTCCCAAGCATTCTCCCTATACTTTATACAGGCTCAAGACTGTGTGTAGGGTGATCTTTAAAAAATGACAAGTTCTTTAGTGTGTGTAACCACCTTTTGATGACTCAAACCACCTATTGACCTCACTGTCTGTCTATCCATATCTTCTCAGTAAAAACAAAGTTAAATTAACATGTCTCTCTCATAATGTTCCATAAAATATAATTAAATCAGGGAAATAAAAGCACACACAGAGCAACTCTTATAACCTACATGTCTTTAACCTGTGCAGATTTCTTATCTCTTATATACATTTTACCAATATATGTCGAAAAAACATGTCAACATTGTTAGCAATTATGTTATATTTATGGATTGAGACTGGTTGTGTCATACATATGGAAAATAAGCTTCTTTTTCATGTATGTTCTATTGAAGTGTCATTTTAAAAAAGGTTATTTAAAAAAATTCAGCTATGCAAAATGAAGAAATTAACATTACTGCAAAGAAGTGCAAAGGCTGATTTACCTCTATAATTTAGTACATTTTAGACAGGGCCTAGTAGCACATAGTGAAATTAACACTGTTTCCCCCAACACATTGCATAAGTTACAGTGGTTTAGCTTAGTTTACTTTCTTGAATTTTAAATATTGTTATCAGGAAAATAACAAGACCATTAGTTCAAAGAGCAGGTCGTCTGTGCCACATATAGATATGTGTTAATTCATACTGTGAATATAAACTTTTCTACTTTTTTGGGGGATAAAATCTTCTATAAAATATGATTTTAAACCATTACATTTTTTACAGGCTAATACAAATATTTACCTAAAGGGTAGGGGTTGTATACATAGTTTAAAAGAAGGGTTTTAGCTATGTGTGGTTGCACAATGACAGGTGAAAAGACTGGAAAGGGAGGAGTACAAGAGCAACAAAGGGAGAGGGGATACCAGGGGTGGAGTGGGGAGACAAAGGACTGAAATAGCAGGCCATCTCCAATTGTGACTGCCCCTGTGCTTTTGTAACTAAAGGGGAATCACAGATGATGTGCCAATTTCACTTAACATTTAGAGCAGAGAAGCACATCACTGAGGGGGGACAGAGGCAGAGACTTAGCAAGAATCACACAGAGATTACACACAGAGGGAGGGAACACAGACAGCTGCCTGGACATAGAGAGACAAGGGAGGAAGATACTGTACCGGGAAATGAGAGTGGGATCGCAGAGAAGGAGAGAAAACCAGAGAACTTGAGAAAGATCTGATAGAAAGAACATGTTACAGAGTGTGTTAAAGGGTGAAGGTAGGTAGAACCTGGCTGAATAAAAGATATAAAGGGAACATAGGGTGATCAAGATTAGATTGGATAATTAAGAACAAACTTAACTGCAAAAGTAAAAAAAAACAAAAAAAACATGAAATTGAGCAGGACACATGGGGATATTTAACAAGCAGCTAGAGTAATGTGTTTATTAATGTGTAGTATAACAGAATGTGAAGAATGAACCAAACAGGGATGAATGCTGAAATATGTATACTTACAGAATATTTATGTTAAGTGCCTTTATAATTACTGGTTTTTATTTAAAGGCTAAAATACAGTGACAGGTGGATCACCAGTTCACAAGATTATTATGAGTTCTATACTCCTTCCTTATCCATCTACTCCACCTTCTGCTACGATGCCATCTTCTACTGCCACTTTCACCCTAAGTCCCTCTCCACGTTGCTGCCCATCCAGAGGCTTTCTTCGTAGTCTTCATATCTTGTACCGCATCCTAGAAGAGGAAGGGGGCGGTAAGGTGCATGTGCAGGACATTGAAGGGTTGTGGGCAGGCCCGAGCTGCCTATCTGGTGTACCCCAAGCACTAAGGGATGCTACAGCAACTAGTGGCGGTTACCTGAGCTTCCAACGTCTAGTACAAGGTCTATTACAAGCACTAAGTGCAGAAGAATCCCACCAAACAGACACAAAGAAGAGAAGAGGTAAGTGGGATGAGAAGATTTCCATAGAATTTGACTACAGAGAAATCTGTAGTAATACCCACCATTGTAATTCATCTTTGTGGTGTCACTTTCTTTACATTTTTCCTAATTTTGTAATTGTTTTTGTAATTGTTTTTTTCCCCTAATCTCTGACTTTTCAACTGTTCCTCCAATAAATCCTTCCTGTGTTATGTCCCTTTAAGTGGTACAGTTTATATGTAACTCATCCTTGCTCTTGATGGTGAAACACTTTAATCTGCACCATCTGTCTGTGTATAATCTGTAGGCTGAAATAAAAACAAGTGAGGAGAGGAAAGGAGTAAAGACCAGGCAAGAGGATTATTACTGGTAACACAACACACAAAGCACTTTCCTTAAAGGAAAAACTATTTCTATAAACAGGCTGAGTGATGCTATCACATAACAATAACCTTAAATGCTGTGTAGTATATTAAGGAACATAATGAGAATAGAAAAAGAATAGCTAAAATAAAATATATTCTGCCTAGAACTTCAGTATGTAAAACAAAAAAATATTTGTTCAGATTACAAAATGATAAAGAGGATAATGGCAAAGAAGTTAACAGACCTGCATTGAGAGCTAATCTCTAGGGGGTTCTTAATTTCAGTGCAACGTATATATTTGTAAGGTCTGTTTGCAAATACATCCTAACATGTAAATTCATTTACTTTTGTACTAAGAGCCCTACCGTTAAATGTGCCTAATGTAAATCTTATTTTTGCACGAGCGTGATTCCTATTATTCTTTGTCATTTTATTCCTTACATGCATTACTTCATTATATAAAAGGCCCTATATTATCAGTAAACTATCCTCTGCTACCGAACAGATGTTGAGAGAGACGGGAGAGTGAAAAATTAATTACTCTGAGGAATACTTTATCAGGTCTCAACCTCCTTGTTAGTAAATCTCACTGCAAGACCAAGATTTTACATCTTTTATTCCCCATAGACTTGAGATGCCTTGTTCTTCTGCATAATTCCTACCATCAGAATATTTTTGTAAAAGCCTGTATATAGTATCCTAAAATTCCCCTTACAGTGATAAAAGAAGCATTTATTGTAGTGATATATATTAAGCTTTTAGTATTCTTCTTGCCTTACATTAACTTGTTCTATTTCTTTTAGGAACTAAAGGCATCAGACGTTCTCAAAGTATCAACAACAATATTACCCCCACCACCCGCCATATTCGTCAAGAACAGCGTTCAAGGCGTCATACACTGACCAGTGGCATTGATTATAACACGGTATTAACATCTACAATGTAATGGGGTCTCTGACATTCTAATGTATTTATCTTTGGACATGTAGTGCATTCTGGATGCATATTAATACATTTAATATATGGATTTGCACGTATCATGCACTCTTGCTTATTATGGATTTCCAATGAATTTAGAATTTTTGAGCCCAGATTTTTTTTACAATCTGAATTAGAATGGCACCAAATACCTTGATCTGTATACTTAGGATTTGGAGTGCATTTCTGGTTATAAGGGTTGGATGTTAATATATTTGTGCTTGTCAGAGAGTTGTACTTTAGTGACAAAATTGAATGTGCGTTGCTATATTAACAGCTTTTGGGATTTTTTTATATGGATTTACAATTTAAAGTACATCTCAAATATTCTCCTAATCTAATTTTTAATTTGCATTTACACTCAAATTATTTACAGAATTTATTAAGATTGTCAGTTTGTAATATGTATCCCATCCTCTACACTTCTAATCCCCATCTGGTGTACATGGGTTCTGTTATTCATTCAGTTATTCTGTCCGATCTCTAATTCTGGATTCGCTAATCATTATGGTATCCATAATATTCAGATGCTTTAATGCTACAGGATTTAAGATTTTTTTCTGGATTAAACCTGGAGGTCATTGTGTGATTAGTTAAACCATTATAGTAATAAAAATGTTCTACAAGTCATTTTGTCCCCAGATCCCCCAATTCTTTTTCTAATTTGGTTATATATCCTTTTACACTGCAGCTTAGTAAATTGTTTTTCTTATACCGGTATCTTTCTGTTATTAATAATGTCTGAGTATCTCTCCCATATAAGTTAATGGGCCCTTGGGAATCCACAGTGTTATCATTTATTTAACTACTTTTTTACTCTCTTTGCATGGCAAACTTGCAGAAGAGCTAGTCTAGTGTAGTACAGAACAGTAGAGAACAGAGACATGCAGGGGGGGTGGGTGAAAGAGGGTGCTAGAATGAGAATGTTGTGGGAGTGTCAGTTCACATACCTTCTCTTTTCACATGGGATTGCTGTTTCAGAGTAACAGGCAGGCAAGTCTGTGCAGCCGCTGTCCTGGTCAAGGAGCAACACATTAATGGGAAGTGTAAGGAGGAAAAGAGAAGAAAACACAGGGCTTTGGGAGAGACAAAAACAGGTGGAGGATTGGAAGGGGAGGTGTGTTTGAGAATAGGGAGGTAGCGAAATTAGATCAGAGGGCAGACTTAATATGGGAAATGTTATTCATAGTTACTGGACATGGAGATAGATGTATTGGGAGTTCACACTGGAATAGACTTTTTTTGAGAAAAAGTATGAGAATTAGAATAAGGAGTATCTGTAACCAAAAGCTATACGAGGATTTCTTTCTAGAAAGGGAGGGAGAAAGGAGGTGGTGTCAGAGAGTGGGTGGAGTCAACAGGTTGGAAATATCCTATACAGTAGGTGTGTACCCATATAAACTCACATAAGGGTTCGACTGACTTTCTTAAAGGAACACATGGTGCATGCAGTATTAGACTGGCACTAATAAAATGCACAAATAAACCCATGACACCCATTTATTGAGATTAGTCATAAATACACAGACACATATACAGACACCAAGTATTATAAGGCTCAATACCTATTCATAAACAGGAACAATTATTATTCACTAGTAAATATTACTGAGCATTGTTACTAGACAGTGTTCTATGCAGACAAGCACATATACCTATTGTAGTTCACATGCTCTCCATGGCTGTGGAATCGGCTTATACCATCCTCATCCTCCCATTACACAGCAGCAGCGAGGCCTTGACCTTCTATTTCTGGGTGAGTCCCTATTGATGGAACTAAATAATTAACAAATAAGTTGTTTGAACTGGTTCCCACTTTGTGTATTGATTTATTTTGCAGCTATTAATAATTGTGTATTTTCTCCCAAGTTTCTGTCATTGCTGTATACTTTATTGTCCTTTCTGTCTCTCTGGGCCATACTTATAAAGCTAAAAAGCGATACTGTGCCTTAAACGATTGGTTTAATGATCGCTTAAACGATTGTTAATTTACGATCGCTTTACCGATCGTTAAAATGATTGTAAATCTACAACCGTGATCATAGATTTATGATCTATTAATGCTATTAATTAACAAACGTTTTGTGTAAATGTACAATAGCGGCTGTACATTTACGGCCACCATCATAATTTACCGATAACGCATGGTATCTCTAATATGCAATACTATGCGTTTTGTAAATATGGCCCTCTATCTTGTACTTGTCAAAAGAGTTAAAAAATCTATGGCAAATACAAGCGTATATCTGACATATAGAGGATGTATGGAGATGGGATTTACTTTAGGTATGGTATAAATCAGAAGATAAAATTGGAAACCACATTGTTGCCATTTTAGATTGCTATAGCTTTTAATGTTTGGCCTTAACGTTAGAGGAGTCAGTGCTGTACAGGACTACACCATAGAAATCTATTAAAGGGTATCTCCACTGCTAAAAAAATTTTTGGTATTCAGTTTTATTGAAGAACGGGGGGTAAAGGATCTGTGTCTTACCTTTCGACGTTCAATAAAGCCTGCAGGAGTCAGGAACGAAGGTAAGGTACTTACCCAATCGCTCGCTCCTCTGCCGCTTAGTCTGACAAGTCCCGACGGGACCCTCACTAAGTTCTCTTTAAGTTGTGGACTTACACCAATCAGGAAATGAAATATCTTCATAAAAGTAAATGATAGATTGTTTCTTTATGTAATAAATTTAGATTTTGTTATTGTTAACATGAGGAATATTTACCATTAGCCAGAAAGACAACTTTTGTTAGATTATAATGTGCATGCAATCTGACACAGCCTTTGACTAGGGAAGTGATGTCTAACATTAGCACTCCAAATGTTTGGAAACTATAACTTTGTTGTAGTAAACATCTGGAGTGCCAAGGTTTGATATCACTGGACTAGGGTGATTATCACAACATCTTAGGTTCAGTTAGAAAACTAATTAAATGTCCTATGGAATTGCCTAAAAACTAGGATTAACTATTAGACAAGGATGCCATTTATAAAGGCCCCAAGGTGGTCAGAAGGTACCATTTAATTTCAGGTATGGATTAACCATTAGGCACTCGCCTAGTTGAAGGGGCAGCTGCCCCCACCCCTTTTATAGTCCATTTTCTTCCCCCCCCCAAAAAGGGGGGAGAATAGGTGTGGTTTAAGGGGTGTGGTCTGTGTTTAGGGGTGGGGCTAAGGGCCCTAGGCTTTTTAGCCTACAGGCTTCTGAGGTGGTAATCCACCCTTCTTTAATTTATAGCTGCTAAAACAAATTTAAGCCCTTGCAAAACTAAAGGCCAATGTAATAAAAGTGTTATAAAATTGTTCAAAATGGTGCTAATTTTGCCCCAACCAATTAGATTTTAGCTAGTATTTGAAAGCCAACATCTGATTGGTTGGGGAAAAATTAACACTTACATAGTCCTGTAAGTGTTTAGTGCCAGTCTCAATTAAGTTATTCTGTTCTATCTCTATTACTTGATTTGTGGCTCATTATTTTGCAGAAAATTCTGATACTTCTTTGCTACTGGTTTCTCAAGGACTTTACAAACCAATTTTCTCCATTCTCCTCTTCTCCTCTGTATTTCTCAGTAGCCATGTTAACAGTTGTAGTTTATTACCTGTATATGATTTCTTCCATACTGCAGCCAGGAATCAATAAGTACATGTATTTGCTAGACCCCAAACCAAGCGTTGTTCTACATATATTGTACTTTTTATACATTGTATTGCATAAATACCAAATAAGGATAGAAATTTACAAGTATAGCTATTGTATAAAAGTAGGAAGAAAACTATGTGTCCTTGGGTTTGTCCTTCTATGTATCTAAATGTTTGCCCAAGTGCATCAGTGTGATTGTTTTCATTATCACGTAAGTGATTTTGTAACAGGATGCTACCAAATGTTCTTCAATTTGTGCTCAGTTCTCAACTAGAGAAATTCCTTAAGGGAAATTGTTTGCTTTACTGTTTTGCAGATCCATGACAAACTAAATAAAATTATCTGTTTATTACAATATCAATCTATTTTAATCCCCTGGCTACAGAATAACAAACAAGCAGAAAATCCATTCATTGGTTCAATTGAACTTTGTTGTTGATTTGTTGTTAAAGGGCATCCAAAATTACAAAAAAGCATTCTTCTTGTGTTTAGTAGGCTCCAGCCACTGCACTCCTACAGCCAAAATCATGTGCAGTAGCTGGGGTCTCAACAAGTAAATCCACATCATCTGTAAAGGATACTGCCCCTCACTTTACAAGTGTCACAGCCAGAACAGATGTCAGAGGTGGACACAGAGATCAGGAAGTGGTTGGAATTTGCTGTTTTGATTCTGGCTAATGCGGGTGTTTTTGCATTTATGAGTGGGGTTAAGGCTTACTGAAGACAAGGAGAAGGTTTGTATATTTAAACATGCAGTGGTATCTCCTATACTGGACCCGTTAGTTTGCTTCCAAACTACTGGAACGACATGTATATGCTGAACTGGCTCTTCACCTGTCTGCTAACTCTCTCTTTGACCACCTCCAGTCAGGCTTCCGCCCTAACCACTGCCCTCACTAAAGTGACCAATGATCTACTTAGTGCTAAATCTAAGGGTCATTACTCTTTGCTTATTTTTTTTTGGTCTATCCTCTGCTTTTGATACTGTTGATTACCCTCTACTTCGGACCCTAGCCTCCTTAGGTATACAGGACACTGCATTTTCTGGTTATCCTCTTCTTTTCTCCATCTACACCTATGGCCTTGGACGACTCATTAGTTCATTTATAGTTTTTTCTAGTTCACCTATATCCCCATCTTATGTCCGCCACCTGGGAATAACGGTAGATTCAGATCACTCCTTCAAACCCCATGTCAATTCGCTTGCCAACTCCTGTCAGCTCCAACTCAAAAACATCTCCCGCATTTGTCCCTTTATCTTGAAAGAAGCTGCAAAAATACAAGACCATGCCCTAATCATATCCCGGCTAGACTACTGCGACACACTCCTGTGTGGTTTACCAAACAACCGCCTGGCACCGCTTCAGTCCATCCTCAACTTTACTGCCCGGCTCATCCATTTCTATTTTCACTTCTCTAATGCCTTTCCTTTCTGTCAGTCACTCCAGTGCCCATCACGCAAAGGATCCAATTCAAGCTGCTTACCTTATCCTATAAAACACTATCCAACACAGCCCCTCCATATATCTCAGAACTGATCCACCGACACCATCCCAAACGCAATCTCTGCTTCGCAAATGATATCCTCCTCTCATCCACCCTTGTCACCTCTTCCCATGCCCGCTTTCAGGACATTGCTTTTGCTACCCCTGTGCTCTGAAACTCCATTCCTCCATCTATCCATCATTCATCATCCCTTAATAGCTTCAAACTTAAACCCCACCTTTTCAGGCAAGCAAATAACCTAGCCTAGACATTACCCCGCTTACTACCCAATATGATCCAACCCGCCTATCACACTCCACTGCCATTCTATTTACAGCCTACCAATTCCAGTCACCTTATGTCTCACCCCCATGTCCTCTAGAATGTAAGCTCTTTAGGCAGGGTCCGCTCTCCTATTGTATCACGGCATTGCAAGTAACTCATCACTTTGTATAACATGCATTACCCTGTATGTAATGTATGACTATGTTATTGTAAAGGGCCACGGAAGATGTTGGTGCTATATAAATCAATAATAATAATAATAACTAGAAGTCTTCTAGCCTGAACTTCCCCTATGATGTAGCAACTTGACCAAACATTTGCATATTCTATGAAAACATCTATATTTAATGCCTCCATATATTCAGTATAAATACATTGCTTTTAAGCTACAAAGTATAACTGGATTTCCAATGAAATCCTTTCTAAATCCTTATGCAATATCTTGTCTAAATATATAGTAGTTGGATAAAAACACCCACAGGACAGTTTATAAACACATTTGGTGTGGTGTTTCAGCTCAGTGAAACAATGGAAAAGATCATGGTTGCTCTTTACTCAAGATAAAGCAGCAGTGCAGCACATAGGATCGCTGACTTAAATGTAATCCATTAAAATGAAATAAACTTCACTGAGATTATGGCAGCAATTTGGCAAAGATTTGTTTTACAGGTTTAATTCTCCTCTAGTTACCTTTTCATTGAACCCAAGTATTCCTGTGTAGAATGCTGTACATATTCTCCCTGACTAAACAGAATTCATGCCGCTGTACAGTTATAAGAACGAAAAAAAAATAACACAGAACGTTGATAATGTATATGCACAAACTGATCCCAATGCCTCAAATTACCAAATGGCAATGTAATAAGATGGTACACAATTTAACGGCCCTTAAAAATTCAGAACTCTGACAAACAACTATTGGAGAAAAACAGAAGCTGCAAATCTGGAGGTTTTTCTCATAGACCATTGTCTCCATGGAGTTTAAAGTAGAAGTTCAATGAATGTGTAAAAGCAACTGCCCTAACAATGGCTTTACATGGGAAGCACCCTGAAAATGTACATAACAATGCACTAAACCAAACCTTTTTAGCATTATATGAAGCTACACTATATGACTAAAAAGAAAGAGTATACAGTGTTACAAAAAAAATAATAATAATAAAAATAGAACTCTATATACTTATGCTGACTAATTTACCTTAATTACAAAATACTAGTTGATTGCACTGCTAGGCTTACTCTGTGCACTTTTTGACTGTATGTTATATATGTGGGGTGGTGATCAGTGGTGTAACTAGGAATCAAAGGGCCCTCCAGCAAAAACTATCCGTGCTTCATCTGCGCTTCATCTGCTGTAATTGTCTGTGAGGATGCTATATCTGTCATAGGAAAAATAAGAAGGTGGGGCTCCTGGGTTCCCCTGCAGTTTCTCCCCCCCCCCCCCCCCCCCGGTAGTTACGCCCCTGATGGTGATGGAGCTATGTTATTTGTATATATTTACACAAAATTTTGAGGTTTCGAAGGATACACTAGGATAGTTGTGTGTGTTTTCTATTCTGTATGTGTTTTCTATTCCTGAGGGCACAAGTGTTGCAACTTTTTAAAATGTTCTTACTAATGGGATTTAAGGATACATTTGAAGGTATTATGCGATGATGAATGACAGAGGAAGGGAGTTCTAGTGCAGAGGGGCAGCACTGTAATTTGTTGGCTAGGAAGGGAGGCAGGTCAGAGGGCTTTTATTTTGCTGACATGAGTGAAAGATTTAGAGATTCAATAGTTCCACTAAATCAGGGTCAGTTTAATGTTTAAAGAGGCTCCTGGTGTAAAAACATGGTGTAAAGGCCCCCATTTGGCTGATGATATATATTGATTTTATTTTTTTATGTAAAGGACACCAAAGTCATGTGGTCACCATCAGGGTCATTTCTAGACCTTGTTGCACCTGAGGCAAACTTTTACAAATGGACCCCTAGATCTGTTGCAAAAGTGGGTGTGGTTTGCAGAGGTGGGCATGGAAGGCTGACTAACTGCCTGGCAACTTAGAGGGACAACTTAATGCTGGCTGGTGAACTGGAGGGCTAACATAAATGCCACACTGAGGCTAGTGAAATATGTGCCAAACAGAAACTTGAAAGTTAGGTTCCAATCAAAGACTTGAAACACTGTATATGTGCCAAATAAAGACTTGTTATATATGTTCCAGAGACTTGCAATATATGTCCTAAAGAGAGACTTGTAATATGTTTGCCAAAAAAAGACATGTAATATATGTGTCAAACATAGACTGGTATAATTAATATGTGTGCCAAACAGAGACATGTAATATGTGTGCCAAACAGAGATATGTAATATATGTGCCAAACATAGACTGGTAATATATGTGCCAAACATAGACTGGTAATATATGTGCCAAACAGAGACATGTAATATATATGACAAACAAAGATTGGTAATAAATGTGCCAAACCGAGACATGTAATATATTTGCCTAACAGAGATATGTAATATATGTGCCAAACATACTAACATAGTAATTGAGATTGAATAAAGACAAACGTCCATCAAGTCCAACCTTTTCATCCTCCATTTTGACCCTACCTAACAATTGATCCAGAGGAAGGCAAAAAAAGGGGGGAAGGGGGGAGATTCCTTCCTGACTCCAAACAACAGAATCAACCAGAACTGGATCAACCAGAATTACAGTATATGTATTAATACCAGTAATTCTCAATATTTTGTTCAGTTTTAGAAACTTATCTAGGCCACTTTTAAAGCTACCAAATGAACTTGCCATTACCACATCTGCTTTAAGACAGTTCCATAGTTTCACCGTTCTCACTGTAAAGAAACTTTTCCTAACCTGAAGATGACACTTCTTTTTTTTTCCAATCTTAAAAGATGTCCACAAGTCCTCTGATATGACCTATTAGTGAACAATGCACCAGAGAGTTAATTGTATGGCCCATTAATATATTTGTATAAAGTGATCATATCCCTATGCAAACATCGCTTCTCCAATGTAAACAGCCCTAACTTGTCTAATCTGCCTGCATAGTTAAGCCCCTCCTTTCGCCTTATTATTTTAGTGGCCTTTCTCTGAACTACTTCCATTTCTAAGATGTCCCTTTTGTATATGGGATTCCAAAACTGCTCCACATATTCCAAATGAGACCTTGTAAAAAGGGAGAACAATATTTTTCTCTTTTGAATCTTGCTAACTCTAGCCGCTGCTTCCTGGCATTGTTTGCTACAGCTAAGTCTGTTATCTACCAGAACCCCCAAATCTTTTTCCATTAGCGGTTCACTTAACACAGAGTTATTTATGGTGTAGGTGGCACAGGGATTATTAAACCCCAAATGCATCACCTTACCTTATCAACATTGATTCTTATATGCCATTCTGCTGCCCATTTTGATAATTTATCTAGGTCTGCTTGCAGCAATTGCACATCATTTGAAGTTTCCAAAGCTCTGCAAAGTTTAGTGTCATCCGCAAACACAGAGACCTTGCTCTCAATGCCCCCTTCTTAGTCCTTTATAAACAGATTAAAAAGAAGTGGCCCAGTACAGAACCTTGAGGCACTCCACTTAGAACTTTTTAGAACTTTTTGTATCCATCTACAAATGTTTTTTTTTCTTGGCCAACTATCCTTAGTTTATACATAAGTCGCCTATGTGGCACAATTTCAAAAGCTTTAGCAAAATCCAAGTATACTACATCCACTGCTGTGCCTGAATCTTAATTCTTACTAGCGTCTTCATAAAAACCAAGCAAATTTGTCTGGCATGATCTCTTTCTCATAAATCCATGCTGATTACTACTAATATGATCAGTTTTGGAGACAAAGTCAAGGATATGATCCCGTAACAAAGTTTCCAGCAACTGGACTAAGTTTTTTAACATCCGAGGATGTATTTCACTTTGTCTACTTATTTCTGTACCATATCCTCTTTCAACCAGAGGGAATATTCCTCATTTATACCTTTCATATTATTCTATTCTCATATACAAAATTTAAGAACTTAATACCTTTTGAGGTGCTGGCAGTTCCCTTACTCCCCCATAACAAGAACATGCCCCATACCAGCACACTTTGCCAACTGCATATGGAGATTCATTTCCACCTTCTCACTAGCATTTGGAGGCTTATAACATACAACAACAATTGATTTACCCACATTCTTGCTTCCTGTACACGGCTCCACCCATATTGTTTCTGCCTTATTGTCTATACCCCCATCTATCTCATCTTTTAAATTTGGCTTCAATTTTTGTTTAACATACATACTCCTTTCTTATTAACTCTTGTCATGTCTAAATAAGGAGTATACTTCAATTTTACTGTCCAGTAGTGTGAATCATTTAGCCAAGTTTCTGCTATACCGATCACATCATACCTTTCCTTTAAAGCTATTAGTTCTAGTTCCCCAGTTTTTCCATCCAGACTTCTTGCATTTGTAAATATTTATTTTAGATTATCAATTAATATTTCCATACTTGGACGTACATGCCTCCTTATCCTCTATGCTCTCCCATCTCCACCCTCCATTATCTTATTTGATAAGATAATGGGGGGATCCCTAATCCCTCTTATCTACCCCTGTGTAGTCCAACATACCCTACCCCCATACCTAGATTAAAATCTCCTCCATCCCCCTAGTCATCTTCTCCCCCAAAACAGCTGCCCCATCATCATTGAGGTGCAGTCCATCTCTACTAAAGAGCCTGTTGCCAACCGAAAAGTCAGCCCAGTTCTCTAAAAACACAAACCCCAATTCCTTACACCAACCACTTAGCCACGCATTAATACTAAGCTCCTGTTACCTCCGTAGCAGAGCAAGTGGCTGCAGTAGTATTTCTGAAAACACTACCTTAGAGGTCCTTACTTTTAACTTGGCCCCTAACTTTTGGAAATCATTTTTAAGGACCTCACCTCCACCTAACTTTGTCATTGGCACCAACATGAACCAAGAACGCTGGGTCACTCCCATCCGCACCCAATAATCTGTCTACACGATCCACCACATGATAAACTCTAGCACCATGCAGGCAACACACTGTTTGGCATGTAGGGTCTAGGCGGCAGATTACCCTACCTACCTTTCTAATAATTGAGTCCCCTACCACTACCACCTGTCTATCCTTCCCAGCCCCCAGTTCTCCCTCCCTTGTATTAGAGATGATGGTCCCCTGGGTGCTCAAGGGCATGGCCCGCTTCATACATGCTACTTCCGAGACGTCGTCCTCCACATCTTAACCTAAATTGTAAATCTGTTGGGATAAACTAGATGGAAAGAAGCGACCCAACCCTTCTGTCCCCTTCTTCCCCTGGTGACCCTTACAAATGTTTCTTTCTTCACCACCTTATCTGCCCAATTTCCACCCTCCAGTTTACTGGCCCCTGCCAGTACCTGCATTTCCCCCAGCTTTGCCAAGCCCTCCAATGCTGCAAGTTTCCCCTTTAGATTCAGGTCCTCAGATTCCATATGGACCACTCACTCACATCTGGCACATACAAAGGTCCCTTGGTGCGGCTGCTTTAAGATCCCATATATGCAGCAGGATGCACATTGCGTGACCCCAACAAAACGGTCCATATTAAACAGCAATACTCAACAATAGAAACAGCAATACACAACAACAGAAACAGCAATCCTGTTCTTAAACCCTTTTAAAAACAGAATAACCCCTTTAAAAGGAAACCGCCCAGAGCTCAGAAATCGCTCTGCAAGCAGGACTTTTATGTAAGGTTCAAAACCCAAACAGAGATTGGCAATATATGTGCCAAAGAGAGATTTGTAATACATGTGCCAAACAGGGACTTGACAGATATGTGCCAAACAGAGATTAGTAACATACTGTATGTGCCAGACAGAGATTGATTAAATTAGGTGCCCCCTATACAGAGACCTATAGAAAAATTTGGTAGACAAGTTAACATGTACACAGAGACCTGTAATAAAAACTGTGCTGCAGCTGCTTAACTTCTACTTACTTACATGACATCCTGAATCACAAACTAGAAGAGATTTTTTGAGTATTCAGTTTGCTAGTTTTAATTTTGATTGATGCCAGTTTTGTTTTCATTAGTTACGTCGTATGAAAGAACTAGAGCAGGAACGGGATGCTTTGCTTGATGGGCTGCAGTTGGTGGAAAGAGCTCGGGAATGGTACAGGGACAAGCTACGGGAAGCTGAACAACACAAGAAGCTGAAGTGTGATGTGGTAATATATGATATATAGTATATCTCTTACTCTGTGAACTTTACAGCTGGATATCCGCCCACCAGCATCTTACCATCCAGTACCCAATATCTGTTTTAGCATGCATACTGAAATTTTAAAAAAATGGCAGCAGTGTACCTACCGCAGATAGTTACTGCTACCATTTGCTGTAAATATTGATCACAGTAAATAATGACTGTAATATTTACTAAATGTTTTATTTACCAACTGAGCCTGCTAAAGTAAGACAATATACAGTTAACAACCATCACAAATTCATTGTCTATAAATAACATTTCTTCATACATGGGATACAGAGTAATGAACAAATAAAGGGCATGTCCACCCCCAGAACATAAAATCTATACTTACTTTCCCCACTCCAAACCCCGAGATTGTTATAGTTAATTTCTTTCCTGCCATCACGTCTGTGACTGACTGCTGGACACAGCTGCCGGTCTGGCCCCCTGCTTGCAATTATTTTGCAAACAAATATGGTGGTTGGGGGTGGTATAGGGTCCACTACACTACATTACAGAAAAAGTTTATATGAAAGTTGGAGATACCCTTTAACTATCTTGTGGTTTTAGGGGGTGGGAATGATAAGTATAAATTTTTATTCTTGCTGTGGACATGATCTTTATAGCTCTTTACAGAGACGTCAATGGACAGCATTTTATTGTGGGGATGGTGGTCAATTAGAAAGACAAGACTCTGAAGAACCAGTTTTATTGATTTGGTAAGAAATAGTTATAGCTCTTAGTCACAAACATTTCCCCAGGCAGAATACACTAATGAGTTAACCCTCTCCACCAACACAGACAGCATCTGCGTCCTTCATTGCCAGGCAAGTGTTTCGGGAGTGCTCACTTGCATCAGTGTTCATGCATCTGTACGTGCTGTTGCATTTCTGTCAGTGCCTGTGTACCCACTTGCGTCAGTGTGTGTACGTGCATGGGGGTGCTTTCTCCTAGCAGTTTGCTTGTGAGTTCCCAGAGTTTGCAGTCATTCTGTCACTGAGTATGCTCTTCTTGGTGCCCTACCGTATTGTAAAGTGTATAGGTTTTTAATTGTTAAAGTTTAAAAAAGCTTAAAGTTTTGCATGTGCTTCCTAAAGTTAACACAACAGTGTTAAAGTTGGCCAGAAGGACCACCCTGCCTGTGGACGATGTGTCCATGTTTAAGGACCCCATGCAGAGGAGAGTGGTGTTTAAGAAACTCTTTTGATTCAGCAGGGGCTAAGTGTCATCCAGATGTGTCTCTTATATTGGTCTCTGGAGCATTGAAGCTGTGGGCTCTAGACATTGAACAGGCTGTTGACTCCACCATGAAGATATGCAAGCTTAAAGAGCTATTACAGGATGTTAAAAAATAAATAGATTTGTTCACTGAAGCATCTATAGATTTAGCTAAGCTCACCGCAAGATATATGGCACTAACAGTGGCATCTAGGAGAACACTATTGTGAAGGCCATAGTCAGCAGACACCACCTGTAAAGCAAATCTATGTCACCTTACCTTTGAAGGATCCTAAGGACCATTCTTTTAGGACAGCCAGATCCTATAAGACTGGGAAAGAAGCGCTCCGGAAAGCCTAGAAATCAGGAAGACAAGTCCCTGCTTTAGCTAAAATACATTTTCAACCCAAATGCTTTCAACAATATGTATATAAAGATCCAGGTCAATTGCAGGAAAACTTTTCTGGTATCAAGACATTCAGTACTAGTGAGACTCAGCCAATAACTGACACTGCTGCCGGTCCGGTCACTTTTGCTGATCCATGCCTAAAATCCTCCTCTGTTAGTTTCCTTGACAATGGACTCTTCAAATGCTGGTTAGGGAGAGCACCTACACTCAAAGTCTGTGTAAGGTACCAGGGAAGGGGAAAACATTCCCTCACATGTTCCAGAACTAAAGGAAGAGATGTAATCTTTCATTGCAACAAGATGGCAATGTCATATTTGGCAAAGCAGGGGGACACCAGAAGTCTACATCTATTAAAACAGGTAAAACCAATATTTCTAAGGGCTCAAAGAAATCTTTGCTTGTTATCAGCTGTATACATTCCGGAGGAAGAGAACCAGACAGCAAACTTCTTGAGTCGCAACAAGATTTTTCTTCAACTCTGTCACAGGTAGGGATATCTGATGATAGACCTCATGGAAACAGATAAGAACACCAAGGGGCATATTTATAAAAGTCTAAATTTTTTGCCTAGTTAATAACGGCGAACATCGCAGCGAAAACAACGCTTTTTGGGACTTCTTTTCACGGTATTTATAAAAAAGCGAGGGGGGGGAAAAGACTTAGCGTCTGAAAACGCGAAACATGCGTGATAAAGAGCGAAAAGTATTGTAGCAAAATTTGTAGCAAAAGAAGTGAAAACCACATCCAATCATTGTTACCGGCTAGCCAGCTGTTCAACGTTCTTGGCACTATATTTCAATTTAGCAAAAATTGGGAGAATACAGAGAAAGAAAAATAATAAAGTTGACAACACGCCTATTAACAACGTAAACGTGCATTCAAAAGGCGAAAGCGCATTCGAAAGGTGATCGCGCATTAGCAAGACAAACGCGTATTCGAAAGGCGAACGGACAGAATGAGTTGTTTTAACACTACCAAAAAGCAGAGCATAAAGCACACACACCCTGAATGCTAGCAATTGGCCTCGCATTGTAAGTGCAAAATTAGCCTACATTGCGAAAAAAAAGCCCCAAGAATAAACGGGGTGTGGGTGCTTTCACGTGAAAGACAAAATAGCAGACCTCATTTAAAAAAAATTTAAGAAAAAGGCGAATTAAATGTTACATCAAATAAAGTCATTGTGGAAAGTAAAATAAAATTTAGCAAAAATTGAAAATCTATACCTTCATAGATGTGTCAAAAAAAACATGTTAAAATAGTAGTAAGATCATTTGTATGAATGTGTTTTAAGTTCTTTATGCATTAAAAATCATGAAAAAATCCAAAATCCCAACAGACATGGTAAAAAGATGCCTTTTCGCCACCTTTAAGTTGGTGATAATATTCCGCTCCATTTAAGGCGAAAACACACTTTTCATTTTTTATAAATCGGGTTATGCCTTTTCGCTCAAATTACCACTGCGATATATGGCAAAGTATGGCGAAAAGGGTTTTAGTGATAGGTCATGGAAAAGTTTTCGCCCCTTGTTAACGCCACCTGTTTAAATTGCGTTTTCTATTTTTTTAGCGAAAAACCATGCTGTAAGCAAAAGCGAAAAGTTTTCACGACTTTTCGCTCTTTTATAAATATGCCCCCAAGTGCTACCAGTTCTTTTCCAGAAACTTTCCCCCCGAATGCCTGGTGGTGGATGCGATGTAACGGCAATGGAATCAGAGTCAAAATTATCTTTTTCTGCTCTTATCCCTTACAGCAGACCTGGGCAATGTGAGGCCTGGGGGCCACATGTGGCCCATTTGTTGCCCCAGACTGGCCCCCCACTACTAGCCCTAGACTGAAGAAGTCTTTCATCGATTGTCTAAGGCTGGAAAATATATTTTATAAAAAAACTATTGACGGGATCAATTGATTTATTGAATTTTATGGAATGGATCTAAAATATTACACGTTTCATTGAAAATTGCAACTAATAAAAAAAAATTAGAAATGAGTTGAACTTATTGGTCCGGCCCTTTACGAGAGTTCAAGTTTCTTTCCCCCTGTGAAATTGAATTGCCCACCTCTGCCTAACAGTATATGGGTTAACCTTGAGAAAATTGAGAGAGAAAGCGGAGGATATAGCATCAATACCAGCCTTGCACAGGAGGCTCTGCTATCCCCTTCTCCTGTTAATAGAAGATCAGTAAAGAGATATCCCTAATTCCAGGATGGCTGACGCAAGGGCCCAAATTGTCTGTTTGTTATCCCGAAAGGACATAGGAAGGGACAGAGTCCAAAATAACTAATAAGTTCCTGGATAAACTAAAGCACTGGCTTGTTCATGGGCATTGCAGGCCGAGGTTGGTAAGTGGTTGTGAAGGTTCTCATTCATCCAGGTCATGGTATATCTGTTGTATTCAATTAGATCAACTGGACTTGAAGTTTAGTTCTTGAAGACGTTTCGCTAGTCATCCTACTGGCTTTCTGAATTGAGAAAGCCAGTCGGATGACTAGAGAAACGCCTTCAAGAATTAAACTTCAAGTCCAGTTGATCTAATTGAATACAAAAGATATTGGTAAGTGGTCTTCAGCAAACACTTTCATTAAACATTATAAGTTAGACATATTGTCCTCTCAGGATGCAAGATTTGAAAGGAATGTCTTTCAGTTTGTGATTCACGGTGTTAAAATGTTTTTGTTTATGAAGCATACGGTAAAATGCGTCCTGCCCTTTATATGTATGCATTCTTTAGCTTAAAGGGCAAGTTCAGCCCTAAAATGAAAACTTACATACAGGTAAATCACCCTCAAAAACCCTAAACGGTAATAGTTTGAAATCTGAAATATATAAGTCTAACCTGAAATTCTGCACAATGTCCTGTTTCCCGTTTCTGCTTCCTGGTTCTTCCAGTTAGCAACTGTCAGTTATGGATTTAACAGTTGACATCAGAGCCAATGACTGAATGTTAATCCCCTATCTGCCTCTTCTGAGCATGCCCAGGCTCAGTACTTGCTCAGTACAGGTTTCTAAATTGCTCAGTTTCCATGAGGCATCCAGAAGCATAGCAGGCATACAGTAATGAATTCATAGGACAAAGTATGATATATCAACATATTTTAAAGAGGCCATTCTTTCTAAAAGATGTTCTTATGAGGGTGGAGTTGTCCTTTAATAGATCCCATTAGTGAATGCTGCCATGAATGACTGGGGAAAATAAGACATCAAATCATCACTCACAGTGATTTCGGTTTTCCCAGTCATTGTTCATAGCAGCATTCACTATTTCCCTCCGATTTTGTTATGTTAGCTTTTTTTCAGCTATGGTATGAAGACAAGGAGGATGATTAAATACCTTGCTAATTTCCTGCCTGTGTTGGTCGAGAGAGTTAACCTTTTAGTTAATGCTGCCATGAACCAGAGGAGGACTGGGACCTTTTGGCCTGGGGGCAAATACAGCCAAGTGGCCCTTTCACGGTAGATTGCAAATTAAGTTACACACATTTTTAAGACTACTATTTTCATTTTTCATGATTGTCTGTAACATGTAAAAAAAGTGTATGATATGGTTAAGATAAGACTAAGATAAGACTAATAAACTGGAGGGTTGACTCTGACTAATGATTTGGAGGGCTGATAATACTCGATAGTAATCTGGAGGGCTGAAAACACTGGCTAATGATCTGGAAGAATGATAACACTAGGTAATGATCTGGAGGGCTGAAAACACTGGCTAATGATCTGGAAGAATGATAACACTAGGTAATGATCTGGAGGGCTGAAAACACTAGCTAATGATCTGGAACAATGAAAAACACTGGATAATGATCTGAAGGGCTGATAACACTGGCAAATGATCTTGAGGGATTACAACAATAGGTAATTATCTGCAGGGCTGACAACACTGGCTAAGGATCTCGAGGGCTGACTAACACTGCTATTGATCTGGAGGGCTAACATAACACTGACTTATGAACTGGAGGGCTGACTAACAATGGCGAATCAAATGGAGGGCTGACTAATACTGGCTAATGAACTGGAGGGCTGACTAATAATAAATGTGATTATATACCCGAGACCTCCATATATTGCTCTTCTCACAGCTTCATCCCCAGGCTGTCAGTAAGTAAGCTGCTAAACTTAAGACACTGCTGTGGTGCTTTTATTAATCTGGCAGCCTGGCAGGAGTTTGAAGGGAGCCAAGAGTAGAATAATGTATGTAGTCTCATAGATAAGCACATGCTACCCCCAATCACCTTTTAGCATGTCAGCCAAGGCAGACAGCACATAGTTAAGCATTAAACTGAGGCAGTGTCTCCAAAACCTCATTACTGCCCATTCTCATAAATCATTTTAGTTTAGGCTATGGTGCATGTCAGCTCCCAGTGTCAGAAAAGGAAAGAGGTTCAGCAGCAGAGGAGGCGTCTTCTGTTCCTTGCCCATGTTAGAGCTAGAGGTGTGCCCTGTGCAACTAATAGCAGCCCAAATTTTTATTGGAGACCAGCCCAGGGGTCATTTGCCCCTCAGCCTACTGGGCCAGTCTTCCCCTGCCATGAACAATAACTGGGAAACAATTGAATTTCAAAAATTTAATATCATATTTTCTTAGGAAAGTTAAAATTTAATAAAACCTAAAATTATCAGCCACATTAAATACTGATCAGTAAAGTAATTAAAGTATATCTACCACTAAACCTCGAAAATACTGATCTTTAACACTAAATTGTTACTGTAGTGCATAGTGACTAATATAAATACCACAGTAATACCAACCAAGATTAATACCAACTAATAAGTACTGACCATTTTTAATACCAGCTACAGTTAACATAGAACAAAGTAAACATTTTCCATGGTAAGTAAAAGGCAAGGTTAATACTTGATAAAATAGAGATATGCCCGTATGGTCCTTCGTGTGGAAACTGCCTGGATTTAGTGCAATTCCATGTTGTGCTCTGCTATCCTCAACTCTTATTTCTCTGTATGCTCTTATTTTTTTTTCTTCAGGAACCACATCTGGTACTACCTACTCCTCTTCTAGGATCTTCCCTATTGGTTCAAATCCAAGAAGTCAATAGATTCCTGAGTGATCTTATTTCTCCTCCAGAAAAGGTAAATTTTCAATGCTGTGCTTTGTGTAGTATGGGCAATTAAAGTAAAAAAATAGATGGGAATATTAGCACTAGGAGAGAGTACTAGGCAGAGGCCCCATTGCAACGCACAAGACATTTGTGCAATGAGTTTGTTTGCTTTTTAAACCTGCGTTTGCATTTCCTACAATGGCCCTATACCAAAATATGGGACAGGAATGTAACACGGGCATTGGGCCTGGCTACATTGCTGAAGCAGATTACAAATTGTGATCAGATCACAAAATGCAATTTGAATCATGGCAGTGGGGCCTAAGCTGATGAACATTATAAGGGTATTTGATAAAAGGACAAATAAAGCCCAGGCAATTCCCACTACCTCGACATTAAACTAGGGATACGGTATAGCCTAAAATCTACAGATTACAGCAAAGTATCACTTGACCTTGGATAAACAAAACCTCACCTGTTTAAAAGTTAAATATTCACTTACCTCAACCCCGCTTTCCCCTCTCCCTCTGATACAGACATGTTCAGTGTGGGGTGAAAATAGGTGTAGAACTGTTGTATAAAAATGTTTACTTATTTTACGTGTAAATCTTAGCTCCTTTACCTCCCATTATTTAATGTGAAACAGGGAATGTCCATTTGCAGCCTTGCTAATTTCATTTATTGTGTTCCTACAAAAAACAAATGATCTGGTAACCCTGTTGACACAAACACATATAAAATCTACATGCAAAATGTCTGGTTGGTATTTACATTAGAATCATTGATTTCAGTGTGGTCATACATCATGTAGTTTCAGTTTGTCTGAAAACTTCATACCACCCCTTTTTGTGTTTTTGTAAAAGTATTAATTGGGACATACATATGAAATCTTCAGATCAGACAAATCTGGCTCCATATTTATGTACCGTAATGTACCAATCCAGCATATCAGATGCTGACACTGGGAACAAGAGCTGACCAAAATCCGTACGCATATTAGATAATTAATTAGCTTTCGAAATGGATTGTTTGAGACGTCAATTTAACGTGTGTTGGCACCCGATGGCATGGTTAAGTGATCCATCCAGCGATTGCATGGTTCTTCTGTGCAAAGGGAGACCATATGATCACCCCCCCACACACACACACACTCATAGAGCAGTACAGACTGTCTGTCTAAATGACCAGCCTGTTTGTATCGAGATTGGCAAGAAAAAAAAAATCAGATGCAGTGTATGAGTCCACAAATGGATTGCTAAAACAATCCGTTTGTGGAGGCTTCTTCACACAGGTGATGTTGGCCCAATTCTAGTCTAGGCACACAGTGGCAAATGATTATTTTGCGGTCTATATAAGGCTTTCCTGCATAGGAACTTAATGAGTGAAACATATTTATGCCTGAAACATCTATATAGTCCATGTCCTTTGATGTGGTTCCTAATCAAATCCTTACCTCCCATTCTTAAATGAATCAAACAGAAGCCAGCAGAATAAAACGTACCCGCAATCGCCTCCGCTGCTTCCTCTGACAATTTGACTGCATCTGCACTACCCTATTTATAAAAATATATAGGTGAGTGATAAAATAATGTACACACCCTTTGAGTGCCATAGACATAGCCAATAATACACAAATCCTTATATTGGCAAGATATGGGGGCAGAAAATGACTGACCACAATGCCAGCAAACTACCACTGTAGACAATGCAGTCAGATTCCCTAATAGTGTATGTGAGGTCTGTCCAGACCATGTATGCTGTTGTAATCACATGTATATGTCCACTGTCTAAGGTTTTATACAAGGAGGGTTAGCACACATTAACAACATGTATGTAAAATATACTTTATTTTTCTTTTAAATGTATATTCTGATTGTTTATATTTGTGCTTTTTTTTTGCTCTTTCTCCTGTAGGCTTCCCGAAAACAGCCTCCCTGCCCTATAACAGTATCAGATACACTCAGCACACTTAAATACCAAAACCAATTGCTAAGCAGGGTAAGTTTAAAATGTGCAGGGGAATTTAGTACAGAGGTTTAAGAATGATATAATAAGAGGGTGTATAATAAAAGGGTGTCAAAAATGGCAATGCAGCCCATTTTACTACTAATGTGAAAAACTTTCCTCCGCTGATAACCTAAGCATTTCAGCAACTCCAGTAAGTTGCATTTACATACATATAAAAAGTGGATTCTGTAATTAAGGGCCATATTTATAAACCTGCGGTATCGCTTTTTAGAGCCTGGCCGAGTCCATATAGGAGAAAAATTACATGCTCAGTGCTGCCCTCCCCCCCTTCCTCTCCCTCCCGTTTCTCTATCCCTCCCCCTAGCTCAAATCCCCTTTCCTGTAATGTAGGGCTCCCTCCCCCAACCCCTATAGTAATTTGAAGCAAAACTTCCCTGATCATTACTTACATTGCCTCTTTCCCCCAACGTTTAGTACAGCCGGAAGCCGTGTCCGTGATTGGCTGCCTCTCAGCCAGTCAGACGCGGTTGCCGGTCCAGCCCCCTGCTTGCAGTTCCATGCAAGCAGAGGGCCGGGAATGAATGTCGGAGGAGAGATGCAATGTAAGTAGTGATCGGGGGAGTTTTGCTTCAAATTACTATAGCGGTTGGGGGGTGGGGGAGGGAGCCCTACACTACAGCAAAAGTTGTAAAAACAGGTGGACATGCCCTTTAAATCCACAGATGGATTTCAGCCCTTCATACTGGCTAGGAAATACACTGCAAAGATTTATTTTGTTTTTTGTATGAAATGCAAACTGAATGTATCATTTTGGGAGAGGTTGCAAAAAAAATTCAGAAGTGAACAGCATACAATCAGACCAGAAAACACAAAGAGATTAACTATACTGACCCTTAGTACCTATAGATTAATTTCATAAATCATCCAATACTCACAGCAAAGGAAGAGGTGAGACACAGCTTGTTGAATGTGCTCTGTCAATTGGGGCAGTGTTGCCTGGTGACTTTAGCTCACCTCAAAAGCCATGCCCTTGCTTTTCTAGAATATTTAAACCCAACCCTCACTCTGTGAGTGACAAACAAATTGATGGAGATCCATTACTGAATGTTGACAATAAGACTGAATAATGGAGAGCAGATTAAAGTGGTCATTAGAAAAGCCTTACAAGAGGGTTTATTCTAGAAATAGATGACTGCAACCTTTAATGGGATGAATATCAGTTGCTTTCTTTGTGCAGGAACTTTCTGTGCAGAGTGAAAGACTCTGGAAGCTGCAGAGAGAGAACACAGCTTTATATAGAGAGCTTGAGAACCGTCATCAACCCAGAACAACTTTTATATGACATCCGCCAAATATCAATGTAAACTGTTTAAGGTGAATGTGCATGTTTGATGCTCCTCAGAACACTACAGGATTCCCTCCTACAATTGTCTTTCCAGAGTACAAGAATGTGATAGACACTTTTTCTTCACCTGATTGCAAAGCATCAAGACCACTAAGGAATAAAATGATCTGCATAATTTGCTCTCAAATTCCTTCTATCCATACACTACTGAGCACTAATTCTGATATTTTTAAAAATAAACATAGTGTAATAGTACAAACAATGAAGGTGACTATTCTTTATAATGACTTATAACTTACATATAGAACAGTTTGAATAACTGTAAAGCTTTTACTGAGCAGCTTAAGACATTACTTGGATACTAACAGCAAAGTTAATGATTCTTACTAGACAACAGAAAATGACAAGGGACTTTCTGCTCAGACACGACAACATTGTGCAGAAATATACCCTCCAACATTCCTCCTTATGTACAACATGGTACAACGCTGCAGGGAGGATAATGAATTGAAATGGAGTTAAGCCAATCGCTAATTAATAAATGGGGGTGGTATATACCAACTATGGTGCGTGCCTAGTGGGGGAATGTACATAGAATCAAAAAGAAATAAAGAAAAGACCCCACTATAACACGAGGCACACTGCCTCGTGGCACTCTACCACCAATATCCCAAGTACATATATATCTACAGGTAGGGGAAAGAGATTTCTTGTCCTACCCAGTAATTGGAGTCTTAACACCATAGGTCCAATGACAAACACACTTTTTATTAAATTACAGGTACACATAAACACAATGTGGCAACTATAATAACATTAAAAACCAGTAATAAAGGCTGGGCTTGGAATAAAAAATCTTGATGATGGGTGCAGCAAGAACAATAACAGTTAATAAACTCCTCCCAAACTATGGAATGGCTGTCCAAACGTAAGCAGTAACAAACAGTCCAACAGTTAGACAAGCACTAAATTGCTGTATACCTATAGTTCATGCAAGCCGTAGGTGCGTCCACCCATCATACCTGCAGGTAATTGAAACGTGCATAACTGAAGCAATCTCACCCCTATTCGTCCTGTAATTTAATAAATATTGTGTTCATCATTGGACTTATGGTGTTTAGACTCCAATTACTGGGTAGGATACGGAATCGCTTTCCCCTACCTGTAGATATATACGTATTTGGGATATTGGTGGCAGAGTGCCATGGGGCAGTTTGCCTCGTGTTATAGTGGGGTCTTTCCTTTATTTCTTTTTGAGGATAATGAAGTGAACCTGATCTTAGCAGGATCTGGCACCTCTGGAGTAAACCATGTTTTAGTGAAGCACAATACATTGCAGTCTGTGGTGTCCCTCTGACAGTCCATGTGTAAATTAAATTTGCCAAGTATTAGAAGCTCAGCCAAATTCAAATACTACATACAAGCAAGCACACCCCAGGAGTTGTAAAGTTGGTGTCTAACTTGTAAAGACATATTCAGCTAAGATGGTGCAACTCAACATGTTTTTTTTTTTTCTCAATTGTCCTGGTTAAAGGGTATGTCCACCCCATAAACTTATTTTTGATATGCTGCTCCCCCATGTCTGGTAGCCCCAACCGCATGGTTAGTATTTTTCAAAAGCCCCCCAAACTCTTACTTACCTCCCCTCGAGAATGCAAGCAGAGGGGCGGGACCGGTAGTCGCGTCTGTGATTGGCTGAACGGCAGCCAATCACGGACGCGGCTACCGGTCATTCAGTGCAGCGGAGGAAAGCGGAGAGGTAAGTAAGAGTTTGGGGAGCTTTTTGAAAAAAAAAAATTTGCGGTTGGGGCTGGGAGACATGGGGGAGCAGCATATTAAGGGGGATTGACGCTAGGGGGAGGGATAGTAGAACGGGAGGGGGAGGGAGGGGGGAGAAGGGCTGCAGTGCGCATGGCAAATATCTACCGGAGGCAAGATAGCAGGCAGAGCCCTGCTATCCTCCTGGTGGTTAGTTTTGGGACTTTGGGGGGGGGGGGTTTACAGGAGAACCCTATGGAGCTGGGATGTGAGGTAAGGATTAAACTACACTACATGGTGGGGCCATTAGTTGGGGGGATTATAGTTTTGGGGGTGGACATGCCCTTTAATAGTACGCTATAACTTCCAATATCCCTTACTGGACACATTTATTACTGTCCTTGAAAATATGACTGACAGTACATACCCTGAAGAGCCAGTTACGAGTGAGGGACTTCCGGCAAGGGATTGGTTAAGTTAAAGCTCTAAAGAAAAGGCTCTAATATCAACGAGATGGACCACAAATCTTGCCAATTCACAGAAGATCTACTTAAAACAATCAAATGCCCTATGACTAAATAAATTCACTCAAAATGTGTTTGCTACAGAGAATGTATGTATGTATAATTTTATTTATAAAGCGCCACTTGGGTATACAGTGCTGTACATTATAAAATACAGACAGGGAGATTCAATAAAAGTTCTTAACGTTTAAAATGGTGCTAACTTTGCCCCAACCAATCAGATGTTAGCTTTCAAATGTTAAATAAGATCTGATTGGTTGGGGCAAAATTAGCACCATTTTTAACGATAGAACTTTTATTATTTATAAGTGCAAGCAATTATACAGATAAATAGAAATTTCATACATCGGTTAAAAATGCATATATATAAATTATGTATAAACTGATGTAAGTGCAGCATGCCTTGACACATTAGGAATGAGATCCCTGCCCTGAAGAGCTTACATACAGATACAAGTGGGGATATGTGTACAAAGTGCTAAAAAGAGCTAATAATCATTTGTTGCTCAGAATGGTATACAGTATGGATAACAGTCTAGATTTGAAAGTATTAACGGATGCCCCCAAGCAAAGCATAAGAGGTAGAGAGTTCCAAAGGTAGGGAGCATCAAGAGAGAATGTTATAGCTTTTTAGAAGCATCCCAACATGGGTATCAAAGCACTCCTTAGCATAACAATGAATGTTCCAAATTATTTGAAAAAATGAAAAAGCTTAAGTTACCCCAAATTCTCAGGGTGGTCTGGCAGTACCAGATTTGTATACATAGCAGCCCAGACAATATTTTTGCTAGTATGGCAGACTACCATTAATCCCAAAATTCAAATCTAAAACTTAAACTCATTTACGTACTACCTCAATCCTATGGCTAAAACATAAACAAGGATTTAAAATTTCTAACTAGTTCTCAATCAAACTCTCTTAGAAATCATTGAAAATGGTAGGAACTTCTGGCTTATACAGTAAAAATACATAATTTCAATGGTGGTGTGATAAGGGAATATTTAGGTGTTCCATTTCTTAGTGACATGATTAAAGAAATCAAAGAGATTTTTCCAAAAAGCTATATTCCCCTTAGCAGGCAGTTACAATATTTACAAATCAAAGATTTTGTTTCCAAAAATCTTTCACTTTGGAAAAACCATATTAAAACTAGATTTGAAAACAAACAATTACAGTAACCTGGGAAGAGAACAATAACCGTGTATATATAAATTACTAATGTTCTCTAAAAGAACAGAGAAACCAAATTTTATGTAATAGTGGGAAGCAGACCTCTAGAGAACAATGGATGTTTCAGCCTTTGTATGACTGTATAAATAGCAGAAATATTAATGTTAGCTATATGAGATGCTACATTAAAAGTATTTTTTAGAGCTTACAGAGTTACGGAATTATTGCAAAATACTCCTAAATACTGGAATAATGTTTTCAGAGATTGTGGACAGAAGGGAATGTTTATGCATATAAGTTGGTACTGCCCAGTAGTTATGATCTGGAACAGTTCTTGCCAAAAATTCACATTCGGTCAAACAGGAATACAGACACATAAAGGATTGTCTTATGCAGAAAACAAATGGATTCAATATTATCTGTTAGTTGCCAACATACATATAGGTCTTTTGGTGTAAACGAGATGAACTTTGGGTCGAACTCTGATTCGAGTTCGGTTCTAACTTTAATAGTTTGGGCAAACTTCCAGAGCTTGCGGAGGTATTTTTGATAGTTATCAAATTTGCGTACCGTTCATTAAACCTAGAATGCAATGTTTCAACGATAACCCTCCAATGCGGCGTTTTGCCAATATTCCTTGAATGTATTGTTCGGTAACCCTCAAATGTATAGTTTGGTAACCCTCGAATTGGCGATAACCCTTGAATGTAGCATGCAGAAACTCAGGTTGGCCATAGTAGTTATTTAAAGGAAAACTAAACTTAGAATATATAAGTTTTGAGAGCAACACAGCCCCTTAAACTGCTGCCTATTATTTTGGCTCCTAAGTTGTCATTATGGTTCCTGTGCCATTTTAGTTCCTTTCCCCTTGCAGCCAACCCAGAGATCAAGTCTTTCAGGTACAGCACTGTGACATCACTTACCAAACCCTTTGGAGAAGCAATTGGTCAGCTGCAAATGTAGATATCTTTTAAACATTAACTTTAGAAAAGTTTAGTCATAATATTTTGGGCCCTTAATCTAAATAGTAAAATTTTAATCCTTGCTGAAACACATGTTCCTGGAAAGCATGTAGTATTACAATATTTCATCCTCCAGTAAGAAGTGCCATAGAAGCTGCATCGAATCAACATGCCAACATAGAATTTGAAGGTGCCTGTAGGAACCCAAAGATGTGAATATCTGGTTAATATGATAAATATAGGCTGTCATTTTTTGCCATTTCAAAGGTTTATGATGAGCAGAGAGTAGATTTGGTAAAGTGCTGTTAGAAGAGCTAGCTATCCTTACACTCCAATTTGTCATCATTACATTCAATTTAGAAATATCCAGGACTCTTACATTTGCCTACATTACTAAAATTTGCACACTTCTGTCATCCCTGTTGGAAAGGGATCTTGGAATTTTGGTGGATAACAAACTTAAAAGGTATCAAGCAGTGCCAGGTGGCAACAGCCAGAGCCAGCATGGTATTGTCTTGTATAAAGAGAGGTATGGATTCAAGGGAGGAAAATGTTATTCTCCCTCTTAACAAAGCATTGGTAAGGCCTCATTTGGAATATGCAGTGCAATTTTGGAATCCTGTGTACAAAAAGTAGATCTTTGAAATGGAAAGGGTTCAGAGAAGGGCAACTAAATTAATAAGGGGATTGGGGGAGCTGGAATATGAAGAGAGACTGGAACGGTTACAATTATGTACGCTGGAGAAAAGGTGCCTGTGATTACTGTGTGTGTATGAATACATTAAATAACTTATACAATAAACTATCTGGGGCATTGTTCACCAATAGAACATGTCAGAGGACACGTGGCCATCCCTTAAGACTTGAAAAAAAAAGGTTTAGGCTTCAAGTTCGGAAAGGGTTTTTCACTGTGAGAACGGTAAAGCTATGGAACTGTTTTCCAGTGGACGTTGTTATGGCAGGTTCATTGTCAGTTTAAAAAAAAAAAGCTGGATGAGTTTCTGCAAACAAGAAATGTTGCAAGTTACTGGTATTGATACATAAAGTAGAATTGATCCAGGAGTATTTCCAATTGCCACTTGGAGTCAGCAAGGAATTTCTTTCCCCTTCATAAATTTGGTGGGTTTTTTTCTTCCTCTGGATCAACAGTTAGGCAGGAAATGAGGATATTGCTAGATGTGTTGGACTGGATGGACATATGTCTTTATTCAACCTCAAATACTATACCTACTAGCCTACCTATTAACAATAACTCTTCATTCTCCTTTTATTCCCTTGGATTTGAACCATGCCCAAGTATAACTTACCTTATCACAGACACACAATCCTTTTAATGATTTTATTAATAAATACTTTACCATATTTACTTAAATAGACATAATTATGTAACAACTGCAGACTCCTTTCAGCCAGATGCAGGTATTAAGAGATTTTCTTCCCTCTTCTTTCCTTCTACTGAAACAGGTTCTTGAACTGTGGGTGTGTATTCTAGTGTATCATCCAGGTTATCGGGCCCAAGTCGATAATGCTGGCTTTTACTTGTAGACACCTAGTGGACAAATAAGAATGAGCATGAATATATGGGAAGCACGGATGCATGAATACAGTTTCATGAAACAGAAAACTAATCAACTAATGTAGATAGTCGATTAGTGGCATTTGAAGACTATTTACATTTTCTATAGAAATAGATTGTTAAAGGGCTTGTTTTGCTCAAGCTCAGTCCCTCAATCAAGTACTTGTTTTGTTCTCTCAGTCCCTCACCAGACTGACTCTGTGAAGGCAAGCATACTAAATAATCCCAATAATGCAGCATTGGGAGAGGGAATTTCCCACCATGCAGTTAACATACCAATTGTCACCATTCCAGCTACAGCAAAAAATATATGTAACAGAAGAGTTTGATACTAAGGCACTTGATTGACAGCAGAAATGTAAGAGGTTTCAGACTGGATATCTAAAGGAATAAAGGACAGATCAACAAATTGTATTGATAAACACAAAATAACTAAGTTAATGTCTTTCTGCAAGTTTAATTTAATTAATTAATTAATTAATTATTTTAAACTACCATGTAAGGCCAAAGGTACTGAGGGAAATCTGAAGACAGGAGGACTATTAATTGGTTGTATTTGGGGAATGAATTGGCTATATTAGAATATACCATGTAGCAAATCCCTTGAATTCCACAAACCTAATCTATACATTTTTTAGTAGACTTTATAATAAAATACAAAAATGATGTAGTAACATAATAATCTTTGAGCAATATCCTTTTCCCCACAGTACAGATTAGTAGAAATACTGACCTCATCATCTGAGATATCACATGCAATAATCTCCCTCTTAGAATCTTCTACCTGCAATAACAATAACATACAGTAAGGCTGAATAAAAACATTCAATCATGTAACCCTTCCGCAGATGCAAGAAAAGGAAATGAATCCTTCCAGATGTCAACTAGAAATTAAAATGAAATCATCCTAGGAACATTTTTCTTGGGGTTCATTTACCCAGAGGTGCAAACCCGATATTGAATTCGGCATGGGAGCAGGAACAATAGGATGTCTGCATATATTGAAGCATATATGGAACAGAGACTTCTGGGTAATTTCCATGGTAGCCCTTACAAAATGCCTCACCTAACAAAAAAAAAAAAAAAAAAAAGGGTTTTACAGCACTCCATAAGCTAAATACAAAAAACAGAGAACCAACCACAGACCGGTTTCAGCTTTATTGAGCCATCATCGTTGTAGGCCTCTGGTTTTGCAGTGTGAAGCGCCTATAGACAGACGTCACTAATGGATTAAATAAGATCAGGCGAGAATTAGGCTTTGCAGCTCCCCTTCAGTATATGCAAATAAGGGACAGACTTCTGGGTATCATCCATGTTTCCATGGTAGCCCTTACAATTGCTTTACCTAATAAAAGGTTTTTAGTACAAGCTATGTAATGGAGAGAGACTGCATCATGGGTAGAGACTACGAAGGTTTAATCCTAGTTAACATAAGGTTGGGAAAGAAAGTAAATCATGGTCAATTGTCATCGGTTACATCTATGCTATCACAGCCAATGACTGAATTCTAGCTCCCTAGATAAAACATTTTGAGAGGGAGAGTTGTTACTGGTTAGCCAGCTCTGGAGTGCGTTCATGGGTAAGTTCTTAGCATTTCCTGTCTGCTCCTGACTGTTTAATTGAAGAACAGGAGGAAAGACAGAGCTCCTTTACCTCCCATTCTTCAATTAAACTGAAAACAGACAAGTCTTAAATTGGAGTAGAGATCCCCTCTCTACTAGGGTACTAAATGGTAATTGTGGTTTCCAAACAAGTTGATTTTAAATAGAAGGCCAGGTTCCTACTGTCAAGGTAAAATAATATACATTCAAATAGATGTCAGTCACTAGGCCCAAATATCACATATAGCACAGCTGTGAGAGCATAACACAAGACACTGGAGTCTCTTGAGATAGAACTGTTCTGGTTTATTGTTACATTGTAAGATTATTTATACCATTTGCAATTATTAGCATATGTCATTATTAATTAGTTACATATTTAGTCATGTGATTACATTTACCCAATCAATGGTTGGAATTTAGCTCCAGATCACTGAGAGTTAAAACATTGCTCCCCTTATTCATTAGTTCCAACTTGGACTTTGGTGGACTTGTCCAACTTTTATTATCTTATTATTCTATCGTGGTCATTTATGACTATGACTGTTACTCTTATCAAACTTAACAATTCACAAATGTCACTACAACCTGCTAAACAGGGTCAGGGAAACCTTATTCTGTAATTAACTGCTTATTTACTATATATTGAAAGAATTAACTATAATTATAAGACCACCTTATAACTACCTTAAAAATGAGCCATCAACCACCTCTCTACATGCTGCATGTGGATATGAGGAAATCACTGATCAGAAAGTTAGGGGGTGGGAGGTTCTGAATCTGCGCTCACAAATACTAGTTCCTCCTAATCTGGTTGGCACATGCTCAGTGCAGGAGAAAGCAGAAGAAACCAGGAAGAGTTTGAGTAATTGACTGAAGGGGGGGGGGCAGTGGATGAGGGGACACGGGTGGGGTCCACAAGGAGGAGACACAGGAAAGAGGGAGTGTCACATGGTTTCAGAGCAGAAAGTGAAGTTGATCGGTGATGCTGCTTACCATATCACACATAAAAATGTAAATATCTTCGAAATTATGTAAAAAAAATACACAAGCACAAAAAAAGCACAAGGCAGCAAGCCTTGTGCTTTTATATGGTCATGGAACTCCCTGAAGCCTCTTTAAAAAGTCCATGGAACTCCGTAGTGGCTTCTAATATTCTTAGAGTTTAATGTAGGGGATACATTATTAAATATAATCCACCCCTTCATTCTTTAATCAAAAGCTCCAACATTACAAGCCTCAGTCAATGACATTGGGTGCCTCCAGCCTCATTGCCCCCATTCCTTTTAGATTCCACACTGGATATTAAATACTCCTCCCCCCTCACACACACACTGGACTGCCAATACCACCCTCACCCCCATTTTTCATATACAGGGCAGCTACAACCTCCTTTTCCATTTTTTTAACTAAATACACACTGGGATGCACAAGCCATCCCGTTATCTTACAGAGGGACACACAGCTAAGCTCCTACCCATATGATTGAAATGACAGAAACGCACCGGAAACACATGGTTTTGTGTGCGATGCTATTGCGAAATCGCATGCACATGAAATCTCATGTGATTCTGTGTGCGATTGCGTTTCCAGCGCAGTGTGGCCGTGCCCTCAAAACAAGTTTGTCTGCATCTGTCTTTTTTTTTTGCATTCCCATAAACTATTATTTTTTTTATTTTTTAAACACGTTTTATTGTGGTTTACAGTAAATATTGTGTGGTACATACATAGGAAAGTATAGTACATTATTTATACAATACAGATATGAGAGTACAGATATATTGCAGAGTTCCTGTTGCATGGTTGTGTTCAGCCTGGATTCCTTTCAACAAAATAAATTATTTACACTACAATTTCAAGCAGTTTGGCTGCTCTTTTCCTGTTTACCAACTTGCTTATGGTGTCGATGTTGACCCATCGCCTGCCCACCTGGGCCCACATCCAAGGCCAGTAGGACAGTGCAGTTCACTCAAGAGAAAGATGTCCCTATGTGTTTACTGGGTGGAGGTTCTTAATTGGTAAGAGGTTAATCTAATGTGTTAGGGGATTCCAACCAAGATTCACATATTTTTGTGGAATTAGCCAGGGCAGTTCCTGTGTTTATATGCGATTTTAAGGTAGGGTAGATCAGTTTTTTTTAGGTAGGTTGATTAGTTTTATTCATGTTTTAAGTTTAGAAGTTTTATTTGACATCCATCGTAGAATAATTGTTTCCCCTGGCTTGTAAACAATTTAGTTCACCACTACACCACAGATCCTCCTCCATTAAGCCAAACAAACATATTGAGGGTATGAGCCAGATGAGGTGTGGTGTCAGTTCACTTAAAAAGTGAATTACATTTGTCCAGAATTGAGATGAATAACGTCTGCATTCGTCTGGTGACATTTAGGGAAAATTGAGGTGTGCAATTTTGACACACATGGACCAAAAGTCAAGCACGCATGCAGATAAAAAAAATGGGCCGCATAGATTCGGAACGCAAATTATATAGTGAGAACTGATTCTCACAATTTCCATTATATTTTAAAATAAATTGCGATTTGCAATTCGTGTATCACAGAAGACATAAGCTCAGGCGCTGCAAGCTATTCAATAGTGGCTCTTCCTGCACGAGTATTTAACTAAATCCAATAGCTCACGCAGGGTTAATTTACCCAGAGCCACAAAGCAGCTATTGAATATCCCAGTCTGTGTCCAAGTACAGATATCATAGAGTATATGCGTGAGTGTATGCATGAGAGTATTTGTATGTGTGCAAGTATGTGAGTGTATGAATGAGTATCTGTATGTGTGCAAGTGTATGAATGAGTCTCTGTATGTGTGTGAGTGTGTATGCATGAGTGTATTTGTATGTATGCAAGTGTGTGTGAGTATGCATGAGTAAATGTATGTATGCAAGTGTGTGTGAGTGGAGAAATATGTATGTGTGTGAAGTACATGTGAAAAAAAAGTGTTTTTTAGAGAAAGTATGTATCTGCTAAGTTGATGGTGTGTCCATGTGTGCGAGTGCATTTTTGCAAGTGAGCATATGCGACAATGTATACACAGAGAATTAGGAATTGTATATCTATGTGTGGGTGACTGCGTTTAAGAGTATTTGTAACAGATACTGGTAGGAGTGTAAAAAGTGTATGTGTTAAAGTGTGAGTATGTTCTGTGTACCCTTAAATACAAATAAAACATGGATGGAAGCACACCTATAGTAGTGCAATAGAAACATTTGTTCCAAGTACATCAGTTTATAGTTGGAGGAATAAATATTGCTATTGCACTATATTGCTTCTCTCCATGTATGATTTCTATTATATGATGATTATAATAGAAATCAAGACAAGTAAGGGTTTCCTGAGAGTTTAGCACCCTAGGGCATGGATGTGCAATGGACAACTGCTGAGAAAATTCTGCGTACCATTGATTGCACTCCCATTTTTATTTTATTTGCTAATCATTTCGTTTTAGCAACCTAGGCATGCTGGGAGTTGTAGTTTACAACCTCTGGAGTGCTGAGGTTCAACATCAACCAATGCAATATATTTGTATTATTAGGTTGTCAAGGAGCTAGGGAACTCTGAATCAATATCCTTTTTTTATTTAAATGTTAGGGGAAATTAATTAATGTATTTATTTTATATTTATTTCTATATACATATATAATACATAAGGCTAGGCATTTTCAATGGGAAGGTGCAGTGGCGAGAATCTATATTACAATCACTCAGTGATGTCACTGAGTGACTTCCTGTATTCTACTGCCCCTCCCACTGTCTCCCCCTCCCTGTATTAATCATTTATATAGGAATAATAATATAAAAAGAAGAGCGATACTCATGTCCATTTATTTCTTACATAATTACTTGGGAGACAGCAGGTATAACATTACAGGGCAAGGAACATACACAGGCCCACCCGCCTTATTCACTTGTTCACTTTATTCCCGTGAGTAGCGCTCTTCCTTTTATATTATTATGCTATTAGTACCTGCAGCTGGGAGGTATCCCACATGGAAGTGATCCGCACCACGAGTCAAGCCAGATAGAGTTACGTGTGCTGCCCTTCTTTACCTCTTCAAGTTTGTACATTTATATAGGAATCCCTGTTTATTCTTGACAGACAATGTTCGGTCCTTCTTTCTCTTTTCAATAGGAACAGTAATTAACTATTTATACATTAAACAGGGATTCCTATAAATGACTAATACAGGAAGGGGAAGACACAGTGGTTGTGGGCAGGTTATTTTTTTTGGCTCGCTTTATGTATTATAAGAAATAATATGCTACCTATAGCGTAAAATATGGATTTACTTCACCTCGGAGTTCCATGACCTGTATAAAAGCACTCAGCCAGTGGCCTCGTGCTTCTATATGGTCATGGAACTTCTCCGTGGCGTAATATTCTTATATTACACTGTAGGTAGCGTATTATCCCTTATATCTTGAATCTTGTGTAGTGGGCATTGCTTGAGTTAGCTGGGCGGGGCTATGGGTGGAGCTGGGGAGGTCACATGTGTATCCAAAGAAATTTGGAGCGATGAGGTTGCTGGCCCCTAAATATTTGAAAGATTTGTCCAGCTCTGCGCTAAGGTCTGTTGGTCTGGGGAGTTACATTTGTACATGGATAGAAAATTAGTTAATGAATAGGATGCAGAGAGTAGTTAACAGGCATCCCACCCGTCCCGGGAGTCGCAGGAGTCTCCCGGATTTTGGGGTGGTCTCCCGCACACCCGCGAGACCACCCCAAACTCCCGCGACCCGAACTTACCTGGCAGCTCTGCCTCCGGATGAACCTTCTTTTCTTCGGCACGCTTCTCCTGTGACATAAATTACGTCACATGTAGTGGCCTGTCCATAACCCCGCCCCCCCTTTGTGATATCATTGACGTCTGCCCGCCCTAGCTCCACCCCCTTTGTGATGTCAATGACGTCACGTCAGTCAGTTCTGCCCCTTCTCCCCACCCTGCCCGGAAGCCAGATTCGGCAGGGTGGGATGTCTGTGTTAATGGGGCTTCATCATTATGGACTAAAGTGCTAAGTGGGGTGCCACAGGGTTCTGTGTTGGGGCCGCTTCTATTTAATCTATTTATTAATGATTTGGAAGTGGGTATTGTCAGCAAGGTTTCTGTGTTTGCTGATGACACAAAACTTTGTCGACCATTAAAAACTTCAGAGGATGTGCAATAGTTGCAGGGGGATCTAGATAGATTGTCACATTGGGCTGCTAAGTGGCAGCCCCCCCCCAAACACTTATCGCTATATTAAAAGGTTTTAAAAGTGCCCAGAATTGTACTTACCCACCTTGGTTCCTTTGGCCTTTTCCTCTTCTGTTTCTTCCAGGGACACACATGCAGAGTCCGTCAGGACCCGTCAGACTATGCAGCGGAGGAGTGAGAGATTGGGTAAGTACCTTCGTTCCCGGTTTCTGCGGGTATTATTGAAGAACCAGAGGTAAGACAACTCCCGTTCTTCAATAAAACTGAATACCAACAATTTTTTTTATCAGTGGTGATATCCTTTAAGTGAATCTCTGTTGGAAAAGGATCGTGACATTTTGGTGGATAACAAACCTAAAAGGTAGCAAGCAGTCCCTTCAAAGTGTATGGACAGAGGCTGAGGGGAAAAGGTCCCTCCAAAGTGTATGGACAGCGGCTAAGGGGAAAAGGTCCCTCCAAAGTGTATGGACAGCGGCTGAGGGGAAAAAAGTCCCTCCAAAGTGTATGGACAGGGGCTGAGGGAAAAAAAGTCCCTCCAAAATGTATGGACAGGGGCTGAGGGAAAAAAAGTCCCTCCAAAATGTATGGACAGGGGCTGAGGGAAAAAAAAGTCCCTTCAAAGTGTATGGACAGGGGCTAAGGGGAAAAGGTCCCTCCAAAGTGTATGGACAGGGGCTGAGGGAAAAAGGTCCCTCCAAAGTGTATGGACAGGGGCTGAGGGAAAAAAAGTCCCTCCAAAGTGTATGGACAGGGGCTGAGGGAAAAAAAAGTCCCTTCAAAGTGTATGGACGGGCTGAGGGGAAAAGGTCCCTCCAAAGTGTATGGACAGGGGCTGAGGGGAAAAGGTCCCTCTAAAGTGTATGGAAATATTTATATTATGAAAAATAAATGTTTCTACACATGTATTCTAGCGCCCGTTTATGTAACAGGCTTAATGTCTAGTATATATAAAATAGCGCCACTTGGGGACGCAGCACTGTACAATATAGAATACAAAAAGGCATACAAGGGGGACAATAAATACATAAATATACAAATATGTGCATCATGAAATATACAATTGCTTGAAATATAAAGAAAGATGTTCTTGCCCTGTAGAGCTTACAATCTAATTAGGTGGCTAACATACAGATACATAGTAAAGGGTAGAAGTGCCATAATAATAACTGGTGCAGTGTCAACAGTTCTATGCTGTGCTCAGAGAAATAGGATGAGAGGTTAGATTTAAACTTGTTTATTGAGGTTTCTTGACAAAGAGAGAGGGAAATAGAAAGCATGAATTCACCATTTTTGGTGCGTTAACGCATGCGTTTCCATAACGCAAAATGGCAAAAATGCATGCGCAAAACGCACAAGAATCTCACAGACAATCGCGTGCAATAAAGCTTGCGATTGTGTGCGTGATTTCTGTGCATTGCAGTGTGGCCTCAGCCTAAGAGATGGTTCTGCGATGAGCGTATTTTGTATTTTGTAGATAATGCGTTGTTTAATGGTGAGCCAGGTAGATGTGTGGCACAGAGGAGATTTAATTTCCCGATTGTTAGAGAGCAAGACAATGCATTCAGCAGAGTTAAGTATCGACTGAAGGGGAGAAAGATGGGAAGCAGGAAGACCAGAGAGAAGAAGGTTATAATAGTCCAGGAGTGATAGGATGAGAGCATGGATAAGCATAGAGAGGTCGGAAAAGAGAGAGGAATCTACAGATTTTCGTAATATTACAGAGAAAAGAGCAACAAGTTTTAGCAACATTGTTAATGTGATTACAAAAGCCAAGAGAGGAATGTGCCGACTGAATAGGGTAAATTGGGGTGTTGTCCACAGAAATGGAAAAAAGTGGGATAGGAACAGGTTTAGGTGAGAAAATGAATAGTTCGGTTTTAGTCATTTGGAACATGCAGTGCAATTTTGGAATCCTGTGTACAGGGCCACATCTATCATTAGGCAGAGAGTCAGACATTTGTCTCAGGCTGCACTGAACAAAAAAGGCGGCAGACAGGCAGTAGTGGGGGGGGGGGGGGGGGGGGGGGGTTGTTTTCCTTGATTTTTCCCTAGTAACAGATATGATGTTGTTAAAATCATTTTATATGGTTAGGTTAGCTTTAGTTAGTTTGTTAGGCTAGTTTAGACTAGTTGGATTAGTTTGGGCCCTGCTGAAAGAGTCTACCTTGACATGGTGGCAGGCTTACAAATATTTTGGCTAAAGTATGGCATTTCTTGTGTATTGCAACAGTGGAACCAACATGTATAGCACAGGCTATGAAATTTTTAAGCAACAAGAACCTGAAAGTAGCAATATGGTAGTGGCAACGCAAACTGTTTGAGAAAGGGATGTTATATCTGTTTATTTGAATTTACATTATTGCTAATTGACTGTCTGAGGAACTGTTTAAATACATATGTAATAGGAAGTTCAAAATTGTAAAATTTTAGCCACGCCCACCAACAAACCACGGCCACACCCAATTTAACACCGCGGCGGCGCGCTTCATAGTAGTAACATAGTAGTAATTAAGGTTGAATAAAGACATACGTCCATCAAGTCCAACCTATTCCCCCTCTTTTTTCTTTTTTTTTCTTTTTTTTTTAACCCTACCTAACAGTTGATCCAGAGGAAGGCAAAAAAAAACAGCTAAAAAGGGGGGGGGGGAAATTCCTTCCTGACTCCAAACGGCAATCGGAAAGTATCCCTGGATCAACCAGATCTATATTCATTAATACCAGTAACTCTCAATATTTTTTAGTTTTAGAAACTTATCCAGGCATTTTTTAAAGCTATTCAATGAACTTGCCATTACCACATCTGCTGGAAGACAGTTCCACAGTTTCACCGTTCTCACTGTAAAGCAACTTTTCCTAACCTGAAGATGAAACTTCTTTTCTTCCAACCTTAAAGGATGTCCCCGAGTCCTCTGATATGACCTATTAGTAAACAATGCACCAAAGAGTTCATTGTATGGCCCATTAATATCTGTTGTATTCAATTAGATCAACTGGACTTGAAATGTAGTTCTTGAAGACGTTTCACTAGTCATCCGACTGGCTTTCTCAATTCAGAATGACTTGTACAAGAATCTGTGGCAATTATGTACCCTGGAAAATCCCAATTAGCATATCACAGCCAGGTGTTAAGGGTGTGATTAGATAGTGGCTAAGAGGTGTTATAGGAACGCCCAGAGTAAGGTGTTAAAACAGCATTGTACATGGCAGACAGTTGGTGTCGAACCCCCCCACCTCTATTTAGGCTTGGTTTCTTTATTTTCACATAAATGGCCTCCTTAACACCTCTCTTGAACCAGTCACGTTCCTTCGCCAGTATGTTAACATTACAATCTTCAAAGGTATGTCCTTTATCCTTAAGATGCAGATACACGGCTGAGTCCTGACCCGAGGAATTGGCTCTTCTGTGCTGGGCCATACGTTGATGCAGTTGCTGTTTGGTCTCCCCCACATACAAATCAGAGCATTCTTCACTGCACTGCACTGCATATATGATGTCGCTTTTCTTGTGTTTTGGTATTGGGTCTTTCGGATGTACCAATTGCTGCCTCAGTGTGTTGTTCGGTTTAAAGCAGACAGGGATACGATGTTTTTTGAAAATTCTTCTTAATTTCTCGGAGACCCCTGCTACATATGGGATGACCATGTTCTTCCTCCTGTCTTGCTTTTCCCCTTCACTGTTGGTATTCGTGTTCTTTTCTTTCCTTCTACTTCTTTTGACAAAGGCCCAGTCTGGATATCCACAAGTTTTAAGGGCTCCTCTGAGATGTTTCATTTCTTTAGCCTTCGCCTCTGTGCTAGTGGGGATGTTCTCGGCTCTGTGTTGCAGGGTTCTGATGACCCCCAGCTTGTGATCTAAAGGGTGGTGGGAGTCAAACATCAAATACTGATCTGTGTGTGTTGGTTTTCTGTAAACCTCTACTTCCAGTTTACCATTTTCCTTAACTTCTACCAAGCAGTCCAAGAAAGCCAGTTTGTTGTTTTGTACCTCTTCCCTTGTGAAATTAATGTTTTGGTCCACCGCATTAATGTGTTCTGTGAAAGCTTGTACTTCCTTCTGGTGGATTTTAACCCAGGTGTCATCAACATATCTGAACCAGTGGCTGGGTGCTATGCCCTTAAAGGTATTAAGCGCCTGTGTTTCTACCTCCTCCATGTAAAGGTTGGCCACAATAGGTGAAACTGGAGATCCCATAGCACATCCATGTTTTTGCTTATAGAACTTATCCCTGTATTTGAAATAGGTGGTATTCAGGCACAAGTCCAACAAGGAACACACCTGTTCTGGGTTGAGATCAGTTCTGCTGGTAAGAGTGCTGTCTTGGCCCAGCCGTTTTCTCACCATGTCAACAGCCTCCTTTGTGGGTATACAAGTGAAGAGAGATGTCACATCATAGGACACCATAGTTTCTTCTACACCGAGTACTATATCTTCAATCTTGTTGGTGAAATCCTGAGAGTTCTGGATGTGATGCTTAGAACTTCCCACCAAAGGTCCTAAGATGTTAGCTAGATATTTTGCCACCTTGTATGTTACCGAGTTGATGCTGCTGACTATAGGTCTTAGTGGGGCCCCTTCCTTATGTATCTTTGGGAGTCCATATATGCATGGATGTGCCTCACCAGGGTAGAGGCGATGATACATTGCTCGGTCAATGGCTTTATCCTTTTGAAGCTGTTGTAGTAAGTCTATGACTCTTTTCTTGTAACGGCTGGTGGGATCCCTTTAATATATTTGTATAAGGTTATCATGTCCCCACGCAAATGTCGCTTCTCCAATGTAAACAGCCCTAACTTGTCTAATCTGCCTGCATATTCAAGCCCCACCATTTCCCTTATTAATTTAGTTGCCCTTCTCTGAACTGGCTCAATTTCCAAGATGTCCCTTTTGTATATGGGATTCCAAAACTGCACCGCATATTCCAAATGAGGCCATACCAGTGCCTTGTAAAGAGGGAGAATAATATTTTTCTCTCTTGAATCTATTCCTCTCTTTATACAAGACAATATCTTGCTAGCTCTAGTCGTTGCTACCTGGCATTGTTTGCTATAGCTAAGTCTGTTATCAACCAGAACCCCCAAATCTTTTTCCATTACAGATGCACTTAACACAGAGTTATTTATGGTGTAGGTGGCACAGGGATTATTAAATACCAAATGCATCACCTTACATTTATCAACATTGAATCACATCTGTAATTCTGCTGCCCATTTTGATAATCTATTCTGCTTGCAGCACTTGCACATCACTTGAAGTTTCCAAAGTTCTGCATAGTTTAGTGTCATCAGCAAATACTGAGACCTTGCTCTCAATGCCCCCTTCTAAGTCATTTATAAACAGATTAAACAGAAGCGGCCCCAGTACAGAACCCTGAGGCACTCCGCTTAGAACTTTAGCCCACATAGATGTAGCTACGTTTACCACCACTCTGTTTGTGATAAAATAACCAGTTCTCTATCCATGAACAAATGTTTTCTTCAAGGCCAACAGTCCTCAGTTTATACATTAGTCGCCTATGTGGCACAGTATCAAAAGCTTTCGCAAAATCCAAATATACCACATCCACTGCTGTGCCTGAATCTAATTTCTTACTCGCTTCTTCATAAAAACCAATTAAATTTGTCTGGCATGATCTATTTCTCATAAATCCATGCTGACTACTACTAATAAGATGATCTCTGGAGACAAATTCAAGGATATGATCCCGTAACAAAGTTTCCAGCACCTTCCCTACCACTGATGTTAGGCTTACATGTCTATAGTTACCAGGCTGTGAACGACTACCTTTTTTGAATATTGGTATTACATTGGCTTTTCTCCAATCCAGCGGCACATCCTCAGACCAAAGCGAATCTGAAAAGATGAGAAACAGTGGTCTAGATAGAACTGAACTAAGCTCTTATAAAATCCGAGGATGCAATCCATCTGGTCCTGGGGCTTTATTGATATTAACTTTGTCTAATTGTTTCCGTACCATATCCTCTGTTAGCCAGTGTGAATACTCTTCATTTCTTCCCTGCATATTATTATGTATACAAACTGTACAATTACAAGAGTCCGTGGATGATAATGTACATCAGGATAATATGTCCATTATATCTGAACATATATACTATTTGGAAAAAAACATAAAATCACGTAAACAGGACAAGTTTGTACGAGATAAATGGGACTATGACAATAACAAGGTTTATATATGGAGAGATAACAATAACACACCATCTAAATCACCTAATCGTTTTCGTAATACACAACAATTCTCTCGAGAATATAAACAATACAACAGATTTGAAACACAACTCTATTCGATGGGATCTTTTGACAACAGGTACACCACTACCCCTAGAAACAAGAAAGTACATTTTATAGACAAGGATGTATCTAACCATAGGGGGAATAGGAGTACCCGCTCCACGTCTTTTTCAGATTTTGCCAGAAGCGACTCAGATGAAAGTACAGGCTCTCCGATACGCTCTCAAACATGGCGTCCGTATCGAGAAAGACTCCGACCTCAATATCCACAGAGTCCAGATTTAATAGAAAGAGAGGACACAGGAGAAACCCTAACAGGAGGGGCAATAAGAAAGACACGGAGACCAACAATCCTCAAACCGTCGACAAGGAAAAAGAGATACTAGTGTCTGACAATTCACAAAAGGTACAACTCATTGAGGATAATAATGTGGTCATTAACTTGTCCCATACCATTCTGACCCAGGACCAACTGAATGTGTTAAATAAGACGAACCCATGGATGATTTTGGGGTTCTCGTAGACCTAAACAGATTTATTAGAAAATTAACCCTTAAGAGACATTTCAATCTCTTGGAAGGAGAAGAGACTACCTCTAACTTATCACACTCAGTTGATATGATAGCAGATGGGACTCATGTGGATACTATTAACAATATTAAGCCCGAGGTACGTAGCACTAATCAGTAAAAACGAAAATATTAACAATTCAACCCCTGGAAACTTCCTTGATAAACATAATATATTGACTCTATCTACTCTACAAAACATGGAATCTGTATCTACTGTTGCACACACTCAGGGCTGAAGATCACATCATCTTTTTACCCCGTTCAGAGCAAGGGTCAATATATAGATTTTTCAGAAATTGGTCATTCGAGATTTAGAAAAATTAGATTCCAAAACTAACATCAACATTAAAAAATACAGATCTTCCAATTTCAGTAAAAAAGATAGAACGGCATTACAACAACTAAAGAGTAATGAATCTATAGTCATCAGGAACTCCGATAAAGGAGGTTCCATAGTAGTCATGGACAGTGTACTATATGAATTGGAAGCATCCAGACAATTGGATGACAAGGATACCTCTAGGCTATTACCCGGTGATCCCATAAACTCTCTCTCTAAACGGTACAATGAATTGATCTCAAAGGGACATGATCGTAACATTATAGATGATCAAGAATGGGAATTTTTGAAAATTAATAACCTACGCCTATTTTTCACATGTTCCCGAAAGTACATAAGTCTCTAGTAGACTTCCGAGCCAGACCTATCGTATCCCGTATAGGATCTTTAAACGAACATTTAGCCGAATATGTTGATAATTTACTTCTACCGATGGTTACGAAATTACCCAGTTATTTAAGGGACACTACAGCATTATTGACTTCCTTTAACAATTTTGCATGGGACCCGAAATATCATTGGGTATCCATGGACGTTGCATCTTTGTATACTTGTATAGATCATTCTACTCGACTTGTATCAGTCAAATATTGGCTTGAATTCTTTAATATGTATTGTAATATATGATGGAAATATTGGAATATCTACTCACTACCAACTATTTTATTTTCACTAATAAATACTATTTACAACAGAGAGGGGTGGCTATGGGGGCAAAATTCTCACCCTCATATGCCAGCCTTCTCATGGGTAAGTGGGAACAAGAGATCATTTATGGGTCCAATAATCCTTATAGATCTAATGTTGTAATATATGTGAGATATATAGACGACTTACTCTTAGTGTGGAATGGGGACCTTACATCTATTCAGGATTTCGTCAACCATTGTAATAATAATGACTACAATATTACACTCACATCACATATACATAAGACACATATGGAGTTTTTAGATGTCTCTCTTTATATTGAACATGACAGAGTGGTCACAGACCTATATAGGAAACCAATCACCAAGAATGCCATATTACATGCTAACTCAGCACATCATAACACAGTTAAGTTCGATACCATATGGTCAGTTTATTAGATTACGACGTATCTGTAATAACTGGGAAATTTTTAATACTCAGGCCATGGATCTATGGGATCGTTTAGTTGTGAGAGGGTACCAGATACACAACATAAAGAAAGCATATGATAAAGCAGTGGGTTTGGATCGAGATAAACTCCTTATCAATATCAATAACAAAGATAGGTGTAAATATAAGAACAGACAGAATTCTGGTAAAGGACATCAGGTAATAAGAAACAGGACCATTTCATCCACATGGGATAATGAGTTGTCATTTATTAGTACATTTTCTAAACAAAGTGTCAAGATTAACAATATTTTAAAAAAACATTGGAGTATATTGGAGGCAGATCCCAAATTAAGGGACATTTTGGGCAAAGGTCCCAGATATTGCTACAGAAAAGCACGCAGCATTGGGACATATCTATCCCCATCCCTTTATAAAACCCCCACCAGTGGGACTACCACCACTTGGTTGGAAAATAAAGGATCTTATAAATGTGGAGCCCTGAGGTGTGCATCATGCCAATATATATCAATATCCACAGACTTCACTAGTAGCCAGATTGGCCAAAGGTATAAGATAAACAGGTACCTTAATAGTCGCTCATATAACGTGATATATCTTGCTACCTGTCTGTGTGGCAGCCAATATGTGGGTAAGACCACAAGACTGGCAACTAGGAGAATTATGGAACATATTAATGCTACCAAAAGGAGTGACTATAGGTCCGCTATAGCAGCCCACCTTTTAACACAACACAACGGATCCCTCTATATTAAGTTCCAACTTATTGACAAGATCAGAATATCTGCCAGAAAGGGCGACTGGCACCGTGAACTCCTTCGTAAAGAGGCGTTCTGGATATATCATTTGAAAACGATTACACCTATGGGTTTAAATGCAGATTTTGAATTAAATTGCTTTGTAGACTTGTACATGATCTTGCCTCCAATATGTCCTTATCTTATTCTATTGTGTATTATTTTTCTTTATTTTTCTTACTTTTCTTATTTTGCCATTTTATAGATCTTGGCAATTTCAGTATTGTGTATTTTTATTCAGATTATGATGTATATATATTGTGATTTACATTTATTTTCTTTGCTTATGTTGTTTTTATATGCCTCATTTGTATGTATCCATTTGATAGTTACGATTGAACTTTCTCGTTCAAAGTTACTATGTATCGATCCAGTATGTACTTAAGTATCCATTTAGCATATTTCCTTCAGCTGGATTTTATGAATGGACCGGTGTCCATTCATTGGTTACTTACCTGTATATTACTTAGTGGTTTTCTCCCCTCGTGGTCTCTGAGGAAGCGGAAGTTACCGGGAAACGCTTCAGGCCATGCCCCTTCCCCTGGCCTCTCCCTCTTCCATGGGCTTATCGTGTTTATATACCTTTTCATCATTTTAATGCTACTAATAAATGTGAAGATTTACAGTATCTTGCTGGTCTGAGGTGTATTCCACTTGGATGTGTCCCTCTGCTCCACATATTTCCTTACCTACAGTTTTTTCGGAAAGGTCGGACTGACTTAGGAGCATTGAGAGACTGTTGTTACAGTGTCAACACCCGCGGTGCAGCGCCCCACAGTAAGTTGACTATTTTGTATCCATTGCCTGCATATTATTACAATCCCTACTGTAAGGACAAGGATTTTCAACAGTAAAAACCGATGTAAAAAAACAGTTTAGCAGATTAGCCTTTTCGGCATCCTCTACAACCATCTCAGCCCCATTATTTAATGGTCCCACATTCTCAGTCCTTATCTTTTTACCATTTATATACTTAAAAAACATTTTGGGGTTGGACTTGCTTTGTTCGGCAATCCGTATTTCATTTTCTATTTTAGCTAGTTTAATTGCTTTCTTACACTCTTATTACAGCTTTTGTACTCCCTGTAAGCCTGTTCTGTTCCCTCTGTTTTCAAAATTTTAAAAGCCTTTTTCTTTTTTTCCATTTCCTTTTTTACCTGAGCATTAAGCCATGCAGGAGTAGACCTAATTTTTTTACACTTGTTCCCTAAAGGTACCAATTTAGAAATGTAATAGAAATGTAATAGTTTAATATCCCTTTCGTGTTGCGCCTGGAAATAATCAAGGGTGCCATTCAAAAGTTTGTCTCAGGCAGCAAAAATCCTAGAAGTGCAAAAAAAAAAAGACATCTTGGAAATGAAGGAGGTTCAGAGAAGGGAAACTAAAAATAATAAAGGGAATGGGGGAGTTTGAATATAAATACAGATTCATGCACAGTAACATAGCAATTGAGGTTGAATAAAGACATACGTCCATCAAGTCCAACCTATTCACCCTCTTTTTTTTTTTTTAACCCTACCTAACCATTTTGATAATCTATCTAGGTCTGCTTGCAACACTTGCACATCATTTGAAGTTTCCAAAGCTCTGCATAGTTTAGTGTCATCAACAAACACTGAGACCTTGCTCTCAATGCCCCCTTCTAAGTCATTTATAAACAGAAGCGGCCCCAGTACAGAACCCTGAGGCACTCCGCTTAGAAATTTAGCCCACATAGATGTAGCTCCATTTACCACCACTCTCTGTTTGCGATCCAATAACCAATTCTCTATCCATAAACAAATATGTACCACATTCACTGCTGTGTGTGAATCTAAATTCTTACTCGCTTCTTCGTACAAAACAATTAAATTTGTCTGGCATGATCTATTTCTCATAAATCCATGCTGACTACTACCAATAACATGAGCTCTGGAGACAAAGTCAAGTATATGATCCCGTAACAAAGTTTCCATCACCTTCCCTACCACTGATGTTTACAGGTCTATAGTTACCAGGCTGTAAACAACTACCTTTTTTGAATATTGGTATTACATTGGCTTTTTTCCAATCCAGCGGCACATCCCCAGACCAAAGTGAATCTGAAAAGATGAGAAACAGTAGTCTAAATAGAACTGAACTAAGCTCTTTTAAAACCCGGGGATACAATCCATCTGGTCCTGGGGCTTTATTGATATTAACTTTGTCTAATTGTTTCCGTACCATATCCTCTGTTAGCCAATGTGAATACTCCTCATTTCTACCCAGCACATTATCACAATCCCAGCAGTAGTATAATTCAAATTATGCACACTATGCATGCATGCATGGGGATACGATTACTTTGTAAAAATACATCTACAATAAACTATCTGGGGCATTGTTCAACAATAGAACATATCTGAGGACATGTGGACATCCCTTAAGACTGGAAAAAAAGTTTAGTCTTTTAGTTTGGAAAGGGTTTTTCACTGTGAGAACGGTGAAACTGTGGAACGGTCTTACATTGTACGTGGTGATGGCAGGTGCAAAAGCTGGATGAGTTTCTAAAAACAAGGAGTGTTACTGGTATTTATACATAAAGTAGAGTTGATCCAGGGATATTGCCGATTGCCACTTGGAGCCAGGAAGGATTTTTTCCCCCCTTCATAACTCTGGTGGGAGGGGGTTTGCCTTCCCCTGGATAAACTGTTGGGCAGGAAATGTGGGTATTGCCGAGTAGGTTGGGCTAGATGGACGTATACCTTTATTCAACCTCAAATACTATACTGTAGCCTTCCAATATCCCTATCAGTAATGTTATATTAGCGAATCAAAGTAAAAGCAAATACCAACAAAATGGAGTAGATTATTATCATGGATTTTTATAGCGCCAACATATTCCTTGGTGCTTTATAATTACATGTATACATTTACATCAGGCCCTGCCCTGAAGAGCTTACAATCTAAGCACATTTATTTGACACATACAACCTATCAGTATGTCCTTTTTATTGTGGGGGAAACCAGAGTGCCCAGAGGAAACCTACGCAAGCACAGCTTTTTTTTTTTTTTTAAAGGGGACAGTGCAAAAGCCCAAAGCTCTTTTTAAACAGCTAATCGTGCATATGTAGTAAAGATATGCGCAATCAGCTGTTGAAACTTTCTGCTGGTTCAGTACTGAACATTTAAACCACTGATGGCACTTATCTGTACTGCATACGCACAACCAGCGGTTTACAAAAAAACAGCTGATCGCGTGCGCCGGGGAGGGGTGTGTCGAGGATCCAGGCCCCTGCAGTTTTGCAGCATTTAATAAACTTGCGCTTGCACGGTTTAAGTTAGAAGAGTGGGTGTGGCTAATAATTGTTGTTCATTGGAGCTGGTTATTAATTGGTCAAATAAAACTTCTAGTTTATAAGAGTTGCCTTTAGCATTGTAATTTCCAACACATACATCATGGAATATAGTAACAGGACTGATGATAAACTAGCCAACAAAGCTCCTGTTTTAGCACAAGGAAATCAGGGGCACTGTCCACAATCAACTTAAGAAATAAGACTGGTGCTAAAAAGTTTTACCTTCTTATCAGAAGTTTCTGATTTATTAACCTTGAGCTCTGAGAGTTCCATCTGGAAATAAATAATAAGGAAGAAAAAGGGAAATAAATTAATAGCTAAATCACTTCTCCCAGGCAACAGGAATACCTTCCAAATGGGGTTACCACAACGTCTCATCTAATAGGGACACACTTAATAAATGTGAATAGCAGGGCTGCACTGATTGCAATTAAACTGCATTCATTCTAAAGCTAGGTACACACAGCACAGATTTCTGAAAGATGACAGACAGGATCTGCAAGATCCTGTCTGCCACCTTTCAAAGATCTGCATACACACAGTCCCGAGCATTCTCCCTATGAACTTCATAAGGAGAACGCTCGGGACTGTGTGTTTCCATCGGCCGCGCTAGACTCCTCTATAGGGAGTCTAGCGCGGCCAATGGAAATTTTCAGCCTTTCCCGAACGAGCGTACGGCCGACCCGATCGTTCGGCGGCCGCGCGCTTGTTCGGGAAACGAGCGTACTCACAGTAACGATAAAGCCCCGATACCGTCGGATCCGGCAACAGTGAGTCCAACAATCCACCTAACTAGGGGTAATGAATTCAGAAAACTGGTACTGGGTGGACACCCACACATGAATTTAAATGCATGGTACCATATGACTATAGAAAATAAACATTAATAAAAAATAAAATAACAGAATTAGCATCAAGCTACCAACAATAATAATAGTAGTAATAGCAGTACAGAACATAAGAAATAATGTTAAATTTCATCTTTGCAGTACATACTTGTTATCTAGTTAAATGCACCCTCCTACAAGCAAGAGGAAACTGCTTCCTGTCTCTGTTCAACATAAAGGGCGTCAGGTGTGAACAGGATTGCCTGCAAGTGTATTAGTCAGTGTCTTAATCACTCTGATTGCTGGAGCAGGCAATATGGATATTACACCACAATGTAGGCAGCACAAAACATTTCCAAAACACAAAATAATTGGTACAGTGTGATAGCAGCTCTGATTTGTAGGACTGAAGACATGAAATCTATACACTGCAAGGCTAAAGGTTCATACACACATACAATCACGACGCACAATGTGTACAAACAGCCATTTTGGGCAATAATTGGGCCATCTATGGGCACTTTATTGGCCAAAACGCTCGCTCGTTAGGTCGAGCAATGATCCCCCACTGAATGGCCGTTTTTGGCTGATAAAGTGCCCATACACAGCACAATTATCGGCCGTATCAGCCATTCGTACACATCATGTATCATGGGCCGCCACCCACGATCGCACGTGTGTATGAACCTTAAGTACCAGTTAATTATATCCATACTGTGTGGCTATACTGTCACATGCTTTTAATGTTAATGATCAACATGTAGATTTAAAGGGCAACTGTGATGTCTGAACAAGTTAGTGTTAAATAAAAACCTGCAGTCTTTCCTTTAAAATGAGCCCTGGATATCATCACTGACTGCAGCCTGAGTGAAATTATATTATGGATAATTTTCCAAACTCCTGCTTCTATCACAATAACAATAAGAAATAGGCATACACAGCACACAAATATGAAGTGTATATACATACCTTTTATTAAGGCAGTGCCTAGGGTAGGTACAGTGATTAAGACATTAAAAAAAGTATATACAAACACCTCCATAATGGAAAAATATGTTGTAAGTACAACCTTTCCTAGACCTAGGACCCCCTAGTCATAAGCCCCAGTCCACAAACTTATCTGTCCAGTCGGAAAGTGAGTCAAGGTAGCACCATGGGGGGTAGCAGAGGTACTATTGTGCACAGGTCAGGAGGTTCCATAAGAAGAACTTTTAGCTATAAGCGTTTCACCTCTACACGAGGCTTTCTCAATAGCACCTAAAAAACAAAAAACTCCTGCTTCTAGTAAATTGAGTGTCCCCAGGGGAGGAGCCTGCTCACATAAGTCTTAAAGGGATACTTTCATTAAGTACACAAAATCAGTATCTATTATTCACAGGGAGGTGAGATCCCTTATTCCAACCTTCCTGTGAATAATAGAATGACATTAATAGAGATACATTATCCTACTGGTGCTCCACTCACAGCTCCTCCCCAGCTGACAGTCTGCTCGATCACGCTGATATCTTTGGCATTGGCGCGCATGCATAAAAAATAGAAGCCCAGTCAGGACACAGCACCAACTGGTGTGGGAGAAGCTGCAAGTGGAGCGTTGGTAGGTAAGTGTATCTATTTTACCTGGGTGTTCTATTATTCATAGGGAGGTGGGAATAAGCAATCTCACCTCCCTGTAAATAATATATACTCATTTCATATACTTAATGATTAACAAAATCAGTGTAATGTTGTGAAAAGCAGGACATACCCACACAGACTAGTGAGTGTGCCAAACCTGTTGGAGACCATTTAACCTTTGAACGGCAATTGCCAGTTACCTGCCCCAACACCAACTGATATATTCTGCACTTTATTATCTGCATTACTAACCAGATATTTAAGGATAATTATTGTCACTGTTCTGGCAGAGTTAGCTGGCCCCATCCTCCATGCAGTTTTTCACCTGCTGCTTCCTCTGCACATGCTCAAGCTTCTAAAAAGCTCTTTGAACAGAGTTAGGGGGCAGATACCTTTGCCAGAATTGCGTGTAATAAACAGAGAAAAATAGCAGTTGGGGTTTCGGGCAGATAACTGACCAGTGACCAGTTATTTGTTTTAAGGGTAGACATGCCCTTTAAATATGGACCCCCTAGAAGTGATCGGAGGGCACATTCCAAATGCCCCTTTTGCCCCCTCGATCCCCCCTTGGTTTTAGCCAAAACTGATGGGAGAATCACAAGATTTTAGCAAAGGTCCATAAAATCTATCTCTGAAGTTAAAGCACGCCCCATAGTATCAGGCATTGGATCTCTAAATGAACATTTGGCTGAATAGATACATAGATCTTCTGATACCTATGGTGGTACAGTTACCCACTTATTTGAAGGATACCCCTGATACAATCAATAAAATTTCTGATACTTTCTGGATGGATACTTACCGCTGGTTTACAATTCATGTGGGGTCTCTGTATTCATCTATTGACCATGATAAGAGCATTCTGGCTGTCAACTTTCGGTTAATATGGTTTAACGTTTACCCATACAGTTGTCATATCATACAATATTTCTACTATATTGACAACCTCATTTTTGTTTGGGATGGAAACGCAGAATCAGTGCTTGCATTTACTGAATATTGTAATATTAATGATTTGAATTTGACTTTACAATCCTTACTGATACTTTAAAGGGTATGTCCACCCCTAAAATGGATTTTTAATATGCTGCTCCCCCATGTCTCCCAGCCCCAACCGCATAAATATTTTTTTCAGAAAGCCCCCCAAACTCTTACTTACCTCCCCTCGTTCCTCCGCCGCACTGCCGGCCCTCTGCTTGCGAGAATGCAAGCAGAGGGGCGGGACCGGCAGTCGCGTCTGTGATTGGCTGAGCGGCAGCCAATCACGGATGAGGTTGGGGCTGGGGGACATGGGGGAGGAGCATATTAAGGGGGATTGACGTTAGGGGGAGGGATAGTAGAACGGGAGGGAGAGGGAGGGAGAGGGAGGGGGAGGGAGGGGGGAGAAGGGCTGCAGTGCGCATGGCAAATATCTACCGGAGGCTAGATAGCAGGCAGAGACCTGCTATCCTCCTGGTGGTTAGTTTTGAGACTTTGGGGGGGGGGGGGGTTTACAGGAGAACCCTATGGAGCTGGGATGTGAGGTAAGGATTAAACTACACGGTGGGGCCAGTAGTTGGGGGGATTATAGTTTTGGGGGTGGACATGCTCTTTAAAGTAAAGTAGGTTACTGATAAGGCAAAATCAATACTGAGCTGTACCGGAAGCCTATTACACGGAACACCATTCTACATACATCTTCGTGCCATCTGGCTATGACAAAAAATGGCATCCCATACAGCCAGTTTTTATGTTCTTCTTGGCAAACATTTTCCGATGTGCTATGTCGCTATGGGATAGGTTATATTCCAGAGGCTACTCTATAGAGGTTATTAAGAAAGCATTTGATGCTGCACCTTTTTAAAGGAAAGAGAGCAACTGTTAAAATGTCAAAAGAGGAAATATGGGAGAGTGCAGAAATCAAACAATAGAACGTATCCTTTCATTACTCTCACGTGGTAAAAACTGTGGAAAAATTTGTACGTTGATTAGGAAGTTTTGGAACATTTTGAAATTAGATCCCTGTCTTAACAAAGTGTTGGGTCATAAACCTAAATTCTCCTTCCATAGGGGCAGTACCATTGGGGCAGAACTTTCACCTAGTTTGTTCCCTCACCCTAGACATAAGAAAAGTATGAACACTTGGCTTAACATTAATTGTTGCTACCCATATGGCCAAACACGCTGCCATATATGTAAATATATCAATAAAACTCAAGAATTTAGTAGCTCTACTAATTCCAATAATTTCAAGATAAAAAGTTTCTATAACTGTTGCTCTAAGCATATAGTATACCTGGCAACTTGTAGTTGCAACCTAAAGTATGTAGGTAAAACTATTAGGTGGGTGTCAAAAAGGATTTCTGAGCATATTAATGCCACTGAGAGGGGGGAACCAAGAACTGCGATCTCCCAACATCTAATTGAGGCTCATGAAGGGGGTACTAACATTACCTTTCAGATTATAGATGGGGTTAGAAAGGGTGATATCCATAAAGCCCTTTTGCGAAAGGAAGCATATTGGATCCACACACTCCAAACAATACACCCCTTAGGTCTCAATAAAGATTTTGAACTCCACCGGTGATGGTTCAGTAGATTTTTGTTTGATGCAGTTTCTGTTACATTCTATATTTTTTATTGATACTTACATTGAATCATCTGTAATATAATTTGATTGGATTTAGTATCTTATAATCCTCACCTTTAGGAGTTTTGTTTGAGACAATGGAAATAGATTAAATGGTTAATTTTGGGAGCCAATCAGTATTGGTTAAATTTACCTCTTCTCCCTCCTTCCTTTTCCGTTGTCCCACCTCCTCTTACAGGTGTGTGTATATATTTCGGATTAGTTGTCGGGTTTTCTAGCTTCTGAGCAAGTGGTTTGTAACCATGAGAAGCGTCAAGCCAGTACCCACACTTTGTGGTGTTGTTCAATGTTTGCCCAATTGTTTCAATAAAGGCGCTTTTATATATCCGTGAGTAGCCACTTCAATTCCTTTCATCTCTGGAACCTTTAGTTGGCTGACCCCAGTATTAACTGTCTCCATGCTTTTTCTATACAGTTGTTTCTCAATATGAAAGTCACTGATAAGACTTTAAAAGCTTGGTACCCTGCCGTTTATTATTCAGCCAGTGCAGGGGCGTAACTACAAGGTCCCAACCCCCCAAGATAGGAGGCCCTCCCATGATCAGCTGTTTTTAAACAGCTGATCACACGTATGAATGAAACAAGCGCAAACAGCTTTTTAAAGACCAGACCTGAACTTTCGGTTCCGAAAGTTTGGTTCTGGTCTTTTAAACAGCTGGTCGCGTGTATGTTTCATTCATACGTGCGATCAGCTATTTAAAAACAGCTGATCGCGGAGGTTATTGGCTTGTGGCGGGCCCTGCTACCATCCAGGGGTGGCAGTAGTTACACCACTAAACCAGTGTGAGTCGTCTCTTAATAAGTCCCTGGTAAGACTTTAAAAGCTGCTTGTTACCCTATTAATTGCATACAGACTTCTTGGGGCTATACAAAATAGCTAATTTTACTGTTGGATTTTTTAAAATTCTGGTTCTAGCAAAAGATAAAGTTTCGAAACGTACCAATTTTCTTAGTAGTAGCTTTGGTGGCACAACATACAAATACCATGTTTTTAGAACATGAAGTCACAGGTTTAAATCCCCTGGCTTACTTGTGAAACAATACAAAATAGTCTACTGACTGAGTTTACAGCGCTTTTTTTTGTTTCCATTATGTTCCTAGAAAAATATAATCAGGAAGATTCAATAAAAGTTCTTGGGGGAGATTCAATATGGGCCTTTTCCATCTAAAACCCACATTAACCCGAAGAAATTTCGGGTTAACGTGGGGTTTAGACAGATTTTAGAGCACAGCGCCATTTCCAAATGTTTTTGGAAATAGCGCTGTGCTACAGATGCAAAACCCCTACCGTTAAGTTTTGTGCTACATAGTAGCGCGACACTTAACGGCACTGGGTGGGAGGTGTTAAACCCACGCTCTTACCTTAGCCCGATCCCGCGATGCAATAACTGACGTAATCTCCCCCCTTGTCGTTAAAAATGGTGCTAATTTTGCCCCAACCAATGAGATTTTTTTTTTAACATTTGAAAGCTAACATCTGATTGGTTGGGGCAAAACTAGCACCATTTTTTACAAAAAAATGAATCTCCATGAAAGTTTCTATTACTAAACTTTACAAATAGCAGGAAATAGAGATAAAACGCAACCTGTATGGGTATGAACCCAAAACCACAATAAAAATTAATAAATAGTTTATTACCAGGCCTAATAACATAGATATACATATATTCTATAATAAATCAAGGACCAAAGCTGGCCATCTCTAAGCCTATGTATAGATTATATTAAGAAATCTCATAAATACACATATAGAATAAAAAAATATATGTTCAGGGTAAAAGAAAAGAATCAGTTCATCAAGTTTCACTACATCTCTAGTGGATTGCCCACTTAAAAACGGAACCTGGAAAAAAAAGTCACTGATTAAAAAGCAGTTAATATTGCAAGATAACATATGCAGCTCCTGGGGTAGCTATATATCCTCCCAGTCATTCTGTACCACAGTAACTTTATATTCAGGTAAGAATAAGAACAGTCAAACTTAAGTGCGCGCACACATGTAATCCTGTATGAAAGTGTATCAATCTTGATCAAACATTACAGTTTCTGACACAAGACTTGTCGCTTGTGTACAAATAGACCTGAAGTGCCGCTTAACAATAATTCTAATGCAGATTTTGGCTGCATTTTACCCCAAACAGATTTTGTAATAATGTTTCAATGCAAAACGAAACTAACAAAAAGTATTCTAATATTCACAACTTGGTAAAGCCCATTGAGTCAATTTTTGCAAAGACATAATGGGCTTCACCTGTGACTAATAATGGATCAATTAGGTGTCAGGTGTGTATAATAAGAACCCCAGTACACTAGACCTTCACATCAACTGCAAATAGACCCTCTGCAAACATGCCTAAGATTCACCCTGAGACTAAAGTGGTAATTATCAAGACGCTGAAGACTAAATCCACTGCTCTGGCGCACACCTTCAATGTCTCTCAGTGTCAAGTTCAGAGGATAAAGAAAAGATTTGAAGAGACTGGAGAAGTTTTTGACAAGCCCAGGTCAGGCAGACCCCACAAGACAACTGAGTCGAGAGGACCGTTTGTTGGCTCGAAAATCCAAGGCAAGCCCATTTTCAACTGCAGCAGAGCTCCAGGGGACCTGGTCACCTAAAATCCCTGTGTCAACCAGAACAGTTTGTTGGATTCTGTCTCGAAATGGCCTCCATGGTCGAATCAGTGCCCATAAGCCAGCACTAAACAAAAGACAATTGAAAAACAGTGTGGCATTTGCCAAGTCCCACAGCCTGCTAAAAGGATGGACGCTGGAAAAGTGGCAAAAGGTGGATTTTTCAGATGAATCTTCTGTTGAATTACACCACAGTCGCCGCAAATATTGCAAGAGACCTACTGGAACCCACATGGAGCCGAGATTTACCAAGAAAACAGTGTTTGTTGGAGGCAAAATCATGGTCTGGGGTTACATCTAGTATGGGGGTGTGTGAGGAATCTGCAGGGTGGAAGGCAACATCAATAGTGTAAAATACCAAGAAATCTCATATATTCCCAACCAAATTCTGCAGCAGGATGGTGCTCCATCTCATACTTCCATCTCCACATCAAAGTTCCTTAAGGCGAAGAAGATCGAGATGCTCCAGGATTGGCCAGCCCAGTCACCTGACAAATATCATTGAGCATATGTGGGGTAGGATGAAATAGGAAGCATGGAAGACAAAACCAAAGAATATTGATGAACTCTGGGAGGCATGCAAGACTGTTTTCTTGGCTATTCCTGATGATTTCATCAATAAATTGTATGAATCCATGCCAAACCGCATAGATGCTGTCCTCCAAGCTTATGGAAGTCATACAAGATATTAAATTTGGATCTTACAGCACCACTACTTAATTTGCTGACATATTTTTGGATTGGCTGTAAAGTAGATCATTTTCTGTATAGGCGACAACACTTTTGTCTTGCAACATTTTGACCTTTCTGTCTTGATTAAATGATAAATCTTTTTTCAGTGAAACTATTTTTTACCAGTACATTTAATATTATTTGCGAGGGCTTTAGCTTTTCATATGAGCTATTTCTAACACCAATAGATCAATTAAAAATCAGGTTAATAGCAGGAGATACTGAAAAATACACAGGCGACAGAAACTGTATACAACACTGCTCCAACTCTGCTACAGTGGGAACTTAGACTACTGTCCCCCATACAGTCTAATAGCATCCATCTGTGGCCTCAGCTCTTGGAATCCACACAAGGATAAGGTCCTTCTTTAGTATACCACAATACTTTATCACCTTAAGTTCGCTAGGCTTACCTTCAGAGTGGGTTGTGTAACAATCAGTCACATGACCTGAAATGCTAGAACACCGGTTCCGGATCCTGATATCACTACTATGTGTTTCACTCAGCAGAGCTTCCTCGGTTCTGTGGGTTCATACCCACACAGGTTTCATGTTATCTCTGTTTATTGGTAACTAAGGAGATACATTTTTGGCATCTCCTTGGTGCTTACTACCTGGAAAGGGGGACCTAGGTGCACCTGCCTTCCTAGGGCAATACAAAAGCAGATTAAAGGACAACTCCACCCTCATAATGACATCTTTTAGAAAGAATGGCCTCTTTAAAATATGTTGATATATCATAGTTTGTCCTATGAATTCATTACTGTATGCCTGCTATGCTTCTGGATGCCTCATGGAAACTGAGCAATTTAGAAACCTAATATATAGAAAATTGGGCTGTTGTACATCCATATTAAAGTGCAATTAGAGACCAAAAATAAAATACATACAAAAAATAGAATTCTATTTTTTGTATGCAATTTAGAAACCTGTACTGAGCCTGGGCATGCTCAGAAGAGGCAGACAGGGGATTAGCATTCAGTCATTGGCTGTGATGACTGTAAAATCCATAACTGACAGTTGCTAACTGGAAAAACCAGGAAGCAGAAACAGGGAAAACAGGACATTGTGCAGGATTTCAGATGAGACATATATTTCAGATTTGAAACTATTACCGTTTAGGGTTTTGGGGGGTAATTTAACTGTATGTAAGTTTTCATTTTGGGGATGGACTTGCCCACACTACTGCACATTTAAGCGTGATCCAATCATGCTTTTGAAAGCGCATAGTAGTGTTCGCTAGGGAGGTGGCCACACATCACCTCCGTAGGTGGCCGCTGCACTCTGCTTATCGCAGTGCATGCAATCACTATTTTTGATGCAATTCACATGCACTCCGATAAGGGCAAATTGCCCGCTGTTGAGACAGGGCAGTATGGAGAGCGCTTTTCAATAAAGGACACTTGTATAGAGACCACAGTAACCTTTTAAAATATTTTTAAATAGATATAAACTATTACTCATTTTGAAATAACTATAAGGTCAAAACAGCTTCTGAACTTATAATTTATTCTGTGAACCAATGGACACATTTTCCAGACTATAAATTAATGGGTGCATACTTTACAATGTAAGATTTGTGTTGGTGCATGCAAAAGTGCATGATTATGTATATTTGTGTGTATACAAGTGTTTGTGCATTTATGTGCATGCACGTTTGCCTACTTACGTACACACATGTCCATGTATTACACTGGCACCAATGTCGGTGGTAAGACAGTATGTTTTGTGTTTACCTATGCACAAGTCCCTGCATATATGATTGTTTGCGCATATTTTGTGGACCAGTGTGGTAATATGTGTATAATGGATGTTTGTATTTGCAATTACATTTAATTGTATGTAAGCATATTTGCATGTCTAATGAATGTGTGTAAATTGACATGCAATGTCTATATTTGGTTATGTTGGCACTACATATGCTTGTGTGTGTGCACACACTTTTTGCTTTGAATTTATGTTCATGTAAGTATGCAGGGAGGAGATGGGGAGTGCTTGTTCTTGCACCAGACTGAGCTTCAAAAAAGCACTGCCTTATGTTGGTGCCTCATCAGCAGATGATGAAAGGGTGGCTTATCCTTGTGTGCATGAAGTTACATCTTCTGTCCTCAGCTGCTTTTAAATTTTTCTGGTGTGCAGTTTTAAATTACACTGTTCTCAAAGAGATTTCCCGTGACTAATAATGTTTCTTCTTAATTAACCTCCTTGCTTTATTGTCAAAACTCAGTAACTCACATTGAGCTAAATACTAACAGGGAAATGTAATAAAAGTTCTTATTGTTAAAAATGGTGTTAATTTTGCCCCAACCAATCAGATCTTATTTAACATTTGAAAGCAAACATCTGATTGGTTGGGGAAAAATAAGCACCATTTTTTAAAGATAAGAACTTTTATTGAATCTCCCTGTATGTGTATTAAAGTCAGATCTAATTATTTATAACTTTGCCAATGCTGTCTGTCAAGGCCTTTTGCTAAACAAAGTAATTAATAATCTCAACTGATTGTCTATACAACCACTCACAAAAAAATTAAGCATTATAGAGGTTTAAGGTTTCCCTGCAGCATACTAACCCAACCCCCACCGGCTTTTTTTATTATTATTATTATAATGCTATTCTTTAACATTACTGCATGGCTTAACTATGAGTGAAAGTATGACCAAGAAGATCAAAACGGATATATGATTAGTTCTGCCTAAATAAAATCATACACATGACTTTTAATAAATGCATGCATCCAATTTGTATAGACAAAGAAGAACCAACCATTTTGTTTGTTATTTACATTTTAATAGCCATGTCTGCTACATTGTTAAAAAAAGTTCTAGGTACAACAGGTGTTAACTGGTGGTTGTTTTTCTTCTTCAGGTAGTAAATCAAACTAGAGCAGTTTAGGGGTAAGGCAGAAGGAATATGGAGCCAGAGGATAATGAAGAACATTTTTCAAAAGGACAGCCATAACCCAAATTATAACTTCCATGGTATTTGAAAAAAACTGGTTGGAAGAGGGCTACAGTGCATTGCTTCAAAGTTCTTTAGATGCCTCTGTGCCTATACAAAAAAAGAATGTAGAGAAATGTTTTGAAAAGTCAGAAACACTAGTAGATTCTAATGAAGTTAATGTGGAAAATTTCAGGATGAGGTTTAAAAACAATAACAAATATAGGCAGATGCAGTCAACATACAGATAAATGGTACATCATCAAGTTGAGCTACTGCATTTGGTTAAGCAGGCAGGAAATGACAGGGAACTAAAAAAGTACTGTATTAACACATGTGAGACAAATCTGTGCTTAAAAACTAAAAGAACACAGGCAGAATATAAAAAAATAAGGAACTTTGTCTTGAGAATCCATTAAAAATAGAAAGGTCAAAGTCAACTGCAAAACTTGCCAGAACAGGATAAAACAGAAAACAAAAACAAAGACCTTGGCCTACAACATGAACCAGTAAGGCAATTAATCTCCCTTAAACAGCAGGGAGATTCTATTGAGAGGAACTTAACATCACTGCATTGCCTTGGTCTGCTACCAAAAAAATGCAAACGGAATGTAGATGGCCAAGAGACAATGAAGCTTAATAGCAGCACTCCTTCCATATGCATATTAAAAGAATTAAAAATAGATTCATACATACCAGATATAAAGCCATCTGTCTTCTTTCATCTGAACTCATATCCTCACCTAGGTAAAGAAAACAGTATTTGACTCATGTTTTCTACTCCATATCTCATAAATCCCTAGCTATAAAATACATACCCACAATCCATGGAAAGAGGCTAGAGTTTTCGCTCTGATAGGATTGCAACACAGAAAGGCACCAGTCATCCTCTACTCCATACTGGCTTAGCACAGAAGCTAAACAGAGATAAAGGGTTTAATAAAGAAACTATTTTAATTTATGTTCACATTAAGACAGGAAATAAAACAAAAAAATAGGGTGTTATTTTTTGTAACAGCATCATTCCAGTCTATAGCACTTGCTTCAAAAAGTATCTGCTAACATGTTGTGAGAAATCTTACATTAAGAGATTAATTTTACAATAAAAATATGTTCTGCAGATATCTGCAGTAAAGGAGAGGCTTTGGGTTAAAGGAAGTGAAAGCACAGACCTTCTAGCTCAGGTGTGGATGCTGCCAGCCATTCCCTTACTACCATCCTTCCCTCATCCGCCATTATTTTAGGGTAGCTAGAAAGAAAAGGCAAAATCATGTAAAAGTCAAGTGCTGTATATATTTGAGTATAAGCTGATATGAGTATTAGAAAATCTGATTGACTCGAGTATAAGCCGAGGGTTGACTTTCTCCCATAGACATCCCCATAGAAAGTCCCATACACAGCCCCATAGAAAGTCCCATACACAGCGCCATAATAGAAAGTCCCATACACAGCGCCATAGAATGTCCCATACACAGATGTGCCCTGCATATGTTTGTTGAATCTTGTTACCGTATATACTCGAGTATAAGCCGAGGTACCCATTTTTGCCTCCAAAATCAGAAAAAACAGATTGACTCGAGTATAAGCCGAGACATTATGACCATTACTGCTTTCTGGTTCTGTATTGTTTTGAGGCTTTAGTTGTCTTTTAAATGGACTGAAGAATTCCCATACAGTAGTCCCATACAGTAATAACCAAATCCAGTATGGCTATTACTGTATAGGACTACTGTATGGATATTCTGCTCTCCATTTAAAGAGCAACTAAAGCCTCAAAACAATACAGAATCAGAAGGCAATATATTTTACAATATATAACATCCTCCTGATTCTATATTGTTTTAGGGCATTAGTTGCCCTTTAAATGTACCGTAATCCCATACAGTAACCCCCAATACCTTTCCACTGTAGATATTTGGAAACTACAACTCCCAGCATGCTTTAGTTGCTGGGAGTTGTAATTTCCACACACCTATAGTGGAAAGGTATTGGGGTAACTGTATGTCACACTGTCCCCCACACTAGAGCCCCCCCCCCCCCCAGTTCAGTGTTCACTTACCAGTCTTCAATCTTCCCCTCTCTGCATGCTGCCCTCGGCTTATACTCGAGTCAACTGCAAACTTACCTTAATTCCAGATGCAGCCACGAGTCAGGAAGGAAAGCCGGCAGTTCCCAGTACTGCTTCGCAGCTGCACAATGATGTCAGCCCGCCAGCGTGCGCGATGACATCATCGCGCACCCGTGAATTACTACTGGGAACTGCCGGCTTTCCTTCCTGATTCGCGGCTGCATCTGGAATTAAGGTAAGTTTGCAACTGACTCGAGTATAAGCCGAGGCAAGGTTTTTAGGTTGATTTTTAAACCTAAAAACCTTGGCTTATACTCGAGTATATACGGTACTTTTATTGTTTTTTTTTCCCTTGCAGTCTGGGCTGATCAAGAGGATTGATTTCAGTGTAATTTTTTCCAGCTGCCCCTTCAAGCATCCAGATCAGCCCAGACCCAAGTATAAGCCGAGGGGAGACTTTCAGGGTGATTTTAAAGGTAAAAATTCCTCTGCTTATACTCAAGTATATACAGTAAAACAAGTCAAATCAATGCAAAATAATGTATTCTGGCATTCAAACAAGTAACTTTCAAAATAAATAAATGTGTTCTGTTGGCTCAACTGCAAGCAGAACTAGATAGATTATCAAAATGGGCAGCAATATGGCAGATAAGATTCACTGTTGATAAATGTAAGGTAATGCATTTTGAGTTTAACAATCCTGGTGCCACCTACACCGTAAATAATTCTGCGCTCAGTGAATCTCTAATGGAAAGAGATTTGGGGGTTCTAGTAGATAACAGGGTTAAAAATGGAGAATGTAAAGGTTGGACTTGATGGACATATGCTTTTATTCCACCTCAATTATTACTGTTGTAATAAATGTTACTATGTAATAAACAAATAGGAAGAGCTGTATATAGATGGCAGATGCTTACTTAAATTTGTGGGCCCTGACATGGATAATAGACATGAAAAATACAGTTACTGAAAAGGAGTACTAAACTTTTTTTTAGATGTATAGAGGTTTTCTCCCTTAAACATCTATACATTGTAAGATACTTCTCTACTAAGTTTAATTTATGCACATTTAAGAAGTACATAGGGGATAGGGAGGCATGCATAGGGGTATAGGGAGGAATGTGTGTTAAAGTGTACGAATAAATTACAGGACCATAATCTAAAATGTATGTTTGCAAATGCAAGAAGCCTGGCTGACAAAATGGGTGAATTGGAAATTATGGCATTGAATGAAAAGTATGATGTAATAGGTATAGCAGAAACGTGGTTGAACAGTTCTCACGACTGGGCTGTAAATATAGAAGGATATGCCTTGTTTAGGCAGGACAGAAAAAAAAGGAAAGGGGGAGGAGTATGTGTATATGTTAAAAAAGAATTGAAGCCAAATTTAAAAGAAGGGATAACTGGCGATATGGATGATAAAGTGGAGGCAATATGGGTGGAATTAGGCAACAGGAAAGGGGGTAATGTCATTGTTGGTGTCTGCTATAAGCCTCCAAATACTAGCAGAGAGGAGGTGAGTCAACTTCATATGCAGTTGGCAAGGGCTGCAAGTTTGGGGAGTGTGCTCATTATTGGGGACTTTAATTACCCTGACATTGATTGGTTTGATGGAACTGCCATCACAGAAAAAGGCGATGAGTTCCTGAATTTGCTGCAGGATAATTTTCTCTCACAGGTGGTTGAGGTTCCTACTACAAAAGGAGCTCTGTTGGATCTAGTAATATCTAACATTGTGGAGCGCATTATAGATATAAAGGTAACTGGAGGCTTAAGGAATAGTGACCATGAAATAGTGGCTTTTGGACTATGTTATCGAAAGGAAAAGTGCGCTGGGTTAACAAAGACATTTAATTTCGGGAAGGCAAATTTTCCCAGGTTAAAAGCAGCTCTTCAGAATGTCAACTGGGATAATGTATTATCAGGAAATGGTACTGAACAGAAGTGGACTGTGTTCTAAATTTATACCCTTGGGAAAAAGTAAAAAAAATAAATCCGCGCCCATGTGGCTGAATTCTGATGTAAAGAGGCAAATGGAAAGGAAGAAAAAGGCATTTAAAACCTTTAAGGCAGATGGAACGAAAAGTGCCTTAAGGGATTATAAAAACTGTAACAAGGAGTGTAAGAAAGCAATCAAACTAGCTAAAATTAATAATGAAGTTAGGATAGCTGAACAAAGCATCACTAAGCCTAAATTTTTTTTAAAGTATATTAATAGTAAGAAAATGAGGACTGAGAATGTGGAACCATTAATTAATGGGGATAAGTTACTTACGGAGGATGGCGATAAAGCAAATGTCTTGAATAATTTTTTTCCCTCTATATACACTATAGAAGATCCAAGTACAGATATCAGAGTATAGTAGCAATAATGGTATAAAAGATTCAAGTGCACTTGGGTTAACCGAGGATATGGTACAGAAAGAACTAAATAAGGTTATTATTAATAAATCTCCTGGACCTGATAAAATACATCCTCGGGTACTTAGGGAGCTAAGTTCAGTTTTATCTAGGCCATTGTTTCTTATTTTTGCAGATTCCCTCATGTCCGGTGGTGTGCCTCTGGATTGGAAAAAGGCTGATGTTATTCCAATATTCAAAAAAGGTAGTCGTTCACAGCCGGGTAATTACAAGCCTGTAAGTTTAACTTCAGTGGTGGGGAATATCCTGGAAATTTAAGGGAACATGTTCTAGAGTATGTTTCAAGGCCTGACATAAGTAGTAACCAGAATAAATTTAGGAGGAATAGATCTTGTCAAACTAACTTGCTTGGCTTTTATGAGGAAGTAAGTAGACATTTAGACTCTGGCATAGCAGTAGATGTAGTTTACTTGGATTTTGCAAAGGCTTTTGATACAGTCCCCTACAGGCGACTAATGTATAAGCTAAGGTCTGTTGGTCCGGGCACATTTGTACATGGATAGGTTAATGAATAGGATGCAGAGAGTAGTTGTAAATGGGGCTTCATCATAATGGACTAAAGTGCTAAGTGGGGTACCACAGGGTTCTGTGCTAGGGCCGCTTCTATTTAATCTATTTATTAATGATTTGGAAGTGGGTATTGTCAGCAAGGTTTTTGTGTTTGCTGACGACACAAAACTTGTGCAATCGTTGCAAGGGGATCTAGATAAATTGTCACATTGGGCTGCTAAGTGGCAGATAAGATTCAATGTTGAGAAATGTAAGGTGATGCATTTTGGACTTAAAAATCCTTGTGCTGCTTATACTATAAATGGCTCTGTGTTAAGTGAATCCCTGTTGGAAAGGGATCTTGGAGTTTTGGTGGATAACAAACTTAGAGGAAGTAAGCAGTGCCAGGCGGCAACAGCCAGAGCCAGCATGGTATTGTCTTGTATAAAGAGAGGTATGGATTCAAGGGAGGAAAATTTAATTCTTCCTCTTTACAAAGCATTGGTAAGGCCTCATTTGGAATATGCAGTGCAATTTTGGAATCCTGTGTACAAAAATGACATATTTGAAATGGAAAGGGTTCAGAGAAGGGCAACTAAATTAATAAGGGGATTGGGGGAGCTTGAATATGAAGAGAGACTGGAAAAGTTACAATTATGTACGCTGGAGAAAAAGGCGCTTGGTGGGGATATGATTACAGTGTATAAATACATTAACGGGCCATACAATAAACTATCTAGGGCATTGTTCACCAATAGAACATGTCAAAGGACACGAGGACATCCCTTAAGACTTGAAGAAAAAAGGTTTAGGCTTCAAGCTCGGAAAGGGTTTTTCACTGTGACAACTGTAAAGCTATGGAACTGTCTTCCAGTGGACGTTGTTATGGCAGGTTCATTGGTCAGTTTCAAAAAAAAAAGCTGGATGAGTTTCTGCAAACAAGAAATGTTGCAAGTTACTGGTATTGATACATAAAGTAGAGTTGAGCCAGGGAAATTTCCGATTGCCACTTGGAGTCAGGAAGGAATTTTTTCCCCCTTCATAAATTTGGTGGTTTTTTTTTCTCCTTCCTCTGGATCAACAGTTAGGCAGGAACTGAAGATATTGCTAGATGGGTTGAACTGGATGGACGTATATCTTTATTCAACCTCAAATACTATACTATTACATAGATAAGAAGGCTTCTATGCTGTTGCTTGCCCAACTCATAGCCCATGTTCTCTTCCAAGTGCCTTGTGAGCAGGGCACAAATGGCTCCAGACACCGCTATTCACTCACCTAATACGACTTTGAAAGCTAGTTGTTACCCTCCAGTTTTTTTAATATACTTGTTTTCTTTATGGTAGCTCTAGTGGGTCATTGGACAAATGCTCTTTCTTTTAAACAAAATTCTGTTCCTAGCAAAAGAAAAAGCTTCTAAATTGACTCGTTTTCCTTTCAGGTGTTCTGGTGGCTCACCTGCTAAAGCTCATGTTTTAGGGTCTGGTGGGTCATTGGACATATGCTCTATTTTTAGAAACACCCATGAGGTTACAGGTTCAATTACCAAAAAAACTATTTTTGAGATTTTTTATATTTTTATATATTTTTTAATTTCATAAATCAACCAACAGCCAAAGCATTGGGAGAGATTAGGCAAAGCTTGTTGTATCATTGTAAATGTGCTTAGTCTATTGGGACAATGTTGTCTTGTGACTTTTCTTTTATAGCATCCTGTGAAAGTGTTCAGATATTTTCCAACCCCAGAATCATTGGGTACTGGGCTAACAGCAAGGAGAGGTTGACTGCATTACACCAGCTCCCCTGCTGAAATGCTACCCAGAGGGGTGAAAAGAAATAAAAGAGTAACATATTATTGGCGGTAGTGGAGACATATGTCTATCTTGTCCAACCTTTTCAGCCTTCTCCTGAACCCAACCCAAAATTGATCCAGATGGGGGGAAAAAAAGGGGTAAAAATGTTCCTTTTAGCCTGCAAATGGCAATCAAAAGGATAACTGGACCAACAAGAAATAACAGGGAGATTCAATAAAAGTTATCGTTAAAAAATAGTGTAATTGTTCCCCAGCCAATCAGATATTATTTAACATTTGAAAGCCAACATCTGATTGGTTGGGGCAAAATTAGCATTATTTTTACTAATAAGAACTTTTATTGAATAACCCTGTTCATATATTAATACTAGCAATTTTAAATATTTTTGCAGTTTTAAAGCTATTCAATGAGCAGTTTTACCGTTCTCACTTAAAAGAAATCTTTCCTAAACTGAGGGTAAAACTTTAATCTTAAAGGCTGTCAACGGGCCCTCTAAAATGATCTATTGGTGAACAATGTATCAGACAACCCATTAATATATTTTTATAAAGTGATCATATCACTGGGCAAGCCTTGCTTCTCCTGTGTTAACAGCTCACGTGCATAGTAAAGCCTCTCTTTAAAATGAGGAGTTCTGTAACGAGGAAGAATAATATTCTATATCCCTCTTTATACAAGGCATTATCTTGTTGGTTCTAGCCATTGCTGTCTGGCAATGTTTGCTTCAGCAAAGTCTGTTATCTAATAGAACCCCTAAATACATTTCCAACTGAGATTCACTTAGAACAGAGTCATTTATGGTATAGACAGCACATGGAATGTTAAACCGAAATGCATCCAACTTACATTCATCAACAAAACTCATCAACGGCTTATCTACAGGCCTATCTACATAGGTCTGCTTTCAGAAAATGCACATCATTTTGAAGTTTCCACTACTCTGTGTTTTGAGTCATTAGCAAGACTCTTCTCTTATTAACAGATTAAATAGAAGTGGCTTCAGCACTCCGCCTAGATTATTGCATACAGAGAGTAGTTGTCAATAAAGCTTCATGTATAAGTTCTATCAACCAGGTTTTGATCAGTATACAAATGTTTTCTTCAAACCCAACTGATCTTAGTTTATACATGTATAAATATATGTCGCAAAGCATCAAAAGATTTAGCAAAATCCAAGTTATACCATATCCACTGCTATGCCAGGATCTAAATTCATACTCACATCCTCATAATAGCCAATAAGTGAATCAAAGCCAGTTTACCTCCTGTTCTTCACTTAAAGCTTAAAAAACAACTTTCAATTTGACATTGAACTAACTATTTAAAGGGCTACTAAAGCATCAAAACAACACTGAATCGGAAGACAGAACACTTGACAAACACTCATCTGTGAAGTGGCCTTATTAACATGGTGGAGATGTGAATTATTTCCTAAAATTTAATTCTCACAGACAGACCCATTGTTTTAGTCACCGACTGTTATGTTTCTCAAACGTAACCACCCAATAGAGGTTTATAGCCAATCAAGTTAAAGTCTAGTACAGAAAAGAGAGTTTGGAATCTTCACAAGGGAGCATGTGACAGATCAAGAGGTGTGACCAAAAGTAATATAGTTGCAGTGACAGATACCTTAAAAGGCAAGCTCACCCCTCAAATAAAAAACTGTATAAAGATAAATAACCTCCATACTCCAAAACTGCTGAGTAAACAGATTACTTACCGGTGCTGAAGTAAAGCAATAAGCAAATCATTGCCTCTGTTTGATGAGATATCATCTGGGTGTCTATGAAACAAAGAAATAACAAGGATGTTATTTAAGTGTTATATATTCCTATGCGCTTTACTTTAAAATGTACTTACGTGGTTGTAATTATTTCATCTTTTGTTCTTCTTATTAGTAGTACTGGGCCCTGATACCTGGTAGGGAGAAAGTATTATTAGTAACAATTTAAAATAAAAAATTAGTTTAGTGTGCTAAAGCTAATACCTATATAAGGATTTGTTACTTGTGTAATGTGGAGGATACTATTAATAAGCAGCAAACTACTGAATTGCCAAATGTGGTATACTGTAAAAAGTATATAATGTTTGAATGATGCGTCTAGACATGGAGACAAAAAGCCTTTGCCTTCAGAATCTGCACATCAAATAATCAGATTTCATTACTTCACCTGTTTGTGCTGTATTACCATAAAAAGTAGCTATAAACTAATAGCAACTTCTGTCTTCACAGCTATTCAGAGAGCAAACCTTGTTTTTTTGTCTGTTACCCTGCATTGGGAAGTCAACCTCTGTCACCTTTTAAGTTACCTGCAGAGCTGTTCCGCATTATTTAGGTTTAAATACTTCCTAACTGTTCTGGTAACCAATCCTCCTGCAAAGGAAAGTCAATCTGTTATAAAATACATAAAGACACTTGGATGGACACAGAAATATAACAAAAACGAAACTAAGAAGCCTATAAAAAAAAAAAGTGAATAGGAATTAAGAGATATAAAGAAACTACATTTTCTCTACTTACTCCAACTCTCTGGCATTACTTTCAGTGCTAATGGGACAAGGTCATCAAAGGAGGCATCAAGGATTATTCCACTGAGGTCTGGGTAAGCCATGGTGGCCCAGGTAGCTGAGAAAAAGATGGAAAATCAATATCAGAAAAATCGGTTATCTTACTGTATTATTCCTAGACAATATGAGGGAGATTCAATAAATGTTTTTATTGCTAAAAATTGTGCTAATTTTGCCCCAACCAATCAGATGCTTTCAAATGTTTAATAAGATCTAAATTGATAAATGTTAAATAGGATCAAAATTGATTGGGGCAAAATAAGCATGATTATTAACGATAAGAACTTTTATTGAATCTCCCTGTATCTAAATTCTATTATTCAGGAATATTAATTATTCTGTTGCATTCACTGCTATACTGTTCAACAGTTTTATCCACTCATTTTCACAGGTCATTTAAGCATCCTTTCCCATATACAATTTACACCTCATTTTCCTTCCTTCCATCATTATGCCCCCACTCACACCTGTGAAGCCCCCAATTGACCAAGCATATACAATGATGTCTTCCAGAGTGAATCCAAGTCGGTACAATGCATACTGGATCACCACGTCCATGGCATTAGCCTCATTCTGTGGAAAAGGTACACCCTACAGAACAAAAAATGATGTTAACCTAAGTAAAAATGTGACTTTTGCATTGTTCTTCTTAAATTATATTATGCTTAAGAGATATCAGGGAGATGTATTGAGAGATAGGAAATGTTAACAACAGAAATTTGTGCATAGTTCCCTCTTATAAATATGTGAGAGGGAACTACAGCCAATTGACAGGGGATCTTTTCTCTCATAGGACTAAACAAAAGACTACAGGTCAACCCTTAAGCTCCAAGGAACAGTGATTTCATCTTAGGGATATCTACAATATATATATATATATATATATATTACTTTTTAAAAATGGAAAGTACCTGGGACAGGGAGGTATGATTATTTCCACTTCAAAATAGCTTTGTTGAGGAGCTACAGCACTTACAGTTTTAATTTGAGTTTATTCCTGGAATAATCCTTTATTAAAGATAGTGCTGAATCCAGGAGGAAGACTGTCAGAATCAGTTTTCTTTGGACTGCTGCTTCCCACAGAAACAATACTGAGAGGTAGCAATTACCAGTCCTATATCCCTGTCCCAAGTAATTTTAATTTAAACAAAATAAACGTTATAAACACGATAGTTATCCTTTAAGCAACATAAATGGTTCTTCACTGTGAGGGTAGAAAGGTTGTGGAATGCTCTGTCTGATAATGTTGCGTCGGCTGAATCTCTTAATACATTAAAAAAAAGAGGCTTAGATGTCTATTTGGTTAATCCGAATTTACAGGTTAACAGCTGGTGACCGCATCATGTGTGATTGGTTGTTTCCCAGTCTATTTTTTTTCCCATGCAGGTTAAACTTGGACGGTTGTCTTTGTTCACACCATTATGTTATTTATACAGGTTATGTGGATGTTGTGGCAAAACCAAAAAACGTAAGTCTCCAGACAACATTGTCCCAATAGAAAGAGCACATTCACTAACATACAAAAAGCTGTGCTTTAGCAGGTGAGCCACCAAAGGACATGCAAGGAAAACAGGCACATTAAGAAGCTGAATAGTGTAAGGAGGCATGGGCACCAGGTGCACATGTTCACAGGGCTCTTTTAAAGGGCATCTATACTGGAAAAAAGTTATTTTGAATAGACCATTACTAGTGGAAACTATAATTCTTCCTAACCATCACTGTACCTTTTGTTAACTTGTCCCCTATTTAGATATCCAATCTAAAACCTCTTACATTGCAGATGTCAAGTGCCTTGCTCTCATAAACAATTCTTCTGTGAGCAGTTTTTATGTAGCTGGAATGGTGACAGAGTTTTGACAGTTGGGTTGTGGGAGAAAAGTCAGGTCAGATGGAAATGGGAGTGGTCAAAATAGGGAGGGGGGATAATTCTCCTGAGCAAGACATTTGCTGGATTAAAGGCATGCAGCAACACACATACACCCCAGAGTAAGCACTACTTACAGGTATTTATTTATAGATTAAGGAGGAGGTTAAGTTATTTTTTCAGTATGTTATCCCTTTAAGACTACATGGGATGTAAGTTGTACTGGCAAAAACATGGAAGCATTCTTAGTTACAGAATCTATTTCTCACATGCACATAAAAGTAAGATTAGTCTCTAGTAATTTGCAATGTATAGGTGTTCAGGGGAGAAACGTTTTAGATATTTTTAAAAAAATAAGTTTAGTTCTCCTTTAAGCATGTCACCTGTTTTTTAATTTTTTACGTGAAAAAATACCAGGTCCTAAAAACACACACAAGTGATAACATGGATTTAAAATGTAATAGATGTTAGGACAGGTACAAGAGGCAAAACAGTGAACGCTTTGGAAACACATTTTAAATTATCCATATTTATAATCAGCCCCCTTGCAAATGAACTGCACCTTAATAACAATCAACTAGGATAAATAACTTACTGTGCTACCAGCAAATCCAGGATGATTCCAACCAAGGACTGAATAGCCAGCTGCAAAAAAACAGCAGCAAAAAAATAAAATAATAATAAATAGTAGGATAGTAATAGGACATCAAGGTAATTATAAATAAAGTTTCTTCATCAGTTTACCAATGCAAAGTATGGAAATAACCCCATCCTACACACATTTTGTACATGTACACTGTATATACATAAAAGAAACAACTTTTTTATTTTAGGAAAAATACAATTTCTTACCTTCAAGTGGAGTCGATATACAACCTATTTCGTAAAACCCAGCATTACCCTCACAACAGATAACCTAAAAAAGGAAACATTAACAAAAAGTATAATTAAAGGGCACCTATAGTGACATTTTTTTAATTTTAAATTGACCAATACTGGAAACTATAATTCTTCCCAACTACACTACCATTTTTGTTTATCTGTCCCCTATTTCTTAAAATATCCAATCTAAAGCATCTTGAATTTCAACTGTCATTTAAATAATCATAAACTCTTTCTGCTGAGAACAGTTTTGCTGTAGCAGGAAAGGAGACAGTTCTGACTGCTGGTATGCTTGATTTCCCAGAAAGTCAGGTCAGATATAAGTGGGAGTGGTTAAAAGAGGGAGGGGGGATACAATATTACTACTGGATTGTATGCAGCAACACACACCTCAGAGTAAGTGCTACTTATCATTCAATTATAGATTATGATTGGAAGGTCTTTTTTTTCAGTATAGTTGCTCTTTAATTAAAAAGACAAAACCAGAACGTGCGCACATACGATATCTTACCAGTTTAGATCCCTTATCGTCTCCTAAATGCCTCCGGTCTACAAATATTGTGTCAATCTCATTTCCATCACATGCCAGCAGCTTGGCTCTCTTTCCATTATACTATAAGAGAAATTTACAGTACATATGGCTGTAAGTAAATTACTAAATAAACAAGTTTATGAATTTAGAATTGGAGAATAGAGGTAAAAATTAGCATCTTACCTCTTCCACTAGTCGAGCCTGTCCTTGAAGTAACATAGGCATAAGGGCCTTCTGCAAAAGATATACTGAGCCTGGGTACAACATACGTCGACCAAATGAGTGCGCCACTGCATAACTAAGAGACAGAGATAATTTGCATTAGGCATTGAGCATATATATATATGCAATAACTAGACTAAATTAAACCTTCATGTTACAAAAATACATTTTTAAATTCAAGCTAACTTAAAGGGAAGTAAAGTCTCCAAACAATATTGTATCAATAGTGCAAATTAACAAAGATCCGACAAGATGCATCTCATCTGTCCCTTTACGGTGGTACAAGTTATAACAGGTACCCCTATATTGGATGCAATATTTTGTCACAATGTTATAAAAACGTTTAATAGAATAGTAAGTTCTCTATAGGCTTTGGCGAGGGGTTATGATAAACTTATGAAAATGTGTTAGAAGGAATTACAACCGCATGGGGTGAGCAAAATGACTAGAGGCCATCCTTTTAAGCAGGGTACACACGGGCAGAAGTTTTGACCCGGCCACGCAATCGGCTGCAATAAAACATCGGTCACATTAATATTTACCATGACATATCTGGTCCATAGAAGACGATCAGTCATGATTTTACACAATGTCCGATTGGTCTTTCGTCCGATTGGGCCGGAAAACCGATCAAACATCAGAGGGCCCGACTGAAAATATTGGCCCGTCGCACTAAATTATCGCCTGGTATCTGCCTTAGACTTAAGGAAAGCCATTTCAGCTTAAGACATGCAAATGGTTCTTCAGTGTGAGGGCAGTAAGATTGTGAAAATGTAGTGTCGTCCAAATACAGGAGGCTTGGATGTTTCCTTGGACAGGCAGAATATCCAGGGTTATGGCTGGAGACTGCATCTTGTTTGTCGCCTGTGTTTAATTGTTGGATTGGGGGGGGGGGGGTTGTGTGAGGAGCTGAACTTTTTGCAACCCAAAATAAACTGTATAACTGTGACTGAAGGAGTCAACAACAGTTAGGATTATTTGGGTATCAAGATTTTTTGACGCCCATTGTGGGAAGGCCTGGATTTGTCAGCCATTATACAGTAGGTAGGGTCTGCAGAATGACGTGTCCAACACCAAGGATGGGAAAATAAAGAGTTGAATCAGCCCCAACATCCTTGATGCATCTAAAGTAATAAGAAAAAATCTACTAGCAAATGAAGTTTTACTACTTTCCTTGTGGTATGAGTGGCGTGGCAAAATAGTCACTTGTGTGTTCACTACTTTAATTAGGAGTAGAAAATGATCCTGCACTCACAGCTTCCAAAGCCAGAGACATCAGTGCTGGATGCTACAGTGCAGCGATAAGCATATCAATGTAAAAAGAGAGAACAGTGCACACCTGACTTAAATGCCATTGGTGTTTATTAATACATTAAAAACAGTCAGGGAGATTTAATAAAAGTTCTTATCGTTTAAAATGGTGCTAATTTTGCCCCAACCAATCAGAACTTATTTAACATTTGAAAGCTAACATCTGATTGGTTGGGGCAAAACTAGCACCATTTCAAACAATAAGAACTTTTATTGAATAACCCGAGTGTTTTTTACACAACAGTTGCAAGTAAGTCAGGTGTGCACTGTTCTACCTTAAATAGGAATGTGGGGTCAGTGTGTAATTACAATGGTTACTTGGGACCTTTGCATCATACTTGCAAAATGTCCTTAAATGTTAGGTTGTACTCACTATCCCCTTTTTCATCAGGTTTCTAGTTCTTTAAATGACAGAAGCTGCACACCTTTCCTACATATGAAAGGAGTGGCCAACATATTTTTCCACATAGTTAAAGAAAGTTTTTTTCTTTTTGAAAGTGGAATAAAAGCCTTGGCTTTTCTGCTCCACTTACTGGGGTACTTATTTTAGAAATGCTAGAAAAAGGTGTGTATTACCTGGTGATCTGACATGGCAGTTTCTGAATTTTGTGCAATACGCTGTCAGCCGCTCCTCGTGGTCGAGGATCTGGTTTAAGCAATGAAACTCCCCCAAGAGGCCCTGTTCCCTTAACATTTTTGCTGTAAACACAAAAGAACAAAAATGTAAAATTCTTCAGACACCTTTTAAAACAACATATACACATGTACTAGCACAAAGGTAGCAAACTACCACCAAAACAGAATTTTAAATGCATATTTTAAAAGGGACACTATACTGAAAAAATTACTTACCCTCATCTTAATCTATAAATAAATATGTGTAGGTAACACTTACTCTGCAGTGTGTGTGTGGCTGTATGCCAATCAAGCACACATTTTGTTTAGGAGCAGTATCCCCCCTCCCTCTTTTAACCACTCCCACTTCCACCTGACCTGACTTTTTCCCCCACAAACCAACTGTCAAAACTGCACACATCATTCCAACTGTCAAAACTGTCACAATTCCAGCTACAGAAAAACTGCTCACAGAAGAATAGTTTATGAGAGCAAGGAACTTGATTGACAGCTGAAATGTACAATATTTTAGATTGATATCTAAAGAAATAGGGGACAGATCAACAAACAAATGGTAAGTGGTGGGTGGAAAAGTTTGAATTATGCTTACCGTTAATTCCCTTTCTTCTCTTTTGCACCATGGGGGTTAACTCCACCCACTTTGGAGGCAGGACAAGAACTTAAAAGTGGTTCCCTGACACATCACCCTCAGTTGACCTTTTCTAGCCAAGGAATCCCAATATAGTAATTAATTCATCAATCTTCTTCCAAAATAAAGTAATTTGATGACTGAATAGGAACCTAGCCTAAAGTTTGGCTTGAACAATGAGAAATAAAAAACCCAAATCCAAAACCATAATATAAAATTTTAGTAAAAATAAAAAGATATCAAAGTTATTAATCAATTTAAAGGTAACTAATAAAAGGGAGGGAAGCTCTACACACTGTCAAGGCAGTCTACACCATGGGGATGCCCAAGAGCAAAAATTTACTGGGTGGGAACTACTGCCCTCCTACCAAAGTTAGTTCCAGACAATGTCCCCACATCCAATTTATAATGTCTAACAAATGTAGACAGAGACACCCATATAGCAGCTTTACAAATTTGTTCAATAGAAACATCATTCTGAAAGGCCCATGATGCAGCCATAGCTCTAGTAGAATGAGCCTTGACCACTACTGGACATTCCACTGATGAATTTTTGTAACATTCTTTAATGGTTGTAGTAACCCAATTAGATAAAGATTTAATAGAAATACCATACCCCTGGAGAGATCCCTTAAAATTCTTTGGTTCTATCAAGATATATTTTTACCGCTCTAACAGGATCCAAACAGTGAAACTTAGATTCTTTATTATTAGTAGACTGAGGGCAGAATGAAGGCAATACAATAGGCTCATTAATATTAAATGTAGACACCTCCACTGGAGGAGTTCTAAATATAACTGTATCTCTTAAAAAGGAACAAAATGGTTTGTCCACTCTTAATGAAGTTAGTTCACAACTCTTCTAGCAGATACTATAGCAATCAAAAAGGCCACTTTTAACAAGACCCACTTAATGTCTACTGACTCCATAGGCTCAAAAGGAGGAGAAAACAAGGCACTGAGAACCAAATTTAGATCCCAGGGAGCTATAGGTGAAACATAAGTAGGATTTAACTTCTTAATGCCCTGAAGAAATTGTTTCAAAAACAGCTCTAAGGCCAAATTTGGACTAATCGAATTGAGAGATAAACCCTTATCAACCCCCAATTGAAGGAATTTTAGAACTAAAGATAATGGCCATACCTCAATCATTCCTGCACCTTCTGCAAAATCTAAAAATGTATTCTAAATACGATAGTATATTTTGGAAGTGGACAATTTTGTTGCATTTATTAAGGTCTTAACAACAGTGTCAGAAAAAACAAGGGATTTTAGCTGTTCCCTCTCAAAAGCCAAGCTGTCAATTTTAAGCTTTCTGGATTTGGAAAGTAGACATGCCCTTGACTCAACAAATCTGGCATATTTGGCAATCAAAACTGGGGTTTTAGAGACCTTAGAATTATTTCCAAGTACCAGGTTCTCCTGGGCCAATTTGGAACTATCAGAATTAATTTTGGGGATTATTGGAATTGAAGGAAAACAATAACATAGATTGAACTCCCACTGGTGAGACAAAGCATCTATTCCTAAGGTCTTGGGATCTTTCTCTCGAGAAAAATACTTTGCATTTAGATGACTTGCCATTAGATCTCAAACTGGGAAACCAAACCTTTGAAATGATCATTTGATAAACTTTTAAAATTAATGACCATTCTCCTGTTCTGATACTTCCTCTGCTTAAATAATCTGCCAGAATGTTTTCCTTTCATGGAATAAAAAAAGCCGAAAGCGTTACTGAAGCCCTTTCTGCCTATTTTAAGATTAATTTTGTTTCTGCCCAGCAATTTTGACTTTTTGTTCCGCCTTGCCTGTTTAAGTAGGCCACCGGGGTACGATTGTCGCACAGTACTTTGTCTTTTGTTTAATGTTAGAGAAAAATAAGCAAGTGTCATGGCTTATGGCTTTTAATTCTAGTACATTTATATGAAGCAACTTTTCCTTCTTTGTCCATGACCCTTGGATTGGATGGTTTCCTATACGAGCACCCCCTGGCGTCTGAAAACATGACCAGAGGTTCTGAGTAAACAAAACTTTTTCCTTGTTCTAGATTTTTTACTGATTTCCACCATTTTAGGGAATGCTTTACATTTAATTGAAGGAAAATCTGTTGAAAAAGATTTACGTAATCCCTCTTAAATGAAATAAGGCCCAAGGAACTGCGTCTATTGATGCCGTTAATAGACCCAATAGTTCCATGCATAGCTCTGCAGAAACAAATTGTACCTGAGTATGTTTTTTTAGCAGATTAATCATTTTGATCCTTTTCATTTCCTGCAAAAAGACTTTCCTAACAGACATATCTATTATTACGCCCAAGTGGCTTGATTTTTGAGTTGGAATTATGACTGTGTTTATTACCCGACCTAGTTTCTTTAAAAACATTTGTGTTAAATTTAATGACCTTCGGTTATAGAATTCCCCCAAATGATCCAATTGTCTAGATACGGTGCCAGTCTGACTCCTTCTAATCTTAATGCAGCTGCGATTGCTGACATTAACTTTGTGAACACCCAAGGGGCTGAAGCTAGCCCGAAGGGCATTGCTTTGAATTGCCAATGTTTTCCGTCTACTATATGCCAGCATATAAGACGAATGGGGGTATAAGACGACCCCCCAACTTTTCCAGTTAAAATATAGAGTTTGGGATATACTCACCGTATAAGACTACCCCTCTTTCTACGCATCCCAACACCTCCTTCTCTGACATTGGTAAACACAGACATCATGCCTCCTCCATCCATCTGGCCCAACCCTGTATCCAGCCGCTCGCATGAGTAGCAGCCAAACGCAGCCTAGTTACACAATACGGCAATCCTCCTCCAGCCCTGGTTCCTGGTGACATAATCCGGCAATCCACCGCCAGCCGTCCCACAGTTTCCTCCAGCAAACGTCACTACGCTCCCCGCGCGTCATCAGTCGGCTGACCGCCGAACCAGGAAGCTGCCCCGCCGCACCATTCGTTTTCTCCACTGCAGGTAATTGTGGCTTAAGGCAGTGACACCCGGCGTATAAGACAATCCCCGACTTTTCAGAACATTATAAGGGGCTTAAAGTAGTCTTATACGCAGGAATATACAATACTTTGAATCTTAACATTTTTTGGTGAGGTTCGAAAATAGGGATATGGAGATAGGCGTCTTTTAAATTCAAAGAAGCCAACCAATTTTCTTTTTCTAGAAAAGCCAAAATTGACCTTAGTGTCTCCATTTTAAATCTTTCTTTTAACATATAAGAATTTAGAAGTTTTAAATCTAGGACTGGACGAAAGGAGCCATCTTTTTTTAGAATGACAAAGAGATTTGAATAAAAGCCTTGATTTACTTGGGAAGTAGGAACTAAAGAAATAATTCCCTTTTCTTTTAACTGTTTTACAGCCCCCAATAAGGCCCATTTCTTCACAGGGTTCCTTGGAACTCTTGAAGAAAATGGCCTTCTTGGAGGATTTTGAGCAGTTTAACTTCCGATCTGCGGATACCACATTTGTAATCCACCTGTCTTTGGTAATTAGGGACCAATCCTCTGCAAAATGGAGAAAGTAATGGTCCCTGAACCTTCAGAAGGAAGATTTTACGATTTTCTCCCCGAAAGTAAGAAAAAAAATCTCTATTCTGTCTGGAAGACCTGAACATGTTATATCTACGCATTCTATAGGAAGGTCTGTTAGTAAATCTAAAAGATTTCCTATCCTGGGGAAGGAATTTATTTTTATCTTCACTAGAAACCATAAATGTGTTTAACTCAGGACCGAAAAGTTTATCCCCTTTAAAAGGTAAGGAAACCAATTTGTTTTTAGCAGTTGAATCAGCGGCCCAGGACCTTAACCATAAAGCCCTACGAACCACAACAGACAAGGCTGATGATCTAGCCGATGACATAATTACTGATGCAACATTAGGTTTAAAAGCTGACAATGTATTAAGAGATAAACGTTTCAACACTGACTCAAGTTTGGTATCCATGGGATCCTTAAAAAGATGAGGATCCTTTCATAGCAATAGTAGTTCTTCTAGAAATTCTGGCCACAGCTGAATATACTTCAGATAAATTTTCCCATCTTTTCTTAAAGGCATTATCGAATGGATATCTCTTATTAAACCCAGGAAAAGGACTAACCCTTTTATCTGGGTATTCCCATTCAGCCTCTATAGAACTAATGATGGAATCATGAACCGGAAGACAAAAAGCTGACTTTCTATTAGCTTTAAAAAGCTTATCAATAATACCCTCTTCAGGTTTAGGTGCTTCTAAACCTAGAGTTACATATATTCTTTTAAGTAAGGAATCCATAAGAACCAAATCAAAATTTTGAGAATCTCCTGTAACCAGTTCTGAATCTGAACTATCAATAGAGGAAGATGATACCTGACCTTCCTCTGCATCAGATAATTCTTTATCAAGTGGACTATTGGAACTATCCACTGTTTTATGTTTCTTAGATGACCTAGTAACATTATCCTTGATAGTATTGCATGCATCAATCATCAAGTTTTAAACCAATCAAAAAATTCAGACATGGATCTAGAAGTCTCTGCTTTAACAGACTTATTAATACAGGAAGCAGAACATTTTCCAGAATCTATAGGAGATATTTGAACAAACTAAATGTTTAGATTTCATTAACACTTTTTTAGCAGATTTGGTTTTGGATTTGGATTTAACATCCTCAGATATAGAAAATTCTGCCTTAGAGGCAGCATCAGAACAGGCTTGAGACATAGCAAGCTGAAAATAATAAATGAATAAAATCAGTCTTAGCTGCAAAAAAAAGATAGTAGACCAGAGCAAAAATAGCCATGGATAACTCACCAGCCGGTCTCCTAACGCACTGGGGTCAAAAGCAGGACGCCAGTAGCAATCTGCTGTTAGCCGCAAGAGAGAGAAACTCTCCTTCACCTCCGGTTTTGTAGACCAAAGCCCTGAGACCGTGACGTCAACAGCCCAGGTCTGGCGAGAGTAAAGCAGTTTGGCGCAAAATACATTCTACCTGAGCGCGCCCATGAATAATGGCATGCAAAATGCTTCTTCCATACCAGGGGCCAGCAGGAACTGCAATCCAGCAACATCCACCTTGAATAGCCACAAATCTGATATACACTATCAGCAATAACCACTATAGGTAAGCCTTAGAGCTGAGCTGAGATATTAGAAGTCCACCTCTGGTGGCAGGACATGAACAACTGAGGATGATAACATAGTAATTAAGGTTGAATAAAGACATTCGTCCATCAAGTCCAACCTATTCACTTTTTTTTTTTTTTTTTTTTAACCCTACCTAACAGTTGATCCAGAGGAAGGCAAAAAACCCCAGCTAAAAAAGGGGGGAAAAAATTCCTTCCTGACTCCAAACGGCAATCGGAAAGTATCCCTGGATCAACCAGATCTATATGCATTAATACCAGTAATTCTCAATATTTTTTAGTTTTAGAAACTTATCCAGGCCTTTTTTAAAGTTATTCAATAAACTTACCATTACCACCTCTGCTGGAAGACAGTTCCACAGTTTCATCAACACCGTTCTCACTGTAAAGAAACCTCTCCTAACTTGAAGATGAAACTTCTTTTCTTCCAACCTTAAAGGATGTCCACGAGTCCTCTGATATGACCTATTAGTGAACCAATGCACCGAGAGTTCACTGTATGGCCATTAATATTTTGCATAGGTTATCATGTCCCCACGCAACCGCCGCTTCTCCAATGTAAACAGCCCTAACTTGTCTAATCTGCCTGCATATTCAAGCCCCTCCATTCCCCTTATAATTTAGTTGCCCTTCTCTGAACTGCCTCAATTTCCAAGATGTCCCTTTTGTATATGGGATTCCAAAACTGCACCGCATATTCCAATGTGGCCTTACCAGTGCCTTTAAAGGAGGAGAATAATATTTTCTCTCTTGATTCCATTCCCCTCTTTATACAAGACAATATCTTGCTAGCTCTAGCTGTTGCTACCTGGCATTGTTTGCTACAGCTAGTCTGTTATCTACCAGAACCCCCAAATCTTTTTCCATTTCGATGCACTTAACACAGAGTTATTTATGGTGTAGGTGGCACAGGGATTATTAAATCCCAAATGCATCACCTTACATTTATCAACATTGAATCTCATCTGCCATTCTGCTGCCCATTTTGATAATCTATCTAGTGTTGCTTAGCCTGCAGCACTTGCACATCATTGGAAGTTTCCAAAGCTCTGCATAATTTAGTTTCATCAGCAAACACAGAGACCTTGCTCTCAATCCCCCTTCTAAGTCATTTATAAACAGATTAAACAGAAGCGGCCCCAGTACAGAACCCTGAGGAACTCCGCTTAGAACTTTAGCCCACATAGATGTAGCCCATTAACACCACTCTCTGTTTGCGGTCCATAACCAGTTCTCTATCCATGAACAAATGTTCTTCAAGGCCAACAGTCTCAGTTTATACATTAGTCCCTATGTGCACAGTATCAAAGGCTTTTGCAAAATCCAAATATACCACATCCACAGCTGTGCCTGAATCTAACTTCTTACTCACTTCTTCATAAAAACCAATTAAATTTGTCTGGCATGATCTATTTCTCATAATCCATGCTGACTACTACTAATAAGATGATCTCTGGAGACAAAGTCAAGGATATGATCCCTTAACAAAGTTTCCATCACCTTCCCTACCACTGATGTTAGGCTTACGTCTATAGTTACCAGGCTGTGAACGACTACCTTTTTTGAATATTGGTATTACATTGGCTTTTTTCCAATCCAGCGGCACATCCCCACACAAAGCGAATTCGAAAAGATGAGACACAGTGGTCTTGCTAGAACTGAACTAAGCTCTTTTAAAATCCTAGGATGCAATCCATCTGGTCCTGGCGCTTTATTGATATTAACTTTGTCTAATTGATTCCGTACCATATCCTCTGTTATCCAATGTGAAGACTCTTCATTTCCTCCCTGCACATGTTACAATCCCTACTGTAAGGTTCTCAACATTAAAAAACCGATGTAAAAAAACGTTTAGCAGATTACCTTTTCGGCATCCTCTACAACCACCTCAGCTCCATTATTTAATGGTCCCACATTCTCAGTCCTCATTTTTTACCATTTATATACTTAAAAAACATCTTGGGGTTGGACTTGCTTTGTTCGCAATCCGTTTTTCATTTTCTATTTTAGCTAGTTTAATTGCTTTCTTGCACTCTTTATACATACATTTTGAAGTCCCTGTAAGCCTGTTCTGTGCTTTCTGCTTTCAAAATTTTAAAAGCCCTTTTCTTTTTTTCCATTTCCCTTACCTGAGCATTAAGCCATGCGGAGTGGACCTAATTTTTTTACACTTGTTTCCAAGGTACCGATTGGAAATGTTATAGTTTAATATCCCTTTAAAAGTGGTCCACATCTGCTCAGTATCTTTACCTAGAAACAGTTCCCCCCATCTTGAGCAGGAGCGATTCCTTTAAAGCATAAAATAGCTTTCCTAAAGTTAAAAGTTTTTGTTAAGCCAGTGCACTTTAGTTTTCTGCAACCTATATTAAATGACACTATATCATGGTCACTATTCCCTAAGCTTCCCATTACCTTCATCTCCAAAATGAGCTCTGGGTTATTAGATATCACCAGATCCAAAACGCATTCTTTCTAGTAGGAACTTCTACCATCTGTGAAAGAAAATGCTCATATAGGAAATTTAAGAACTTTATACCTTTTGAGGTGCTGGCAGTTCCATTACTCCAATCTATTTCAGGGTGTTAAAATCCCCCATACCCAGAACATGCCCCATACCAGCAGCCTTCGCCAACTGCATATGGAGATTCATTTCCACCTCTTCCCTGCATTTGGCGGCTTATAACACACTCCAACAATTAATTTACCTACCTTCTTGCTTCCTGTACACATTCCACCCATAATGTTTCTGCCGCATCGTTTGCTCCCCCATCTATTCCATCTTTTAAATTTGGCTTCAATTCCTGTTTAACATACATACATACTCCTCCTCCTTTCTTTACTGTAACTCGGTCATGTCAAAATAAGGAGTACCCTTCAATATTTACTGCCCAGTCGTGTGGAATCATTAAGCCATGATTCTGCTATACCAATTACATCATACCTTTCCTTTAACCTATTATTTCAAGTTCGCCGGTTTTTCCAGCCAGACTCCTTGCATTTGTAAACATACATTTTAGATTATCAATTGATTTACTTCCATCATGGTCGTACATGCCCCTTATCCTCTATGCTCCCCCCTCCTCCTTCTCCTCCCTCCGTTGTGTTACTAGCCCCCAGATCCCTAACTTCTCTTCACCCCTGTGTAGTTAAACGTTCCCTCCCCCCCCATACCTAGTTTAAAATCTCCTCCAACCCTCTAGCCATCTTCTCCCCCAAAACAGTTGCACCACCACCATTGAGGTGCAATCCGTCACTACTAAAGAGCCTGTAGCCAACAGAAAAGTCAGCCCAGTTCTCTAAAAACCCAAACCCCATCTCCTTACACCACTCTCTTAGCCACGCATTTATACTCCTGAGCTCCCGTTGCCTCCCTAGCGTAGCACGTGGCTGCGGTAGTATTTCTGAAATCACTACCCTGGAGGTCCTTGCTTTTAACTTGGCCCCTAATTCTCGGAAATCATTTTTAAGGACCTCACCTCCACCTCTAACTTTGTCATTGGCACCAATGTGAACCAAGACCGCCGGGTCACTCCCAGCCCCACCCAATAATCTGTCTACACGATCCACCACATGTCGAACCCTAGCACCAGGCAGACAACACACTGTTCGGCATGCAGGGTCCTGGCGACAGATTACCCTATCCCCTACCACTACCACCTGTCTATCCTTCCTAGCCCCCAGTTCTCCCTCCCTTGTATTGGAACCACTTTTAAGTTCTTGTCCTGCCTCCGAAGTGAGTGGAGTTAACCCCATGGTGCACACTGGCATGGTAGGGGCAAGAAAAATTATAGTTTCCAGTAATGGTCAATTTAAAAAAAAAATCAGTATAGATTCTCTTTAAATAAATGGGTTCAAGGGCATCATTAGTTCTGTAATGGGAATGCCCATTTAAAAATATATATTTATATTACTCCCTGCTATAATCCTATTCACCTGCCATACATTAATGTCAAATTAAGTATCCACTTAACTGAATGCACTATATATGCCTTTACTTTAGACATTTGGATTCATACCTGCTAGTTTCATCCCATCGGAAATCAACAGGCCAACTGCTAAAATCAAAGTTATAACTTGAAAGTATTCTCTGTTGAATTAAAGAACATGACAGTCGATTAATGGGTGTAGTTACTATTCTTTGCCAATTACTGCTTTCCATTTGTAGCTCCCTAAATCAAAGCAGAGAAGTTTAATGTAACATGTATTATGTAAAATATGCTCTATCCCAATTTGCATTATATGATGTTTTTGAATTATTTTTCCTTTTAGTCTGCAATCTTAATTATTTTCAAACTTCTATATAGGTATCATATCAGATTTCCATGTCCAACCATCTCTGGTAAACAGGTGTTTTTTTTTAAATTACTTGATTACTTTAGGTTCTAAAATTACATATAAAATTGCAGGGTTTTGTACAATGAAACAAAGCAAGTTAAAAATAAATGAGAAAGCATTAACAAATAAAAATGTTTCAGTATTCTTAATGGTAGGTGCACCTGTCCCTCCTTTAGAAAGCAAGTAGCCTAGCGCTACTATACACTAGTATTTTTTGATTGGCTAAGTGCCAAATCAGCACAGAAACTGATACGTAAGGGCCATGGATAATGAAACATAAGGGACATTTACTTCCTTTTAGTATTAATTGATGTAAATACACACAGACCTTTTAGCAGTGACTGAAGTGTGTCCAAACCTTCCATTTTGATTATTCAATATTTAAATAGGGCTCTCAACTCTGTAACTATGTTTATAACTCTACATATTTTGTATTCTACCCAATATAAGTCCATACTATACTTTATATATTTATTTATGGTCATTTAGATATTAATAGTGAGAAATACACACATGCATATACACCTTTCCTTTATTTAATATTATATACCCCCCATTGGTAGCTACAAATACTCAATGCAATCTCTTATGACCATATAAATATTCTTATACAATAGACCTAAGATCTATGATCTTACTTTGTTATCCGAGTTGTTTTCTATTTTGGTTTTCTCCAAGATGTAAATAAATTGAATATACTGAAAGTTGCTCCATCTGCCAAGACCTGTAAAAAAGGGAATTACAAGAGTAAAGCAATACCTAACCAGACTTACATATATGAACATCTTTTTCCCCCCAAAAGGGAAAGCCCACCTCCTTAATAAATTTGTAGTTAAATCTTTGCCCCCAAACCCCAATACTTTTGCTTGCTAAAGAAAAAAGAAAGAAAACGCACTTGCTACTTGCTAAAGAAAAAACAAAACAAGAACAAAAAAAGGGATAAGCTCTTATTCAACACAGCTTTCTCATTGTTTAATGGGTGTTCAAGGCCAATAACAGTCTACTGTTCCTCTGCAGCTTATTTCTAGATGAATTGCATCTTACTTCTTAATCCTTGTATGTCATTCTAATTGCGAATTTGAGGATCAGGGAGATGATATATAGATGTACACATTTATTAATGTATACATCTAGAAGCCATGAACCTGATGTAATCAGATTGAAACATGACAGGATAGTCTGGGTTCTTTATAGGACCTCACATTTACCAATCGTGATCCCTCTCTAAAACATTGACCAATAGTGATCCCTCTCTAAAACATTGACCAATAGTGATCCCTCTCTAACACATTAACCAATAGTGATCCCTCTCTAACACACTGACTGTCATGATATGGATCCTGCTGTAAGCAGATCTAGTATAGTTATTAAATATACAATATCAGTAATAGTAGGATTCCATTTGTTTTATTTATTTGTACAATGTGTTTTCCCCCTTTGCTTTTGTATTTCTCTACCATTTGGCTGAGGTGCCATAAAACCCAGCAGGGTGCCAAGGATTGCTATTCCTTGTACCTTACTTCTAAAGGATAGAGTAGACTTGAGTCTCCCAATCTCAGCAGGAGGTCAAACAGACCTGGGAATGTGACCTTTGGTTTAACTATGATAAAGGCACAATCCCTTTTTCTATAAAATATACATAACTCAGCCTATGTAATAGAACATGGCATGCCGATATGAAATATGGTTCCAGGTAGGTGAGACCAGTCGGTACAATCCAAACATCATGTATGTAGGTCTTAGTAGAGGCTAGAAACCTACCCTATGTCGTTCTGGTCAGCTGTATTTTGCATAACTGTCATGTTCGGTGTCTATCAACTGGTAAATTCATGACAATAACTAATTTAGTGATTTCCAGTTGGTAGCACCTTGGACCACAGTTATGAATTCTCTAAAAAATAATGTCACTGCAGGTGTGTCTTCCCTAGGTAATGACATATCTGACACTCCCTCAGTCCAGCCTACACCTGTTGGTGATTGGTTGGGGGTAAATTATTTGCCCCCATTTTGCCTGGGAGTAGAGAAGGAGCCACACAACTACTGGAAGGGGCTCCTGATTTTACATCTTATGGAACATCAAAGTGGATTACAGCGAGTTACCTTTTTGGAGCCAAGGAACTCTTTTTTCATCAAATGGACTTATTCTTTAAAGGACTTGGACTTTGACCAGCATATAAGTATTTTTCCCTTTTATCCATTTATTTTACTGTTGCTTGTTTTTATGTCTGTTTATTAATTATTGTTGTAATCACTATTGCACCGTTTTGGTTTTTCTTTTATTAAATGATATTATATAAAATCGTTAAGCTGATTCTCCTGGTGCTCTAACAGAACTAAGTAAGAATCCTGTCCTCTGAGACGCTACACATAGTAATTGCATTTAGTACTTGTTGTATGATCTGATACTATTCCTGCCTGAGTGTGGCAGTGAGTGTACAGGTATTTAGTATTATTTTACATTTATAGGCATTAAGGCTGGTGTCGGTTTCCACAGCCATTAGTAAGTGGGTTTCTGTTGTAGTTTATATACCTGGTAAGGGGTATATGTTAGTGACGACAACCTTCAACCTGGTTTTGACCCGGTGAGATGGGAAATCTCCGTTTGGTCTGAGGTTGAGCTTTGTAGTACCGTTACACTGACCAATAGTGATCCCTCTCTAACACATTGACCAATAGTGATCCCTCTCTAACACATTGACCAATAGTGATCCCTCTCTAACACACTGACCAATAGTGACTCCTCTGTAATGAAATCCCTGGTGACAGCTGTGAGTTAGGGCTAGGCCACACTAGCGTGTTTTTCACACATTTGTGCACGCATTTGTGCTAAAACGGAAATCGTGGGAACATGAAAATTCACGTGATTTCAGATGTGCATGCGATTGCGCGTCCGTTCGCGTTTTGGTAACGCACGCATTCACCATTTTTGGTGCGTTAACGAATGCGGTTCCATAAGGAAACGCAAAACGCATGCACAAACAAAACGCACAAGAATTGCACACAAAATTGCGTGCGATAACACTCGCGATTGTGTGCGCAATTTGGTGCTTGTAGTTTGGCCTCGGCCTTAATGGGGAGGGTGAGTATGGAAAGACAGATTGATAACTAATTATAGAATGATCCAATGGATCTGCTATTGATCTATTATTGGTGGAAATTTAAGGGGGAAGATTGATTCAAGGTCTGCACAACAGTTGTATTTCACTGTGGTGTTTCTACTGAACTATAACACTAAACAATGTTACATTAAATAGATCAAGAATAGAGATGGACCGGATCGCTGATCTGAACCCAGTTCCACAACGGATTTCCGCGATTCACGGATTTTGCGGGAATTCCGCTTTGCAGATTTTTTTCGAAATGCGTTTGAAAATTTTAAGAAATTATACAGTAACTTACTGTAAATAGTTTTGGGACTATTCTTTTCTTTCAGAAAGAATCTGATTGGTATACTAACCAATCAGATTATTTTCTTAACAGAATTTGTTACATTCAGATTCTTTCAGAAAGATTCTAGTTGGTTAGTATACAAATCAGATTTGTTTTCAAATCAGAATTGGTTTCAATCAGCTTATTTTTAGAAAGAGAGTCTAATTGGTTAGTATACCAATCAGATTATTTCTTAAAGAATCTGATTGTAACCAATTCTGATTACTTACAATCAGATTCTTCCAGAAAGCGTACCAATAAGATTCTTTCTGAAAGTATCTGATTATAACCAATTCTGACTAGATACAATCAGAATGTTTCAGAAAGAATTTGATTGGTATACTAACTAATCAGATTATTTTCTAAACAGAATTTGTTACATTCAGATTCTTTCAGAAAGATTCTGTGCAAGCGAGCACCTTCATCCCAACCATTAATAGTGGCTGCCAATTCAGATTGTTCTAGCCAATCAGTCCACTCCCTAGTTACCCTATCAAATGGATCAGGTTTAAAAATAGGTTTGGCAATTGGGCCTGGTAGAGCTACATTGACTAATTGGGGATTTTCATCTGCAGGTACAAGGTCAGGAGGATTTAAATCAATATTATCAGAAGCAGCCCCAATAGCTTAATACAGAGAACAAACATACAGAGAAAACAGAGAAAATGGTATAACCAGCACCGCTACCACCAATTTGTACCAGATCACTGCTTTATGGAAGGATTATGGGTAGCATGGCACACAGTGGGTTACTCTGGTGGTCTGGCACAAAGCAGACAGTGCACATAAACAGGTTCCCCACATAACATGTGCAGTAATCAGGGGTGTCCCTGTCTATGGTGCACCTATTTAAATATTGACCAGGCCTGTATATTGTGTGTCCTTGTAAGTTGGTGTACACTGATCTGTTGCCTCAGAGTTTGTATCCAATAAGGTAACTTGTCTGTCCAATAATCTGTCCTCCCAACAGGCGGTAACAGGATGTTATACACAGGATCTTGTGTTGCAGTCAATATCTCTCCAAAGCACACGCCACAATCTACTTTCACTTTCTATCCTCCTAGCCATAGAGAGCAGGGATGTCTTGTCTTTTATCACTCACTGACACCACCTGCAGGCGGTATATAAGGAGCCTTGGTGTATGTATATTACAATACACATCACATCCTGTGTAGCAGACAAACTTTTTTTGGGTTACACTTCCTTTTACATGGAGCAGACCCAGGGGTGTGGTTTAAGCTGCCATTGGACCATTCCATGTTGAAATAGGAATCTCAGCTCTGTAAGTAAGTTTATGTATTCTGTATTGTACCTAATATAAGTCAGTGCTATACTTTATATACATTTACTGATGGTCATTTAATATATGGTAATATTGAGATAGTACACACATATACACCTTTCCTATATGTAATATCCTATACCCCCCACCACATTGGTAGCTCCTAAAAACTCAATGCAATCTCCTATGAAGATATAAATATATTTATATAATATAAGGGATTTGAACATGTGTGTGTTTAACTTCACAGTTCTACTTACCTCTCAAACACACCACCCCTGCAAGTAGAAATAGAAGTGTCAGACCGTACTGTCCTAGAGGAACCATTCTTGACATGGTCAAATAACCTAAAAATCAATACATTTCGTTATTAATACATAAAAAATGTAAACACTTATTTTAGAGAAATTATACAATTTATAAATGGCTAGTTCAACATCTTAGTAGTAGGAGAGGTTTATTGAAGTAATAAAACGTTTTGGTAAAGAGATTCCTTTTATTTATTTTATCATGAAAGCATCAATCCTGAAAAACAGAACTAAGGATTTTAGCTTTCAATTTCAAAATCTGTTATGTTATCTAACAAAAAGTTGTCACTTTATTAAACCCCTTTAAAAGCTCTATATTAAAATATTTCAAGAATGTTTGTCTAGGCAGCTATATATTTTCTATCGTATTACATATTTTTAAACTAAAAAATGTTTAAATAAATTAGTGAAGTTGTCCCTATTTATGTCTAGGTGGCCAGACATTACCAGTAGTGTATTATTAGACTGTGATGTTGTTTTTATTTTAGTCAATCATCTAGGATTTTTTAGCCACCCAAGCACCTCACAAGTGAACTGTTATTTTACAGCAGTACATGCAAATTCAGAATATAACTAGTGAAATTACATTTATGGTTCAAAATATCGACATAAAAGGCAGAAGTATATTCACAGTCTTTACTCAATCAGTAGAAAGTCTATTTCAGTCTTCAAAGCAAAAAAAAACAAAGACTGGAGTGAGCCAAAAGTTGATGTTAATCACACAGTGTCAAAACAATTTATTGGAGAAATCACACGCACAAAAGTTTCGGCCCTACAATCGGTCCTTCCTCAGGTGCATCAACAGACAGTGTGAACCCAACATCCTTATATACACATATTAGGTGAAGTAATATGTGTATATAAGGGTGTTGAATTCACACTGTCTGTTGATGCACCTGAGGAAGGACAGATTGTAGGCCCGAAACATGTTGTGCGTGTAATTTCTCCAATAAATTATTTTGCCACTGTTGGATTAACATCACCTTTTGGCTCTCTCCATTCTCTTTGTTTTTTGCCTTCATGGACTGAGGGCTGTGGTGAGGCACAAACCACTGGATTGCAGTAGCCTACCTTTAGTTACTTTAAGTCTACTATATGGATAACAAACTATTTTCTTTTCTATTTCTGTCTTCCTTGGTTTGACTTTCTGTTTAAAGTGCGAACAAGCTAGGGTTAAATAAAAGCCTGAAATATTTCATTTACAATGAGCCCTGGATCACATCTCTTACTAGAGCATGTGAGAAATTATACAGAAATGAATGGCTAAATTTCCTGCTCCCAGTTGGTGACATCCCCCGACCTCTGCTAATCCCCCCCCAACCCAGGGAAGAAACATGCTCATTTAAGAATTAAAGGGAAATTTCAGTGGAAATATTTTTTAAATTCTTAGTATATACTATACATACCTAATTATTCTACATATTCTCTTCCATTTTGAAAAATCAGTTAAAATTTATACCCCCTGCAGTTGACATTAGTGAGCTGACATTTCAGGTTCTGTAGTGTTCCTTCTTCCCACACTTCCTTTGAATGTTCCTAACAGTAATTTCTACTGATTGGTTGTAAGATGGGTCAAACATGCTCAGATCTCTACTGAGGAACTGAATCAACTCAGGTGCTGTGTCATAACAGTGTGTAGTGACTTGGCATGAATTGGTTAACTACTGTGGAGCACATAGCCAAATCTTCTCCTCTACAGTTTGACAAAAGTCTTGTCGCTTGTATATTTTGCAGTAACTCCTGCTATTAAAGGGCATCTATAGTGGGAAAATGAACTTTTTTCCCCTTTCTTTCCATGTGTTCTATAATTCCCCACAACCCCCAGAGTGTCTTCACTTTTTTCAGATTCCCTCTCTGTCCTGAGAGACACCAGTTAGAAGAATACTGATTGCATTCCTCTACTCCTACTTGGACTGTCAATCAAATCAAATGACGTGATCCCCCCCCCCCCTGTAATAAACAGAGATAAGAGCATTAGCAGGGGGAGAGAGGTTGCTTCGATGGTAGATATAAGGCTGCACTTGACCCCCCCCTTCTTAATAGCTTTCACTGATTGATGATGGGTCACAAAGAGAGATCGTAAACTGTACTGATCTCCTTCTTATTCCGTGTCTCCAGGACAGCTTGCTTTCTATTGGCCACTGTGCATGGGTGTGTTTTTCAGGATGTTGAACTTTTAACTCCTACTGCACATGATAAGCTTGTCGGTTAGCTGGAGTTGAGACATGGAGGAACAGAGGGGAGGGGGAAGTGCTGCACACAGATCTGAAACCATGGTGTCACTGACAGAGATAGGATTAAGGCAGCACAGAGTACATGAATTTAACTTTGCAAAGGGGTAATGTGTTTTTTTCACAATAGATGCCCTTTAACCTGATTTTTAATTGATCAATTGGTGTTAGAAATAGCTCATATGAAAAGCTAAAGCCCTCCCAAATAATATTAAATGTACTGGTAAAAATAAAAAGATTTATCATTTAATCAATACAGAAAGGTCAAAATGTTGCAAGACAAAAGTGTTGTCGCCTATTCAGAAAATGATCTACTTTACAGCCAATCCAAAAATACATCCGCAAATTAAGTAGTGGTGCTGTGAGATCCAAATTTAATATCTTGTATGACTTCCATGAGCTTGAAGGAAAGCTTCCACGTGGTTTGGCAAGGATTCATACAATTTATTGATGAAATCATCAGGAATAGCCAAGAAAAAAAAAAGTCTTGCATGTCTCCTAGAGTTCATCAATATTCTTTGGTTTTGTCTTCCATTCTTCCTAATTCATCCTACCCCACATATGCTCAATGATATTTATGTCAGGTGACTGGGCTGGCCAATCCTGGAGCATCTTGATCTTCTTCGCCTTAAGGAACTTGGAGATGGAAGTATACGATGGAGCAACATCCTGCTGCAGAATTTGGTTGGGAATATATGAGATTTCTTGGTATTTTACACTATTGATGTGGCCTTCCACCCTGCAGATCCCTCGCACACCCCCATACTGGATGTAACCCCAGACCATGATTTTGCCTCCAACAAACACTGTTTTCTTGGTAAATCTCGGCTCCATGCGGGTTCCAGTGGGTCTCCTGCAATATTTGCAGCGACTCTAGTGTAATTCAACAGAAGATTCATCTGAAAAATCCACCTTTTGCCACTTTTCCAGCATCCATCCTTTTAGCAGGCTGTGGGACTTGGCAAATGCCACACTGTTTTTCAATTGTCTTTTGTTTAGTGCTGGCTTATGGGCACTGATTCAACCATGGAGGCCATTTTGAGACAAAATCCGACAAACTGTTCTGGTTGACACAGGGATTTCAGGTGACCAGGTCTCCTGGAGCTCTGCTGCAGTTGAAAATGGGCTTGCCTTGGATTTCGAGCCAACAAGCAGTCCTCTCGAGCAGTTATCTTGTGGGGTCTGCCTGACCTGGGCTTGTCAAAAATCTTTTCTTTATCCTCTGAACTTGAAGCTGAGAGACATTGAAGGTGTGCGCCAGAGCAGTGGATTTAGTCTTCAGCATCTTGATAATTACCACTTTAGTCTCAGGGTGAATCTTAGGAATGTTTGCAGAGGTCTATTTGCAGTTGATGTGAAGGTCTAGTGTACTGGGGTTCTTATTATACACACCTGACACCTAATTGATCCATTATTAGTCACAGGTGAAGCCCATTATGTCTTTGCAAAAATTGACTCAATGGGCTTTACCAAGTTGTGAATATTAGAACACTTTTGTTAGTTTCGTTTTGAATTGAAACATTATTACAAAAGCTGTTTGGGGTAAAATTAACAATTTCTTGAAACAAAAGTCTTGTCGCTTGTGTACAAATAGACCTATTTAGGTGTATAAATAGGTCTATTTGTACATAAGTGACAAGACTTTTGTCAGAAACTATAGACAATGTGGGGCCGAACCATGTATCTGGTATTCTCTACAGACAATTACAAACAGGTCACCTTAAAGGGTATGTACACAAGCAAATTTATTTTTTTAAATTGTCCATTAGTGGAAACTATAATTCATCTCAACTATCACTGTATCTTTTTTGATCTGCCCCCTATTTCTTTAGATATCCAATCTGAAACTTCTTACATTTCAGCATTTCTTTAAGCAGTATTGCTGCAGCTGGAATGGTTTGACAGCTGGTGTTCTGTATACTGTATGCGGTATTGACAGTTGGTATGGGGGAAAATAGTCACATCAGTTGTCAGAGCCTGAGCAAAAAAAGTACTTTATTGAAGGCATGCAGCAACACACACACCTCAGAGTAAGTGCTAATTACATGTATTTATTTATAGATTAAGACGAAAAGCCATTTTTTCAGCATACATACACTTTAAGGATAGCCATACGTATAAAATAAATATATTATTGTATTGGAATATCTGATACAGGAACCAGTATTATATTTGTGAATGGGAAGGTAGGCCCATTAAAAAGATACCCAACTTGGATGCCTTTTTCCAGTGATGGCGAATCTTTTAGGGACTGAAATACAGTCAATAGAATTGATTATAGATTAACATTGAATGTTGTTTGCACAATACATTTTGATACACTGATGTAGTGTGCTCCTCACTTTGATTTGAGGGTGGGTAAACCCCAGGGTAGGGGGTGTATGGAGAATTGAACCTACTGATTTTTGGCAATTGCCAGCCTTGGTGTGCTACATTGAATCTACCGGTATATTTCACTCTGGTGAATTCTGCTGTACGAGTGCCCAGAGAAAGGGCTCTGAGTGCCACCTCTGGCATGCGTGCCATAGGTTTGCCAAAACTGCCTTATTCCATTGCCTGGGGGAGTTATTAATATCTTGGGAAATATGTATTATATGTATGTTTGGTATTGTAAGAGTCAATAATTACTACAGGATAGGAATATGTGGTCTATATCCCAGTACAACGTAGATATCTAAAGCGATAAGTGACACACTAGGTCAAGGGCACGGCCATAACAGTCTGTTTGGGCCCTGCAAACAAAGTCAGTATTTTGGAAGCATTTATTTGCAGAATGGGCACGTTAAGGCAGTGATGCAGTGCCTAAACTGCAACCCAAAACCCCACTTTATATTGCATAGTGCCAACATAATCATTAAACCTGAATATGGAATTTTTAATTTAGAAAAAACAACTTAAATAGACAATACAGTAGATAGAATCAAGTATAGATTACCCATTAACCTCTACATTACCACATAGGAGTTTGAGATCCAAAACCGGGACTCAAGCAAAGCTGAATGTTATAGCATGTGACCTCTCTCTGCTACAGACAGTCGCTACACTTTCTCTTTGGCGTTCTGGTAACAAACTCTGGTGAACTTTGCTGTGCAAGAATGCCCACAGAGAGGGCTGCGAGTGCCACATCTGGCACGCGTTCCTTAGGTTTTCCACCACTGGGTTAAGGTCATGAATGGAAAAATACTGTATGTATGGCACTGAACTTTTCCTTTAAAACGGACAGTTGAGAAGAGGGGCCTTATTAATGCAGGCAGAAACTGGTCACATGGCTGAAAACAGAAAAGTGTTCATGCAGGAAGTAATATTGCTGAACCTTTCCAGCAATAACTTCTCACAAATTTTACCTAGAGATGCGATTTAGGGTTCCATTTGAAGGTATGATGGGAGGATTTTTATATAACCCTAACAAGTTTGGAACAATTGAAGACCACAGTTAACCTTTAAGGATATTGGCCAGTTGAACGAATAGAAGATGACTAGATCAGATGGAACATTTTCAGACAAACCCACCCAAAGCTGCACATTTTACATGGATTTCAAGCTGAAAACAGCTCAAGATTGATGGTGCAAGTGTATTTAATACTGTATGTAAGACTTCCTGATCAAATTTTGATCGGGTAATGATCAGTTGTACTACATGTATGGGAATCTTAAGACTTTGATTTATCCATACCTTTTCTGAACATATAGCAGATAGCAAGAGGAGAAGAATAATAGGAAATGGTCCATAAGACAGAAACCTAAAGACACAAGCAGAAAAAAATTAATATTGCTCACTCCTTCTACCATTTATGTTACACATGCTTATCAGTTTTTGCTGTTGTTGGATATTTGATAATATGTTATGTTAATGACTGTCACCAGTCATCAAGTTCTAGCCAACTTACTTATTTGCTAAAAATGTTGGTTAATGAGACTGTCATAAGTCATCAAATTAAAACCAATAGAAAGATAATTAAGAAACTCCACAGTATTGTAAGCACCCAGTTACATAGTAACATAGAAATTGAGGTTGAATAAAGACATATGTCCATCAAGTCCAACCCATTCACTTTTTTTTTTAAACCCTTCCTAACATTTGATTCAGAGGGAGGCAAAAAGCCCCAGCTAAAAAAAAAAAAAAAAAAAAAAAGGGGGGGGGGTGAATCCCTTCCTGACTCCAAACGGCAATCCGAAAGTATCTCTGGATCAACCAGATCTACAGTACAGCAGTAGTTCTCAATATTTTAAAGCTATTCAATGAACTTGCCATTATTATATCTGCTGGAAGACAGTTCCACAGTTTCACCGTTCTCACTGTAAAGAAACCTTTTCTAACCTGAAGATGAAATGTCTTTTCTTCCAACCTTAAAGGATGTCCACGAGTCCTATGATATGACCTTTTTGTGAACAATGCACCAGAGTTTATTGTATGGCCCATTAATATATTTGTATAAGGTTATCATATCTCCAATGTAAAGAGCCCTAGCTTGTCTAATCTGCCTGCACAGTCAAGCCACTCCATTCCCTTTATTATTTTAGTTGCCCTTCTCTGAACTGCTTCTATTTCCAAGATGTTCCTTTTGTATATGGGGTTCCAAAACTGCACGGCATATTCCAGGCCTTACCAGTGCCTTGTAAAGAGGGAGAATAATATTTTTCTCTCTTGAATCTATTCCTCTCTTTATACAAGACAATATCTTGCTATCATGAGCCGTGGCTGTCTGGCATTGTTTGCTATAGCTGTCTGTTATATACCAGAACCCCCAAATCTTTTTCCATTACAGATTCACTTAACACAGAGTTATTCAGGGTGTAGGTGGCACAGGGATTATTAAATCCCAAATGCATCACCATACATTTATCAACATTGAATCTCATTTGCCATTCTGCTGCCCATTTTGATAATCTATCTAGGTCGGCTTGCAGCACATCATTTGAAGTTTCCAATGCTCCGCATAGTTTAGTGTCATCAGCAAACACAGAGACCTTTCTCTCAATGCCCCCTTCTAAGTCATTTATAAACAGATTAAAAAAGTGGCCCCAGTACAGAACCCTGAGGCACTCTGCTTAGAACTTTAGCCCACATAGATGTAGCTCCATTTACCACCACTCTCTGTTTGCAATCCAATAACTAATTCTCTATTCATGAACAAATGTTTTCTTCTAGGCCAACAGTCCTCAGTTTATACATTAGTCACCTATGTGGCACAGTATCAAAAGCTTTTGCAAAATCCAAGTATACCCCATCCACTGCTATGCCTGAATCTAACTTCTTACTCACTTCTTCATAAAAACAAATTAAATTTGTCTGGCATGATCTATTTTTCATAAATCCATGCTGTACTTCTACAGTTCTTTAGACAAAGACAAGGATATGATCCCGTAACAAAGTTTCCAGCACCTTCCCTACCACTGATGTTAGGCTTACAGGTCTATAATTACCAGGCTGTAAACAACTACCTTTTTTGAATATTGGTATTACATTGGCTTTTTTCCAATCCAGCGGCACATCCCCAGACCAAAGTGAATCTAAAAAGATGAGAAACAGTGGTCTAGATAGAACTGAACTTAGCTCTTTTAAAATCCGGGGATGCAATCCATCTGGTCCTGGGGCTTTATTGATATTTACTTAGTCCAATTATTTCCATACCATATCCTCAGTCAGCCAATGTGAATACTCTTCATTTCTCCTCTGCATATTATTACAATCCCTACTGTAAGGACTAGGATTCTCTATAGTGAAAACCGATGTAAAAAAACGATTTCGCAGATTAGCCTTTTCTGCATCCTCTACAACCACCTCAGCCCCATTATTTAATGGTCCCATTCTCAGTCCTCATCTTTTAACCATTTATATACTTAAAAAACATTTTGGGGTTGGACTAGCTTTGTTTGGCTATCCGTATTTCATTTTAATTTTCTATTCCCTCTGATTTCAAAATTTTAAAATCCTTTTTCTTTTTTTCCATTTCCCTTTTTACCTGAGCATTAAGCCAGGAGTGGAGCTAATTTTTTTACACTTGTTCCCTAAAGTTACAAATTTAGAAAGGTAATAGTTTAATATCCCTTTAAAAGTGGTCCACATCTGCTCAGTATTTTTACCTAGAAACAAGTTCTACCAGTTTATGATAAATCAGTGCTTGTATGTTACCAAAACATGCTAATAATGTCTGCTAATCATGCATACTGATATAATAATACTGGACATGTATTAATTAATTATAAGCAGGTGTTAAATGCCAATAATGCATTTAACATACAATAATTATGTGTGATATTAGTATCTCTTTGCTTTTACCTTGCACATTATACTGGCTAAATGCCAAATTAATAACATTTTAGTTAAAGAGAAAGTTCAGGGAAAAAAATGTCATTTTTAAAATTCATAGTTTGGATTATGCATACCTAATTATTCTACATATTATCTTCCATTTTAAAAAAATCAGCTAAATTTATATCCCTTGCTATTCCATACTGTTGACATTAGTGAGCTGACATTTCAGGTTCTAATAGTCCTTCTTCCCAGGATGTACTACTTCCTTGGAATGTTCCTAACTGTAATTCTACTGATTGGCTGCTGGATGAGTCAAACATGCTCAGCCCTCTACTGAGCAACTAAATAAACCCAGGCCAAATGCAGTGTCTCTGTAGTCCGTGTGTGCCCATGCACGTGAAATTGCGGCGCACGCAACATCAGTGCGTGCACAAACTCATGCGTGTGACGTCGCGGCGCAATTGTTTGCGGCGCAATGACATCACGCGTGCACACGGATGCTGCATTTGGAGGCTTCAGAAGAAAGAGATCCAGGAAGCAGGCAAAGGAAGGACCTGGGGGGGTAGGGGGAACAGATCTTTTAAAGCTGCTGCTACAAATTAACCTAAAGGATAACTGTATTGCCTCAATGCATTTTTTTAAAAAATTGCATTAAAAAGAGTAAAGGTATGCAGCCCTCCCCATACATTTTTTTCCTGATTTCGAGCTTCTCTTTGCCTTCAATTAGCCCTGTTGTGAAGGGGGCTGAACAATTGTGTCTGCCTCTAACTGTCACTCAAAGCTAGCATGCGAGAAAACAATCCTCCACCCATCCTTGATCAGCTTGATTATGTAGGCTGTATCCTAGCAACCGGACCTTTCAAGTTTGTTTAACTGGCAGAGGAGGAGGAGAGGTTGTAACAGACATTCCCGCCAGTGAATGACAAGTGATATGTTAACCATGGTCCTGGGCCGTCTAGGAGGCGGGCTTTTACCACTCATCTTTGCTGTGTGATATCTAAGGGAGGGCAGCACAGCTGTAAATGTAAGTGTTTTTAGCTGCTGGAAGTGTGGACATGTAATCGGGGTGATTTTTTTTTATATTGTTGTCCTTTAACTTGCTTTTACAGTGCACTTATCCTTTAAATTTTAGTTTTTGAGGTAGACATGTCCTTTAAAGAAGAATACAAACAACTCAGCCTGAATAGGGTCTGTGATTCAAACATTTGGCAGTTTTTCTTAAAGGGTATCTCCACTGAGGAAAAAGCATTTTTTTTTTGGTTTATTTTAAAGTACACCATCCCCCAACCCTCCCCCTACCTTTTTTCCCCCAGAATTCCCTTTCGTTTGATTGCAGCATCATGGGAAAGTTGTGCAGGTTCTTGGGGGTGTGTCTTCCCATGTGCTGAGAGTGCTGTCACTCAGTGTGCATCATCATGATAGCAGACACACCCACTTGGCTGCAGTAAGAAATCCTTTCCTCCCTGACTCTCTAAGTTCATTTTTACAGCTGATCGTGTAGAGAGAGACAGGGGAGACCAGGTGACTTTTATCAGTGGAGATACCCTTTAAACAAGTTGTGGAACAATTATCAAGAAATTTGCAGATTGCTGGCTTATCCCAAGCTTTAAATCCTCTCACAGATTTTAGAGACACTGCTAACTGTTGGGAAATACACCATCTATTCAGACCCACTTATATTTTAAATGTAATTCTTCTTTACTCAAAAAATTTTTTAAAAATGTTTTACCACAGTCATCTGGAAAACAGAGATTATATTGCATTTAGTGGTATTTGAATTTAGCACACATACCCATGCTAAAATGCTGTCTGTGTGCTTCTCCAGTGCACGTGGCTGATAAAAAGACTCCTGTAAAAAAGGATGGTAATATTTTGATTAGAATTTTTTTTTTTAAATGTAATGCATTCTAAATAAAAACATTTACGAATAATAACAACGTAGCGCATATTACCTATTATCAAATCCAAAGAGTCAATTGGTTTTTCAATTCCTAAATTGCTAAACTAAGTGTAAAGCATTTTCCCTGGTCCTGCCGTGTACACAATGGGTTAATCCCCTCATGATGTCACGCATACAGGCCCGTCCCCTTGGTGCAGTCCTTACTTCACACGCACGTAAGGGTAAAGAGAGCCGTCATGCCTGTGACCGGGAATCTCGCGAGACGCATGACGTCATCGCGCTAGTACGTCCCGCGTCATGTGCCCGGAAGCCTGGGAGATTCAAATTGAGGCATGGGGGCGTCTCGATCCGAGTTTGGATCAGAGACTCAGTCACTGTGTTCCTGGCTCCTGTACGCAGTGCAGAATCTGCACTGCATCTCGCCAGATGCATGACGTCATCGCGCTAGTACGTCCCGCATCATGTGCAAGACAATACCGGCCGGGAAGACCTTTTGCTCAAAGAGGGGCATGGAACACCAGCACAAACCAGTCCTTTCGAGGGAGGGGCGCCAAACAGAGATCACAGCAATTATGAAGGTCAGGGAGCCCACCCGTCAAGAGTGGGGGGCAAGTTGTCCCTCTTCCTCAGGGCCTGGGCTCTCATCACTTCAGACACCTGGGTCCTCCAGATCATAGAACAGGGTTACCGGCTCCACTTCCGATCTTCTCCTCCAACAAACAAATTCCTTTGTTCTGTCATTCCCAAACAACATCAGGCTCAAGAAGGTCTTCGGTCGGTCCTGTCTTCCCTCATCGACAAGGATATTATAGAACAAGTCCCGGCATCAAACATCAAAAAGGGAATCTATTCCCCACTATTCCTAAAAAGGAAATCATCAGGGGAATTCCGACCCATCTTGAACCTGAAACATCTAAATCAGTTTCTTCTAGTGAAAAAATTCAAAATGGAAACTCTCAGAACAATAACCATGCAACTCACGCAGGGGGAATGGATGTCCAAAGTGGATATCCAAGACGCTTATCTCCACATTCCAATTCACAAAAACCACAGGAAATACCTCCGGTTTTGTATAAGAAATTCACATTTCCAATACAAAGCTCTCCCCTTTGGGCTAGCAACAGCCCCCAGGGTTTTTTCCAAAATTCTCAGCCCTGTGATCGCTCACCTCAGACTCCAGGGAATCCAGATCTATTCATATCTAGACGACATTCTGATAAAGGCAAAGGATCAACAAACTCTGAACATCCACACATCTATGACTTTACAGTGTCTAAAAAAATTGGGCTGGATCCCGAATTTAAAGAAATCCTGTCTCTCCCCATCCCAGGACCTTCCGTTCCTGGGCAACAACATAGATACTCTAAGTATGACAGAATCCTTTCCAACAGCCAGGAGGGACGACCTCATCAAAGAAATGAACAAATTCATTTCACTCCCAGCTTCAACAGCATGGATATGCCAGCATATAATAGGAAAGCGGACAGCTACTCTGGATGCGGTAAAGTGGGCCATGGCTCATATCAGACCCCTTCAAATTACCTTCCTGACACAGTTCTCTCTTCAAAAGAGCCCATGTAACTGATAATCACCCAGGCATAATTGATAATCACATGTAACTGATAATCACCCACGCATAATTGATAATCACATGTAACAGATAATCACATGTAACAGATAATCACCAACCCATAACCGATAATGACCCATCCATAACTGATAGTCACCAACCCATAACTGATAATCCCATGTAACAGATAATCACCCACCCATAACCGATAGTCACCCATAACTGATAATCACCAACCCATAACCGATAATCCCATTTAACCGATAATCCCATGTAATTGATAATCACCCATCCATAACTGGTAGTCACCCATAACCGATAATCCCATGTTACTGATAATCACCCATCCATAACTGGTAGTCACCCATAACTAAAAATCACATGTAACTGATAATCACCCACCCATAACTGATAATCACCCACCCAGTTATATACAGAGCAACCACGAATCTCACCCAAGACACCCCAGGCTCCTCCTGTTCTTGGCTCCGTCCTCTCAAGGCCATAGGTCGACCGTTTTGCCGGTAAACTCTGTAAAGCCGTGGGCCCTTTACACAAAGGTAAAGCAGGGCCATCCCTCTCAGACACCTCCGCATGATGCCATCGCCCTCCGGCCCCCCAGTACCTGCCATTTCCCCTAGATATGGGCCAGCAGTGCTGCAGTATATCTATCTATATAGGGAGAGAGAGCAAGTACGGGCACTGCCACACCACCAGCCGTTACTTCACTCCATGAGCCATCCACCGGGTCCCAAGCTCAACGGTCACTAACGGACATAAAACCCAACCAATGGATTTCCCTGGTTATTCCCAGTAACCACCATACATGTCAAACAATCCCCTCTGTGACATCATCACAACAACTGGCCAAACTTAGATAACCCTGTAACTGCAACCCTGGCCGATGTAAGAGAGCGGACAACCATAAATATACCATGGGATATAACACAAGCTCATTGTGAAAGAACAAACCAACGGGAATCTACCAATGTATATAGTAATAGGACAACCAGGTGTGTGTGTGTGTGACAATATTCAGCTCTGTCTATCATTATCATTCTGTCTATCCTTCTGTCTATCATTATCATTCTGTCTATTATTGTCTATGTCTAGCATTCTGTCTATCATTATCATTCTGTCTGTCTATTATTCTGTCTGTTCGTCTATCATTCTATCATTCTGTCAACATTCTGTCTATCAATATCATTCTGTCTGTCATTATCATTCTGTCTATCGTTCTGTCTGTCATTATCATTCTGTCTATCATTATCATTCTGTCTATTATTATCATTCTGTCTGTATCATTATCATCCTGTCCGTCTATCTATTATTCTGTATGTATATCTATCATTCTGTCTATCATTCTGTTTGTCCTTATCATTCTGTCTATCATACTGTCTATCACTATCATTCTATCATTCTGTCTGTCTATCATTATCATTCTGTCTATCATTATCATTCTGTCTGTCTATTATTCTGTCTGTCTGGTCCGTCTATCTATCATTCTGTCTACATTCTGTCTATCATTATAATTCTGTCTATCTATCATTCTGTCTGTCATTATCATTCTGTCTGTCTATCATCCTTTCTATCATTGTCATTTTGTCTATCATTCTCACTGTCTATTATTCTGTCTGTCTATCAATCATTCTGTCTATCATTCTGTCTGTCATGATCATTCTGTCTATCATTATCATTAATCATTCTGTCTATTATTCTGTCTGTCTATCATTATCATTCTGTCTATTTATCATTATCATTCTGTCTATCTTTCTGTCTGTCTATCATTACCATTCTGTCTATCATTATCATTCTTTCTGTCTATCATTCTCTCTGTCATTCTGTCTGCCTACTATTCTGCCTATCATTCTGTCTGTCTATCTTTCATTCTGTAGGTCTATCATTATCATTCTGTCTGTTTATCATTCTGTCTACTATTCTGTCTATCTATCATTCTGTCTGTCTGTCTATCATTCTGTATGTCTATCATTATCATTCTGTATGTCTGTCTATCTATCATTCTGTATGTCTGTCTGTCTATCTATCTATCTATCTATCTATATATCTATCTATCTAATCTATCAATCAGTGTGTCTATCGTACTGTATGTTATTCTGCCTGTCTATCATTCTGTCTGTCAATTATTCTGTCTGTCTATCATTATCATTCTGTCTGTCTATTATTCTGTCTGTCCGTCTATCTATCATTCTGTCTACATTCTGTCTATCATTATCATCCTGTTTATCTATCATTCTGTCTGTCATTATCATTCTGTCTATCATTGTCATTTTGTCTATCATTCTGACTGTCTATTATTCTGTCTGTCTATCTATCATTCTGTCTATCATTCTGTCTATCATTATCATTCTGTCTATCATTATCATTCTGTCTATCATTATCATTCCTGTCTATTATTCCTGTCTGTCTATCATTATCATTCTGTCTATTTATCATTATCATTCTGTCTATCTATCTTTCTGTCTGTCTATCATTCTCATTCTGTCTATCTATCAATCTGTCTATCTATCATTATCATTCTTTCTGTCTATCATTTTCTCTATCATTCTGTCTGTCACTATTCTGTCTATCATTCTGTCTGTCTATCTTTCATTCTGTATGTCTATCATTATCATTCTATCTGTTTATCATTCTGTCTGTCTATCATTCTGTCTATCTACTATTCTGTCTATCTATTATTCTGTCTGTCTATCTATCATTCTGTATGTCTGTCTGTCTGTCTGTCTGTCTGTCTATCTATCTATCTATCTATCTATCTATCTATCTATCTATCTATCCTATCAATCAGTGTGTCTATTGTACTGTATGTTATTCTGTCTGTCTATCAGTCTGTCTGTCTATCATCCTGTCTGTATATTATTCTATCTATGCATCATTCTGCCTATCCATCTAGCTATCGTTATCCATCTGTCTTATCTATCTGTCTGATCTGTCTTTCTATCCACTCGTATGTTTGTGTCTCTCTCTATCTGTCTATCGTTGAATCTACTGTATCTATATATTAGCAATAAAAAACAAAACAAAACATATTTTAAGTTGCTTGTGAAAGTTCTTATCCATCCAGGTTATGGTAAATCTGTTGTATTCAGTTTCCAGTTTCAACTGGACTTGAAGTTTTAGTTTTTTGCCCACTTTGCCATCCAACTGATTTTCTTAAAGGGTATGTCCACCCCCAAAACTGAATTTTAACCCCATACTGGCCACATTCTGTAGTTTAAAAAAATCCTTACCTTCTGGTTCTGCTGTTATGCCTATTCTAAGTCCTGGAAACTGCAGTGTAGAAGCTGTCAGTGAATCATCCGGTGCCTCTCTCTGCCTCAACCTCATTAAGGTCTGAGGCATGCGCAGGGGAGCCCCCCCCCACCATCCGGTTCCATCCTCTGAGGCCATGGTACCTAGTGTGAAATCCTCCACAGGTAAGGTAAGTAACAGCTGCCCAACCGCCATAATATTTTTTTTTTAAAAATGCCCCGATCTTTACTTACAGAGCCTTCTCTCCCGCGGCGTCTTCGATGACGTCAGCCGCGTCTGTGATTGGCCGCGTCTTAGCTAATCACAGACGTGGATGGCGGACCAGCCCCTGCTTGCAACTTCTGTAAGCAGGGAGCTGGATAGGAGATGGCGCGGGAGAGAAGGGGCTGTATGTAAACATCTGGGCATATTTTAAAACAAATATTATGGCGGTTGGGGGTGTGCAGCTGCTACCTACCATATATTAAAAGTTACATTTCATGGTGGACATGCCCTTTAATTTAAAATTCTATAAAACTTTATGTATTAAAGTTGTATTGACCATTAAAAGTGGGTGTGAAGTGGTGTGCTTTAGTTGACTTGCATCTATGTGGACAAAAGACACCCTGTCCCTCTGGTGAGAAGCAAGACCCTTTGTAATAAATGAAGAGCTGTGGACTTTGCTATGCCAAATTTTTTAGACTAGGTACACACAAGCAGATATTTTTGGCAGACCAACTAATATTTCAACCAGCCCATATATATAACATATGGGATGTTTTCGTCCACCACCGACTGATGTTCGTAAATCACAGGTTATCATGTAGTTTCTATAGACAGTCTCCTATAGACACACCAGTCAAAAGTAAAAGCCCTAAAATGCAAACAGTAAATTCACAATTATAAATATATGTAAAACACATATGGTTTATGTATTTAGAATGAAGCATGACAGATGTCCATCTTGTGGTCCTCTACGTGTTTTCACACCACACAGAAATGGGTACACACAAGAACTGATACTCCCCTACAACCCAGCCTACCTATTCATGTTTAATGATGGTCCCTTTTAGTACTTTCACAAACACATAAAACACAACTTACTAATAAATGTGTGCACCAAAAATAACTATTGCTCTTATGTGTGTATATATATAGATCTATATATATATATATATTATATTATATATATATATTATATTTTATATATATTATTATAATATAGCTTTTATATTATATAAATTATATATTAAGAGATTGCATTATAACTTTTTAGGAGCTACCAATGAGGTGCGGGGTATGGGAGATTACATATAGGAAAGGTGTATATGTATGTGTGTACTATTTCACTATTACCATTTAAATGACCATCAATAAATGTATATAAAGAATAGTACTGACCATTTAGACCCCCTGGATTCCAGCTGACAGGTAGGTGGAATAGGAAGGGGAAGTTTGGTAAGGTTCATGACTCCTATTGCCTAAAGTGACCTAAATAATCCTTCCCTAGGCCAATAGTGTAATAGCTATGGATGTAAGGGAAGGGCAGATGGACCACTTGCATGTTTGAGCTCTTGGGTAGGAAAAGCAGGACCGTGGGTTTTTAATGTCTGTATGTCAAAAAATGGCTTTATTCCAGGTCTGTACCACTTACTTAAATAAAATTGAAAAAGACAGTGGAGTATATGTATATATATATACTAGCAAAAGTATGCCTGTTGGTGCACAATGCAAATTATGTGTGTGTATGTTTTGCTATGTGTGGATATAGTGGATATAGAATCTTTCCACAGGTATATTTTAAACTGTTACTCAGACAGTCACCAGCTTCCAGAGAAACCAAATAGGATAATCCTGCAGGTCTGAGAGTAGACCCAGGCAAATCATGCCACTCTGTGTGGTTGAAACTAAACATACTTATTAGTATTCACCACGGCAAGTGGTGATGGTACCTCACATATTATAACAGAAGGTACCTCACAGCATCATGTTATTATAATAGCATTTCCCTAATAATCTAACGTATAAACAAACATTTCTCATTCCCAGTAATGGATTAATCCTTTATATACTCTTTTATACATATATCTAATTGAAAAAAAAATTTGCTTCAGAGCAAATTTTAATAACTGATAACTGCTTTTTATTTCAGTATTACAGTAAATCCTTGGTATACCTGCCTGGCTGTACCACTTAGCAAAAGGCTAAGGAATTGCAAGCGAGCACCTTCATCCCAACCATTAATACTGGCCGCCAATTGTTCTAGCCAATCAGTCCACTTCCTAGTTACCCTATCAAATGGATCAGCTTTAAAAATAGGTTTGGCAATTGGGCCTGGTAGAGCTAATTGGGGAATTTCATCTGCAGGTACAAGGACAGGAGGATTAAAATCAATACTTTCAGTAGCAGCCTCCATAGCTTAATACAGAGAACAAACATACAAAGAAAACAGGGAGAATAAATGATATTTGCAGCACTGCTGCCACCAATTTGTACCAGATCACTGCTTTATGGAAATGGTCTGGCACAAAGCAGACAGTGCACATAAATAGGTTCCACACATAACATGTGCAGTAATCAGGGGTGTCCCTGTCTATGGTGCACCACTTTGAATATTGACCTGTATACTGTGTGTCCTTGTAAGTTGGTGTACACTTATCTGTGGCCTTAGAGTTTATATCCAATAAGGTAAATTGTCTGTCCAATAATCTGTCCTCCCAACAGGTGGTAACAGGATCTTACAGGATTCAATATCTCTCCAAAGCACACAGCACAATCTACTTTAACTTTTTCTCCTCCTACCATAGATAGCAGGGATGTTTTGTCTTTTATCACTCACTGACACCACCTGCAGGCTGGAGGTGGTATATAAGGAGCCTTGGTGTATATGTCCATTACAATACACATCACATCCTGTGTAGCAGACAGAAACTTTATTTGGATTACAATTCCTTTCAGCTGGAGGATGCATAATTGAATGCATGTAAGTAGCACTTACTCTTATTTGTGTGTTTTGCTGCATGCCTTCAATCCAGCAAACATTTTGTTTAGGAGCAGTATCCGCCCCCCCCTCTTTTGGCCACTCCCTCTTCCATCCGACCTGACTTTTTCCCCACAAACCAACTGTCAAGCCTGCACACAGCATACAGCATTCCTACTGTCAAAACTCTGTCACCATTTCAGCTACAGTAAAACTACTCACAGAAGAATAGTTTTTGAGAGCAAGGAACTTGATTGATAGCTGAAATACAAGAAGTTTTAGATTGGATATCTAAAGAAAAAGGGGGAAGATCAACAAAATTATACAGTGGGGGTTGGAGAGAATTATAGTTTTTTTATTTATGTATTTTGTATATTTTGTCTTGTACCTAATATAAGTCAGCTCTATTCTTTATATACATTTACTGATGGTCACCACATTGGTAGTTCCTAAAAACTCAATGCAATCTCCTAAGACGATATAAATATATTTATATAATATAAGGGATAATATATAGTTATATATATATATATATATATATATATATATATTATATATATATATATATATATATACGGGGTGAACATAGCAATCGTGGTATTTTTTTTTTAATTTAACACCTACACGTTTCGACTTTTACAACAGCTGTATGTATTCAGTATCCTGAGGAAAGAGAGAGTTAGAATCAAATAAACAATGAAGCAGCCCTGTAAATGGGTTATCAAAAACAGCTTATATTCTCCTATACATAACAGCTGTCACATTTTATGGTAGCAACGTTGTAACAGCACCTTTGTCAAGAAACATTTCACCAAATAACAGCACTATTTATGTATTACATAACAGGAAATGACCTTACAAAGTCCAGCTACACATATTTACACTAAGGGTTAGGTCCCACTATGTGTGTTCCATTCCATTTTGTGTGCATTTTGCGAATTGTAATTTAATTTAAAATATAATGGAAATCATGAGAATCAGTTCCCACACTATAATTTGCATTACAAATCTATGTGGTCCATATTTTATCTGCATGCATACACAACTTTTGGTCTGTGTGTCGCAAAAAAAACCTGCACAAAAAAGCCCGCGGACACGCAGACAACCTAATTTTTGCGGGAATTTTTTTGCGTTTCCTCCAGTGTTTCCTGTTGATTTTCCAAAAACTGCACACAGGTACAAATGGACTGGAAACATGGACACGTGTGGACAAATGCATAGAAAAACGCATGTTCTTAACCTGCAAACTGACCGGAACGCGGACAAAATGCATTTTCTTAACGCACTCAAAATGGCCAGCACAACGCAATGCATATAGTGGGACCCTTGACCTTAGTAAGGAGCCTCAAGAGGCAAAGGATTTACTAAATTACCTTTTGGAACAAGTATAGATTATACTCTTTATTAAGATTATTAAGAGCTAAAGATCACATTCTTTTTGTCCACCATATTTCATAATTGTGAAATAATTGTAATTATTCAATATACCTTCTAACACCATTAACTTCATATCTCTCCCTACATGTCCCTTTTCTACAAAGTGTCTAGCAAGGGGGAATTTTTTAAATTTCTGTGTCACAGAGGCGTTGTGCTGAAAATACGTGATCGAGGAGACCACAAGGACATAAAATCACATATAACGTGTAACCCAGGGGCGTGTTTAGGCTGGGATTTCTGGTACCTGGAATCCCCCCCTTTCTGCTTGCTCAGTGCTGTCTGCTGTTCTACTTCTCCTGGTGTCCATAGACTGGTACATAGATTGTTACACTGATTGTTATATTGTTAATTGAGCTGTGAGTAAGAAGCAGCATTTGTATGTTTCAAAAATGTATCTGCCCCGTGATTGACATCAGCATAGAGAACTGTATCAATATTAACCCTGCAGCTGCCTGAGGTAAATGCTGAGACTGGGGGTAAGCATATTTATAAAGGTCCGTTATTTTCTTCCCAAAAAATGACCGCTGCACATTGTTGCGGAAAAATCGTTATTATCGCCATATTTATAAAGGCAAATAATATTGAGGCAAAAATCAATACCGCGGCAGTATGCAGTGGTAATTTGAGCTCTCTTCGGCGCTAAAATGTACTTAGCGCAATGCGCTAAGTATAGTATTGTGGTGAAGGGCTCAAATCCCGACATACAGAGCAGGGGGCTGGGAGGGGCTGCTGGGAAAGGATTGCGCCTCCCGCCACACATCCCCTTCCCGCCCCACATGCCCTTCCCACCGGCCCCTTCCAGCACCCTGCCCGGTACGCACTGAGAAGTGTCTTTTGGGGCTTAGGGGGTCCTGCAGCTTGAACTGGGACCCCCCTTCCCCTGCCCTTGAAAGTGCCCTTGCGGTCCATGGAAAGGGCCCTTTGGGGCTTAAGGAGTCCCACAGCTTGAACCTGGACCCCCCCTTTCCATCCCTTGTAAGGGCCCTTGCAGCACTCAGAAGTGCCCTTGCGATTTGGGCTTAAGGGGTACCGCAGCCCATATCGGAACCCCCCTCCCCAGCACATACAATTCCCCATGCGGCACTGACAAGTACCTTTGTTGGGGGTCCTGCAGCTCGAAACAGGACCCCCCATTGGCTCTTACAAGAGCCCTTGGGCGTGTCTTCATTCTTTCATCCGGTGACACCAACTACGCTGATGTGGCCAACACAGGGGAGTGCCTCTGCGGCCGCCAGGTAACATTAGCTACGTTGAAGTAGCCAGCACTGGAGGTGCCCCTGGTGAAGCTTGCATGAAGGAACTGTAGGCAAGTTAAACTCACAACGGTATGCGTGGCCAGGACAAGTGCTGTGTGGAATAAGTGGCGTTTATGAGACAGCATTGATTGGCGTGCAGCGGGGAGATCCAGACTGGTATACAACACCGGGTGAAGCACGAACAGAGGCACAACTATCGTAAAAGATACTTCAAGATGTACTGAGCAGCCTCTACAAATGGACCTTGGCATGGTTCTGTTACAAAGTCTGGGTCAGTTGCTCGCTACACTTCTGCCGCCATGTTGCAAATTTTCTCTATTTTGGAAGCTGATTTATGACATTAATTGACTTATATGGATGCAAATTAACAAAATCATTTGGCATATGGAACATTGTAACTTTGCACTGACTTTTGTATCTCAGCACTTTACACTGTTAGCACACAGTCACTGGCCACTTTACAGAGACCTTTTATACAACGATTCTATTACGCTGGGAAGATACATTTAAATATGTCTAATTGTGTGTAAGTGGGGTGGGGGGGTTACAGTATATTGGGTGTTTGGGGGTTGGGATTTTTCTGTGCCAATAAATCAGTTTTTTCAATTGTGTGCGAGTGCTTGTAGGGATAGTAGGAAAGGCTTTCCTTCCATTTTGGTTATCTGTTATAGTAAATAAGAAGGGCGGCAGCAATGTTGGGGGAAAAAGTTTGCAAGATGCGCGCGTGTGTCCTCCTGATGACTCTTGTTGAGAAGCGGATTGTAGGAAGGAAGCGGACTTCAAAGAAACTTGAAGGTTGGAGACTTGGAGTCATGCAGCGTCATGGAGTCATTTCAGGTTCTACTGTTCCTAACTAGAGATGTCCGAACTTCGCAAAATCCGGTCCGCTCGAAGATCCGCGAATTTTCTAGAAAATTCGAAAATTCGAAAATCTGCGAGCAGACCCATTAAAATGAAAAATATCCTCGAAAATACGAGAAATCTCATAATTTCGAAAATACGAGTAATCCTCGTAATTTTTAACATTTTTTGAAAAGACGTATTTACGAAAATAAGAGAAATCCTCGTATTTTCGAAAATTTTCTAAAACACGTATTTTCGAAAATACGAGAAATCTCGTAATTTCGAAAATTCTCAAAAATACGCCTTCCGAACTGGTGAAGTTTGGAAGGCGGAAAATCCGGAAAAATCCACCGTTCGCGAACGGGATAGATCCGCGGCTGATCCGGATTCGGATCCGCGAACCGGACATCCCTATTCCTAACAGTAATTTCTACTGATTGGCTGTTGGATGGGTCAAAGATGCTCAGATCTCTACTGAGCAACTGAATCAACCCAGGCGCATGGTCAAGGGCAAAACCATAACGGTCTCTACTAGAGGTCCTGCAAACAGGAAGTCAGTATTTCGGTTACAATTTGAATTGGCAGATTGGGGTCATTAGGATGAAAAAATACTCGTATTAGTTGTATAGTCTGAAAGGTCCCAACGGACTCTATCTTCTATGCGCATACAAGAGAGAGTCATTTTCGACCTCTCCGACTACGTGCTGGAGGAGTGAGCGATTGTTTTATTGAAGAACAGGAGGCAAGACACAGCTCCTTTACCTCAATAAAACTGAATTCCTAAAATGTGTGAATACGAGTGGAGATACTCTTTAAATATTTTAGCCATGTGCCAGCGAAGCCACACCTACCTTAACATGACACCTAGAAATAATCAAGCATTCAAGAGTTTGTCTCAGGCAGCAAAAACCCTAGAGACATACAGTATCAAAGAATCAATACCCACCAGCCAATTGAAAAGAGTAAAGAGATTAATCAGTGAACAAACAGTAAGGGAACAACAGATAAATAATATGGTCAGAAAAATTGAATGAAGGGGATACCTACAACGTGTTCTAGACAGAGCAAAGGGGAGAGTGTTAAGAGAGAAAAAAGAGAATAGTAAAACAGACAGAACCAAGAATTGCATTTTTTCAAGTCCTCATATAGGCCGAGTACTGAAGCGGCACTGGCATATATTGGGAGAAGTATATCCAAATGTGAAAGAATTCCCAATTTCACCATTGGTATCATTTCATAGGGACAATACTATAGGAACAATGGTATCTTTGCAGACAGGGTATGTAGCCCTGCTGTATTATACTTATTGCCATATGGTGATTAAAGGGAATGTCCACTCAAAAAATTAACATGCCTTAATTCAGTTTAATTATAGAACTTGGGGTAAAGGAACTATGTTTTACTTCCCGTTCTTCAATTAAATCATGAGGAGACAGGAGAGAAACCAGCATAGCTCCTTAACCTCCCAGTCTTCAATCAATGCATTTAAGGAATAGTTCACTTTTGCAGTGAACTATTCCTTTAAAGGACAACTCCACCCTCATAAGAACATCTTTTAGAAAGAATGGCCTCTTTAAAATATGTTGATATATCATACTTTGTCCTATGAACTCATTACTGTAGTGTTCCTTGACACATTAGGAATGAAATCCCTGCCCCGAAGAGCTTAGAATCTTAGTAATGTTATTTATAAACTGTTATTTGATTTATAAATAGTGCTGTTAATTGGTGACTGATATGGAGGCCACATGTTGCTTGACAAAGGGTACTATGACATACATGATATGATATGTGTAAGAAAGGTAGTCAGAATCTGTGAAGGAGCCTGCACCCGAACAAAGGACTTAACTTTCATGTGTAAAGGAGCGCTGCTATTCTTTTATTCTTTGGCACACAGTGGGAATTATTATGTGTGGCAGTTTGGTATATCTTGACTTTGCAAGTTTGCCTGCTATTTATAGAAATATCATGAGAAAAGTATGTCCACCTCCCAAACAAAAAATTCAGGTTTGATAGAAACCACCCAAAACCTAGACCTCGCAAGGTCTAAGCCATCCAAATCTGCTTCTTAATTTACTTACCAGCCCTCATTCCCTCGGCTGCCTTCTTCTGCTGTCCCATGCCGTTTCAAGTACACAGAAGCAGCAGCGGGGGCCAGACTGGCAGCGTCGTCAGTGATTGGCTGAGACATTGTGTCTTAGCCAATCACTGACGCTGATGCTGGTCCAGCCCCTTCTGCTGCTTTTGCGCATGGAAAGGGTGCTGTGACACAAACAGAAAATAATTTTTACTATGTATTCCATTTGAAATAGGGGTACCATCTCTGTAAGTACTTTTATAAGTCAGTTGGCTGAGTTTCATAAAGTCCCTTTGCAGCAATATTTTGTAACAATAATTTAACAATGTTTTTAATGGCCTCAGCCAAAGATACCAAAAGATAAAATTATTTTTGAATTAAAGTTATATGTAGATTATCAGCATACTTTGAGTGGTATATGTATGTTAACTGTCCAGATTAAAGGAAAAAAATGACTTTTTCTCATTTCAATCTATTAATGAACACATGTAAGCAGCACTGATGTGTTTGTGTTGCTGCATGACTTCAATCCAGTACTTGTTTTTCTCAAGCTCGGCCCCCAGCCCCCTGCCAGCATGCTCAGTAATCCTTATGAGGCAGCATTGGGAAAGGGAATTTTCCATTATGCAGTTCTCGTACAGCAAAACTATACAGAACAGTTTATTATTATTATGGATTTATATAGCGCCAACATCTTCCGTAGCGCTTTACAATTACATAGTCATAAATTACATACACAGGTAATACAAAATATGAGTAAACAGAATGATGAGTTTCTCACAGCAATACCAAGCTACAACAGGAGAGAGGACCCTGCCCAAAGAGCTTACAGTCTAGAGGATATGGGCTGAGACATAAGGTTGCAGGAGTCGGTAGGCTGTAAATAGATTGGCAGTGGAGCGTGAAAGGCAGGTTGGATCAGTGCTTTATAGGATAGGGTAAGCAGCTTGAACCGGATCCTTTGCGTGATGGGCAGCCAGTGGAGGGACTGACAGAGAGGAGAGGCATTAGAGGAGCGAGAAGAGAAATGAATGAGCCAGGCAGCAGAGTTGAGGATGGATTGAAGCGGAGCCAGGCGGTTGGTAGACCACACAGGAGTGTGTTGCCCTAGTCAATATGACTAGGGCATGGATTAGGATTTTTGTAGCTTCGTTTGAGAGGAAGGGTCGGATGCGGGAGATGTTTTTCAGTTGGAGCTGGCAGGAGTTGGCAAGCGAATTGACATGGGGTTTGAAAGAAAGATCGGAATCTAGCGTTATTCCCAGGCAGCGGACATGAGGAGATGGTGATATAGGTGTGTTGTTAATATTAATAGTAAGACTAGGGAGGGGAACAGATCGTGAGGGTGGGAAAAGGACAAGTTCAGTCTTGTCCATGTTGAGTTTGAGGAAGCGGGAGGACATAAAGGCAGAGATGGCACTAAGGCAGTCGGGGACCTGGGATGTCCATGTAGGTAGATCAGGGGCTGAGATGTAAATTTGGGTATCATCCGCATACAGGTGATACTGGAATTCAAATTAACTAATGAGTTGTCCAAGGCCATAGGTGTAGATGGAGAAAAGAAGAGGAACGAGTACTGAGCCCTGAGGTGCTCCCACAGGGAGGGGGCAAGGGGTGGAGTTAATTTCAGAGTGGAAAGCACTAAAGGTCCTACCAGAGAGATAGGAGGATAGCCAAGAAAGTGCAGTGTCCTCGATACCCAAGGAGGCCAGGATCTGAAGAAGTAGAGGTTGTCCGACAGTATCAAAAGCAGAGGACAGATCAAGAAGAATGAGCAAAGAGTAGTGACCTTTAGATTGTAGATCGTAAGTTTATGATACTAAGGCACTTGAATGACAGCTGAAATGTAACACTGGGCCCCCTTCCTCCTATACTCTCCTACCACAATGCACCTCATTGTATATCCCTACTTTATCTTTAACCCACACAAGCAAATTTAACTATTTATTGTGATAATTACATGCACGTAATGTATACATTGGATATTGCCTTAAAAATACAAATACAATTATCAATAAAATAAAAAAAATATTTCTTAAATCATACACGCATGTAAACTTTAGAGATTCAAATTCCAGTAACTTTATGTATATATTCTACAAAATGCAAGTAGCGATTTTTCAGTATCTGTAAGGTATAATATAGAAAGTTAAAATGCTAACTGCTCCTAGAAATATAACATGTGGAGCATGTATGACAAATCCTCCATTGCAGTAGTTATTTACACAGCATGTAACAGTGTGTGAATACAAGCTTAATACTCCAGAAAGGGGCGTGGTTCTGTTACAGTCTCCTGTTTGAAAACAGCCATATTTGTGGAATATAGTGGTGGTATCTGTCATAAGAGAAGAGAAGGACCTTTTTAGTGTTCAACGAATTTTTATTATTGATTTTCAAATTTAACATTGTTACAATAAAAATGACAAGTTATTACATTATAGGTGGTTTGTCCGAAGGACATTTTTAAATAAGTTACAAATATTAATTTAAAGTTTATCTCCACTAGGGAAAATTAGTTTAAGCTATTCAGTTTTATTGAAGAATGGGAGGTAAAGGAGCTATGTCTTACCTCCTGTTCTTCAATAAATCCTGCAGGAGCCTGGAAGGAACTTACCTGATCTTGCTCTCCTATGCTGTTCTTTTGACAGGCCCCGACGGAGTTTCTACTGTGCGCACATGTGCAGCACATCTGTGCATGCGCATACAGTAGGAACTAGTCTGGACCTGTCAGAAGAACAGCAGAGGAGTGAGAGACCGGGTAAAGTTCCTTCCTTTTGCTCCCGGCTCCTGCAGGTTTTATTGAAGAACATCAGGTAAGACATAGCTCCTTTATCTCCCGTTCTTCACTAAAACTGAATAGCCCAAACTTTGCCAGACTGTTGTGATTTTCTTTTATATCCCAATGCTAGTTCTGCCTACTCCTAAACTTCAGTCATCTTTTTCTTTTATGATGAGAAATTGTAGACTGAACTTTACAATTATTTAATGCATTCAAATCAGGCCCTGTCACGAGGTAACAAATAAAAGTTCTTATCGTTAAAAATGGTGCTAATTTTGCCCCAACCAATCAGATCTTATTTAACATTTGAAAGCTAACATCTGATTGGTTGGGGCAAAATTAGCACCATTTTAAACAATAAGAACTTTTATTGAATAACCCTGTAAGCCTTTTATTTGACACATACAACTCAGTATGTTTTTGTGATTGTGGGGGAAACCAAAATGCCCAGAGGAAACCCACGCACGCACTGAGAGAACATACAAACTCCTTGCAGATTTGGCAAAGGTAGGAGTTGAACCCAAGATATCTTCCTTCCTTCATAAAGCTGGGTACACACAGTAAAAAGACTGAGGTTTGCCTCAGCCGCGGGTGTCTTCCTGTACTAAAGTATAAGGGGGGTTGGCTGCGTTTGTGGGAAACATACAGTCCCATGCAGTCCCGAATGTTCTCCCTATGCTGTGTATAGAGAGTACACAGATCTTGTCTCTCATCTTTCAAACATCTGTGATGTGTGTACCCATTATCAAGTCAAATATCCTTCTCCTCTTAAATTTCAAGGGTAATATCACTTTGTTTACACATAATTACAAATATCCTAACAAATATACAAAAACAACACCATCTGAATTATTTCAATGTAAAGGGACTTGTAAAATGTTGTCTTTATCCATTATGTTGTCATTATCCATTCCATTTGAAATGATCCTCAAGACAGCTTTGGAGGTATTTGAAGGAAAATTAAATAATAGTGACATTTTAAGAAAAAACAAAGAGACAAAGGGCCCTATTTATAAAAGATCGGTATCGTTATCGTAAAATACCGATCGTTATCGTAAAATAACGACCGTGTTTTTACCGATAACGACCGTTATTTACCGATATCGGTAAATACCGGTCGTTATCGGTAAATAACGGCCGGTAGCGGTAAATACCGGTCGTTATTTACCGATATCGGTAAATAACGGTCGTTATCGGTAAAAACCTGATCGTTATTTTACGATAACGATCGGTTTCAACGATAACGATACTGATCTTTTATAAATAGGGCCCAAAGTGAGACTATTTCAGGTTGGATTGACACCCCCCTACACAAATAATGGCACTCACAGGTCAACTCTGTCTGCTCTCTATCAGGGCAATGCACAGAGAGCCATTATTGCTCTCTATAGCCCCCTTTAGGCAATGTACTGAACTGCTAACATCTCACAGTGCTTTGCAAATATATTTTACCTATTGCGAATCTTTAGCGCCAGCTATCTGCTGGCGTTAAAGATTCCGTCTTAAAGAACTGTTATCAGCTCAGTACATTGGTTTGTGTAACACAGTGTTTGTGTAACACCGCAACTGACATAAGTTGTGTCTTATAGGGGAAGGTCAGTGCAAATACATATACGTTTAAGAAAAAAGAGCAGTATTTTTCCATCCTAATAAACTTAAACCAGCCCATTCAGCATTTTTTCTGTGTATAAATAAATGCTTCCAAGATACTGACTACCCCTAATAGAGACCGTTATGGTCTTACCCATGACCCAGAACCTGGGTTGATTCAGTTGCTCAGTAGAGATCTGAGCATGTTTGACCCATCCAACAGCCAATTAGTAGAAATTACTGTTAGGAACATTCCAAGGTAGTGTGCATTCTGGGAAGAAGAGGAGCCGTTATAGCACCTGAAATGTCAACTCACTAATGTCAACAGCAGGGAATAGCAAGGGGTATAAATTTTACTGATTTTTCAAAAAGGAAGAGAATATGTAGAATAACTAGGTATGTGTAATATAAACTAACAATTTTAAAAAATAATTATATTTTCCACTGAACTTTCCCTTAAAACTCACTTTAACCATTGGTACATCAGTTAATGTCACTATAAAACACAACATAACGCTATACATTTATAGGTATAGAATGAATGTTAGCTATAAACCCTGTATGCCAGATCACTAAATCAGTGAAGGTGCTGCAGGTACAAAAACATTTTTAGTTGATAATACAAACTTTGGGTCGGGTAAAGCCCCGAACCCTTGAGAAAACCACTAGACTCTCAAAAATTTTTTGAGAGGCACTCAAACGGCAATAAAAGGGAAATAAATTTCCCTTACAAAATCCTGGGAATGGATAATAGACAAGCTGTGCAAATGAAACCAACCAACCAACCATATATGTATATATAAGAACAAAGACACCAAGCACATCAATCTTGAGAGCCTATGTATTTTTAATGCTTTATACACAGGGTACACAACAGTGTGACGTTTCGGTACAGAGCTTGTACCTTCTTCAGACAGTAATTATTATATGGAAGGATTTTGTGTGCTGTGTACATGGACTCTGATGCGAATGGAGGGCTGAACAGAGGACTGTGTTTGGTATCTATAAGTATGATATATACCTAACTTGCTATTACCAGCCTTATCGATGCTTCTGTGTATGTGCCTGTGCTTCATGCTTTTTTGCTATTTCTAGGGGTTACCCCGACCTCATGGACGAACGAAGGTTGCACGGAGGGTGGTAAATATCACTGATAATGTATTTTTTTTATGTGGTAATTTTACTAGAATTTTGTAGTGCCTATATTTACTTGCGCATGTGCTTGCTGCTTACTAACAATATTATTTATATGCACATTTATATTTTCTCAAGCTGCTATATTTCCAGGACACCTCTTAGCTATTTATTCCTGGGGACGCCCAGGTGCATGTAGTATTTTCGATTTTTAGCTTTGTATTATAGGGGTTAGGGACCATAGTTTATTGTGGAGATAGATGGTTTGTATTTTACTATGTATAATAAAAGTTATATTTTATTTGAGATACATATATGGTTGGTTGGTTTCATTTGCACAGCTTGTCTATTATCCATTCCCCGGATTTTGTAGGGGAAATTTACTCTTGTTGCAATTACACGACACGTCCCTAAATTCTATCACCCCCTCATTCAAAAAATGTTTACATCTTCCAATATGTATGGAAAAATTGGCTAGGCAGGAAATTATATATTCTAATATTCTAATAAAAGAAAATGTTACCTTGAAAGAACCTCAATACTCCACACTGATCATCATCATTGCGACAAAAGGTACTAGTGGTCTGGGGGGTTAGACACTGATCATTTATTTTAACACTGCAATAATTGCACTGTCTGAAGACTTGGGATTGTCCTGTTAAGACACAAAAATAGAAATGAATCAGCTTGTTTCAGTTTCAAAGTGATGAAGTGTCTTCATAAAAGCTCTGTCGGTTTAATGTTTACTACTTGGCAGTTCATTCGCTATTTTTGGTTTGTCCTATGTCTTTATTCTGTTGGATTCTAAATGTGCTTGTTTCCATTAGGTTTTATAATACAGTATGTGCTCTTGAGCTGATTAATGGATTCCATGGTAAGTGTTTTATTTAACCCTTTTAGCTAAAAAATAACTTTGAATTATCTCTAAAACAATGTAAACTACGCAAGTAGAACTGCTAATTTTTCATTTGTGAGAAGTACAGGAAATTCAGGTTAGACTCTTATATTTCAGATTTCAAACTATAACCGTTTAGGGTTTTGGGGGGTAATTTACATGTGTGTAAGTTTTCATTTTAGGGCTGGACTTGCCCTTTAAGACATTTATAGTAAAATTACCACATAAAAAAAATACATTGTCAGTGATATTTACCACTAAATGTTACTTTTTAATTGGTATTGTTGTAAAACTAGCCATACATATGCCTGATATTTGGCAAATCCTGGGGTCATTTTTTTCAGGCAAAAAAAACAACTGGTTAGTTATTGTGTCTCATTAGAAAACTGTCAATCATCCTGTGAACATTTCTTATGAAGACGTGTATAAGTACAGAATGATTTTGCAGACAATTGGTGATGAACGAGCACCCGTATGCAATACGTAGGCAATATGCACTCATATTGTAAACTTTACACTTTTTACAGTAAAATGTTGTAACTATAAATACTAGCAGAAATTTTGCTCACTATTATAAATTCTTCATACCCTGCAAAACCTACTTCAGTCAATACTTATACATAATGATACCTAGCTCTAGTATACATACCCATCTGGATTCCATATATAGATAACAGACACAGCAGCAGGTAGGGCGCCATTTCTCAGCTGGATTCACAGCAGAAAATATAAAGTATATGTATTATCTGTTAAGCAGGAGACAGGAACTACCTAACCCTCCTTATATATTGGATGATTATAGTGGTGGGACGGTCTTACCTAAAGAATGTTTTCTGGCCAAGGAAGAAGAAAACCTTGAGGTTTTTTCAAGCTTTACTGTAGAGTATCAAGGTGGGGCTCTGGTTTCAGTGGAGTCCAAAATAAAGATAAATAAAGAGTAATAAAAAAAATAATATGGGGAATGCAGGAGGCAGGATATTTGTGGTATAAAAAGGAGGTTTGGTTTGTTGCTTTAGCCTGACTATGACTCAGTGATTTGACCCCATCAAAGAACGCTTATTAATATTATCTATATTATATGACATCTTTATTATGGCAATGTTTAAAAACAAACACCTAACACTATCTAGTTCTATGTATATTGTAAGTGTAGATTAACAATATAATTTCTACCACCCTCAATCATACTAAATATATACACACCTGACTATCTTTCTGGAAATTACAATTACCGTGATAACTCCCACAAACGATAAACAATAGCATTGAATCTGACAGATACCCAAGGGTAGTTGGTAGGTGATAGGGGGTGGTTGAGAGGAAAAGGGGGATCTGGATTTAGGCTGAGGCCACATTGCCATGCACAGGAATCGCACACAAAATCGCGAGCGTTATCGCACGCGATTGTGTGCGCTTTTCTTGTGCGTTCGCCTTTGCGTTCGCGTTTTGCGCATGCGGTTTTGCCATTTCGCGTTATGGAAACGCTGCGTTAACGCACCAAAAATGGTGAACGCATGCGTTACCAAAACACGAACGGACGCGCAATCGCATGTGCATCGGAAATCGCGGGAATTTTTGCGTTCCCGCGATTTCCATTTTAGCAAAAATCGCGTGCGCGAAACGCGTGCGCAAACGCGCTAGTGTGGCCTAGCCCTTAGGGATGGAGCAAGAAATGTGTAGTAAAAGAGCAAGGGAAAGTGTTGGGGAAAACATTAGATTTACCCAACTACCTGATAGGAAAGGGGAGAGGGGTAGGTGGGGAGGGAAAGTGGCTGGTGAAAAAAAAATGGGAAGATGTAGAAGATCTGGTTGATCTGGTTATGGTTGAAGGGGAAGTTAAGTGCAAATAAATATACTGTGTATAAATAAATGTCTCCGAAATACTGACTTCCTTTTTACAGGACCCCTAATAGAGACCGTTATGGTCTTGCCCCTTCCTATTAGGAATATTCTGAGGTAGTGTTCATTCTGGTATTATGAGTGACTGGAGGTTTCTGGTGGACTGTATCATGTACTGTAAATATTTATATTTATACTCAGTGGCACTTTCTTAATTAAATATAATTTAGCAAGAAAAAAAAACTTGACAGTTCTCATAAAGGCTTAAATGTCATTATAATTTTGTGGGTAGTATTTGATGTAGCAATCAAACACACCTTCAATACATTGGCCCAATAATATAGAATATTGTATGATGATCACACGACTGCCCATACATGAACCAGCGATTGTACAATCTGCCAATTGTACAACCAGGATATGTTAGTGTATGGGTCTCATTAGTAAGACCTCCTGCCTTGTTTTTCTTGCAAGCTCATAAGGCTAAAAAACCTGATTACACATCTCATGTAGGTGCGTGTGCCTTATCAGAAAGGCCTGGCTTACCTGCTGCAGATGATAAAACAGAGTGGGAACAAATTCCAAGCTGTCTGTCAGGCCTCAGCTTTGACTTAAAGGGCATGTCCACCTCCCCCATGGCCCCACTGTGCAGTGTTAAAAAATCCTTACCTTTCTCCTCTGCTCATTATGGTTGTCCTGCCTGATGAAAGTCCAGGAAACTAAAGAGTAGGAGCAGGAGCAGGAGCAGGAGACTGCCATGCACAGGGGAGCTCTCCCCCACCCATCCGCTCCCCCGATGCTGTAGTAATTAAAAAAAAACAACCTCTATATACTGTATAAATGTTAGGGTTTTAACTTTAAAAACTGCTCAGAAATAGACTTACCCTACCTCGTTCCCATGGCTCCCTCTACTAACCGTCAACTGCGTCTGTGATTGACTGACTCTCAGACAATCACAGATGTGGGTGCTGGTCCAGCCCCTACTGGTCTTCCATTCCTGGAAGTACCAGTAGAGGCAGAGGTCAATAGAACAAAGGTGGGTAAGTCTATTTCTGGGCAGTCTTTTAAGTTAAAGGGTATCTCCAATGCCATTCAGTTTTATTGAAGAACGGTAGGTAAAGGAGCTGTGTCTTACTTACTGTTCTTCAATAAACCTGCTCCTGCAGGTCCTAATGGACTCTGTCTTCTATGCGCATGTGCATAAAAGACAGGGTTCATTGGAAACTGTCAGACTAGGTGGCGGAGGAGCGAGCGATTGCGTAAGTAGTTTACCTTCTCTCCTGACTCCTGCAGGTTTTATTAAAGAGCGGTAGGTAAGACAGCTCCTTTACCTCCTTTTCTTCAATAAAACTAAATGGCAATGAGTATAGTTATCCTTTAAAAATAAGGATTTTGGGTTGGAGATACCCTTTTCTGAGCTATGAGTTGTGGATTCTCTGGGTGGCAGACCTGAGTGCATCCCTATTGCCTTTAGTTGTCCTGTATCACTAGGGATTGATCAACAGCATCCCATGGAGAAAAGAGATCTTATCAAAGCACAACAAACTAATTCAATTATTGGACATTTGAAAAAAGCTGTTCTACAGAATAACCAGGAGTACCTTAAAAGCACTTTGACTTCTGTACCACATAATTAAGAGAATGGATAACGAACTACTGTACAGCATACCATGATCACCCTGATAGATGACCGTTAGTTCTTCGAAAAAGATATCGAAAAGAAATCAGCATTAGAAGCATGGACATTTAGGTACAGAACAAACCTATTGCTTGATTCAATTCTCTCATTCTTGGCCAATAAACTACTGTCAATGATTACTGTAGATGTTGTCTTTTTTGAGATGTTTGCAAAGAAAGACTTTACAGGTAAAAGCAGCACCATTAGAGAATCTGAAAAATCCAGGACCCTTAGACATAGTCTGATACTATAGTCTATACTTTCTCTGCATTGATCCTGATACCTGTGGAGTAGATAACATTCTGATACTTACTGATCACTACAGTGCATATGGCCAGGCATTTCCTACCAAGGATCAAAAAGCTTCCTCTGTTGTCAAAGTGCTTTAGGGAAAAGCTCTTTATCCATTATGGTCTTCTTGTTTGTCTACATTCAGATCAATGAAGAGATTTTGAAAGCAAGTTGATAAAAGAACTTCTGTAATTGCTTGATATACAGAAGGTAGAAAGGGGGGTGCTCCATCAGAAATATTTAAGCTTGTGACATTTACTACACTATAGAAAAGATCTTGGAGTCGCCATGTTGGTTCTATGGTACATGCATATAACTGCACTCGACACCTGGTTTCTCCCCATATTTCCTCCTGGTTACTTCTCGTACTTGTTTGGAAGAAAGACATGACTCCCAATAGATTTTATAGTGTCTGTGAATGTTGTGGACAATGTAAGTCATTCTCAATACTTAATTGAAGGAAGAATTGTCCGGAGCTTATCACTCTCCCGAGAAAAATGCCGCGAAGACTAACAAGGACAACAAGAGACATGCTGCTAAAGAAAGACACAATGAACCTGTCCCAGGTGTTTAATGAGAAATCTAGGAAATAAACAGAAATGGGGTCTGTGGGAGCACTCTTATGGCAAACTAATTGTAACAAATAACGAAAATGCAGCCAAGCAGGGAGTGTCAGCCTAGATAAATGACCCAAGGAAATTCGTTAGGACCTTCCATACTGGGGTTACCTTGACCTGGTTGAAAGGCTTTTCACTTTTATGCATAAAATTGTAACTAAAACCCTCATGTTTTTACTGTTTGTACTAGCAGAGATATTATGATATATGGGGCCCAGGAATGTGCATTGATCATCTTTTTTCTTATTTGTTCAAATCTAGGAAATAAGACTCAGCATAAACTTGCTGACCGTTGGCGTAGAGGCTTTTATGTTGTGGCTGAGAAGCTGCCTTGTATCCCGGTATACAGTATCAAAGGTCCTAAGGGATATTTGAAAGCATGGCATCACAATAATTTATTACCAATACCTCAAGTACCTGAACCAGAGAGTGAGGATGAGATGAGGTGGTTCACCAGTTGATAAGAGCTTAACGGTAGACAGGGACCACACTATTTTACAACATTTTGAAACACTTTCCAATTTTGAAGATCACGATCAACCGACAGATGTTTCTACTCAATCACATGATAACCAGGCCTCTGTTTCTAGAAAGACTTTAAGCCTAAACTCACAGTGTTTGTTCCTGCTACAAAGACTGAACTGAATCATCCCCAATCTTCAGTTCCCTAAGCCTCAGATCTGCCTGCTAGTAATGTGCAGAGGGGAGGAAGATTCAGCATACAAATAGCCTTACATATGATTCTATAGGACAACCTAGTTATGTTTCTCAACCCTTTGTGAGGTGTGCTATGCCTTGTAAAAATAGTCTAACATTTACAAATGTAGCAGATATGCAAGCTGTGCTATGGGAAATGTATCAAATTATGAGTAAATTTACTTCTATGTTGTCTATTCAATACTACTAATTCATTTTATTTTGTAGCTATCCATTGTTACTAGATGGTTCTCTGGAGAGACTATCAGAAGAGGATGACTTATGAAAATATATGTATTGCTTGTGTTTTATTTACACTATATACATCTCTTGAGACAACATTTCCCAATTAAGACCTTGCCTGGTCGGAAAGTGTTTTCAAGGGGGAGAATGTAAGGAAGTGATACTCACCCTTTTTCTTACTTCAGCTTTATCAATATAGCTGTCTCTTTAAATAACGCTGTGACCACCAATAATATGGTGGCTTCTTGTTTCTAGCCCTGGGTGGAGGCACTTACTTTATCCAAATCCCACATATCTCCCACTTAGCAAAGGCTTGGGATCTACTGTTCATGCCTCAGTGTGGCCCTTGGAATTTATGCCAAAATAGGGTTACATTTGTTTTTCCTTTGTAGTTTCCAATTCTTCAGAGGGGGCACATTCAATAAACAGAAAAGTGGATGAAAACATGTGCAAGAAACTTTGCATGTAAATACTGCTTTGCATGTGAAAGGTGTTTAAAGGAAAAACTAGTTACATGCCAACTTAGGCAATAATCAAAAATGGCGTAACGCTCTCCACTATATTTTACATGGTAAGTGTATCTCCAACATATTATGGAGGTGCCAAACAGGCGAAAATTTTTACCAAAGACTAATCAACCCAAAAAGATAGGGAAGGAAAAAAGTCCCTAAACTGGCACAAACACTGTCAAAAAATACCACATGACTACTAGGTAAACAATAATACCATGTTTATTTACTTAGCAACACACGTGTAAAAACAAATTTTAAACAAATCCCCACATCTCCCTTATTACACCCTATTCTCCTACCCCAACCCTACATGGGAACGGGACAGACAAAAGAAAGTGGCAGGCGGGGAGCTAGAAATGAGACTGATCCCTTTTGATAACACACAATGGCTGAGCCGCTTTATTTCGTCTGTTCCGTTCCCATGTAGGGTTGGGACTGGAGTATAGGGTGTAATAAGGGGAATGTGGGGATTTGTTTAAAATTTGTTTTTAGACATGTGTTGCCAAGTAAACAAAGATGGTGTGATTTTTTTACCTTGTAGTCATGTGGTATTTTTGGACAGTGTTTCTGCCAGTTTAGGGAATTTTTTCCTTCCCTCTTTTTTGGGTTGATTAGTCTTTGGTAACTTAGGGAAGCCCAATCCCAAACAGGACAGGTGTTCGTATAATGCTGAGTACATTTAAACAATGTCATTCTGGCACACCCATATGTGGTTATGGGAGGATATTGTCAAAACTGTGGGTAGAGAAGATCCAGGGCAGGCATATCTGCTTATTGTGTGGTTATGATAGCGTAATATGTAAATGCTTTTTTATTAATTCCTTTATGTGCGTTTAGAACACAACAATTTAAAAATCTACCATTAATAACAAGAGTACATAATATTGCCTCATATACTGTAGGTGGATCAATGTGATATCATTGTACATTAGATTGGGAAAACAGCACTTGGGTCCTTTTTCCTACCTACAACACAATTTCTTAACGCAGGGATTTAAAAGTAATGGTGGTGCATTAAGGCTATAGAAAAGACCAAAACTCACCCCCTCCTTTTCAGCATGATGACACCCATGTCGCTGGGTCTATTGTGTCAGACCTGATAATGTAAGCACGCGCTTGGTAATTTACAAATCAAAAGATTACAGCAAAATGTACATTTGATTGGAGGAAATCATTTTTAGGTAGTCTCCAGCTGAAGTGGTAATATTTTTATTTTTTGGAATATACTTGTGATAAAGATTCAATCGATACGGTTCTGCTAACTACAGTAAAAAATTAGGATTTTCAGTGACAGATGCTTTCTAATTTCCCCCCAAAAAGCCTCTAGTGAGATCCCAAATCCTAATATAATTCTTTATCGTCAGCTGATAAATGCAAAGCAGATTCACAAGACTTAAAACTCTCAAAAAGTTTCTTGTATGAAAAACATATTGTCAAGGAAAGCATAATATACTTATGCCCTAATGATTACTCAGCCTTGTATTTTTGTTGGATTGTTTTACTGGAACTGATCAGTTATATGCATGACTTTTAAAACAATGTCCTCAATTGACCTTGGCAAATACAGCAATTATTATCAGCTCTTTATATTAGCATAGGAGCCCATAATAAACTGATGGAAATTTTATGCCTGGAACGACCAATTCGGCAACCAAGGGCAATAGTTCATCAACATTGGTATCCATATTTTTTATTACAGATATTCAGCAAAGCTATATAAATAAATGATATATATAAATTTGGTAGAACCATTCATTCACTATTATTTGAATACCTGCTGTTTTCACATATCTTTGTATTGTGGTTATCTTCGGTTTTACTGCTGTCATCTGTTTTTTGCATACAAATTTATATATATTATATGTAGTCTATAGTATTTCTTTTCTCTGCTGCTATAGACAGAATATGTTGTATAACAATAGACATTATTGTCTAATTATTTTGCAAATCATCTTCCCTGTTCTGCGGTTTTAAATACAAAATCTTTTAGATATAAATAGTTGATCTATAATTGTAGTGTTATCATTTGTGGCTTCACATTTACATAAATATAAGGTTGTTAGTAAGGGTGTGTATGCATGTAAATTGACGTATAACTCTAACGATTCTAGTGCACTTTACAAAACAGAACAAGATTGTGTTGGATCTATAATTATCATTCAGCTAAAACCCATGACTCATTCATTAATATTACATTACACATGAATTATTTTAAGAGCAACTTTAGTAATACCTCTCCAGCTAACACACCTGACCCACACTGAAGCATCTGTACACTCACTTTACCCTGGAAATCAATCCAGTTAGGAGTGAATAGAACAAAGAGAGGTTCACCAACGAGGTTAAATATTATTTATTATAACCTAAATAAACCAGTAATGTATACAAATCTAGATTATAATAAATTATTTTTTTAAGGGCATGTTCACTACAGTTATACTGTATGCCTGCATACATTGTCACCAGAAATGTAATTATATTATTATTATTATTGTGGATTTATATAGCGCCAACATCTTCCATAGCACTTTACAATTACATTTATACATTCACATCAGGCCCTGCTCCGAAGAGCTTACAATCTAAGCACATTAATTTGACACATACAACCTATCAGTATGTCTTTATAATTGTAGGGGAAACCAGAGTGGAAACCCACACAAGCACAGGGAGAACATACAAACTCCTTGCAGACGTGTCCAAGGGTGGAATTTGAAAACTAAAAAATATTGAGAATTACTGGTATTAATGCATATAGATCTGGTTGATCCAGGGATACTTTCCGATTGCCGTTTGGAGTCAGGAAGGAATTTCCCCCCCCCCTTTTTAGCTGGGGTTTTTGGTTTCCTCTGGATCAACTGTTAGGAAGGGTTAAAAAAAAAGAGGTTGAATAGGTTGGACTTGATGGACGTATGTCTTTATTCAACCTTAATTACTATGTTACTATGTAATCAAAGGACTTCAGAGCTGCAAGGCATCAGTGCTAACCACTGAGCTTCCATGTATTCTCTTCCATTTTGGCAAAGGTATCTGCCACAGGGGATGCAGTAATCAATCATTGGTTGTGATGTCAGCAGTCTCAGTACAGAATATATCAGTTAGGGTTGGGGGCAGGTCAGTTTTTTGTTGTAAGGGTGGACATGTCCTTTATATTCTTTGCTGAATTTCTTTTTTGTATTTGTTAATATTACATTGCACCCCACTACTAATCGCACCAATCTAAAACAACACTATTCTGCATATTTATAAAGGCGCAGTGTCACAAAATTCACAGAAACGGCTAGTATAAACCCTTGGTATATGTAATGACCAATACTGTGGGTTAATAAATAGGCCCAAAAATAGTTATTTGGGGTTGAAAAAAGACAAAATCTATTCAGTTTAACCCCTTTCCATGCCAACCCCAGGATACCTGATGCAACAAAAAATACAGGTTCCCTCACCCACCCACTAATCACATATAACATACATGGATAGAGTTACCAGCTGTAACCCTGGATATTCTGCCTGTCTGAAAAGACATTTAAAGAACAACTGCACTCTCATAAGAACATCTTTGGCCTCTTTAAAATATGTTGATATATCATACTTTGTCCTATGAATTCATTACTGTATGCCTGCTATGTTTCTGGATGCCTCATGGAAACTGAGCAATTTGGAAACCTGTACTGAGCCTGGGCATGCTCAGAAGAGGAAAACTGGGGATTAACATTCAGTCATTGGCTGTGATGTCAACTGTCAAATCCATTACTGACAGTTGCTAACTGGAAGAACCAGGAAGCAGAAACAGTGGCAACAGGACATTGTACAGGATTTCAGGTTAGACTTATATATTTCACATTTCAAACTATTACCATTTAGGGTTTTGGGGGGTGATTTACCTGTATGTAAGTTTTCATTTTGGGGCTGGACTTTTCCTTTAAGTTTATAGGGTTGGTCTTTTGCTCAACTTCAATCATCTGTCTTCATAACACAAATTCTCCATTCCTCTTATCGGTTTAGTTGACTAATTCCATACCCTTTACAATTTGTTGATATCCTTTATTTGGACTGGTGCCCAAAATAGTACATTGTACTTATAATTAGGCCTTACAAGTGCTCTATACAAAAGCAAAATTTTGGTTTTCTTTCTTTATTTTTATCCTGACCCACAACCCATTCAAATACTTGTGTAAGGCGATAGTATAATGGGTGGGGGCACTTAATTGCTCTAGAGACTGTCAGCCTTGCCCAAATTCTATGCACGAGACTCTTATTTATCAGGAGTGGGCCTTCACATATGTTGGAGGCAGGGTGTTGCTGAACTACCACTCTAGGTAGAATGCAATAAATGGGCACCAGTGGTTCTTGAACTTAAATATTATCTTATTTATTAATGGATAAATATTAATAAGGCATTGCAATTAGCACAATAGAGGTGGCATGGCATGGCACAGATATCACATAAATACTCACAAACCAGAGGGATCAGAAACAGCATAAATAACAATCATCTTGTTAGTGCCACCCCAGCTCTCAGGTCACTGTAGTGGAATCTTATTTCGATATGGGTTACCATCTGCTCCCACCAACCCATATACAAGTTGGCATAAGAGGGTGAAAATTTTGCCCCCATTTCAGCCCCATGTGTCTAATTTATATAGTATATACGCTGGAACATAAAAAAAATATGATGAAGTAGATATTCCAAAGCTTCTAAATTTAAATCAACCTGACCATAGAGTAATGTATCATACTGCTGTAACCAAAAATGTTTGAAGTGAAGTCCCATATCACGTGGGATATTAGAGTAAAGACTCGCACCGTTCACAGTAAGCCACAAATACCCATCATCCCAAGGAATATTGCTGAGTTTCATAAGGCAATCTCCAGGATCTCTTATGTAAGAGGGCAGTTGTACTACTATCGGATTCAAAAAACAATTCACATATTCCGATAAACCCTTATTTAAAGATCCTATTCCTGAAATAATCGCTCTGCCCTTATATACTTTGAGTAAAGTGTGAAATACAGGCATTATGGGATGTTGGACATTTAGAAATTCAAATTCATCCATATTTAAAATACCCTTATCCAGGGCATCATCCAAAATATTATATAATTTACTCTGGCACATGGATTACTACTTAGTTTACGATATGTCCGAGTATCTGATAACTGAGCTTATATTTCCTCAATATAGTAAGACTTATTTAGTACAACCACTGAACCACCCTTCTTATATTGTCTAATTACAATCTCATTGTTATACTGAAGCTTTTTAAGGGGTTTTCTTAAGGGTGGTGCAAGTTTACCATATTTACCCTTATTTTTACTTTTACTACTCTCCAAGTTCACTTTCTACCAATGATTGAAATTTATCAACAACAATTCCCCTGCTATGTACAGGGTCCATTTTGGATTTATTTCTCAAAGACGTATGTCTTATACTGTGTATGGATTGAACCTCCTGTGGTTGTATAAGTCTAACCAAATCATGGGTAACACAGGTATATTATCTATCTCAGGCATATCTGTCACTGACCTATCTGTAACAAGTGTATCAACATCTTTCATATCTAATACACAATTATCAGAAAGAAACTTCGGTGAACCAAGAATCGTCCCATTATCATTTGTACCCAAGTTGGTAATCAAATTATTCACTGCAAAATGTCTTTTCAATGTGATCTTCCTAATAAATGGATTTAAGTCAAATACAGTCTTTAAATATGAAAAGTGTCTAGAGGGTGTAAAATTTAAGCCTAGATTAAATACTTTTAATTCATCCGATGTAAAGTCAAAACTGGAGAAATTAATTACATCACCCTCATATTTGTCCTTGGTCTCTCCCTCCTGTTGTAACTCCTCCCGGACATCCCTACTCTGGTTCGTCTCTCTGTATTTCTTGGCCTTACGTCTTGTGTTGTTTACTCTTTTCCTCTGTCTCTTATGTTTGCTTTTTCTTTCGCTTTATTCTTCCCTTTGGAATTTTGCCCCACACTCCTTGTTCAAATGATGTTCATCTCCCCTTCCTTTTGATCCTTTGAGTCCAATGTCTGGTATCTAAATCTGTTAGAACAACACTCTTCACAAAATCACAATCAGAGATACTACTATTGATATCGAAAGATATACTTTTGTGTTTAAATTGTTCTTATTGTTAAAAATGGCTCGAAATTTGATCCCAACCAATCAGATGTTCGCTTTCACATGTTTAATAATATCTGATTGGTTAGGGCAAAATTAGCCCCATTTTTATTGAATCTCCCTGAATGTATTCTTATCAGTCCTATCCTTCTTAAGGATAGATTTAGGATAATTAGATCTCATCTTGTTAACCCACCATCTGAATACCACATCCCATCCTTTTTATCTCTCTGGAATTTATCTCTTTTGATTGCCATAAGTATATTTTCCTGTTTAATGAACTAATGAACTGAAGGGCTGATTAACATTGGCTAATGAACAAGAGGGCTGAAAAAAACTGGCTAATAAACCAGAGGGCTGACAACCCTGGTTAATGAACTGAAGGGCTGACTAACACTGGCTAATAAATTGCAGGGCTGACAACACTGGCTAATGGGCTGGAGGGCTGACAACACTGGCTAATCAAATGGAGAGCTGGCTAACACTGCTAATGAACTTGAGGTCTGACAATACTGGCTAATGAACTGGAAGGCTGACAATACTGACTAATGAATTGGAGGGCTGACAATACTAGGTATTCCACTGAAGGGCTGACACTGCTAATGAACTGGAGGGCTGACAATATGGCTAATGAACTGGAGATCTGACAATATTGGGTATTGCACTGGAGGGATGACAAAGCTAATAAACTGAAGCGCTGACAACTGGCTAAGGAACTGGAGGGATGACAATACTGACTAATGAACTGAAGGGTTGTCAATACTGACTAATATATTGGAGGTCTGACAATATGGCTAATGAACTGGACAGCTGACTAACACTGGCTAATTAAATGGAGGGCTGACTAACAATGGCTAATGAACTGGAGGGCTGACAATACTGGGTAATAAACTGGAGGGCCGACCACACTGGCTAATGATCTGGAGGGCTGACAACACTAATTAAAGATCTGGAGGACTGACTAACACTGGCTAATAAACTGGAGGGCTAACTAAAACTGGCTAATAATCTGAAGGGCTGACAACACTGGTTAATGATCTGGAGGACTGACAACACTGGGTAATGAACTGGAGGGCTGGCTAGCACAACTTGCTAATGAACTGGAGGGCTGACAACACTTGCTAATGATCTGGAGGGCTGACTAACACTGGATGGCTGACAATACTGTGTAATAAGCTGGAGGGCTGACTACACTGTCTAATGAACTGGAGGGTTGACAATACTGGGTATTGCACTGAAGGGCTGACACTGACTAATGAACTGGAGGGCTGACAATATGGCTAATGAACTGGAGGTCTGACAATATTGGGTATTGCACTGGAGGGATGACAAAGGGCTGACAACTGGCTAATGAACTGGAGGGCTGACAACTGGCTAATGAACTGAAGGACTGTCAATACTGACAAATATATTGGAGGTCTGACAATATGACTAATGAACTGGACAATTAAAAAAGGTTAGACCCATAATCAAATCGTTAACCCTCTATAATCTAACCCCTGTACATCCAAATTGCAAAACATTATCATATGTCATTATAATAAAATATTATTTCTCATCCAAAAGCATTTATAACATTAGATAGAAGTAAGTATTATTTGGTTAACTGTCCCTCTCTTTGAAGTTATTACACCATGTACAATTAAAGGAGAATGTATTTAGAAACAATATAGTGTATATTCGTAAGCAATTCACAGTGGACTGAAATAATCTCTGATATTGTTATTACATAATAATAGTCATTAGTGGATGCCATTTTCACATTTATTAGAAAATATCAAACCAATAAGGAAATATCCCATCTTAGGTTGAGTCCGTTTGGGGACCTGGTTTCCCTTTTAATAAGGTGTGCTAGTAGATTCCCCCCTCTAAAACTTCTCCTTACATGTTCAATACCCTGAAACATGCATAAGGAGGGATCCCCCCCAGTACAGTCTTGGAAATGTCGTCCAACAGGGGTCTTTACATCACTTTGCAAAATGCTGTTTAAATGTTCACAAATACGTTCCTTCAAAGGTCGCACAGTGTGACCTACATACTGTTTATTACATAATGAACTGGAGGGCTGACAATACTGGGTTATTAAGTTGTGGTCTTAGCTTCCCCCCTAATCATTTGGAGGGCTGACAACACTATTTAAAGATCTAGAGGGCTGACTAACACTGGCTAATAAACTGGAGGGCTGACTAAAACTGGCTAATAATCTGAAGGGCTGACAACACTGTTTAATGATCTGGAGGACTGACAACACTGGGTAATGAACTGGAGGGCTGGCTAACACAACTTGCTAATGAACTGGAGGGCTGACAACACTTGCTAATGATCTGGAGGGCTGATTAACACTGGATGGCTGACAATACTATGTAATAAGCTGGAGGGCTGACTACACTGGCTAATAAACTGGAGGTCTAAAACTATGTAAAATAAACAATGAAAGTAAATTGCAAAAATACTCAGGAACGCAATTCCTGTCAATTTACCCAAAGTCATTTTTGGACCACAGTTACCCTTTAAAATGACACTTCCATATATTAGTAGAGAATTGTACCATATGTTAAAATTATTAAAACACTCATTTATGCTTATCCACCACTCGGGAAAATGCTGACTTTATTCTGTGCTGTTCTGATACTTGCTTGGTCTGTATAGCTACCAAAAACCTCTGCACACAGGCATAAGGTGGCCCACTTTATTATAGCAATTAAAAACTATAAAAAGCACTAAAAACCTTGCAGAAACAGTCCATTAGCAGAAGTTGAAATGACAACTCTCTGCTATGTTGTGGCCCCTCGTGGTGGCCTTGTGGTAAGGTATAATCCACTTGGTAATGGCTTGTGAGGTAGTTCCTATGCATTTCACTATTTTAATCCTTACAGCTTCATCAGGGATAAAGTTTGAAATGTCTCTTTGCCTTTTCCTTAGTTCCTTACACATCCTGATCCCTTGCCGCAGAATGAAAGTGCAGTATCAGGAAGTATAGCGAGTGTATTAATGCTATCAGAAAGTCATTTATACCCCCGTTAAAGTCTATAGAAAGTATTCCAGTGAGTTACAATGCACATTCCATAGGAGTAAAGGAGCAAAGTCAAAGGCAGTGGCCTCATGCAGCACCATCCCTAGAAATGGCCCTGTGTATAACTCTACTGGGCCCTGATTCCTCCTGCACTTAAAGGGACACTTTACTGAAAAAATTACTTTGCCTCATCTAAATCTATAATTAAATACAGGTAAGAGCTGACTAGCTTGTATTGCTGCATGCCTTCAATCCAGCACACATTTTGTTTAGGAGCAGTATCCCCCCTCCCTTTTTTAACCACTCTCACTTCCATCCGACCTGACGTATCCCCCCCACAAATCAACTGTCAACACAGCATACAGCATTCCAACTGTCAAAACTCTGTCACCATTCCAGCAACAGTAACGCTACTCACAGAAGAATAGTTTTTGAGAGCAAGGAACTTGATTGACAGCTGAAATATAAGAAGTTTTAGATTGGATATCGAAAGAAATAGGGGGAAGATCGACAAAAAATGATACAGTGGTGGTTGGGAAGAATTATAGTTTTCAGTTTATGGTCAATTTAAAATAACTTATTTTTAGGTATAGATGCCCTTTAATACAGCGATTACTGGACCCCTATACTTTAAACAGTGGTTACTGCAACCTATACTTTATAAATCAATTATTGGCCCCTTTACATCATACAGCAGATACAGACACCCTTTTGTTTTTGCCCCTTAAGTCTATGTCACTAACCTGACTGGCTGTGTTGACACACACACCTCTCACAGAAAAGTGCTGTTTTTAAGTTAACATAATATTTGAGGTTGAATAAAGACATACATCTATCTAGTCCAACCAGGATTTCCAGATGTCCCCCTTTTTTTTGTCGGGATTGACATGACTGCAGGGACAAAATCACGAGTCCCGCAGTCAGGACCAAAATCCCGTCCAAACACCGGCCCTGGCAGGCCCCGCAATGCACACTCCACAGTACCCACATTTCTTGCTCAGTTGATCAGAGGAAGGCAAAAAAAACCCCAAAACAGTATGAAAGGAAAAAAAATCCTTCCTGACTCCAAGTGGAAAACTCATCCAACTTTTTTTTTTAAACTATCCAATAAATCTGCCATCACCACTTCCAATGGAAAACAGTTTCATAGTTTAACCATTATCACAGTGAAAAACCCCTTCTGAACTGGAGACTAAACTTCTTTTCTTCCAGTCTTAAGGGATGCCCATGTGTCCACTGACATGTTCTATTGGCGATCAATGTACCAGATGGTTTATTAAAATGCCCATTAATATATTTATTCACAATAATCATATCCCATGCAACCGCCTTTTCTCTAGCGTACATAATTGTAACTTATCCAATCTGTCTTCATATTCAAGCTCCCCAGTCCCATTATTAATTTACAGTGCTCTTCTCTGAACCATTTCCATTTCCAAAACGCACTCCATATTCCAAATGAGGCCTTACCAATGCCTTGTAAAGAGGGAGAATACTATTTTTCTCCCTTGAAGGGAAAACCTACTGGTTACTATTAAGGATGACCGGTTCGCGGATCCAAACCCGGATCTGCCGCGGATTTATCACGTTCGCGAACGGCGGATTTTTCCGGATTTTCCAACTTCCGAACCGCGGATTTCTCATATTTTCGAAAATTTTCGAAAATACGAGGATTTCTCGTATTTTTGAGGATTTTTTTTTAATTTTAATGGGTCCGTCCGTGGATTTTTGAATTTTCTCGAAAATTCGCGGATCCTCAGCAGACTGGATTTTGCGAAGTTCGGACAGCTCTAGTTACCGTATATACTCGAGTATAAACAAAGTTTTTCAAGCTGTAAAATCAGCCTGAAAACTTGGACTCGTTTATACTCGAGTCACAACTTACCTTAGCATTCCGGCAGCCGCACGATCTTTCTCTGTACTGGCCGCCGGCCTGATGTCACGGCCCGGCGCCGGGCAGTGACGTCAGGCCGGCGCGCCAGTATAGAATGAGCGTGCGGTGCCGGAATGCAGAGCAGGAATGAGGATACCGTACCTTCAATGCTGGCAGGAAGCCCTTGATGGAGGAAGCCCTTGGATGGAGGAAGATGGAGAAGCCCTTGGATGGAGGAAGCCCTTGGATGGAGGAGAGCCCAAAGGGAGAAGAGCCCACAGGTCAAACTGAACTGGGTGGGAGGGTGAGGTGGCATTCAAATGTTTGGCAACTACAACTCCCAGCATGCTTATTAGCTGGGAGTTGTAGTTTCCAAACATCTTGAATGCCAAGTGAGGGTGGCATTCAAGATGTTTGGAATCTACAACTCCCAGCTAATAAAGCATGCTGGGAGTTGTAGTTCTCAAACATCTTGAATGCCACCCTCACTTGGCATTCAAGATTTGTTTGGAAACTACACACTCCAGCTAAGCATGCGTGAGTTTGTAGTTTCCAAACATCTTGAATGCAAAGCGAGGGTGGCATCAAGATGTTTGGAAACTACAACTCCCAGCATGCTTTATTAGCTGGGATTTGTAGTTTCCAAACATCTTGAATGCCAAGTTTCTACCCTCGGTTTATACTCGAGTCAACAACTTTTATTAGGATTTTTAGCTGAAATTGGGTACCTCTGTTTATACTCGGGTCGGTTTATACTCGAGTATATACGGTACTATCCGCAAGTGCAGCATTTGGATCTAAAGCATGAAAATCAAAATGCATGCAATAAAATTCTCACTCCTCGTACCTATTTTTATCTGAAAAATTTGTAAAAACCGATTGACTCAGTATAAGTCGAGGGTAGAAATTGTGACCACTACTGCCTTCTCATTCTGTATTGTTTTTGAAGCTTTAGTTGCCCTTTAAATGGACAGCAGAATTCACGTACAGTAATTCCATATAGCAATAGCCATACTGGATTTGGCTATTACTGTATGGGACTTCTGTATAGGAATGCTGCTGTCCATTTAAAGGGCAACTAAAGCCTCAAAACTACAGAATCAGAAGGCTATAGTTGCCCTTTAGTTGCTAGTTTCCCTTTAAATGGACCGCAGAATTCCCATGCAGTAGTCCCATATAGTAATAGCCATACTGGATTTGGCTATTACTGTATGGGACTTCTGTATGGGAATTCTGCTGTCCATTTAAAGGGCAAATAAAGCCTCAAAACAGTACAGAATCAGAAGGCAATCTTTTCTTCTGATTCTGTATTGTTTTGAGGCATTAGTTTCCCTTTAAATGGACAGTAATCCCATAAAGTAACCCCCAATTCCTTGGCACTCCAGATGTTTGGAAACTACAACTCCCAGCATGCTTTTGTTGCTGGGAATTGTAGTTTCTAAACATGTGGTGTGGCAATATTCAAGAAACATTTATTTAAGCTTAGCAACAAAATCCACAGTTCTCCTACCCCCCTCTAACCCATAGACCCCAAACCTTACCTGCACATCTGACCTGCACAGATCTCCTTCCCTGCTCCTTCATTGCTTTGTAACGATGTGTGCACGCGTGCCTATGTTCCTTTCTGCCGGCTCTCCTGACTAACTGCGGCCACATTTGGAAGGTAAGACTTGACCCAAATATAAGCTGAGGTTTGGTTTTCAGGCTATTTTTAAAATCTAAAAAAACATTGGCTTATACTTGAGTATACACTGTACGGTATGTCCAGATCTCCTATCCAGTTCAAATTCTCCATTCTGATGAAGCAAAGCAGCTGTAAACACTCACACTCCGACTCCCAGAGCTGCTGATAATATCAATATTGTATCAACTGCTTCAGGTGCTGATTAGCAGAGGAGGCTAAGGTGCCCATACATCTATAAGATTTTACTTACCCGACCGAGCGATCACGCAATGTTCATTGATGCTGCTGGAACCGCCTTCTCCTGATCTTACATTCGACCGAAATGCGATCGCAAAATCCCATTCATTTTGCGATCGCATGTCGGTCGAATGTAAGATCGGGAGAAGCGGTTCCGGCAGGATCCCCTTATCATAAATATTCCATCAGTTATATTCAAATGGGGCCTATATACTGTAAATATTTTTATAGCAAATGATAAACGATTTAGCCCAGATTTAGCCCCAGTAACTAATCATTTGTATGGCAATTTTACAATTTGATAGTCAGTATTTTGTAGAATTTGAAAACATAAAAAAATGAAAGTTTTAAGCATTTTGTTTATTCACTGATTAATAAATACTGGCTGCCACAAGATGTCCTCATTGTACAAGAAACGTCACCATATGCAAGCTGCAATAAACACATGACAATGGCACACAAGAGCTTTTTATTTAAAAAATATTTTAACATCTAAAACAGCAATTCTCAACCAGGGGTCCAGGAATGACCCGGGGTCCCTGAGAGGTTGCATGGGGGTCCTTAAGAGATTGACAGAAACTATATGGATCCACCATTGTCATTAAAACAGATATATATTTTTCTATATATTTATAACTGAATGAATTATCTGTTTGGTGTACTGATGTCTAAGAGCTAAATAAAAAGTAATAAAGTTTTTATGTAAGGGTTTCCTGAGATATTATTATTTTTCCAAGGGTTTCATAAGGATAACAAGGGTAAGAAACACTGGTATTGGCCCATTGGCTGTGGTGAATTTGAGCGCATTTTTTTTAAATAGAGAGATATTTATAGACATTTTATATTTGTTTAAATTTTGTATTTTGATGATTTAATGAGCGAGAAAGGAAAAATAATCATATATAATTATTATTTTATTTTGGGGGTTACCCGAGACATGAAAATAGTTTCAAGGGTTCCCCACAGATAAAAAGGTTGAGAAACACTGATTTAAAATATAAACAAGTTATAACACAGATTTTTTAAAGGGAAGTTCAGTGAAATTTTTTTTTTCTTAAAGGAATAGTTCACCCAAATTGAACTTTTCCTTTAATGTATTGATTGAAGCCCGGGAGGTTAAGGAGCTATGCCTTACCACCCGTTCTTCAATCAATAACTTAGGAGCCAGGGACGAAGGTAAGTATATTTACCTTTCACATAATCCACCGCAGCAAAACTCCAAATCTCTGAGCGCTTCCTGGTTCTAATTCTCTTTAGCGCAATGTGCAATGTGAATGGCGCCGTTCACTTACATTGCACTTGTGTTTTTGTGCAATGACATCGCACCAAAACGCAGCATAGTGTGAACAAATTGTGTTTGCTATCTTGGGTACGGTACATTGATTGTCGATGTCTTGTGGGCATTGGTTTCTGTGGTCAGAACTACATAGGTGGCTCTTGTGGTCCACAGTATGGTCTAGACTGCATTATTGGTTGGTGTTGACATAACTGCATTGGTGGTCATGATTATGTTTGTGGTGATCATATGTGGTCATATGGCATGTATTACATCAAAGGTGTGTGAAAACCAATTGTCATCAGCAAATCTGTCTAATAGAGGTACAAGACTTATGGCAAATGAGTGTGAACATGGAAACCCTGTATCCCTCTTTTTCTTTAATTTTTCCTATGTTCCATTTTTGGTATGATGTAGTCATCATATTATTTATTTGATACAACAGAGGATACTCTCCCCTTTTGGTTTTGGTCCTTTGGAAATTTTGGCAAAAGGAGAGGATACTCTAGAAGAGGCACTTGAAAAGCTAGATGGTGAAAAAGTGGCATAAACAACTGCAAATGGGGCAGACTATGATGGATCATCAGCAGGGTGAGAGAGGTCATTTAACTGTTGTTCATGATGGCTCTCATGGTTTTCATGCATGTGGTGTTTGTGTCCGTTGACGCCCTTCTGTGCATACATGCTCACTTGTGTATTTTTCTTCCCTTTGAAGGGAAACTGTGGTCCCTAAACAAGTTAGGGTTAAAGGGCATGTTTACCCCCAAAACTTAAATTTAACCCACTACTGGCCCACTGTGTAGTGTTAAAAAATCCTTAACTTACATTTCTGCTCCAAACGTTTCTCCTGCAATGCCTGTTCAAAGTCCTAAAAAGTGAAGAGTAGGAGGTGTCTGTGAGTCATCCAGTCCTTGCTGCTTCTTTAACCTCAGTAAGGACAGTGACGCGTGCAGGCCCTCCCCCACCCCTCCCTCTGGATCTATCATTTGCTTCCTGGTGCCCAACCTCTAAAACCCTTTTCTGTAGTATAGGGCACCCTATCACATCCCCAACTGCCAAGTCTGTTTGTTAAAAAAAAAGGATCGGATCTTACAGTCCTTCTTTCTTCCGGCATCTGCATTGCCGGCAGCTTCTCAGCCAATCACAGATGTGGCTACCGGTCAGGCCCCCTGCTTGCAGTTCCGGGAAGCAGAGGGCTGAGTTTAGAGCATCGGGGGAATGAAGGCATGTAAGTACCGTTCTGATCCTTTTTTTCAACAAACAAACCTGGCAGTTGGGGATGGGCTAGGGTCCTCTACATCATATTAAAAGTTGATTTGTAGGGTGGAGATACCATTTAAATAAAACCCCTTCCATTGTATCCTTAAAATGAACCCTAGATCGCATCTCTTGTTAAAACTTGTTATATTGCTAGAAAGATTTAGAAATATACTATTTAACAGACCTTAAAGGGACAGTTCAGTGGAAATTATCAATATTTGTTAAATTGTTAGTTTGTGTAATGCCTTCTTAGTTATTCTACATATTCTCTCCCATTTTGAAAAATCAGTTGATTTCATACCCTTTGCTGTTCCCTGCTGTTGACATTAGTGAGTTGACATTTTAGGTTCTAACGGTCCTTCTTCTTCCCAGGATGCACCACATCCTTGGAATGTTCCTAATAGTCATTTCTACTGATTGGCTATTGGATGGGTCAAACATGCTCAGATCTCTACTGAGTAACTGAATCAAACAAAGCGCTGGGTCAAGGGCAAAACCATAACGGTCTCTACTAGGGGTCCTGCAAACAGGGAGTCAGTATTTCGGTTGCATTTAGTTATACACAGACAAAATGCTGAATTGGCAGATTAAGGTCATTAGGATGGAAAAATACTGCTCTTTTTTCTGAAAAGCATATGTATTTGCACCGAACTTCCCCTTTAATATTACAAACCTCTGCAACAACTACACAAAACACAAAGCTAAAGTATATGTGACATTCCTCAACTATACCACAGTCAAAATACCACAGAAATAAAAACATGCATTTATATACCACAGAAATTAAAAGTATATTAGAAGTAGTATAGAGGAATATTCACCTTTTTTCCTTTTGGTTTCTTTGTGAATGTCGCCCTGCCCAAAGGGTTCCTTTGTCCAGCCACAGTTTTCTTTTCCACTTCATATCTGAAATGACTCACAGGAAGTAGCTGGATGCAGGACCGCCATTACCATGAGGCAGGGTAAGTTTTTTGAGTGTAAATACGACACTTTGACTTTCCCCCATCATGCAGCATGTTCAGGTTTACTGAATACCTGCATGTGCACTCGTAGGGGGGAGTAACACAAAACTTATATTACCAGTCACTGTGGGCAACTTGTATGTACTAGTCAGTGTGGGGAACTTGAATGTACTATATGTACCAGTCAGCGTGGGGAACTTGTATGTACTATATGTACCAGTCAATGTACAATATATACAATGTCAATGTTCCCCAGCCACTGCTAGATCAGCAGATACTGTTAGGTCATCCTTCCAATTTACCAGCCAGTGTTAAGTCAGCCCTCTTGTTCACCAGTCCACACTGGCTGGTAAACCAGCTGACCTAACAGTGACTGGAGAACTGAAGAGCTGACCTAACCGTGGTTGCTGAACTGGAGGGATGGTGATCTGGATGGCTGGTGAACTGAGGGGCTGACCTAACTGTGTGTTCACCAGCCACTGTTAACTCAGCCCTCCAGTTTAACAGCAAAGGTTAATCAGCCCTCTAATTCACCTGGCACTGTTATGTCAACTGTGGCTCGTGAACTTAACAGTATCTGCTGATCTGGAGGGCTGACCTAACAGTGTCTGCGGAAGTGTAGAGATGGACTAGAACCTGAGCTTGAACCCAAGTTTTTTTTAAAATTATATTTCACAAGTTTAAATGAACTCAAACTTTTAGAGCTTTTAGAATGAGGGCCATATTTACACTTCAGGAGCCTGTAAGCCCAAAGATCCTGGCTCCCTTAGCCCCACCCTTAAACACAGACCACACCCCTAAACCACATCCATTTCTTCTTTTTGGGGAAGAAAATAGACTATAAAGGGGTTGGATTGGATTGGTGGGAAGAGATTGACAGCCGCCCCTCCATCCTTAGGTGCCCCTAGGTGTGTGCCTACTGTGCCTTATGGTAAATCCAGCCCTGGAAACAATCCAGCCTCATGTTACAAGTTCACCAATGACAGCTATTTTTAGCAGTTTCAATCCCCTTGGTATAAAAGGCACCTTGACAGGCACCTTATAAAATGTTACCCTTTTGCTGAGTGTGCACAATGCAAACTCGAAGAGAAGCCAATGTGGTGTGGGGTATGTCCAGAGGGGCTAAGCCTGCATGGCTCCTCAACAATGGTGGCCAACTGCAGTGAGCCTACTCTATCTCAAAGGTTCTGCTGTTGTGAAATGTTACCCTTTTGCCCACTTTCCATTGCACGGGGCATATTTTTAGCAGTGCCAACCTCCTGGGTATGAAAGGCAGTTTGACAGGCGCCTTGTTAAATGTTTCCCTTGCACAATATATACTCTGAGGGAGAGAAGTGGTGTGGGATATGTCCAGAGGGTCCAAGCCTGCCTGGCTCTTCAACAATGGTTGCAAACTGCAGTGAGCTTACTCAATGGTGCTAATGCTATATTTGCCCGTTTTCTCCTATATGATGCAAATATGATGCAAATTGTAAAAGATTAAGAGGGGAATAAAGGGGAAGTTCAGTGCAAATACATATACTTTTAAGAAAAAATAGCAGTATTTTTCCATCCCAATTACCTGAACTTGCCCATCCTGCATTATGTTTGTGTATAGATAAATGCTCCCGAAATACTAACTTACTTTTTGCAGGACCCCTACTAGAGGCCTTTCTAGTCTTGCCCTTAACCCAGTGCCTGGGTTGATTCAGTTTCTCAGTAGAGATCTGAGCATGTTTGACCCATCCAACAGCCAATCAGTAGAAATTACTGTTAGGAACATTCTACATTAGTGTGCATTCTGGGAAGATGAACCGTTACAGAACCTGAAATGTCAGCTCACTAATGTCAACAGCAGGGAATAGAATGGAAGAGAATATGTACTCATCCCCCCCTTTAAACAAGAATTGAAACCAAATCTAAAAGATGGAATAGATGGGGGTATAATCGATAAGGCTGGAGCTGTGTACGGGTAGCAAGAAGGTGGGTAGATTAATTGTTAGGGTCTGTTATAAGCCACCAAATGCAGCGAGGAGGTGGAAATGTATCTCCATATGCAGTTGGCAAAATGTTGCTGGTATGGGGCATACTGTATTTGGTTAAGATTTTAATTATCCTGACAAAAATTGGAGTAAGGGAACTGTCAGCACCTCAAAAGGTATCTCAAATTTTCTATATGAGCATTTTCTTTCACAGATTGTAGAAGTTCCTACTAGGTTGGATGAGTTGTTGGATTTGGTAATATCTGATAACTCTGACCTAATTTTGGAAATGAAGGTAGTGGAAAGTTTAGGGAATAGTGATCACAATATAGTGTCATTTAATATAGGTTGCAAAAAACAAAAGTGCACTGGGTTAATAAAAACTTAACTTTAGGAAAGGTAATTTTATGTTGTTAAAGGAATTACTCCTGCTGGACTGCTTTTGAAGGGATATTAAATTATTACATTTCTAAATTTATACCTTTAGGGAACAAGTATAAAAAATTTGATCCACTCCTGCCTGGCTTAATACTCAGGTAATATATATGTATATATATGTATAAAAGAGGAAAAAAAAGAAAATGGAGGAAAAAAGGAAAATGGCATTTAAAATTTTGAAATCTGAGGGAACAGAATAGGCTTACAGGGAGTATAAAGGATACAATAAGGAGTGCAAGAAATCAAGTAAACTAGCTAAAATAGAAAATGAAATATGGATAGAACAAAGCAAGTCCAACCCCAACATGTTTTTAGGTGTATCAATACAAATATATAAATGAGCCATACAATAAACTCTAGTGCATTGTTCACTAATCGGTCATATCAGAGGACACGTGGACTTCCTTTAAGATTGGAAGAAAAGAAGTTTCATTTTCAGGTTAGGAAAGGTCTTTTTACAGTGAGAGCGGTGAAACTGTGGAAACGTCTTCCAGCAGATGTGGTAATAGCAAGTATATTAAATAGTTTTAAAAGTGGGCTAGATAAGTTTCTAAAACTAAAAAATATTTAGAATTACTGGTATTTATACATTTACTGCAGTTTTTATTGATCCAGGGATACTTTCCAATTGCCATTTGGAGTCAGGAAGGATTCCCCCCCTGCACATATAATAGCTTTGGGAGGATGAAAATCTTATCAGGCTTAATGGTGACTAGGGATGGCCAGTTCGCGGATCCGAACCTGGATCCACCGCGGATTTATCCCCTTCGCGAACAGCGGATTTTCCCGGATTTTCCGCCTTCCGAACTTCCGATTCGCGGATTTTTAGTATTTTCGAAAATTATCGAAAATACGAGAAAACACGTAATTTCGAAAATTTTCGAAAATACAAGGATTTCTCTTATTTCCATAAATACGTATTTTTGAAAATTTTCGAAATTACGAGGAATACTCGTATTTTCGAAAATACATATTTTCGAAAATTTACGAAAATATGAGAAATCTCGTAATTTCGAGGGTATTTTTCATTTTAATAGGTCCGCTCGCGGATTTTCGAATTTTCTAATTTTTCCGAAAATTTGCGGATCCTCGAGCGGACCGGATTTTGCAAAGTTCGGACATCTCTAATGGTGACACCTTCCAGTGTGTTACGTACTTAAGTTCTGATCAATTAAAGTAGAGGTGTAATGTTGCCCCTCCCCTTCTGGTATGTACATACATTCTCAGTACTCTTTGCACAGGGGAGACATACAGTATCATCTTATTGAAAAAAAAACTGAGCATTTAATCTAACTACAGTTGCAAAGTTTTACCTGTTATCCACTTAGTTTGTCACCTATTAAAAAACAAAAAAATCCCAAATGGCTTAGGGAAATATGATGCATACATTTCTGGGTTAGAAATACCCAAAGCATTGCAAGGATCAACTATGCTCCCCTAATCCCAAATTAGGTTACATTTCACTCATTTGCTCCTCCCACCAAAACGTTGTATATTTGTTACCTCATTTGCATAAGCAACATGCTTTTTCAATTCTATTTCATCATTCTATTACTTTGCTTGAAAACAAAACCAGCCTGATAAACATGGCTTTATATGGCCTTATTTACCCACGCACGCTGCTCAAATATAAGGGGTTAAACTCGTGCTAACTGATATTGAATAGGTTAGCACAAGTCTAACTCCTTCATTGCGTCGACTGCGCAAGTTTCGCAAAAGACACCCCCACAAATGGTGCAATGAATTTATTGATGGATTTGCACTAGTTTTAGCTCTAATAATTAGGACCAGCTAATGGCTGGCGTTAAACTGGCACTGGGGTTAAATCCCAGGCACTATTATATACAATGAGGCCCCTAATGCCTAAAGCACTTTATCTACATTAATTTTTGCTGTTACCACAGCCAGGAACAAGCATTGTTTATGCAGTGATCATAGTAAACTTAATTGAAAGATTTCAATAGGTTTCTCTTTTGTATCTCATAGGGCCGCATGGGCCTCCTAGTGGTCCCCACATGATTGGACCTCCTCAACCACAACAAAATGAGATGGACACTATCTGTACTGAAATAATTTATAAGAAATAAACACCAATTTAAGGGATATAAGTATATTGAAAAAAAACTGGATATGCAGATTTGCTTTGCTTGCGGTGGCTGTGAAGCAAGTCTTGTGATCTAAAAGTCATGATAACATTTTAATGTCCCAAACAGGTCAGCTTAACTTTTATATGGGATTTAAAGGGCAAATTCACCCCAAACAAAAAATTAAATTTAACCTAATTACCACCCAAAACCTAGACCTTGATAGGTTTAAAAGTGTGTAGGAGGCTCTTAAATACTTACCTGGACTTATTCCCTCGGCTCCCTGCTGCTGCTTTCCCTTGCCATTTCTGTGCACAGAAGCAGCAGAAGGGGCTGGACTGGCAGCAACGTCAATGATTGGAAAACACGATGTCTCAGCCAATCACTGAAGTGGCTGCCGATCTGGCCCCTCCTGCCGCTGTCTTGCATGGTAATGGCACATAGCTCCAGCAGAAGAAAGCAGAGGGAAGGAGTCCAGGTTAATATATTAATCAGCCTCCTACACAATTGTAAACTATACGAGTTCTAGGTATTGGTTATATTTAAATTTTTGTCTGTGGGTGGACTTTCCCTTTAATAATTTACCCCCTGTATATTGTTGTATTTTAGAACTACATATCAAAATATGTTCTTAACAGCTGAAATTTCCTCCAAAAACAAGAATTAAACTTGTATTACATAACATGGCATGTAAATACATTTACTTGTACCATATTGTGCCACACCTTTACTTACCAACCTTTTCAGAAATGACAAATTGGCATTGGAAGCAGATCTCTCTAAATACAATTTTAGTTATAGAGGAATAACAACATTTATGAGAAATTAATTATATGTTTCATTGTGTGATTATTAAAAAAAAGAGAGAGCATTTGGCCATGTGAGCATTTGGCGTGCAATCTGTGATGTCTGACAAAAAAGAATGAAGGTGAGAGTTAATCATAATGGAATGCAGTCTGTAGCCCTAACCTATTAACATCTGCATGATGGTACAACCAAGATTTCAGCTTGAAAGGGAAAGACTTTGGAAACACAACAATATCACATTCATTTCATTTTGTCCTGTTCAGTGGGGCCTAAAGCTGACCATTCACATGTGAATTATGATTGGCTCCAACTACTATAGCAAATGTCACAATGCCTACGGTGCTATTCATAAACATGGCTGATTTTTAACAAATTTTGTCAGATCCACCGTGATCAATAGCTCTGTTTGCCACCTGTTTGCCGCTCTGTTAAAAGCAAGGCGAAATATGAAAGATGGAATACTTTGGTCAGATGGTTGGGATTAAAATCTACATATGCTATCGTAATAACCCTTCAGGGCATATATATATAAAGGTGGACTAATTTTTTGACGCCATTATCACCACTGTTTTTGCTTGAATTGGACTTTATAAAGCGCTGATTACCGTCAACGAAAACTCATTCTGCATGACGCCATTATATTTTTTTACCACATATGACCATACATCACGGTGAAAATTGTTCAATCATATTTATAAAGTGGTGAAAATCTTTTTAGCCCTCAAAAGAAAAAAAAAAGTCAAGCCTACAAAAATCGCTAAGAAATAGGATCTATTACTTACTGGAAAGTAGGAGCACATAACTATTCTCTGTAGTGGGTTTCTCAATACAAAAAAGTGTCCAGGGGGGTGTTAGACTATTTTTGCTCTTTTACTGAAAAACAATCTTCGATTTACTATTTTTACCATTTTTTGTCCAGTTTTTGAAATTTTAAACTTTCACATTTCGAGTTTTCAATTTTTGCTACTTTACATTTAAGTTGACTGGGGTTGTTATTTCCACATGTACAGAATTGTCCCCCTAGTGTTTTAACGGCTAAAAAAAAACCTGCTGTGTTACATAAGGATTAGTTACAGCCCTGGTATGCTATTGGGAGATTGTCAATTCTGGTGACATTTCTCATGTTTAAAGCATTATTTGACAATGAATTGGGTGGTAGTACATTCACATATAGCTGTGACAAAAATTGCCTATTTTATAAATTCCAAATGAATGACAAAAATCACCATTGCAGAGTCCAGCAAAAAAACCCAGCAAAAATGAACTCTCCTTTAAATATATGCCCTTTAAGGCATTTATATTTATATTATTTTGGGGACTGACCCTTCAATATGTGCAGCCATGTGCTAGAATATGTTAGCTATACCTTGCTATATCTTAGAAATATGCATGGTACATCCCACTTAGTAACTTCATAGATACTATTTGTTGTACCAACTGTGAGAATAAACAGAAGCTCGCCTTTTCTTGTATGTTATGTGGATTCTAATTTAGAACATAAAGTTCTGTTCATGTTGGTGCAAGCATTCACGTGTTACCTGCAAGGTCTGTTTTGTAATCAGTTCTGACATGACTCTTGTTAGTCATTCTAAATCAGAGAATTCCTGAGTTGATACTGAATATATAAAATTGCCCAGTCTTGGGTCAACCGAAAATAAAAAGAAACTCCATGTAAATTGGATTGTTAAAAAACAATGGAATGGTTAATCTAACCCTCTTCAATCTGCTGTATCCAGGGGAAAGAAATTAAATTATAGGCAGCCATACCCATTGGCAATATTTGACAAATCCCGACCTCTAAATCCAAGGTGTCCATTTATTATACAGGATTCCAAAACTGTGGTCTTACGACCCTACTAGTGCAGTGAATAATATGGTTCTGTCTTTAATTTATATCCCACTTTCTACAAAACAATATTTATTTATCTAACTGTTGGTATCTGGCATTGTTTGGTACAACTAAGTCTGGGTATACAGTATACCGTTCAATCTTTTAGTCTGATCCACCGATATTTCCATCTAACAGTTTGTGGGCCAGAAAAATCTGCTGTACTTATTATCCTGGCAACAGCTTGCTACTAGGGACAAACAATCTGCTGGTGTGTACCCAGCTTAAAGGGTATCTCCACCCTTAACAAAAACTTTTTCTGTAGTGTTGGTTACCCTATCCCACCCCCAACCACCATGTTTGATTGTCAAAAAAAAGATCAGAACTGTACTTACATGCCTTCGTTTCTCCGAAGCTCAGATCTCGGCCCTCTGCTTGCAGGAACTGCAAGCAGGGGGCTGGACTGGCAACCGCATCTATGATTGACTAAGAGGCAGCCAATCATGGATGCAGCTGCCGGCTTTGTTAAACACCAAGGGAACGAAGCAATGTAAGTGCAGTTCTGATCTTTTTTTTGAAAATCAAACCTGGTGGTTGGGGGTGGGATAGGGTAACCTACACTACAGAAAAATGATTTAAGTTAGGGTAGGGCAACATTCAACTCAGATAGATTGGGCGGGAGGGAGTAAGGGAGGGTAGGGCTCCCCTGTGCATGTCAAACACCTCAATAAGGACAAGGAATCAGCAGGGACCAGATGACACACAGACAGCTCCTACACTTCACTTTCTGGGAGCAGAGATGTAAGGTAAGGATTTTTAAACAATACACAGTGGGGTCAGTGGTGGGTTACATTTTTATTTCGGGGGTGGCCATGTCCTTTAAGCCTTTTTTTCACCAAAAGCATCACCTTAAATTTATCAACATTAAAGCTCATCTGCCCATTTTGATAATTTGCCTGACTGCCTGCAATAATTGCACTTCATCACATAATTCCAACACATTCCTTTACTTGCACGCTGGGTGGAGTATAATTTAGAACATAAAGTTCTGTTCTTGTAAGCGATCATGTGGTAAGGTTTGTTTTGTAATCCATTCTAAAATGTCTCTTGTTTAAATTTTACACCAGGATGATTGTTGATACTGGGCAAATTACTTTTCCAAGAAACTATGGTCAAAAGAGGGGAAATGGAAAGGAATGCGAGTAGATCAAAAAATTAAAGGCCGATTATACTTTCCCCCTCCAACACCACGTTAGCAGAACCTAGGATGAGTACTTAAACCGCTAGGCCCTTACACCTGGGTTTACCCTATTTATCTTAAACAAATCAGTTAAAGTTACCTCTGAGCAAATACAAAGGGGCTCATTTATCCATAGCCAATTCACGTTAGTGTGACTTTAGCCCCTTGCTTGCAGGAGACACGCCGCACGCTATTTACAAGTGGCTGTGCGGCTCTTTGGATTTGAGTATTTAACGCTAGGAATTAGCTGGGAGTGGATTTACCCAGAGCTGCACAGTTGCTGGTCAGCCATGGCTTCTTTTGCTGGATTGGAATTAAGAATCCTAACGCATGTACCCAGATTAACAGGCATCCTTTATCTTCCTGGGTGTTATCTTGAAGATACCCTAAATAAATCAGATAAAAGATCACAAAAAAGTGTGAATAACCAAAATGTCAGTTCAAACTGTAAGACTAGAAAAGCTCTCCTAAACATTGCTGTGCCATATTAAAAAAATAATCACATCACAAGATATTTAAAAGAACAGAGAACTGAAGATGCCTAAAAAAGAAATAAATCCCAAACTTTGAATTTCTGAAGCCCTTTTTTAGAAAGACCGTAAAATCGCTGTAAAGTGTTTTAATATATTTCTTGATGAAACAGCAGCAGGCTAAGAATTTCTAACAGTAAAGTGCAGAAATGGAACAAATACTTAAGGGCCAATACTATTGGCTGCTTTCTGTCCAAATTAGTGTAAATCCAATGATGCTGTAAATCTCGCAAAGAGATTAACTGCATCAAGGGATCGCGGTCACGTAAGTAACACCAGGGAAGATAAAACGTCCCCTTAATCTGATTATCTCATGCTTAGGCCTAAAGGTTGAAAAATACTTTAATTTTTAGGTGCTGTAAAAGTGAACAATGTCCCAGAAATCCCTTTAGGGTCTAATGAATTAAAACAGATATTTTTGTGAGGTATTATTATTCTTTTAAATCTCTCTGGCATATTGATAGAACCAAAGGGATCCAAATGTACTAAGGCACACTGCTGTTGGCTGGTTGGCAAGACAAGTTGGTAGGTGCAATCCTCTCCCTACTTCCAGGGCTCCATAAACCAAGCAAGGTATAAAGTAGAGGAGCACACTACTATAGTGAAAACTTCTTTATTTTAGTGCAAAAACAGCCTACAACGTTTTGGGACACTGGGCCCCTTCCTCAGGTATGATATAACCCCTGAGCATGAACAGCAAATGCCTCCCCCCCTCACTGCTTAACTAGTGCTTTTATGTACAATAGATACAGCTAAGAAAAACACACTGGTAAATTTAAATGCCCTAATACCCAGGTCATACAGGCTGGTAAATTTGAATTGCCTTCATTCCCAGCTCAGATTAGTTAATACAAGATGCCCTCATGCCTAGCTCACATAGACTGGTAAATATTAGATCCTCTCACGTACATACCGTAAATAAGTTTACCCACAGTGACTGGTCCATATAAGTTTTCTTACAGTGATTGGTACATATAAGTTTGCCTACAGTGGCAACTAACTGTGCTTGAAGAGATGTGATGGCAGGCAGGCAGAGGCAGGATCAGGTAAACCTGAAATGAATGGCATCTTTCATGAGGACCACAGGGGTGTGCCATTTACTTCATGGTAGGTGCACCCCTGGCAGGTACGTTTAACACTGCATTGAGCTCTATTGTTCACAGGGAGGTGGGACTAAGCCACGCTAACTCCCTGAGTATTTTAAGCCCACCTTTTAACTATTAAAATAGTTGTTCAGTGTTCCTTTAAAAAACAAGAGTTTGAGAAGGGCTGCACAAAAATATTTACAAATATTTCTCTACATATATTTCTCATTATTTTGATAGAGGGAAATGGAAAATAAGAATAGACATCTGGGGTACTATTAAATACTGTGGAAGTGCTAATGATATGGGCAAATATCAAGAAATATTTCCCTCAAAGACTAAGCAAAAAGCTATTAAAATATATTTTTTTTTAAATCATTAGGACCTTCCAGACTGGGGTTACCTTGGTGCATTTAGAAGGTTTTCATTCTTATGATCATAATAATGTAAACCACTTTGTTTATAAGGTAAATAATGCAAAGAAGACGTATGACATTTTATGGTACCTTCTGTAGGAATGTGCATTGATTATCCTTTTGTTGTTATTAAGTGAACAATGCATTGCTGATGGGAATATCAGGCACTGCGAGGGCAGATCAGCAAGCACATGAAATTGAAGGATATGAACATCTCTACAAATGTTTCTGATGTCATTGTATTACCAAACAAAAATAGCTTTTTTTTTCTGCTCCAGACTGTGCCTAATTGTGCCTATTATTTTTGTAGAAACTAAATATTGTGAAATAAATATTACATTCTTCACGTCATCCAATAAATGTTTCTTGTTGACCTGTACTTAGTGTTAGCCTGTACTTATAATTAGTTTCATGAAACTTTTACGTCTTATTTCTTACAGCCATTTTTACAGTGGTTGCTCTGTTTCCATGGGTGGAGTACGATGGAGTCACTTCCAATAATTATTTCTTTTCAGCCTCCCAAACTTTCTTTTCCATCCTCCTCCTATGAGGGAAAGGGTGGAATGTACTAAGTGGGCACAGACAATCAAAGTGTATAACATACAAAAGGGAGTTGTCTGCTTCTTCATCTGGCAGAGAGTGTTCTACAAGGTATCAAAGCACAAGAAAAGAACAATGAGAATTATGTGGACAAAGGCTTTAATGGCAATCGCCCTTTTTATTCTTCTTAGCAGTGATATAGGTAAGCAAAAGGGTAACCAAACCTGGGGAGATAATGGAACTGTTAGGTTCTAAATGGATTTATTTGGGGATCTAAGCTAGATAACACAGATCGAACAGAACTCTTCTAGTTGTTGGTGGTTTCATTTCATTGGTACTTCTCAATTGCTTTTCCCATTAGGAACCCCTACTTGCATCTTGCAGAATGGTCAGTTTTAGACACAGTAGTGTACAAGCCGCGTATCATCAAATTATAAATAATGGGTAGCACAGTGTTTCTACCTTAAATTTAACCATAAATCTGCACTGGTGCATTATGGAGACAGTGTGAGATTTTTGGATTTATAAGGTTTTCTATATAATAAATAATCTTTGATACAAAAGTATTAGCACTTTTTAAAATTAATATACACTAATTTAACAATTCCAGTTGATTTAATTAAATACAACAGATGTACCATGACCTGGATGAATGAGAACCTTCACAAGCAATATACACTAATATAGCTCCTGTACCCTTTTTCACGATTCAATTATTGTGAAAAAGAGTATGTTCAATTTTTTTTATCCCCATAACAACATATTATAGTGTCAGAAAAGTGTCCCCCTTTTAAAGACATAATGGCAGATTGAACATAAAATGCATTTTATTTGGATAATGATATACAAGAAAAGGTTTAATTAAAGGACAACTCACGCCTCATAAGAACATCTTTTAGAAAGAATGGCCTCTTTAAAATATGTTGATATATCATACTTTGTCCTATGAATTCATTACTGTATGCCTGCTATGCTTCCGGATGCCTCATGGAAACTGAGCAATTTAGTGACCTGCACTGAGCCTCAGAAGGGGGATTAGCTTTCAGTCATTGGCTGTGATGTCAACTGTCAAATCCATAACTGACAGTTGGTAACTGGAAGGACCATGAAGCAGAAACAGGGGCAACAGAACATTGTGCAGGTTTCACATATATTTCAAAATTAAACTATTACTGTTTAGGGTTCGAGGGTGGGGGGTTATTTGTCTGTATATAAGTTTTCATTTGAGGGCTGGACCTGCCCTTTAAATCTTTACTTTTTGATTTTCAGACTAAATTCACTGTAGCCTTTAAAGCTCAACTATTGTTTTTGCATGTGCTCATTCCTTTGTTATCATGTAAACATACAAATTAGGAAATGGTGCATATGACTGAGTTCAAGAGGCTTGGCTAGAAAGTGCACATGCCCAGTTATCTTGTTCAATTTTTTTAAGTGATTTTCTTTAAAGCCATTTACTGGAATAAAAATAATTTACAGTTTATTAATATTCTCTGTTTTCACATTATGTACCATAGATATGTGGTTTTATGTTGGCTTTGCCTTTTCAATAGAGTTGAACATTGTACATTCAGGGTTATTCAATAAAAGTTCTTAAAGGGTATGTCCACCCAAAATAATTTTTTTTTATATAAGATTCCCCAAGGGCTCCCAGCCCCAACCACTATATTTGTATCTTTAGAAAGCCCCCCAAACTCTACTTACCTCCCCTCTTTCCTCCGCCGCGCTCCCGGCCCTCTGCTTGCGAGAAAATGCAAGCAGAGGGGCGGGACCGGCAGCCGCATCTGTGAACAGCCAATCACGGACGCGGCTGCCGGCAGCTCATTTCGCCGGAGGAAAGAGGGGAGGTAAGTAAAGTTTGGGGAGCTTTCTAAAGATACAAATATAGCGGTTGGGGCTGGGAGCCCTTGGGGAATCTTATATATTAAACATTTTACGCTAGGAGGAGGGAATCGGGAGAGGGAGGGGGAGGGAGGTGGAGAAGGACTGCAGTACGCGTGCCAAACTTCTCCCGGAGGCCAGGTAGGAGGCAGAGTCCTATATGGACTCTGCTAGCCTCCTGGTGGGCAGTTATTGGGACTTTGGGGGGGGACTACAGGAGAACCCTATGGAGCTGGGATGTGAGGTAAGGATTAGACTACACTACATGGTGGGGCCAGTAGTTGGGGGGATTATAGTTTTGGGGGTGGACATGCCCTTTAACGTTTAAAATGGTGCTAAATTTGCCCCAACCAATCAGATCTTATTTAACATTTGAAAGCTAACATTTGATTGGTTGGGGCAAAATTAGCAGCATTTTAAACGATAAGAACTATTATCTAATAACCCTGTCTATTTTGTAATTATACAATTTATATAGTAATACTCTAATGTGGAGATTTTATGTTTACGCAGGTCATACTTTGGAATGTTATAAGTGTGATTATGGCACCTGTTTTATAACCTCAAAGAAATTCTGTGATATATCGGAATCATGTGTGACTGAGTTTGCAAAAACTGGTAAGTAATGTTATGAATGTCTGTCTTATGACGTTACTACCAGGGGAGCAATCCTTGCAACCACAGGGGGCTGGGGGGGTCTTCTTATTTATCATATGTCAGAAACTGCCCGCTTCCAGAAAACCACTCTAGATGAAGCAGGGAAAGGCCACATTTTAGTTCTACTGGGGGGGGGGGCATTGATTCCTAGTTATGCCACTAACTGAAATCACCTGAATCCGTTCTTTTGTGAATATATGTACTGTAATATATGGAAATTAGAAATCACCAAGGAGTTCTGTGCCCATAAAAACATTAAACCTTTTATGCTACATTACTTGTTTGCAAAGGTTCAGTAATTATGATTAATACTAGACATTAAGCCCGCTAAAATAACGAGCGCTAGAAGCACAGAGTGCCCCCTTAGTGTCCCAAGGCCATAGTCCTCCACCATGTCCCAAGGCCAGAGTACCCTCTTAGTGTCCCAAGGCCAGAGTCCCCCCTCTGTCCAAGGCCAGAGGCCCCTTCTGTCCTGAATCCAGAGGCCCCCCTCTGTCCCAAATCCAGCCCCCCCTCTGTCCCAAATCCAGGGCTCCCCCTCTGTACCAAATCCAAGGCCCCCCTCTGTACCAAATCCAGGGCCCCTCTATGTCCCAAATCCAGGGGGCCCCCTCTGTCCCAAATCCAAGGGCCCCCCGTCTGTCCCTAATCCAGGGGCCCCTGTCCCAAGCAACCTTACCTGCAGTCTGTTTAATTGCTGTTCTCCCTCCATGTGTTTCCTGTGTTTCTCCCTCTAGTGGTGAGTCAATAGCAACTGCAGACACTCTCCCTCTAGTGGTGAGTCAATAGGAAATACAGAGACTCTCCCTCTAGTGGTGAGTCCATAGGAACTGCAGTGACACACACACACACGGACACAGGGACGCACACTTAGGGTTTTATTATATAGGATAATATGATAAATATATATAAAAAGTAAAATAGAAAACATTTTTAAAACTTTCTGACATATTTAAGTATTATGATATATATATTTTATAGTACAACATAACAAAACTATACAATTGAAAATATTTCCACTACCAAAATTTTAAGGCACCCCAGTGCACCCCAAAACACCCTAGGAGAAACCTTGATGAAAAGAGCAGGTTTGTAACACATTGTTTTTTAATTGCAGGTCCTCTTAACATGAAAAAGAAGGGCTGCAAGGAAACCAGCAAATGTAACATAAATACAACAGAAACATATGCAGGCATTAAAGTGGCATTTTCCCCATTATGTTGTAACAGTGATCTCTGTAATTCTGCAGAAATGGGGAGGCTGTCTTTATTTACAGGAATGCTAGCCATTGTGGCCCTTTTGGTAGCTAAACTTCAATGAGTAGAGGATCTTATAAGATCCGTTGACTAAATCTGCTTTCGTTTGATATTTTAAAGAGAATGTCCACCCTCTGGAAGAAAATGAGTATGTTATGCAAGAACCGCCTTAACCTGTACTTCGTTTTGTTTCCAATGTTTAAACCTGCTTCCAGCAAGAGATCTTTTACTTTCAAGCTCGGCTCTCCACCACCGCAGCTCTGCACTCCCCTCTCCACTTCCAGGTAAGGCAGTCAGTGACGTCACGGCCAATCACTGATTGCCATTCCTGGCGGGTACAGAAAAAGAACACAGCAGTGGAGAGGGAGTGAAGAGACAGGAAGCGGCAGTGGATCGCAAACTTGTAAGGAAGATTTCTCATGCTGGAAGCAGATTTTAAACATTGGAAACAAAACGAAGTCTAGGTTTAGGGGGATCTTGCATAACATACTAATTTTTTTCCAGAGGGCTGGACATTCCCTGTAAGTCAGTATTTCATCAAATGTGTGTTATATTTCTCAAATAACCTGAAAAATTTCTGTTTTAAGAATTGACTTCTCCTTGGAGTCATCCTTCTGCAGATTGTGTACTTCTGTAAGTTTGTGTCTTGGTCCTTTTTCTGTAAAGAGCCTAGTAATACATTCTTTTAATTTACTTTAAAGATAATAAAGAATAGAGAATCAGGAACTTGGATCTATATCTGGTGGAGTTGTACCAAACTCAAAAAAACATGGTTGAAAAAACACAATTTCCTACAGGATGTGTTTTAAATTAGGTTTCCACTCAACCCACAACTAACTTTGCTGTTGATAGATCTGGACCAGTTCCCCATAGCACAAAAACAATACTATATCATATAATCCAAACAAAAAGCTATACTGTCTAACTACAAAAAGCCCAAATCTAAAAGATGTACAAAAATAATTAACTATAAATATACAGTATGAGAAAATGTATACAATTTCCCAAAACAATTTCACCAAATGTTGCCATAGCTGGGAGCATTGGTACTTTTAAATGTCATTTTGGGTATAAAATGTGAAAAAGTCTAAAAATAATATGGTGATCATGTGTCTATTTGTCTATTTGGTCATTCTCTACTACAAGAAAATAAATGCCTGTGATATACTTTACCTAAACTCCTTCAACATATCACTATTTTAATACAATACGATGATACTAATGTAATTCCTACAAAAACAATGTATGTAAACCTTAACATCTGAATAATATTTTGAAAACCAATAAACAATTATGTTTATAAAAAAATAATAAAGAAATACCCATCATTTAACATATTCATGTTCATGTAACATGTTCATCAACACTAGCAATTAGGTAATAGGCAGTTTAGCTTCAAAATGTTGGCTTTTTTTAATGACATAAGCATAAAGACTATTTAACTGCTCTCAAATAGAAGAAAGCAACCAGATCATGTTTGTCCCTGAGTTGTTAAAGAAACAACTGTAATGCACAGGACAAGGACAAAATTATTATAACTGTAACATTTCACTGGGTGTAAAAGACAACCTTGTTCAAAATCTTGAAATGTTCCCATACAGACCTGGAGAGCAGATTCCCTAAAGAAAAGAAAAAATATATATATATAAACATATATATATATATATACATATATACATATACGAGCAGACGTTCTTACGATTGGATGTCCAATTGACCGCAACGATCAGACATCCAATTGGAAGATCTGGTCAAATTTCCACGAACTTTCAAGGGGAAATCTGCAGAGCCGACTTGATGATGGGGTCAGCCGAAATATTTCCATCTACGTTTTTCCAATAAACCACTAGATATCATTTAATGGTTGATCAGAAAAAGGGCATACATGGGACTGATATTTGAAAAATTTGATTAAATTTACCGGATCTCCTTTAGATTCAGGTGATCCTTATGTGATGGAAGGCTGGAAAGCTATATTTTAAAAACGAGACAAAGATAAATTTGCTGAGCTCCATTGAAATTGTGCCTTCCAGTACTATTCTCCATAAGAAGTTAAACACATTGGTGCCAATGTGGCCAAGGGAAACACACAGTCCTGAGCGTTCTCCGTATGCTGTGCATATGGGGTGCGCTTGGGACTGTGTGTAGCCTGATGTGTGCTGTGCTTAAGCTGTGTGTACCCAGGGTTCTCAACTTTTCATGCAGCATTCTCCCTATTGACCTCTCTTCTCTTTTTATCTTAAAGAGCAGTTAGAAAACTAATGGCAGGAGGAGGGTGGCAAAAATTGGAAAATGCCATAAACCTGCAGAATTCCAAATTATTTCTTTCCATGCTGATTTTTTATAGGAGGTTTATACATAGTAACATTCATACTGACTCCAAATACCAATGGTAAAAATCCTCAGTTCAACAAAAACTTTATGTATTAAAGGGGAACTGTGATTCAAAAATCACTTTAGGTAAATTAATTGGAATTGCTTTCTTGAGTATTTTTTCCCCCCCGGATTATTTACTTTCATTGTTTTTTTTGCATAGTTTAGAAGATATTTCAATTTTTGTGTGTGATATGGCAGCAACATCACCAGATCCCCTGCACTTCCTGCTTCCTGCTCTGAAGCCATGCGACAGTCACTCTGCCCTGTATCATCTACTCCTCTTGCAGCCCCCCTCCTCTTTCAAGCCCCATGGCCCCTCCCCTTGCAGGCCCCCCATGGCCCTGCCCACCTGTGGGTGCCGTGGCTCTGCCCAACCGTGGATCCTGCGACCCGTCCACTCACAGGTGTCAATGCCCTGCCCACTAGTGGCTATTGTAGCCCCGCCCACCCACCGGTCCATGGCCCTGCCCACTCACAAGTGCCGTGGCCCCCTCCCCACTCAGACCTAACCCCCCCTCATACAGAGAACTATGTTAAAACAGCCTTTTCATGCAGAGTGAGAACTCTGCCTGAAAAGGCTGTTTTCACACAGCGGGAGGATAGGGCTGTAGATTCCTTTCACTGTAGGAATCTACAGACAGCAGGGAGGGGGAGGGACTTCCTGTTTCCCTCACACTTTGAACACTGAGGCTATGCTTACCAGTGGCGAGGTGGAGGAGCAGCCTTTAGAATGTCACATGCCTCCCACCACATGCCTCCCACTTTCTGTTCAGTAATTTCTTTATATCTTGGGCTGTGTAGCACATAGAGAGGTGGTTGATGGCTCGTTTTAAAGGTAGGAAACCTTTTGTACTGCAAGAAAGTTACACATTTTTGACTGGGATTTGTTGGTATAACCTTTCAAAACTCGTACAGATTCCCAGATTTCTAAAACCATCAGTGTACTACTATGTAGTAGTATAAATGTTTCTAGTTCTCTATGTCAGCTGCAGCTGACATTTGCTTCTGACATTTACTGTGTTATTTTTTCTCCTGCCTCCGATCCTAAGTTATTTACTCTAAAGCCCTGCCCTGTGAAGTTCATCAGCCACAATGGCCAACACATGACAGACAAAAAGCTGCTTTGGTCAACAATTGCACGTGTGGCTGCATGGTTGGGAAGTTTTCGTTGCCATGGAGGGGCAAACCACCATCAAAGACCAACCAATTGGCTGCACAAGTACAAATGTTGGCCAAAATGGGTTTTTATCTGTATGAGCCTTAACCCACCAGCTTCTAATTTGTACTATAGAAATGCTTATTGAAACAGAGCTATGCAATAATCAGACACACTTCATGAAACCTGTACCCATTACACAGTTATTTATACATTAAATATACACAACACACAAACTCACACCACACTATTGGAAGTATTGGCCGCAGCTTTATTCTCTTTATTTTAATTTTACTCAAATACTTTTAACACTTAACAAAGCATTTTCTTTCTTAAGCAACTTAAATGCCAACTTAGCCAGTCTGTGAAGTGCAGGCAGCCTGTTTACCAGCATTTATTATAAATAAAAGCACACCAATCCCATGAGGGGATACAAACCAACCACGCCAAGCTGTTAACATATATCCTTATCAAGGTCACCTCCCATTTAATCAAACATTTTTCTATCAAATTTTGGAATCCCAAACAATGTATATCCAAACCAGCTCCAGATAAATGGATTTGATGGTTTTCAGGTGCCCAATCTTGTTGACTCCTAAATGAATGACAATAATATTGGGCTGACCCCATTTAATGAATAGCTGGGACAAAATGGAAAACAGATCTTTCCATTTGGCACCTCTGATACCTAATAGATTTCAACTTGCTCTAAAGGAAAATAGAGATTGGTACTGTAGCATCTTACTTTTGCTCTGTGGTTACCCCAAAACACAAATGAGTGTCCAATGATCCACATTTTTATTAAGGATTACCTGAAAGAGAGTTAAAGTGCATGTTCAACCAGTGAAGGATGGACAAACGACTTAAACCGTACAGAATCCCATCTAACGATTCTTTTTTTCGGTGGTAACCAAGCAAGGGTGCCTGAGTGACAGATCTCACCCAAAGCTTCCAAAATGTGTGACAGTATATGATGGTTACAGGTCTCCTTGAATCCTTTTGGGGGTTAGCACTAGCTAAACCTTTAAAGTGCATCTACAGTGAAAAAAACACATTTCCCCTTTGCAAAGTTAAATTCGTGAACTCTGTGCTGCCTTAATCCTATCTCTGTCAGTGACTTTGTTTAACCATGGTGTCAGATCTCTGTGCAGCACTCCCCCCTTCCTCCTCCCCTCTGTTACCTCCTCTATGTCTCAACTCCGGCTACCTGATAAGCTTATCATGCACAGTAGGAGTTAAAAGTTCAACATCCTGAAAAACACACCCACGCACAGTGACCAATAGAAAGCAAGCTGTCCTGGAGACACGGAAAAAGAAGGAGATCAGTACAGTTTACAATCTCTCACTTTTTGACCCATCATCAATCAATGAAAGCTATTAAGAAGGGGGTCAAGTGCAGCCTTATATCTAGCTTATATCAGCCTTATATCTAGCTAGGTTATCACAGAGGTACCATATCCATTTATTAGCTAACGTTGGCCCCCATAGAGATAATGATAAAAAATAAAGGGATAATTTCCAAGAATACCATATTCTTCAGGAGAGTAGGAGAAACCCAGCACTCAGGCAAGATGAGTAAAAACCATGAACCCTGAAAAAAGCCACCACATCCTATGGTGCCAGATGCGTCGGTAAACAATTGTAACTGGGTATTATCTACAAAATCGTCCTGCTACTTAGAGTTGCCATTAAATAGACCGAGAAAACAATCCCATACTAAAAGGTCCTTGACCTCCTGATTAATTCTAATATGCCAATTAAGGTTCTTAATGCCTATTATTAAATTGCAGAGTCTACGTGCAAAGACCCTACTCATGGGTATTAATCTTGCAGTGAAGGTAATTAAACCAATCGGACTGAATTTTTTCAAGGTAAGTTTTTTTACTAGACAGAGCTGTGTTAATGCCATTTCTGAGTTTTATTATCTTGTCCGCTGGCAAATTGAACTCCATCTTTAAAGAACCAATATGGATGCCCGAGAACTGTATGTTTGTAGTTGGTGCTACTAACTTTTAAGCGACAATGAGCACCCCAAATTTGCCAGCAACCAAATGGAAAGCCTTAAATAGCTTGGAACAGATGTTTTTGTCCTGCAGGACCAATAAATAAAAAATCATCTAAATAGTGTAAAAGTAAATTAGAACCTGATATCCTTCTTTTGCCTCTTGTCTCTTTTGCTGGAGACAATTTTTTAAGGCCCCTGAATGCTGGATGCTGTCCTCCACAATTTGCACATTTGTGACGAAAATGACAATTATGTTGTAGAGATGTACTGTGGGTTCTAATAGAACCCAGTTTCGAATCCGAGGGTTTCGAAGTCCAGATGAAACTTTCGGAACTCCCGGAATTTACAAAACCCGAATTTTCCGAGGTTTCGATTTTTATCGAAGAAAGTAGCTGATTATCGAAAGTAGCTGATTATCGAAATCAAAAGTAGATAATTTCCAAAAATCGAAAGTAGATGATTATCCAAAATCAAAAATCGAAAGTAGACAATTTCTGAAAATCGAAAGTAGCCGATTTTCGAAAAATCGAAAGTAGACGATTTTCAAAAATCGAAACTCGAACTTTCGAAATTCCCGAAAATTTAGAAAATTCAAAAACGAAACGAAACTCAACAGTTTCGAACATCTCTATTCTGTTGCAATTTGCAAGGGCTTTCGATGTAACAACTATTGGCTTTTACGCCAGAAACTGGCAACTTAGTATTAACATTGGACTGAAAGGCTTGAGCCTTGTAGGAAATCATAGAAAGACACAAATCCACATCTTTTACCCCATAACGCAGATCTTTATGAATAGCCTTCTTTTGATGGAATCAGTCGCCGTAAAAGAACCAACCTAGACTGCCAAATGACTTAAAGGGCATGTCCACCCCAAAACCATAATTTAACCCCATACTGGCCCCACTTAGTAGTTAAATAAACCTTACCTAACATCTCTGTTCATTATGGTTCACCTGCTATTCCTCTTCAAATGTCCACGAAACTGAAGACTCCAAGCCGTCTGTGAGCCGTCTGTTCCATGCTGAGTCCTCGTCCTCATCAAGGCTTGGGGCATGTGCAGTCCCTCCTCCCCCCCTCCCACTATCCGGATCCATCCTCAGCCATCGTTGCATTATCTTCAATTCCTTTGGAGGTAAGTTATGTAACCCCTGCTAGCCCCCAACTGCCCTAATATTTCTTTTAAAAAAACAACCTAGATCCGTACTTAGTACTTACAGAGCCTTCTTTCCCACGGCGTTTCTAGTGACGTAAGCAGCGGCTGAGGTCCGGCCCCTGCTTGCAAGCAGGAGGCTAGATTGGATCGCCATGGGAGAGAAGGCAGTGTAAATAGAAACCTGGGGCTTTTTTAAAAGAAATATTGGGGCGGTTGAGAGTGGGTAGGGGTTAACTACCCTTAGTTTGTTCTGGGGGTGGACATGCCCTTTAAATGTCTCTAGGACAATGTCAAGATGTTTGAACAAACCAGGTGCCATTTCAGGGAACCTGTTCGTTTAAATGTTACAGTAAGCCTGTAACCAATTATTAAAGGACCTGCCTACTGGATGCCTTCTGTCTTGTTCCCCCTTTTCCCCTTCTTGAGGATTTTCTTAGCCATAGGTACAGCAGCAGTCAATGTATTCCCCCTACAGATTTTCTCCTTTACAGTGCCTGATTAGTGCATTCCCAAGGGGGTCAACTCACATGTAAGTACATCTCCATAACAACCCTCATGTACCCCAGTATTATCCCAGACAGGTACAGTAGTTGCTTGCAAGGACTTGACATAATTTTCAATACATTGCTTCAGAGCAGGTATTAAATCTATACAGTTACCTGCAACTCAACCTGTGTCTCACTATTGCCAGCCACATTGAAGGGTTGTCTTGCCTCAGGTAATTCCTGTATCACATGCAGGTAATCCTCAGAGAACTCTGGAGAAGAAACTGGCCATTAATGTGCTAACTCCCTGACGCCATGTACATGCAAAGACCTTTTGTCAGGAACAGCCTTTTGCTTTCTGGGCCCTGCTAGTTTCCGTTTTCTCAACATAGGATCCGCCATCACTAGTCGCATCTGAACCTGATGTAATCTCCAGTTCAGCCCCAGACAAACAAGTTCAGGGACACCTTTATTGTGCACAGACAGTTTGTAGGCAGACCGAATGCGAGTTTCCTTCAGGTACTCCACCACAGGCTGCCACTTCACCTATACATAGCTCACCAGGACTCCCGACGAAAGTTCTGGCCCCAGATTTGACCAATGCTGAGCTGAACTAGGTAAGACAGCAAATGGTGTCCCATTATTCATTTTAGCGCCGCTGTGCCTTAACCTCTCCGTTTCCATACTTGAACTGGACTAGTTCCATGGAGCAAGAAAAGGCCAATTGCCATCCTTGCCTATAATATCCTCCCCTTGCTGCTCTGCACAATGATTCTTCTATAAGTTTACAAATTACAAAGGAGTAATGTTTGAGGGCATGCCTACGTATTCTATCAAATTGGTGTAGCAGGAGGGCTGCCTCCAACCCAGGTTGCCAAATCATATAAACTGCTAGGTACAGACTTAATAAATGTAATTAGCAGGGCTGCATTATTGCAGAGTCATTGCAGAGTCATTGCAGTTAAACAACATTAAAGGGCATCTATACCCCCAAAATCAGATTTTGTATGTAGAAACCATAATACTTACACAGCTCAAAACCACTTCTACAAGAAGATATATTCTTACACACAGCAGCTGTCAAATTGTCATGGCACCCAAATGACCCATCCTACTCCATACCAGACACCCCTCTACCATTGAAGACATTATAACTTTTGAACCCAGTATAAAAGAGAAACAATTTCCCCTTTAATTTGCAGCACATCATAAAAAACAAACAAAAAAACAAACATCTGCAATTTTTAATTCCCCTGCAGTTTAATTATTATTTTAAACAGTTAAAGGGTATGTCCACCCAAAAAATAAACTTTTTATATGTTCTTTATATAATAGCACCCACCTCAAACGCCATGTTCGTTTTTCTAAAAACATTTGCTTTGCCCGATATTTAATGAGATATACATCAGGCTTCACTTCCGCTCCACTTCCTTTCTCCCGCGACGTTAGCTGGCCCCGCGCGTAGAAAAAAAAAAGATACCTCCTTGCGCAGCTTTCCGGACGCGGAAGCCAATGAGAAACCAGCATTTACGGAGAGGTGTGTGTGTGTGCCGAAAGCCGAAAGCGGCTGGCTGCAACATGTTCATCCTGGATTTCCTCCGTACACAAAACTGCGATTGGTTGATTACCAAAGGAGGGCGGGATCCAGGAGTCAGATCATTACTGGATGCAACTTCCTCTGTGCTCACTGCTGGATGTTAACAGACATGAGCGAGAACATGAAAAGAACAGAGGCAAGGTAACGTAACCTAGCCCTGTTCATCGCTGTATTGGTCCATGCTGCAGGATTTAGCCAGCTACAAAGGTCTGTAACTTTTGAACCACTGGACCGATTTAGATGCTGTAAAGTTTGTTTTGGAGCAAAATAAATATAGAAAGTTAGTTTGGGGGGTGGACATTCCCTTTAATGCTTTTTGCAGAAAAAGTTTTCCCCCAAAATAAAAATGTGTGTGGTTTGGGGGCATATCCTGTGTTTATTGGAAGGTGGGGGGTTTAAGGTTGCCAGGCTATTTATGCCTCCTGAATTTTGCCCCTGACCTTGCATAGTCACCAATCTCATTGTCACCCAGGGCCCCAATTTTAAATATCTCCTTCTGAGTTTCTGTTTTTTCTCTAGTTTTTATTATTATCATTAATGTTTGTTCTCCATTCGACTCTTCAGCCGTTCAGGTCTTCTTGCAGCTGTATCTCCTAAGATGCTGCTGATTTTATTAGTGTTGTTGTGGCTGCAAATTCAAATTCTCAACTTCCTATTCTCTTCTTAGTTTTGTTTTGCCACTCATTGGTCTGTCCCCCTTTTTACCTTTCTGCTTTTCCTTTCAGTGACCGTTATAGTTTGTGGTTCGTCCTTATTCGTGGTGTGTTTTCTTGGTTCTGATTCCTGCTTGTCTCCCGTTTATGATTGTTTGCCGCTTGCCTTGACCTCTGACTGTGCCCTGAATGCTTCTTCTTATCACTATTGTACCTCACTGACAGATTCTCCATGTACTGACTTTGGCTCTGTGATATATCCTATTCCATCTTTACCACACTAAGGCTAGCACTTAAGCTAGTTGTGCCCAGTCTGCCAGTTGCACTCTGAGTATCCCCAGCCCAGCCCCAGCACCGTGTCTGGTGAGACACAGCTAGCCTCCTGGAAAACTGGGGATGGCTTTTGGTGAAGCACGTGGTAATAGGTTGGTATACTGTGCTAAAGGGATACTCATAATACTTCATAATACATTCAGAACTAGGATTTTCCCTTAACTGTGGAGATCAAAAGTTACTGCCAATTTATTATAAAGAGAATTATAACGATATATTACAGCAAATAATGATTGTACAGAGACACCAGTAGGTATTAAACTTTATTTCATAGGAAAATATATTTAAGTGAACAGAAATCAATCTATAAAGGCCATGGCAGTGCACAGTAATTGTCTAATAGGAGATGCTAAGAATTTAGTCTCAAGGAAAATATTTCCCTATTTCACAGAGAAGAGGCAGATACCCATCAAGTCATAAGAAGAAAAAAAGATTTAAAACTGTCATGTTGATCTTCCAGGAGAAGCTCACATTAGTCCAGGCAAACACAGGGCAATCAGCAGAGCTAACCCAGTGACAGCAGAAACTCTGGAGGTTCCAGCTGAATTGCAGAGGTCAGTGAAGCAGCAGGATAGTTTTTCTGCCACTATAACACCAAGGTAGGTCTCCGATGATTTACTTCCACATTTTAAAGGGGATATGCAGCCCAACTTCGCACCTGCACTGAGTCTGAAACGGCATCACAAAATAAATATACTTACACAGTGGGGTTGTTCTGCTAATTAATTTCAGCTTGGGGTGAAAATGGTTACTGTTTTTTTTTTTACATTTTCCTTAAAGGGTAAATCTATCTAAAACTGAATTAATCATTTCCCCCCCTAAACTAGGACCTAGTCCACCCTTCTCCATCTCTATTGACAATATGGTCATTAACCCAGTTGAATCTGCATGCTGCCTTGGAGTTATCCTTGACTCCTCTCTTTCCTTCCATCATCACATTAACAATGTCACTAGGATGTGTTGTTTTCTCCTTCGCAATATTGCAAAGATACACACTTTACTCTCTCTCGCTCCACTACTAAAATGCTTGTGCATGCCCTTATAATCTCCCATCTTGACTACTGTAACATTCTGCTACTTAAATCCCAGTAAGGGATTTACCCACCGCGGGATTAAAATCCTGCGCTAAAATTAGCGCAAACGCGATATAAAATCACGAGTGTCGGATGCGCGGGTGATTTTTGCGTAACCCGTGCATCCGATGCTAATATGGAGCTAAAGTCAGCTAAAGTAGCGAACCGGTTAGCGTGACTTTAACTCCATATATTTGCCCAGCGAGTCTGGGTAAATGAGGCCCAAGAACTTTTATTGAACCTCCCTTAAATGTTTTATAGTTTGTGGGAACTGCCGTCTTGTGGATTTGTTTGTATTTACACCATGTGGTGATATGATGTGATAGACCAGTAATTAGCTCAGACACCAAGGGGGCGATGTTATTATGGCCACTAGGCAGGCGCATTGGTGTTAAACCCACGCTACCCGATGATTTTTTGGAATATCGTGAGTTTCAAAATAATTCAGTGGTGGTAACGCCTTTTCTATGGAGGCATAAACCATACGTCTTACCTGACTGGGATCCTACAACGGAGTAAGTCTCCAAAAGGGGTTTACTGCATTAAGGGATTGTGGTCAGGTAAGAGGTTGATTAGTTGGACTGTTAATTGGAGTTTTTTTGGAGTTATCCATATTTATCCATTTGATGTGTTATGAACAGTAGGTCCATAGTAAGATTGTCGACAGCAGGGATATTTGCAGCAGTGCCACATGATGCATACTGCCTGTTGTTGCTCTAATTGGGTGCATGCCCATAGACTAAAATACACCCAACCTGGTTGGCCAATAAATTGTGTAATGTATTGGCAGAATAACACAGAGGGTCCCTTCCTGATCTTCATTGAAATATTTAGCTTGACCTAAAACATCACCACTGGTAACAGTATACAATCCCATAACGTGTTTAGTCTTTTCACAATAATTACGGTGTATTGTATCTTTTGCTTACATCTAAGACTTTCTGCAGCTGTGCCCTTGCATGGAAAAATGTTCATACTAAATTACCAATTACTAAGCAGGCTGACAATCCAGCATTTGGGAAAATAGGAACTTAATGGATAAACATCCAATCGAATGCCTGTAATGTAATTCATATTCCCTTGATGCTCTTCCTACTTCTCAGTCACCACCAAAACCATAAATCCTTCTGGACACACCACTTTTAACTTCTCTATGTTCTCCCTTACTTAGCCTTGTCAGTCGTTTTGCAGTCTGTTGATGGGCAAAATTTCTGAAACAAATTACTTTTAAAATTGAAGCAAAACAGGGGGTCGGAATACTTGCTTCTACCTTACATAAAATGTAATTGTGTAGGTACCCTTTAACATGCGTTCACCCTTTTTATTTGTTAATATTATTGTTAGATCTGTTATCTTCAGGGACAGATTCTATAAATATTAAATTTTCGGAATAATTATTGAACGTCAAATGTGGAAGCTTGAAATTTGCGAATGTGTGAAGGAAGTTACTTAATTTCAAGTTCTGGATATTTGTACGTGTTCCCCAGACCATTTCACATGTCCCAGAGCTTATTTTATTTTATTCAAACTATTTTTCCCCTTTGATTTTAATGGGTCAGAAAATCCGAAAGGACCTGAGTTTCAGACGTTCCGCTATTTTTACTCACTAGGTAGGAGGGCAGCAGGAAATGCCATAAACCTGCAGAATTACAGTACAAGAAATTTGATACTGTGGTATGGATTAATAAAATCTATTCAGTTATGTAAAGTCATACAAACACTTTCCGACAATTGCTGTCTGTCTCATACAGACTTCCAGAAGCCCACAGGTTGTCTAAGATGGAAACAAACAGATTCCAAAGTCACATTTGTAGCATGTTACACTGTGTCCTAGGAGAGATGGCACGTGATGATAACAGACTACTGTGATCATTATTATATGTAATGGACCAAAGGCAACAAAGCACCTCTAGTTTTATTGTTCAATTCTTAATATTGTTATTAAAGTAAGTTTGTAACAAAACAGTTGTGTGTATTATAAAGTAATTATATAACACACTGCACCATAAAAACAAGAAATAGAAAAGCGAAATAAAGGAAACGTAAAGGCAGTATCAATTAAAAGGTCTCTGCACCCTCAAAATGTTTTTTCCTGTAGTGTAGGGCATCCTAGCCCACCCAGAACCACCATGTTTGTTCAGTTAAAAAAAGAAGCAGAACTCCACTTCGATCCTTGGATCCCTCAGCGATTTGACTCAAGCCCTCTGCTTGCCAGACCTGAGAGGCAGCTAATCACAGATGCGCCTGCCAGCAATAGAGAATGCCGGGGGAGCAAAGCGATGTAAGTAGAGTTCTGCAACTTGTTTAAGTAAACTTGTATGGCGGTTTGGGATGGGCTAGGGTTCCATACACTACAGAAAAAGGGGTTTAAGCTAGGGAAAAATCAGCCATGAAGGGACCAGGAGGGAGGGAGGGGGGGGGCGCTACCCTGCCAGAAACCTCTCAGGACAGACAGAGAGGAAGCAGGGTCTGGATGACTCAGAAAGATCCTACTCTTCACTTTTTTTAACTTTGAACAGACACTGCAGGAGAGCCAATTGGAGCAGAGATGCAAGGTAAGAATTTTTTTAACACTACACAGCGGGGCCAGTAGTGGGTTACATTTTTGTTTTGGGGGTGGACATGCCCTTTAAAGAGATACATCCCTCTAGCTTTATATCAGCAGTGTATGCTAGCATGCCGAGTTGTGCAGTGTAGAGGTAACACGGAAAGTTATAAATACATAAAAAGTTCTTAAAATGGGATTTAAAGGAGAGAAAAAAAAATCAACAATATTTGGAGTAAGGTCATCCTGGATTATTAACAATGTTTTTTTCTTAAATGCACCCTAACCTCTGAATTTTTTTTCTGTTTTACAATCTGAGGAACATATTAGGAAACAAATCTGTTACGAATAAGAACAGGTAGCCGTGGATGGCTACTTGTTCCTTCCCAGGCATTGTCCAATTACATTGAATTTTGTTACATCATCTGTAAAGATGACTATAAAAAAAAGATTAAATCTTTAGGAGGGTTAAGTTAGCCATAAACATGCCAATATCCAGCAATTCCTGTAAACTACTGTATGGCATCAGGACATTTCGGGCCAGAAGGAAATTTTTTGTTGACTAGTTAACTCTTTTTAATACAATAGAAGCAACATTACACTGTATGTGACTGGCACTGCATCACTCTATAAATATACAGAACAACAGTTCCCGTGTATTTACAAAACATGCAAATGAACGATCGAATTCTGATGAAATCTTCTATGAATTTACAACAGAAGTTGCATGTGTATAGAAGTCATGCTTTTCTATATACAGCAAAAGGCAATATTAAGACAAAATAAGGATTCAGTAAAGGGGAAAAGCAGTTGTGATATATAATTTTCAAAATAGCTCTTTTGCTAAAATCAAAACTGTGGATAGCGGGATAATCAATTATTAGGGTATCTAAAAGTGGTGTGCATTGTTTCCTTGTAGAATAAATACTCATGAACTCATTAATAGACCTGTTTCCTATAGTGTTGCAAGGATGTCAAACTTGTGGCCCTCCAGATGTTTAAAAAAACCACAACTCAAACGTCTGAAGAGGCTCAAGTTTGACATCCTTGCTGTGGAGAATGTCAGTAATAGCAGTGAATGCTATATTTAAGTTAAAGGGTATCTCCACTGATAAAAGTCACCTGGGTTGTAAGGATAGATATATGTAAGGTGGATATGTACCTGCAGTATCCTGTGTCTTTCAGCAGTAGCTTAGAAGAAATCCAATGAGTTTCCCCCAGAATGCTGTGGATGGTGCAGGTCCGCCCACTTTCAGTGACTGCCTGTCTAGGAAATGTCCGACGTGCGTGTTCCTTTAGTGCATGCGCAGAACGTGAGAGGATCCGTCGGGACTGCTGTCTGTGTGATCTGACTGGTTGGTCGAACACACACACACACAAACACCACACCACACACACACACACACACACCAAGCTACTGAGTTCACTGATTAATGGAGGAATAATCACATGACCATCACATTGGTCATGTGATTGCCTCATATTCCCAGCATCCCCTATGAAATCAATCATTGATCAATTTTTCAACCATCCCTCTCAGAGTTAGACACAAAAAAAATCTTTATTAAAAACAACAAAGTTCCCCCTACTTACAGTAGTGTGGGAAGAGGATTTTACCTTTTTCTCCCCTGTCTCTCTCTGCATGATCAGCTGTAAAAATGAACTTAGAGAGTCAAGAAAGGAAAGGAGTTCTACTGCAGCCAAGTGGGTGTGTCTGCTACCATGATGATGCACATTGAGTGACAGCACTCTCAGCACAGGGGAAGACACACCCCCAGGAACCTGCACAACTTTCCCATGCCGCTGCAATCAAACGAAAGGGAATTCTGGGGGAAAAAAGGTAGGGGGAGGGTTGGGGGATGGTGTACTTTAAAATAAACCAAAAAAAAAATGCTTTTTCCTCAGTGGAGATACCCTTTAAAACACATTATAAATTATAGGCAATTTTTATATTAGTAAGAGTAATAGTGGCCATAGATGCTAAGATCCCAATATCATACAACAGTTCAATCATGTATGTACTATGGGATGACGATGGTACAATAATTTTTTGTATTGGTCCAGTTTAATTTTTTTTTTTCAGCAGCCAATCCGATCGTAATATCTGTGGATCGTACGACTGGATAGTAGTGTCTATTTCCCCCATTAAGAATAAGCAGTGAAAGCCTAATAAGGTTTTCAGGGGCTTTCTATACAATGACAATTTTCCTATACACAACGTTCCCATAGAAACAGTAACATATCTCTTATCTTGGGCTAGGCTTATATTGATTATACATTTTATTGATATTTGCTTAATGTCATATGCTAGCATTAACCTAATCAGCCCTGAAGGTAACTCCCATTCTTCCTAGATAATACTAGATTCGTCCTAGATAAGTCTTGGCCCGTGAAGCATAGATTTAATGGATTGTTTTGTTTTGTTTATGATCTGGATTAACTCAATAATTTGCAGCAGTGGGTAAATCCCAAAAGGATTCTAACTCCAGCTAGAAGCACAAATAATCACTTTAAGTAGCGCAAATCACATACAGAGATTTTTGTGCCGTCTGTGCAGGTGTCTTTGGGGCACTCTTTGTATACTTTTTAATTTAGGGTCTTACAAATTGCCGAGGGATATGTGAGAAAATATTTCCGAGGAATATGTGAGAAAATATAATATAAATATTCCATTAACTAAGTGATAATGTATGGCAATAATGGTGTGTAACACCATTGTAAGGAGATAATACACAAACCCAAAACTTGATAGTAAAAACAAATAATAATCATAAGGTGGATTTGTCTTATCCACCTTATGATTATTTTTTGATTCTTACTATCAAGTTCAGTCCATATGACTGGTTTATTGCATTTTAAGTGCCCATTGTACCCTTTGGGGGTGTGGGAGTGTGATGGTGCTTGGGTTCCCTATGTTGGTTCCTGTTTATTTTGGGATATGTGAGAATATGCAGGTACAAATGGAATTTAGTGTAAGAATAAAACTATTAAAAAAACTCTAGTTTAGAAAATGATTTTCAACCAAAAAAAAAATAATTCCCAGGAGTCCTAGGAGTAAAATGCTCATGGGTTTTATAACCCAATGGGAACATATCCTTACAGAGTGTTCTATACAGTTAAAAGAATGCACAGTGGTAGAGGACCAAAAAACCCTAAAGCTACTAAAACAAGTAGAGGAAGGAAAATAGCCATGACAGACGAGTTTATCCTGTGCTGCTGAGGCAAGGATCAGGCAGTGTAGCAGCACTTTATGGCAGTGTATTATGACTCAAGATTTGGTGGGGGTTCTACATGTATATGAAATATCATTTGGGGTGTACATTCCCTTTAAAAAGAATAAGGGATTTAATCAGTTTAATTAACTTTTAAGATATTGATGTGCTGCAATTCATAAATAAAAAAAAAAAAATATTAAAAAGGAAATTTATTCAAGATTGCGAGGATAACAGATAAGCGTTTTCCTAGTTTTAAGTCCTGAAGTGTTAAATTAAAAAAGCAACTCCAGCTTAAAAAAAAAGTATCATCCCCCAAAACCCCACTTTCTTTGCACGAAGTCCCTTCTCCTCTGCTCCTATTGCGAGCTCCTGTCATAACTGCTCGATCAGTGATGCCAGTCAGCCTCTGGCCGTGATGTCACCGACAGTCATTACCAGGGAGCAGAGAGGAGGCCGGCCAGGGATCATGGTTTAGAGAGTTCTAATTCCTCAGCGTGGGAGCATCGGGTAAAAATAACAAAAGTGGGGTTTTGGGGGTTAAACTTCAAATTATGCAAAGTTTTTTGAGGATGGAGTTACCCTTTAATACATAAGAGGAAAAAAGAGAGTTGGAGGTTAAATCCGGAGGACCAGAAGGCATTGCAAAATCTATTGGTATTGCTGGAGGACAATGTTCAAGTATAAGGGGTTCTCTAGTTTAAAGTCAGTATGTTTCCGTCTGATTTCTATGCAAAAAATTCTTTTATTTGTAGAACTGGCTACTAAAGAAAGAGAAACCCTCTGAGAAAGGAATTAAAGTCCCTTGAGAGAGTGAAAATAAGAGATGACTTAGTGGTCAGAACAGCTAAAAAGTGTGGGAGCATAGTTGACTAGGGGAAATAATAGAAAGAAGCTGTGTCAAGGGCTCACAATTAGGTATTCAAAGGAAGTCTTCTAAATGCTTGTGAAGGTTCTCATTCATCCAGGTCATGGTATATCTGTTGTATTCAATTAGATCAACTGGACTGTCTTTTAAATCTTTTTGATTATCACTCCCCTGGCAATAGTATTTTCCAATCAAAAATAAACATTTTATGTATAGAAATTTCAACAACTCCTAAACAAATCGAGCATGGGCCCTGTAATTATCACCTCCTGTTTCCAAGCACACCTTACATGCCGCTAAGCTGATTGAGTAAGGAATAGAATCCAATGTAACGAATATTACGATTGGCTTTACACTTATCCCATCTAGCTTTCTCAGGGCATCCCCTGTGCTCATTACATAGGATCCCAAAGTTATATGAAAATTGCATTATTTTGTTAACATTGTCACTAATATGTTCTGTGATCCCATTCCCAACTCAACCGTGTTTTTACCAATTGAATACATTTAAAAGACTTATCTGTTGTATTCAATTAGATCAACTGGACTTGAAGTTTAGTACTTGAAGATGTTTCGCTAGTCATCCGACTGGCTTTCTCAATTCAGAATGACTTGTACAAGAATCTGTGGCAATTATGTACCCTGGAAAATCCCAATTAGCATATCACAGCCAAGTGTTAAGGGCGTGATTGGATAGTGGCTAAGAGGTGTTATAGGAACGCCCAGGGTAAGGTGTCAAAACCCCATTGTGCTAAAACTTCTTCATCGAACCTGACCACACAGGAAAGAAGAGCCTTAACATCCCTCAAGAAAGATTCCAGTATCACCATTCTACCGGCAGACAAGGGAAGATGCACAGTGGTACTCAACACCTCAGACTACCATGCTAAGGTGACCATGCTCCTGGCCGATAACAACACATAGGAGGCCTTAACAAGGGATCCCACCAGCCGTTACAAGAAAAAAGTCATAGACTTACTACAACAGTTTCAAAAGGGCCTCTACCCTGGTGAGGCACATCCATACATATATGGACTCCGAAAGATACATAAGGAAGGGGCACCGCTAAGACCTATAGTCAGCAGCATCAGCTCTGTTACATACAAGGTGGCAAAATACCTAGCCAACATCTTAGGACCATTGGTGGGAAGTTCTAAGCATCACATCCAGAACTCTCAAGATTTCACCAACAAGATTGAAAATATAGTACTCGGTGCAGAAGAAACTATGGTGTCCTATGGTGTGACATCTCTCTTCACCTGTATACCCACCAAGGAGGCTGTTGACATGGTGAGAAAACGGCTAGGCCAAGACAGCACTCTTACCAGCAGGACTGATCTCAACCCAGAATAGGTGTGTTCCTTACTGGACTTGTGCCTGAATACCACCTATTTCAAATACCGGGATACGTTCTATAAGCAAAAACATGGATGTGCTATGGGATCTCCAGTTTCACCCATTGTGGCCAACCTTTACATGGAGGAGGTAGAAAACAGGCGCTTAATACCTTTAAGGGCATAGCACCCAGCCACTGGTTCAGATATGTGGATGACACCTGGGTTAAAATCCACCAGAAGGAAGTACAAGCTTTCACAGAACACATTAATGCGGAAGACCAAAACATCATATTTACAAGGGAAGAGGTACAAAACAACAAACTGGCTTTCTTGGACTGCTTTGTAGAAGTCAAGGAAAATGGTAAACTGGAAGTAGAGGTTTACAGAAAACCAACACAACCAGATCAGTATTTGATGTTTGACTCCCATCACCCTTTAGATCACAAGCTGGGGGTCATCAGAACCCTGCAACACAGAGCTGAGAACATTCTCTCTAGCACAGAGGCGAAGGCTAAAGAAAGGAAACATCTCCGAGGAGCCCTTAAAACTTGTGGATATCCAGACTGGGCCTTTGTCAAAAGAAGTACAGAAGGAAAGAAAAGAACACGAATACCAACAGTGAAGGGGAAAAGCAAGAGAGGAGAAAGAACATGGTCATCCCATATGTAGCAAGGGTCTCCGAGAAATTAAGAAGAATTTTCAAAACACAATGTATCCATGTCTGCCTTAAACTGAACAACACACTGAGGCAGCAATTGGTACATCCGAAAGACCCAATACCGAAACACAAGATAAGCGACATCATATACGAAGTGCAGTGCAGTGAAGAATGCTCTGATTTGTATATGGGGGAGACCAAACAGCAACTGCATCAACGTATGGCCCAGCACAGAAGAGCCAATTCCTCGGGTCAGGACTCAGCCGAGTACCTGCATCTTAAGGATAAAGGACATACCCAGGAACGTGACTGGTTCAAGAGAGGTGTCATGGAGGCCATTTATGTGAAAATAAAGAAACCAAGCCTAAATAGAGGTGGGGGGGGTTCGACACCAACTGTCTGCCATGTACAATGCTGTTTTGACACCTTACTCTGGGCGTTCCTATAACACCTATAACCACTATGCAATTACGCCCTTAACACCTGGCTGTGATATGCTAATTGGGATTTTCCAGGGTACATAATTGCCACAGATTCTTGTACAAGTCATTCTGAATTGAGAAAGCCAGTCGGATGACTAGCGAAACGTCTTCAAGAACTAAACTTCAAGTCCAGTTGATGTAACTGAATACAACAGATATACCATGACCTGGATGAATGTGAACCTTCACAAGCATCTCAGTAGACTTCTTTAGCTTTTCAAATTCTCACGTTAAATAGCCACAAGAATATTTGTAGAAAAATGTAGTATGTGCATTGGCCGATCTATTGAAATTAGGGCAATTTTTAGGCAAGGTTCAGACAAACACAAGTTGGTGAAAGATTTTTTTTTACTGTGGCCAACTGGCCATGCCCTTTTGATTGCAAAGCTTAAAGGAGATACTTAAGCCATTTTATGCAGGTTTGTTTCAGTAATATGATTGTTAGAAAAGTATGCAATAAAGGCTTACACATTTGTGGGGGTAAATTCTGTAAAGCATAAAAGCTTTTAAAAATAATACCAAGGATACTTCCTAGAAAGTTTATTAAACTGACAAACATCAGGTTAATTGATATTTTGAAAGACCACAAAAGATAAATGTAGTATATTGTTCCAAAGCATCCTTGGGGAACCTTCCAGTGTTATTGTGGACAATGATCATCATTTCTACTCTCAGAATGAAAATATACTCAGTTATTAAGACCCCACCCCCCACACCTACTTTTCACTACACCTATCTTTACCATCACTTTACGATCATTAGGTACACAGCAGGATCCCTCTCTGCGGCTTCATCTCCTCTCTGCAGCTGCCAGCTCTGGCTGTCAGTCTTGGGCATGGCCAAGTGTTAATTACCATTTATGAAGCTGCAGAGGAGAAGCCTCCTTTACGACAGTGTGGGACATGTTTAACATATTCAGTGCATATACCATAGGTTTTGGCCTAGGCACTCCTTGTTGGCAATGTGCCACAAAAGTTGAAGGTGCAGCTCCCTTTCGTCCTCTACCTTCAGGACTCCCAGCTATAGCAAAAGCATTGAAATCGAAGCGCACACTTGTCCTGAGAATAAACTGTTTATTTTTTCACACAAACAAACTACGTTTTGGAGAGCACTATGTCTCCTTCATCAGGTGTAACTTACACAATGACCCCCTCCACCATAAATAGACCAGTGATCAAACAAGACTCTTCCCTCTTACCTCAGTGGGAGGGATTAGTGCAACATCAATGCAATAATAATTCACACTATGTAATAACAAGTGTCCATACTGTATTCAGTCCAATATACATATAGTATCCAGTTCCATCACTTTAGTGAAAATGTCTGTATATAAGAAGAAAGTTCTTGGTGGGTGACTTTGATGTTTCCATATCCATGTAGCTGTGAAACAAAGATATAAAGTGCATATATATATATACATTGTATCTTATAAAAACAAGTGTTAAAATACAAAATAGTTTTTTGTTTCTTTATAACAATCTATAAAAAACAGTAACCGTTTTACTGATTCTGCAAATAATCCACTAGGTGGCAACATCATTACTTTTTCAAAACCAGAAAAAAAAACTTTTACCACCTACAACACTAATTCTAAGCAGATAGGCAGAATCCTGAAAAATCATTGGAAAAAACTACAAGAGGATCCAGAATATGGGAAACTTTTTTCTGAACCCCCCCTTACTATCTTATAAAAGAGCATCTAACTTAAGTACCCACCTTGTTAAAACGGACATGGTACCCCAATTAAAAAGCAAACAATTATTCCTAGGTACACCACAAGAAGGAACATTCCCATGTAGAAATTGTGGCATTTGCAACTCTATTATTAAAGGCAATTGTGTGTATCATCCCAGTAGAGGTAATAAGATAAAATTAAGAGACTTTGCCACTTGCAACACGGAAGGGGGTAATTTATCTGATTAAGTGCCCATGTGGAAAAGGGTACGCAGGCAAAACGAAGAGGGAGGTGAAAACCAGAACTGGGGAACATAGGAGAGGCATTTCTAAATATGATGGTAGTGTCTCAAGATAAGAGACACCATAAACATTTTGCACAGATGAATACACTTATCAATTTTAGGAAGCATATAAAAAATCGGGATCTTGGGGTGGTCACATAATAAAAATTATTTTGTTCCCTTATTAATGATGCCTTGACTCAGGGCATCCTCCAATAGTATGTCAATTTCTTTCTTTATTTTATTTGTGGGGTCACCTGAGGCTATCATATAGTGTGCTTTAGTAACATAGCTGCCTGTTTGCTTCTTTCATGTATACCTTCTTATCCATTATAACCAGCGCGCCTCCTTTGTCGGCTTTTTTAAATATGACTTCCTCATTATTTTTTAATTCCTGCAACGCATCCCTTTCTCTTTTAGGACAAGAGGTTATTTCTACCTCTTGTCCAGGACAGTTTTTTAATATCCCCCATAATCATATTATCAAACACTTGTAGTGAACTGTTAGTGATAGTGGGAATAAACGTATTAGATACACTGCATATATATATATATATATATATGCACTTTATATCTTTGTTTCACAGCTACATGGATATGGAAACATCAACGTCACCCACCAAGAACTTTTTTCTTACATACAGACATTTTCACTAAATTGATAGAACTGGATACTATATGTATATTGGACTGAGGAGTCTTGTTTGATCACTGGTCTATTTATGGTGGAGGGGGTGTGAGTTACACCTGATGAAGGAGACAAAGTGCTCTCCCAGACATAGTGCTCTCCCAGACATAGTGCTCTCCCAGACATAGTGCTCTCCCAGACATAGTGCTCTCCAAGACAAAAAAAGTGTCTACCAGTCGTGGAGGCTTTGCCCTTTTAACATCTTTTTGTTGGACTTATTGTTACTGTATTTACATTTTTTTAGTATTATTATTAGTACTGACACACTGAAGTATTAAAAAAATGGAAATTCTACATTAAATAGAAGTAGTTAAACCCTATATAATTTTTTTTCTGCATTTTTTTGTAATTCTTCTCATTTTAATGCTTGCATGTGTATAATTAGGCCACATGATGGCAGTAAATAATAATACAAATAAAAAATCATCTACAGGCTATGTCCCACTTTGCATTTGGCAATCCAAACGTGTTTCCAAAATCGAGCACATAGAAGCGGTTTTACATACTTTTATTCCAGATGCAAATTAAAGATGGAACTGGAACGCATGGTGGAACGCGAAAGGTGGAAGTCCGCGAAAGAGTGTGAAAATGCTGTGATTTAAAGGAAAATTGCCCTATACATAAAATATATTGTTTTGAGAAAGCTGCAATGTTAAGCAGCGAAACGCGTTGACCCTAGAATCTACAATTTGGCCCCTGTGGACACAACCTGTCCATGGGGATACTTTTTAAAGCATTATTTGCACTTTTACAATATGTCAATTTGTTTCCTTGCACTGGGCACTTTATTTTTGATACTGCTTTTATGCTGTTTGGAATCAACAAAGCTTTTTAAAAATCTACTTCTTGGCTGGACCTTCACCTTTATTTTATAAAGTAAGTAGGTTTTATCCATTTGATATACTGTATGTTTGATTGGATTTTAACTAGGTAAGAATTTTTAAAACAACTTGTTCTTTTTATATCTTTTATATGACCGCAATCAATACTAAGTGAAGTGTTCCCAGTTTGCTGAAAATCTGGCTGTGCTATGTGTGCTATATTGGAGAGCATTAAGGTATGAAAATCCTACCATCTGTGACCTGCTGGATGTTTAAAAGATGAAAGCACCCAATTAACCTTATCCGCATTACACTAATGTCGGACATAAACTTCTGATAACTTTATTGGAAAGCACCAATCAAATTTCACCACCTTGCACCATCTACCATGGGCAAATTTCAGCTTAAAAACTGGCCGATATAATGCAGGCAAATAGAACAAACAGAAAATATCATGATCCACTGCCGGGTTTATTTTCTGGTGCCTCTGCCTCATCTGCTGCAGAATTGTGCAATGAAAAGTTATTAAAGGAGGGAGACACCATGTAGTGTATCAACTGTAGTATAACAGCTTTATTGCTACATGTTTTTAGACTTAAAGCATATTCTAAAGCATGTAACAACACACCTGTAATACTGCAGCTGCTATACAGCATGTAGACCCCTTATTTTATGTTTTATGTTTCCAATAGAAGATGTAGATCAGGGTCACTCTTGTGATGCCCGGAGTCCCTGAGTATACCTTCAGCACCTATACCCCAATCTACAGCTACTGTCTTCACCCATAGACAAACCCTCGATCGTCAGGAGACTTGTTCCACCTCGCTGTACACGTTTACCCCCAGGTCTTATAGCGCAAGGTATAGACGCTGAGCCCGGGTATACTCTGGAAACCCGGAACACCAATGGAAATCATAGGAACTGGAAGACAAAGAAAAGGACAAGAATACAAGGATAACAATGAGAAGAACAATGAGAAGAACAATGAACAAGACTAAGCTACAGGAACTAGGACTTGGATACTAGAACCAATAGCAGGGACCACTAACGCTTAGCTAAACCAAAACTATAACAGGCAAGGTGGTAATTGCAGAAAAAGAGCATACAGTATATAGAGCAGAGGAACCAATGGGAAATTAGGAATGGACTGAGCCAGATGCAGATTGGACCATTTGAACTTAATTGGGTCTCCTCCACCATATTTGGGAACTACAGGAGTGGAGGAGATAAGTAGAGGTGCCCAAGCATGTCTGCACGGCACCAGAAGAAGGAGAGGCGTGCGTGTACGCCGACACCAGATGCCAGATGATGACGTCACCTGCAAGAGATTCCCGAAGTCGGCGTTTGGTAAGGGAGCACGAGGCAGGTAAGCGCTGTGGTCTAGATTTCTGGTCATATTGAACAATAACATTGTAAAACTGGACTTCATGAGTATGACATATTTTCAGCTCACTTTTGTAGGGGTAGATCGCATGTATTAAACAGCAATAAAGTCAAAAGCCTAAACAGTACAAAGTCTGTTTTAAAGTGAAACAGAAATAAAACAAGATATGCTTGGAAACATCTCTGGGAAGTTCAGCAACAAGGGCTACGGTTCAAGGTGTTATTCTCTTTCTGTGGTTAATACTATGGTATTAAGTGCCAAATCAACCCCCAATCGTATGTTGATACTGGGTAAGAACCTAAAACACTAGATAATTACCCCTAGGAGTATATTACTATAAGTGTGAGTGTTGGTTCCAGTGTTTTGATTGGTGGACTGTCTCCTAACAAGCACCACTCCTCTGCACTGCTTTAAATTATTTTGCAACAGAGCAAACCAGATTTCCACATCCCATTAGTGAAACTCAGTTAAGTGACTGGCACAGAGTCAAATTGTTTTGTGCTGTAGGATTGAGGCCCAAGTATGGTGAGGGCCCAGGGAAATTGCCCCATTTACCCCACTTTATCAACCCTAGAGCCCAAATCAAAAATGATGATTGATCTGCTGCCACTAAACTTCTCTCTCTTACCTCCTCCCTTGGCCTTACCCAATGGTCCTCTGCCCAGACCCATTGTAATGGGCACACACTGGATCTGGTCTTTACCTGCCTCTGTTCCGTATCTAACTTCTCCAACTCCCTCTTTCCTCTGTCCGATCATAATCTTGTCAAACTTAATCTTGTGCCATCTGTCCCAGCCGTAAATCCTTTTCCCACCCTCACAATCTGTTCCCCTCCCTAGTCTTACTATTAATATTAACAACACACCCATATCCCCATCTCCTCCTGTCCGCTGCCTGTGAATAACGCTAGAGTCCGATCTTTCCTTCAAACCTCATGTCAATTCGCTTGCCAACTCCTGTCGGCTCCAACTCAAAAACATCTTGCACATTCGACCTTTTATCTTGAAGGAAGCTACAAAAATCCTAGTCAATGCCCTAATCATATCCCGGCTAGACTACTGCAACACACTCTTGTGTGGTTTACCAAACAACCGCCTGGCACTGCTTCAATCCATTCTCTGCTGCCCAGCTCATTCATTTAACTACTCTCTTCTCTAATGCCTCTCCTCTCTGTCAGTCCCTCCACTGGTTGCCCATCATGCAAAGGATCCAGTTCAAACTGCTTACTTTATCCTATAAAGCACTATCGAACATAGTCCCTCCATATATCTTAGAGCTGATCTAGCGATACTGTCCCAGGCCCTACCTCCGCTCCGCAAACAATACCCTCCTCTCATCCACCCTGGTCACCTCTTCTCATGCCTGCATTCAGGACTTTGCTTGTGCTGCCCCTCTGCTCTGGAACTCCCTTCCTCCATCTGTCCATCACTCACCATCTCTTAACACCTTCAAACGTAACCTTAAAAACCTTAAAACTTTAGGCTAGCATATAACCTGGACTAAACATTACCCCTCTTACTACCCAATATGATCCAACCCGCCTTTCACGCTCCACTGCCAATCTATTTACAGCCTACCGATTTCTGTCGCCTTATGTCTCACCCCCATATCCTCTAGTCTGTAAGCTCTTTGGGCAGGGTCCTCTCTCCTATTGTATCACGGTATTGCTGTAAGAAACTCCTCACTCTGTTTACTTATATCATGTATTACCTGTTTATGTAATAAGTATGACTTTGTATTACATGTATTACCCTGGATGTAATGTATGACTATGTAATGTTTAAGTGCCATGGAAAATGTTGGCGGTATATAAATCAATAATAATAATAATAATCTGCAATACAATTCTTTTCAGACACATAATGACATTGTTTCTTCTTTTTTATATATCCTATTAAAATTCAGTTCTTAGAGAACATTATGTAATCTAAAACTACAATCATATTACATATGGAAAATAATTGTTTGGCAGGAAGAGCTCTGAGCTCATCTTATTTCCATTCAAGGCAACTGGTGTTCATTTGCATACATGGAAATCTCAAATAATGCGTAATTATTTAGCAGCACAAATACCCTTCATGCAAATAACTTTAAAGCAAACAGTAAAATCCTTTTCTATAAATTAATGTCTTTACACAGGTTGGGGTTATTTAGCTACTAGATGAATATTTAGCCCAGAGAAACTAGATTCTGCCAACATAATGAGTATTTGAGTGGGGATCTGGTTGCATTTTAGTGATGAGAGTCAATGTTCCATATTTTAAATATTTATTATGTCTACCTTGGTTAGTATTAATACTTTTTGTATTTTTGCCCACAATCCATCATTACATTATTATCTTAATGATGATGAATTGGGCAAATCAGTGGTACTTACTGCCCTTGTTCACTGGCCTAGACTATTCCTTTATGTTTGACATTACAGCATAATGCTGGTTGTAAAATAGTTTGCCCAGGCAGAACATTGTGGGGATGTTGTCAGGTATGTTAATTTATGTAATCCTGCATTATACAGTATTGTTTTATATGCAACCCCATATAAAAAAACCTATAATTTGCTGACTATATATATATTTTTATATTATGTAACTGGGGCATTCCTTATTATAACCATTGTCCATTACAGATATGTTTAATCATGTGCAGTTAATTAATGAAAAAAGTTATCAGTTCCAATTGAACTGGTGTCTAATATTTACACTGCACATATACATATATGGAAGGGATGATAGGTATTCTAATGGGAGTATAACGTCCTTGTTAATTAACCAGAGACGCATTTATTTATAATCTTGTATTTTACAATTGTTTATAAAGAAACAACCAGTGTTCTGTAATCTAAATATCCCTGGGATATGATTTTTATGATTGCCTGGAGTTTTATGGTTTCTAATAATTTCAGTTATGCTACAGGTTACCTTCACTGTTCTGGGTGTTCATTAATATGCAAATGGAAATGTTATGCCTACAAATAAGAAGTATGGTGGCTTAGGTAATATTAATGCCTTGCAGAGCATCATGTGATCAAATGCACCCTCTGTAACATTTACAGTCATTAGTCACTATTTTATAAGCCCGTAATTTGCTGCAAATTTGAATAAAGACACGTATCCATCTAGACTACCCATTTTAGTCTATCCACAAACCCTACTTAACAATTGATCCAGTGAAAGGCAAAAAAATAAAAATAAAAAACAAGAACAATAAAAAAAAAAAACGAAGGGGAGAAAAATCCTTTTTAACTCCAAATGGCAAATGGATAGGATTCCTGGCTCAACCAGAACTATATGCATTAATATCAGTAATTCTCAATTTGTTTTAGTTTTAAGAAACTTATACAGCCCACTCTTGAAGCTATTCAGTGAACTTGTCATTACTAGAGATGTTCAAAACTGTAGAGTTTCGTTCCAAATCATCTACTTTCGATTTTCGAAAATCGTCTACTTTCGATTTTCGAAAATCGTCTACTTTTGGTTTTCGATGTAAATTCGAGTTTCGATTTTTGTAAATCGTCTACATTCGATTTTCGGAAATTGTCTACTTTCGATTTTTGATAAAAATCGAAAATCGCCTACTTTTGATTTTCAATAAAAATTAAAAAATTCGAAAAATCCAGGTTTCATGAAATTCTGGGGTTCTGAAAGTTTCGTCTGGACTTCGAAACCCTCAGATTCAATTCGAAACTGGGTTCTATTCGAACCCACATTACATCTTTAGTCATTACCACATCTGTTGTTTTCACAGTGAAGAAAATTTTTATAAAGAACTTCTTTTCTTCTAATCTAAAAGTATGTCCACGTGTTTTCTGAATGTTTTTGTAGAGCTCTTTAACATGGAAAGTAATCAAATCCCCACACACGTGCCACCACTCCAGTGTCAGAAGCCCTTGTCTAATCTGTCAACATAGTCAAGCTCTTCCATTCCCCTTATTAATTTAGTTGCTTTTCTCTGAATTTCTCTGAATTTTCTAGATATCCATTTTATTATCAGGATTACAAAACTGCACCACATATTCCAAATAAGGCCATACCAGTGCTTTATATAGAGGGAGAATAACATTTTTCTCCTTTGAATCTATTCCCCTCTTAAAAAGTATGTTCACCCTAAAAAAAAAAAATTGGCCATATTTAAGCTCTCCCTTGCCCACACCCAACTGCCGATTTAGATCTGTAATAAAAGCTTCAGAATCATACTTACAGCCCTTTGCTCCCGCAGCGGTCTTCTCCAGCTCTCTGCTAGCCGGAAGCAGCAGAGTAGGGGCTAGACCAACAGCCGCGTCTGTGATTGCCTACAGGTCAGCCAATCACAGATGTGGCTGCCGGCTATGAAGACGGCCATGGGAGCAAAAGGCTGTAAGTTTGTTTTGGAACCTTTTATTACAGATCTAACTTGGTGGATGACTCACAGACAGCTCCTGCTCTTCTGTTTCATGGACTTTGAACTGCAGGAAAACCATAAGGAAAAGAGATGTAAGGTAAGGACTTTTTAACACTACACAGAAGGGCCAGTATAAAATAAACAAAAATGTTAGTTTTGTGGGTGGACATGACCTTATTACAAGACAATATCTTGCTAGCTCTAGCTGTTGCTGTCTGGCATTGCTTGCTACAGCTAAGTCTGTGATCTACTAGAACCCCCAAATTATTGGGAGGGGCTGGGAATGACCCATTTGTCTTAGTGCTTATTGGTAATAACAACAAAGTAAGTGGAAGATGGAGGCCCCTAAAGCATCAGCACAGAGATCTAGGACAAAAGCTTAAGCGCAGGTCCCTCAAGGTAATTTTTATCTGAAATATTACCTGTTTCACAAGCGTCCTTATAGCAGAGGGAGATTAGAAAGTTAAATGCATGGCTAAAGTTGTGGTGTGGGAATGAGGGCATTTTAGAGAACTGGGTTAATTTTTAATTTGAGTAGCTCTATGACCATGATGGATTGCACCTAAATGGAAAACGGTGTGCTGTGCTAAAGGAAAGGATAGTTAAGAAGTTGGATAGGGCTTTAAACTAGGTTGGAGTGTGTTAATTGTATTATGGGGAAGCCTATAGAGTCTCGTTTTAGAACTAGTGAAAGGGATGGAGAAGGAGGGAGGGAAAGTATAACTGTTAGTATAATTGTTAGTTAGTATAACTGAAGAACTCACTGTTACAACATTAAAATTATATGTCTGAACAGGCAAAGAAAATTGTTAACAAAGGAGCAGAGATGGTCAGTTTATAGTGTCTTTGTGCGAATGTACAGAGCTTATCAAGCAAAATAGGACAACTTGAATTATGTTGCAAATAAAGTTATTATTGGGTTTACTGAGACATGATGGGATGGGAAGAATAACTGGTCTATGCTAATAGATGGTTTTGACCTATTTAGGAGGGATAAAAAAGTGACTAGGAGTTTGTCTATATGTAAAGCCACACGAACTAAAGCCTTGCATCAAAGAAAGTATTAATACAGGTGACACTGTGGAGGTCTTATGGTTAGAGCAGCAGTCTTTCAGGAATTTGTCAATAAAAATTTTTGAGATTTGTCTCAACTCAGTAGATGTCTGGATGATATTGATCTTTTTCCAGGATCTACCTACTAGTATTCTTTCTCGACTAAGTAAATATCATCTATTTGTCAAACTGGGAAAAAAAAGTCTTTTTGAAGTAACAAATGTTTCATTCTTGGGTTAAATAATCTCTACCCATGGATTTGAGATGGATTTTTCTAAAATAATTGCTATTCTAACTTGCCTCTTCCAACTTCAACAAAAGCCAAGTTTGCCACCTCCTCCACCTACCCCCTGTTTATTGGCTGAAATAGACAATGAAATGGTTTTTCTGTACACCCTAGCTCCTCCCTACAGGTTCCAACGCCTACCACTGCACCGGCTTACCTCCCTTCATTGGTTAATCCCTTTAATTCACATTGGCTAACAGAGGATATGGTACGGAAACAATTAGACAAAGTTAATATCAATAAAGCCCCAGGACCAGATGAATTTCATCCTCGGATTTTAAAAGAGCTTAGTTCAGTTCTATCTAGACCACTGTTTCTCATCTTTTCAGATTCGCTTTGGTCTGGGGATGTGCCACTGGATTGGAAAAAAGCCAATGTAATACCAATATTCAAAAAAAGGTAGTCGTTCACAGCCTGGTAACTATAGACCTGTAAGCCTAACATCAGTGGTAGGGAAGGTGATGGAAACTTTGTTACGGGATCATATCCTTGACTTTGTCTCCAGAGCTCATCTTATTAGTAGTAGTCAGCATGGATTTATGAGAAATAGATCATGCCAGACAAATTTAATTGGTTTTTATGAAGAAGCGAGTAAGAAGTTAGATTCAGGCACAGCAGTGGATGTGGTATATTTGGATTTTGCGAAAGCTTTTGATACTGTGCCACATAGGCGACTAATGTATAAACTGAGGACTGTTGGCCTTGAAGAAAACATTTGTTCATGGATAGAGAACTGGTTATTGGATCGCAAACAGAGAGTGGTGGTAAATGGAGCTACATCTATGTGGGCTAAAGTTCTAAGCGGAGTGCCTCAGGGTTCTGTACTGGGGCCGCTTCTGTTTAATCTGTTTATAAATGACTTAGAAGGGGGCATTGAGACCAAGGTCTCAGTGTTTGCTGATGACACTAAACTATGCAGAGCTTTGGAAACTTCAAGTGATGTGCAAGTGCTGCAAGCAGACCTAGATAGATTATCAAAATGGGCAGCAGAATGGCAGATGAGATTCAATGTTGATAAATGTAAGGTGATGCATTTGGGATTTAATAATCCCTGTGCCACCTACACCATAAATAACTCTGTGTTGAGTGCATCTGTAATGGAAAAAGATTTGGGGGTTCTGGTAGATAACAGACTTAGCTGTAGCAAACAATGCCAGGTAGCAACGGCTAGAGCTAGCAAAATATTGTCTTGTATAAAGAGGGGAATAGATTCAAGAGAGAAAAACCTTATTCTCCCTCTTTACAAGGCACTGGTAAGGCCTCATTTGGAATATGTGGTGCAGTTTTGGAATCCCATATACAAAAAGGGACATCTTGGAAATTGAGGCAGTTCAGAGAAGGGCAACTAAAATAATAAGAGGAATGGATGGGCTTGAATATGCAGGCAGATTAGACAAGTTAGGGCTGTTTACATTGGAGAAGCGGCGGTTGCGTGGGGACATTAAACCTTATACAAATATATTAATGGCCCATACAATGAACTCTCTGGTGCATTGTTTACTAATAGGTCATATCAGAGGACACGTGGACATCCTTTAAGGTTGGAAAAAAAGAAGTTTCATCTTCAGGCTAGGAAAGGTTTCTTTACAGTGAGAACGGTGAAACTATGGAACTGTCTTCCAGCAGATGTGGTAATGGCAAGTTCATTGAATAGCTTTAAAAAAAGCCTGGATAAGTTCCTAAAACTAAATAATATTGAGAATTACTGGTATTAATGCATATAGATCTGGTTGATCCAGGGATACTTTCCGATTGCCGTTTGGAGTCAGGAAGGAATTTCCCCCCCCTTTTTAGCTGGGGTTTTTTGCCTTCCTCTGGATCAACTGTTAGGAAGGGTTAATAAAAAAAAGGAAAAAAAAGAGCGTGGATAGGTTGGACTTGATGGACGTATGTCTTTATTCAACCTTAATTACTATGTTACTATGTAATTGTACCATAACGAGCTTCACCACTATTACAGAACAGGGACTCTTATCTCTCCTATCCAGGACACGTCTCACCACCAGCCCCCTTGACCCCATTCCCTCTCATCTTATTCCCCCTTTCTCCTCTACATTCATACCAGCCCTAACCTCTCTCTTTAACTTGTCCCTCTCCACTGGTATTTTTCCCTCTTCATTTAAGCACAACGTTGTATCCCCTATACTTAAAAAACCCTCCCTCGACCTGTCTGCTCTTTCCAGCTACCGGCCTGTCTTCCTTCTCCCATTTGCTTCCAAACAACTGGAAAGACATGTCTATGCTGACCTTGTCAGTCACCTGTCTGCTAACTCTCTCTTTGACCACTTCCAATCAGGCTTCCACCCTAACCACTCCACGGTATCTGCCCTCACTAAAGTGACCAATGATCTACTTAGTGCTAACTCTAAAGGTCACTACTCTTTGCTTATTCTTCTTGATCTGTCCTCTGCTTTTGATACTGTTGATCACCCTCTACTTCTTCAGATCCTGGCCTCCTTAGGTGTCCAGGACACTGCACTTTCTTGGCAATCCTCCTATCTCTCTGGTAGGACCTTTAGTGTTTTCCACTCTGTAATTAGCTCCACCCCTCACCTCCTCCCTGTGGGGGTCCCCAAAGGCTCAGTACTCAGTCCTCTTCTTTTCTCCATATACACCTATGGCCTTGGACAACTCATTAGTTCATTTGGATTCCAGTATCACCTGTATGCGGATGATACCCAAATTTACATCTCTGCCCCAGACCTCCCTACACTGACATCCCAGGTCCCCGACTGCCTTAGTGCCATTTCTGCCTTTATGTCCTCCCACTTCCTCAAACTCAACATGGACAAGACTGCACTTGTCCTTTTCCCACCCTCACGATTTGTTCCCCTCCCTAGTCTTACTATTAATATTTACAATACACCCATATCCCCATCTCCGCTGCCTGAGAATAACGCTATATTCCGATCTTTCCTTTAAACGCCATGTGAATTCGCTTGCCAATTCCTGTCGGCTGCAACTCAAAAACATCTCCCGCATTCGACCCTTCCTCTCGAATGAAGCAACAAAAATCCTAGTCCATGCCCTAATCATATCCCGGCTAGACTACTGCAACACACTCCTGTGTTGTTTACCAAACAACTGCCTGGCACCGCTTCAACCCATCCTCAACTCTGCTTCCCGGCTCATTCATTTCTCTTCTTGTTTTCTAATGCCTCTCCTCTCTGTCAGTCCCTCCACTGGTTGCCCATCATGCAAAGGATCCAGTTCAAGCTGCTTACCCTATCCTATAAAGCACTATCCAACACATCTCAGAGCTGATCCTCCGATATCATCCCAGACGCAACCTCCGCTCCGCAAACGATCTCCTCCTCTCATCCAACCTTGTCACCTCTTCCCATGCCCGTATTCAGGATTTGCTTGTGCAGCCCCTCTGCTCTGGAACTCCCTTCCTCAATCTGTCCGTTACTCACCATCCCTTAATACCTTTAAACGTAACCTTAAAACCCACCTTTTCAAGCAAGCATATAACCTGGCCTAGACACTACCCCTCTGACTACCCAATATGATCCAACCCGCATTTCACACTCCACTACCAATCTATTTACAGCCTATTGATTCCTGCAACCTTATGTATCACCCCCATTTCCTCTAGACTGTAAGCTCTTTGGGCAGGGTCCTCTCCTATTGTATTAGGGTATTGCTGTAAGAAACTCATTACTCTGTTTACTTATATTATGTATTACCTGTGTATGTAATATGTATGACTTTATATAACATGTATTACCCTGTATGTAATGTAAGACTTTGTAATTGTAAAGCGCCACGGAAGATGTTGGCACTATATAAATCAATAATAACAATATTTACTGGCTTTTAAGTTAGCACTTGAGGAATGGCGCCATCTTCTAGTAGGGGCAAATCCACCTATAAATATATTCACTGATGATAAAAATCTAGAATACATTTAAACGGTAAAGAGGCTCAACCCTAGACAAGCTCGATGGGCTCTTTTTTTTGATGCTTTAATTTTAACAAAAGTAAACAGAATATGTCAAAACTTCTGCAGTATAATAAAATACTACTGAGATAGGGACACTGGAAAACTTTACAAGGTATAAGGAGGCTAGGGCTGGCCTTAGGATAAATAGCACCCAGTGCAAGATTTGAAACTGGCACCTAGCACCTCCTCCAAAACACCCCCCGAGCACGCACAATATGCTTTTGAATGCTGCTTGCCTTGGCCTGCTTCAAATCAAATCCCACACCTGTGCTTACTGTCTTTCAGTATCTTCAGTGCATGCTTGTATATATCGTGTGTACATCATTACTTAACATGCAACGTACTAAATGCACAGACAGAACAGCACAGCATACAGACATCTTTAGACAACTAAAAATTCACCAACTACTAACCCCACTGTACAATTTTAGAAAAATCCTTACCTTACATCTCTTCTCCTAATGGTTCTCCTGTAGTGCCTCTTCAAAGTCCAGGAAACTGAAGGGTAGGATCTTTCTTCCTGTCCAAAAGGTCTCTGCCTCTGTTGTGTCCTCTCAGTTGCTGCTGACATGCGCAGAGGAGCCCTTTCCCCCCTCCCTCCTTCCCTGGCAGCTACTCTGGTAGCGTTAATTCCTTTTTATATAGGAATGCCCCCAACCCCCACCCGCTATATTCTGACATAAAAAAAATTGCTTCCGAACTCTACTTACAGCACCTCGTTCCAGCGCCATTCTGCATTGATGGCAGTTGTGGCTGTGATTGGCTATTTATCAGCCAATCACAGCCACGGCTACCGGTCCGGCCCCCCGCTTGTAGTTCTGGCGGGCAGGGGAGCCGGACCAGAATGGGGAGGGAACGAGGTGCTGTAAGTAGAGATGGGAAGTGATTTTTATAGTCAGAATATAGCAGTTGGGGGTGGGGGGACATGCCCTACAGTATATGAGAAGTTTAAAATAAGGGTAGAGATACCCTGGGGTGGGGGTGGTGCTGATACATATATTTGATCTGCAGGACTGGGGGGGCTGTGGCCCTGATGCACAACTTTGACCTACAGGTCTATGACCCGAGACTCCCTGCTGGCGTCCCCCCAGTAATGCAACCTGTGTGGTTGCACAGGTCGCCTATATCAAAGGCTGGCCCTGAAGGAGGCAAACAGATTGTGGTGGATAGTAACAAAGAGAAGAGAGTGATCTTAAAGGGCAAGTCCAGCCCCAAAACGAAAACTTACATACAGGAAAATCATCATCATTTGAGTTGACATACCAGCCAATGACAATGTTAATCCCCTGTCTGCCTCTTCTGAGCATGCCCAGGCTCAGTACAGGTTTCTAAATTTTTCAGTTTCCATGAGGCATCCAGAAACATAGCAGGCATACAGTAATTAATTCATAGGACAAACTATGATATATCAACATATTTTAAAGAGGCCATTCTTTCTGAAAGATGTTCTTATGAGGGTGAAGTTGTCCTTTAAACTTTTTTGCTTTACATTAATAAGGTACCAGTAGTGTGCTCTCTATAATAGATCCTCTTCACTTCTAGCTCATTGAAAACAAAATATTGGCTGATTCAGGAAAAAGTGCAAAAGAGTTTGGACCTCTTAAATGTAATTAAAGGTACGGGAAGAATTTAGGATTGGTAAAAGCAAGTTTAAACCCTAGTTTGCCTCAGCTGTGCAAGTATGGTAAGATACTCGTGCATCGACCACAAGCATATGTACCAGTGGCTGCGAGCCTGAGTGCATTTAATACTTACATGAGGAGGAGATTCACCCAGAAATTTGCCCAGTGCAGGGGAGGCTCTAGGTGAATCTTCCTTATTGTTCCCAGGCAGGCCATAGGTCTATCAGTTGATACTGTGTTGGGAAAGTTTTAGAAGGAATATTGAGAAATAAGATAAACTAAGATATTCTAGAATATATTACAAGAAGGTCCCAGCACTAATTTATGTGTAATCTATCCTGACAAACCAATCTTATTGCCCTCTATGAAGAGGCGAGTTTTAACCTAGATTATGGGGGTCATTGGATGTTATTTATTTGGGTTTTGCAAAAGCCTTTGATGCGGACAGTGGTCTCAAACTTTTTATCTGTACTTTGTAATTTATCCTTTAGCCAGTTCTCAATCAAAGTGATTAGTTAGTGACGTTATTCAGCGGTTTGTCCTGGGTCTGGTACTTTAACCTATTTGCAGTATAAATGATCATTTTCTGGGAATTGTGAGTATGATCTCTGTATTTGCTGATGATACTAAATTGCGCAGGATCATAGGTTCACTGCAAGATGTTTAAAATTTTTGGGCTACAAATTGTCAAATTAAGTTAAATGGCGAGACATGCAAAGTTATGTATTTGAAAAAAACAACAACATAACTGTTCGTTATACCCTTCATTGGATAGCCTGAGAGGCAGCCAATCACGGACGCCGACAGTTCAGAATGCCAGGGGAGAGAGGTAAGGTAAGTAATGACTGGGGGAGTTTCTCAACATAATAATATAGCGGTTGGTGCTGGGGGAGGGAGAGCAAAAACGTGAGGGAGGGGGCTGCAGTGCGCATGGCAAAATTCTCCTGGAGGGGAGACAAGAGGAAGAGTTCTATATGGACTGCCAGGCTCCTGGTGGCATGTTTTTAGGACTTGGGGGGGGGGGGAGACATAGCAGGGCAGCCATTTGGAGCAGGGATGTAAGGATTTTTATGCACTACAGAGTGGGAGAATTCTAGTTTGGGGGTGGACATGCCCTTTAAAAAACAAAAAAAATCATTGTTTTTTTATCCACCCTGGTTGTAATAATGGGAGTCATGTTCAGGAATTATCAATTAGATTTTACTTTCAAATAAAATAAGAGTGTTGTGTGCATCTTCCAAAGCCTTTCCAGCTAGACAAATCATTTTGCAGTAGAACTGAAATAAAGCAGACATCACCAGCTGCAGTAGCCCATGCAAAACAATCATATTGTTCTAAAAGGGTATACATTACTTCCAATAGCTACAGAGATTGGAACACAAAGTGACAAAAACTTTGCCCTGCCCAATGACTTATTAAAGCATATCATCTCATTTTTGAAATATCAATATATTTAATATGCATCAATATTTGATCTTGAAGTTTACCCTGCTTAAATATATAGTTACATACAGACGGATAAAAGTGAATACAAAACATCTCCATGTGAATTAGTACAATCAAATTTTCAAACAAGTAATTTTGTGCCTAGTAGTAAGGCAGGTCCACGCTAAAGAGGTTCCCCATCAACAGGCTGGATAACATATTAAACAGGTCAGATATAGGGGTAACAACATTATACACAGTGTGGCTATTGACAGTCCTTTTGTTGGGGAAAATATTCAGTCTTTTCCGCATATAACTCCCCTTACATAGCTTTTAATAGCCACATGAGAAACACACCGAGCCCAAGTGAAAGAGAGACCTTGGCAGAATTGCCACCATTGCAGAGATCAGTCAGGCAGCAAGTCTTTGTGTATTGTAAAGAGAAAACATTATCTGTGCTTGCGTTGGTTGGAACACAGTTTGAATCACATTTCTGTGTGCTAAAAAAGGAAGTCTGGCCTGTGAAAGAGAAAAATAAAATCAATGTGAGAAGGTGAATAACAGTTTTGAAAGTAATAACGGGTAGTTTGAGAAGGCACTTCTACCTCCCTCTGAATAAAGATGGGATTCTGGTCCGTCTCGGACCCAACACGGAACTCTGTTCTGAAAGTTGGGTCTGAAACCGGGCGAATCGTTCGGATTTCGGACCCCATTTTCGGTGATTATCGAACGTTTGAGCTATTTTCAAAAATAGATCGGAAAACTCAAAAGTTTCCAATTGTATTTGAGGATTAACGTTTGAAAATCGAAAATGGGATCTGAAGTCCCGAAAGCATGTTCGGTTTTCAGATCTTCGGTATTTTCCCAAGATCTGTAAACAGAACTTTATATAACTAATAAAATATTAGTGATATTCGGTGCAGTGTGTCTTGTTTAAAAAGTGCTCACACATTGGAACTTACCTGCCAACCGATCTTGCAACAATCAATTTTTCAGAAACCGCCTTTCTGGTTCTTCTTTGTGACCAACATATGCTCGCAAGGCCCCACCTGGCCCATTCATTTTGCGATTGTATGTATGTCGCGAAGTAGAGCGGGAAAGGCTGTGAGGAATGCTGCGGGATTGGTTGGCAGGCAAGTTCTTATGTACTGTATGGGCATCTTTACATATGCAAATTCAGCAACATTTCAACTTTTTGTCTGAGGTGGTGTACACACCATGCAATTTTTCAGCCCAATTGACCAATAGTTCAGTGTATCAGTCTGAAAACATTGCATGGGTTTTCTTCTGGCTGCAACAGACCGTTGGTCCGAATTGGAGGAATGAGTGATCAGACGGGTCGGAAAAACGGATGATCGCACAGTCCTCTAGGAATCGCGGTGAACGGTCAACCGTGGCTACTTTTGACGTGACAGACTATAAGGATCTGATGGTGTATACCCAGCTTAAGGACCTTTATCAAACATGAAAGACTAATCTAAACAGCACTTACCTAAAAAGGTCTTGGTTAATGAGCAATTGCCATTGCAGTCTTGGGTAGAGGAGGAGGTCCAACAAAAGGACATTGCACGAAATGTGCATGTATTGCATTTTAGGGAGGATACTGGAGGGAAACAAAGATCATATGGTTGTTAGCTTGTTAAACAAAAAGCACAAACACCTTCAAAAAAAAAAAAAAAAAAAAAAAAAAAAAAAAAAAAAGGGGAGGTCAGAACAGATCAGAAGTTTCCTCAAGGCCATCACAAACCTAGCTTTTTACCGGCTTTGAGATGTTTTGCCACTAGGAAAAAGTATATAAAGATATTTAAAAGTAAAGTTCAAATTGAACGTACCAGGAAGCATGGCAAACTAACCCTAACCCAGGTTTATCTACCACAGATAAAAGATTTCACTCCAGAAGCCAGTCTAAACACTGGTAGATGAATATGCTAAACACACGCCTTCAATTAATTACTCAACTTACTTAATACAAAATATTTTTAAAACACACAAATCAATGTATTTCGGTTGACACACCAACTACCATTAGAATTGAAACCTGAAGTCCATTCAGCCTTTGAGGGAAATGTACCCAGGTAATATACATATAAACACAAAATCTCTCAAACCAAATGGCTTAGAACACTGACTGAAGCATTGCACTTAACCAAAAGTCCCAAGAGTTGTTCCTAACAATCTAGTATACAACGAATCATCCAGCTTAGCACCTGGGAATAAAATAAGGCTTGTAGCACATTTTGGGGAGGCTCTCTCCCCAAAATGCTTGCATTGGACACCTTCTTGTTAAAACTTTACAACAAATATAATGAAAATTCCCTGCAGGGGCAGAAATTTCTAGATGAAGAAACTGTATCCCATTGAATATACAGACCCTATAGTTGTCAAAGGCTAGGTTCATACTGGACCAATAAGTGGCCCAAATCAGATTCAAGTTGGTACTTAAACAGTGTGAACAAGCCAAATTAGATCTGAATCACCTATATATGTGATCTAAATTGGATTCAGGTCGAAGGGACAGTCAGACTTGAAATAACTTTTAGCAACTTTTTACATCACTTTAATAAGACAATATTGCAACTGTGCTAGAGGACAGCTGTTCTGAAGCATTTAAACAATGGTGGGAAATCAAAGTTGTGGACCTAATCAGCACAAGGGGTGAAAACTCAATACAATTAAAGCTGTAGGGCACCTACCAAAACTGTACAGTGTTCAAAGTAATTGCAAGGGAAATGTTGGATCGGGCCACACACCAAAGCTACAATGCTAAAGAAAAGTGCAGTCTGAAAGCAAAGCTTAAAGAAACAGAAGTATCCGAACCAAAGAAGCAGGTGTGGTTGTATCAGATTTTACCATGCTAGGGGATAAACCCAGATGGCCACCATTGGAAATCGTAGATAGTGCGCACACGAGTCACTTTAGGTCATCAATCTGTTCACACTGAATCGAATATAGGTCACATTTATAGGACAGCCAGTAAAGCGGAATTGGGCATTGAGGAGTGCGGTTATGCACCTAGAAAGTCTAGAGAAAATATTTTCAAAATGAAGTTTTAATAGCACACCTTTGGCTTTCTCAGGACCAGCATGTAGTTTGAGAAACCTGTCCGACCCATTGAATAACAGTATATTAACATAAAGCTGTAATGTAAAGCAGTTCATAAAACCACACACTCTTACTACCTACCCAGTGCAAGGGCTCCAATAACCAGAGACACAGACAGCAGCAGCTTCATTATGAGTTGTAAAAGGCTCTAAATACAAATCAAGAGAATAAAAACAAGTTAAAAAAAAAATCCCACCTGTAAAAGAGAATAAGCAAATTGTGCCCCAAGGGACAGGTGGGAATTTGAAATACAGACGTCTAGGGAATGCAGAGAATGATTGGAATACCCAGAAGGAAGACAGGTGGTAAAAGTGGAGTTCGGGTGCAAATGCACACAGTCCATCAGATAAAGTAAGCCATTAATATAAATTGGAACCTATAGGGTTAGGTTAATTGCTGATAAAGTAAAAATAATTGAAAATCCATGTAAGAGAGAAACCCAATGACGCAAAACTCTTGTAAGTCTAAATGTACCAATTCCCAATAGTTCTGCTAATAAAGGAAAAAGCTCACAGATCCAAATATCCCAAAATGCAGACTCTGTGCAGTGCTGATCAGAGTTTAAATAAGAAAATATTCCTATGGGGAAGGGATGGTTACCAGATATTCTCAGGAAGCGTTAGTGCTGATCCCAAAGTTCTCTCTGTGCACTAATACATGTAGGACCTGAGTCTATATAGTTCACTTGAAAAGGAGGAGCCCTCTAGCTAAAATACAGCCTTTTCTAATGTGACACACCTGTATTTTATGTAGCAGAAACAAGCTGCTGGAAGCACTGGTCTGTATCAGGGTGTGGCACTATGTTGTAATGTGATGTACACAGACAGTATCACCCGTTAGGTCCTTGCCCCATTTGTGGTTTCTTATCATTACAATTGAAATGGCGCTCACATACAATGAAATAATGCACCATAATGCACACAGGGTCGGAGCAAGTTCTATGTGGCCAGCTAAAAACTTCAGGTCTGCTCCTAAAATTCTATAATTGAAATACTCACTATAGAATGTGCTTTGGACAGGAAAAGTGGCTCTGATCATTAAGGGCTCATTCACATTACATCAGTTTGTATCTGTTTTTCAAACGCAGGTGCGTTAAAAAAAGGACAGACAGTAAGCGCTAGGCCACACTAGCGCGTTTTCTTTGCGCTTTTGCGCACGCGTTTCATGCTCGTGATTGTACCCGCGATTTTTCCGCTAAAATGGAAATCGCGGGAACGCGAAAATTCCCGCGATTTCCGATGCGCATGTGATTGCGCGTCCGTTCGCGTTTTGGTAACGCATGCGTTCACCATTTTTGGTACGTTAACGCAGCGTTTCCATAACACAAAAAGGTGAAAACGCATGCGCAAAACGCGAATGCAAACGCGAACGCAAAAGAAAAGCACACACAATCACGTGCGATAACGCTCGCGATTTTGTGCGCGTTTCCTGTGCGTTGCAGTGTGGCCTCAGCCTAAAACCCCACAGGATTTCATAATATCGTTCACACCAGCATTATAATCCGTTCCGTTCCAGTCCGTTTAAAAAACGCACTGCATGCAGCATTCCTGTCTGTTTTTTCATGCATTTTCTATAGAAATCTATGGAATACACATTGTGAAAAAATGGATACAAGGCTGAGGCCACACTGCAACGCACAAGAATCACGGACAAAATCGCGAGCATAATCGCACGCGATTGTGTGCGCTTTTCTTGTGCGTTCGCGTTTTCACCTTTTTGCGTTATGGAAACGCTGCGTTAACGCACCAAAAATGGTGAACGTATGCTTTACCAAAATGCGAACGGACGCGCAATCGCATGCGCATCGGAAATCGCGGGAATTTTCATGTTTACGCGATTTCCATTTTAGAGAAAATCGCGGGCGCAAACGCGAGCGCAAACGTGTGAAAAACGTGCTAGTGTGGCCTAGCCCCAAATGTATAAACTTGTGTTACACACAAGTTTATTTGCATTACTGAATGTCTTGCTGGGGGATCCTGATATGTGGTAACATTTTTTGTAATAAATTGTAATAATGGTTAGAGATGGACTAGAACTCGAACCCAAGTTCGAGCCGAACTATTCGAATTCGAACGAATTAGGACTTCTCGAACTATCCCGGACGCGGATTTTCGATATTTTCGGACTTTTGATAAATATCGAATGTTCGACCGTTCGAGCATCGAATCCGCGAGTAAAGGGTCCATTAAAACCTATACGCGAGCATCGAATCCGCGAGTAAAATGTACATGGTATCTAGGCGCGAAAGCGAGCATCGAATCGGCGAGTAAAGTGTCCATTACAACCTATACGCGACTCCGCGAGCATCGAATCCGCGAGTAAAATGTACATGGTATCTAGGCGCGATCATCGAATCTACAAGTAAAGTGTCCATTAAAACCTATACGCGAACATCGAATCTGTGAGTAAAACGTACATGGTACCTAGGCACGAACGAACTCGAAAATAGCGCAAGTGAGAGTAAAATAGATTTTTCTAATGTCCTGGGTATTGGAACATGTTCCCAAGACCATTTACCAGGTCCCACAGCCATTTACTTTAAGTTACCATTAATATTTTAATTGTATTTCATTAGAACTTTTCGAACTATTTGACTCCCATTGACTTTAATGGGTCCGTTTTCGAACTTTCGAACTATCTATATAGTTCGAAAGTTCGAAAACGGACCAAACTTTCGAAAGTTCGCCCATTACCAATAATGGTAAATGATATAGTGGATACAGAAATGATGCTGATAATCCAATTGGTTTTTGTTGGTAGTCTAGCCAATATGGCCTGGCCGGAAATCCCTACAGATTCCTCACATGGGTTGGTTTTACAACATAATCATAAAAAGTTAGTTACAATTTAATAATAAATGTTTATATTCTGCAGATGACACAATTAACAACTGGCTTTATGGCTGTCACTGAACTACATACCTCAGCATTCTCAGCCTTTCTTTGTGAGATTTAGTTATTTTGTTTAAGCCTAACCTGCCGCATATGCCATTTGGCAACACAAACCGTTTGCCTGCCCAGGGTGTGACTATTATTTTATTTTATCTTTCTCTGTCCATGGCTCTTCCTTTCTCACGCTCCCTTCCATTGGTCTGCTGTGCACACCCACATGCACTGACACAGGTATAGATTTTCCACTTCACTGTACTGTGAGTAAGAAATAATTACTCATTGCTGGAAGCATCTGACATTGGGGTTAGGAAAGAATATCTGTAAAATGTTGTGTAAAAACCTCAGCTTAGGGAGACCGTGAGAGTGGACATGTTTTCTACAATTCTATTTGTCATTGTTGGATTTGTTAGCAGAAGGACACAGGAGTGTAGAGTAATGTGTATTAGTTCTTGTTTACAGCATGTCTACACTAGTAAGGAGCAACATTGATTTTTATAATGGAGAAAGATATGGGCCTCCTAGAAATGACATCTGAAAGAAATGGGGGTGTAATGGGGTACATGAAATATAAGCCACATGAAATATAATGCTAAATTCCTTTAATAAAAGGTTAACATGACTTACATTGGAATTGATCATAACTGTGCAGGTTTTACAAGACACCCAATGGCAGAGCAAGGAATTCAATATGGCATTAGCACCTGTTTCAGTCTGCCTTTGTAACACTGGTGTAAAAGTCTCACTTTCCTATTGGAGATTTGGGGAGGGGGTGGAGATTGGAGAGGTCCAATGATGATATTGAATTAAAGGGAACAGATCTGGGTAAATCTTCCCAAATGTGGCATACAATTTACACATGGATAACTCAGAAAACTGAATCTGGAGTGCTTTCCCAGCATTGCATTCCCAGCCTGTAATGTACTGTATCATATATTTGGCACTATTTTTAAAATAAAACCTCTTATGAGGTTTGTTTCTTCCCTCAATATAGCTTTGGGGAGGTTGCCTAAGACTATGTTCCCACTGATGCCTGATAACACTGCAGGGAACATCACACTTGCAATGTTGTGCAATGTTTCCCTGCATTATAACACAGTGGTGTCCAATGATAACGGGGTGTCCACTGCTATACGATAATGCTGAAAAATGCTGCAAACAGCGAGTTGCACGCACCACTCTGTATTGCAACTCATAGGTGTGAAGGGTATCCGTTCTGCCATTCACTCTTATGAGCACTGCGTTTGGTGCGATGTGAACTCTTGACATTGCACCAAAATGTTTCCTAGTGTAAACGAGCCCTTAACCAAGCTGCACAACATCTATTGTAAAAAGTCTATCACTGCAAGCAGACCTAGATAGATTATCAAAATGTGCAGCAGAATGGCAGATGAGATTCAATGTTGAATAATGAAAGGTGATGCATTTGGGATTTAACAATCCTGGTGCCACCTACACCATAAATAACTCGGTGTTAAGAGAATCTCTAATGGAAAAAGATTTGGGTTCTGGTAGATAACAGACTTAACTGAAGCAAACAATGCCAGACAGCCACGGCTAGAGCTAGCAAGGTTTTATTCTCCCTCTTTAAAAGGCACTGGTAAGGCCTCATTTGGAATATGTGGTGCAGTTTTGGAATCCCATATACAAAAGGGACATCTTGGAAATTGAAGCAGTTCAGAGAAGGGCAACTAAAATAATAAAGGGAATGGAGAGGCTTGAATATGAAGGCAGATTAGACAAGTGAGGGCTGTTTACATTGGAGAAGCGATGTTTGCGTGGGGACATGATAACCTTATACAAATATATTAATGGGCCATACAATAAACTCTCTGTTGCATTGTTCTTTACAATGAATCTTCCAGCAGATATGGTAATGGAAAGTTCATTGAATAGCTAAAACTAAAAAATATTGAGAATTTTTTGCCTTCCTCTGGATCAACTGGTAGGTAAGGTTAAAAAGAAGGGAGGAAAGGTTGGACTTGATGGACGTATGTCTTTATTCAACCTCAATTACTATGTTACTATGTTGCTACGTTACTGGAGGCATAACACTGGGAATTAAATTAGTCCTCTTTAACCGACTATGGGGGTCACTGGAACTCCAGTGGTGCTTGGAAGGGAATATGTCGCGTCACAAACGAACAGTAACAATCGTCAAATGGGCGCACAATTTTCATGGATGATGTGGGCCTCAGCATGAAGGAGGCACCTAAATAATGGTAGTGACAAATAATGTGGTAAACCTCCTAGTGGCAAAGGAATAATGTGGTTCCTTATTTTACATTATAGACTTTAAAGAGGTAAACACATGTCAAGGCTTAGGATTCAGATGTAAGTAATGAATTGTTTTATTAACTATATGGGCTATTCCAACTGATTTATTTTATTATATTACTGCACTTCAAGGAACTCACCTCCCATCAGGTAAGGGATGTTAACAAAGAGAAGGGAGGGGTTAATTAACTAACAATAAGCCTGGGATCTAAGGTTGCCAGAGGGAGGGGAGCCAAGGGGCGAGGAAAAGGAAAGAGTTGTTGGATAGGTTAAGGAAGGAAGCAAAGAGAACTGTTTGTTAGTCTAAAGGTGGGTACACACGGAGGGACTATTTATCGGTCGCCGCAAATTTGCCCTCGGCCAAATTTGTGAACGATCGTTGCCTTTCCCACCCTCCCACCCATTGGAGGAAGAGACTTGTGTTCACAGATTGTCAGAGGTCACAAGGATGCAGTTTGGGGGTGTTAATTCTAAAGGGCGTCAGAATGCGGTTTTCTCCACAATGGTGGGAGGTGCCAGAGGCTCACAGGATTTGGGGCCCAGCAGGTGGCACTGAGCACTGCAGTCAAGCTGCAAGAAGAGGGCCATGGTGATGGGGCACCTGGGGAGGTAACGAATAAAGGGATGCGGGTTCCCTATTATCCAAACCTCAAACACCAGCTGAATTTGCAGGGGGACACAGCTGGCATGTATAAATGATGGATTTATACCCAGACACAGGGATATGGTGAAAATGGCTTCAATGCTTAATATAAACCAAAGAAGTATTTTTACTCAGACTTTTTTCTTACCAAGAATAAAACCCCAGCCCTAACATCTAGTAAAAGATAAAATTTGCTCTGCCATAATGCATTATATTTAGCCAGGAGCCTTTTTAAAAAAAAATTTACCATTCATTTGGCCAATAGTATAGTGACAAAATAACCATTAAACTTTACCAAATTTAATTTATAAAGAAAACAGTGATGGTGGGAAGAGGCATTTTTAGTCCTCTTCGTGCAAAACTGAGGAGAGTGTTAAATCTGCCTCGGTAACCAGGGACCGATCAGGGCACAAAGAGATGCTGAGGGAAACTTGAAAAAAGTTTCCACAGCATTTCTGATGTAACATGGGAACATCATCTTTTTCCCCATGCCTTAGCAGGCTTAAGACCTGTCACAATAAATTCTCCCCTATTGGATTCCTCTGTGCTACAGAACTACCAGAAGTACTTCTGCTGTATTCAATTAATATAAGGGTGACAACATTAAAATGTAGAGGTCTGGAAAGAGTATAAAGGGAAAAAAAAGTGGGATGAAGACAACATTAGGGAACATGAATAGAAAGTTATAGAATGTTTGTTAAATGGGTCTAGTGTTTAGTCGTTCCCTTAACATTGCATTCTGAAACTGACTGTACAGTATATGCAGTGGGTGGAGGATCACTTTAGGCAAAGTTGCAAGGGTACTATACATTAGGTCGCAGGTGCCCTAGCAGGCTAGGTAGTACAAACTGGTGAGTGAACCAGTTATGTCTTACCTCCCGTTCTTCAATAAAATCCGCAGGAATGAAGTTGGCAAACTTACCCGTTCTCGCACTCCTCTGCTGTTCTTTTGACAGGTCCCGACGGAGTTTGTACTGTATGTGCATGGGCATAAAGTACAAGCTCTGTTCAATTAAACTGAAAACTACAAACTGATATTTGCCAGTGGAGATACCCTTTAAAGTCAGGCTTAAAGATGTAATATCCATTAGCACAAGTTTAATGTTATATGTATTTAGCACTTAACCATTGTGTGACTTTTTAACTCCATTGCGCTTTTAGTTTGCGTTAAAATCTTGCTACTGTATAGTTAACCTCTGGTGCGTGATGTAAGGAGAGCTGCTATCTATATACTGTAAACATCAGTGACCCGCTCTTTATTTGGCGTGTGTGTTAGACTATTATGCCGCATCTGATCCCCCGTGGACTGGTGACTGACCTTGACTGGCGACAGCTGAGTATGACTATTACATGTTGAGCCAATATATAAGGGGGTTTTAGATCTATCACTACGGCCTAAGAGTTTACTGATGTTAGGGTTTTGGACATGGTGGATGATGTTTGTAATAGATTCTAAATGTTTTTAACTATGTATTTTTGTATATGCACATTGTTCCCAGATGTTAGTTAATAAAGGGATATGTATTCACTAGCCTTAGTGGTGTGCCTAGTCTGCTTTATTCTTTAGATTAGTGGCCCAATTAGCGGCATCACCCTGTTACTGTATTAGCAATTTCTACAGAAATATTTCTCTAGAAACAGAGTTTGATGTTTAGATTTGGCTTGGTAATGATATTCTGTAGAATTAAGGACAAGTCGATCAAGGTATTAGTTTTACTAAGATTAGTTTTTATTTGTTTAGTATCATCTAAGTGGTTTTCTTTCTTTCTTTATTTCTTCTTACATAAAGCAAACAGGGTAATTTCCCAGAGTCCCAAGAGCATGTTTTGCCCAGAGGCTCCTATTCCACAAACTTTAAACCCATCTGCTGCATTGTTGTACATCTCCTGCAGGGAAAAAGGAAGAACAGGAGATCAATAAGTTGCAGATCAATAAGGCCCCTCTATTCATGACTGCCACTTTGAGGAAGGTTACAAATCCTGCTCAGAGAGTGGCTCCCTGTCTAATAGAAGTCAATGGTGACATCACCATCGATTTTTATTGAAAGGGGTAGAACTGGAGGCAATCTGCTCCTGGCACCAGACCCCTAGCAGCGCTGCTGGCTTTATTCTTGCAGTGCTAATTAAAAGTGCTAATGAGGCCTAATAAACACTCATATTCAGATGGTTATTTCTAGCCGTGAATGTCTGCTTTAAAATATAATTTCATGTGACACAAGGATTCTAATAGGGTAAAGGTAGTTCGTATGCACACTGGTTACCTGCGTGCAGACAATGAATGCCCCACTTCCAGAGGTATGGTATAACTGAACAAAATAGGTAGCAAAGTCGCACTCCGTAGCAACATGTGAACACTTTTAATCCAAACCACACATCAACGTACACAACGTTTTGAGGGTCTAGGTCCTGTTCACCTGATGAAGAGGGCCTAGACCCTCGAAACGTTGTGTACGTTGATGTGTGGTTTGGATTAAAAGTTTTCACATTTTACTACGGAGTGCGACTTTGCTACCTATTTTGTTCAGTGACACAAGGATTCTGTATACAGACCACGTAGGTGTAAAGATGGCCATTCACATACGATTCTCGCAGCATGTGTGCCGACAGATCACATTGGTATTTGCCAGCCCACATGCGTTGGGAACCACACACATGGACCTGTCCGATCCCCATAAACAGTATAGGGATTGGTCGGCTGTGTGGCCATACACAGAACATTCGGATCGTCTCTCTTTACTAAAGTAAAAGGAGACGATACCGACCAACCACAATGCCTACTACGGTCATTCGTCTGCACTGCAGTCAGTCGGTTTCAGCCCCTACACACTGATGACAATGGGTATTTACTCAATATCATAAGTGTGTATGGGCACCTTAAATAATTACATAAACTATGAAATGTGCAGCCTTGACCATGGTGTAACACGCATTTAGCTGGTATAGATCACTGAATTTGAACATAGTAATAGTTTGTAGAAGTGTAAGTAGTATGCAAAATGGTGGGATTAATGCTGAAAGAACAGTTAAACATTCCATTACTTTTAATCATCTTTGAAGTGGCCCTGCCTGTAAAGTGATACTCATGAACCCTCAAGGCCCTTCCTTATATAGCACAGCAAAACACTGTATTTAAAGGAATGTAAAGTGCCCTGCTATTAAGCATTGTAAAATGTGCACTTAAAGTTGCTCTATTAAGATACAATGCCTATTAGGATTAGGCCAAAATAGTGACTTTATATTCCTTTTCTGCCAGTCTTAAATTCCTCTACTTTATACAGACAACTGCAGTGTGATTTTCAGGAAGAGCAGGTTGGGCATTTTACCAGAATGTGTTATTAATAAAATTGAAAAGACCTCAAATTTCTGTATAGCATGTTAGGGGGTGGGGAAAGGTGGATTTCAATTTCACCCAGTCACCTACACATTCCCCATTTATCTTGCTTTCCTTTAAAAAAATTATGTTGACTAATCTGTTAAATTATTTAGCTATTTAGTTAGCTATTGAGGGGCCCTTGACTCTTGGTCTTAAAGCTTAGTAGGGCCCAGTCCCAAAATTTGCACCAGGGCCCTTAGCATAATAGCTACCTCACTTTTTTATTTATACATACTGTACATGCTTTCTGAAACAGAGAAGCATACCCAAGGCAATAACATTAAAGTTATGTTATAGTATAGTAGTGGTACAGAAGGAACTATTATATAGCTCGGTGTGTTTTATTCTTCTTTAAACAGCAAAGCAAATTTGTTAGTGCTGTAGTACAAACATATCCAGTTAATGTAATGTACATATATTTGCATATTTATTACAAAAATCCACTTACCAATTAATTTGTATTAGTGTAAGATTCCATCATATACTTTGTATTGCTTGTTCTGCTGCCAAGTTCCAGGGACACACCTCGTAGATTGTAAATATATTTTTGGCTGAACTTTAGGTGTCATTTGGCAGCATCATTTCTGATATTTATCTATTAACATTTATAATTCTCATTGTGTCATTGTATTCTTTGTATTAGAATAAAACAAACCCTTTTCTAATGCAAAAACAAACGTCTGTTTAAACCGTCTGAAACATATGACGCGTTTCATATTGAATGAAAGTTTCTTTGTGAGTAATGTGTACAGGTTTAGGTCAGTTAGTGACATCATCCTTATGTGACTTGACATGTTATTAAGTTAATAATAGACCAACAGGTAAATTAGTGCTCTACCAAAATTACCCCTGAACTTCTTATGCGTCCGTTTCTGGACAGAAATGCACGCAGTAGTACTTTTTTTTAACAGACCGGGTCAATCTGATTCATTAAAAAAAGTACAGGTCTAGTGTGAATTAAGCCTCAGTAATCACTATGAGGCAGCACTGGGAGAGGAAATTTTATACATAACAACTGTCAAAACTACAGCCACCATTCCAGCTACAGCAATACTGCTCACAGCAGATTAGTTTATGACCAGCAAACCCCCCACAGTTAAAGATCTATCTCCCCCTCTATTTCTGCTCTCTCCCCCCCCCTCTCATTTGCCTCAGTTCGTGTCATCCATCTTCAGCATCTTACTTGCCTCCGTACGTCCAAGTTATTACTACTTCCTTCTATTCCGGCGAATCATCAATCATATGGGCGTCACCTCAGTGCGAGCAATCCAGCATCCATGAACTTACAACTCTGGTTTAGTATATATAGTGGATAATGCACCCCCTACTGTAAATTATAAGGATATTAGAAGTCACCGAGGAGTTCCGTGACCATATAAAAGCACGAGGCCGCAGGCCGAGTGCCTTTTATACAGGGCGCGGAACTCCAAGGTGACTTCTAATATCCTTATAATTTACAGTAGGGGGTGCATTATTTAGTATAATCCACCCCCTCATATATAATCCCAACATTCCAGCAATCTTACAGTTGTTAGATCCCTATAGAGAGTAATGGCCAGCGTGGGACAATCTAGTATGACTGTAATGCAATTCATTACCACGGGACCCTCCCTGCCTCTAGCTCCTTCCCTCTTATTGTCCCAGCCCCCTAATCAGTCTCCCTGATTTCCCCGACCACCTGCTGCTGCTTCCCATTGACCATCAGTCCAGTAATGGTGCCGGTGACTGTGCGGATACAGTGGAGAACAGTGAGCGCCCGGCCCTCCCCCTCTCCCTTAGATGCCCACGTGAGGTAGAAGCAGCTTCACTGGCAGCGAGACTCCAAGTCTTTGAGCGGGACCAGAGAGAAAGATTGTCGTTGGAGATAAGAGCGAGGACCGTGTCTGTCTTCGGCACCACTGTGTATGGCGCGGCTCCACCTCTTCCTTTTACATGTAAAAGGAAAAGGTGGAGCCGCGCCATACACAGTGGTGCCGAAGCCGCGTAACTGACAGAATGCGAACACGGTAAATTCAAGTATACGGAGGTGGGGGAAGTGAGGCAGGGGGAGAGAAGAGGGTAAGGCAGTCCTGGAAAGTTATAATCGGCGCGCTACTATGTAGTAGCGCGCCGATTATAAGATTATTAATTACAGTTTGGCCCCATAGGAATCCATGGAAGGGGTGGATTATAAGATAATAATATGGTACATGATTGACATAGGGGACAAATCAACATATAAAATAGTACAGTGATAGTTTCCAGTAATAGTAAATTTAAAATAACATTTACAGGACCTTTAGTGCAATTTGGGTCCCTTTCAGTGATGGAACCTAATTTGCATAGCTGGAATTTCTGGTTTAGCAGGTTACAAATTTCATTTACTAACTTGAATAATCTATTGTAAACCTCTGTTTACAATAGTGGCACAGTCCTAACATCTGGAAGAAAAAGGTGGGTTCTTTATTGTTTTGTGGGTGGACATGCCCTAAGCAAAATAGATAAAATATAAAAAATATACAGGGATTCTATTTCCTTTCTATTAAAAAAAATGTATTTAAAAGGATTATTACCCAAAGTCTCCGGTTATTTTAGTCTTATCTGATCCACCATAAATTTAAGAGAAAGTAAGTTCGAAAATTCAGAAAGAAACCAATTAAAGTCAACAGGGAGCTAATAGTTCAAAATCAATCGGATCAATAACACAAAAAATGGTAACCATGTGGCACCTGGTAAATGGTCTAGGGAACATGCACCTATCACCAAAACTTGTTTAAAGGCTTAATTTACCACAATCGGGCAATTGTCAGGTTTGTGCAAGCTACATTCAAGGGTTATGGCTAATTCGAGGGTTACCGTACGCTACATTCAAGGGTTACTGAAAATAGAACTATTCATTCAAGGGTTAACAAAATTGTACAATACATTCAAGGCTTACCGAAAGTCGAAGGCTACATTTGAGGGTTATCAAAAGCAAACATCACATTCGAGGGTTAACGAACGATTCATTCGAGGGTTGGCGAAAACTAATATTACATTCGAGGGTTACTGAAAGTCAAAGGCTACATTTGAGGGTTAGCGAAAATGAACATCACATTCAAGGGTTAGCAAACGATACATTCGAGGGTTAGCAAAAATGAATATTACATTTGAGGGGTATGGAAAACAAACATTACATTTCAGGGTTAGCGAAAACAAACGATACATTCTAGGGTTAGCGAACAGATTGTAAATTCAAATTATTATTTTCAATAATTATCAAAATACAGCCGCGAGTTTGGAAAAACAAACTATTTCGAACACAAATTATTTCAGATAGTTTGAGTTTGTTCGAACACGTAAAGTTTGTCCTGAACTCGGGTTCGGGTTTGAGTTCAGGTCCATCACTAAACATTACAAGAATATTGTTGGAACATTGGAAGGTTCCTAGTATATGGCCTGCTAAATCGTGGAATGTATTATTTTAATGCCATAGTGAGCTTTCCTGTTTGTCCAGAGATGCGTGTTCTCTACATAACTTATATACTCGAGAATAAGTTGAGGTTTTTAGGCTTTAAAAAAAGACTAAAAATCCAACCTCGACTTATACTCAGGTCACCTACTTAATCTGGCTGCCACTCACTTCTGCTTCCACTGTGCTGGCGGCAAATCGTCACTACTCGGCACCAATCTCAATGCATTTCAATAGTTTGAAATGTAAAATATATAAGTCTAACCTGAAATCCTGCACAATGTCCTGTTGCCTGTTTCTACTTCCTGGTTCTTCCTGTTAGTAACTGTCAGTTATGGATTTGACAATAGACATCACAGCCAATGACTGAATGTTAATCCCCTCTCTGCCTTTTCTGAGCATGCCCAGGCTCAGTACAGGCTCAGTACAGGTTTCTAAATTGCTCAGTTTCCATCAGGCATCCAGAAGCATAGCAGGCATACAATAATGAATTCATAGGACTAAGTAGGATTTATCAACATATTTTAAAGAGGCCATTCTTTCTAAAAGATGTTCTTATGAGGGTGGAGTTGTCCTTTAAATCCTCAGCTTACAGATCCTTCGCCTTTAAATTCCCCGGATGCAGATCTTCTGACTCTGAATCTACACTCTGCAGATCCTTTGCCTTTAAAATGCAACCTGCAGATTCTTTGCCTGCACATCCACAGTCTGCAGACTTCAATTATTCAGCTTGCCCAGTGTCCTGAGATGACTTCAATTGCTCATCCTGCTGAGATTACAACTCTAGTCCTGTCCAGTATTCCGTCTGCCAAGATGACAACCCCAGTCCTGTCCAGTGTTCTGTCTGCCGAGATGATGACCCCATCCTGTCGTTCCTGTCTAGTATCCAGTCTGCTGCGATGACTTCACCTGTCTATCCAAGTATCCAGTCCGCTGAAACAACCACACCACAACAGTCCAGTATCCAGTCCACTGAGATGACCACTGTCCAGCCATGACAGCTGTCTACAGCTGTCCAGCCACTCCAGATGTCTACAGCTGTCCAGCCAGTCAAGATGACTACAGCTGTCCAGCCAGTCCAGATTTTCTCTTTGCCTGTCCAGCAGATCCTTGCCTTGCCCGCCATAATGACTTCAGTACATTCCTCTGTCAGGTTTGTCAGCAAGTTGATTTCTTGTCTGTAGATTTAATGTACCTGTTTTTTGCTTTAGTGCCCTTAGAGTAAGAAACCTTACTTGTACCCAGGGGTGTGCCAATCTTTCAGGAGTTCCTGCTGCTTGGGTCTTCCGTGCCACTCTTATTACCAGCTTTACCAGTTGTTGTCGGTCCTGGTTCCATTTTCCGTGGCTGTCTTGGAGGTGTGTTGCTGTAGAGGTGTCCCAGAGGCTTATCGCTTTTACCACTTTAATAGACCCAGTACTGGTGGCTATCTGAGGGCAAGTGGAGTCTGCATAAGATTTCTTTACTCTCTGGGAAGATTTACCATGCTTCAGGTCAGTGGTAAATATCCTGACGAGGTTGTGAGTGTCCTATTGGAGCCTGGGTTGTTGCATGCATGTTATCCTCTGAGTCAAGGGACTACCTTCTTTTTTGGGTTTTTCAAAGTACCACCTAAAGCAGCCTTCATGGGTTTTATTGGAGTCTGGTTAACGGTGCTGGTTTTTGGCTCGGGAGACCCTGGTGGGGGGATATTTCCTGTTTGGTCGGTGACAAACCCAACACTCTTTTTCTACAAATTCAATTGGTTCATGGAGGGTTGGGCCATTGTGGAGTGTCCGTGGGCCACTCCTGAAAAGGGGGATAATGTGAGGATCTCTTGCAGTTCTGCTTTTCTCCTACTAAACCCGAACCACAAAGAGTGGTCCGAAAACAGACCAGATCGCTAGGTTAGAATCCCATCCAGTGTCAAATTTATTAAAGCATTCTGACGCTAAAGTGCACATGCATCATATAAATACCATATTCAATACATTGTATAATAAATAACCAATCTAAAAGACACACTATAATGAGCGCTCAGGCGCCCCTGACTGCTCTTAAAAGTAAAGTGCCAAACCCCACAGTTGATTTATTTAATCACATGTATATGTGGGTTAAAATATATTGGCAAGACAATTAGACCTCTGAAGGTAAGAATGATGGAACATGCTAGAGCCATAAAGAAGGGGGACAACGAATGGTCTAGTGTTGCCAAACATATACGAACAGTGCATTGTGGCTGGAATTGAAAAGGTTTCTTGTGGAATCAGAGGTGGTGATACCAACAGGATGCTTCTACAGAGGGAGCTCCTATGGATACATCGATTAGGGACCCTTAATCCTAGGGGCTTAATTGAGGAGATGCACTTTGGGCGCTTCCTATAAAATAGAATATTAAAATTTACAGGGCTCACATGGTTGATGCAGAATTTTGTGTCACTAAAAAGGTTTAGTGAGGGAAATTATTCAATTGTTTAAGCTTTGTAGAAATTGATTAAATATAATATTATGCATGGATACTAACCAATCTTTATTATTCTTTCATTGAAAACATTAAATTGAGTGACTGTACCAGGTTGGAAGGGTTGAAGTTCCACAATTCTATTGGAACAAATAGGTTCTCACCTGGGGATTCTTTCTGATACCCTGATGAAGCCCGTGCATGCTGGTGCATTGTGGGTTGTGCGTAGGTGGTTTTGGAGTGAGACTTGTTTGCTGTCTCGGGTCTGCAATTTCCTTAGAGTTCCTATGCACTGGAGCAGTGGTATTAAATGCCCACCCGGCGGGAGTGCAGAGTGATATCTGTGCAGTGACCCCGATTTGAGGAACTGTTTGGAGGAATATCAGCATACGGCTGACCTTGATGCCGGACGACTGGGTGAAGATGCTGCAAGGCAGGTCCACATAAGTCCCGGAGTACCGGTGAAAATTTTACATTTGATTTACAAAGGTGTGATAGATTACCTTCACAATGAGGCGATGAGTCACCTTATTCGTTTAATATTTGGCTGATTCCTCACAGTATACTTATCCAATTTAAGGGATGATTTGATTCATACAAGTTGAGACACTGTGTTACATTGTTGCAGTGTGGAACAAACTGTAATTTGGATTTTGGACACTGATTGGAGGATACAGTTGATGTTCACACTTTCCATTTTTTGTACCTCCAGTACTTCTATGCTTGGGACTTTGGGAACTTAGGGAGTTTAGCAACTAGGGCCCAGTACAGCACTTTACCTTTAAAAGCGGTCAGGGACGCCTGATCGCTCGTTATAGTGTGTCTTTTAGATTGGTTATTTATTATACAATGTATTGAATATGGTATTTATATGATGCATGTGCACTTTAGGTTTAGAATGCTTTAATAAATTTGACACTAAATGGGATTCTAACCTAGCGATCTGTGATTTTTCTGTGGACATTCTATATGGGGAGTGCCTATGTACAAGGTGTCTGTTTTCAGCCTTAAGGCACCGCTATATTTTTAGCATTCCCCAGTCCATGTATTTAATATGGTTTATGCGCTCTCATCATTGGTTTGATTAAGTTCTGCTTTTCTACCTGGTAAAGTCGCTATGATTATCTCATGCTAATCTGAACTTTTCCACTGGTTGTCTCATGAAATTCCATTTTCCACCAGTAGCAGGCCATTTCAGTTTTTGGACAATTTTCATTCATCACATTTACCTGCTATCAGTATTCAGATATTTAAGGACTCCACTCACTCCTATCCTTTGCCAGATCATCGCCTATTGTTATGCCCCTCTCATCATTCCTCCCCTTGTTCTCTGCTCCTGTGATTCCTGTTTATGATCTTGTTTTGCATTCTGACTTCCAGTCCTGTTCCTTGCCCTATTGCCTGTTCCAGTTCTCTTGTTCTCTGGCTCATGATTCCTGTTCTTGATCTTGTCTTACACCCTGACTTCCAGTCCTGTTCCTTGTCCTATTGCCTGTTCCAGTTCACCTTGTTCTCTGGCTCTTGATTCCTGTTCTTGATCTTTTCTTGCATCCTGACTTCCAGTCCTGTTATTTGCCCTATTGCCTGTTCCAGTTCCCCTTGTTCTCTGGCTTGTGATTCCGGTTCTTGATCTTGTCTTGCACCCTGACTTCCAGTCCTGTTCCTTGCCTGTTCCAGTTCCTCTTGTTCTCTGGCTCGTGATTCCTGTTCTTGATCTTGTCTTGCATCCTGACTTCCAGTCCTGTTCCTTGCCCTATTGCCTGTTCCAGTTCCTAGCAATCTTTTCTTGTTTATAGTCTTAGTTACTAGTATATAGTCTTTAGTCATAGTGTGTATAGCCTTAAAGGACCTGTAAACCCCCCTTAAGCCCCCAAAATAACTATGTCCCGTTCGTTTCTATTATTCACAGGGAGGTGAGAACGCTTATTCTCACCTCCCTGTGAATAATAGGACGATCGGGGGACCTGGAACTTACCTTACACGCCGCTCCACTCGCAGCCGCTCCTGCACGGAAAGCCGCTCTGTCCCGACCACACGCCCTATCTTATGCGCATGCGCGCCAATTCAAAAGATAGGGTGCGCGATCGGGACAGAACAGCTGTTCTGTGCAGGAGCGGCTGCGAGTGGAGCGGCAGGTAAGGTAAGTTCCAGGTCACCGATCGTCATATTATTCCCAGGGAGGTGAGAATAAGCGTTCTCACCTCCCTGTGAATAATAGAAACGAATGGGACATAGTTAATTTTCGGGGTTTAGTGTTCCTTTAATCTTTGCATTAGTCTTTTGTCATATTGTATATAGTCTTAGGGCATATTTATAAAGGGGCGTTAACTTTCTGCCGCCGTTATTCCCGCCATTTTTGCCCAAAGTGAAATGAAATTAAAATTGTGGCGGAAAGTTACCACGATAACATCAGTTACCACTCGCTTCTATTTATAAAGTGGCGGTAACTGAGCTCTGGCGTTAACCTCGGTCATTTCAATTCGCCAACTTTGAGTTGGCCTCCCTGGCACTTACAAGTCCCCTTGCGGTACTGCCTTTGTTGGGGGTCCTGCAGCTTGAAACAGGACCCGTGTCTTCTTTCTTCCATCCGGTGACACCAGCTCCGCTGATGTGGCCAACACTGGGAAGTGTCCCTGCGGTCGCCAGGGGCACCTCCAGTGCTGGTTACTTCACCGTAGCCGATGTCACTGGTGTCTTGATCCAAAGTCTTCTTTCTTCCCAGCCAGTGACACCAACTCCGCTGAAGACGGCAATGCCAGACGAGGTCACTGCGGGAGCCGATGTTGCTGACTTTTATATATATATATATATATATATATATATATATATATATATAGTATAAGGAGGGATCCGATGCACTCCGTTACTGGACAAATGCCCGGGCGCTGCCAGCAGGATATTCAAAGAGACATAAAAAGACACATAGTCTTCCCTATATTTACTCGGTTTATTACCGTAGAGAGTACTTAGATAGCTGAATGAGTCATCCATATCTCTTTGGTGTCTTCCTTTGATTAGTATCTACCTCTCCCCTCCCATATGATTTATGGAATTTCGACAGATTTTATAGCTGTTTTAATGTTTGTTTTAGGTGTATATCTTAGTATATGTTTTAACTGTTTTTGTGGTTTACAATTATATAGACACTTTCTCTTTTAGCTATTTATGCACTTTTATTGCACGGAGCACTATCTTTTTATATTGAGACTATGTGTCTTTTTATGTCCACTTGATCGTGGTCACCTTTGGGAGTTTTATCTCTGTATATGATAATATATTTCACTTAATATACCAGTGGATTGTGGACTCATGTACTATCTCTTATTCCTATTTTTGCCCAGCACTAGCACTTTTATACTTTGCAGGCACTCTTACCTGCAGGGACCTCCGGACTGCCTTTATGGTACCTCCGGACTGACTGCCACATACTATTTCACACGGTGGTTGGCTCCGACCTCTGTGCTTAGGAGCGATTCTTGTCTCTGTATCGGGGGCGTGGCTAGCACGGGTATCACCATTACGTAGCTTGACACATTTTATCACGTGGGGGGCGGGAGGGGTGTGTGCTTATGGGAGGATCATTTGTTTTTAAATGCTTCAGTTGCCACTTTCTGTAACCCTGATGACGCCCAGTAGTATCGGGCTGAAACGCGTAGGTTTCTTTTGGCCTACTGCCCTTACAATAAAGTATGTTAGTCCATGGAGTGCGCCTGAACCCTTCTCTCTTTAATTATATATATATATATATATATATATATATATATAAAAGGAATAGTCCTGAGCACACCTCACTAATCAATTTCAAAATGTATTAACGTTTCGGAACTACATTGAGTCCTTTCATCAGAATAGTGGTAAAACACAATGCAAACACAATGCAAAAAAAAAATAAGTGAAAAAAAAAGTGACCACACCTACTGTGACTCCCCTTCAATTAGCACATTCTATCTATTAACCCCATAGTAACATTTATCTTGAAGATACATCTCATCATATCCATAGTGAAAAAGTGCATAGTGCATAATAAAGTGCAATATACATATAAAGTGACCATAGTATATAAAAAAAATATATTACTAAAATGTCTAAAAAAAATTTGTACATTCTTTTTATATGTCTCATTAAAATCCATATCCAATCTTCTGTGAGAAACCTGTATCATAAATATCTACTGCTGTGCATAAAAACATGTGTAGCAAATACTGGTGTCAATAAACAAAGAGAGTAAAAACCAATTTCTCATACAAAAATCAGGAGAAGCAATGTCTCTTATACATGAATAAAATATATATCTTAAAATTCCCAACCGGACAGTTACATAGTTCTTACACTTATCCTATGATTACACGTCACTTATTATCGTGCCACTTTTAAACTCAATTAGAAAGTCGTTATAAGAAGCATTTAAAAGATAGCTGTGTATTAAGACCTTTAGGGTGTATGGTGTCAGGGCTATATCCACCTCGACTCCCTACATAACAATTCCTTATTTCTATCTCCCCCACGTTTGAGTTCCTCTAATAGTGCAGTATAATCAGACATCCCAGAACATGAATAAAATACTACAGGACAATTGGGATATTGTTAGAAGTGATGCCAGAATAACATGGAAAGTGAAAAAGAAACCATTTATTGTCTATAGAAAAAATAAAAGCATTAGGGATCACCTATTAATGCAGATTCGCAAGAGAAATATATAACACAAATAGTACCTTGATAAAAAATGGGTGCTTTAAATGTGGAAAATGCAGCATGTGTAATAATATGACAGTAGGGAATATTTTTTATCATTCTCACCAAGGAAAAGAGATCAAAATACGGGGAAGATTTAATTGTGACACTGATTACTGTATTTACTTGATCAAGTGCCCTTGTGCACTAGTATATGTAGGGAAAACGATTACCCCTTTCAAAATACTTTTGTGAACATAAATCACACATTAAAATGGCGAAGGATAGGCTGGCAAACAAGACTCTAAAGGGGGACGAAAATCCAGTAGCAGTACATTTCGCGCAAGCAAATCATCCGATTAGCCCCCTAAAAGTGATGATAATCGATCAAGTAAAAGAACTCAAACGTAGGGGAGATAGAAATAAGGAATTGTTATGTAGGGAGTCGAGGTGGATATATCGCCTTGACACCATACACCCTAAAGGTCTTAATACACAGCTATCTTTTAAATGCTTCTTATAACGACTTTCTAATTGAGTTTAAAAGTGGCACAGATAATAAGTGATGTGTAATCATAGGATAACTGTAAGAACTATGTAACTGTCCCGGTTGGGAATTTTAAGATATATATTTTATTCATGTATAAGAGACATTGCTTCTCCTGATTTTTGTATGAGAAATTGGTTTTTACTCTCTTTGTTTATTGACACACAGTATTTGCTACACATGTTTTTATGCACAGCAGTAGATATTTATGATACAGGATTCTCACAGAAGATTGGATATGGATTTTAATGAGACATATAAAAAGAATGTACAAATTTTTTTTAGACATTTTAGTAATATATTTTTTTATATATACTATGGTCACTTTATATGTATATTGCACTTTATTATGCACTATGTACTTTTTTCACTATGGATATGATGAGATGTATCTTCAAGATAAATGTTACTATGGGGTTAATAGATAGAATGTGCTAATTGAAGGGGAATCACAGTAGGTGTGGTCACTTGAATATATTGTGTTTGCATTGTGTTTTACCACTATTCTGATGAAAGGACTCAATGTAGTTCCGAAACGTTAATAAATTTTGAAATTGATTAGTGAGGTGTGCTCAGGACTATTCCTTTTTATGGTTAATCTACAGATGGAGGCACCTGTATCCTTTGAAGCACCCATTTATTTATGAATTTGGACTGAGTGCGAGTGTGATTCTATTTTTTTGTATATATATATATATATATATATATATATATATATATACCCTTTATAAATATATAAATCCCCTTTATAAATATGGCGATTATAATGATTTTTCAGCTGTGATGTGCGGCGGTATTTTTTTGCCGAAAATAAGAGACCTTTGTTTATATGTCCCTTAGTCTTATTGTTTATAGTATGATATCATTTCATTGTGTGTTTAATAAACAGGTTAATATAGATCTCTGCACTTTAGAACTTCCTTGTTTCACGTCTGCTTTGCAGGTTTAGTTGTTTACAGGGAAGAATTGTCAAAAAGATATTTGTATAAGTCAGCATACATAAACTGCTGCAAGGTGGACTGTAGCCTGTAGCTAATATAACTTATAGATAAGTAACCTTGAAAAACTGGTAAGCACAACATTACCAAAAATGAAAGAAAAAAACCCAATATATATATATATATATATATATATATATATCCTCCATGTGTCCTGCACTCTAGCTAACTGCTTCAGCGTGCCTTGGTGCTTCCCAATACGTAAAACACTGGAATCGGAAGACAGGGTACTCATAGAACTTGTTGCAAAATACATTTATTATGGCTGCATTCAATCAACACGTTTCGGCTATGGATTAGCCGTTCTCAAGATACAAACATACACAGATAAGTTCACATTTAACAACTTGGTCCCCTCCCCCTTGTTTCAAATCCATCCCCTTTGCTCTCATTATAATATTGCCTAAAAGCAATAAAATGTTTCCCATAGTAAAACTGTCAATTTCATAATAAAAAGATACATTTGTACTACAAACTGAGGGCTACGCAGTGAATAATTTACATTGTCTACTCTGAATACTATCTTGTTACTGAAAGAAAACTCTAATGTTATACACAGGGATAAAAATGTTCAATAGTTAGGTCTGTGGTATTAGAAACTTTTGGTTATATTCTACATATTTATTACCTAAGGGGCATTACCATTCCCATTATGCTTATAGACTTTAAGCTGTATTTAACTATGAAGAACCTGACCTAGGGATTATATTAGCAGACGCATGTCATAAATTATAAAAAACATGATAAAGTATTTTGCTCGTTGAGGCCTCGGAGTGCTAGACTGCCCAACCTTCTGATCCATCTAGCCTCTCTCCGTAGTAGGGCTCTTTTTCTATCCCTACATGCCGAACTGTGTGTTGCCTGCCTGGTGCTAGGGTTCGGCATATGGTGGATCGTGTAGACAGATTATTGGGTGGGGCCGGGTGTGACCCGGAGGTCTTGGTTCACATTGGTGCCAATGACAAAGTTAGAGGAGGAGGTGAGGTCCTTAAACATGCTTTCCGAGAGCTAGGGGCCAAGATAAAAGCAAGGACCTCCAGGGTAGTGTTTTCAGAAATACTACCACAGCCACGTGCTAAGCCAGGGAGACAACGGGAGCTTAGGAGCATTAATGCGTGGCTAAGAGAGTGGTGTAAGGAAGAAGGGTTTGGGTTTATTGCGAACTGGGCAGACTTTGCTGTCGGCTACAGGCTCTTTAGTAGGGATGGGTTGCACCTTACTGATGGCGGTGCAGCTGTCTTATGGGAGAAGATGGCTAGAGGGTTAGAGGAGATTTTAAACTAGGTTTGGGGGGGAGGGTATTAGCAGTCTCACTGGGATAGATAGCCCAGGAGGAAAGCAGTAAGGGGGGTGGGGCTAGCATAGGGGATAGAGAGGTATGTGTATTAAAGTGTACTAATAAATTACAGGATCATAATCTAAAATGTATGTTTGCAAATGCGAGAAGCCTGGCTGACAAAATGGGAGAATTGGAAATTATGGCATTGAATGAAAAGTATGATGTAATAGGTATAGCAGAAACGTGGTTGAACAGTTCTCACGACTGGGTTGTAAATATAGAAGGATATGCTTGGTTAAGGCAGGACAGAAAAAAAAGGAAAGGGGGAGGAGTATGTGTTTATGTTAAAAAAGAATTGAAGCCAAATTTAAAAGAAGAGATAACTGGTGATATGGATGATAAAGTGGAGGCAATATGGGTGGAATTAGGCAACAGGAAAGGGGGTAATGTCATTGTTGGTGTCTGCTATAAGCCGCCAAATGCTAGCCGAGAGGAGGTGAGTCAACTTCATATGCAGTTGGCAAGGGCTGCAAGTTTGGGGAGTGTGCTCATTATGGGGGACTTCAATTACCCTGACATTGATTGGTGTGGTGGAACTGCCATCACAGAAAAAGGCGATGAGTTCTTGAATTTGCTGCAGGATAATTTTCTCTCACAGGTGGTTGAGGTTCCTACTAGAAAAGGAGCTCTGTTGGATCTGGTAATATCTAACATTGTGGAGCGCATTATAGATATAAAGGTAACTGGAGGCTTAGGGAATAGTAACCATGAAATAGTGGCATTTGGACTTTGTTATCGAAAGGAAAAGTGCGCTGGGTTAACAAAGACATTTAATTTCAGGAAAGCAAATTTTCCCAGGTTAAAAGCAGCTCTTCAGAATGTCAACTGTCAGGTAAATGTACTGAACAGAAGTGGACTGTGTTCAAGGGGATTTTAAGCGAGTTCACATCTAAATTTATACCCTTAGGAAATAAATGTAAAAAAAATAAATCTGCGCCCATGTGGCTGAATTCTGATGTAAAGAGGCAAATGGAAAGGAAGAAAAAGGCATTTAAAATCTTTAAGGCCGAAGGAACGGAAAGGGCCTTTAGGGATTATAAAAACTGTAACAAGGAGTGTAAGAAAGCAATCACTAGCTATAATTAATAATGAAGTTAGGATAGCTGAACAAAGCATCACTAAGCCTAAAATTTTTTTTAAGTATATTAATAGTAAGAAGATGAGGACTTAGAATGTGGCACCATTAATTATTGGGGATAAGTTAGTTACGGAGGATGGTGATAAAGCATATCTCTTGAATAATTTTTTTCCCTCTATATACACTATAGAAGATCCAAGTACAGATATCATAGAGTATAGTAGCAATAATGGTATAAAAGATTCAAGTGCACTTTGGTTAACCGAGGATATGGTACAGAAAGAACTAAAGAAGATTAATATTAATAAATCTCCTGGACCGGATAAAATACATCCTCAGGTACTTAAGGAGCTGAGTTCAGTTTTATCTAGGCCATTGTTTCTTATTTTTGCTGATTCCCTCATGTCCGGTGGTGTGCCTCTGGATTGGAAAAAGGCTGATGTTATTCCAATATTCAAAAAGGGTAGTCGTTCACAGCCGGGTAATTACAGGCCTGTAAGTTTAACTTCAGTGGTGGGGAATATCCTGGAAAGTTTAATAAGGGAACATGTTCTAGAGTATGTTTCAAGGACTGACATTATAAGTAGTAACCAGCATGGATTTAGGAGGAATAGATCTTGTCAAACTAACTTGCTTGGCTTTTATGAGGAAGTAAGTAGAAATTTAGACTCTGGAATAGCAGTAGATGTAGTTTACTTGGATTTTGCAAAGGCTTTTGATACAGTCCCCCATAGGCGACTAATGTATAAGCTAAGGTCTGTTGGTCTGGGGAGTCACATTTGTACATGGATAGAAAATTGTTTAATGAATAGGATGCAGAGAGTAGTTGTTAATGGGGCTTCATCATTATGGACTAAAGTGCTAAGAGGGGTGCCACAGGGTTCTGTGCTGGGGCCGCTTCTATTTAATCTATTTATTAATGATTTGGAAATGGGTATGGTCAGCAAGGTTTCTGTGGTTGCTGACGACACAAAACTTTGTCGACCATTAAAAACTTCAGAGGATGTGCAATCGTTGCAAGGGGATCTAGATAGATTGTCACATTGGGCTGCTAAGTGGCAGATGAAATTCAATGTTGATAAATGTAAGGTGATGCATTTTGGACTTAAAAATCCTTGTACTACTTATACTATAAATGGCTCTGTGTTAAGTGAATCCCTGTTGGAAAGGGATCTTGGAGTTTTGGTGGATAACAAACTTAAAGGTAGCAAGCAGTGCCAGGCGGCAACAGCCAGAGCCAGCATGGTATTGTCTTGTATAAAGAGAGGTATGGATTCAAGGGAGGAAAATGTAATTCTCCCTCTTTACAAAGCATTGGTAAGGCCTCATTTGGAATATGCAGTGCAATTTTGGAATCCTGTGTACAAAAAGGACATCTTTGAAATGGAAAGGGTTCAGAGAAGGGCAACTAAATTCATAAGGGGATTGGGGGAGCATGAATATGAAGAGAGACTGGAAAAGTTACAATTATGTACGCTGGAGAAAAGGCGCTTGCGTGGGAATATGATTACTGTGTATAAATACATTAACAGGCCATACAATAAACTATCTGGGGCATTGTTCACCAATAGAACATGTCAAAGGACACGAGGACATCCCTTAAGACTTGAAGAAAAAAGGTTTGGGCTTCAAGCTCGGAAAGGGTTTTTCACTGTGAGAACGGTAAAGCTATGGAACTGTTTTCCAGTGGACGTTGTTATGGCAGGTTCATTGGTCATTTTCAAAAAAAAGCTGGATGAGTTTCTGCAAACAAGGAATGTTACAAGTTACTGGTATTGATACATAAAGTAGAGTTGATCCAGGGAAATTTCTGATTGCCACTTGGAGTCAGGAAGGAATTTTTCCCCCCTTCATAAATTTGGTGGGTGTTTTTTGCCTTCCTCTGGATCAACAGTTAGGCAGGAAATGAGGATATTGCTAGATGGGTTGAACTGGATGGACGTATGTCTTTATTCAACCTCAAATACTCTACTATACTATACTATCAACCTCTTCTTTCTTTGGCTCCCAATCAATAGCCATCCATTTAAGGGTGGCTAACGAGTGACCTTCTGTTTTCAAGTGCATTGCCACTGACTGTTCCCCAAACCTATCAAGGGCCTTATCCTTCTCTCCCATTTTCTGTACATTCTTATTATCATCTAATGCTGATCTAACTGCCTGCCAGGGGTTGGCTAAACGGTCCCTCAGATTTGTGGTGGTTTTTCCCACATAATATTTCCCACAGTAGCAAGTTATTATATATATAACAAACTGACCTTGACAAGAAAGTCTTGTTCGTATTTTTATCCTCTGACCACTTTGAGAATGGGGGAAATCCGGCACGCTGTACAACCAAAGCACTTAAAGAATCCTAATTTAGACTCCGCTAACCAGGTGTGCTTTTATTCAAGACTCGAATCTCTAAGATTCATCCTCATCAAAATACTTTTCAAGTTCTTGCCCCTCCTGTAGGAAAATAAAGGACTAGTTTCTCCAAAAGGCAAATTTTGATCCTTCGTTAGTATTTCCCACCATTTCTGCACACTGGTCTTGAGGACCCCACTACGGGGTGTATATGTTCCAATAACCGGTATCCTAACTTTCTTTTTCATTTGTCGTGGGTCACCCCTCGATTCATCTTGATTGTCTCTCTTTGCCCGTTCGGCTTGGGTCTGTATCATCATTGGATCATATCCCCTCTTCTGGAATTTTACTCACAATTCCTCTAGCTGTGTCATGGCCCTACGTGGGTCAGTGTTATTTCTCAATACTCTAAGGCACTGCGAATACACAATCCCTTTCTTTTGGGTCTCAGGATAGAAAATACCTGCTTGTATGAGCGTGTTTCTATCTGTCGGTTTGGAAAACAAGGTTGAACCAATTTTGTCACCATCTTTGTAAATTTTGAGGTCCAGATAGTCGACCTCTTCTTTATGAATATACTTGGTTAATTTTACAGGTGAGTCTAATTAATTAAAAATGTCCACAAATTCAGCACATTCCTCCTCTGTACCTTTCCACAGGAAGAATAGATCATCTATATACCTCCTGTAAATTAGAACTTTATTAGGACATAGGGAAAGAATGTGCTCCTTCTCAAATCTCTCCATATATAGGTTAGCGAAGGACAGCCCTATGTTAGACCCCATGGCTGTCCCCACTATTTGCTGGTAGAAGGATAACTCAAACCGGAAATAATTATGTTCCAATGATAACTGCAATAAATCCATAAGATAATCAATAGGAGGGGATTTATGCCCAAATTTAATAAGGGCTTCTCTACAGATCTGTACCCCCTCAGCCTGAGGTATGATGGTATATAGGCTGGATACATCACAAGTCATGAAGGTTGTGTTGTTCAGATCCCCACTAAACTCTTTCAAAATTTGTAGTAGGTGTTGGCTATCCTGCAAGTACGAGATCATTCCCCTCACTACCGGTTGCAGAAATGAATCCAAATACATGGTCATAGGTTTGAAGATAGACCCACGTGATGATACTATGGGCCTCCCTGGTGGTGTAGTGGTGGACTTATGAATTTTGGGAACTGTGTAAATAATCGGTACCCTGGGGGTGTCAGTAGTCAGAAATCCAATTGTTTGTCAATGCCACTTGTAACCTTTGGTCCAGATCCTATTTGAACAGATTGGTAGGGTCACTGGAGAGTCTCTTATAGGTGAACTCATGTGCCAATTGGGACAGCAATTCAGTTTTGTAGAAGTTAATGTCCAATAGGACTTTTGCCCCGCCCTTATCCGCCTGGCGAATTATTAGGTTCTTATCATCCTTTAGAGTCTGCAGAGCTGCTTGTTCTTTTTTTGACAAATTCGCCCACTTTGTGGACTTATCAGAGTAACTTTTAAATGACTCCTCCAAGTCGCTCTTAATCATATCCCAAATATTTTAATTGCTGTGGGTGTGTTTGGTTACTCATATTTACTGGCTTGTTTACATTTTTTGGTGTTAAAGTCCACATTTTTAAATTGTTCCTTCAATTTAAGTTGTCGTTGGAGTTTATAGATAATAATATCATCCTCCATAGGGTCATGTTTAGGTGTGGGGATAAAGGAGAGGCCCCTACTGAGAACTTTATGTTTCTGCTCAGTAAGGGTATGCTTAGGCAAACAGACTTACTAAGGTTCAAATAAAATTGGTTCACAGTAGAAATTATGTGTGCATGGTTTGCCAGGTAATCCTTCCACAATGTGCAGTTCAACCTAAACCGCACCATTTTTATTTTTTATTGAAAGCTGGGGGTCATGCTTTCATTGATACCAACATAAAGTGCACAAATATGCAAGTGATTCGGGATCTTTCTGCCCCTCCCTTGTGGCCATAGCTGTTAAGCTGTAAGGCCAGAGAGAGGCTACTTACATCCCTTCAGCCGGTAGGTGTCAGGTTCCATTCCAAACTTGCTCTCCCTTTCCACTCCCGGCAAGTATCCAAGGGGAGGCTCAAATGGGATAAGTCTGAAAGTCATAAAAAGGACCCAGGCAATCCCACCACATAACATGAACAAACACATACCCTCCCTTATCTATTTGGCATGCAAGAACAGGAGGTAAATGCATTATGTATAACCTCCTATCCTTCAGTAAAACTTACAGGAGAGCAGGTGAACCCATTGGGGAATGTCAGTGCAAGTTGGAGGCTGTCAGCAGCGCTGGAGCGATACGCAGTAAGTTTCTCCTGCTCTCCTGTAAGTTTTACTGAAGGCCAGGAGGTAAGACATAGCGCATTTAGCTCCTGTTCTTCAGTTAAACTGGAAAAAAAGAAAGTTAAAATCCGGATGGACATACCCTTTAAATGGTGTAATTTTATATACTGGCTATATATAGTACAAAATTATAGGTTTTGAGCATTGTGGCAAACTTGGCAAAATGTATGATGTTTGCTGGAAATATTGCCTTATTTTGTACTAATATGGGAAAATATAAAATGTCAGACAATTTTGGCTCGATGTATCCATTATCTTTTTGTTTATTGACAATATACACAAAAAAGAGTGTAAACAAAAGAAAGCATATTGATAATGTTTCATGTTCTTCACAGTAATTATTTACTATAAAAGATACATAATATACGAGGTATTCTCTATTCCTTTTCTGTGGTATTCAGTTAAACTAGATTTTAAGGCTGGGTACACACGGCCGGACTATTTGTCCCGACCAAGCGCTCGCTACGAGGGAGCGCTCAGCCGGGACAAATGTCAGTTGTTTGCGGCAAATTTGTCCGCGACCGAATTTGCGAACCACACAATTGATCAGAATTTTCCAATGTGTCCGATCGTTCGTTCGTCTGATCCGGTCGCTGCCACCTGCCCCACACCAGCCGATATTTTCGGCCTACCAATTCACGGCACTTTCAGTTGCCCCACTTTGGCCGCCCCACACCAGCCGATATTTTCGGCCGACCAAAGAAATGCTGTGAGTCGGCCGAAAATATCGGATGGTGTGTACCCAGCCTAAGACATTTACCTAGTCGTGCGACTGGCTTTCTCAATTCATAATGACTTCTGTATGCAAGGTGTGATTGCATTGTGGCTAAGATGTGTTATCAAAACTGCCAAGGATAACTAGTCAAAATGCGCTGCATAAACACTGCATATGATGTCAGTCTGTTTCGGCATTGAGTCTTTCAACTAAATCCTCGATCAGTGGATCTCTGAAATCCACTTTGGAATCATGATCTGGTCCATCTCTAACAATGACCTGGATACATATACAGTATATATTTGAGTACAAGCGGACTTGAGTAGAAGCTGAGGTACCTGTTTTAATCTGAAAAATTCATTGACTCGAGTGTAAGCTGAGGGTAGAAATTATGTCCACTACTGCCTTCTAATTCAGTATTGTTTTGAGGCTTAAGTTGCCCTTTAAATGGACAGCAGAATTCCCATACAGATGTTTGAAAACTACAACTCCCAGCAACTAAAGCATTTCAAACATCTGTATGGGAATTCTGCTGTCCATTTAAAGGGCAACTTAAGCCTCAAAACAAGAGAATCAAAAGGCAATCTTCTGCAATAGATACCATCCTCCTTCTGACTCTTTATTGTTTTGAGTCTTAAGTTACCCTTAAATAACAGCAGAGATAAAGATGTTTTAAAACTACAACTCCCAGCATGCTTTAGTTTCTGGGAGTTGTAGTTTCCAAACATCTCTATGGAACTGTTAAAAGGCAACTTAAGCCTGCAGTGGAGAGCCCCCCCCCCGCCCTCCCCTGAGAGACCCCCAGTTGCAGTCCTTACCGGCATCAATGTACCTTACACACCACCATCAATGTAGCTCAGAATCTGGCTGCCGCACACTGTGTATGTCCTGTGGATTTGCCGACTGACATCACTACTCGGCGCCTCTCACTGCCCGGAGTAATGATGTCAGATGGCAAACCCTCAGAACTTATGCAGCATGCATCAGCCAGATTCGGAGTCTTAGCTACATTGATGGCGGTAAGGACTTTGACTCGAGTATAAGCTGAGGTATGGTTTTGAGGTTTATTTTAAAACCTAAAAACATTGACTTATACTCGAGTATAAGTGGTAAATGAAAACCTTCACAAGCTTTTTAGAGGTAATGGGCAGATATATAAGCAGGGCCTATTCAAACCAAAAGGGCCGGTAATGCTAATTTGGAGTGAAAACATAAAAAGCAATTAGGTGCTGTGTAATAAAGGGGAAATCAGGTATAATTAATTTTATGATTTATAATTGCAGATCTATCCATGAGTGGTGGTTGCCAATAGAATAGAAATAACCTATTATTGGGACAGGTCCAGCACTCTATAGCCTATTATTGGGACGGGTCCAGCACTCTATAGCCTATTATTGGGACGGGTCCAGCACACTATAGCCTATTATTGGGACTGGGGAAGCACTCTATAGCCAATTATCGGGACTGGTCCAGCACTCTATAGCCTATTATTGGGACAGAGCCAGCACTCTATAGCCTATTATTGGGACTGGTCCAGCACTCTATTGCCTATTATTAGGACTGGTCCAGCACTCTATAGCCTATTAGTGGGACCGGTCCAGCACTCTATAGCTTATTAAGGGTATGAAATCAACTGATTTTTCAAAATGGGAGAGAATATGTAGAATAACTAAGAAGGCATTACACAAACTAACAATTTAACAAATATTCATAATTTCCAGTGAACTGTCCCTTTAAGTCTTCAAAAATACATGAGTCAGACGCTGGAAGAATGTAAGTGCTTTCAGGCAATGGGTGTGGAGCCCAAGAGCATCCAGTTTAGCAGAAGAATGGGAGGGTGAGAATAAGCACAAAAATGGAAAAATTGAGGAGAGAGATTTATTTTACAAGTGTCAGTAGTGGATACAGTTAGGAACTGAAAAATAGAATAAAAGTAACTGTTGAATTGTTGGTTTTAGATCATTAAAATGTCAACCACAATGGATCAACATAAAAGAAGGCTTACCGTTTAATTAATCAAGTATGGTATCTTTACGAAAATTGCTTTCAAGCTTGCTCTGAGACCGGTTTAAAGTGGTGCTAATGCAGCTGGTTGTTTAAGAAGGTTTGGTACCCCTGTATTTCACAGCCTAAAAACACCTTACAAACCTATAGTAAACACACAAACCAATTCTGGACATCAGCTCAAGCATTTAAAGTAATTGCATCATGTAAGGCTGGGTACACACCTTAAGATATTTTCGGCCAAACAATAGTGACTTGTATCGGTCAGTCAGCCGGAAATATCACATAGTGTTGGGCGTCCAGCCACGACCGAGCTCAGTCGCCCGTATCGGACGAAAGGGCAATCAGGACTGTCGTGATAATCGGTAAACTGTTATCGCTGCATATCACTGTTTCAAAAGGCATGTCCTACTCAGTGCTGACCTTTCTCCTCCATACTCCATATGGTTCTCCTGCAGTGTCTATTCAAAGACTAGGAAACTGAAAAGGAAGAGCCTTCCTGTGTGTAAAATGTATCTGCCCTTCCTTGTCCTCCTGGAGGACTCTGGCATTTCCTTCAACATTACCATTTATAATTTTACACTAAAAAAAATTTGTAGTGCGTGCTGAATTGTAATATCTTCTTATTACCGTATATACTCGAGTATAAGTCGAGGTTTTTAGGCTTTAAAAAAAGCTTAAAAATCCTACCTTGAGTTACTAACCCGAAATCCTCACTCGAGTCACTAACCTGAAATCCTTCAGCCAGTCACTTCCTCTCTCTTCTGCATCCCACGGTGCTGTGTCTGACGTAAGTACTTGGAGCCGGTCTTACCCGGACTGTGGATGCGGAAGAGAGAGGAAGCGTGCGGCTGCAGGATTTCAGGTTAGTGATTTTAGATGCAGCCGGATTACCTTAAAGCAGGCCCTTTCCTCCACTGGGGGGGCTCTGGGGGGGATGGGGGATAGGTGCAGTGCTTGACACTGAAGATGTTTGGAAACTACAACTCCCAGTAACTAAAGCATGCTGAGAGTTGTAGTTTCCAAACATCTGGAGTGGCAAGAAAATGGGGGTTAGTGTGTTGGATTCCTCTCCATTTAAAGATATTAATGCCTTAAAACAATACAGATTCAGGAAAATGGTATCTATTGTTTCCTTCTGATTCTGTATTGTTTTGAGGCTTTAGTTGCCCTTTAAATGGACAGCAGAATTCCCATACAGTAGTCCCACAATAATCTGGATTTGGCTATTACTGTATGGGAATTCTGCTGTCCATTTAAAGGGCAACTAAAGCCTCAAAACAATACAGAATCAGGAGGCTGTTGTAGTCCTATTTTCTACCCTCGACTTATACTCGAGTCAATCATGTTTTACTCCTTTTCCAGGTAAAAATAGCTACCTCGGCTTATACTCGGGTCGACATATACTCGAGTATATGCGGTAGTTATGTTTATTCTTTTACTATTTAACCCTTTCACTGTCACAGATCGTATATTCACGATCTGTGCAGTGAATACTCAAACTGCCACAGATCGTGAATATACGATCTGTGGCTTCCCCTTTAACCCTTTCACTGCCAGGAGAATTTAATTTTTTTTTGCGTTAACGGCCAGAAGAATTTTCAGGATTTTGCCCTTAATCGCTTTAGACTAATTTTACAGTAGGAAACCTTGCAGTAAATCAGGAATATTATACATTGTTTTTTACAGAACAAAGTGTTCTTTAACATGGTAACAAAATTTTGTAACTTTTCTGGAAATTTTACTGGAATTATGGGTAAAATATGTAAAAAAAATGAAAAATTTGCAAATTTTCATGGATTTTTACCATTTTTACTTATAGTTATCTTAAGGTTACGCACAAAAATCTTACTGTTTCTAAAAGCTCTGATACTCCCGAGTACAACGATACCAGATATATGTAGGTACCCGACTTTTCCTGTAGAGGAGACCCCCCCAAACTAAAACTGCACCTTCAATAATATTACACCAAATTAAAATGTATAACCACTACTGACAGTTAACATAGAATATCTACCAAATTAACTAAAATATCCCCACAAGTGAGATATTTTTAGAAACTACACACCCGCAGGATTTTACGAGTGAGGTTAGTTTCGATCAAAATGCAGATACCCGGATGCAGCTCTTCGTCCAATTGTAAGTTATTTTCTCACATTTTCCTTTTTTTCCTCAACTGTAAAATCAGAGACAAAATCAAATGCGAATTTCAGCTAAAAACTGTGGAGAAAAGTTCAAACGCATCTCAAATATGAAAGCCTAACCCCTCCCGAGTAAAACGGTATGCCACATTCATGGGCGTACTCAGAGACATGGCTACCAACTAACCCAGAGCGTGACCAGTGCCAAATGTCAGTAGCAGCAAAAAAAAATTAGCCAGTTTTGTATTTGAACAGTCTGCAGTTTTTCCACAAAACACCCCCCCAACTCAAAAATACCCCCCACAAACTATATATTACTATAACTATATACCATCAATGGTGTGGGCGCAGTTCTTTGTAGAAGTTTGCACTTTTACCAGATTTTCAAAAAAAATTAACATTAAACAACATTCAAAAAGGTAGAAATCATGCCAAAACCCCATGGAATGTAAAAAAAAGTTACCAAATATCAATCTCCCAAATGTCCTGAATCAAACGGTATGCTAAATGTGTGGTAACACACGCAGACGTGGAAGCGAAAAGTGAGAAAATGCACGATGGCTCAGAAACGGCAAAAATATTTAGCCAACTCCGAATTTGGACAGTCTGCAGTTTTTTCCACAAAACACCCCCATAACTTAGAAATAACCCCCACAAACTGTATATTCCTGAAATCTACACACCTTCAGCTATGTAACACAGTAGATTATTCATTCATACCATCAATGGTGTGGGCGCAGTTGTTTGAAAAACAACTTCAAAAGGTAGAAATCATGCCAAAACCTCATGGAATCTAAAAGAAAGTTATTAAATATCAATCTCCCAAATGTCCTGAATCAAAAGGTATGCCATATGTGTGGTTACACACGCAGACGTGGAAGTGACGTGTTCAGCTATGTAGCACTGTAGTTCGTTCATTCATACCATCAATGGTGTGGGCGCAGTTCTTCGTAGAATTTCGCATTTCTACACAATTTTCTGGAAAAATAGAGAAAAATACATTTCAAAGTTACAAAATCACACCAAAACCCCATGTAATGTAAAAAAAACTTCAATCTCCTAAATGTCCTGAATCAAACGGTATGCCATATGTGTGGTTACACACACGGACGTGGAAGCGACTAGTCAAAATGTAAAACAATGCGCAGTGAGCCAATAACAGCATTTTCCCAGATTTTTCAAACTGAACACCCCTCTAACTTGGAAATACCCCCGCAAAACTATAAATTCTCAGAATCTACACACCTTCAGCTACGTAACACTGTAGTTTGTTCATTCATACCATTAATGGTGTGGGCGCAGTTCTTTGTAGAAATTCGCATTTGTCTGAAAAAATGAACAAAAAACTACTTCAAAAGGTAGAAATCATGCCAAAACCTCATGGAATGTAAAAAAAAGTTACTAAATATCAATCTCCAAAATGTCCTGAATCAAACGGTATGCCATATGTGTGGTTACACACGCGGACGTGGAAGCCAAAAGACACAAAGTGAAACAATGCGCAATGGCTAAGAAACAGCAAAAATATTCAGTCAAATCTGAATTTGAACAGTCTGCAATTTTTCCCCACAAAACAATCCCCACAAACCATATATTTCTCGAATCCACACACCTTTATCTACGAAATTCTGTAGTTTGTTCATTCATACCATCAATGGTGTGGGCGCAGTTCTTCGTAGAAGTTCGCAGTTTTAGCAGATTTTCTAAAAAATTTGAAAAAAAACACTCTCAAAGGTAGAAATCATGCCAAAATCCCAAGTAATGTAAAAAAAGGTTCCAAATATCAATTTCCTAAATGTCCTGAATCAAACGGTATGCCCTATGTATGGTTACACACGCAAACGTGGAATCAACTAGCCACAAAGTGAGCCAATGAACAATGGCCCAATTACAGCAACTTTTCAGATTTGTCAGACTAAACACCGCTCTATATTAGAAATACCCCCCAAAACTATATATTCTTGGAATTTACACACCTTCAGCTACGTTACGGTGCCATGCTTTCATACATACATGAAGAATTCCAGACCCAGTAATCCAAAGAACTCCGTGTTTTTAGGAGGATTCAAGGGTTGAAATCCTACCGAAACCCACTTGACAAGCAAAAAAACCCACTTAATGTCAATATAAATAAAAATAGAGGTATGGCACTAGTAAAGTCCCCAAATGTTAATCAGTAGAAAGGGGGGGGTGCTGAACAGACATAACAAAGCAAACCAGAATATTTAAAGAGAGAAAAAAAGAAAGTCTGCAGCACTCACTTATTAACGGTGAAAAAATATTTACATTCCTTTATTGAAGTATGTACACACATACGTTATGGGACTATATCATGTGCAAACGGAATAATTTAAAAACCATTAAAATATATAATATACAAGTAGCAGCATCTCTTATGTAGTAATTCAAGGATTGAATATAAAGTGCACGGTGCTATACTATGGTAAATCCTACACAGTAATATCTTACAAAAGTATATCAAAGTAAATTCTAATGTTTCACATTATATACAGCGTGTATACTCATCTGTCCCTGTGCATGGCTCAACACTTAGAGGTATAGGCAATCCCTGGAGGTGCAGGTATAGGTATCTCTATCCAACAAAGAGAGCTGCTACATCTGAAACGGTGGGTGGAGTCCACCGTTTCAATCTCCCACATGTTCTGAATCAAACAGTATGCCCTATGTGTGGATGTACACAGAGACGTGGCCACCAACTAGCTCAAATTGGACGCATGCACAAATGCAATTACAAGAAAAAATCAAAGTGCTCTGTAATTTGAACAGCCTACACTTTTTCTAAGAAAACAGTCCCGAAACATGGAAATTCCCCCCATAAACTATATATTTTTGGAATCTACACACCTTCAGCTATGTTACGGTGCCATGCTTTCATACATACATGAAGAATTCCAGACCCAGTGATCCAAAGAACTCTGTGTTTTTAGGAGGTTTTGTGAAAAATAAAATAAGATGATTCAAGGATTGAAATCCTACCTAAACCAACTTGACAAGCAAAAAACCCCACTAAATGTCAATCTCCCACGTATCCTGCATCAAACGGTATGCCATATGTGTGGGTGCACAGAGAGACGTGGCCACCAACTAGCTCAAATGGGACGCATGCACAAGTGTAATTACAAGAAAAAAATCAAAGTTCTCTGTAATTTCAAACAGCCCCAAAACTTGGAAATGCCTCCCACAAATAAACCCCCCACTAAATATCAATCTCCCACATGTTCTGAATAAAATGTTATGCCATATGCGTGGATGCACACAGAGACGTGGCCACCAACTAGCTCAAATGGGACGCATGCACAAATGCAATTACAAGAAAAAATCAAAGTGCTCTGTAATTTGAACAGCCTACCCTTTTCCAAAGGAAACAGTCCCGAAACATGGAAACTTCCCCCATAAACTATATATTTTTGGAATCTACACACCTTCAGCTACGTTACGGTGCCATGCTTTCATGCATACATGAAGAATTCCAGACCCAGTGATCCAAAGAACTCCGTGTTTTTAGGAGGTTTTGTGAAAAATAAAATAAGATGATTCAAGGGTGGAAATCCTACCTAAACCCCTTTGACAAGCAAAAAAACCCACTAAATGTCAATCTCCCACATATCCTGCATCAAACAGTATGCCATATGTGTGGGTGCACACAGAGACGTGGCCACCAACTAGCTCAAATTGGACACATGCACAAGTGTAATTTCAAGAAAAAAATCAACGTGTTCTGTAATTTGAACAGCCTAATCAATTTGGAAATACCCCCCACAAACTATATATTTTTGGAAGCTACACACCTTCAGCTACGTGATGGTATCATGCTTTCGTATATACGTGAAGAATTCCAGATGCTGCTATTCATAGAACTCCGTGCTTTTAGGAGATTTTGTGAAAAAATAAAATAAGAGGACTCAATGGTTGAAATCCTACCCAAACCCACTTGGCAAGTAAAAAAACCCACTAAATGGCAATCTCCCACATGTCCGGAATCAAACAGTATGCCATAAGGGTGGGTGCAAACAGAGACGGGGCCACCAACTAGCTCAAATGGGATCCATGCGCAATTGCAATTACAAGAAAAAATTAAAAAACGCCACAACCCACCCCCCACCCCTATCCCCACTCCCCCTTTTAGTGGTATTTTAGTGAAAACCAGTTAGTACGGAGAGTCACACAGGTTTTTGCACACTTTACTGATCCTAAAAATTCAATACAGTCTTTTTTGGTACCTCTGCAAAATTTCCTACTAAAATAGGCTTAGTTTCCCTTGAAATCCAACAAATAAATGATCCGCGTTTACTTTACCGATATCACCGGGGACATTGGGAAGCTTGGAGAAGACAAAGTTTTTTGCTAATTTATAGTTTTAGGGTAAAAAAAAAAAAAAGTGTGTGTATAACTTTAAGATTTTTTTTGTGTGCATTTCCCCTTTTTTTGGGGGGATCATTCCCAAAGATGATCATCAAATCATCTTAGGGAATGATACCGAACTTGGAATACGGGCATAAATGCCCATTTTCCAATTCGAAATCCGATTGGAAAAATCATTTTCCAGGAAGTGATTTTTCATTCATTGGCAAAGATCAATAATTTGGTGATCAGAAGTGATCACCAAATTTTGATCTCTGTCCCCATTTTTTTCCTAAGTCTTCGCTAAGTAGCAAAGACTTAGAAAAAATCCTATTTGTGAATGGAACTTTGAGTTCCATTCACAAATGTATAGTAAAAGCTGTCAGCATGACAGCTTGTACTATACAGGTACTGCAGCATGATCTGAATGGAGATCCCACTGCAGTACCTCAACTAGACCACCAGGGGCAGTCTCTTACCACTTCAAGGGAAGACCCCGGTGAAGGAGGAAGTTCAGTGACATCACCGGGGTCTCCCTTTCTGGCTGCAAGGAACTTCCTCCACGTGGGACCGGCTTCAGCTGCGGGGGCCATGTTAAGGTAGGGATATCTTCCGATCCCACCCTCGGATTTGGACACAACCGAGGGGGGATCAAGGGGGCTAGGGGGGCAGTTGAATGCTGGGAGGGGGGAAGCCACAGATCGTGAATATACAGTTTGGTCATTCACTGCACAGATCGTGAATCTAAAAATCTGAAAATTGCCCCGTGCTAGGGGCAATCAGGGGGCAGTATTCAACTGCCCCCCTAGCCCCCTCGATCCCCCCTCGTTTGTGTCCAAATCCGAGGGTGGGATCGGAAGATATCGGTACCTGTAGCCGGGCAGCCGGTCCCATGTTGAGGAAGAGAGAGGAGGAGGTCTTCTTTCCGGAAAGGGAGACCCCGGTGACGCCATGGAGCTTCCTCCTTCACCGGGGTCTTCCCTAAAAGATGTACAATGTTGCCCCTGGTGGTCTAGTGGAGGTACTGCACTGTGATCTCCATTCAGATCATGCTGCAGTACCTAGTAAAGTAAAAGCTGTCATGCTGACAGCTTTATTATACATTTTGTGAATGGAACTCAAAGTTCCATTCACAAATAGGATTTTTTCTAAGTCTTTGCTACTTGGAAGACTTGGAAAAATAATGGGGATAGAGATCAAAATTTGGTGATCACTTCTGATCACCAAATTATTGATCATTGCCAATGAATGAAAAATCACTTCCTGGAAAATGATTTCCGGGAAGTGATTTTTCCGATCGGATTCCGAATTATGCCCGTATTCCAAGTTCGTTATCATTCCCAAAGATGATTTGATGATACACGCACTCTTTTTTTTTTTTTACCCTAAAACTATAAATTAGCAAAAAACTTTGTCTCCTCCAAGCTTCCCAATGTCCCCGGTGATATCGGTAAAGTAAACGCGGATCATTATTTGTTGGATTTCAAGGGAAACTAAGCCTATTTTAGTAGGAAATTTTGCAGAGGTACCAAAAAAAGACCGGATTGAATTTTTAGGATCAGTAAAGTGTGCAAAAACTTGTGTGACTCTCCGTACTAAATGGTTTTCACTAAAATACCACTAAAAGGGGGAGTGGGGATAGGGGTGGGGCGTGGGTTGTGGCTTTTTTATTTTTTTCTTGTAATTGCAATTGGGCATGGATCCCATTTGAGCTAGTTGGGGGCCCGTCTCTGTTTGCACCCACCCATATGGCATACCGTTTGATTCAGGACATGTGGGAGATTGCCATTTAGTGGGTTTTTTTACTTGCCAAGTGGGTTTAGGAAGGATTTCAACCATTGAGTCCTCTTATTTTATTTTTTCACAAAATCTCCTAAAAGCACGGAGTTCTATGAATAACAGCGTCTGGAATTCTTCATGTATATATGAAAGCATGATACCATCACGAAGCTGAAGGTGTGTAACTTCCAAAAATATATAGTTTGTGGGGGGTATTTCCATGTTGATTAGGCTGTTCAAATTACAGAAGACTTTGATTTTTTTCTTGTAATTGGACTTGTGCATGCGTCCCATTTGAGCTAGTTGGTGGCCACGTCTCTGTGTGCACCCACGCATATGGCATACCGTTTGATTCAGGACATGTGGGAGATTGCCATTTAGTGTTTTTTTTTTACTTGTCAAGTGGGTTTAGGTAGGATTTCAACCTTTGAATCACCTTATATTTTTTACAAAATCTCCTAAAAAGCACAGAGTTCTATGGAGTACTGTGTCTGGAACTCTTCATGTATATATGAAAGCATGGCACCGTAACGTAGCTGAAGGTGTGTAGATTCCAAAAATATAGTTTGTGTGGGGTATTTCTAAGTTTCAGAGCCGTTTCCTTTGAAAATGTGTAGACTGTTGAAATTAGAGAGCACTTTGATTTTTTTCTTGTAATTACACTTGTGCATGCGTCCCATTTGAGCTAGTTGGTGGCCACGTCTCTGTGTGCACCCACACATATGGCATACCGTTTGATGCAGGATATGTGGGAGATTGACATTTAGTGGGTTTTTTTGCTTGTCAAAAGGGTTTAGGTAGGATTTCAGCCCTTGAATCATCTTATTTTATTTTTCACAAAACCTCCTAAAAACACAGAGTTCTTTGGATCACTGGGTCTGGAATTCTTCACGTATATACGAAAGCATGATACCATCAGGTAGCTGAAGGTGTGTAGCTTCCAAAAATATATAGTTTGTGGGGGGTATTTCCAAATTGATTAGGCTGTTCAAATTACAGAACACTTTGATTTTTTTCTTGTAATTACACTTGTGCATGTGTCCAATTTGAGCTAGTTGGTGGCCACGTCTCTGTGTGCACCCACACATATGGCATACCGTTTGATGCAGGATATGTGGGAGATTGACATTTAGTGGGTTTTTTTGCTTGTCAAAAGGGTTTAGGTAGGATTTCAATCCTTGAATCATCTTATTTTATTTTTCACAAAACCCCCTAAAAACAGGGTTTTGTGAAAACTGGGTCTGAAATTCTTCATGTATGTATGAAAGCATGGCACTGTAACGTAGCTGAAGGTGTGTAGATTCCAAAAATATATAGTTTGTGGGGGGAATTTCCATGTTTCGGGATTGTTTCCTTAGAAAAAGGGTAGGTTGTTCAAATTACAGAGCACTTTGATTTTTTCTTGTAATTGCATTTGTGCATGCATCCCATTTGAGATAGTTGGTGGCCATGTCTCTGTGTGCACCCACACATATAGCATACCATTTGATTCAGAACATGTGGGAGATTGACATTTAGTGGGTTTTTTTGCTTGTTAAGTGGGTTTAGGTAGGATTTCAACCCTTGAATCATCTTACTTTATTTTTCACAAAACCTCCTTAAAACACAGAGTTCTTTGTATTACTGGGTCTGGAATTCTTCATATATGTATGAAAGCATGGCACCGTAACGTAGCTGAAGGTGTGTAGATTCCAAAAATATATAGTTTGTGGGGGGAATTTCCATGTTTCGGGACTGTTTCCTTTGGAAAAGGGTAGACTATTCAAATTACAGAGCACTTTGATTTTTTCTTGTAATTGCATTTGTGCATGCCTCCCATTTGAGCTAGTTGGTGGCCACGTCTCTATGTACATCCACACATAGGGCATACCGTTTGATTCAGAACATATGGGAGATTGATATTTAGTTGGGGGTTTTATTTGTGGGGGGCATTTTCAAGTTTTGGGGCTGTTTAAAATTACAGAGCACTTTGATTTTTTTCTTGTAATTACACTTGTGCATGCGTCCCATTTGAGCTAGTTGGTGGCCACGTCCAAACTAGCTGTACACCCATGCATATGGCATACCATTTGATTCAGGGCATTTGGAAGATTGATAATTGACAAGTTTTTTTACATGACATGGAAACTTGCCATGATTTTTAACTTTGAATTGTATTTTTATAATTTTTTCCTGAAAATCTGGTAAAAAAGCAAAATTTTACATGAAATTGCGCCCACACCATTGATGGTATGCATAAAGGAATCACACCATTGTGTAGCTGAAGGTGTGTAGATTCCAAGAATATATAGTTTTGGGGGGTATTTCTAATATCGAGGGGTGTTTAGTCTGACAAATCTGAAAAGTTAACCATGCATAGGGCATACCGTTTGATTCAGGACATTTAGGACATTAATATTTGGTAACTTTTTTTTACATTTCTTGGGATTTTGGCATGATTTCTACCTTTGAGAGTGTTTTTTTTCAAATTTTTTAGAAAATCTGCTAAAACTGCGAACTTCTACGAAGAACTGCGCCCACACCATTGATGGTACGAATTAACATACTACAGAATTTCGTAGATAAAGGTGTGTGGATTCGAGAAATATACGGTTTGTGGGGGTTGTTTTGTGGGGAAAAATTGCAGACTGTTCAAATTCAGATTTGGCTGAATATTTTTGCTGTTTCTGAGCAATTGTGCATTGTTTCACTTTGTGGCTTTTGGCTTCCACGTCCGCGTGTGTAACCACACATATGGCATAACGTTTGATTCAGGACATTTGGGAGATTGATATTTAGTAACTTTTTTTTACATTCCATCAGGTTTTGGCATGATTTCTACCTTTTGAAGTTGTTTTTTGTTCATTTTTTCTGACAAATACAAACTTCTACGAAGAACTGCGCCCACACCATTGATGGTATGAATGAACAAACTACAGTGTTACATAGCTGAAGGTGTGTAGATTTCAGGAATATATAGTTGTGGGGGTTATTTCTAAGTTCCGGGGTTGTTTTGTGGAAAAAACTGCAGACTGTCCAAATTTGGAGTTGGCTAAATATTTTCGCTGTTTCTGAGCCATCGTGCATTGTCTCACTTTGTGGCTTTTCGCTTCCACGTCCGTGTGTGTAACCACACATATGGCATACCGTTTGATTCAGGACATTTGGGAGAATGATATTTAGTAACTTTTTTTTAGATTCCATGAGGTTTTGGCATGATTTCTACCTTTTGAAGTTGTTTTTTGTTCATTTTTTCAGACAAATGCGAACTTCTACGAAGAACTGCGCCCACACCATTGATGGTATAAATGAACAAACTACAGTGTTACATAGCATAAGGTGTGTAGATTTCAGGAATATATAGTTTGTGGGGTTATTTCTAAGTTACAGGGTTGTTTTGTGGAAAAAACTGCAGACTGTCCAAATTTGGAGTTGGCTAAATATTTTCGCTGTTTCTGAGCCATCGTGCATTGTCTCACTTTGTGGCTTTTCGTTTCCACGTCCACATGTGTAACCACACATATGGCATAGCGTTTGATTCAGGACATTTGGGAGAATGATATTTAGTAACTTTTTTTTAGATTCCATGAGGTTTTGGCATGATTTCTACCTTTTGAACTTGTTTTTTGTTCATTTTTTCAGACAAATGCGAACTTCTACGAAGAACTGCGCCCACACTATTGATGGTATGAATGAACAAACTACAGTGTTACATAGCTGAAGGTGTGTAGATTTCAGGAATATATAGTTTGTGGGAGTTATTTCTAAGTTACAGGGTTGTTTTGTGGAAAAAACTGCAGACTGTCCAAATTCGGAGTTGGCTAAATATTTTCGCTGTTTCTGAGCCATCGTGCATTGTCTCACTTTGTGGCTTTTCGCTTCCACGTCCGTGTGTGTAACCACACATATGGCACACCGTTTGATTCAGGACATTTGGGAGATTGATATTTGGTACATTTTTTTTACATTCCATGGGGTTTTGGCATGATTTCTACCTTTTTGAATGTTGTTTGATGTTCATTTTTTTGGAAAATCTGGTAAAAGTGCAAACTTCTACGAAGAACTGCGCCCACACCATTGGGCGCACATAGGGTTCAACAGTGATATCGCAAGGAACTTGTGGAGATTTCAACACACTGTGCACGACTCAAATAGCAGTGCACATTATAAGGTTTATATTTGTAAATGCCACACCTTGTTTCAGGTCTAAACTACCAGTCTCGCAGATGAAAATTAACCAGTTAAAACTAGAGACAAAATATTTGCACTAAACTGCAGTTTTGACAGTCTTGAAGGGTGACATTTCTTACCTTCAAAAGTCTCGCAATGCAGGAAATCCCTTGGAGATATTTACTGTGTCTCGGTCAGGTAAGAATGTTCCTCTGCGTCTCTAACTTGAATTCATTAAGTTTAGCACAACATGGTAGCGCTAAAAAGCACACTGCGATGGTAGCGCTAAAAAACACACTGCATGTATAATATAGGCTGCACTGTGCTATTTCCAAAAAGTTTTGGATATAGTGCAGCCACCGCAAAATTAGTGTAAAACCAGCCTCACCGCAGCTCAAAAACACTGGAACACATCAAAGAAAAAGACTGGAGAGAGCCAAATGTAGGATTCAATCAGGTGCAGTTACAGACCAAATGATCCACTCACACTTATATATATAAAATATCCAATAAGAAAAAACTACAGACACACCAGCTCCATCTAGTGGCCAGGTGGTTAACTAACTACAAAATAACATACAATTCAAATACTACAGCTTAGTGTCTATTTGAAAAAATATCACCATATAAAGTCCACCATGGACAATTTATGTTAGAATACATAGTCCAACTTAAATATTCAGCTACAGTAAGCAAGGTTGGGTAAGCTAAGTACCCCCCACTCCCCTCGCTGTAGACATTCTTTATTACCAAACATACAGTAGCTAGCCTCAAATGGTTGGTATTGGAAAAAGTGCACCTGCCCTTAAGAGGTGGTGATAGGAGGAAACTTTTGTTACAGAAGGAATTAAAATGGATCAATAAATGAAATACTATGGAGCCCTATGGCCTTAATGATGCTTACAGTATTAAGTGTTTTTTGTAAAAGTATAATTTTACCTACAGTATGCTTGTTCCTCTTTTTCTCTCTATATAGGATCATTTTGAATCTTGAACATGGCTATGTCTACAGCCAGGGGGGTTGCCTTACCTTTTAATCCTCTCAGAGGAGCAAATGTGGCACGTGCCGATTACACACAGACAGGCTCTTCACTTTTTTGGACTTTCATCAGGCCCTACAGAACAACCATAAGGAGCAGAAGAGAAAGGTAGGGATATTTAAACACTACACAGTGGGGCAATTTTTAGTTGGGGTGGGCATGCCCTTTAATATTTTGTGTGGAAAATCTGTTTAGATCATCAAAATTTCAAGCTAAAACTTAGTGCTGTTACACAAAATTTTGACAGAATGATACCTGATGGGTTTGTGCATTCCTAGCCAACATTTAATGTAATAATGGGTACTGTGTAAGTGAATTATAGACTTCCTCTCCAGCTTTCCACTACAATAATTTAATTAACATGGTCATGTGTAATAACTAGGATGGTCAGCTCAGAATTAAGTTATAGGTACAATTGTGTAAAATGCAAATCTAAATTTTCATGTATTTTCATTGTGTTGTGCTTAAAAAAGACCTCTCTTACTGTTCCCATTGGTCCCCATGCAGGCAATGATGTCAGCTAGCAATTAATGTTAATTTGGTCAGCCTTTAACCCAGCCTTTACCCATTACTGTCTTTGTGCTAAGCTGAACTCTTTCAGATAAATGTAATTAAAGGGCAGTTATGGTGCCCAAAATAACCACAGGAATCACAAATAGGCATGGGTGGCACTCCAAACTGTAAATTTTATTAATACAGACCAAACATCTCACAACGTTTCGGGGGGTACGTGCCCCCACCTGAGGAAGGGGGCACGTACCCCCCGAAACGTTGTGAGATGTTTGGTCTGTATTAATAAAATTTACAGTTTGGAGTGCCACCCATGCCTATTTGTGATTCCTGAAGTGAATATCCATTGAGGGTTGGATTGTTTGGAGGAGTGAGCACCCACACTTGGTACGAGTGCAGAGGACACTATTGCTTCTGCCCAAAATAACCCCCTTAAAATCCCCCCATAACTAGGGGAGGACTGGCCCAGTAGGCTGAGGGGCAAATGCCCCATGGGCTGGTCTCCAATGAAAAATTTGGGCCACAGAATCTTTTATAAGCTACGTGCTTAAACGGCACTGCACCTGCCTGTATCTCTAACATAGGCAAGAAACAGAAATCCTCTCCTCTGTTAAATTAATAGAAGCAGCACAGTGTTGGTCAGCCCTCCAGTTCATTAGCCAGTGTTAGTCAGCCCTCAAGTTCATTAGTCAGTGTTAGTCAGCCCTCCAGATCATTAGCTTGTGTTAGTCAGCTCTCCAGATCATTAGTCAGTGTCATGTCAGCCCTCCAGATCATTAGCCAGTGTTAGACAGCTCTCCAGTTCATTAGCCAGTGTTAGTCAGTCCTCCAGTTCATTAGTCAGTATTAGTCAGCCCTCCAGTTCATAAGCAAGTGTTATTTCAGCCCTCCAGATCATTAGCCAGCGTTAGTCAGCCCTCCAAATCCTTAGTGTCGTAAGCCTACTAGATCATTAGCCAGTGTTATTAGCTCTCCAGATCATTATCCAGTCTTGTCAGTCCTCCAAATCATTAGCCAGTGTTATCAGCTCTTCAGTTCCTTAGCCAGTGTTATCAGCTCTCCAGTTCATTATCCAGTGTAAAGTTAGCCCTCCAGATCATTAGCCAGTGTTAGTCAGCACTCCAGATCCTTAGTCAGTGTTGTAAGCTTTCCAGATCATTAGCCAGTGTTATTAGCCCTCCAGTTCACTAGCCAGTGTTACATCAGCCCTCAAGATCATTAGCCAGTGCTATTAGACCTCTAGATCAAAAGCTAGTGTTGCCCGCCCTCCAGATCATTAGCCAGAATTATTAGCCCTCCAGATCATTAGCCAGTGTTGCCAGCCCTCTAGATCATTAGCCAGTGTTATCAGCTCTCCAATTCATTAGCCAGTGTTAAGTCAGCCCTCCAGATTATTAGTCAGTTATGCACGCAACCATGTAAAATAAGAATAATAATCTTAAAAATGGGTATAACTGAAACAAAGTGTGTGTGACCTTAGTTATTTTGTGATCTACCGTGAAAGGGCCACTTGGTTGTATTTGCTCCCAGGCTAAAAGGTCCCAGTCCTCCCCTGCCCATAGCAAGTCTCCAAAGTTCCACTAGTGCTGGCATGGCCCTGCCCACTATCACAGTCTGGGATTATACGGGCAGCACGGTGGCTCAGTGGTTAGCTGAAATCCTGAGTTCGATTCCACCCTTGGACACATCTGCAAGGAGTTTGTATGTTCTCCCCGTGCTTGCGTGGGTTTCCTCTGGGCACTCCGGTTTCCCGCACAATAATAAAGACATATCGGGGAAAAGCCTGATTTGTATACATGTAATTGTAAAGCACTACAGAAGATGTTGGCGTTATATAAATCCACATTAATAATAATCATACCTGGACTGGCCACTGGGAAAATGATTTTCTTGTAGTAGCTTCTTCCATTGAACAAGCCAAGGACTATGGGAGGAAGCAGGGTCCTACCCTGTGCACTTTTAGCCTAATGATATTACAATAAAAAGTAGAAATAATAACTTATCATAGAAACAGCTGTGAGAAAGTCTGTAGCTAATATGGCTTAAAGGTGAGTAACCTTTAAAAACTGGTAAAGCCAGCTAGCCAGCAGAATTTCCAACATGTGTGCGTTCTATGGCAAAAACAACTTCAGAACATTAAGTTTTTATGTTTTAGACTTTTAGTTTTATAGCATTTTAGGACAACAAAACATAAATCTAATTAAAGTAAACCCATGCACTAAAATAATGTATAGTTTTTAGTGTTCCACTCATATCAGAATGTGTGATCAAAGAAGTCCATTTCTTCAATGTTTAAAGTACACAATAGTCCCAAAGTTTCTATATAAATCCATAAAGGTCTTCAAGTGAAATTAAGGTGAAATAGTTAATTCTGCCCCAAAAGCAGCAAACCATACATCTGATCAAAATAAGTGTGCATGTGTGCTACCAATTCCCTCACTGAACTTCTAATCCCAGTTGCCTGAAGCTCCTCCACTTGAGTATTTCAAAACTGTCCTGCCCACTGTCTGGACCTTCTTCTCTGCAGGCAAACAGCTGATTGTGAGTGACTTGAAGCAGGCCCCTGGTGAACCCCACCATCACCACCTCCAGAATCCCCTGGCCCAAGGAAAGTACCTATGCTGCCTTGGACATAATCTGTCTCTGGTGCACACAGACTCAGCCAGCAAAGAGCCAATCCATAACTTTGGGGGCTTTTTTTTTTAGTTAAACTGTGGATTCCATACAAGTGTCTCCTTTTCTCTTTCTCTTAATCTCTATTTACAAGAACTTTCTTTTATATTTCAAACAGACCTAGGAGGAGGTCTCTAGTTTCTAGTCTGCACTGTCTCTGTGACAGCCGTGTGTTATAAGACCTCCCAAAATCAATCTTTTCTCAATCTAATTACAGACTTGCAATCAATATCTTTAATTTCCTCTAAATGTGGACACCTTAGGGATAAAAAATCCAGGCTTTTGGCAAGCTTTAAAAAAGATACAGAGGTTTAGGGGCAGGGCTTGTGATGCAGCTGATAATGCTCTGTCCCAGCAGTAGGATTCAAGTGGGCATGCTCAAGCCAGGGGCTTGCTGCTGGCGGTGGTGCACACTGTGTATAAACAGGAAGCACAGCAATATAAGTTTTGGGCCCAGGCACTCTTCTTGTGGCTATTAGCCAGTAAATCAAAGGGTGCTCCCTCACCAAGTCCTCTACCAAGGACTTGCATAAGCAAAACTCATGTGAGAGGCACACTAGATTTTTAATCAAAGTTATTTATTTAAATCACATACACAACGTTTCAGGGATCGCTATGTCCCCTAACCAGGTATAACACAAACACAATCCAAACTCCCATATATATACCAAATAGTGAGAAGCCCCTCCTTTCCCTACCCAGGGGGAGTGGTCAAATTACCAAATTGTGAATATAATGTGTATTTAACTGTACATCCAATTCTTCAGTGAGAATACATTGTATCACAATGAGTCCAATACATAGATCAAAAAAGAGTCCATCAAATATATAAGTCCAGTATATAATACAATAATAGTCCATATGAGTTTTTCATGGTTACCATATTGTTGCAATATTGTAACAGTATGGGAAACATGAATAACTCATATGGACTATGGATAATCCTCGAAAATAGCTCGAACACTTGCTAATTATCGAAAATTCGTTCTGTTTTCGGTTCTTTGGGAGTTTCCTGAGATCCTGGAATCCAAAAACGGAACGAAACTGGTGAGTTTCGGCCATCTCTAGTCAAGACGCTAGTACAGTAGCATATAATAGTATCTGAACCTGATGACTAAGGGGCTATATACCAATATGCAGGTCATGTGACTGATAAAATGCACTGGGGCATTACTGGGGCATACATTACACGCGCTTGCAACAGCGCGGCGTGGGGTGATGACATCATGTGCGCACGACTCCACACAGAGTAAACTGCCCCTGGATTTTTAGACACAGTCTGCAACGAGGTCCAGCAAGTCTCAGGGGGCGGAGCTTAGCTGACTGAAGACATTATCCAAGATGGCCAGAACTTTACTGGGGCACAGGTAGGCTCTGAAGGGACCTAAAAAAAAGGGAAAAGGTTAGTTAAAGATACAGCTTTCATTTAAACTTAATTTGTTTTTTGAGTGTACTTATCCTTTAACTTACACTGTTCAATCCATTGCAAAGCTGTACCTTTAAATCACACACTATAGGTGGCCATACACTTGAGGTTTCCATCACAATGTGCAGACAGATCACATTGGTATCTGTCGGCACATTGCGAAGGGAACCTGCACACAAGGGGATCGGTCGGTCGTCTGGCCATACATGGTATGCTCGTATCGGCTCCCTTTACTAAGATAACCACCGACGGAAGTTTTTCAACTTTCCCGACCGACTGTAGTGGCGACTATGGCCGTTCGTCGGCACTACGATCGGTCTGGAAAAGCCCATACACTTGAACGATAATGGGTAAATCCCGTCATTCCACAACGGGATTTACCCATTATCATTCATATGTATGGCCACCTTATGTTAGTCAGGACTGCCTGCTAGATGTACAGGACACTTAAAAGTGAAACATGGACTGGAATAGGGACTGGATTAGCAGAGTGCTGCTCCTATTTATATAATGCAATGATGTTTAAAGGGCTAAAACTGTGGCAAATTAATGTTTGGGGTATTGAGCAGGCACAGCAGTCATCTATCAATGTGTGACTGTATTTTTGATCCCTGATCACCTAATATTTTTCTTATCTGGTAACTGCCTTGAAGCTTCAGAGGAACAGCACATTGATGGTGTCCTGACTGGTAGGGAGGTAAGAAACATTGTCTGGGTCAGGGATCAAGAAAGGGTATTTCACATTGCAAACCTATTGAAAGACATTTGTATTGTGGGTCAAAGGGCCCCCTAGCAGCTATTATGGTTGCTATAGTGATCCTTACCCCACTGGGTGGCAGAAAGTCCACTATCTCTAAGGTGGAGAGATTTATTGTGGTAGAGATGCTTAGCAGTTGGAACCATGCAGGGACATGTTCAAGTGTAACTTTTTACTTCTTTGGAATGTTGGACGGTATGCATTTACGTCACAAATCAAATTTTTAGAGTTATATTCTGTCTTTTTCACTTATCAGTGGTTCTTAAACAATTTCAGATTGTGCCACACTTGGCAATGCATGTTTCTGTCAAGAAACACCTTGAACTCTAGGGGCAAATTTCTAAAGGATCACTATTTTCACCATTTAACTACCGTATATACTCAAGTCTAAACCGACCCGAGTATAAACCAAGGTACCTATTTTTACCTGAAAAAAGGAGTAAAAGTGATTGACTCAGGTATAAACTGAGGGTAGAAATTATGACCACTACTGCCTTCTGATTCTGTACTGTTTTGAGGTTTTAGTTGCTCTTTAAATGTACAGCAGTATTCCCACACAGTAATAGCCAAATCCAGTATGGTTATATACTGTAAAGGGCAAATAAAGCCTCAAAACAATACAGAATCAGAAGGCAGTGTTTTTAACAATAGATACCATTCTCCTGATTCTGTATTGTTTTGAGGCATTAGTTGCCCTTTAAATGGACAGTAATCCCATACAGTAACCCCCAATCCTTGGCACTCCAGATGTTTAGAAACTAGCGGGGCAATTCACCGCGGCTGCAGCACTCCTTTCTCCCCTTAACATCGCACTAACCGATTTACGATCGGTTAGCACACGAGTGCCTCCGCAAAGCGATTTACCAGAGGCTGCACGGGTCTGACCACGTAAGTATTTAACGCCAGCTATATCTGGCGTTAAATACTTACGTGCGGGTGAGATTCACCCAGAGCCGCACAGCCTCGGGTAAATACCTTTCGTGAGACTTGCCCAGAGCAGTTGTGGCTCTAGGTGAATCTCACTAATGAACTCCTAGCATGCTTTAGTTGCTGGGAGTTGTAGTTTCCAAACATCTGCAGTGGCAAGGAATTGCCACTGCAGGGATTACTGTACCCCCCTCTGCTCCGAGAGCCCCCCCATTGTTGAATTACCTTCTCCCTACTGCTCTGCTTCCTCTGCTCTGCTGCGAGCTCCGCATCCTCTGCTGGCCGACATCACTATTCGGCACCGAGTAGTGATGTCAGCCAGCAGAGGATGCAGAGTTAGTGGCCACCGGAGCAGGTAAGTGATTAACTCGAGTATAAACCGAGGTTCAGTTTTCAGGCTATTTTTTTAGCCTGAAAACCTCTGTTTATACTCAAGTATATACGTTATCTTAGGCATCGCAATGGCAAAGACCATTATTTTCAACAAATTTATAAAGCCGATTTAAATATTTTATTTTTCAATTAAACTGATAGATCCCATTGTGTCTCAGGACTCTTTTGATCACTGAAATCAATCTCTGACACCTGTGATAATTAGTTTGCTAGGTGATCTCAATTAAAAGAAAGATTAGTAAAGAAGTTTGTTCCACATTATTAAGCAGACCACCATTTTCAAGCAATATGGAAAGAAAAAGGGTCTCTTTGCTGCCGAAAGCATGCCATAGTTGAATGCCTTGAACAAGGTATAAAAACCTTAGATATTTCACTAAAACCTATGTGTGATCATTGTACTGTTAAAAGATTTGTGACTAACACGAAGCACACAGGCTTGTGCAGATAAAGGCATAATGAGGAAGGTTTCTGCCAGACAAATAGATCTGATTAAGAGAGCAGCTGCTAAAATGCCATTACAAAGCAGCAAAGAGGTATTTGAAGCTGCCAGTGCCTCTGGAGTCCAGCGAACATCAAGGAGCAGGATGCTCCAAAGGATTGCAGTAATGAATAAACCTTCTATTCGGCCAACCCTACCAAATGCTCACAAACGGCTGTAATGGGCCCAGAACAGGGTTGCCAGGCAGGATTGTCCTGACTCTAGTGACAGATTACAGAGTCCCACAGTCAGGGCAAAAATCCTATCCAAATGCCGGCCCTGGTAGCCCCGCTCTGGAACCCCCACTCCCTGCCCAGTTACATCCTAACCCCTCCCCTAGTTGTGGCACCACCCCCAATTCCATCGCTGACACATCCTAACTCTGTACACCGTGAAGTCAAAAAAATCTGGCAACCCTGGCCCAGAAATAAATGAGAAATAATCCAGATGGATGGAGTAGTGGATGGTTGGTGGACTGCATCTTCTGTGCGCGTGTGTGTTTGGTTGCTTCCTTTTCTAGTTTGGTGTTCCAAGGGCATGCATAATTTTTAGAGAAGTCTGCTTATTTTGATGGGTTGGGGGCCTGGGTTTTTTTTTTGTGGAGGGGTTGTACTGTTGTCTTCTTTTAACCCCAAATTTACTATGTAACTATAATATTGATAAATTAATATAAATTGACTATTATTCCTATAGTTCTTTAAAGGAACTGAAAAAACTGAGACAGGTATACTTTAATAATTTAATCTTTAAAGCACTGCAACAATTTTTTATTGTTCACTCCAGATCAGAATGTCACAGGTTATTTAATCTTGGTCAGTTTAATATTCAGTCCCAACTATGCACAAAATACTGCATATGTGCAATGCTATCTGATTTTGGGATTGTATCCAGTTTTGCACATCACATAGACACCATTATTACACTGTAATCGTGGTGTCCATATCCCACTATCTGTGCAGAGCTGCTATTGACAATGCATGGGATCACCATTTTTGTCATTAAACTCATTAAATAAAAAACAGACCTGTGTGTGTTAGCTTGCAAAATAAGGCCCCTACTTTAAAGCTCCAAAAACCAGTACTGATTTTTAAAGTGGTACAGTGTAAAATCAACTTAAGCTTACTGGATAACTGTGTCTTTAAAGGGGAACTGTGGTCCAAAAATGACTTTAGGTAAATTGATAGGAATTGCTCTCCTGAGAATTTTTGCAATTTATTTCCATTGTTTATTTTGCATAGTTTTGAAGATATTTACATTTTTGTGTGTGATATGGAAGCAGCATCACCAGACCCCCTCACTTCCTGCTTCCTGCTCTGAAACCATGTCAGTCAATCTGCCCTGTGTCTCCTCCCCCCACTTTGCAGCCCCCCTGGTCCCTCCCACTCATGGACCCCATGGTCCCACCAGTTGCAGGCCCCCCTTGGCCCATTCTCTTACAGCCCCATGTGGCCCCGCCCACCCGCAGGTGTGGTGGTCCCTCCCACTCATGGGTGCACAAGCCCCACCCACCTGAGTGCACAAGCCCTGCCCACTGGACACTTCAGACCCCCCCCTACAGAAAACTCTGTGGAAACAGCCTTTTCAGGCAGAGTGAGAACTGAAAAGGCTGTTTTCACATAGTGGGAGAGATGGGCTGTAGATTCCCTTACCTACTCTGTCAGGACTTCACACAGCAGAGAGGAGGAGGGACTTCCTGTCTCCCTCACACACTGAGGCTGTGCTCGCCGGCGGCACTGTGCAGAAGCCATAGGAAAGTCACATTTCAGCCTCCCACCCATTAACTTTCTGGTCAGTTATTTCTTTATATCTTGGGCTGTGGAGCACGTAGAGAGGTGGTTAATGGCTTGTTTTAAAGGTAGGAGACTGTCCTTTAATATAAACTTTTTTGGAGACAGCAGTTCCCCTTTAAATATAAGTGTATAATTTTTTTTGTTCAATTCAACCCCCATAAGCCTTCCTTTTTGAATGTTGCTGGCTTCTTCCTCCTGTGAAATGCCATTTTAAGCTTTGCCCCCACAAGATCGTGTAAATCTCCATCAACTTCCTGTGTCTGGTATGTTTGAAGCCATTTGTCCCAGGTCCTACATGGCAGTGGTTATCATGCATAATGCCCCTATGTCTCGTGACTGATTACTGTAGCTAATACATTTTTCCCTGCTTTGCCCCCTCTGTATCTTAATGTCTCCTGTCCTCGTGCAAGCAGCCTTTTTTTCCAGCGCACTCCACCATTGTTCAGGTGTTTGGCGAAATAGTGCACTGACAGCCATGCTATCATTGCATGGGTCAGGCTATGATGACGTCACGCGCGGTCTGGAAGTGTGCAAAAAACTTTACTCTGAATGCATCTCTCTGAAAGCTAAATCACCCACATCATCAGAACAGCTGCTATCATCAGTCAAAGAGCTCATCAATTCCTCCCTCAATACCTTCTCGGAATCCATGATGTTTCAAGTGAAAACCATGATTTCCAACTCCACTCCTACAACACTACCACTGAATTCAGCAAGATCTAACGAACCTCAAACCCTAGAACTGGAGGAAAAAGTAAACTCTGATTCAGAAGAAAGAGGACCAAGGTATGAAGAAATCACTGATCAGAAAGTTAGGGGTGGGATGTTCTGAATCTACGGTCACAAATACTAGTTCCTCCTAATCTGTGGTTGGCACATGCTCAGTGCAGGAAAAAGCATAAGAAATCAGGAAGAGATTTAGTTACAGTGACTAAAGGATGAGTGGGAGGGTCCACAAGGGTTTTTGAGGGGACTTCAAGGGGAGGGGCCATGGGGGTCCATGAGGAGGAGGAGACACAGAGAAAAGGGACTGTCACATGGTTTCAAATCAGGAAGCAGGAAGTGCAGGGGATCTGGTGATGCTGCTATTATATCACACATAAAAATGCAAATATCTTCAAAACGATAATGAAAAAATAAATAATGAAAGTAAATTGCAAAAATACACAGGAAAGCAATTCCTGTCTATTTAGCCATAGTGGTTTTTGGACCACAGTTACCCTTTAATTCACAAAGTCTTAGCTCATCTCATAGGAAAAATAAGAAAATCTCTAAAGTTATCTGAATCCACACCAGTTACTTATTTGCACCTGATGTTTATGAACAAAAACCCGGACTCTGCTTCATTCCATGTACATGAGTAGATTCAGGAAGCAGTCAAGAATGAATGGCGAAACCCTGACAAAATATTTTCAAACACTCACAGGGTTATTCAATAAAAGTTCTTATCGTTAAAAATTGTTCTAATCAGATGTTAGCTTTCAAATGTTAAATAAGATCTGATTGGTTGGGGTAAAATTAGCACCATTTTTAACGATAAGAACTTTTATTGAATCTCCCTGTATGTCTTTTCTCAAAACTTAGCCCATCCCTTCACTGGAAACCAAAATGGTAAAAAAGGACCATGCTAGCTACAGAAGACTCCACAGCATTAAAATATCCTATAGATCAGAAAGAAGAAATTGTGCTAAAAATTATTTTTTTCCTTCTCAGGTGCCTCTCTTAGACCATTTATAGCAGTCACTAGTCTCTCAAGAGCTAACAAAATTTGGCTTAACGATTTAGAAGAAGCCATCAGTAATGGGGCCCCCAAAGAAGAATTACTCACATCTCTGACATGCAACATGCTAATGAGATTATATTGGTAGCTTCTATGGACACTATTAAACTCTCAGCCAGAGCCACAGGTGCCTCTGTTACAGCCAGAAGAGCTATCTGGCTAAAACAATGGAAAGAAGATGTCCAATCAAAACAAAATCTCTCCACAATTCTGTTTGAAGGCAGTCTCCTTTTTGGTTCCAAACTTAAAGAACTCATTGAGGGCAATTTAGCATAAAATAGCTTTCCAGTGGCCAAGACATTTAGAAATCCTCTCCCTTCAATTTTATCCCAAGTAGTGATGGACCCCAACTCGAACCCGAACCCTAGTTCGGGCCACACTTTATGAGTTCAGACGAACTCTAACTATTTAAACTAGTTTGGTTTTCCGTTACTCGTTCTGTAACCCTCGAATGTAATGTTCATTTTCGCTAACCCTCGAATGCAATGTTAGATTTCGCTAACCCTTGAATTTATCCTTCGCTAACCCTCAAATTAACCATTCACTAACCCTCAAATGTAATGTTCGTTTTCACTAAACCTCGAATGTAATGTTCGTTTTCACTAAACCTCGAATGTAGCCTTCAACTTTCGGTAACACTTGAATGAATCGTTCCTTTTGCTAACCCTTGAATAAAGCCTTCGACTTTCAGTAACACTTGATTGTAGCATTCGGTTTCGATAACCCTTGAATGTATAGCTCTATTTTCGGTGACCCTTGAATATAGCGTTCGGTAACCCTTGAATTGGCTGTAACCCTCAAATGTAACTTTTGCAAACCCAACAATTGCCCAGGTTTTGGTGACAGGTACATGTCCCCCAGACCATTTTCCAGGTGCCACAGCCATTTACAGTAAGTTACCATTGTTACTTTATCTGTTATTGATCCAAACTTTTTAAACTATTAGCTCCCCATTAACTTTAATGCCGCTCAGTCACTGACAGCGCCAACCCGACCACGCATGCGCGCCAATACAAAAGATAGGGCGCGTGATCGGGAGAGAACAGCTGTTCAGTGACTGAGCGGCTGTGAGTGGAGCGGCGGGTAAGGTAAGTTCCAGATCCCCCAAGCGTAATATTATTCACAGGGAGGTGAGAATAAGCGTTCTCACCTCCCTGTGAATAATACAAACGGATGGCACATAGTTTTTTTTTTTTTATTTAGTGTTCCTTTAAATCCCAAATGCATCACCTTACATTTATCAACATTGAATCTCATCTGCTGCCCATTTTGCTCTTGCTCTCAATGCCCCCTTCTAAGTCATTTATAAACAGTTTAAAAAGAAGCAGCCCCAGTACAAAACCCTGAGGCACTCCGCTTAGAACTTTAGCCCACATAGATGTAGCTCCATTTACCACCTCTCTCTGTTTGCGATCCAATAACCAATTCTCTATCCATGAACAAATGTTTTCTTCTAGGCCAACAGTCCTCAGTTTATACATTAGTCGCCTACTGTATGTGGCACAGTATCAAAAGCTTTCGCAAAATCCAAGTATACCACATCCACTGCTATGCCTGAATCTAAATTCTTACTCACTTCTTCATAAAAAACAGTTAAATTTGTCTGGTATGATCTATTTCTCATAACTCCATGCTGACTACTACTAATAAGATCAGTTCTGGAGAAAAAGTCAAGGGTTTGTTTCCGAAATTCTGAACTTTAACCGAAGTTCAGAAATGAACCAAACAGTAAGTTCAGCCATCTCTAATTCCAAGCAACTCTAAGAGAAGCAAGACAATACAGACCAGGTAAACCTGGTAAAAGATCATGGAAACCCAAGACCAACAACCAGCTTTTTTGAGGAAAAAACACTAGAGCAATTACGGTGTGGGAGACCAATCTTTTTCAAGAAGACTTGGGCGCAAAACATTTCAGACTCCTGGGTACTGAACAATCTACAGGGACGATACAAAAAGGAATTCATCTCCAACCAACCTCCAAACAGATTCAAATCCAGCCTTCCTCAACCAAAACAGGCATAAAAGAAGCTCTAAGATCAGTTCTTTCCTCCCTGCTGAAAGAAGATATCATAGACAAAGTCCCATCTTCTCAACAAGGAGGGAGTATATTCTCATATCTTCTGCAAAAGAAAGAAATCCGAAGACACGAGAGCCATCCTCAACCACTATTACCTAAACAAGTACATGCATATCACATTTCAAAATGGAAAGCCTGAAATCAGTAGTTCTACAAATATTGCAATAGTACATGGAAGGTCGCACACCAATGTATACATTGTGAATTGTTTATTGAACCATAATACACAACGTTTCGGAGGGTTCCACCCCCTTCATCGGGAGATACACAAGTGATCCTCCCTTCTCCTTAAATACCCATTATGGTCAGTGAGTCCTCCCATGGGAGGAGTGGCAAAGTCTGATCTATACAATTTTAAAGTGCTACATATTAAAAGTGGCATAGTGCAGTGTTGAACAACATTATCTAAAAAATAAAAACAATAGATACATATAAGATACAATAAAAGACACAATATATAACCTACACACTATGATAAAATTATATGTGTTAAAAATTATCAAAGTGCATTATTTAATACATTGTTCCAATATATGTGAAATCAAGTGTAATAGTATAAATAAGAAGATTAAAATGTTATTGCGGAAATACTGAAGTTTATTCGTCATGCAATCACGACAACCTGGATCAGCCAACATACCATCGGGAAACTCAAATCAACATTAGACACTGTCAAATGGGCCATGATGGGCTCACATCAGAACACTACAAATATCATTCTAAAAACAATACTTACCTCAGAAAGGACCAAACCAAATAATCCTCATACCACCCCAAATCCGGTCGGACCTGGCATGGTGGACCATACCATCAAACTACAATCCAGTATTCCTAGCTACCCCAAAAGATGCAAGTCCTCAAGGATGGGGGGCTACCTTGAACCATCACTTTTCACAGGGGCCAATAAAGTTACAATCAGCTTCTCAGAACTTGAGGGAACTCTCAGCAGTTTTAAAAGCCCTTTGTGATGCCTGGAGTCCCTGAGTATACAGCCGATGTCTTCCACTACAGACAAGCCCCCGATCATCAGGAGACTTGTTGAGCCTCACTTTACAAGGTTACTCCCAGGTCTTAGAGCGAAAGGTACAGACACTCAGGCCAGGAAAAAATGGAACACCAATGGAAATCACAGGAACTTGAAGACAAAGAAAAAGAATACATAGAAAGGGAAAGTTTAAGTATAAACTTTGAATTTGGCTTGAAAGACTGTATTTTGGAAGGGAATTTGTGTGTTTGTGCTGCAGATTTTAAAACTCAATAATGTCAATGATGAGGACATTGTTGTTTTTTACTTACCCTTTAAATATGTCACATGCATTAAAGGTAGGTCAGTTGGTGTGTGTGTATTCATATCAGGTTGGGGGATAAAATACTAACTTTTTTGATGATTGGTCCAAATTTTTTTTTTTTACTTTAGTTACCCTTTACGTATGGCTACCATAGTAATGGATAAGAAGATCAGTAGGTGTGTGTACCCGTGTCGGTTTGAGAGTTAAAAAAAAAAAAACTTTTTTGATGATTGGTCAAAATTAGTTTTTTTTTACTTTAGTTACCCTTTAAGTATGGCTGCAACAGTAATGGGGGTGTAGGTCAGTAGCTGTGTATACCTGTATCACGTTGGGATTATTGATCAAAATTTGCTTTTTTGACTTTAGTTACCCTTTAAAGTATGGCTTCCACAGTAATGTATAAGTAGATCAGTAGGTGTGTGTACCTGGGTCTGGTTGAGGGGTATGTCTTTTTTGAGTTTACAACCATAAAACTATTTTTTATTGAGGATAAATCTAAATTAGTTTTTTTTTACTTTAGTTACCCTTTAAATATGGCTGCCACCGTAATGGATAAGTAGATCAGTAGGTGCGTGTACCTAGGTCTGTTTGAGGGGGGTATGTCTTTTTTGTGTTTACAACCATAAAACTATCTTTTATTGGGAATAAATCTAAATTCGTTTTTTTTTACTTTAGTTACCCTTTAATTATGGCTGCCACAGTAATGGATAAATAGATTAGTAGGTGTGTGTACCTGGGTCTGGTTGAGGGTGTGTGTCTTTTTTGTGTTTATAACCATAAAACTAACTTTTATTGAGGATAAATTTAAATTAGTTTTTTTTACTTTAGTTACCCTTTAAATATGGCTTCCATGGAAATGGAAAGGTAGGTCAGTAGATGGGTGTACCTGGGTCTGTGTGGGGGGTTGGGGGTATCACCATTTGTATTTATGACCATGAAAAAAACTGTTTTGAAATATCCACATTTGAGGATTGTTACCATTATAGTCTATCGGGAAAAATGTCTGGAAATTCGCTGATAACGCTGTAACGCTTCCACGGATTCCTTAGCTAGAAGATAGCACACTTCTCCTATATGCCCCGCACGTCTGTACCGAATTTCATGTCTCTAGCTTAAAAACTGTGGGAGGAGATACGGTCCAAAAAAGCAGAAGAATAAAACGGAAGAGGAAAAAGAAGAAGAATAATAATAATAAGAACTAAGAACAGTGAGAAGAACAACGAACAAGACTAAGCTACAAGAATTGAACTTGGCTACTAGAACTTATAGTATGGACCACTAGCTTGGCTAAACCAAAACTATAACAGGCAAGGTAGTAATGGGAGGAAAGGCATATATAGAGAAGAGGAACCAATGGGGAATGGAATGGACAGAGCCAGATTAATGATTGGACAATTTGAATTCAATTGGATCTCCTCTGCCCCACCTGGGAACTAAAGGAGCAGAGGAGATAAGTGGAGGTGCGTGTCCGCACGGCACCAGAAGTAGAGGTGCGAGCACGAAGAAGCGCGTGCGAACCCAAGGATGCCGGATGATCATGTCACCCGCTGGAGATTCCCGAAGTCGTGTTCAGCGAGGGAGCGCGAGGCAGGTAAGCTCCGCGGTCTAACACCCTTCTCCTTTTACAGAAATTCATCCAAGGGAAGGCTGTACAGATATGCTCAGACAATACCACAGTGGTAGCATACATCAATAACAAGGGGGGAACACGGAGCTGTGGAATACTGCCAAAAAGATACTTCCATATGTAGAAATTCACCTAACAGACCTAACCTCTATCCACATTCTGGGCATAGGGAATTCAAAAGCAGACTACCTCAGAAGACAAACCATTCTCCCAGGGGAATGGCATTTCAACCCAGCGATTTTCTCAATCATCAGCGAGAAATGGGGCTGCCCCCAACTGAACCTTGTGGCGACACACAAGAACTGTCAAATCAAAAAATACATATCCAGATATTGGGATAACAGATGCCTTTTCCATTAAATGATCCCACCAACTTTTGTACATATTTCCTACATTTCCAATCATCCCCAGAGTCTTCAGGAAAATCAAGGACGACAAACCCACAATCATACCAATTCTACCCTGGTGGCCCAGGGGGCCCTGGTTCAGCTGGGCACTTAGCATGTCAAAATTCCACTATTCAGACTGCCGATAATCAAGAACTTTCTAACCCAGGGACCAGTAACTCATCCAGAACCAGAAAATCAGAATTTAGAGGCTTGGTTCTTAAAACTTTATCTATGAGAGCCAAAGGTTTATCCGAAGATGCCATATCAACTGTTATGGCAGCCAGGAAAACTTCCCCATCAAAGAATTACTACAGAATATGGAAAGTTTTTTCTACTTGGTGTAAGTCCTAACTTCTGGACGCCCTAAATCCATTAATATAAAACATAATTGAATTTATACAAGAAGGAATGAAAAAACAATTAAGCCTGGCAACACTCAAAACTCAAATTTCTGATGACTTTGCATGCACAACAAACCCGACTATTGCCCAATCATGGGGAGAGATGTGTTTAAACGGGTTCTGGTGATAGGTGAATGTTCCCCAGACCATTTCCCAGGTGCCACAGCCATTTACCATTGTTATTTTATTTGTTATTTATCCAAACTTTTAGAACTATAATCCCCATTGACTTTAATGGTTTGTTTCCCAACTTACTGAAGTTGCTTTGAGCTATCCCTTCTTTGCACTTATACTGACAAAATGCAACAGTGCTTTCAAATATTGGTTGTGCTGCTTAAAATGTGTCATAACAAAACATAGGAAATAATTTTAAAGCTTCCTATCAAAGCTTTCAAAGCCTACAAAAAGCTTATTTATCTCCCTATTAAAGTTCTCGTGACACAGGCATATTGTGACCATGCTTTGTGGTCGTGCTAGGTGCGTTCTTTCTGATGCCACATGTCTCCTTTTTAGCACATTGGTTTCTTGACTGTTAGCATTATGCAAAAGCTGTACAATTTTGCATTACATGACTAGAAATGTAAACATACCAGATGTCTAAATGTTGTTTTGTCCACCTTTTTGTTTAACTTTTAGCAATCAAAATTTTATGGTCTCTCTAAAAACTCACATAATTCTTAAGAATTTAGCATCAATTGCACAAAACTACTGTAGATAAAGTAGGGAACACGCTGCAGAACTCTAAATCAGATTTTGCCATATTTAATTACATTATAAATTATGAAAAAGGAATTTATGTTGTTTTTGGCAAAGTAAAGAGAAAAAAACAAAAATAAATAATAATAAAGTACCAAAGAAAAAGGAGAAGTAGAACTGCAGTCCTATAAATAGCAACCTGTCTTAATATTCCTCTTAAGCTGGGCCGATTCTGTCTGTCATCTTTGACAGATTGTTATAGTGTGTATAACCAACCTAAAGATGCAGAGTGCAGATATCCCAACCTGGCAAACTTGCTATCCAGGACACACCACCGGGACCTCTCTCCGCCGGCCCACCCTACCCCGGCAGGCTCATTACTCACCAATGCCAAACACCCCAGAAATTATGTAATTCTGTTGTATTACGACATTACCCCTAACTTTCCAGGCAGCTTGCAGGAGTTTCCCTTGGCTTTGGGGCCTCAAGGGACTTTTGCATGGTCTTACAGGTTTGCGGGAGACCACTAAAGAATGCCTGAGAGTGGGATACCTGAGAGAGGCACCAAAACAGAAATTATGTTTAATGCATGGTGGCACCTCTATGTGAAGATTGTGCCCAAAGTGTCAATATTTTGTTGGACAATGCTTTCTTAACTCTCTTGGGCATGGAGTTTACTAGAGCTTCACAAGTTGCCATTTGAATCCTCTTCCACTGAATTCCATGACAATATCACAGAGCAAAAGGAGATCTTGTGCTTCTCCATCTTCCGTTTGCGAATGCCCCAGAGATGCTTAAAGGGTATGTCCACCCCGAAATTCGATTTTTAATATTCTGCTCCCCCATGTCCCCCAGCCCCAACCGCATGTTTTTTTTTTCAGAAAGCCCCCCAAACTCTTACTTACCTCCCCTCGATCCTCCGCCGCACTGCCGGCCCACTGCTTGCGAGAATTGAAAGCGAGGGCGGGACCGACAGTCGCGGCTGCCGGTCATTCAGTGCAGCGGAGGAAAGCGGAGAGGGTAAGAGTTGTTGGGAGCTTTTTTTAAAAAAAAACATGCGGTTGGGGCTGGGGGACATGGGGGAGCAGAATATTAAGGGGGTTAATGCTAGGGGGAGGGATAGTAGAACGAGAGGGAGAGGGAGGGAGAGGGAGGGAGAGGGAGGGGGGAGAAGGGCTGCAGTACGCATGACAAATATCTACCAGAGGCTAGATAGCAGGCAGAGCCCTGCTATCCTCCTGGTGGTTAGTTTTGGGACTTTGGGGGGGGGGTTTACAGGAGAACCCTATGGAGCTGGGATGTGAGGTAAGGATTAAACTACACTACATGGTGGGGCCAGTAGTTGGGGGGATTATAGTTTTGGGGGTGGACATGCCCTTTAAAGGGCATGTCCATCCCCAAAAAGTATAATTTAACCCACTACTGGCCCCACTGTGTAGTGTGTAGAAAGCCTTACCTTACATCCCTGCTCCTGCCATTTCTCTCTCCCTCCCCTTAGCTTCAATCCCATTTTATGTAGTGTAGGGCTCCCTCCCCCAACCGCCATAGTTATTTGTGCAGAAACTCCCCCGAACTCTACATTACCTGTTCCCCCAGCGTTCTGGATAGCTGGAAGCCGCATCTGTGATTGGCTGCCTCCCAGTCCGGCCCCCTAATTGCAGTTTCATGCAAGCAGAGGGCCGTGACAGAACGTCAGAGGAGAGAGGTAATGTAAATAGAGTTCGGGAGAGTTTCTGCACAAAAAGCTTTGGCGGTTGGGGCTAGGAGCCCTACATTACAGAAAAAGATTTTTAAAAAGGGGTGGACATGCCCTTTAATAGTGTTTATCCTTACTTTCTTTAGTAAAGCAGTGGTCATCTTAGAGGTGTGTTTGGGGTCCTTCTTATGTTGGAATACTGCCCTGTGTCCCAGTTTCCAAATAGATAGGATCATTCTCTGCTTCAGTATGTCACAGTACATGTAGGCATTATGGTTTCCTCAAAAAACTGTAGCTCCCCAGTGCCTTCATGCAGCCCTAAACCATCACACTTCCACTGCCATGCTTGACTGTAGGCAAGACACACTTGTCTTTTTACTCCTCATCTGGTTGACAGTTGACACCATCTGAACCAAATACATTTAGCTTGATCTCATCAGACCACCAGACATGGCTCCAGTAATCATGGGAAATTAGACATAGTTTAGACATGTTTCACTTAGGAGTGTATTCATATTTGTTGCCAGTGGTTAATACATTAATGTCTGTGTTCCGTGTTGCTTTGAGGGGACAGCAAATTTCACTGTTATACAAGCTGTACACTAACTAATTACATAGTATCACAGTGTTATATCTTCAGTATTGTCCCATGAAAAGATATAATAAAATATTTCCAAAAATGTGAGGGTTGTACTACCTTTTGTGACATACTGTATGTACAGTTCATATAGGTGGCAGTTAGGGTTCGTTCACACTAGAAACAGACAGATATGTACAGTGTGTTTTTTTCTGTGCATTTTTGTCTGTTTATTTAAAAGTTTTTAAAAAAATATTAACATGGAAAACAGATGCATAAACAAACAGAAATGCATGCAGCAGTGCATTTTTTGAACGCAATAAACTGGAACGCAATACTATTAAATTCTATGGGTCCTGCATTTTTCAAAATGGTCTGTGCATAAAAACACACCAAAAACGGACCTATTGTGGACGAACCCTTAGGCTTGTAATATTATGTTCTTGAAACTTGGCAATGTTCCCATTTGATGGTGCAATCCATTTAAAGGGCATCTATTGTGAAAAAAACACATTGGTCCATTGCAAAGTTAAATTCATGAACTCTGTGCTGCCTTTATCCTATCTGTGTCAGTGAATTTGTTTTTCTATAGTGTCAGATCTCTCTGCAGCACTCCCCCCTTCCCCCTCCCCTCTGTTACCTACTCCGTGTCTCAACTCCGGCTAACCGACAAGCTTATCATATGCAGTAGGAGTTCAAAGTTTAACATCCTGAAAAACACACCCACACACAGTGGCCAATAGAAAACAAGCTGTTCTGGAGACATGGATCTCTCTGTGTCCTGATCTCTCTCTTTGTGACCCATCACCAATCAGTGAAGTCTATCAAGAAGGGGGGTCAAGTGCAATCTTAACTCTGCCATCAAAGCTACCTCTCTCTCCCCCTGCTAATGCTCTTATCTCTATGTTTATTACAGAGCATGGAGGAGGGAGGGACTTGAGCAGGGAAGAGGATCACGACACAGGGTTATGATTGACAGTACAAGTAGGAGTAGAGTAATGCAATCACGTATTCTTCTAACTTGTGTATCTCAGGTCACAGAGGGAATCTGAACAAAGTGATGACACTCTGGGGGTTGTGGGGAATTATAGAACACATGGAAAGAAAGAAAAAAAAGTTAATTTTCCCACTATAGATGCCCTTTAAAGTGAATAGTGTTCTCCCCAGATTTTTTTTCTACCCAGGTGGTATGGAAAAGTAGGGGAAATTTGATTGTAGGGAAAATGAGATGTGCACTATTTTTATTAGTTAATCAGTGTTCTCCCCGGTGTATTTTAGCAATGCACAACACATTACTGTTTATCTATCTGTCTGTCTGTCTACACAGACTGTCTGTATGGACGGACAGACAGAGAGACACACAGAGATACAGACAGACAGGCAGGGATAGATACAGACAGACAGGCAGAGACAGACAGATAGAGATAGATACAGACAGGCAGAGATAAAGACAGAGAGACAGACGGACGAAGATACAGACGGGCAGACAGAAATACAGAGAGTCACCCAGACATTTGGCAGGCAGTTTTTTTTTTTTTACTTAAAAAAACTTCTCTGTTCTCTGTCACAATCTATTCAGCTAGAAACTGCAGAGGCAAAAGAAGCTGAAAGCACTCACACTCTCATTGTATCCTATGCTCTAAGTGCTGATTAGCACATGTTGCAATTACCAGCAGAACCGAGAGGATAGTGCGAGTGCTTTCAGCTTCTTTTGCCTCTGCAGTTTCTAGCTGGATTAGATTGTGACAGGCAGTTTTTTTGCTAGCCGGAAGGGCAGTTGAATTACCCGGGAGGAACACCTGGCTAGAAGATGCTGGGTAGAACGCTGGAATAAGAAAAAATGTCTGGAACTTTGCCGTAACCTGGGAATGCTTCCAAAGATTCCTTAGAAAACAGCAATATTTTTCGGAGTTTTGGGTCTTTTCCTTGAAAACTGTGGGAGAAGAAAAAAAGTTGGAATAAAGACATAGAAAGAACAGTAGAGCTAAGGGCCACGCTGTAATGATTGCTGGTGAACTCGAAAAATGCGAGTTGGCGTACGCTGCATTTCGCAATCGGAGCGCATGTGATTGTGCAAAAAAATGCAGATCCCATGCGCTCCGGTTTGAGGATTATAGTGCACACAGGGGGAGATGCAATAAATTTCAGTATCGCAACTGACCTGCACTTGTTCCTGTGATGTAGTAACCATTTTGCAACTGTTATTGCATCGTGTGAATGTGATGGGTGATAGGAAAAGGCTTTAATTTTGGTGCAAAAAACGTGTGCAATAATCATCAATAAATTTATTGCAAAAGTCTTTGGAAAGGGTGCAAGCGATGCAAAATGAGTAAAAAAAGCCTTTGCTAACCCTATATTACATCAGTTAGCATGGGTTTTGCATTATTTTTCCCCTTAGCACAGGATATTGCATCTCCCTGCTAGTGTGGCCACAACAATTGGCCATCACTAGTGTGCGCCTTTAACATGCAAGTGTGGCCTAGCCCTCAATCTTGTTTTTTCCCCAAACCAAATTTATATCATGGTGACATACTGTAGATGCAGGAAACTATGTATAGTGGCCCTTAACGTACCTGGCTCGCTTTTTATAATTTTGAAACACGTTTGTTGGCAGATGTACAACTTTGTTTGAGTGTTTATATTAGCAGGTGATGCAATTATATTCAAAGGGAAACTTAACTGTATATGTTAAGTAGCTGGCAGGGGGATCTATAATTCACAGGGAGAAAGGATAGCTTATCTACCTGCAAGTGCCAAACTCAATACCTTCAAACAGCTGATCAGCGGGCTCGCTCAACATTCCTACTATCTTTTTCATAGGCGCACATGCAAAGAAGGAGGGACCTCAGGACAAACAGTTGATCAGCTGTTAGAAGCAGCCAGTGCAGCACTCACAGGTAACTGTAAAGCTCTCTCGTTTAGTTTTATGGCACACATGGAGGTAGGAATAAGTTATCCTCCTTGTATGTATGTATGTATAGTTTATTTATAAAGCACCACTTGGGGATGCAGTGCTGTACATTAACAAAATACAATAAAGTCATACAAGGGGGATAAATACATAGATAGTTCAGAACATAAATATATAAATAAAAGTGCTAGAGCTTTGCCACAAGAGGTAAGGAGGTCCCTGCCACGTAGAGCTTACAATCAAGTTAGGTGGGTAACACACAGATACAATGGAATGGGTATAAGTGCTGGAGTGAGATAGCAGTGCAAATAAAACAATCATATACTGTGCTGATTACCAGATAGGTAGGATGTAAGGCTATATTTAAACCCCCCAAGCAGTACAAGTGGGGGGTCTGTTCAGGAGCTGGTTCTACGATGAGCGGAGGGTACAGGCAGGAACATATGGGGAGACTAGAGAGAAAATATGAGGAGCAGCAGAGCGATTTAAATGTTAGAAGAATTTTATATGCAATGCGCTGTTTAACGGGGCCAGTTTTTTGTCCTGTACAGAGGCGATTTGGGATCCGGTTTATTAGAGAGCGAAACAATACGCGTGGCAGAGTTAATTATAGACTGAAGGGGAGAGAGGTGGGAAGTAGAAAGACCAGAAAGCAATAGTTCAGGCGCGATAGGATGAGAGCATGCATAAGCATAGCGGTGGTAGGGAGAGAAAGGAACCTGCGGATTTTGCCTATATTGCGAAGGAAGAAGTGGAAGGTTTTGCAACATAGTTAATCTGGTTCAAAAAGGAGAGAGAGTAGTCAATAATTACCCCTAGGTAGCGTACCGATTGGGTAGGGAAAATGGGGGTATTGTCAACAGAGATGGAGAAAGATAGGACAGGACCAGCTTTAGGTTGAAATACAATCATTTCAGTTTTAGAAAGATTTAATTTGAGGTAGCGTTGAGACATCCAGGAGGAGATGGCAAGGAGGCAGTCAGAGACACGTGATTGGATGTCAGGAGTTAGCGTAGGTGTGGACAAGTAGATTTGTGTATCATCTGCATATAAGTGATATTTGAAGCTAAAAGAGGTAATATCTCCCAAGGAAATAGTGTAGAGGGAGAACAATAAGTGTCCAAGAACTTTCCTGTGAATCAGATCCCCCCACCCCTGCCAGATACCGTATGTAAAAATTTTTTTGCAAATTCTTTTTTATCCTACATTACAAAGAACAGTCAAATAAGTCTTAAAAATATTTCACCAACAAGGACAAGATACCAACATTTTCTATGTCAGTGGTAAAATCACATATACCGCTTTGTGGTGTCTAGGCATCTCATGCTCATTTATTTGTAACGGTACAGGTTAAAACTAATTTTCTTCCTGACATATAGCCAAGAAACTGCAGAGTTAGGGCTAGGCAACACCAGTGCATTTTTTGCGATCTTCAATAGAATTGTAATCATGTGAGGAATAAATATTTTGCGATTTCTTACCTTACATGTCGGCTCACCATTTGTTTGCGCTACCATAATGGAAGATTGGTAAATCGCATGCGCAAACACGTGACATGCACAATTGCAAATACAATCGTGTGCGTTAACTTGCACAATGCATGACCGATTCCAGTGCGTTGCAGTGTTGCCTTGCCCTAAGGCTACACATTGCATGTGCGATTTGGGTGCATTGCAGTGTGGCCTTGCCTTAAGTCTAAGGCTGAGGCCACACTGCGCGTACACAAAATCGCGAGCATTATCGCACAGGATTTTGTGTGCAATTCTTGTGCATGCGTTTTTTGCCATTTTGCGTTATGAAAATGCACCAAAAATGGTGAACGCATGCGTTACCAAAACGCGAACGGATGTGCAATCGCATGCGCATCGGAAATCACGGGAATTTTTGTGTTCCCGCGATTTCCATTTTACCAAAAATCACGGGCGCAATCGCGAACGCAAAACATGGGCCAAACGTGCAAAAAACACGCTAGTGTGGCCTCACCCTAAGGCCGCACTAGAGCACATCCGAGCGGTTCGTAAATGCACACGTTTCTGGTGCTCGTGGCTGTTCACTGCGATCGCGGATTGTTGCTTAATTGGAGTGCATGTGATTGTGCAGATTATGCACTCCGATTAACGGATTGCATGCACAGCGCACTAGTGTGACCACATCAATTGTGCCACACTAGTGTCCACTTTAAAAAATTGCTAAGTAATTACTGGGAAAATGCAAAAATGTCCAAATTCTGGGTGTCTTAAGATTAAGAAGATTGTTTTGTACAAAATACTTGAATAAATGGCACGTCCGGATGGCGTCAAGGGCACCTCACTTTTCTGCTCCCACACATGCAGACCGTAATATGTATTAATATATGTAGTAAGGAGGCGTCCACACAGATACAATCTGCTGATAATTTTAATGCGACATGTTTCGGGTCCACACTGACCCTTTCTCAAGCAAAACACCATAGTGCAATACACAATTAAATACACTTTGTAGCTCCACCCCTTTCTTTGTATGGTAACCCATATTGTTCAAAATTTCAATCCAACAACTAAAAGTGTCCAATATGTGTAAAAGTCCAGGATCCCAGAATCCTCCTTTTTGTGAATGATCCACGAACCCTTCTTGTAGTGATATTGGATCCAATTTGAGTGCACTAAACACGTTCCAACATCTAAATACATTATATCTGTTGTATTCAATTAGATCAACTGGACTTGAAATGTAGTTCTTGAAGACGTTTCGCTAGTCATCCGACTGGCTTTCTCAATTCAGAATGACTTGTACAAGAATCTGTGGCAATTATGTACCCTGTCTGCCATGTACAATGCTGTTTTAACACCTTACTCTGGGCGTTCCTATAACACCTCTTAGCCACTATCTAATCACACCCTTAACACCTGGCTGTGATATGCTAATGGGATTTTCAGGGTACATAATTGCCACAGATTTTGTACAAGTCATTCTGAATTGAGAAAGCCAGTCGGATGACTAGCGAAACGTCTTCAAGAACTACATTTCAAGTCCAGTTGATCTAATTGAATACAACAGATATACCATGACCTGGATGAATGAGAACCTTCACAAGCATCTAAATACATTATATACAACAATACTTATATAAAATGATAATATAGTCAGTTACAATCAAAGTGACCAGTGCAATAAATAAATAACTACACCATATAAATACTATGCATCTGCCCCCATAAAATGATCATAATGCAGATTCCGGTCAAAAATGACCAGTACAATAAATAACTCCAACCTCAAGCGGTAGTGTTGCAAATTACGGTCAAAGTGACCAGTGCAGTTAATAGTTCCAACATGTAAATACATATATGTTGCTGTGAAGTGTTAATATTACAAATATGGTCAAAGTGACCAGTGCAATAATTCTAAGATACACCACTTCAATTGTGCTGGAGTATGGCCTTTTTCGTGAAAATGTCTGGCTATAGAAGTGTCTGATTGGGTTCCCGGTATATAAATTCTAATATTCCTTTTATGTTCTTGCACTCTTAATTTAACTTGTCTCTGTGTCTGTCCTATATACACCATCCCAACAAATCTCTAACAAATATAGTTTGGATCTAATGATATTAACGATTGATAGACTGCAATATAAGATTAATGGTGTACAAGCCGAGATTGCAACAATTAAAAGGAGGAATAAGGAACAGATAGCCGAAATCGAAAGTAAACATACCGAGATTCTACAGCACATGCGCGCCAACATCGCCGAGAGGAAGAGCCGGAAGCAGTTGAGAGATTCGGAGGACTACGCGCAAGAACGGGTATACACGTGGAGAGACCGCCCACCCAAGATGGAAGGGAGACCGTACGGACGGCGCCAACCTCAAAGAAGAAGGAGCCGATATGGCGTGTCGTCCAGCAGTGGAGAAGAGTCCGCCACATCACAAAGTGAGCAGCGTTTTTTAGGAATAGGCGACCCAGATACAGCGGGAGGAGGAACGCCGACAGAGAAAGGAGTGGAAACCAGACGGACTATACCCCGCCGACAGATGTACCCCAGACAAGCCAGGCAGAACAGGTAAATGACCTGGTAGTCAATATTTCCAACTATGATTTGACCCAGACTGAGTTATCAGTGTTAAATAAAGGCTTGGGGTTCGTGCCAGTGTACAAAGAGGACAAGATGGACTGGGAAATAGACTTCCATAAATTTATTAGACTTATTAAATTACGTATGTTTTTCAAAAACGATATGGAACTGATATCTGATAATAATTTTAGACCTAAGAGTACCTTTATCCCTGACATACAGAACCCTGCGTTAGAGGTGTTTATTAATACAGTAATCCAAGAGGTAAATAACTTGAGAGAAATTAAAAATATGAAGAATAACTTATCCCAAGGGGAAAGAGAGGCTCTAAAAACCCTGAGTCACAACAAGGAGTTAATCATCCGGGGAGCTGATAAAGGTGGAGCAATTGTAGTGTTAGACAGAAGTAAATATGTGACAGAGATTATGGGACAACTTTCGAAACAAGAACATTATAAGGTGTCCCAGATGGATCCCACATGGCAGATTAAAAAAGAGGCTGATCTTCTATTAGACGAAGCAACTCTAAATGGTATAATTACCAGTACGGAAGCCACTGGGTTACGGGTAGATCACCCAAGAATTCCAGTTTTATATACGCTTCCGAAGATTCATAAAAAAACTGTGGGACCCTCCTGGAAGACCCATTGTATCTAGCATTGGGTCGATATTGGAGCCACTTTCGAAGTACGTTGATAGCTATTTACAACCTTTAGCGCAGCGTATTCCGACGTGTCTGAAAGACACTACAGATTTATTGAATAAATTACAGAGTGTTGGGCCAATCACGAATAAGACAATCCTATGTGGAATAGACATACAGGCACTGTACACGTCCATACCTCAAGAAGAGGCATTGCGGTGCGTAGAGGAAGCACTATTGGGTACAGAAATGCCTACAAGGAAAGTCTATTTCCTATTGGATTGCCTACAAATTGTTCTACAAAAAAACTACTTCAAGTTCCAAGACCAGTACTTTTGGCAGTGCCAAGGAACATCCATGGGCGCTTCAGTAGCTCCGTCCCTGGCTAATATATTTGTATATAATTTGGAACGAGGTATGTTTCTCCACAACGAGAAGTATAAAGAGTTTATAAAAGCTTATTATCGTTTTGTGGACGACATTTTGATAATTTGGGAAGGCCCGTCGGAAAAACTACATGAAATGGTCGATAATGCTAATGAAATGCACCCCACCATAAAATTCACCCACACGGTATCAGGGGTAAGTCTCCCCTTTTTGGATGTAGTAGTTGAAATTGGGGCAGAAGGTATACATACAGAATTGTACCGGAAGCCGACCGATCGGAATCATCTACTACATGCAACATAACCCTCGCATTTTTCGTGGTATCCCTAAAGGCCAATTAATTAGAGCCAAAAGAATTGTATCAAGGGAAACACGATATACGACAGTGGTAGACACAATAAGCGATAGGTACTTGAAACGTGGATACTCGAAAAAGGCTATAGAAAAAGCAAAGGAAGAAGTGAGTGAAATTAATAGGGAGATGCTTTTTAACACAGTCCACCACCCAAGGGAGAGGCAAAAAAGAATTACATTTGTGTCGAAATATGGTTTAAAAAGTAAGAAAATAGAACTAATTATCAGGAGACCAATGCCTATATTGCAAGCTGATGGTGAACATGGTAAGATGTTCAAGGATCCACCTAGATTTTGTTATAAACTGGGGAAGAACATCAGAGATAGACTATGTCCATCAGATATTACAGTTAAACCAAATAGAGTAACTAGTAAGAAGAGAGGTACAGTACCCTAACATAGATACAAGGTGGACTGCACTCCAAAGTAGAACGTGTTTATTCAAAGCCAAACATCAAACAGCAAAAGTACGACGTTTCGAGGGATACACCCCCTTCATCAGGTGATGTGAGCAACACAATGTGGGTTTAAATAGCCAAGTGTAAATGTAAAGACACGCCCCCTAGGGGGTGTGTACAAGCACAAGTCCTAAAAATCATGTGATAATAAAAATACTTAAATAAGAATAAAAGTGTAAAAATTCTAATATTGAATGGGCTAATTAAAAGCCCTAATGAAGTGTCAAGTGCATACTGTAATATATGACTAAAAGTGATAGAAAATCATCTAGATGCCCCATAAAATACATAAGATGTACCAGAGATAAAACAATGTGGAAAGTGCCTTCATAGTGCATTAAGAACATATACACATATATAATTTCAGATATAAAAATAAGGACATGAAGAAATTCTTATCTGATGTCATTGTTTCAACTACAGGAAAGTCCCAAAGGCGTAAGTGTCTGCTGGCAATGTTGCAAGTCCATATTCATATTAGAAACAATCCACTAGATGGCGTAGAAGGGCAGACAGAGAAATGAAACAATGAGCATAACTGTGTTGCAAGACCACAAGTTAATGTAACAATAATAAGTGAAACAATGTCCAGAAAACATAACATGTATCAAAATCAAGATTACAGAAAGGCAGACCAATTTATTTCCTCATTTAGCCCATGGGGAGACAATGTTTGAAGCTTATGGGTCCAGAAGCATTCCCCTATAAATGATTGGGTACTGGTTTTGGACAACATTAAGTCAGTATGTGTCAATACATTACCAATGGTTTTACTTCTCTTGTATGAGAATAGGGGGGGATTTTTAAATAGGATTCCATTTACACTCCAGTAATACACAAGTATAGCTGAAAGGGTAATAGGGGAGGGGTGACAAATAGTAAGAAAATGAGATGAGATTTCACCTACATTCCCCAATCTCTAAGTAAAAAATATTCCATTTTATGAAAGTAAAGCAATATTCATTCTGTATAATTTTATTTAACCACAATCAGAAATTGTAGGAATACACTTTTAACAGGACTAAAATCAAATATAGTGAGGAAATAACACATTGAAACAGACAATTCTCTTATTGGTGCAAGGAAGTGAGGTTCCTGGGGTGAGTTTTTCCCATCCTTAAACCGTATAATGGGCAAGACTCAACGCATAGTCTTAACAGGACTTTTAAAGTTGCTGGCTGCTTGTAGTTGAAGTTGGTATGCCATCGGGTGGATTTTGAAGCCATATAACCTAGAATAATAATTTTGAAAAAAGACAAGAAGATGGCTATCAATGCTTTAAATAGGTTGTAAGTTTAGCAAATAAAACATAACTTCTGGTACTAGGCACATAAATTTATTAAGTAACCCATGCTGTTTATTTGCAACAACTAATCAGATATTCGATTTTTACTGGTTTGCAGTATAAAATCTTATTAGAAAACATTTAATAACATCTGATTGGTTGCTACAAAACGATCAGGCAAAATTGTGTACCTCTTTTTAAGAAAGCTCCTTTGTGTACAATATAAAAGTATTTGAAGTTGAATAAAGACATAAGTGGCTATCGGAAATATCTCTGGATCAACTACAACTTCATGTATCAATACCAGTAACATGCAACATTCTTTTTAGAAACTAATCTAGCTTTTTTGAAACTATCCAATGAACCCACCATCACCACGTCCAATGGAAGACACGTCCATAATTTTACTGTTCTCACAGTAAAAAAACCCTTCCGAACATTTCTTTTATCTTAAAGGGCAAGTCCAGCCCTCAAATGAAAACTTACATACAGGTTAATCACCCCAAAAACTCTAAACTGTAATAGTTTTATATCTGAAATATATTAGTCTAACCCGAAATCCTGCACAATGTCCTGTTGCCCCTGTTTCTGCTTCCTGGTTCTTCCAGTTAGCAACTGTCAGTTATGGATTTGACAGTTGACATGACATAGCCAATGACTGAATGTTAATCCCCTAGCTGCCTCTTATGAGCATGCTCAGGCTAAGTGCAGGTCACTAAATTGCTCAGTTTTCATGAGGCATCCAGAAGCATAGCAGGCATACAGTAATGAATTCAGAAGACAAAGTAGGATATATCAACATATTTTAAAGAGGCCATTCTTTCTAAAATATATTATGAGGGTGGAGTTGTCCTTTAAGGGATGTCCGTGTGTTCTCAGACATCTTCTACTGGGTTTGTCTAAGGTTTGTTTTGTGTGTGTTCTGGAACTGCTGCATAATACCCCTTTACAGAAACACGAACCTAAGCCATCAAAAATCATAACATGGCAGATCCTTATTGGATGACAGCTATGAAAGCTGTAACACCACCTGATATAAAAGGATAAACACAACTCATACTATTTATATTGTAAATATTTAGCTAAATCAAATGGCACAACCCTTATATAATTTCCGGCAAAAAAATGTTTGTGTAACATATATAATATGTAAAACTTCCTTCTACTATAAGGTTTTGACTGTCAAGTAATAAGACAATGTAATTAAGCAATACACAGAGAAAAGAAAGTTCTTAGCAATTATTTCTACTTTTAGGACTAGGCCACACTGGCACAATTCCGATTCTGTTTTGTGATAAGATGTGAGATTTGCATGCACTGGGCATTCTAATTTGGCAGGCCACACTGTTTGCACTACATGTGATCACTAATTATTGTGCAGATTGAATTTGCTCCATTAAAAATATTGGGAAAATCTTAGCGCAATAGCATTATAGTATGGCCACAGCATTACAGTACAGTTGCCGATTAGCAAAATTAGTTTAAAAACAATAAGATTATCTAAGATATACCCCTGAAAAGTAGTTTTCAATAACCAGACACCTTTATTACTTAAAACTTTACAACAACAGGAACAAATGAGCTTCTCTTTTAAAGCTAGATCATATTAAATCAGCAATGGACGAGCCCATAACGTATAAAAGTATACAAAAAAGATTTTGAAACAGTCTGATGAGAAAGAAAACAAAAATGGCCAATTTTCTCTTGTGTGCCACAAGGAAATACCAGCAATCTACTTAGGTCCAGGCTGAATGGACAAGAAAACTAAAAATAACTAAGATTTAAAGAAAAACTATGGTGTATCTGTTGTATTCAATTAGATCAACTGGACTTGAAATGTAGTTCTTGAAGACGTTTCGCTAGACATCCGACTGGCCGTTCTCATTCAGAAGTTCTGATTGAGAAAGCCAGTCGGATTGGACATGGACTAGCGAAACGTCTTCAAGAACTACATTTCAAGTCCAGTTGATCTAATTGAATACAACAGATATACCATGACCTGGATGAATGAGAACCTTCACAAGCAAAACTATGGTGTGTATAAAGTTTTTTTTAAAAACAGTTAAAATGTAAAGCACTTTGTACAGGGATATAGGACTGGTTATTCATACATCACAATGCTGTTTCTGTGAGAAGCACCAGCACAAAGAAAACAGATTCTGTAGCTCATCCTCTACAATATTGGGAGGTAGGAATAATTAATCCTACCTCCCTGGTCCCAGGTTATTTCCATTTTTAAAAAGTTAATTTTTAGATTAGTTATCGTTTTAAATATAATTCTAGAATATTAATTGTTTCAGAATAGTAGCCTGGTTAACCCATTGTGTCCCACTGTCCTGTATATAGTATTATATACTGTAGTAAAAACATTGAAACTTAATGGGTAATTATGTTTTCCCAATCCATTTAATTGGTTACATGTGTTTTTCTATTAAAAAGTATCTCCATCCTGGAAAAAAAAAAAACTTTTGCTGAAGTGTAGTCTACCTCCAACCGTCAAGTTTGTTTTGTAAAAAAAAAAAAAAAGCAGCACAAATGTACTTGCAGGCCATCATTCCCCTGGCGCACTGATCCTGCGCTCTGCTTCTCGGAAGTTGCAAGCAGGGGCTGGACCTTCAGGCAATCACAGATGTGGCTGCTGGAAATGCAGACCACATGGGGAACGAAGGAGTAAGTATATTTGTACTTTTTTTTCCCAAACCAAACTTGGCGGCTAGGATGGGCTACACTACAGAAAAAGTCTTTTAATGGTAGGGGATCAATAGGGAGGGAGGGAGGGGAAGAGCCCCCCTGCGCATGCCCGAAACCTCAATAAGGAAAAGGAAGCAGCCGGCATCCGGATCCTACTTTTCACTTTCTGGAGCTTTGAATAGACACTGCAGGAGAACAATTTAGAGCAGAGGAGAAACAAGAAGATGGGACTCTCACCTTGGGACAAACTGATTAGCTGGTCTCTTTGGCCTATACTCAGGATGAACCATGAACAGCATGTGAGGAAATCCAGTGCCAAAATAAGCTCCATCTGTATGATGATGACGTGAAGATTTGGGTGTGTAAACATCCATACACTTGGGACAATATAGCTTTACCATAGCTTCTCCAGGTATATCTGAGAGACCTAGCGAACAATTTTACATAATAGAAGACAAACTGCATTAAACACACAATACCAACATGTCATTAGCTTTAGAGTTTATTTTTTTTCTACAAATGAGTGGCTCTTTTTTTTTTTTTTAAGTAAAAACTTTAAATAAAATGTCTCGAGAAAGGAATTATTTATACAAATGATAGGCTGCTAACATTTGTCCAAGCACAGCAACATGTAGCTTGCTCACCCCTCCCCATAGAAAGTCTGATTTTGAGATCAGTGAAGTACATCCCAAAGCTCAGAAAATAGGACAGTCTGGAAGGTGGGATGGTAAAGAATGAGGTTGTGAATACAATTTACTGATAAAATTAGTGTTTATCATTCATTTCTATGCAAATATGCATTTAGACCTAAAGCATGATGGGCAATCAGTGTACAGTGGCAGAATTTCATCATATGCAAAGCACAAAATCTTTCTTCAGAGATATCAGGAACCAGACCTAACACAAATGTATTAGGTAAACATGTCCACTACATGCTTTGGAGCAAAGGTGGCCATGCACATGCGATTTCCACAACATATGTGCCGACAGGTAACACTTAGATCTATTGGCACACACACGGTGGGAACCGAACACATGGACCTGAAAGATACCCAATACCGTATGAGGATCTGTCGGCCATGCAGCCATACACAGTATGATCGGATCAGCTCTCTATACTTAAAGTAAAGGGAGCCGATACTGACCGACCGTAATGACGACTGCGGTCTTTCTTCGGCACTCTGGTCAGTCGGGAACAGCCCCAGGTTCAGATGGGATTTATGCATTAACATTAGTATGGCCACCTTAACTGCTCTTTAACAAGTATCTTACCCATTTCATACATGAGGAAGGACCATTGCTAGCCCTAGACCCGTTTATAGAATAAATTTGCCTTTTAACAGCTACAGTTCTGTATGGAAGTATGCTTCCACCTTTATACATTGTTGTTAAATTCTAGTGTAAGTGGTACACCTGGTGGAAGATACATTAATTGACGCGAAGAGACTGGAGATCCCAGATATTGTAACCAGGCTACAAAGTAAAGCTGGCCATACACCACCTCAACATTTAAGAATAAGTACACTGTAAAAGCAAGTGAAGTGTAATTGGAAGCAGCAGATTTAACTAATCATCCCCCCCCCCTTTTTTTTCTATGTCCCTACTGAGCCTACCTGTGCTGATGTAAAGCTCCTGACATTTTGGATCTGCTGTGTAGTCTGCTTAGCTCCGCCCTCCGCAAGTTCCTGGATCTCCTTATTCAGGTCCAAGAATGCACGTTCTGTTTGCTCGCGCATACCTTCATGTGCATCCCTGCATGTGCTTACGTCACGTGGCATGCGTTGTGACTTCACGCACGCAGCAAACAGGCCGTGCTTTTTCCGATCTGAATAAGGAGATCCATGAACTCACGGAGGGCGGAGCTAAGCAAACTACACAGCAGATCTAAAATATCAGGAACTTTACATCAGCACAGGTAGGCTTAGGAGGAACCTAGAATAAAAAGGGGGGTAAGATGTTTAGTTAAAGCTGCTTCTTTTAATTGCACTTCATTTATCCTTTAAACTGATTCAACATTTGATTTAAGATGAATGTCGAATCGACAGAAACAGTTTTCATAATTTTCAACTGGATCATGTCTGCAACCATAATTATTATCATAATATCAATCACAAAATGTTTGGGCCAGGAGGTTTTCAAAAAAGGAAATGTTTAGTATAATTCATAAGGACAATGACTGCTGAAGCAATTAATACATAATTTAGCAATGCAATGGAGAAGCAATTCATACTGGGAATTACAGAGACAACAGATAAATTAAGAGGATGAAAAAGAATGATAGGGAGAAAAACAGGAAAAAGGAGAGTAAAGCATGGTACACACCAGAACTGTTGGTCACGGCAATAGGGTCTGCAGCCAAAAGTTTACCGCGTCCAATCATCCTATCGTCCGGTTCGAACAAACGTTTGGTCGCATACAGATGAAAACCCAAGCAATTATTTTGGCCTGATCGACCGATACACTGAACTATCGGTTGATCGGGCTGAAATATTGCATGATATAAACCCTAAGAAAACAGTTAATAGATTCCTCATTGCAGATTACTTACCAATAGGTAACATGGGCTGGTTCTCACAGTACACTCTGGGACAGTAACCAAAATCTCCTTGTTGATATTTCTCTAACTGCACATAGAGACAAAATGAACAATTAATACATATGCATGTTCTCATACAATTTAAGAAGAAAGAACATAATAGGTAACAATGAACAGTTACACATTCTGTAGCTTAGGATGAAAATATTAATAAGCAAGTCTTTATCCTTACTTGCAAATTTCTTTTAAGCTCTTTTTTTCTTCTGCAAGCGGATCAAAATGATTAAAAAAAACTTATTTGAAGCCATGATATAGTGTCATTTAATATAGCTTTCAAAAAATTAAAGTGCACTGGGTTAACGAAAACTTAACTTCAGGAAAGCTAATTTTATGCTGTTAAAAGAAAACACTCCTGCTCATAGACTGGGGGGAATTGTTTCTAGGTAAAAATACAGAGCAGATGTGGACCACTTTTAAACTATTACATTTCTAAATCTTTACCTTTAGGTAACAAGTGTAAAAAAATTAGGTCTACTCCTGCATGGCTTAATGCTCAGGTAAAAAGGGAAATGGAAAAAAAGAAAAAAGGCTTTTAAAATTTTGAAAACAGAGGCAACAGAACAGGCTTACAGGGAGTACAAAAGCTGTAATAAAGAGTGCAAGAAAGCAATTAAAATAGAAAATGAAATACGGATTGCCGAACAAAGCAAGTCCAACCCCAACATTTTTTAAGTATATAAATGGTAAAATGATGAGGACTGAGAATGTGGGACCATTAAATAATGGGGCTGAGGTGGTTGTAGAGGATGCTGAAAAGGCCAATCTGCTATTACGTTTTTTTTACATCGGTGTATTCACATTGGCTAACAGAGGATATGGTACGGAAACAATTAGACAAAGTTAATATCAATAAAGCCCCAGGACCAGATGGATTGCATCCTCGGATTTTAAAAGAGCTTAGTTCAGTTCTATCTAGACCACTGTTGTCTGGGGATGTGCTGCTGGATTGGAAAAAAGCCAACGTAATACCATTATTCAAAAAAGGTAGTCGTTCGCAGCCTGGTAACTATAGACTTGTAAGCCTAACATCAGTGGTAGGGAAGGTGCTGAAAAGTTTGTTACAGGATCATATCCTTGAATTTGTCTCAAGAGATCATCTTATTAGTAGTAGTAGTCAGCATGGATTTATGAGAAATAGATCATGCCAGACAAATTTAATTGTTTTTTTATGAAGAAGCGAGTAAGAAGTTAAATTCAGGCACAGCAGTGGATGTGATATATTTGGATTTTGCGAAAGCTTTTGATACTGTGCCACATAGGCGACTAATGTATAAACTGAGGACTGTTGGCCTTGAACAAAACATTTGTTCATGGATAGAGAACTGGTTATTGGATCGCAAACAGAGTGGTGGTAAATGGAGCTACATCTAAAGTTCTAAGCGGAGTGCCTCAGGGTTCTGTGCTGGGGCCGCTTCTGTTTAATCTGTTTATAAATGACTTAGAAGGGGGCATTGAGAGCAAGGTCTCTGTTTGCTGATGACACTAAACTATGCAGAGCTTTGGAAACTTCCAATGATGTGCAAGGGCTGCAAGCAGACCTAGATAGATTATCAAAATGGGCAGCAGAATGGCAGATGAGATTCAATGTTGATAAATGTAAGGTGATGCATTTGGGATTTAATAATTCCTGTGCCACCTACACCATAAATAACTCTGTGTTAAGTGCATCTGTAACGGAAAAAGATTTGGGGGTTCTGGTAGATAACAGACTTAGCTATAGCAAACAATGCCAGGTAGCAACGGCTAGAGCTAGCAAGATATTGTCTTGTATAAAGAGGGGAATAGAGAGGGGATTCAAGAGAAAAATATTATTCTCCCTCTTTACAAGGCACTGGTAAGGGCCTTATTTGGAATATGCGGTGCAGTTTTGGAATCCCATATACAAAAGGGACATCTTGGAAATTGTTTTTACAGCCTGAAAACCTCGACTTATACTCGAGTATATACGGTACCTAGTAAGCAATGCATGTAATTTATTTGCATACGTATTTCATGTACCAATTTGTTTTGCAAAGTCCAGGTACATACACACCAGCATGTCACACATATGCTTTTGCATATTCCAACTATACTCGTAAAAATTGCACCAGTGTTGTAGTATTCATCAATGTGATGAAATTACCTTTTGGTGGCATTAAAATGATCACAAAAATCCCATTAGAATCACACATTTATGATCTAAACATTTGGTAAATTGTGCTGTCTAGACACGCTAATTAGTACAGCATGCATCAGGATTGCATCTAAAAGTCATGTTAAGGGTTATTAAACCACACATTAACGTAATTTTAAGACATAACTTTGTGATAACGGCTCATGGTACATCTCCCCATACCTTCCCAAACAGAGATTCCATTGGTTAAAATGCTATTGTACATACTACAGCTAACACTCACCATCTGGGCTATTCCACGATTTGTTAGTATATAACGAGCATGAATCAATCCATATAGCATTTCAGCAGCTTGTTCAATGAGGTCACTTTGATTTGGATTGTCTTCTAATTCTTCATCTGCATGAAAGTCAGAACTATTAATAGCTGCTCCAAGTGAGCACAGGGTAAAACACCAAGGATGCTTAAAAAAAAAAACAACAAAAAAAAAACGACAACAACACGTCATCATTCACTGTGAATTCATCAAATATTATAGTTTCCTTTCTCTCAATTTCATACCCAGAGCAGTAGATAAATATCAAAGATTGAAATATATACATCTCACCAAAGCTAATTAGTTTGTAGCTGGTACACTTACAAAAGGTTTCTTTGTGCGGCCAGGACCAAAGTACGACTGTTCACTTGTCCGAACTGGCAATCGGATGGGTCTGAAAACCATGTCCGATCTTGCGGTCTGTAGACTGCACACTTGTTCACAACAAGCTGACAGCCGCAGCTACTTTTGCCGTGATAGGTGGTCCTTCCTCCTGGCAATCCGGTCGCAAGTGTCAAATGGTCGGTCGTGACAAAGGATCCCAACATGTGTACCCAGCCTACGCAACCCCTTACCAGAGATACAATAATGTAAAGTCAAGCACTCCATTCACTTCTTTTTCTCCTGAAGACATACATGGTCTATGTGCTTCAACCAAACATTGAGAGAAGCTGTCCAATGAGTTACTTTGTCTCGTAAGCAGCGGGCAGGAATTGGAATTGCCTGGGTGCACTATCCAAAGGAATACAACGAATAGGAAAACGGAGGCACTCACAGGACTTTGCAAACAAAGCTGGTGTTTATTCAAACATGGTGGTTGACATGTTTCCACCCCAACAACTGGGCCGTCTTCAGAACATCTGACTACAGTGCTACAAAAGATTACATACCTTCAGGGAGATTCAATAAAACACCCAGCTTTGTGGCAAAGTCCTGTGAGTGCCTCCTTTTTCCTATTCGTGATATATATAATATTAATATATATATATTCTTAGTTTAGATTCTATTGTTCTAATCAAAACATTGCACAACAAAATGCGGATCACAGTGCACCTAGTGTGGTCACAAAAATTGGGCCACAATAGTGTGCGCTTTTTAACAAGCAGAATGCGTGTTAAAACGGGCTGGTGTGGCTTAGCCTGAAGTCAGAAATTATCCTTTACAAGGGGAGTTTTGTAAAGGTGGAAAGACATGGATTTCTCACTACAAGTTCTGTTTCCTGCTCAAAACGGATTAACATTCTAATCAACACATTCTCGGTTTAAAATCCAATTATTTGTTTGATAACATACAGAAAGCAAAAGAGAAAAAATGGCAAAATATTTTAACCAATCCTGAAATAAGCAATGATAATGAAGAGCCTTATCAGATGGCTATCCAATTATATTCTCTTACAATATATACAGGCACAAGTTAAATGGCCTCACCAGGTTCTAAGTCCAGGATCATGTCCAGTGCCTGTCTATAGTGTGGGACTTGCTCATTAAGTCCTGTCAAATTAAATTTGTCCTGGATATAATCTTCATCTACCTGCAAACAAACAAAACAACTGTCAGTACTAGCAAACAAACAAAACAACTGTCAGTACTAGCAAACACTGACAGTGCAAATTGGGTTGTATTATTAAAGTAGAGATTATTGGTAGAAAAAATAGATTCCTATGAATAGATAATTTACAATCCATGACTGTAAGGTGGCAGCAATATAAACACAAAAACATTGGCGTCTTTAGGGAGACCTTAATGTAAATCCTGCTTTGTCTTCTGAAACTGCAAGACTTCAATTCAGAATTTCAACAGCAGCAAAAACCAACAACGCCAATAACGGAACAGACACAAATATGAAATTATGCAAACAAAATGTAAATAGAATTACATATGTTAAGTTTGTATACAGCAAGGCAAAAGCAAAATCAGAACCAACCATAAATAGAGTTTGGTTAAAATAGGTTTATATTCAGAATAAAATATACAAAAATTGAAAGGGTTTATCATTTTTCTTCAATGCCCATGGCTGATTAAGATGCATATTCCTTCTCTACATACTAGCATTTAGATATTTTGGGGAAAAAAATGCTACTGTACTTTTTAGTTAAAGCTCAATTAAATAAGCAAACTCCTGGCTCTCTAGATGTTCTTGTTAAGAACATACCTGCTGCAAAACTGTTCATTCATATAGAAGCTCTAATGAGCTTCATTACATATAGGTATTTTCTTATACAAAACTGAACATATTACACGTTACAATTACTATCCATTCACATTAGAACCTGCTCTGAAGAGCTTGCAATCTAAACTCTTTATCTCACACAAAGCCTACCAGTAGGTATTCACAATTGTGGGGGAAACTGCGGTACTCAGAGGACACCCATGCAAGCACAGGGAGAACATAGAAACTCCTTGCACATATAACCAATAACCAAGAATGGACAGTTCCCAAAACTAATCTAAGGCTGCCATGGCTGTCCTTTCTGAAGAAGTGGCGATTGGGCCATGAAACGCATAGGGCGGAGCCTGCTGTGTGTCCTGGTGTGAGGGTTGCTTCTAATAAGTTGCAGATTTATCGATTATTATGATATGTTTTTAACCACTTTTTTCAATAAAGTTTGACTGGTTTTAATGGAAGATCCGGTAGCCTGCCTCCGCCATACCCGTCTGGTTTTTTTTGTTGATGATTCGTTCGACCGTGGAGGAGACAGTCTCTATGGAGGCGTGTGTGCAAAGCCGGCTACATGGGGGTTGAGAATTGAAATAATATAATATATAATTGATATAGAATAATAGAGTTTACCTAAAAATAAATTACCTACCTCACAGAAAAATTCATTGCCTCTTAATCCACAAAACCAGCTGATCCAAGACACCTCCTCCGAACTGCTCATTGTCTACTCTGTGGGATAAAGTAAAATAAGCCATAATACATGGAAAACAACAATGGGAGCTAAACCCCAGCAGATATATGGCAGCACATGTAGTGTGCACTGTATATGTATGTAGTGTGTATATATATATATATATATATATATATATTAACTAAGAATGGATTCTGTAATTGTATGAATGTATTTTACTTCTTATATTGCGCTACATATTCTCACAGCACTTTACAATTAATTACTTAATTCACATCAGGCCCTGCCCTGAAGAGTTTACAATCTAATCACTTTATGTACACATACAACCTATCAGTATGTCTTTATGACTGTGGGAGAAACCCATGCAAGCACGGGGAGAATATATAAACTTTGTGGAAACTAACTCAGAACCTCAGCACTGCAAGGCATCAGTGCTAATCAGAGCCAATGTGCTGCACAAGCAATCTCTAATTCTGCAGGGCTCCCATTTTACTGTGTTCAGAGGCCCTTTTGCTCAGCAAATATCACTTGGTTTTCTCCCAGCCTTAGAGGGAGTTCATGGGCAGATCACCTAGTGGGGACTTTAAATCTCTGGAAAGGGGAAGAAGGGGATAATCATACGAAATCTGGGGTACTAGGTATTTTCTGACAAGGCAAAGTAAAAGGATACAGTTGACCTAAAAAGAATTATCTGTAGGTAACCGACAAACCAGCCCCCAGCAGTGACAGTATTGGCTATTAATAAAATATAGAACTGAATGCAGGTGCCATAAAGACATGAAACCTCATTATTAAACTTGGAAATCACACTCATTGTGCAAGTAGGATTATATTACTAACACGTCTCCATAGTGAAGCAGCTAAACCCCGATCACGGGACCCAGAGAGTGGCCATGGCCCTGCAGTAACACGGCTCTGTACAGAACACCATCACTAACAGCGGGAAACAAACATCCAATACAGACACCTTAGGCGGTGAAAGGAAGAGAAGTCCGACGGATAACAGTGGATCCACGGGGGACGAGTGGAGAAAACACGGGGGATTCAGGTTGTGGGTGGGGAGTCCACATTTTCCACCCACTGTTTACCAGGAAGTAGTGCGCACTGAACACAAGGGAAATTACTAACAAACGTTCCAATCAAAGCAGCGTTTATAGACAAGTACCTACCTCAGGTGCCCCACTATTTACTGTTTATTTCACGGCTTTAACCGGCAAACATCAAATGCTTCCCTTTAGGCCTTGCAATCAGGATACGCAAGCGCAAAACTCACCGGAAACCCAGGAAGCGGAAGTGCTCTTGCATTATTGCCTAATGGGACTTGTAGTCCGGAAGTTAGTGTGCCCTCAGATCCTCTTTCAGTGGAAACGGTACAATGGATTCTAAGACACCCAGCTATATGTACTTTATGGTAACAGTGCAGAGACAGGGAAATCCCATATGCAGTTCCTAACTTTACTGTCAGTTACCCTGGTCCCTGTACTACTGTAGTAAGCTGGTTACAGGATCTGTGTTTCCAATGCATTCCCTACCCCTGTTATTAAATGATATTTGGATGTCTGAAACTTAGCAGGATCACAACATGGAATAAATCTAACCTGTTTATAAAAACAAAACATGGGTGAACACAGACCCCTCCCCCTTGGGTAGGGAGGCGTGGTCTATCACAGTGTTTTCTTTAAAAGAGTGTTCATTTGGGATGTGGGTTACACCTGATGAAAGGGACATTGTGGTCCCTGAAACGTTGTGTTGATGTGATTGAATAAAAGTGATTTGAATTCACAGCAAGAGTGCCCCTCTCATGAACTTTTTTGCTTGTGCTATAGCAGTAGGTCCATGGTAGGGGACCTGAGAAGGGAGCACCTTAGAAGACATTGGCTAGTAGCCACAAAGGAGCACTCCCGAAACCCAGTTTGCAGTGGTGTGTGTTTAGGAAGTGCATTCTGGGTGTATTTCATTTGAACACGGACACAAGCTCCTCCCCTATATTACCAGTTTCCCCTTTAAAATGGTGGCAGGACATCAGAGTTTTTAACTTCTCAAGAAGTAGGCTTATCCATGAAACGTGTCAAGCGAACCCCGATGGGGTGTTGTTCCCTGCATATTTGTAAAGACTTCAAATAAAGATATTTTGACACCACTGCAACTTGCCCCCCTCAACTCACCTTCTTTGTGCTGTGCTGTGTGGATCCCTTGTCGGAGATTTGCTGTGTGTTTGGAGGAGGAGGCTTCTGGAGGTGTTGAGGGCTGAGTTTGTTGGTTATAAAAGGAGATACTGTAGCCCATCCCTAAAAAGGCATTTAGATCCAATTTAGGGATTTAAATTTAGCAGATAAGGGTGGTAACGTGGTTTTATTGAAAAAAGACAGCTATTAAAATGAAGTCATGAGACAGCTGTCAGACATGAGACAATATGAAAGAATCATAAAAAATCCAATAAATCAGATACAAAGGACTTTGAAAGAGGTCCTTGACAAAGATAAATCACAAAATATAATCAATGACAAAGAGTATAGGTTTATATTGAGAGATCAGGTAAAGTTACCCACACTGTATACTATACCGAAAGTTCACAAAAATAAGAAGCACCCCCTGGGTTGTCCTATAATATCTGTCATGGAGGGCCCAATGGAGAGGGCCAGTAAAAATGTGGTCTACATTCTTAGACCTTTTCTATATGGGTTGCCATCCTATGTCCAGGATACCAGGAATGTTTTGAGGAGAATTGAGGGTTTGTTTGTACCCACCAAAACAATGTTAGTCACAATGGATGTGGAGAAGTTGTACCCTTCTATACCAGTATAAAAGGTTTAGAAGTGGTAAAACACTTCTTAGAGATGTGGGTTACGAGATATAGCCAACACACAGAGTTCGTGATTGAACTGACTGAAGTGGTACTAAAAAAACAACTTCATGTTTGATGGCAAATTTTATAAACAAATAAGGGGCAGAGTGATGGGGGGTCTTGCGCCCCTACATACGCATGCCTACACCTGGGAAAGTGGAAAATGTCTATTTTCCAAGACACCATCTCGTCACTTGATTTGAGTGAGAAGGTGTTATTATGGATAGATATGTAAACAACATCCTCCTCATATGGCAGGGTGAGGAGGATGCCCTCAGGTCCTGGGTGATATACTACAAGTCCAGCCCCAAAATGAAAACTTACATACAGGTAAATCACCCCCCAAAACCCTAAACGGTAATAGTTTGAAATGTGAAATATATAAGTCTAACCTGAAATCCTGCACAATGTCCTGTTTCCCCTGTTTCTGCTTCCTGGTTCTTCCAGTTAGTAACTGTCAGTTATGGATTTGACAGTTGACATCACAGCCAATGACTGAATGTTAATCCCCTGTCTGCCTCTTCTGAGCATGCCCAGGCTCAGTACAGGTTCAGTACAGGTTTCTAAATGGCTCAGTTCCCATGAGGCATCCAGAAGCATAGCAGGCATACAGTAATGAATTCATAGGACAAACTATGATATATAAACTTAGTTTAAAGAGGCCATTCTTTCTAAAAGATGTTCTTAAGACCAAAAAGCAGGTCAGTGCAAGAGTGGATGGGTATAAAGACAGTGGTTGGTAATAGGAAATGTGGGAAGTGTTCCATGTGCAAGTACATGATGACAGTGGACAAGATTGAGGGAGGCAATGGAGAATCTTTTAAAATTAAAAGTCTGATTACAAAAAACATCCCAGGTCATCTATATGATTAAATGTGACATCTCGAAAATATACGTTGGAAAAACAAAACGCACCTTAGCTATGAGATTTCAGGAACATATAAAACCTATTATAAACAGAAATATATTAAGAAGCAGCATGGCCAAATGTCATTGAAATGCATGCATTCAACCCCTATTCAGTTAAATTCTGTGGGATTGAAAAGGTAGATTTTTAGATAAGAGGAGGTGATGTCAATAGAATTTTGCTGCAAAAGTAGCTCAGATGGATTTATGATTTACATGCATTAAAACCAGCAGAAGATGAAGAGATGCATTTTGGTTGTTATTTGCAGCTATTGCTTGTATCAGTAAGTCTAGTGTGAGGATGTAAATATGTTACAGAGGTAACTATAATGTAGGCTTGGTTCTACGTATGAAAATAAGATTAGGTTTCAAATCTTATGCATAAAAAAGATATAGTGCAGTCTGGTTTTGTAGAAGTACATTGAGGGTAATGTAAAGCAGTAATTTAATGATTGGATGTAATAAAGTTAGTATGTCACAGTGAGAACGCCATGATGTTGTATAAAAATTAAGTAAGGAAGGGGTTAAAGTGTATATGTGTCATCTATGAAGGGGAAGGACAGTGAACTGAATGTATTGAACCACGAGCAGTAGAGGGACTGGGCTGTAGATCGTTGGAACTACTGGAGGACAGTCTGAGCCATGGGAGTGGTAAAGTATGGGACAGTGCTGCACACGATAACGGAGTGACATTAGCTATTCATAGGGATCATTGGAACTGTGTTACAGCGTTATAGGTGGTCCAGTTTGTGATGTGCATATTTAGGATATTCGGAACTCTGTCCATGAACGCTCTAAGTGGGAACAGGATTTATTTATCATATCCCAGGAATCTGTGATGTTATGTCGTTTTGATATGTCATTGTTTTGGGGTTTTTTTGCTATATGGTTTTAATATGACATGCACTTTAGCACTGGGCACTTTTAAACTTGTGTTTTGCATATAAAACTGGGTTTAGGGTTTGAAGCCAATAGCCTTGTGTTGCTTATTTATTTGAGGGTTCAGATGTTTGAGGGTACAGATGGGTTTGAGGGTACAGATGGGTGTCTATACCCATTTGGTAGCCTTGTCTTAGCCATTGTATTTATATATCACTAGCGGCACTACCCAGATACTGTGTGAGGTTGTCTCACCACTATAACATATTTAGGATATTTAAGATCTGGATCCGACACAGAACCCCTCGGTTCTGACATCCGAAAGGTCCGTACGAAAACAGAACTTAAATTTCGGGACTTCAGAGCACGTTTTCGATTTTTATCAAACATTCAAGCTATTTTCGATAATAGCCCTGAACGTTTGATAATACTCAAAAATACCGTCGAAAACGTGAAAATAGTTTATGATCGTATTTTTGAGGATTATCGAACGTTCAAGGCTATCTTCGAGAATTTTCAAAAATAGCTCTAACGTTCCATCAAAATTGAAAACACTGCCTGAAGTACCGAATTTAAGTCCTGTCTTCGGAATTTTCCCGAGCCATCTCTAGTTACCATTTATATTTATTTAAAGTGCCCTAGCATATATTTAATGTGGCCTAGCATATACAGGGAAAACCAAAAGACAGATCAGGATTTGCATTGGTGAACATAACGTGACATCACCAAATGCAACCTAGAAAAAAATGAGAGCGTAACCTTAATATCTAGGCACTTAAAAAATGGACACAATGCAGCACAAGTAAGATGGATGATGTTAGAGGTGGTAAGTTAATCCCAGACGAGGGGGGGTAATTATGAAACAAATCTCATCCAGAGAGCCAATGGGGTTAAATGAAGATATGAATTACAAGTGTTCCTGTAAATTATTCCAGGTACCCTTTGATTTTGATTTTAGTAAGTAATAAGCTCTAAAAGAATGAGTAAACTAATAATAATAAGTTAAAATGAAATTTAAAGCTTTTAGAATAAATATGAGTAAACCAATAACAATAACCTAAAATGAAATATAAATGCTTCAATTTATAGTTTTACATAAACTTACTGGTTATGTTATAGATATCCAAAGTGAAGAAATCCTAAAGAAAAGATAAAGCACACAGCTCAAAGAGTGTTATAAGCATGGATATCTAATAATTATATACTTACCAATAAGTCTAAGTATCCAACAAGCAACAAAGTTACATAATAATGTGAAAGACATGCAACAAGTATTCCTAAATTGTGTCTTTTAATTTCATTTTAAACCATTTTATCTAGCACATAGCACTTTGAAAACACATTGGACTTAAGGACGTCATAAAGGAAACATGGACACTATATAATAAAGAGATGATGGGTAGCTTATACCTATCTGATTTAGCACCTTGTTCATAAAATTATACTGTTATAAGAGTTATTTATAGTTATATTTTAAATGAATAATAATGTATTTATATTAGCATTAAGCACTTTGAACCAATCATGTCACTGTTGTAAACTCTACCCATCAATAGGGGTGGCCACTGTATTTAAACCAGCACTTTAACTGTTGAATTTTGCACCTGAGGAAGGGGGAAACCTTGAAACGTTGTGCATGTTATAATAAAAGCACCTATTTAAATGTGTGCATCTCTCTGCTACATTACTAAGAAATTCTCAGTGCCCTTCCACAGGAAAATCAGATCACTGATGTACCTTTTGTAGATTAAGATCTTATCCTTGTAATGTGTGTACATATTTCTCACCTCAAAGTCTTCCATGTAGAGGTTTGCAAAAGATGGAAGGATAAAGGGATTCCAAAAATTAATATCCAACTTTTATTGGTGACCATACATCAAAAAAACTACAACTTTTCGGGAGGTGAACGCCCCTTCCTAGGTGATGCTTGTGTAACAGTGCTTGATGAAAAAATAGCAATGCTTCAAACCTAGGGCCACCTCCTGTGGGCGCTCCCTAGCCTCTCATTGGTTTACAAGTTTAGTGCAAGCATACAAAATAAAGTGCAATGGTGCTATGGTTATTAAAAAACATAAAATCTCTAATATAATAGAATTTTCTCAAGTTAATAAAAATGTATAAATATAAAGTGCAGTGTCAATGTATGTTACAGATTTAAATATGCATATAGAGCAAAATAAAGGAATTTTTTACATATTAAAATCATTCAATATCAGTCCACCTTCTTTTAAGAAATCAATATAAATAGACAAGCCTTTAAGTGCCAATTTCTGAGAAACGTCCACAAGATGGCGCCACTACATCTGAAAAGCTGAAGGTAGAAGGATAGACTGAAGAAACTGTTAAAAGAAAAGGCAACATAATATGAATGTAAAAATACAAACATTGAATTAAAATACAATATAAAAGATCATTATAGGAAGCATGACCAACAATAGTCTTCATTTAGCCCCCTTGGTGCTAATGTACGAGAATAGGGGTGATTTTAAAAATATCACCATATTTCTGGTCTGATTACAATATAAACCAATTTTTCTTCACAATCTTCTGGATTTGGGGAGAAATAACATTATAATTAGAGACAAATGCAAGTCTATTCATGGAGCTCTTAATATTGGCTTTATCCAATAAATCATCACAATTTTGTTCTATGGCCTTCTCTGCCTCTTTCATCAGTTTAAGAGTGGGATACCCTCTGACTTTCTAATCATGTCTTGCATTCTTAATCGCATAAATTATCATCTTGGACTATTTTGCGCACTCCAAGGAATTGGCTGTAAGGCAGACCTTCTTTTACATTCCTAGGATGAAAACTACTTGCTAGTAATAGATTGTTTTTATCCGTATCCTTAGCAAATAAGTCAGTGGTGATAACATTGTCACATTTCAAACACTAGCACATCTAGGTAACTGACTTGATGAAAATCATAGTTAAGAGTTCATTTTAGCATACGGTGTACTCTCTTCAAGTAAGCCCCAAACTCCAATAATGCAGATAGTTTTCTATCCTACATGAAAAATATGTCATCCACATATCGGACATAGTATTGCACATTGAGGAGATGTTGTTTGATTTTTGTTATGATCATAAACTTGCTTTTTTTTATTATGGATTTACTTACCTTGTGTCTCTAGAAAAATGTCTTCAGATTTAATAAAGACTGGTACTTACAAGCCCAAGGGACCATTATGGGCGCTAATTTTGCACCAGTTTATGCAAATCTTGTTGCAAATTTTGAAAGGAAATTCCTAAGTACTAACAAGGTGTTTATCACAAATGTGCAATATTAATATGTGGACGACATATTTTTATGACTACCATTTGTCTCTAATTATAATGTTCTTTCTCCCCAAATTCAGAAGATTGTAAAGAAAAACTGGTTTATATTGTAATCAGGCCAAAAATATGGTGATACGATTCCCCCCTATTCTCTTATAAGAGCGCAACTAATTTTGAAGGTGAACTAATTAAAGCTGACATTGCACTTCCAATAACTAATAAACAAATGTTTTTGGTTAACCAAACAGTAGGGACATTCCTGTACAAAAATTGGGTAGTGTGTAATGCTATTATTCCAGGTAACACCATCAGCCATCCAATGAAAGGAACCCTGATTAAGTTAAAGAATTTTGCTACATGTAGAACTTCTGGAGTCATATATATGTTAAAATGCCCATGTGGGTGGGCATATGTGGGGAAAAGGAGAGCTTGGCTGAGCTAGGCTCAGAATAGGAGACATGACCAACTTTGATGGGGATAATAAGAAATATGAAACGTCAATATGTAAGCACTTCAGGGATAATAAAAAAAAACACAAGGCAGCTCAATTACATTGGTTAGTCCTAGAGGTTGTAGAAAAAGAATTAAGAGGTGGGAACTTTGACAAAAAAACTTTTGCAAAGGGAACTTTATTGGATCAATAGGATTGACACATTAGCACCAAGAGGGTTAAATGAAGATTATAATTTGTAATGCATCCTATAATGATCTATTGTAATTTAATTCAATGTTTGTATTATTACATTGATATTATGTTGCCTTTTCTTCATTCTATCCTTCTGCCTCCAGTTCTTCAGATGTAGTGGCGCCATCTTTTGGACGTTTCTCAAAATTCGCACTTAAAGGCTTGTCGATTTATATTGATTTCTTAAAAGAAGGCAGACTGATAATGAATGATTTTTTAAATGTTATTATTATTGCGGGTTTATATAGCGCCAACATCTTCCATATAGCTTTACAATTACATGTGTACATTCATATCAGCTTACAATCTAAGCACATTTATTTGACACATATACCCTATCAGTATGTCTTTATGATTGTGGGGGAACCTAGAGTGCCCGGAGGAAACCCACACAAGCACTGGGAGAACATACAAATTATGTGAAAATTCCTTTATTTTGCTCTATATGCATATTTTAACCTGTAACATACATTGACACTATGCATTTATATTTAAAATTATATTATACATTTTTATTCACTTAAGAAAATTGTATTATATGAGAGATTTTATGTTTTATAATAACCATAGCACTATTGCACTTTATCTAGTATGTTTGCACTATACTTGTAAACCATTGAAAGGCTAGGGACTGCCCACAGAAGATTGAAGCCTTGCTATTTTTTCGTCAAGCACTGTTACACAAGCACCTGAGGAATTGGGCACATTCACCCCCCAAAATGTTGTGATTTTGTGTGGTCACTATTAAAAGTTGGATATTCATTTTGTGCGACGCTCAATCCTTTTATACTATGATGTATCTATTCCAGTGAGGGTGGGTACCTGGAGGAGTCTGCCCCCGTCAGGGGCGTCTCTAGAGTTTTTGCCACCTGAGCCAAACTTTTGAATGCTGCCCTTATGTACCACTAGGCACAATGACGTGCGCCACCGCAAACCACTGTTAGGTGTGTGTGGCTTCCAGGAATGGGTGTGGTTAAACATTTGGTCTTTTTAAAAGGCACATCACAGCGGTATTTATACAATTCCTCAAAAAGACATTTATCCATACCATAATTCCTGCCGTTTTTCTTAAAAAAAATTTAAAGTGAGCTCTGCCCGCCGCCACTCTGATGTTTATCAGGGGTGCTGCCCTGAGAATTTTGTGTATATTGCCTCATTAGAGAGACACCCCTGGCCCCCGAAGTTGTGTAGAATGCATAGGACTTGTTTGTTTTACTTGATTTGCAAAAGATCTACATTTTACCCCATGGCCTTGCTGGCTATTTGTTGGAAGAAATTGGATTCCAAGCAAAAATAATAATTTTGTAATGGGAATGTTAAGAGGTTTGTGTAGAGGGAGGGCATTTACACACATCTATACAGAGACACACATGCATACGGACAGAAACATGCATTCAGACACACAAATACAGACAAACAGGCCTATAGACAGACACACACACATGTGCTTACAGCCACACACACATACAGAGAGACACACATGCGCACACAAAAAGACACATGCATAAACACACACACTGTGTGTGTGTTTTAATAAACCTTTTAAACTTTTAATTGTAGCACAGAGATTCTCCATTGATCTTTTTAAAATCACTAGACAACAAAATTCAAAACTCTTATTCATCATTGACATCCTAAACCCAAAAACAACTGTGCGTAGGGTATCACAAAGACCTATTACAGTATTATTATTATTGTGGATTTATATAGCACCAACATCTTCTGTGGCGCTTTACAGTTGCATTAATATACACGAGGAAAACATACATGTTACATACAAGGTTAGTGCAAGTTAGCAGCATTCAGTGTGGTTACAGCATTATTGTGGTACAATAGAAAGGAGGGCCCTACCCATAAGAGCTTACAGTCTAGACAGTGGCGTAGCTACAGACTTATGGGCCCTGATGCAAAATTTGGGCATGGGCCCCCCAACACCACCGCAAACACAAATCGGCACCGCAAACCAAATAATTATTTCCATAAAAAAATATCTAAATTCATCATTAACATTTTTTTTAAAGGCACTCATTTTAAAACAGACAAACATGCTTTACCCATACACCTAGCAGAACTATTTAATCAGATTCAAATTGTATTTCTAAACTTAGATCCTCAAACCTTCTAAAGTAACCAACCGACGCTAGTAAAATGTTTGGCATACAGAGACTGGTAAAATAGTTTGCACAAAGACTGGTTAAATGCTTGGCATGCAGACACTGATAAACTGGTTGGGAAACTGGCACTGCACACAGCCAGGCACTGGTTAAATGCTTGGCACACAGACAATGGTAAAAATGCTTTGTACCCAGACCACTGGTAAAACAGTTTGCACACACACTGGTAGTTTTGGAACAAACATAGATTTTGGGCCTAGGCACTCTCCTTTTTGGCTATTAGCCGGTACTTTCCAAGGTGCTCCCCTGCCAGGTCCTCTACCCAGGACCCACAGCTATAGCACAAGCAAATTATTTGCAAGGGGCACTCTTAGGTGACGTTCAATGTCTTTTATTAAATCACATCAAAAATACCATGTTTCAAGGATCACAATATCCCCTTCATCAGGTGTCACCCGATGAAGGGGACATTGTGATCCCTGAAATGTTGCCCCTTGCAAATGATCCCTGAAAGAGTGCCCCTTGCAAACAATTTGCTTGTGCTATAGTTTTGGAACAAAATGGGGCCCCTTCTTGGCCAAGGGCCCTTATTCGGCCACATCCCATGCACCCCTGGTAGCTACGCCCCAGAGGAGATGGGGATGAAACACAAGGTGAAGCAGATCAGTAGCTTTAACTAGATTGTTAGTGAAGTATAACTAGCAGGTCTGGGATGGGTCAGTAAGAGGGGCATGAGGGTTCAGGACCAGATTGTAACCTTGCTTGAAGAGGTGAGTTTTGAGGTTGTGTTTGATATGAAGATATGAAGTGACAAGTGACATATAAAGTGAGAAAGGGAGTTTCAGAGCAGGTGGTCAGCACGAGAAAAGTCCTGAATATGGGCATGGGAAGAAGTGATTAGAGTGGATGAGAGGAGAAAATCGTTAGCAAAGCAGAGGTTATGCCTTGGGTTGTATCTGACTATCAGATCAGAGATGGGGGGCTGTATTGGAGAGAGCCTTGTAGGATAAGGTTAGCAGCTTAAATTGGATCTTTTGGGTAATGGGAAGCCAGTAGAGAGATTGGCAGAAAGGGGCGGCGTGTGAGAACCGAGAAGAGAAGTGATGAGCCTGGCAGCAGAGTTAAGGGTTGATTGAAGGGGTGCCAGTTGGTTGGTTGGTGTTACAGTAGTCCAGACGAGAGATGATAAGGGCGTGAACTAGAATTTTATTAGCGTTCAGTGAAAAATAGGGACGAATGCGAGAGATGTTCTTGGGTTGTAACCAACAGTGTATTAATGTGGTATTTAAAGGAAAGTTATGAGTCAAAGGTTACTCCCAGACATTACACATAAGGTATTGGGGAGATTGGAGTGTCTGTGATGTTGATAATAGTGGTAGGTAGGGGGGAGATCGAGAGGGTTGGAAAATTACAAGTTCGGTCTTATGCATGTTCAGTTTGAGGAAGTGGGAGGACATAAAAGCAGAGATGGCAAAGTTACAAGGTCAGGGGCAGAGATGTAAATTTGGGTATCATCAGCATACAGGTGGTATTGGAACCCAGATGAAATAATGAGCTGACCAATAAACTGCAGGGTTTAAAAATCTTATTAGGGACTTTCATATTGGTGTGGAGACATCTGTATAGAAAATAAAAATACATAGAGACAGTGAATATTGGGGTTAGGAAGTGTGGCTCCTTGAAGACTACAATGGGCTGTGAGTTGTACAGGCAACAACATGGAGGCCTTCTTAATTACAGAATCTATTACTTAAATTTATTACATGTACTAAATACAACTTACTAGAGAAGAATCTTACAATGTAAAGGTGTTCTAGAGAGAAATGCTTTCACATTAAGATTTTGAAAAATTAAAGGGCATGTCCACCCCCAAAACTATAATCCCCCCCACTACTGGCCCCACCATGTAGTGTAGTAAAATCCTTACCTCACATCCCAGCTCCATAAGGTTCTCCTGTAGTCCCCCCCCCCAAAGTCCCAAAAACTGCCCACCAGGAGGATAGCAGAGTCCCACTACTGGCCCCACCTGTAGTGTAGTAAAATCCTTACCTCACATCCCAGCTCCATAAGGTTCTCCTGTAGTCCCCCCCAAAGTCCCAAAAACTGCCCACCAGGAGGATAGCAGAGTCCATATAGGACTCTGCCTCCTACCTGGCCTCCGGGAGAAGTTTTGGCAATGCGTACTGCAGCCCTTCTCCCCTCCCTCCCACTCCCTCCCGTTTTGCTATCCCTCCCCTACCATAAAACCCCTTAAATGTAATAATCCCCCGTCCCCCCAGCCCCAACCGCTCTATTTTAATTTTAGAAAGTGCCCCAAATTGACTTACCTTCCCTCTTCCCCCGCCGCAATGTTACATGCAGCCGCGTCCGTGATTGGCTGCCGCTCAGCCAATCACAGACGCGACTGCCGGTCCCACCCCTCTGCTTGCATTTTCTCGCAAGCAGAGGGCGCAGCTCGGCGAAAGGAAAGAGGGGAGGTAAGTAAAGTTTGGGGCATTTTCTGATAAATAAATAGAGCGGTTGGGGCTGGGGGGACAGGGGGAGTAACATATAAAAAATATTTTTAAGGGTGGACATACCCTTTAAGTTTGTTCTCTTAAACGTAAAAAAAAAAAATCACACGTTTGAAATGGCTAATGCATTAGTGGGCAGTCATTTTTAGCCTGGAACTATGTTCTATTTCTAACTGGAAGGTGTCAGTACATTACTATTCTAGTGTGTGTGTTTCTCAAAGTGTCCAGGGGTGTGGTGTTAGACTATTTTCATTCATTTTATTAGAAAAACGTTTGGAGATTTTACTTAATCCATTTTTGAGTTTTCATTATTTTATTCTAGTCGAGGTGGTCTTACTTGTACATGTACAGAATTGTCCCCTGAGTGTTAACCCGTATCTTTTTAAGGGTAAATGAGGTCTCTATATAAGTGCTAGGGTGATTCTCTACAGTTCCTGATCTGTTCTGTCTATCTCAGTCTCTGTAACAGTCACATGATGTTCTGTGTAGAAACAAACAAATTTAATATTTTTTTTTGAGCAACTTGCAACCATTTTCTATCTTCCTCTACCTAGGGCACTTAGGGAAAGAGAGTTTTCTTTTCAGGCTTCTGGCTAGTCCCAGCAGTAAGCAGGCTCCACCTTAAACTTGGAGGCAGACACCAAAATGCTGGTGATGTCACAGATCACAGTACTAGCAAGAAAAAACACCCTTTACACTGCTGTAACTTTGGACAGAATGAACTAGAAGCATTTTAAAGGTAGGAGTCATTTTAAACATAGAGTGTGCCCTTTGAAATAAGGCCACTGTATGAAGACCACAGTTCCCCATGAACTTCTTAAGGCCTCCCTGCATCTTACCTAATTAAAAGCCCTGGCAGGGGGGCTTCTAGACCTTTTGGCACTGAGCCAAACTTTCAAGCTGCCACCACATTTTCCTGCAGCTCCCGTTGCAAAAGCAGGGGGCGTGATCTATGTAAGTGGGCATATTCTGTAGAGGTGGGTGTGGGCTGTGAGGTGGGCATGGTGGACTAAATAACAGTGTCTGGTGAACTGGAGGACTGCCTCCAGTTCACCAGCCACTGTTGGTCAGCCCTCTAGTTTAGCAGACACTGTTAGGTATCCCTCCAGTTCAGCAGACACTGTCCGGTCAGCCCTCCAGTTCGAGACACTGTCTGGTCAGCCATCCAGTAAAGCAGCCACTGTTAGGTTACAACTCCGGCAAAGTAGCCACTCCAGTTTGTATGCATGTTCGGCCCTCCAATTCACCAGACAGTTAGGTAAGCCCTCCAGTTCCCCAAACACTGTTAGGTCAGCCCTCCAGTTCCCAGACACAGTTAGGCCAGCCCTCCAGTTCCCAGACACTGTTAGGTCAGCCCTCAGTTTACCAGCACTGCCACGTCAGCCTCTAGTTACCCAGATGCTGTCAGGTCAGCCCTCCATTTTCCCAGACACTGTTAGGTCAGCCCTCCATCACCATCACTTCCAAGTCAGCTATCCAGTTCACTAGACACTGGTAGGTCAGCCCCTCATTTCACCAGACACAGGTAGATCAGCCCCCAGTTCACCAGACACTGGTAGGTCAGCCCTCCAGTTCACCAGACACTGGTAGGTCACCCTCCAGTTCAGAAGAAACTGGTAGGTCAGCCTTCCAGTTCAGCAGATACTGGTAGGTTTAGCCCTCAGTTCTGCAGACAATAATAGTACAGCCTCCAGTTCACCAGACACTGGTAATAGCCACTGTAAGCCCTCCAGTACACAGCAACTGTTAGGTCAGCCTCAGTACGCCAGACACTTTAGGTCAGCCATCCAGTCACAATCCAGTGTTTACTTAAAAGTGGCTGGTGAACTGGAGGAATAACTTAACGGTGTCTGTGGAAATTGAGGGCTGACCAAAAAGTGTCTGCTGAACCCTCAGCCCTCGAGTTCAGCAGACACTGTTAAGTTAAGCCCACTGGTGTGACTGGTAAATGCAAGTTTGCCACCGTGACACTGGTACATACAAGTCTGCCCACCATGTGACTAATACATGCAATTTGCCCACAGTGTGACTGGACCATGCAAGTTTTCCCATTTTGACCGTACATACAAGTACTCCCACTGTGACTGGCAATACAGTTTGCCCACTGTGATGGCAAATACAAGTTTGCCCACTGTGACTGGCACATACAAGTTGCCCACTGTGACTGGCACATACAAGTTTGCCACTGGACTGCACTTACAAGTTAGCCCACTGTGACTGCCACTTACACGTTTGCGCACTGTGACTGCCACACAAGTTTGGCCACTTACTGTGGTAGAAGACAAAAGAGGCACACTATCCGGAAACAATAAGTTTTGCACCGGTGTGTGTGCTGTCCCCTATTCCTTTATAGATAAGTCTGAAACATCTTAGGCTGGGTACACACAAGAGGACCATTTGTCCCAACCAAGCGTTCGCTACTAGCGACCGCTCTGCCTGGACAAATGACTATTGGTCATGGCCTGATCGCCCATTCGTCAACAAAATCAGTCGTGCATGTCCGATAATGCGCGTATAGCGGAACAGAAGCAGGAAGCGGTCAGGAAGGCCCGCTGGATGCACAAAAGGTAAGCTTTTGGCATCTTCGATCCTGGCTCTCCAACAATTGATTGAGAATGGGATTAAGGCATAGTCTTTAACCTGTGCTTCAATCAATGTAGAAAAGGAATAGTTCACTATTGCAGTGAACTATTCCTTTAAGACTTTGATGTTTACAAAAAATGTTTAACACCATTTCCTCATGTATAAGTAACCATGAACAAGATGTGGGAAGGTGATGAAAGAGATGGCTGGAAAGAAGATAGTATCAGGTATAGTGGGGGGGGGGGAGACACCGTCAATTCCTTATCAGAACAATGGAACTAAGTGTGCTCTTGATATTGGCCTGTTATATCTTATATTGAAGGTAGGTGTTTTCATTTATATTTTTTTCCAGTTTGTATTTGGGATATAACATTAGTTTGCCAATGGCTATATTTAGAAACATAAAAAACTCTTTTTTGTATATATTGATTAGATGTAATCATAAAGAATGCATATAGGCATGTATATACAAGTAAATATGGCGATAATAAAGGAATCATTTGTTTCAAAGAGACCACTGCAATTTATAGTCTTTTCTAAAATATGTTTTACAATATGTTCCTGAAATTCTGATTAGTCAGATTTTCTTCAACTATCCTAATGTTTCATCCCTTATATTTGTATAATCGATATTTAAAACGCTAAAAGATCTAAAAAAATTTAATTAACTACTGTGTGGTAGAAAAATGGAAATAATACAATTACAGTAAGCAAATTATAACAAAAATGAAAGGACATTTTATTGAAAGTATATAAATACAATAAAGTAAAAGTAATTATCTTAAAAGATGATCACATATATCTAAATTTATAATACTAATAAACACGTACAATATAAATATATACTATAATAAAATAAATTCTCCAAACATACCTTTCACCATATCGACTAGCAGATATCCCCTTCCAAATCGGATGTAGTGTCCTTCATATTCCCCTCACCTGATCTGGCAATGTCCTAAAATAATAAATTATGGTCTAGGGTAACTACCATACTATCTGAAATACTGAATATGCCGACAACTATGCCTATGCTTGTAAAGGTTTCATTCACTGTAAATTGAGAAAGCCAGTCGGATGACTAGCGAAACATCTTCAAGAACTAACTTCAAGTCCAGTTGATCTAATTGAATACAACGAATAAAACTATGCCTAGTAGGCATACCGATACAGATACTGGTATTGTGCTCAACTAAAACTACCAAGAGAACTTTTATGCTATGAGGTTGTTTTACTGGACTGGATGGCCCCACAGACCCTTAAAATTAAAAAATTGGAAAGATATGGTAATTAAAGTAACCCCATATTAGACTATATAGAGGCTTGTCTAGACAAATTTAACAATCTGAGACCCATGGCATTAATACATTGGAAACGTTAAAATGGTCAATGACCAAGATAGTGTCAACATATAACCAACAATATATAAAATATAAACAATTGTTTTAAAGGTTGTTATGTTTATTGTATATTTATTATTGAAATTAAACAGTATAAGAAATGTACTCTTATAACATATATACATATGGTGAGATAAGTTGTGTGTGTTGTATTTACCCATAGGTCTAAATCCTATACCTACCCCCTTTTCCTCATCCCTTCCCTTAAGATAAGAAAGTTATATAGAGTTAACGTTTGCCTATCTGGTATCTTCTCACATTAAATACTATGAAATATATTTTATGGACCATGCGATAACCCTTGAGACTATATCATAATAAAACGTGGTGTCTGATCATTGTATTTCATTGTTACTAAAAAATAAACTTCAGTTAAAAAAATAAATCAATTATAAACATTATTGACAATGTTTAAAATTGTACATGTTTATTATTGTCACTCATAAAAACTAATTTTAACAAAAAATGTTACATTATTGTTTGTTTATGACAGGAAAACATTTAAAACCCTTTACGTAGATACGTTCTGAAATTACAGGCCTGGCATGCACATTTCATGTTGCTGAAGGTTATGATACATATTTCTAGATTTCATAGATTCTCAAAGGTTTATACAGTGACTGCAGCCGTTCACCCCCCCTCCCCCTCCCTCTCCATCCCGTTTTGCGATCTCTCCCCCTACCATAAAACCCCTTATATGTAATAATCCCCCGTCCCCCCAGCCCCAATCGCTCTATTTTTAATAGAAAGTGCCCCAAACTTGACTTACCTTCCTTCTTTCCCCCGCCACAATGTACTCCCAGCAGCCGCGTCCGTGATTGGCTGCCGCTCAGCCAATCACAGACGCGACTGCCGGTCCCGTCCCTCTGCTTGCATTTTCTTGCAAGCAGAGGGCCGGCAGCGCGGCAGAGGAAAGAGGGGAGGTAAGTAAAGTTTGGGCAATGGTATACAGGTTCCTTATGCACACAAACCAGGGTGGGTGCTGACCTCCAAACTGCTCCCCACTTCCAAGGGAGGTGAATATCAAACAGTTCAGGTACATTGGAGTCGCACACCTAAATGAATTCAAAGTGTTTATTGAAAACCACACATCCAAATGACAACGTTTCGGGGGAACGTGCCCCATAAAAAAGATATAGTGCAGTCTGGTTTTGTAGAAGTACATTGAGGGTAATGTAAAGCAGTAATTTAATGATTGGATGTAATAAAGTTAGTATGGCACAGTGAGAACGCCATGATGTTGTATAAAAATTAAGTAAGGAAGGGGTTAAAGTGTATATGTGTCATCTATGAAGGGGAAGGACAGTGAACTGAATGTATTGAACCACGAGCAGTAGAGGGACGGGCTGTAGACTCGTTGGAACTACTGGAGGACGTCTGAGCCATGGGAGTGGGAAAGTATGGGACAGTGCTGCACACGAAACGGGAGTGATTAGCTATTCATAGGGATCATTGGAACTGTGTTACAGCGTTATAGGTGGTCCAGTTTGGGATGTGCATATTTAGGATATTCGGAACTCTGTCCATGAACGCTCAAGTGGGAACAGGATTTATTTATCATATCCCAGGAATCTGTGATGTTATGTCGTTTTGATATGTCATTGTTTTGGGGTTTTTTTGCTATATGGTTTTAATATGACATGCACTTTAGCACTGGGCACTTTTAAACTTGTGTTTTGCATATAAAACTGGGTTTAGGGTTTGAAGCCAATAGCCTTGTGTTGCTTATTTATTTGAGGGTTCGATGTTTGAGGGTACAGATGGGGTTGAGGGTACAGATGGGTGTCTATACCCATTGGTAGCCTTGTCTTAGCCATTGTATTTTATATCACTAGCGGCACTACCCAGATACTGTGTGAGGTTGTCTCACCACTATAAACATATTTAGGATATTTAAGATCTGGATCCGACAAGAACCCCTCGTGTCTGACATCCGAAAGGTCCGTACGAACAGAACTTAAAAATTTCGGGACTTCAGAGCACGTTTTCGATTTTTATCAAACATTCAAGCTATTTTCGATAATAGCCCTGACGATTTGATAATACTCAAAAATACGTCGAAAACGTGAAATAGTTATGATCGTATTTGAGGATTATCGAACGTTCAAGGCTATCTTCGAGAATTTTCAAAAATAGCTCTAACGTTCCATCAAAATTGAAAACACTGCCGAAGTACCGAATTTAAGTCCTGTCTTCGGAATTTTCCCGAGCCATCTCTAGTTACCATTTATATTTATTTAAAGTGCCCTAGCAATATTTAATGTGGCCTAGCAATACAGGGAAAACCAAAAGACAGATCAGGATTTGCATTGGTGAACATAACGTGACATCACCAAATGCAAACTAGAAAAAAATGAGAGCGTAACCTTAATATCTAGGCACTTAAAAAATGGACACAATGCAGCACAAGTAAGATGGATGATGTTAGAGGTGGTAAGTTAATCCAGACGAGGGGGGGTAATTATGAAACAATCTCATCCAGAGAGCCAATGGGGTTAAATGAAGATATGAATTACAAGTGTTCCTGTAAATTATTCCAGGTACCCTTTGATTTTGTTTTAGTAAGTAATAAGTCTTAAAAGAATGAGTAAACTAATAATAATAAGTTAAAATGAAATTTAAAGCTTTAGAATAAATATGAGTAAACCAATAACAATAACCAAAATGAAATATAAATGCTTCAATTATAGTTTTACATAAACTTACTGGTTATGTTATAGATATCCAAAGTGAAGAAATCCTAAAGAAAAGATAAAGCACACAGCTCAAAGAGTGTTATAAGCATGGATATCTAATAATATATACTTACCAATAAGTCTAAGTATCCAACAAGCAACAAAGTTACATAATAATGTGAAAGACATGCAACAAGTATTCCTAAATTGTGTCTTTTAATTTCATTTTTAAACCATTTTATCTAGCACATAGCACTTTGAAAACACCTTGGACTTAAGGACGTCATAAAGGAAACTGGACACTATATAATAAAGAGATGATGGGTAGCTTATACCTATCTGATTTAGCACCTTGTTCATAAAATTATACTGTTATAAGAGTTATTTATAGAGATATTTTAAATGAATAATAATGTATTTATATTAGCATTAAGCACTTTGAACCAATCATGTCACTGTTGTAAACTCACCCATCAATAGGGGTGGCCACTGTATTTAAACCAGCACTTAACTGTTGAATTTTGCACTGAGGAAGGGGGAAACCTTGAAACGGTGTGCATGTTATAAAAAGCACCTATTTAAATGTGTGCATCTCTCTGCTACATTACTAAGAAATTCTCAGTGCCCTTCCACAGGAAAATCAGATCACTGATGACTTTTGTAGATTAAGATCTTATCCTTGTAATGTGTGTACATATTTCTCACCTCAAAGTCTTCCAGTAGAGGTTTGCAAAAGATGGAAGGATAAAGGGATTCCAAAAATAATATCCAACTTTTATTGGTGACATACATCAAAAAAACTACAACTTCGGGAGGTGAACGCCCTTCCTAGGTGATGCTTGTGTAACAGTGCTTGATGAAAAAATAGCAATGCTTCAAACCTAGGGCCACCTCCTGTGGGCGCTCCCTAGCCTCTATTGTTTACAAGTTTAGTGCAAGCATACAAAATAAAGTGCAATGGTGCTATGGTTATTAAAAAAAATAAATCTCTAATATAATAGAATTTTCTCAAGTTAATAAAAATGTATAAATATAAAGGGCAGTGTCAATGTATGTTACAGATGTATTTAATATGCATATAGAGCAAAATAAAGGAATTTTACATATTAAAATCATCAATATCAGTCCACCTTCTTTAAGAAATCAATATAAATAGACAAGCCTTTAAGTGCCAATTTGAGAAACGTCCACAAGATGGCGCCACTACATCTGAAAAGCTGAAGGTAGAAGGATAGACTGAAGAAACTGTTAAAAGAAAAGGCAACATAATATGAATGTAAAAAACAAACATTGAATTAAAATAAAATATAAAAGATCATTATAGGAAGCATGACCAACAATAGTCTTCATTAGCCCCTTGGTGCTAATGTACGAGAATAGGGGTGATTTTAAAAATATCACCATATTTCTGGTTGATTACAATATAAACCAATTTTTCTTCACAATCTTCTGGATTTGGGGAGAAATAACATTATAATTAGAGCACAATGCAAGTCTATTCATGGAGCTCTTAATATTGGCTTATCCAATAAATCATCACAATTTTGTTCTATGGCCTTCTCTGCCTCTTTCATCAGTTTAAGAGTGGATACCCTTGACTTTCTAATCATGTCTTGCATTCTTAATCGCATAAATTATCATCTTGGACTATTTTGCGCACTCCAAGGAATTGGCGTAAGGCAGACCTTCTTTTACATTCCTAGGATGAAAACTACTTGCTAGTAATAGATTGTTTTATCCGTATCCTTAGCAAATAAGTCAGTGGTGATAACATTGTCACATTTCAAACACTAGCACATCTAGGTAACTGACTGATGAAAATCATAGTTAGAGTTCATTTTAGCATACGGTGTACTCTCTTCAAGAAGCCCAAACTCCAATATGCAGATAGTTTTCTATCCTACATGAAAAATATGTCATCCACATATCGGACATAGTATTGCACATTGAGGAGATGTTGTTTGATTTTTGTTATGATCCTAAACTTGCTTTTTTTATTATGGATTTACTTACCTTGTGTCTCTAGAAAAATGTCTTCAGATTTAATAAAGACGGTACTTACAAGCCCAAGGGACCATTATGCGCTAATTTTGCACCAGTTTATGCAAATCTTGTTGCAATTTTGAAAGGAAATTCCTAAGTACTAACAAGGTGTTTATCACAAATGGGCAATTTAATATGTGGACGACATATTTTTATGACTACCATTTGTCTCTAATTATAATGTTCTTTCTCCCCAAATTCAGAAGATTGTAAGAAAGAAAAACTGGTTTATATTGTAATCAGGCCAAAAATATGGTGTACGATTCCCTATTCTCTTATAAGAGCGCAACTAATTTTGAAGGTGAACTAATTAAAGCTGACATTGCACTTCCAATAACTAATAAACATGTTTTTGGTTAACCAAACAGTGGGACATTCCTGACAAAAATTGGGTAGTGTGTAATGCTATTATTCCAGGTAACACCATCAGCCCTCCAATGAAAGGAACCCTGATTAAGTTAAAGAATTTTGCTACATGTAGAACTTTTGGAGTCATTAAATTGTTAAAATGCCAGTGGGGTGGGCATATGTGGGGAAAAGGGAGCTTGGCGAGCTAGGCTCAGAATAGGAGACATGACCAACTTTGATGGGGATAATAAGAAATATGAAACGTCAATATGTAAGCACTTGGAGATAATAAAAAAAAACACAAGGCAGCTCAATTACATTGGTTAGTCCTAGAGGTTGTAGAAAAAGAATTAAGAGGTGGGAACTTTAAAAAAAAACTTTTGCAAGAGGAACTTTATTGGATCAATAGGATTGACACATTAGCACCAAGAGGGTTAAATGAAGATTATAATTTGTAAAGCATCCTATAATGATCTATGTAATTTAATTCAATGTTTGTATTATTACATTGATATTATGTTGCCTTTTCTTCATTCTATCTTCTGCCTCCAGTTCTCAGATGTTGTGGCGCCATCTTTTGGACGTTTCTCAAAATTGACTTAAAGGCTTGTCGATTTATATTGATTTCTTAAAAGAAGGCAGACTGATAATGAATGATTTTTTAAATGTTATTATTATTGGGGTTATATAGCGCCAACATCTTCCATATAGCTTTACAATTACATGTGTACATCATATCAGTTACAATCTAAGCACTTTATTTGACACATATACCCTATCAGTATGTCTTTATGATTGTGGGGGAACCTAGAGTGCCCGGAGGAAACCCACACAAGCACTGGGAGAACATACAAAATATGTGAAAATTCCTTTATTTGTCCTATATGCATATTTTAACCTGTAACATACATGACACTATGCATTTATATTTAAAATTATATTAACATTTTTATTCACTTAAGAAAATTGTATTATATGAGAGATTTTATGTTTTATAATAACCATAGCACTATTGCACTTTATCTAGTAGTGTTTGCACTATACTTGTAAACCATTGAAAGGCTAGGGACTGCCCACAGAAGATTGAAGCCTTGCTTTTTTCGTCAAGCACTGTTACACAAGCACCGAGGAATTGGGCACATTCACCCCCAAAATGTTGTGATTTGTGTGGTCACTATTAAAAGTTGGATATTCATTTTGTGCGACGCTCAATCCTTTTATACTATGATGTATCTATTCCAGTGAGGGTGGGTACCTGGAGGAGTCTGCCCCCGTCAGGGGCGTCTCTAGAGTTTTGCCACCTGAGCCAAACTTTTGAATGCTGCCCTTATGTACCACTAGGCACAATGACGTGCGCCACCGCAAACCACTGTTAGGTGTGTGTGGCTTCCAGGAATGGGTGTGGTTAAACATTTGGTCTTTTTAAAAGGCACATCACAGCGGTATTATTACAATTCCTCAAAAGACATTTATCCATACCATAATTCCTGCCGTTTTTCTTAAAAAAAATTTAAAGTGGCTCTGCCCGCCGCCACTCTGATGTTTATCAGGGGTGCTGCCCTGAGATTTTGTGTATATTGCCTCATTAGAGAGACACCCCTGGCCCCCGAAGTTGTGTAGAATGCATAGGACTTGTTTGTTTACTTTTGCAAAAGATCTACATTTTACCCATGGCCTTGCTGGCTATTTGTTGGAAGAAATTGGATTCCAAGCAAAAATAATAATTTTGTAATGGGAATGTTAAGAGGTTTGTGTAGAGGGAGGGCATTTACACACATCTATACAGAGACACACATGCATAAGGACAGAAACATGCATTCAGACACACAAATACAGACAAACAGGCCTATAGACAGACACACACACATGTGCTTACAGCCACACACACATACAGAGAGACACACATGCGCACAAAAAAGACACATGCATAAACACACACACTGGTGTGTGTTTTAATAAACCTTTTAAACTTTTAATTGTAGCACAGAGATTCTCCATTGATCTTTTTAAAATCACTAGACAACAAAATTAAAACTCTTATTCATCATTGACATCCTAAACCCAAAAACAACTGTGCGTAGGGTATCACAAAGACCTATTACAGTATTATTATTATTGTGGATTTATATAGCACCAACATCTTCTGTGGCGCTTTACAGTTGCATTAATATACACGAGGAAAACATACATGTTACATACAAGGTTAGTGCAAGTTAGCAGCATTAGTGTGGTTCAGCATTATTGTGGTACAATAGAAAGGAGGGCCCTACCCATAAGGCTACAGTCTAGACAGTGGCGTAGCTACAGACTTATGGGCCCTGATGCAAAATTTGGGCATGGGCCCCCCAACACCACCGCAAACACAAATCGGCACCGAAACCAAATAATTATTTCCATAAAAAAATATCTAAATTCATCATTAACATTTTTTTTAAAGGCACTCATTTTAAAACAGACAAACATGCTTTACCCATACACCTAGCAGAACTTTTAATCAGATTCAAATTGTATTTCTAAACTTAGATCCTCAAACCTTCTAAAGTAACCAACCGACGCTAGTAAAATGTTTGGCATACAGAGACTGGTAAAATAGTTTGCACAAAGACTGGTTAAATGCTTGGCATGCAGACACTGTAAAACTGGTTGGGAAACTGGCACTGCACACAGCCAGGCACTGGTTAAATGCTTGGCACACAGACAATGGTAAAAATGCTTTGTACCCAGGACCACTGGTAAAACAGTTTGCACACACACTGGTAGTTTTGGAACAAAATAGATTTTGGGCTAGGACTCTCCTTTTTGGCTATTAGCCGGTACTTTCCAAGGTGCTCCCCTGCCAGGTCCTCTACCCAGGACCCACAGCTATAGCACAAGCAAATTATTTGCAAGGGGCACTCTTAGGTGACGTTCAATGTCTTTTATTAAATCACATCAAAATACCATGTTTCAAGGATCACATATCCCCTTCATCAGGTGTCACCCGATGAAGGGGACATTGTGATCCCTGAAATGTTGCCCCTTGCAAATGATCCCTGAAAGAGTGCCCCTTGCAAACAATTTGCTTGTGCTATAGTTTTGGAACAAAATGGGGCCCTTCTTGGCCAAGGGCCCTTATTGCCACATCCCATGCACCCTGGTAGCTACGCCCAGAGGAGATGGGGATGAAACACAAGGTGAAGCAGATCAGTAGCTTAATAGATTGTTAGTGAAGTTATAACTAGCAGGTCTGGAGGGGTCAGTAAGAGGGGCATGAGGGTTCAGGACCAGATTGTAACCTTGCTTGAAGAGGTGAGTTTTGAGGTTGTGTTTGATATGAAGATATGAAGTGACAAGTGACATATAAAGTGAGAAAGGGAGTTTCAGAGCAGGTGTCAGCACGAGAAAAGTCCTGAATTGGGCATGGGAAGAAGTGATTAGAGTGGATGAGAGGAGAAAATCGTTAGCAAAGCAGAGTTATGCCTTGGGTTGTATCGACTATCAGATCAGAGATGGGGGGCTGTATTGGAGAGAGCCTGTAGGATAAGGTTAGCAGCTTAAATTGGATCTTTTGGGTAATGGGAAGCCAGTAGAGAGATTGGCAGAAAGGGGCGGCGTGTGAGAACGAGAAGAGAAGTGATGAGCCGGCAGAGAGTTAAGGGTTGATTGAGGGGTGCCAGTTGGTTGGTTGGTGTTACAGTAGTCCAGACGAGAGATGATAAGGGCGTGAACTAGAATTTTATTAGCGTTCAGTGAAAAATAGGGACGAATGCGAGAGTGTTCTTGGGTTGTAACCAACAGTGTATTAATGTGGTATTTAAAGGAAAGTTATGAGTCAAAGGTTACTCCCAGACATTACACATAAGGTATGGGGAGATTGGAGTGTCTGTGATGTTGATATAGTGGTAGGTAGGGGGGAGATCGAGAGGGTTGGAAAATTACAAGTTCGGTCTTATGCATGTTCATTTTGAGGAAGTGGGAGGACATAAAAGCAGAGATGGCAAAGTTACAAGGTCAGGGGCAGAGATGTAAATTTGGGTATCATCAGCATACAGGTGGTATTGGAACCCAGATGAAATAATGAGTGACCAATAAACTGCAGGGTTTAAAAATCTTTATAGGGACTTTCATATTGGTGTGGAGACATCTGTATAGAAAATAAAATACATAGAGACAAGTGAATATTGGGGTTAGGAAGTGTGGCCCTTGAAGACTACAATGGGCTGTGAGTTGTCAGGCAACAACATGGAGGCCTTCTTAATTACGAATCTATTACTTAAATTTATTACATGTACTAAAACAACTTAACTAGAGAAGAATCTTACAATGAAAGGTGTTCTAGAGAGAAATGCTTTCACATTAAGATTTTGAAAAATTAAAGGGCATGTCCACCCCCAAAACTATAATCCCCCCCACTAATGGCCCCACCATGTAGTGTAGTAAAATCCTTACCTCACATCCCAGCTCCATAAGGTTCTCCTGTAGTCCCCCCCCAAAGTCCAAAAACTGCCCACAGGAGGATAGCAGAGTCCATATAGGACTCTGCCTCCTACCTGGCCTCCGGGAGAAGTTTGGCATGCGTACTGCAGCCCTTCTCCCCTCCCTCCACTCCCTCCCGTTTTGCTTATCCCTCCCCCTACCATAAAAACCATTATATGTAAAATCCCCCCGTCCCCCAGCCCCAACCGCTCTATTTTTAATAGAAAGTGCCCCAAACTTGACTTACTTCCTTCTTTCCCCGCCCAATGTACTCCAGCCCGCCGCGCGTGATTGGCTGCGCTCAGCCAATCACAGACGGATCGTGCCCGGACCCCCTCTGCTTGCATTTTCTCGCAAGCAGAGGGGCCGGCCAGCGAGGCAGGAAAGAGGGGAGGTAAGTAAAGTTGGGGCAATGGATACAGGTTCCCTTATTGCACACAAACCAGGGTGGGGTGCTGAACCTCCAAACTGCTCCCCACTTCCAAGGGAGGTGATATCAAAACAGTGTCAGGTACAATTGGAGTCGACACACTAAATGATTCAAAGTGTTTAGAAAACCACACATCCTCAATGACAAAGCTTTCGGGGGAACGTGCCCCCTTCTTCAGTGATCCACCTGAAGAAGGGGCACGTTCCACCCGAAACGTGTCATTGGATGTGTGGTTTCTAAATAAACACTTTGAAGAAAGTTTGGGGCATTTTCTGATAAAATAAATAAGCGGTTGGGGCGGGGGGACAGGGGGAGTAACATAAAAAAATTATTTTTAAGGGTGGACATACCCTTTAAGGTGAAAACCAAATATTAAAGTGGTTAAATTAAAACAATTAAAGTTGTCATATAATCACTCAAAAACTTTATATTTCTGAAACTACGTTTGAGACAAGGAACATGGTTGATCACCTATTTATCTTGTTGATACTTGTCATTAAATTATTAATGTTAGGTGAAGTCCTAATTGCCCCACCCTCCCTTACTCAATGCCTTCATGTAATTTTGTCTGCGGACACCCTCAGCCAATGGATCCTTCTCTGTTACACATCTAACCCCACTCCCCCCTTTCTTTCTTTTCCTCTGGTGATTCTCTTTAAAGGTGCAGAAAAGGGTTGCTGACGGCAGCCAAAGATCATAGTAAGAGGTCACATAAATGGGGCACTATTATAATTATCTGCTTATGAGTGACAGGTCTTTCCTAAGCGTGATTTCAAATGATTGATTTCTTCATAATCTACCGCATAAACATTAACTCAAAAAAAGTTTTGGCGCAGGGGGATCTTGAGTATCCAAAGTACAAAAATTTTTTTCAGAAAGATTCCCGTCCAGGGGTTGTCGGTGTTATTTTTTCGTAAATTATAAAGGGCTTTACCAAAACCCTCCAGTCGGGTATATATTTGTTTTGAAGGCCCCATAGTGTTTAGTGTTGTAGCTGATATTAAAATCCAAGCCAGGAAAAGAAAAAGAAAGAAGGAAAAAAAAATAAAAGATTAAATCCTAGTCCCAAGATTCTCAAGGATATCAACACACATATTATGTATTTATTTATAAATCGGTTGAAGGGGGGGGATGTATGTTCCTAAGTATATATGGCCAGTTTAAATATCAATACTAGTGGTAGAAACATGACTTACAGTGTGCTAGTGTGATGCTTAAAATCAGTAACTGTACAATTACTTCTTTTTACAGGTGTGTGATGTTGGCGTTGGAATCGTGATGGTGGTTTCTGCCACAGCATTTAAATAGGGGGCATGAATACTCTACTAAGTTAAAATAAACTAAAAGGACATCACCAAAACGATTATGTGTTGTACTATATTTGTATGGCCATAGCCTAGACCTCGCTAGTAGAGATGGCTGGAACCTCACTAGTTCGTTGGTTTTCGGATTGCGGATCTCAGGAAAAGAAGATCAAAAATCGAACAGGAACGAATTTTCGATAATTTTTGAATTGTAACTGCGGGCTAGTTTCGAAAAATTTGAAAATAAGCCTTGAAAAAAACGTTCTGTCGAAAAATGTTCGATGTCAGGATCGATTTTCGATGATTTTGAAAGTCGTGGATATTTTTGAAAATAGCGTACATTCAAAAATAGCCCCGTACATTCAAAAAATCAAAATGTCTTGCCAATTCCCGGGGAATTCCGTCACGGATTTTAGACGGATCTTTCGGATTCGCAACCGAGGGGCTCGTGTCTAATCCGGCGTTCGTGTCGAACCCGGATCCATCTTCTCACTAGGTCTATTTTCTCCAATTCGGATTTAAAACTACTTACTGGCTGATAAGGTCCCTGCCTGTCGAGCGCTTACAATCTAATTAGGTGGATAACATTTCCAAGAGCATAGAGACTGAGAGGTGCTGTATACGTTAGCAAACTGGTGCAGTGCCATTTAACAATCATAGCTGTGTCTTGGAGGTAGGAGGATGTGGAGATTAGATTTTAACTGTGTTGAATTGAAGTTTACTTGCGAACAGGAGGGAATAGACTTCAGAGGTTTTAAGGGGATAGGCGGCGGCGGTGTTGGGGAGTTTGTTGTGAGTGTAGGGGTCTGTCTAAGGAGATGGTTTCAGTAATAAGCGGAGGGGACCGGGTACGGGCAGGGACAATGGGGATTACAAGAGACGCAGAAGGTGTTTAAAGGATTTGTAGATATGCATTGTTAAAAATGGTAAAGCAGGGTAATAAATTTACGGAGTTTTACTTAGTATTCACACCTGGCAAGTGGTTTGATGGTCCATATATTATAACAGAGGTACCTCACGCATCATGTTATTTGTAATAGCAGTGCCCTAATAATGAACGTAATAAAGAAACAGTTCTCATCCAGTTTTACCTAAAAGAATGGATTTATCCTTTATATACTCCTTATATAAAGATTCTAATTAAAAAAATAGTTGCTTCAGAGAAATTTTTTATAACTGATAATGCTTTTATTTCAGTATTCACAGTAAATCCTTAGTATACCGTGCCTGCTTTACACTAAGCAAAAGGCCTAGGACTTGCAAGCGAGCACCTTTTATCCCAACCCATTAAAATTGGTGCCAATTCAATTGTTCTACCAATCAGTCAACTCCCAGTTACCCCATCAATCAAATGGATCAGATTTAAAAATAGGTTTGGCAATTGGGCTGGCGGGGGGCGCTCCTGGTCTAATTGGGAAATTCATTCTGAGGTAAAGACAGGAGGATTTATCTCATACTATCAGTAGCAGGCCTCCCTCGCTTAATCCCGAGAACAAAATATAACAGAGAAAACAGGGAGATTAAATGATACCAGCACCTGCCTGCCCCCAATTTGTACCAGATCACTGCATTATGGAAGGCTTATGGGGTTAGCTGGCCACACAGTGGGTTACTCTGGTGGTCTATCACCAAAGCAGACAGTGCCACATAAACAGGTTCCACACATAACGTGTGCAGTAATAGGGGTGCCCCTGTCTATGGGCATGCTTTGAAATCTTGATACTGGTCTGTATATTGTGTGTATGGTAAGTGGTGTACATTATAATGTTTGCCTAGAGTTGAAACCTATAAGGTAAATTGTGTCCCCAATGATCTTATCCTCCCAAACAGGTGGGTAACAGGATTTATTACACAGGTATTTACAAAGGAGCTGGTGGTTGCGGTCAATCATCCCTCCACAGCACCCCAACACAATCCACTTTACTTTCTCTCCTCCACCATAGAGAGGCAGAGGGACGTCTTGTATTTTATTACTCACTGACACCACCTGCAGGCATGGAGTGTGGTAGCCAACGGGCCTTGGTAATATGTCATACAATACACATTCATTCGTGTATCATTGTAGCAGACAGAAAACTTTTTTGGATAACTTCTTTCACATGGAGCAGGGACACGGGGGGTTTGGGTTTTAGCTGGCCCATTTGAACCATTCCATTTTAAAATAGGGATCTAGTCTGAAAGTAGGTTAGTGTATTTTGTATATTTTTGTTTGGTACCTAATATAAGTCAGTGCTAATTTTATATATATTTACTGCCTTCACCCATGGTCATTAAATGTTAACAGGGAGATAGTACACACATACATATCACCTTTCTTTGTGTAAGATCTATGGCCCCCCACCAACATTGGGAGCGCCTCTAAACACTCAATGCAATCCTCCTATGGAGCTTTACAATATTTATATAATATGAGGGCTTAGATCTATATAATATATAGAATATATAGTTACAGAATGTATTCCAGTAAGTAAAAAGGACTTTATAAACTAGTGTTTCAACTTTTCAAAGAAAAGTGACGTATTTGAAACTGATTTCTAGTGAGGAACATTGGTACAGTCTAAAACAGTGGTGGCAAACCTATGGCGCTGCCAGAGGTGGCATGTGGCACTCAGAGCTCTTTCCGGGGCACTCATGAAAAATCAGAATCACCAGAGTTTGTACGGCAAAGGCAGCGAGACATGGAATTTATGGGGAATAAGGAGAGATCAAAACAACAGGTATAGACTTTACTCTAGCACACCAAGGATGGCAATGTCAATATTCAGTAGCGTAGGTGCAATCCTCCAAACACCATCAAATCAAAGTGAGGGAGGAACACTACATCAGTGTATAAACTATACAGTAATGTGCAAACACTCATCATGTTAATTATTATCAATTCTATCTACGTATTTTGTCGTGTCTTCTGTTTTGAGTGTATTGTTCTAAAAGTAAACCGCACAGTATTCATGTTTAAACCAGGCGTGTGGCACTATGCATATTGAGGTTGGTTTCGGGCTGCAGTTTGAGCGTCTCTAAAAAGGTTGCTTTCTTTTTCGCCAGCATGGGCTAAATATTATATAGACATAGAAGAAAATTAAGCTAAGAAATAGCGCCATCCAGTTGGTTGTAACAGTCGCAGTCAATGACTTACTGATAATGACCCGCCTTGACCCTGACTTTGATCCCGATGAGTGATCACTGCTCTGATATGAAACTGCACGCATGCCCCCAGATTAGTTTTCTGCACCTTTTCGAAGCACGGCGGCGCTCAGCATGCTGCATCGCTCATGACTTGTCATCCCTTGCGGGGCATTTTTTTAACCGCGCGTGTTTTTAGCTTCTTTTTTTTTTTATTTCGTCTCGCTGCGCTGACGTCTACGTGCCACACTTACGTGTTAGAACTTAATTAAATATGTGAGTAGCTGTGTTGCGATAAAGACCACATGCGCGTTATTGGGTGAGCTTTTTTTTTTCTTCTTTGCCTTCGCTCTTTTGGAATGTATCTGCTCCCACCAGTTTTAGTAGAACCGATACGACATGTAATAATCCCCCCGTCCCCCCAGCCCCAACCGCTCTATTTTTAATTTTAGAAAGTGCCCCAAACTTGACTTACCTTCCCTCTTTCCCCCGCCGCAATGTACTCCCAGCAGCCGCGTCCGTGATTGGCTGCCGCTCAGCCAATCACAGACGCGACTGCCGGTCCCACCCCTCTGCTTGCATTTTCTCGCAAGCAGAGGGCCGGCAGCTCGGCGAAAGGAAAGAGGGGAGGTAAGTAAAGTTTGGGGCATTTTCTGATAAAATAAATAGAGCGGTTGGGGCTGGGGGGACAGGGGGAGTAACATATAAAAAAATATTTTTAAGGGTGGACATACCCTTTAAGTTTTGTTCTCCTTTAAACGTAAAAAAAAAAAATCACCAAGTTTGAAATGGCTAATGCATTAGTGGGCAGTCATTTCTAGCCTGGAACTATGTTCTATTTCTAACTGGAAGGTGTCAGTACATTACTATTACTAGTGGTGTGTTTCTCAACAAGTGTCCAGGGGTGTGGTGTTAGACTATTTTCATTCATTTTATTAGAAAACGTTTGGAGATTTTCACTTAATCCATTTTTGAGTTTTCATTATTTTATTCTAGTCGAGGTGGTCTTACTTGTACATGTACAGAATTGTCCCCTGAGTGTTTAACCCGTATTCTTTTAAAGGGTAAATGAGGTCTCTATATAAGTGCTAGGGTGATTTCTCTACAGTTCCTGATCTGTTCTGTCTATCTCAGTCTCTGTAACAGTCACATGATGTTCTGTGTAAGAACAAACAAATTTAATATTTTTTTTTGAAGCAACTTGCAACCATTTTCTATCCTTTCCTCTACCTATGGGCACCTTAGGGAAAGAGAGTTTTCTTTTCAGGCTTCTGGCTAGTCCCAGCAGTAAGCAGGCTCCAACCTTAAACTTGGAGGCAGACACCAAAATGCTGGTGATGTCACAGATCACAGTACTAGCAAGAAAAAACACCCTTTACACTGCTGTAACTTTGGACAGACTGAAGCTAGAAGCATTTTAAAGGTAGGAGTCATTTTAAACATAGGAGTGTGCCCTTTGAAATAAAGGCCACTTGTATGAAGACCACAGTTCCCCATGAACTTCTTAAGGCCTCCCTGCTATCTTACCTAATTAAAAGCCCTGGCAGGGGGGCTTCTAGACCTTTTGGCACCTGAGCCAAACTTTTCAAGCTGCCACCACATTTTCCTGCAGCTCCCCGTTGCAAAAGCAGGGGGCGTGATCTATGTAAGTGGGCATATTCTGTAGAGGTGGGTGTGGGCTGTGAGGTGGGCATGGTGGACTAAATAACAGTGTCTGGTGAACTGGAGGACTGCCTCCAGTTCACCAGCCACTGTTAGGTCAGCCCTCTAGTTTAGCAGACACTGTTAGGTCATCCCTCCAGTTCAGCAGACACTGTCCGGTCAGCCCTCCAGTTCGAGACACTGTCTGGTCAGCCATCCAGTAAAGCAGCCACTGTTAGGTTACAACTCCGGCAAAGTAGCCACTCCAGTTTAGTATGCAGTGTTCGGCCCTCCAATTCACCAGACAGTTAGGTAAGCCCTCCAGTTCCCCAAACACTGTTAGGTCAGCCCTCCAGTTCCCAGACACAGTTAGGCCAGCCCTCCAGTTCCCCAGACACTGTTAGGTCAGCCCTCCAGTTTACCAGCACTGCCACGTCAGCCTTCTAGTTACCCAGATGCTGTCAGGTCAGCCCTCCATTTTCCCAGACACTGTTAGGTCAGCCCTCCAGTTCACCATCACTTCCAAGTCAGCTATCCAGTTCACTAGACACTGGTAGGTCAGCCCTCCATTTCACCAGACACAGGTAGATCAGCCCTCCAGTTCACCAGACACTGGTAGGTCAGCCCTCCAGTTCACCAGACACTGGTAGGTCATCCCTCCAGTTCAGAAGACACTGGTAGGTCAGCCTTCCAGTTCAGCAGATACTGGTAGGTTTAGCCCTCCAGTTCTGCAGACAATAATAGTACAGCCCTCCAGTTCACCAGACACTGGTAATAGCCACTGTTAAGCCCTCCAGTACACCAGCAACTGTTAGGTCAGCCCTCCAGTACGCCAGACACTGTTAGGTCAGCCATCCAGTTCACAATCCAGTGTTTACTTAAAAGTGGCTGGTGAACTGGAGGAATAACTTAACGGTGTCTGTGGAAATTGAGGGCTGACCAAAAAGTGTCTGCTGAACCCTCCAGCCCTCGAGTTCAGCAGACACTGTTAAGTTAAGCCCACTGGTGTGACTGGTAAATGCAAGTTTGCCCACCGTGACACTGGTACATACAAGTCTGCCCACCATGTGACTAATACATGCAATTCTGCCCACAGTGTGACTGGACCATGCAAGTTTTCCCATTTTGACTCGTACATACAAGTACTCCCACTGTGACTGGCAAATACAAGTTTGCCCACTGTGACTGGCAAATACAAGTTTGCCCACTGTGACTGGCACATACAAGTTTGCCCACTGTGACTGGCACATACAAGTTTGCCCACTGTGACTTGCACTTACAAGTTAGCCCACTGTGACTGCCACTTACACGTTTGCGCACTGTGACTGCCACACAAGTTTGGCCACTTACTGTGGTAGAAGACAATAGAGGCACACTATCCGGAAACAATAAGTTTTGCACCGGTGTGTGTGCTGTCCCCTATTCCTTTAGATATTCAGTCTGAAACATCTTAGGCTGGGTACACACAAGAGGACCATTTGTCCCAACCAAGCGTTCGCTACTAGCGACCGCTCTGCCCTGGACAAATGACTATTGGTCATGGCCTGATCGCCCATTCGTCAACAAAATCAGTCGTGCATGTCCGATAATGCGCGCTATAGCGGAACAGAAGCAGGAAGCGGTCAGGAAGGCCCCGCTGGATCGCACAAAAGGTAAGCTTTTGGCATCTTCGATCCTGGCTCTCCAACAATTGATTGAAGAATGGGAGTTAAGGCATAGCTCTTTAACCTGTGCTTCAATCAATGTAGAAAAGGAATAGTTCACTATTGCAGTGAACTATTCCTTTAAGACTTTGATGTTTACAAAAAATGTTTAACCACATTTCCCGTCATGTATAAGTAACCTATGAACAAGATGTGGGAAGGTGAAATGAGATGGCTGAAAGAAGATAGTATCAGGTAAGTGGGGGGGGGGGAGACACCGTCAATTCCTTTATCAGAACAATGGAACTAAGTGTGCTCTTGATATTGGCCTGTTATATCTTTATATTGAAAGGTAGGTGTTTTCATTTATATTTTTTTCCAGTTTGTATTTGGGATATAACATTAGTTTGCCAATGGCTATTATTTAGAAACATAAAAAACTCTTTTTTGTATATATTGTATTAGATGTAATCATAAAGAATGCATATAGGCATGTATATACAAGTAAATATGGCGATAATAAAGGAATCATTTGTTTCAAAGAGACCACTGCAATTTATAGTCTTTTCTAAAATATGTTTTACAATATGTTCCTGAAATTCTGATTAGTCAGATTTTCTTCAACTATCCTAATGTTTCATCCCTTATATTTGTATAATTCGATATTTAAAACGCTAAAAGATCTAAAAAAATTTAATTAACTACTGTGTGGTAGAAAAATGGAAATAATACAATATACAGTAAGCAAATTATAACAAAATATGAAAATGGACATTTTATTGAAAGTATATAAATACAATAAAGTAAAAGTAATTATCTTAAAAGATGATCACATATAATCTAAATTTATAATACTAAATAATTACACGTACAATATAAATATATACTAATAATAAAATAAATTCTCCAAACATACCTTTCACCATATCGACTAGCTAAGATATCCCCTTCCAAATCGGATGTATGTCCCTTCATATTCCCCTCACCTGATCTGGCAATGTCCTAAAATAATAAAATTATGGTCTAGGGTAACTACCATACTATCTGAAATACTGAATATGCCGACAACTATGCCTATGCTTGTAAAGGTTCTCATTCACTGTAAATTGAGAAAGCCAGTCGGATGACTAGCGAAACATCTTCAAGAACTAAACTTCAAGTCCAGTTGATCTAATTGAATACAACAGATAAAACTATGCCTAGTAGGCATACCCGATACAGATATCTGGTATTGTGCTCAACTAAAACTACCAAGAGAACTTTTATGCTATGAGGGTTGTTTTACTGGACTGGATGGCCCCACAGACCCTTAAAATTAAAAAATTGGAAAGATATGGTAATTAAAGTAACCCCATATATTAGACTATATAGAGGCTTGTCTAGACAAATTTAACAATCTGAGACCCATGGCATTAATACATTGGAAACGTTAAAATTGGTCAATGACCAAGATAGTGTCAACATATAACCAACAATATATAAAATATAAACAATTGTTTTAAAGGTTGTTATGTTTATTGTATATTTATTATTGAAATTAAACACAGTATAAGAAATGTACTCTTATAACATATATACATATGGTGAGATAAGTTGCTGTGTTGTCTTCTATTTACCCATAGGTCTAAATCCTATACCTACCCCCTTTTCCCTCATCCCTTCCCCTTAAGATAAGAAAGTTTATAATAGAGTTAACGTTTGCCTATCTGGTATCTTCTCACATTAAATACTATGAAATATATTTTTATAGGACCATGCGATAACCCTTGAGACTATATCATAATAAAACGTGGTGTCTGATCATTTGTATTTCATTGTTACTAAAAAATAAACTTCAGTTAAAAAAAATAAAATCAATTATAAACATTATTGACAATGTTTAAAATTTGTACATGTTTATTATATTGTCACTCAATAAAACTAATTTTAACAAAAAATGTTACATTATTTGTTTGTTTATGACAGGAACAACATTTAAACCCTTTACGTAGATACCGTTCTGAAATTACAGGCCTGGCATGCACATTTCATGTTGCTGAAGGTTATGATACATATTTCTAGATTTCATAGATTCTCAAAGTTTATACAGTGCAATTTTTCATGAAAACATGAAGGGATATTTTTACCATTAACCCCAAAACAGTTATTGTAAAATGGCCATATAATGTAAATTTATACATTTTGTTAGGAAATATTCATTAGTAATATTGACTAAATATTCAATTAGTAATATTGACACATTTCAATTAGTATTGTTGTAAAGTTTGTTTCAAAGACATGTCCACCAAGTTGAACTCTTTGTCTTTTACTAATAACCGATTGAGCTCTTAAAATTGCTAAATTATCAGTGTCCCAAGCTGTACATTTAATAAAAGGTTAATTATTTCATTGAATACCACATGATTGGCTGGGATTTACCAACAGGACCAATCATTCCTTAAAATTACATAGTTTCCACATGCTCAAAAGAGGCAGCTAAGGTAATAGCATTTAGTCATTGGCTGTGATACTGTAGTTTTACATTGTAATAACATAATGTAGGTTGAATAAAGACATAAGTCCATCTAGTTCAAACTGTATACCCCCCCCCTCCATTTAACCCTACCTAACAGTTAATCATTCAGGAATCAGTAGCATTTATTCATGTCAGTAATTACGGAAGATATTTGTCAATCTATATGTTCAGAGTATAAAGGTGAATATATACATTGAACTGTCATTACAAATTCAATGGAATTCCAAGAGAATTTATGTAGATTTCACAATCTACATCCTTGGTTTCCCTATAACCACACACATTGCACAATTTTTATTAGCTCCCTGTACTTTGTTTCAGTATAGGGAGTTAATATTAATCTGATCCAGGGAAATTTCCGATTGCCACTTGGAGTCAGGAAGGAATTTTTTCCCCTTCATAAATTTGGTGGGGTTTTTTGCCTTCCACTGGATCATCAGTTAGGCAGGAAATGAGGATATTGATAGATGGGTTGGTCTGGAGGGACATATGTCTTTATTCAACCTCAAATACTATACTATACTATACTATACTAACCACTGGAAATTTTCTGTCTGAAACAACTAATCCTTCTGGCAAATATCAGTAATTAGGTCACATGGATATTAATCAGCAAATCCTGATTTGTCTACAAAGTTAAAATTTCTCATTTTAATGCTCTTTATCATTAATTGCTAGTAATAAAATAAAAACGTTACAGTTAATGAGAATCTGTGAATTATTTGATTTGAACTGTCTGTACCAGACTATTAACGTAACTGACGTAACTGACCGGGTACACCTGTTGTGAAAATAAAATGCAGGTTACTTATTAAAACTTGAATCTGTCTCTGCGCCATTTCCTGGCTTTTCATACAGAACACTTGCAGAACTGGAATGAAATAAAATAAGAAATATTAGAATTCTATATACCTAGTATCTATTTATTATTTTTAAAAATAAAACAGCATGAAGATAGTTCAGTGTTTATCTCCAAGAAAAAAAATAAAGGAATAGAATTTCTATCCAGTCTCTTCATATTTCTAGTGTTTGTAGCTGATTTCCATGCAGTATTCTAAATAACAGTTATAAACATTACTTTGTCTATTGTCATATATCAGTGGTTCTCAAAGTGTCTTGCAGCACACCTATGTTATACTGTAATATACACTTTACAGTGTATATTATAACCACATTTTATTAATATAAATGTAGTGTACATCCTATCAGCTATCAACTATCAACTATCAAAAACATTTTATCATGATATATATCTTAAGCATGCAACATAACCGTGAAAGAAAATTAATTATCAGCATATAATCCAATATATATTGGATATGACCGTATATTATTGCATAATCATTTAAATATAATCTCTTCTAACAGTTTATTACTGGTTGATCAATATACTCATTGTCTTTTATAAGCATATTGAGAATATATCATAATAACTGAATTTCACAAAATGAGTGCCTATTACATAGAAGTAGTATCAGAACTATAACAATACATTACTGAATAATGGGTTAAATATCTTTGTTAGTTATAACTGTGTTGGTAAGCATTGGCCTTTTAAGATAATGAATGGTACAAAGTGTTTGGGGGGTTATACTGATGAAAATATTTCCTCTACCAAAATTTTAAGGCACACCTCAGGCTACCTGAAGGCAAACCAGTGAACCCCGGCACACCCTTTGAGAAAATCTGCCATATATTTATGTAAAATGAAAACTATTTCTCCCGCTTTCATTTACTGGCTAATCTAGAATTATAGGGGCCAGATTTAACCCTCCAATATCTTCCAGGATCCCTTCAGCACAGATAACCTAATCTTCACAGCTGTCCACACCTTAAGTCAAGCCCCCATTTTCCGAGACCCTTGACATGCATCACTGGGCACAGTTGCCCCCAGAATTTGAAGCACAATTTATCTGTACTAAGGCAGAGGATACAAAACAGAGACTGGACACAGGGCAAACTAGGCTGGAGACAAAAGCAGAGTCACCCAGAGCGAAGGGCCAAACACAGAACACCGTCCATTAAAAGGAGGTACCAGGGGGTAGATAGGAGCAAAGAGAAAATAGAACACTACAAGCAAGTAGCAAGCTTAACATTATAACAGGCAGAGAGAAAAGGTACAAACAGGTAAATGCATATAAATAACATATACCTATATATATATATATATATATATATATATATAAAACATATAACAGGTATACGCATATAAATGGTAAAATGAAGAAATAACATACCTAGGAGTTCAAATAACAAATCAAGCATCCAAACTATACAAAAAAATTTCGAACCACTATTAACCAAAGCACAGAAAAACCTATCCCATTGGTCGAACAAATACCTTCCCTGGTTTAACAAAATCACCATGTATAAAATAATTCTATTAACAAAAATGCTATATAAATTTAGGACACTACCAATATATATTCCTAATACATTTTTCCAGTCATTAAACAAACTAATAAATAATTTCATCTGGCCTAAAAGTAAACCTAGGGACATATTTATAAAGGATCGCTATTTTCGCCATTTCGCTATCGCATGACATCGCAATGACAAAAAGTGCTATTTTTGCCTTATTTATAAACTCGCTCATTTTCGCTTTCGCCTTTGCAGAAAAGTATCGCTGTGGCAATGTGTGGCGATAGTTTTCGCCTTACTCATTGCGTTAAGTGTGGTATCACTGCGAAAAGAGAGACTGGTCTCTAGTGTAATTTCAGAGTTATCTTTGTCACTTTTTTATTTACAGCCATTTATAAATAGGGGGATTTTTGCCTTTTTGCCCCTTTTCTCCCTTTTGTTGCATTTTTTGCAGTTTTAACAGGATTTTTGCCCAAACATCATTACTTACTGGAATGTTCCATTAACATGACTATTTCTTACACAGCACTACATTCCCATATTAATGGAACTGGTTTGATAATTAGCTGCAGTTTGCTAAAAATAAGCAATGCTAAAAAATGTCTCCTATTAAAATAGGGAAAATTCATATCCTATTAATGAAATAGAGAAAATTCGCCTTTTGAGATTTACACTATCATATTCTATTAAGAAAATAGATAAAATTCGCCTTTTGAGTTTTACACTCATCCTATTAAGAAAATAGATAAAATTCGCCTTTTGAGTTTTATACTATTTATATCTTTGGCTGAAAAAAACACCAAATTTTTATTTTAAATAACAAAGATAGGTGTTCAGTGTGTATTAACCAATTTAATACTACTTTGAAAAACCACCAGGGAGTATTACCAATTTACCATCATATGTGCTGAGCTTTTTCAGCATTATTAGTGCTACTTTTTCTAGATTATTTTCGCTTTTGATGAAAATTCGCCTTTTTAATAACTTTGATGAAAGGAAAAGTTGAACATTTAAAAAAAATGATGGTAAAGGCTGGTGGGGAAAAAACCAAAAATAATGCCCCTTTATAAATATGTCCCTCAGACCCCCATTTGATTTTATTGGTAAATAAAGAAAATCGGAACATAAAAAAAAAAAAAAATCTTAAAAAGCGAAAAATTAACCTTAAAAAAAAAGCGAAATCGCAGATTGTATTACAGTAAATGCTGGAAAATAGTCTAACACCCCCCCCTGAGTACTTATTAGTATAGAGAAACACTCCACAATGTACTGACACCTCCATGGACCCATTGGCAGGATAAATAAATGGCCACTTATGCGTTTTCACCACCTAAGACTTGGCGAATTGGAATGGCTGAACTTAACGCAAAAATACACTTTTCGCCATTTTATAAATATGCTTGAGCTGTTACCGCAGCGATCTATGGCGAAAAGCAAATGTAGCGGTAATGACCTTTCACTGCTGGTTATCATTAGGGATGGCATAGAACTCGAACCCGAGTTCGAGCCGAACTTTCGAGTTCCGGACGGACCCGGACTTCTCGAACTATCCCGGACGCGGACTTTCGATATTTCCCGGACTTTCGATGATTTTCGAATGCTCAAATGCTCGAACGTTCGAACGGTTGGAAAATCAACGAATTTAAAAAAAAAAGTGCCCACATGTACAAAATCACCAAATGGCATCTAATTTGAGCATTGCCATCCCCCTGGGTATAAAATGCAATGCGACCAGTGCCATTTAGTCAGTGTGTTGGAGTGTATTTAGTGGAGACCTGGCAGTGTAGGAGTTGGAGAGAGTTTTCTGAGCTTTCTGTGTGTGGATTTCAGCATGGTGGTTTAGCTCTTGTAGTTAACCACCCCTGTATTCACGCATCTTGAGACCCAACAGTCCTATCTCCTTCCCAGCTTTCCCTTGCACGAAGCATACTCTGAGGGAGAGAAGCCAATGGGGTATGGGGTCTGTCTGGAGGGGCCAAGCCTGCCTGGCTCCGCAATAATGTTGTCCAATTGCAGTGGGTCTTATCTAGGCGAGAACATCGAATCCGCGAGTAAAGTTTCCATTAAAACCTATACGCGAGCATCGAATCCGCGAGTAAAATGTACATGGTATCTAGACACGAACATCGAATCCGTGAGTAAAGTGTCCATTAAAGCCTATACGTGAGCATTGAATCCGCGAGTAAAATGTACATGGTATCTAGGCGCGAACATCGAATCCGCGAGTAAAGTGTCCATTAGAACCTATACGTGAGTATCAAATCCACGAGTAAAATGTACATGGTATCTAGGCGCGAACATCGAATCTATGAGTAAAGTGTCCATTAGAACCTATACGCGAGTATCGAATCTGCGAGTAAAATGTCCATGTTACCTCGAACGTTCGAACACGAGAGTGCAAAAGTAGCGGGCGTGAGAGTACAATAGATTTTACAAAAGTCCTGGATATTGGAACATGTTTCCCAGACCATTTCCCAGGTCCCACAGCCATTTACATTAAGTTACCATTAATATTTTAGTTGTATTTGACTCAAACTTTTCGAACTATTTGCCTCCCATAGACTTTAATGGGTCCGTTTTCGAACTTTCGAACTTTCGAACTAGTTCGAAAGTTCGAAAACGGACCGAACTTTCAATAGTTCGACCATCTCTAGTTATCATTGCTTTATAAATAGCGAAAAGGCCAAATTAGGCGAAAACACTGCGTTAAATAAGGCAAAAAGTTTAACGAACCTTTATAAATATGCCCCCTAAAATAAACAAATCTTCACTAACCAAAACTAAACCTACAGGAGGAGTAGCTTACCCAAATTTCAAAGATTACTATCTTGCCTCAATAATGGATCAAGCTAGATTCTATTGGGCAGAAAAAAAGACCAAAAGTTATGGGTAGAAATAGAAGAATATAATCTAGATAATAAAGATTTACCTTCTCTTATGGGTGCTATAGCCTTTAACCCCTCCCTACCAAAATTTTCACTTTCAGCAACTGAAACAACAATAAAAATTTGGAACGAAATTATCAAAAATCACAAACTAAACATCCCCCTTGCCAAATATACATCCATTAATAGTTTAAAATATTGTATCCCTAATTTGGATATTAATGAATGGAATAGATTAGGTCCAATTTACATTCCAGATCTGATTAAAGGAAATAACATAATCTCATTCCAGGAAGTTAAAAATAAAAGTTCCACAGACAGAATGGTTACATTACTACCAAATAACGAACTTCATCAAAAAAACACTTAAAGGATAAAAGTATAATAGTCAATTAATAGAAATTATCACAGAACCCAGTAACATGAAAAAATCGATATCCAAATGCTATCAATTAATACACTATAAAAATGAATTTGCACTACACCCATGCATGTTAAAATGGGAACAAGAATTACAAAGAAATATAGACTTAACGTATTGGAAAGAAGCCATGAATATACCTTTCAAAATGACCAGATCCATTTCACTTTGGGAAACCGACAGAAAACTACTATACAGATATCACTTAACACCACACAGGATCTCCAAGTGGCATAATCCTTACCCCTCCACTTGTTGGAGGAAATTTACCTCTATAGGAACCTACAAACATATTTGGTGGTCCTGCCCACAAATTAGGAAATGTTGATACAAAATATTCAACCTACTAAATAACCTCTTCAATACTCAAATCCCCAATGAATCGCACCTTAGCCCTTTTAAATATTGGAATCAATTTATACCCAGAAAATATGGCCACGATCTTATATCATGCATTTATGACACTCAAAAGATTAATTCTGAAATACTGGAAATCTGATAAAACCCCAAGTTTAAATGAGATTACTAATTACCTAACCAAACTTATGCAACACGAGAAAGCGTATGCAATTTCCCAACAAAAATTCCCTTCCTTTTATAGGAAGTAGGAATGGTGGTATACAGACAATAGGTCTATGGAATGAGAATTTATAGAAGCCTAACCCAAAGTATATGATTTGAAATAAAGAAGTTATAGATAGGTATTGGCAATACACCTCAAACTATTATAACAGATTGTTAAAGGGCATGTCCACCCCCAAAACTAACTTTTTATATTTATTTGGCCCAAATAAGTGCTCCAAAACAAACTTTACAGCATGTAAATCGGTCCATTGGTTCAAAAGTTACAGACCTTTGTAGCTGGCTTAATCCTGCAGCATGGGCCAATACAGCGATGAAGAGAGACAGGTTACATTACCTTGCCTCTGTTATTTTCATGATCTTGAGCATGTCTGTTAACATCCAGCAGTAAGAACAGAGGAAGTTGCATCAGTAATGGTCTGACCCCTGGATCCCGCCCTCTTTTCCCTCTCAACCAATCCAGGAAATCCAGGATCAACAGCTGCAACCAGCCAGCCCAGAGAGAGAGAGAGAGACACACACACACAGGCAAGAATTTTTTTTCCCCCTAAGCTGCAGCTTGGGGTCATCTAATGAGGAAGTGGAAAGGAAATGCAGCCTGATATATATCTCATTAAATATCGGGCAAGGCAAGTGATTTTTAGAAAAATGAACATGGAGTTTGAGGTTGGTGCTATTATATAAAGAACATATAAAAAGTTTATTTTTGGGTGGACATACCCTTTAATAACTAAGAATCTCAATTAGTTAATTATCAATTCATTCTATTGTTTACTATATATTGTTAAAGTTCTAGTACAAATATAACATGATACAACAAATGCTGTATACTACTGTAATATTGTACTTGTATATGCAAAAATTCTAATAAAAATTATTGTTATAAAAAAGTTACTAAAAATGAATGTCTCTCTTCCTCTTAAGGTGGTAATAATCATACCCTAGCACTGGAACATATTGTAAAAGCTGAAGTTGGTGGATCAGTGACTTTAAATTGCACTTCTGGAACAGAAGCACAAAGTTTTGTTGTAATATGGTCTTTGGGCTGTGAAAATAAAGTAGATCTAGTCAATAACCCAACTTACCACCACAGACTTTTATTTAGTACAAAGAAAGTACAAATGACCATAACCAAACTGACAGAGAGGGATTCTAATATTTATTGCTGTCATGTGGAATTTGCTGGAGAAAAGAAGGAGAAAACTGCTGAAACCAAACTAAAGGTGACACAGAATCGCCCAAAAGGTAGATATTCCGTATATTGGGACTAGCTTTGATATTGCCCATAATCTATTGACTAGTTTATAAAATTACAACTTTTACTTTTTATAAGCATAGCCACTGTGCCAGTGTAGCTTTTATTAGCTGGGTCATAGTACTTGTCATTTATTGATTTTCTGATTTCCCCTTCTACCTAACTCAACTAACTTTAAATACCTGACTCAACTGACTATATATACTACTTTAGTAATTAATAATACACACCAATACTGTAATTGGTTATTATACTACTAATAAAATACATTTTAAAACTATGTAGCAATCTGAACCTTTTAATAGTAAAGTTACAATTATGGGTCTTGCAACTTTTTTTTATAGTTTATGGGTGGCTGGCTTAGGGCGCTGCTACTGACAGCTTGCTTTATTGTTAATTATTATTATTATTATTATTATTAATGATTTATATAGCGCCAACATCTACCGTGGTGCTTTACAATTACATAGTCATACATTACATACAGGGTAATACATGTTATACAAAGTTATACATATTACATACACAGGTAATACATAATATAAGTAAACAGAGTGAGGAGTATCTTACAGCAATACCGTGATACAGGAGAGAGGACCCTGCCCAAAGAGCTTACAGACTAGAGGATATGGGGGTGAGACATTAAGTTGCAGGAATCGGTAGGCTGTAAATAGATTGGCAGTGGAGTGTAAAAGGCGGGTTGGATCTTGGATATTGAGTAGTAAGGGGGTAATGTTTAGGCCAGGTTATATGCTTGCCTAAAGAGGTGGGTTTTAAGGTTATTAAGGGATGGTGAGTGACAGACAGAGGGAAGGAAGGGGAGTTCTAGAGCAGAGGGGCAGCACGAGTAAAGTCCTGAATGCAGGCATGGGAAGAGGTGACCAGAGTGGATGAGAGGAGGATATTATTTGCAGAGCAGAGGTTGTGCCTGGGACGGTATCGCTGGATCAGCTCTGAGATATATGGAGGGGCTATGTTGGATAGTGCTTTATAGGATAAGGTAAGCAGTTTGAACTGGATCCTTTGCGTGAAGGGCATCCAGTGGAGGGACTGGCAGAGAGGAGAGGCATTAGAGAAGCGAGAAGAGAAATGAATGAGCCGGGCAGCAGAGTTGAGAATGGATTGAAATGGTGCCAGGCGGTTGTTGGGTAAACCACACAAGAGTGTGTTGCAGTAGTTAGCCGGGATATGATTAGGGCAATGGACTAGGATTTGTAGCGTTCCTTGAGAGGAAGGGTCGAATGCGGGAGATGTTTTTGAGTTGGAGCCGACAGGCGTTGGCAAGCGAATTTACATGAGGTTTGAAGGAAAGATCGTTATGGGGTTTGGTTCTTTTTTACTAATGGCCTGTCGGTGCAGCCATCATTCTCGTTGTACTTATCCAGCTCCAGAGCATCCTCAGTGTTTTACGGGTGTCGCTGGCCTCAACTAGTATTCAGTTAATTCATTTATCCTTTTTTTGGGGGGGGGGGGGGGTCTAGAATAAGTTTAGATGTGTACCCATCTAATGAGGATAAAAACAAATGTATTGGTAACCTAAGTTGTACTAGTTCAATTTTGTGGTGTTTTCCTCCTCTTTTTCCCAAGCTGCTTCTGGTAGCATCTTCCTGTTAGCCAAATCTTTATTTGCCTCTGCCCAACATAATGGAATGGGGTTTAGATCACCAGCAGCAAAGGACCATAAGAAACAAAAAAAGGAACATCAGTATTATAAAATAAAACAATAGCAGAAAATATCCCCATTAAAAGCAGGATAATCTACACTTAATTATAAGACTTTCATTGTCTTTTATGGGGTGTTTTCGTAATTGAAGGTAAGGTATGACTTGCTTTTCCTACCATCCCTTTTACTTTAACAAAGAAGCACTCACCTCCAAAATAATCACTGCAGGATTGTGATGGCGCACCAACCACCTGCCAATTGTGCTTCTCCTCATTTGGTACACATGGTCTGCTATTCCAACCCAATCTACTTAGAAGTATGTGTGCCTAATAGGAGACAATCAGCTCGGTCCCATGGTCTAGAGGTCCTTGTGTGATCCTGTGCTGATACATTTAGAGGTGATGAATTGTAAGAATCGTTTTCTTTCCCTGATACCAAAATCCTTACCTTTACCCACCATGCCTGTCCTCCCCATGTCTCTTCTGAAAGCTCAGAGAGCTTTTACAGAGACAGTATGCAGGGCCAAGTAGGCATGCCAGTGTGCAGAGTCAGTTATTCACCTTCACCATCACATCAGTGAATGATTCTGTCATCCTGAAGAAAGCAGGCATCTGTATGAGATGACTGGTATCTTGCGGTGGCGAAAGGTAAGGATTAAGGACTTCAGGGACCAAAGGGAGGTAAGTATCTATAACGATCTGGGAGTTTGGGGTAGTTGAAGATAAGTATAAATTTTGTTCTGGGGTGGACATGACCTTTAAAATAAAATAGGTAGTAAGAACAGCAGTTTTCTAGCTTCTATTGCATTATAAATCTCTATGGGGACTTAGGAAGAGAAGGAGGAAAATAAAACAAGTGTTTGTATTATTTGGCACAATGTGTACTTGTCTACGATTACTGACAACGTGTAACATTATTATTTTATAACGCAATCATTTCACAGACGCAGATGATAACTTTTATAAAATCTTTCATTTTAGACATAGCAGGAAATCCATGTGTAATCCAGTACAGCATTGTAGGTTTGGAAGCTTGCATTATTATCCTCCTGTTGGCTGTCATAGTTAAATGTCGATTTCAAGGTAGGTTTGACTTTGGATATACATTCATTTCATTCTATTTTAATGTTGTTTTTCTTTCGTAAATAACTATCTCACATTCTATTATGTTTTATCCTCTATCCATTTCATTACTATTCCTTTCATTATAAATAATAAGCACATTCAAGCACAAATAATGCTATTTAAAGATCACTGTATATACCATTAGTGTACTGTAAATGCTATGGATTTATTAATACTCCCCATCTTTCCTACTGACCATGACATGATTTATTTTAAATATTATATTTTACAGGTTCATTTAATGGTAAATTGGAGGTGAGTCTGTCATATCTTATTCATTACAGCTATTGCTAGCATGATTGATGTACAAACAGACCAATTACAGTAGAGTCACCAGCATCATTTAATCAATGAAATGGACTATAAGGATCATATTTTATAAGAAATATAAAAAAGGTTGAAATTTATTCTCAGCTGAATTTTGTTTCCATCAACATTGAAATATTGGAGAACCTCAACAATTCCAGTGAATTTCCTTAAAACCCTTTATACAGGATTTAAAGGAAAATAAGTCCAGAGTCCCTGTTAAGGATATTTGGGATATTATTACATTACATGTGTAATCTTTTTAGAATCAAACCATCAGTTCTGATGGTAAGTCTGTTATAACCTCCGCTCTGCTAATGATCTTCTCCTCTCATCCGCTCTAATTACTTCCTCCCATGCCTGTATATAGGACTTTTCTCGTGCTGCCCCACTGCTCTGGAACTCTCTTCCTCGCTTTATACATCACTCGCCATCACTTTATATCTTCAAATGCAACCTCAAAACTCATCTCTTCAGGCAGGTTACAATCTGGGCCTGGACACTTCTACCCCTCTTACTGACCCATCGCAGACCCGCTAGTTATACTCCACTAAGAACTTAGTTACAGCTACTGATCTGCTTTACCTTATGTTTCATCCCCATCTCCTCTAGACTGTAAGCTCTGGGGCAGGGCCCTCTATCCTATTGTACCACAGTAATGTTGTAACTTACCGCACTGAATGCTGCTGGACCAGCACTTACATTTTTTGCACTTTGTATTACTTGCACTACCCTTGCATGTAACATATATGTTTTCCTTATGTATTTTAATGCAACTATAAATCACCACGGAAGATGTTGGCGCTATATAAATCCACAATAATGATAATAATAATTTTATAATAGTGATATTATTGGGGTGAATCATTGAACAGCTAATAATATTGCTAAATGTATGAGCAGCATTTCAATGTCCTCTGCCTGCTAGGCAATGTCCATACTGTCCAATAATTTGCCCACACCCTAAATTTTTCAACCAATTATTTTGTCAGAATTGTCAGAAATATATGTGGCAGAGATTTCGGCCCCATTGCGTGGCTCTTTGAAAACCATGTGATTAGGCCAAACTGAAATGTCAGCAACAACACTTTCATTCACATCAGGTTTAATAATCGGTAGTCTGTCTGATGTGAAAATTATATGTTTATATATTGTGTACCAGTTTCTTTTTGCTGCCAAGATTGGCCCACCTCTGTCAGCTCTCTCCCTCAAACTCCTGACAGAACAGTATGCACACAGCAGGGGCAAGCGCAGAATTTTCAATGAGGAATTCCTAAAAGGAAGCCGTGAGCAAATCACACCACTAGTTTACCCTCACACCCCTCTTTTCAAGGCCACTCCAATGTAAATATAAATCCTTCTTCCTTTCTATAGTCCATGTCATGCTAATACTAGTGCAAGGACGATCAGCATAAGAATTATAAGTTCCCATTTGTGTTACCGGTACTCTGTTTCTGTCCCCTAACAAATAACACTTACTGTTCATTAGAGATGACCAGTTAGCGGATCTGAACCCGGATTCGCTATGGATCTCAAATCGCGGATCTCACGGATTTTCCAGAATTCTACTCTCGGAACATTTTCTGCAAGTGCACTTATAAGTGCCTGAGAGGGGGGTCCTGGTTCGCCTTAAGCCATCTAATGGTCCTTCTAAGGAACTGTGAAGGGGTCCTGGTTTGAGCCGTGGGACCCTCAAACATCTGGCTGTAGGACTTTCGGGTGTTCGATAATCCTCGAACATCCAAATCCTCGAGTGGAACAGATTTTGGGACGTTCGGCCATCTCTAGTGTTCATGCCTGTATCTTGGCACCTATTGTTTCAGGGCAAGGCCCCACCATTCCATTTTAACATGCAATGGTAAAAAGCTCACACTAGAGTGGCCCAGTAGGAGTAGCCACACTAGGTGCGCTGGTGCTGTTTGTGCTTCGATCCGTTGATGGGAGTGCATGCAATCACCATTTTTGATCCCCCAAAATGACAGGGGTCGCAGAGCAAGTGGGCACCAACATGCACAATGTGCGTGCGATTGTGCAGGTGCAATCACGCTTGCGCTTAGTGTGGCCTCGGCCTTAATCCATTTTCATTCTGACTCAGGAAGAATGTCTGTCAGTGCAAAAACCCTCTGCTCCTGTTTTTGCTTTAAACAAGCTCTAAACAGGAGTAGGGGGCGGCACCTAGGTGGCGAGGGACCAGGTCAGGTAAGTCCCTTTAGGGGAGTGTTTGGAAATTATAGTTAATGCGAAAGTGGGGTTTGGGGGGATGGAGATCATTTATAGCTACTTTTTGCCAGAACATGGTCTTCAATGGTAATGGAAACCATGTCCAGTTTAGGAAAAGTAACTAGATGGAAAAAATGCCCAAATAGAAACCACAGTGTCATACATTTGGCATTTATTCTAAAAAAAAAAACCTTAAAGGGCATGTCCACCTGCAAAATAATCTTTTATCATTTGGTATGTTTGTTTAAAAAAGCTGCAGAACTCTACTTATGATCCTTCGTTCCCCCTATCTTAAGAGGTTTTAGAGGTAGGGCACCTGGCAGCAAAGAGGGCTACAGAGGGACTGAGGGAGGAGGAGGGGGAAGGCTCCACTGCACATGCCACTGTCCTCTCAGAGGACAAGTAGGAGGTAGAAACCTTTCACAGAGCAAGACAGCTCCTACTCTTCAGTTTCCTGGACTTTGGATAGACACCGCAGGAGAACCATTTGGAGCAGAGATGTAAGGTAAGTATTTTTAACACTACACAGTGGGGCCAGTATGGGATTAAATTTTAATTTTGGGGGTGGGCATGCCTTTTAAAAGATATCTCCACCCCCTAATCACCAAAACCATATAATGTAGGAACCCCCCAAACCTAAGTGGCAGATGAGATTCAATGTTGAATGTGATGACCTAAGTGGCAGAAGAAATTCAATTTTTATAAATGTAAGGTGATATACATTGTGGACTTAAAAATCATTGTGCTGCTTATACTATAAATGACTCTGTTATTCTTCCTCTTTACAAAGCATTGGTAAGGCCTCATTTGGAATATACAGTGCAATTTTGGAATCCTGTGTATAAAAAGGACATCTTTGAAATAGAAAGGGTTCAAAGAAGGGCAAAGAAATTAATAAGGGGGTTGGGGGAGCTTGAATATGAAGAGAGACTGGAAAAGTTACAATTATGTATGCTGGAGAAAAAGGCGCTTGCGTGGGGATATGATTACTGTGTATAAATACATAAACGGGCCATACAATAAACTATCTGGGGCATTGTTCTCCAATAGAGCATGTCAGAGGACACGCGGGCATCCCTTAAGACTTGAAGAAAAAAGGTTTAGTCTTCAAGTTCGGAAACTGTCTTCCAGTGGACGTTGTTATGGCAGGTTCATTGGTCAGTTTCAAAAAGAAGCTGGATGAGTTTCTGCAAACAAGGAATGCTGCAAGTTACTGGTATTGATACATAAAGTAGAGTTGATCCAGGGAAATTTCCGATTGCCACTTGGAGTCAGGAAGGATTTTTTTTCCCCTTCATAAATTTGGTGTTTTTTTGCCTTCCTCTGGATCAACAGTAAGGCAGGAAATGAGAATATTGCTAGATGGGTTGGACTGGATGGACTTATGTCTTTATTCAACCTCAAATACTATACTATACTATACGCTACCTTTAAAGCATTAAAATCTGCCCAGAAATGTACTTACCCACCTTCGTTCGCTTGTTTGCATCCTCTTCTGCTACTTCTGGGAACGGAAGAGCAGAAGGGGCCAGACCGGCAACCACATCTGTAATTGTCTGAGACTTAGCCAATCGCAGATGCGGCAGCAGGTTAGCAGTAGAGATGGCTGAAACTCGGATGTTTTGTTGCGTTTTTTAAGATTAACGTAACTTGGGGAAAACCTGAAAACGGAACTTTCAAGGGTTTGGAACATATTTTTGACGGTTACCGATTGAACAAGGTTATTTTGGTAACCCATGAAAAATAAAACATTTGATAACCTTGAAAATACAGAATATATTAGAATATATCAGAAACTTCTTTTTAGTTTACGTTCCGAAGTCCCGAAATCTGATTTCGTAACTGAGGGGTTCCGAGTCGTACCCGGATCCCATCTATAATCAGCAGAGAGAGCCGAGGGAACAAGGTCGGTGATTTTAAAGGTTTCAAGCTGGCATTTAGGGTTGTTCCCTACATTGTATGAATTTTTTTTTTTAAAGACCTGATGCAGTGCCGACTGATCCAGGGGAGTCTGATCCACAGTCTTTTCTGGACTTTCAACAGGCAGTGCAGGAGAACCATAAGGAGCAGAGGAGAAAGGAAAGGATTTTTTTACACTACAGAGTGGGGCCAGCAGTGGGGCAAATTTTAGTTCAAGGGGGGTAAAAATTCTAAATAAGAATAAATATGTTTTTAAATAAAAAGTTATATAATGAATGCTCCACACAACTGCTAATTGGGAAGGTTAGACTCTTCTAGTTCAAACCACCACAAAACCACTGCCATTGTACAATAGACTGCAATTCAGGTGACAAATGTGGATACCTAGAACTACACAGCACACAGAGGCCATGTTTATTATATAACTCATTTATTCTTTATAATCTGGTGTTTTAGGTTAGAGAGGAACAAGATGAAGAAAACACAATACATTATGCGGAGATCTACAGGGAGATACCACATTCACATCCAAAAAGAAGAAGGTCAGAAGGAAATATCATTTATTCAACTATCAAGACCGTAAAATGACAAAACGACTCCATTTTTTTGTCAATATTTAGAACATATAATGAACAATAGCAACAGAACTGTGCATGTAAAGGAAAATTAAAGTTACAATAAACATAAGCTGAAAAGGTTTTATAATTTAATGTGAACGCAGATTGCTTAGGTTTAAACATTTCTGTGATTAAACTAAGGAGAAATTCTTCTGTCGGTATAAAGTTGCAGGGAGGCACACTCAGTAATTAATAAATTTACATTTATTAAAATGATTCATTATTAAAACAAAACCAGGTACACAATGTTTCGGGGGGTCAAACCCCCTTCCTCAGGCGCAGCGCTCCTGCCCCTTCATAACGTTGCGCTAACTGATTTATGCTAAGTTAGCGCGACGTTAAGGCTTGCTTTGCGGCGGCTGCACGAGATCCAGAACAAGAACAAAAACCTCCTCGGTGTTAGTGCTGTGGAATAAAACAAAGATTAAAAAACATACAGATAGGCTGCTATTACATACTAAAAACCAACAGGGAGATTCAATAAAAGTTCTTATCGTTTAAAATGGTACTAATTTTGCCCCAACCAATCAGATCTTATTTAACATTTGAAAGCTCATCTGATTGGTTGGGGCAAAATTAGCACCATTTTAAATGATAAGAACTTTTATTGAATAACCCTGCATATCTCTTAAATTAGTGACAGTGTTAAAATTTCTACTGATAAAAAGATATATATATACTAGCAAAGTGTGCCCGTGTGCACAGAGAATGTTCTCTATGTATGGGCACCATAAAAGCCTTGGAGTTATGTTATGTGTTTTTTTATACTGAATTGGTATCCTGTTATAGTTTCCCAACAAGAAACACTAAGGGGCATATTTAAAGGTTCGTTAACTTTTCGCGGCTGTTTTCGCGGCCATTAACGCATGAATCGCGTTTACCGCGATTTATAAGGCCCGAAACGGCCGCGAAAAGTTAACGAAGCGTTAACCTTTCGCGCCGATACTTACCCGTTACCCGCCGCTTCTATTTAAAAGCGCGGTACTGGTTTCGCTCGGCTAGTATCGGCTGTTTTACTTCGCCACCTTGAAGGAGGCGAAGTCAGCCGATACTAACCTCCCGCGCGGGATGGGCAGGCAACCCGCGGCGGGTGGTCGCACCCGCCCCGGGAGACACGCCCACCCCGCCCACCCCCCCCGCGGCGGCAGCGGCGACCACCCGCCGCCGCCGCCGCACTCCCCGCAGCCCCTCCCAACCCTTTCCCCGTTCGCGGCAATCTCGGAACGGAGGCTAGAAGGGGCTGCCGGGAAGGGGCCGCAGCAGGTGGTCGCGACCACCCGCCGCGCACCCCCTCCCCGGCAACCCCTCCAAGCCCCCCCGCCCGGCCGCTCCCGGGAGGGGACGGGAGGGAGCCGCTGGGGGGGTGGAGGCTCCCTCCAGCGGGGGCCCTGAAAGGCCTTTTGGGCTTAGGGGTCCCGCAGCTCGAACCGGGACCCCCCTCCCCGGCCCTTATAAGGGCCCTTGCGGCACTTACAAGTGCCCTTGCGGCTCTGACAAGAGCCTTTTGGGGCTTAGGGGTCCCCAGCTCGAACCGGGACCCCCCTCCCCGGCCCTTATAAGGGCCCTTGCGGCACTGACAAGTGCCCTTGCGGCTCTTATAAGAGCCCTTTGGGGCTTAGGGGTCCCGCAGCTCGAACCGGGACCCCCCTCCCCGGCCCTTACAAGGGCCCTTGCGGCACTTACAAGTGCCCTTGCGGCACTAATAAGTGCCTTTGGCGGGTCCCCCAGCTCGAACCGGGACCCCCAGTGCGGCTCTTAAAAGAGCCCTTGGGCGACGTCTTCGGGCTGGCGACACCAACCCCACTCGGTCGCCGATGCCAGGCAGACTCACTGCGGCCGACAGTGACCTGCTGGCACCGCCGGCCTCAGCGGAGCCGATGTTGCCAACCGCTTCTTTCTTCTTCTCATTCCATCTACTCGATGGCATCTGAGTTCCTCGGCGGAAAGCCTCTTTATATAGGTTTGCAGAAATCCATAATCCGTTTCTGATTGGTCAATTTTTAATACTTGCTTTACATTAACCAATCAGATTTCAGAACTTTCCAGAAATCTGATTGGTTAATGTAAAGCAAGTATTAAAAATTGACCAATCAGAAACGGATTATGGATTTCTGCAAACCTATATAAAGAGGACTTTCCGCCGCGGAACTCAGATGCCATCGCAGTAGATGGCTGAGAAAGAGAAAGAAGCGGCTGGCAACATCGGCTCCGCTGAGGCCGGCGGTGCCGCAGGCTCACTGGCGCCGCAGTGAGTCTGCCTGGCATCGGCGACCTGAGTGGGGTTGGTGTCGCCAGCCCGAAGACGTCGCTCGGATCAAGACGCCGCAACATCGGCCTCGTTGGGTCGCCGGCGCCCGCCGGGGTACCCCTGGCGGCCGCAGGGGTACCTCTCGGGGGTCGGCGGCCTCGGCGAGCTGGTGTCGCCGGGACTGGAAGAAGAAGACGTCGCCCAAGGGCTCTTTTAAGACCGCACTGGGGGGTCCGGGTTTCAGCTGCGGGACCCCCGCCAAAGGCACTTGTTAGTGCCGCAAGGGCCCTTGTAAGGGCCGGGGAGGGGGGTCCCGGTTCGAGCTGCGGACCCCCTAAGCCCCAAAAGGCCCTTCTCAGGGCCCCGCTGAGGGAGCCTCCACCCCCCCAGCGGCTCCCTCCCGTCCCCTCCCCGGAGCGGCCGGGGCGGGGGGCTGGAGGGGGTCCGGGGAGGGGGTGCGCGGCGGGTGGTCGCGACCACCTGCTGCGGCCCCTTCCCGCACCCCTTCTAGCCTCCCGTTCCGAGATTGCCGCGAACGGGGAACGGGTTGGGAGGGGCTGCTGGGAAGTGGCGGCGGCGGCGGTGGTCGCCGCTGCCGCCGCGGGGGGTGTGGGCGGGGTAGGAGCAGCGTCGGGAAGGGATTTTAAGTCCCTTCGCGGCGATACTATACATATCGCCGTGAAGGGGCTTAAAATTACCGCAGCACATCGCGGCCGCGATAGGTATCGCGGGAATAGCGCTCGCCGTTATAAATACGCGATAGCGCTATTTTCGCGGCCCGCGATGTGCTGCGGTAATTTTTTTGCGCTAACATCGTTCCTTTATAAATATGCCCCTTAGTACATTTTGTACTTGTACAAGCTCTATAATACGTTTTAATTTAAATTACAGAATTGATAACTTGTTATAGTTGCACAATTCCAAACATAATTATTTTTCTTGGGCACCCTCTGTAATATATGGTACATTATAATACATTACGAAAGATATTTAAGTACAGGCAGAGACATTTGGACTTATGTTAGGGGAGTATAGGGCTATGTGGGTACATGTAAAGTCTTCAAAAATATTATTACTGAAGATTATTATATGGCTTGAATTTGTATTAATGAACTGGACTGAACATTTTATTACAGTTGTACAAAACCAACAGGGAGACTTACACAATGCCCCAATAGCTCTGTTTAAATCTCCATTTATAAATGTAATATGTGCTTTACCTACAGTGCAACTTTAATGCCAGCAATAAGCATTCAATAGTTACACTGTTATATTTAAATGTGCTTTACCAACAGCATGACTTTAAAGGAGTAGTTCACTATAATAGTGAACTATTCCTTTTCTACATTGATTGAAGCCAGGGAAAGTTAAGGAAGCTAATTGCCTTACCTCCTGTTCTTCAATCAATGTTTGGATAGCCAGGAACGAAGCTCAGGAAATCTTACCTTTTACGCAATCCAGCGGGGCTGCTCTGACAGTTCTCGACTGCTTCCTGCTTCTGTTACGCTATAACGCGCATGCCCGATAATGCGTGCTATAGCAGAACAGAGGCAGGAAGCGGTCGGGAATTTCGGAGCAGCCCCGCTGAAAGGTAAGATTTTCAGATCTTCGTTCCTGGCTATCCAAACATTGATTGAAGAACAGGAGGTAAGGCATAGCTCCTTAACCCCCCTGGCTTCAATCAATGTAGAAAAGGAATAGTTCACTATTGCAGTGAACTATTCCTTTAATGCCAGCAATAAATGTTAAATAGTCACACTGTTATATGCACAAAGCACATATTTAATTAGTTGTGCCAGCTGCATGCATGTCTTTTGCAATACTCGTGCAGCTGGCACAATGTAGGATTTAATATTGGTAAGCTTAAATATATCACCATTAAATACATCTACACCACTGAATAAATGAGACTTCAAATGTAAATATTTTACTTATGAGTAGTGAACTCTGCAAGTCTATGTATATGTGTGTGTGAGTGGGGATATGTGGACAGTGTTTATTAATGTCAGTGTGTATGGGCTACATTTATTATGTAAGCACTTGGTTATCTGTATTGCTAGTTGGAACCCTGGAGCTTCAGTAGTTAATTAAACTTGTATCACTGAACTGGTATCTTGTTATAGTTGCATCAAACATTAATATTTGTCCCCTATATATGGGATATGACACATTACCAAATATATTTACATATGTACTTGTGTGTGAGTGTGTGTTATATATGTGAGTGTACACACCACCATTACCAGAGGTGTTTATATATATGGGTAATGAACTTTATATCCATGTATGTGTGGGGAGATAGGGACAGACAGACAGAAATAAAGATATAGGACTGATACACTTACCTAAAATTTAGAAAGTTCCCTTGTTCCAACTTCTCACCCTCCTGTTTTCCTTTTACATTTACACACTTGCAGGCCCAGCCTTTACCAGGAAGTTTTCCTTTTGCCTATGGAGAAGGTAGGGGTGAGTCTAGATGCTGTCCTGGAAATATTTTGATTGGCTAAAGGTGCCTATACATACAGCTTACCTGTCAGACTGATCCCATGACATACAATCAATTTCAGAGGAGCCAACATTGTGGCCGACATACGATTGTGAGATCCCATTCATTACCCTTTTTGTGATTGTATGTTGGTCGCAAAGAAGATCAGGAAAGACAGGTTCCTCCTCGAAATTGATTGTATGTTGTGGGATCGGTCTGCATACTGTATATATGGGCTGTCACATAATTTACAAACAGCCCATAATTGGGTGTAATACAGGAAAATGAAGACCTTTTAGCAGTGTCGGAGGTGTCACAAACATACTGTATATACTTTTAAAGGGATGTAGGTGTTATCGTAAAATAATGGTGGTCACCGAACATTATTCTGTGATGGCACCAGCAGTAAACTACACCGGCTTTTATTGTAAAATAGCGAACAGTAATAATGTTTATCTTTGCTATAACGTTCTTTTATAAATTCTACCCATGGTTCTTGTTGATCCAGAGAACCTTTCCAATTGCCTTTTTTTTGTTGTTTTTTTTGCCTTCCTCTGGATCTACCGTTATTCAACCTTCATGTAACAATGTTAATATTTGTCACAAGTGATCTCAGCCCCACAGACAAGCAACCTTTTATCCAATACAAATAAATGTGATGGGTGTTAGGCATCCAACATCCTTGTTAAATGGTATTAAATAGAAATTGAAAAAACACCTACTGGGGTTGTATTTTTTCTATTCTGATGATCTAAACTTCCCCTTTATGGCTGATTGACATGTAAATAAATATTAAATCTATATTCTTTACTCATTACAATTAAAATTAATTTTAGAATTATGAATTGTCCACAAGCACAGTAAGCTCAGTTAAAGGGCATGTCCACCCCCAAAACTATAATCCCCCCAACTACTGGCCCCATCATGTAGTGTAGTGTAATCCTTACCTCACATCCCAGCTCCATATGGTTCTCCTGTAGTCCTCCCCCAAAGTACCAAAAACTGCCCACCAGGAGGATAGCAGAGTCCATATAGGACTCTGCCTCCTACCTGGCCTCCGGGAGAAGTTTGGCATGCGTACTGCAGCCCTTCTCCCCCTCCCTCCCTCTCAGGATTCCCTCCCCCTAGTGTAAAACCCTTAATATATAGTATTGCCCCTGTCCCCCCAGCCCCAACCGCTATATTTATATGTTTAGAAAGCTCCCCAAACTTTACTTACCTTTCCTCTTTCCTCCGCCGAAATGAGCTCCCGGCAGCCGCGTCCGTGATTGGCTGCCGCTCAGCCAATCACAGACGCGACTGCCGGTCCCGCCCCTCTGCTTGCATTTTCTCGCAAGCAGAGGGCCGGCAGCACGGCGGAGGAAAGAGGGGAGGTAAGTAGAGTTTGGGGAGCTTTCTAAACATATAGATATAGCGGTTGGGGCTGGGCTGGCAGGGGGAATCTTATATTAAAAAATTATTTTTAGGGTGGACATACCCTTTAAGCTCAGTGCAATTCACCCTGGAATAGAGAGGAATTCTCAGATCAGCTTCTTCAAATCTCCCTGTGCTTAGTAAATTATTTTATTTATTCTAAACAATTTCATTAGTAAGAAATTACATAAAAAAACAAGTGGTGCCTCATTACCATTGACAACTCCTGACCTTTAAGCTAGGGAAAATATTTCAGGTTGGATTTCTCCTTTTAAGGGAAAGTTTGGTCTCCTTTATTCATACCTTTAAAATAACTCCAGAATTATGCTTTTAGCTGCAGTCTATCCAAACGTATAGCAGTATAAAGTGTAGTATTTCCTGCTAGCACTGTGAGCTGTAACATCACCAGTACCATTGCTCTGCCCCATGCCTCAGGCATGAGCATGCCCAATTGTATCCTGGGACAGAGTATCATCTGTTGGATCATAAGCCCTGCCCCCACACTTCCTAATCATTTCCCTTTAAATAATTCTCCTCTACAGCGAACAAATAAACTACTCTGGTCCATTGTGAGTTTGTTGAAATTATATTCATGTCACTTCTGGTTGTCACATGAAGTCACTTCTAGTTCCCATGTAAAGTCACTTCTGGCTCCTGCGTGAAGTCATTTCTGGTTCATTCTTGATGGTGGTTCCTGCATTATGGTTCCCACATGATGTCACTTCTGGTTCCCACATAGTCATGTTACCATGTGATGTCACTTCGGTTCATGGGGGCAGAGGTGTTTCTAGTGTTTTCAGGACCTGAAACAACTTTTGAATGCTGCTTTTAAGCAGTTGCGGGCAGATACAGTAAAGTGGGGGTGGCTTCCAGCAACATTCTTGCGTTAATATCCACAATGCCAGGCTGCCGTTACCATAATGCAAACATGAAGAGGAATGCTGGGATTTGTAGTTTTCATCTGGACAGTTGTTTTGCTGTAACAAATTATTTTGACAGTCACATATAGTGAACATATAGTGAAACAATTATCGCTACTTTTAGTATTAAAGTCTTTTTACTTAAACACCTGTACAAACACACACCAAAAAATAAATAGAGGACAACCTTAAATACAAAGGTATGGCTGTGCTTTACTAAATTTAAAAGGTAAAGTTATTCACTGTTGATGTGATATGGAAAAACCATGAAATAGCGTTGAAAAAACCCACAAATTGAACACAAATTTATTAAAGGGCATGTCCACCCCCAAAACTAAAATTTAACCCCTTACTGGCCACATCAAGTAGTTTAAAACAATCCTTACCTTACATTCCTGCTCAAAATAGTTCCCCTGCTGTGCCCCTCCAAAGTCCAGGAAACTGCTGTGTAGGAGCAGTGTGTGACTCATGCTGTGCCTGAGACTTCCTCAACCTCATCAAGGTTGAGGCATGCTCAGTGCAGCCCTCCCTGCCTCTCAGCCAATCACGGACGCGGCTGCCGGTCCCGCCCCCTGCTTTCAATTCCATGCAAGCAGAGGGCCTGAACACTGCAGCAGGGGAGAGAGGGCAGGTAAGTAAGAATCGGGGGACTTTCTAACAATTATATTAATGCGGTTGGGGCTGGGGGAGCATGCCCTACCACATATCAAAAGTTAAATTTTGGGGTGGACATGCCGTTTAAAACACTGCAAATTCACAGTCATTTCTTGTCCCATTGAAACGTTTGCTCATTAAAAATATCCGACAACCGCATTGTACAATTTTCTCTGTCAGCTTTTAATCAGCACCTTCCAGCTAGGCACACAGTAAAGGTATGGACAAAGAACAGTTTTTTTTACCTATAAAAACCCCAAAACATAAAAAGGGACATGTTTTGAAAATTGTGCTTGCCCTTGTCCTATTGGAATCAAACTGACAACTACACAATGCATTTTCTCTGCATCTTTAACCACTGATAATTAGAGATGGTCGAACTATTGAAAGTTCGGTCCGTTTTCGAACTTTCGAACTATTGTAAAAGTTCGAAAGTTCGAAAACGGACCCATTAAAGTCTATGGGAGGCAAATAGTTCGAAAAGTTCGAGTCAAATACAACTAAAATATTAATGGTAACTTAATGTAAATGGCTGTGGGACCTGGGAAATGGTCTGGGGAACATGTTCCAATATCCAGAGCATCCGAATAATGGAATAGATATCAGACACCTAGACAGGAGGGTTTCCATTCGGTGAGACTAACAAAGAGGACAGAAGGGGAGAGGAGGCGACACTTACAGTTGACTATGTAACTTGCTTGCACTAACTTTTTCAATCTATGGTTTTTAGCCGCTACTGCACTATGCACTTTAACTTCTACTGATGGGATTTACCCCGACTCCTGGTTCATATAGAGGTTGCGAGGATGTGTCCTAATGATTTATCTTATAGCCGCTTTGCATATTAATCTGGCTTACATTTGCTATCACTACTAACTTCTGGACATCACTCATTTATTTATTCTGGTGACACCCAGATTGCCAGATATGGATGGATGGTTTATATCTACCACACACTGAAAAGAACTCCTATTAGGAGATCAATTTCCCTGTATTATACTGGATGAGTGCCTCCCATTGGGGAGTACAATGGGTTTCTTGGGTTCAGCCTTTTGAGCCCTTTTTGATTGGTCTACTATTAGTTAGTTATTACCCATAGCACCCATATATAACAGTGTGTTTACCGGTTTATAGGGTATTTATGCTCCTATATACATATTTATGATACACAGTGACTGGTACTTATAAGTTTGCCCACTATGAGTGTGACTGGTATATATAAGTTTTCCCACAGTGACTGGTACATACATGTTTGCCCACAGTGAGTGGGACTGGTATAAATATTTTTGCCCACAGTGAGTGTGACTGGTGCATATAAGTTTTTCACAAATTGACTGGTACAGTGGAGGGGCTTGACTATGCAGACAGATTAGACAAGTTAGGGCTGTTTACACCGGAGAAAAGGCTCTTGCGCAGGGATATGATCACTTCATACAAATATGTGGCATGTTATTCTGGCCCCTGTGTGACAACACTTCTGAGTATAGTGACCCTGATAAGATTTAGGAAGCGTGTGGGAAATTCAGTTTTGGAATTCACTATATAAAATGGACATTTTTGAAAATGGAATGTTCAGAGAAAGGCAACCAATATATTTAGTTCTTGCTGATCCAGGGATCCTTTCTGATTGGCTTTTGGAGTCAGAAAGGAATTCTCCCTCCTCCCTTCCTTCCTCTGGATTAACTGTTAGGTAGGGTTGGTGGGTAGGCTAAAAAGGTTGAACAAGATGGAGGTATGTGTTTATTCAACCTTAAATACTATGTAACTATGTCACAATATTGCCAGCAGGTGGATGTAAGTGCAACAGCACTCACAGTAAAGTGACATGGCTCTGTATCAAGTAGGCCAGCTGAAGAGTGAATAATATTTTGCATAGACAGCCAGAGAAACTTAAGGCTTAAAGGAGAACTAAACCCAAAAAATCAAAGTTAAAGTTAGAATGTACTTGTTTCTTTACCTCTATGAGCTCATTTTAGGTTCTGTTTGTTTGAAGCTGACATTTTCCCTTCCCTGCCAGTACTTTTGCCTTGATTACATTTTCAGCACCTGTGTGATTTACACTCCCACCTCTTAACCCCTATGATGTAGGAATATATTAAATCAATTAAATCATCAATATTCAAATTGGTGGTGCAGCTGATTAACCCTTTCCTAGTAGCAGTGTTGTAGTGTGATGTATATAGGTCTAGGTATCTAGTGTGTCCGGATCTGAAATAATGTATGTCTCACCTACGGCTTTCACTCCACCAAATCCGATATATAAACAATAAATCGCAGGTGAAACATACAAAGACACAGGTCTGTAGCTGTGAATATTGCAAGTTTATTGCAAAACATGCAGGCAACATGTTTATGACCCACAGGAAGGACAAGTGGGTCACAAACATGTAGCATGCATGTTTTGCAATAAACCTGCACTATTCACAGTTACAGACCTGTGTCGTATGTTTCACCTGCAATGTATTGTTTAAGTGTTGGAGGGCCATATTCAAAAACTTGCGATACCACTGGTTTTCGTTACTGTACGACCGTGGCAGTAGTATACCATGCGGTAATAAACTACCGTAATGATATTCTACAGGCGGTCGTAGATTTACGCTGGCTATCGTACATTTACAAGATTTCCGATAGAGAATATAAATTGATGAACGCCATAATGATCGCTAAAGAGGCTATACCACACCTTTATAAATATGGCCCGTAGTGTGAAGGTCTCTAGCTCTCCTTGTCAGCTGTAGCAATATTAGTGGAAATTGTAGCTTCTTAAAGGGCACCAGCTCTGTGCAATGCATTTCTCATCAGTGTACCTTATGAAAGGGAATGTTGGAGGGTAGGAAGAGTGTGTTTTATAGAAACCACATGGGGCAGAACTGTAGGGGGAGGATAGTGAAGTGAACCTGAACTTAGCACCAGCTCTGTGCAATGCATTTCTCATCAGTGTACCTTATTAAAGGGGAATATTGGAGGGTAGGAAGAGTGTGTTTTTATAAGAACCACATGGTGCAGAACTGTAGGGGGAGGATAGTGAAGTGAACCTGATCTTAGCACAGCTCTGTGCAATGCATTTCTCATCAGTGTACCTTATTAAAGGGAATGTTGGAGGGTAGGAAGAGTCTTTTTGATTATGCTGTCTGTATAAAACAAGCTAAGAAATGCATTACACAGAAAAATGCATTGCACAGAGCGGTGTTAAGATCAGGGTCATTATTTTATCCTTCACCTGCAGCACTGCACCATGCTCTATAAGGGCACGGCAACACTGCAATGCAAAAGCAATTGCATGCAATTTCATGTGCGATTTCGTTGTGTTTGTGCATGCATTTTTTTCATTAACTATTGAAAAATGCACGCAATTGCGATTTAAAATGTGGAACGCAAATCGCAAACACAACGCACCCGAAAACGCGTGTTTTCAATGATATGAAAAAAACGCAAGCGCAAATGCAAAAAAAGTGCAGCAGTATGGCCTAGCCCTTAGCGTTTATAATAAAGTTGAATGTTGGAGGGTATGCCATTTGCAGCACTGCACCATGTTGTTTATATAAATGTACAAATTAATAGGAATTATTGGAGGGAATGCCAATTAAAGGGGCTTTGTTAGAGGGAACGCAAACATGTTCTATAAAATTAATGCAGCAGAAAGGCTGCCTGTGGGAAGTTTAGCATAAAGAAATCACTCTTCCAGCTAGGGTTCCCACCTTTGTCTTTAAGACCCAAACACATATACAGGCCTATGTATTAAAAGTTCTTATCGTTAAAAATAGTGCAAATTTTTCCACAACCAATCAGATTTTAGCATAAGAACTTTTATGACATAGGCCTGATAATATCTACACAACAAAAGATTGTTAGTATTTTCTTAAGAAGCATGGTGCAGGCTGAAACAGTTTGTATTTAATGCAATGGTAATTAGCACTGCAACATGTATATTTAATACTTGTTTGGGTCTTAAAGGCAAAGGTGGCCTTTGCCTTTACACTACTTCCAAAACTACTTCCAGGCTCCAAAATTCCCCTTTAAAATGCATTGCACAGAGCTGTACTAAGACCATGTTCACGTCAATATGCTGCAATATTCTGCACCTCAGAGGTGAGAGACAAATGGTTTTACAAAGTGACAGTTATAGAGTCTGTGGAGCTGCCTTTGTATTTTGGGGTTAGTTCTCCTTTAATAAGTGAGTAGGTGGATCCTTGGTGGCTGGGCAAAGAAAAGCTTTTTTTTAACTTGTTAGTGCACCATCGTTTCCACCAAACCCAATGTGTTTCCAAACCTTGTACTTTTTTCACTGCTGCTGAAAGTGTCTTCAGATTTTTCCCATGTTTGGGTTTTTAAAGTCTTGCCATGAACAGCTTAAAGGAAACGAAAGGAAAATAAGCCAACCTCCAATTTAGCTGTACCCTGGGTGAGGACCAAAAATACCAGCTGTGGGAACAGCTGGTACCTTAGATACTTACCCATTTGTGTATTTAATGATCTATTCCTGACAATGGAAGGATGTGCTTCTGGCAGAGCTTGTCCTCCCATTGGTAGGCACATCTGATTGGACTCTTCTGCCTCACAACCTGGAACAAAGTAGAGGGTAGTGAAGTAATCTCAGTACCAGCTGTATGCCTGGTGGTCAGGATTAGAGATGGACCGTTCTGTTTTCGGATTTATGGATCTAGGGAAAATCCCGAAGATCCGAAAACGGAACTTGTTCAAGGCTATTTTCGGAAATCCTCGAAAATAGCCTTGAATGTTCGATAATCATATAAAATGTGCTACGAAGTCCCGAAATAAGGGGGTTTTGATTTCTTATTTTAGTTCTCCTTTAATAGCTAGAAAATATTCTGGTGTATTTTATCTGCTCATGAAAGAATATCCTTGAGTTTCAAGTTCCATTCATCTGGCTATAATCCTTAGATTACAATATTTTTAGCTATAACTAACAGTAAATTTTCTTTATATGGTGTTTTGTAATTGCATATTAGGATTGCTTCCTAGGGACTTATTAGGATTGCTTCCTAAGGACATTTTTTTTTAAATAAACATGCTGCTCTATAATGCTGCTTTTCCTTTTCTAACTTTATTAAATAGTTAAATGCTTGCTAACAAGAATCTTGCCATCAAGCCAGCAACGGAGTGAAAATTAAAAAAGAAATCACTCTTGTTATTAAAAAAATGTTCTATATTTCCATACCCTTATTTTGGGAAAACAGGAAGAGGCTTTATTTGGCCTAATGAAAAAATTACGCAAGAGGTAAATTGAAGTCAAATACTCTAAAGGTTCATAATTTATTAAAGCTCTGACAATATAAAACTGTTTTTTACTAATATGTTTACTGTAATTTTAGAACAGTGTGTTTAATGTTAATGTAGTTTCCTCAAAAGGGCAACTAAAGAATATTGATTTTAGTTTGGGCATTTATTAGAATTTATGAGAATGTAAAGTGTATGTTAGATGAACATGACAGCAGTAAGATACTAGGATTAGGTAAGTAAAATTAGATTAGGCAGTTTTGATAACACCTCTTAGCCACAATGCAATCCATACCTTGCATTTAGAAGGACCCTAACACCTGGCTGTGATATGCTAATTGGGAATTTCCAGGGTACATACTTGCCAACAGATTCTTGTACAAGTCATTCTGAATTGAGAAAGCCAGTCGGATGACTAGCGAAACATCTTCAAGGACTAAATAAAAGTCCAGTTGATCTAATTGAATACCACAGATATTTCACAGATTTCACCGATTGTTGCCTCTTTACATTTTGTTTATATCTAACTTAATCTGCAGTTTGTGTTTTTAGATATTACAATATGCACCGTAAAATGTAGCCTTTGTTTTATATTAAAATCCTTATGCAAGCAAAATATTTTTTATAACACACAAAATATTTTTTAACTTTTAACCCCCAATACCACTCTCATGGTTGGTGTACAGGGGATTAATCTAATGTACCACAAATACATTGCCTTTGATTTGGAAGCAAGGGTCCTCACCTGCAAGTCCAGACAGGAAATTCACATTTCTACCATACATCATAGTGTCTATATTTGAATGAAAGTTTTAGCCCCACAAATATTCAATGCAAAAAAACTTCAGTTACTTTTTGCAAACCACATTTACCATGACGTCTCAATCGCTACTAGCCCTAGAGCGAATGGGTGAAGAAGAGGAAATTATGTTTGACATGATGACAAAATTAACTTGAGTTTGCAGCCAGTCTAAATTTATTCTCTCGGCATACAGATAAATGAAGTCCCATCTCCAGTTTTTTGGTGGATTTATAATGTTTGCCTTACCTTATCTCTCTGCAACTAGTAAGTAGATGACACATTTTTTCTTTCTATCATTAGGAAGAGCTGTGCTATACTAATACTTAAAATAAAAACAAAATTATTTGATGACTTATAAATAAGCCCATATGCTGTATAATGCTGCTGTAGCCAGAACAAGCCAGAACAAAAATAAATATATCGTTTTGCTTTACAAACTATTTGAATAATTATAGTATATACTAGAAAGTCAAACAACCCTTGTATCAAGCCCACAAAGTCTTCATAGAACATGAAGCAAGAGAATATTAAAGTTATTCTAATAAAATTAACTGAACATTTGATAATAAAAATAACCATTTTTGGCAGAGCATATAAAAAGGTCTAAAAACAAATATATATAAACTGCTCTAAAATATAAATGTAAAGTAATAATAGTAATTCACATGCTGCATGTTGGTATCCAATTTAAATTGTCCCAAACTGAATAATAGCCAAAAACAAATTGTCCCACATTCTATTTAGTCTTATGCTGGCAATACACTGGTTCATTAAGATATAAGGTGTGGGCTCTGAGAGCCATATAGTTAATAAATTAACTGTGGAACAGCACAAGCTGTTAGTAAGATGTCAGATCAGATCGCTTACCCATTGATAAATCAAATATCGTTTGAGTAGTGCCTGGGAACGCGCCTATTTCCCTTTAGGCACCGCATCATCATTCTGACATTATTGATAATGCTTAACCAGAAATAACCCTGGTGTAGCTAAAACGCACAAACTTTACCCCTATAATGCACACATAGATAAAGAGCATAATATGAGAATGCATAGGTAGCACAGCTATATACAAAACTAATAGAGGGAGGTCACAAAACCTTGGTTAGTACATACATACTGTATTAGGGCAACACTTTACATTCACTTGTGTTGCTTCATACCAAACTTGTATACCGGGAATCTTATAGATTGGAGCAACACACTAGTGAGCCTAGTGGGAGATTTTAGATACACCAGGGTTATTTCTGGTTAAGTATTATCAATAATGTCAGAATGATGATTCTGTGCCTAAAGGGCAATAGGCGCTATCCCAGGCACTACCCAAATGATCAATATCAATGGGTAAGCAATACATTGACTCAACATTACATTGATCACATTACATTAGATTAATGTCAAATTAATCAAAATGTTGAGCAAACCAGCACTATTCCCAAGCAATGTTCCCTGGTCGTAATATTACTTGCAAAATGATTGTTCCAGGCAGTTGTTGGAACATTAAGGGAATGTCAGCAGTTCTCAAAATTTTTTAGACTTGGCACTTGGCGATGCAAACTTTTTTCCACAGCACACCCATTGTTAACGTAGGACTTGTAATGTTGTAATTACCTATTGCCCACTTTACAGTGTGTATGTAACCAGGTTTGATTATAATCAGCATATTATTAAGTTAGCATTAAAATGTTCTCACATCTCTGACACTCTGAAGCCAACAGCACTATGCAGTAGCAAACCTTTTGAGAAACCCTGCTCTATACATAAAGACAGGAAGCAGTAATAAAGTATGCAGCAAGTTCTGGATTGCTGCCAGATTTATGTTTATGGGTTATTCTCTTTTATTGAAAGATTATAAGACAATTTAAAGGGAAAATTGAAATTGAAGAAGAAAAAGAAAATAAATATCTTTAATAATATTGTTAGAAAGCAAGGGATTCTAATGTGAGAAGGGAGATTTTGTTCAGAAGTAAAGTCCAGCCTGGGGATAGTTCATTTTGAATTATCTGTTGTATTCAATTAGATCAACTGGACTTAAAGTTTAGTTCTTGAAGACGTTTCGCTAGTCATCCAATGTCTTCAAGAACTAAACTTCAAGTCCAGTTGATCTAATTGAATACAACAGATATACCATGACCTGGATGAATGAGAACCTTCACATTCATTTTGAATTGTTTACAACTAGTTCAAATAAATACGCATGAACGTTACATTCTGTTTTCTGTAAATCTAGCTAACAATTATTTCTCAATAGATTAAAATGGTTTGTGTCACTAATACATTAAATAAGGTAGGGAGAGAATTCAGGCTTTGATACTCCCTTTTCAGCAATATGCAAATAAGGAACAAAGACTTTATTCTATTGCTTGACTTCAACCAAGAATGATTAATTGTAAAGGTGAAAGCATTGATGTTTAGTTTGGAAGCTGCGTTGGTGTGAAACTAATCATAAACATTTCTCACTCCCCACATGATGCTAATTATACCAAATTGCTAGACGTCGAACCACCTGACCTCTTGAAAGTTAAAGCTGGAGAATCAGTCACTATTCAATGCACATCTAATGATATATCAAGCACTTACTCCGTGATCTGGACTTTGAACTGCGATAAAAACTCAACTTTCCTTAATTTACCGTTTTACAAAAAGAGAATTCAAGCTGAAAAACAAAGTCCGCGAATCACCATTGCCAATGTGACTGAAAATGATTCAGGAATATATTGCTGCCACATGGAATTTCCCAATGGGAAAGGGGTTAGGAGAGAAACCAGGCTGGAGGTGGAACCAAAAGGATGTAGAGAAGGTAATGCCAAAAACACAGTTTTTCTAGAAAATCTGTATCTGTTCTGTTTAAATACTGTACATTTCCCTAGGTTTTTTGGAGAAATTGGTCTCTCTCTGTTTCATTTCAGAACATAAAAGCAAAGCCTGTCCGTGTGTCATTCTGTACAGCGTTGTTGGGTGTGAAGCTTTTCTCATTACCGTTCTTTTGTCTTTGCTTATAAAATCTCACCTTTCGGGTAAGTACTACTAAAATGTCTTTTAGTTTTGGTTTAATTCAATTAAAGACATATTATAACTAGCAATTGTATGTTTTCAGTGTTTTCATATATAACACTAAACTGTAAAATCTGCATTTAAATGGCACCCAACAGAGCAGTGATAGCTGTAGAGAGATATGTAGGATGAATTGTATCATTCAGTAGATTGCAGCCACTTCTGCCTCAGAGTATAGAAACGATTCCTTTTACTGCTTTGAATAGACCAGTTGATAAAAAATAATGATGCTGAAAATATACTAAATATTAAATATTATATTAAAATGGCAAAATCAAAATTTCATGTCTATTTTCTGCCAATTTTCAATTAACGCAATTTATGAAGTTGATATTTGGACTTGGGTTTTGACAAAAATTTCGCCACACATAATATTTTATATCTGTTTTCATATTACAATAAATTATTGCATGTGATAGAGAACACTAGTGCTTTCTTTTAATTCCTTATATGAGTAGTATGTAAATTCATATTTTTGCTAATTTTGCAGATTCATCGAACGCAGACTACATAGTAAGTTATTTATATGTAACTGCTACCAAGTGTGATGTCTGATGATCAAAGGAGTAACGATCTATAATAAAAAAATTCAAAAGTGGGCAGGGATCCAAGAATACACAAGAAGAATGATGGCTATTGCAAAAAAATATATTCCTATATATACACTGTAATCAAATTCATTTCTGCCACTGGGTATTGTCATAACACTTAAAGGAGAACTAAATTTAAATTTTTTAAATCCTAGTGTGAAAGCTTTTCTCCCCAGAAGGCTTATACATTGTAAGATACTTCTCTAGTAAGTTGCATTTAAGTACATGTAAGAGTTAGACTCTGTAACTAAGAAGGCTTCCATGTTGTTGCCCATACAGCCCATGTAGCCTTCAAAGATCATTGTGAGCATGTGCATCTATTGGCTATGCACCATGTCCCCACTAGTCACTGTCTCTATACAGATGTCTCCACACAAATATGGAAGACCCAGATAAGACTTTGAAAGCTGCTTGTTACCCTGCAGTTTATTTTCCAGTCAGCATGCATTGGTGCATTAGTGGACTAATGGATACAATCTGTGAGTTTACAGGTTTAAATACCCAGTCTTACCTATGCATTTTTTATTTTCTTTCTTTCTCAATGCTTGATAGGCAAAACAACTGCAAATATTAATTTAGTTCATAATAGGAATGTGTGGGGGAACAGAGATTTGTTTATAAAAAAACAACAGTACACAGTTAAATCTCTGTTCTGTGTCTGAGAGACAGGACATGCTGTAACATGAACAGATTTAGGTCTCTGTGCTGTAATATGATTGTCTGGCAGCTAGGGGGCAAGGATGCATCTATCTTGTTTTGATTTGCTGTGCACTAGTGAGCATGTGTAGTGTACTGCGTACATTTAGATTTCAACAAAAACAAAGAGCTGGATTATGGGATCTGACCCCTAGTACCCACAGGTTGATTTTATAAATAAGATAACAGTCACAGCAAATGGTGATACACAACTTGCATCTTTGTAAATGTTCCCTGTCTGGGACAATGTTGTATGGTTCCCCTTTGAATTAACAAAAAATGTGAAACTATAAAAATTAGCTCTGCTGTTTTCTGTTAAATTCAATTCTTTGGTAGCAGACAAGAACCTTAAAGGGCAACTAAAGTCTAAAAACAATACTGAAACCGAAGGAGCCGTACCTTGATATAAAAGCGAAACCAAGTGAGGAATCCTGCACACACCTGTAGTGAATAGCTGGTTTGTGCTGGGTGCAAATGGCAGACTGAGGCAAAAGACAGTCAATGTAACAATAAGTGAAATCAAAGCCACGCACACCAGACTTGCAGTCCTGTGTATTTTATTAAATTATACACAGAAACATCAAAGTGATGTTTCGGTACAACATTGTACCTTCTTTAGACAAAAGGAAAACTTTTGTCTGAAGAAGGTACAATGTTGTACTGAAACGTCACTTTAATGTTTCTGTGTATAATTTAATAAAATACACAGGACTGCAAGTCTAGTGTGCATGGCTTTGATTTCACTTATTGATATAAAAGCGGTTATCTGTGTCCCACCTCTCATTTTCATGCAGGGGCTTAGAAATTGCCCTTTCAAAATTTGTTTGGTTTGTATTTTATTTCCCAGCATTCCAGTATCACACAGTGTGGTCACTAACCATTGTGTTTTTTTTACATGCCTGGTTCTAAGCTACTGTAGGAAATTGCTACAGAAAGTCAGCCAATCCTGTTACATTCCATTTTAGGCAGTTGAGCATGTAACTGAAGTTAAGAGTAGTGACCAGACTGTGCACATAAACACAGTTATCTTACCCGGTTCTTCAGGGGATTACATTTACTTTAATGCCATTTACTGGGGTAGTAATTTACATTTTTTTTGGTGTTCTTGGGGAGGATGCTTTCAGATTATGGAGTATAAAATTTTCAGTTTAGTTCTCCTTTAAGTCATGTTCAGTTAAAAGCACATGAAAGTGACATATAATATTATATTTCTTTTTAATCTTAAAGGTTTATAAAGAACCAGAAGTCGAGACAGAGCTTAATTACACTGAAATTTGCATGAAACCAACTCAACATCAAAGGAGTAGGCCAACTCAGGAAAAGATAACCTATGCATCTGTTCAAATGTAAAGATAATGATGAGCACACTGAATTTCATTAGAAGGTCCTATTCAGAATTTAGAAAAGAAAAATAGATTTTTGTCTCACTAGTATGCTAGTTTATGTAAAATTTTATGGTTTTTTTTGTTTTTTTTTACCATTTCATGGTTTATTTAGTGGGTAGGTGCACTGGAAGGACTAATGCTTACATTTTGTTGACAATATATATAATATGTTGTATATAATTTATTTTTATTTTTAACTATTCTTTAATTAGATAGTTCGACCCAGTCCACCATCTGGTTGAATTGTCACCACAACTGGGATTTTTCAAAACCAGGAGGAAAGTGGATCAGACATATTGTTAATTTCCAGACAATCGTGTGCACTTTAACAGTAAGGGCTAGACCACATTAGCGCCATTCGGAACGCATTATGTGCTCCGATCCCTATTCGGAGCGCATGCGATCACCATTTTGTAATCGTACGTTTTTCCATGGGCCCTAGTGTGGCCACGGCCTTAGGAACGGAGACTTATGGGTAATTTGTTAACATGGTATCCCTTTAAAGAAATACAATACCTTCTAAAATGCTTTTACAGCAAAAAATACAATGCTTTTCTTAAGGGCTACTGAAATTACCCAGAAGTCTCCATTCTTTATTTGAATATGTGACTGGGGAGCTCTATAGCTTAAACTCTCCCTATCTTATTTCATTCCTTAAGAGAATTGTACAATCAATAAATCAATCAATACATTTCAATCAATAAATGAATACATGTAAGCAGTAGGGATGGCATAGAACTCGAACTCGAACCCGAGTTCGAGCCGAACTGTTCGAGTTCGAACGGACCCGGACTTCTCGAACTATTTCGGACGCGGACTTTCGATATTTCCCGGACTTTCGATGATTTAAAAATGTAAAATGTACATGGTATCTAGGCGCGAACATCGAATCTGCGAGTAAAGTCTCCATTACAGCCTATACGCGAGCATCGAATCTGCGAGTAAAATGTCCATGTTACCTCGAATGTTCGAACGCGAAAGCTCGAAAGTAGCGTGCGTGAGAGTAAAATCGATTTTACGAAAGTCCTGGATACTGGAACATGCTCCCCAGACCATTTCCCAGGTCCCACAGCCATTTACATTAAGTTACCATTAATATTTTGGTTGTATTTGACTCGAACTTTTCGAACTACTTGCCTCCCATAGACTTTAATGGGTCCTTTTTCGAACTTTCGAACTTTCGAACTTTTACAATAGTTCGAAAGTTCGAAAACGGACCGAACTTTCAATAGTTCGACCATCTCTAGTAAGCAGCACTTACTCTTATGTGTTTGTGTTGCTGCATGTCTTCAATCCAGTACTTGTTTGCTCAAGCTCAGTATCCCCTTCCCTGACTAATTTGACTAACTGTAAGGGCTTTCCAAAAGTCTCAAGTGTACTTAGGCACACTGCTGTTGGCTGGTTTAGCCAGACAAATAGGTAGGTGCAATCCTCTCAGCCCCCTACTTTCAGGGCTCCATATCCAAGCAAGGTATCAAAGTAGAGGAGCACACTACTGCAAGTGAAAACTTCTTTAATAGTGCAAAAACAACAAAACTACAACGTTTAGGGACTTTGCGTCCCTTCCTCAGGTATAACTGGTATCAAGTGTTGCACACAACTATATACCCTTGGGCTCCACCCACATGCCATGTGGCTAGTTGATTGATGCCCCTGGGTTTCAAAGTGAGGCTATCCATATAATACAAAGTGCCAATAGTGCTATTCATACAGTATAAAGTGCCATATATTAATAAAGTGACAGTGCATCAATCATATCAATCTACGTGGACCTATATCATATCTATATGCTTGTTACATGTATACTTTTAATTGATATAGGTCCACGTAGATTGATATGATTGATGCACTGTCACTTTATTAATATATGGCACTTTATACTGTATGAATAGCACTATTGGCACTTTGTATTATATGGATAGCCTCACTTTGAAACCCAGGGGCATCAATCAACTAGCCACATGGCATGTGGGTGGAGCCCAAGGGTATATAGTTGTGTGCAACACTTGATACCAGTTATACCTGAGGAAGGGACGCAAAGTCCCGAAACGTTGTAGTTTTGTTGTTTTTGCACTATTAAAGAAGTTTTCACTTGCAGTAGTGTGCTCCTCTACTTTGATACCTTGCTTAACTGTAAGGGCCAGCATGCTCAGTAATCACTATGAAGCAACTTTAATTCACATGAATTAAGATTGTTTATGGGTTATTGGTAGCTGAGTGCTAGGGAACCATGTGTTCCATGTTATAGTGGAGTCTTTTCTTTCTTCTTTTTGTTTTTGTATTCAATTATTGTTTCCTCCGCTTAGCACCCTCCATAATTGGTGTATACCATTACCCAATCTACAAGCAGGTGGCTTATGAATCACCATTTATTTAATAAAGGACGTATCCACCTGTAATTCTCTTACAACAACTGTTTTTCTCTCCCCTATGCACTCACTCTCTCCTCTATGGACCCCTGCTACCCACTGTGACTACACTGCCCCCTACGTCTAACCCAACTCCCTCATTCCTTTACAAAATGGGGAGGGTGGGCAGGCGACTCTCCATTTCTTGTGGAGACAAAAAATAGTTCTCCTCCCCCCACATGCTCCTCCTTTTATATCCCTCTGATCCATCTATCCTGTGCCTTTCTTTACCTATGAAACTCCCAATCAGATTACTCCCTATTCTATTTTTCTCCAGCCCACCTACCTAACCCCCCCACCTTTCTTTACTCTTTTCCCTGACAACATGCCATGTTCTCCATTCCCTATAGTTATTACGCAACTTTACCCTCTGTCTCACAGCTATGTACAGGGACTGACAGTGGCTGCTAAACTTCCTCTTGGGGGGCTGCTGGTGTCAGTACCAAAATAGCAGTGATGGCACTGAAAAGTGTAGATTCCAAAACACCTGGAGTTCCAAGGTTTAACCCCAGAAGACCCCCAAGAGAAAGTTTAGCAGTCACTGTCACTGTGTATAAAAGCATGTGTGTGTCAGCCCTCCAGTTTATTAGCCAGTGTACAGTAGTCAGCCCTCTAGTTCATTAGCCAGTGTAGACAGCCACCAGTTCATTAGCCAGTGTAGTCAGCCCTCCAGTTCCTTAGCCAGTGTTGTCAGCCCTCCAGTTCAATAGCCATTGTAGTCAGCCCTCCAGTATATTAGGCAGTGTAGTTAGCCCTCTAGTTCATAAGCCAGTGTTGTCAGCCCTCCAGTTCATTAGTCATTGTAGTCAGCCCTCCAGTATATTAGGCAGTGTAGTTAGCCCTCCAGTTCATAAGCCAGTGTTGTCAGCCCTCCAGTTCATTAGCCAGTGTTGTCAGCCCTACAGTTCATTAGCCAGTGTTGTCAGCCATAAAGTTCATTAGCCAGTGTTAGCAGCCCCCCAGTTTATTGGCCAGTGTACTCAGCCCTCCAATTCATTACCTGGTGTAGTCATCTGTGTAGTTCATTAGACAGTGTTGTCAGTCAAAGGATAGGTTAAAGGAATGGGAGGTAAAGGCGATATGTCTTACCTCCCATTCTTCAATTAATGCAAAAACAGGATCTAGTGAACTAATCCTTTAACCACATCATACACTTGAAAAAATTGCAGGCAACAATGAAAAATGGGAATAATAGTCTTTAAAGTGGGTGTAACCTAAACATAGCGGGCGTGGTCTTATTAAAGTGAGCATGACTTTAAATAGTTCTGCATGCACCACATCTCTTCTCCCCATGTGTCCCTCTTTTGCATTTTAAAATGTTGCAGACACACATACATACACCATACATACAGATCCACACAAACACACTTGCATGCAGACAGACATATGCATACACACATGCATGCACACACACACACACAAATGCAGACCCCCACATACACACGTGCATGCAGACACACACATACACACACACACATGAATGCAGACCCACACATACACACTTGCATGCACACAGACATGCATGCAGACACACACATGCAGACACACACATACACATTTGCATACCGACACACATTCATGCAGACCCAAACATGCACATTTATGTGCAGACACACACACATGCAGACACACAGGCATGCAAAACCACAGGTACACACTTGAATGCAGACACGAATGCATGCAGACCCACACATACATGCAGACACTCACATACACATACAGACACACATGCATGCAGACCCACACATGCACACATGCATTCAGACATATACACATACACACACAGACACCCTGGAAAGCTCCCCAGATGCTACATCGCACTTCAGCACAGAGCCGACTCGGTGACAACCAAATTTATTGCTGGCGATACGGTGCCCTGTATTCACAATCTGTAAACGATGATAAGCTAGGAATTTTAGCAGCCATATGTGAGCGCCGGCAAGAGCACGTTCTATGGAGGGGAACAGCCTGGAGATACAGACAATGCAGTGCGCAAGCGCATCAAGTGCCTAAACACATACACAGAGGCATGGGACGCAGCTTTAGGATTTTATTATAAAGGATTAGCAGTGGAGTAACTATCATCCCCCACCACCCCCGTGGGGGGGGAGGGGGGGGCGGATGGTAGTAGGGCCTGCCACAAGCCCATAATCCTTGCAGCGTGCAGCCTTTTTAAACAGCCGATCGCGAGTATAAAGAAAACCGGAAGTTCGGGTCCGGGTTTTAAACAGCTGACTAAGCCTATGTTTTCTTCATATGCACGATCAGCTGTTTAATAAGGCTGCACGGAGGGGCTGAGACCTACGTGGAGGGAGCAGGGGGCCCAGCCCCCAAACTCACGGGGGGGGGGGGGGGGGGGGGGGGGGGGGTGTTAATCCTGAGGATTAGTAAATTAAAGAGACATGTTATTTTATGCCATAGTAGCTGGAAAGTAGCTAAAACCCACAACTAATAGTAGCCTAAGGCTGCTGCTTATGTGACTTCCTTCCAGCAAGTATGACATTCATAAAGCCCTGGATCAAAAAGAATGTAAATGCTGACCGCCAAATTTTCAGTGCTAATATACAATGAAAAAAAAGACAACAAAATTTAACAGTGCCACCACGCCCACCAAAATTTACTAATAACCATTAGCTTACTAATCAATTCACCCAAGCTTAACTTATTTCCTTCAGGAACAGCCCCTGTACCTTTAGCAGAATGGCTCTTATATTCTTATATAATAACATAATGGTTCTTTTATAATATATTACTTTAAATCAATATAATACTTTAAATCAATCTTAGTGGCCTAAGAATCTGAAATATGGTGTTTCTGTGCAAAACTATAGACAGCTCTGACTAATAATGAGGAGGGATACAATTTAGGATCACTGTTGTGCCACTACTTTGCCTTTCTAAGACCATTTCATAAGCTAGCCATACACGGGCCAATTTATGCACAATAATTTTACATTTTTATTGGCTATTTAAATAGTAGTAACAAATGACTGTTGATTTAAAATAAATTCATAACAGAACCACACATAGGAGTCTTACATTGTTATATAGTATTGGAGGTTGAAAAAATACCCATATACATTTTAAGCCTACTCATTAACCCTATCTAACAATTGGTCCAAAGCAAAGCAAAAAAAAAAATTCAGCTGGGAGGGGGAAGAAATCCTTACTGACTTCCTGAAATAGCATTTGGAAAGGATCCCTGGATTAACAAGTTCTTATTAAAAATTGTGCAATCAGATGTTAGCTTTTAAATAAAAACTAACATCTGATTGCATCTGAATGGTTGGGGCAAAATTAGCACCATTTCTTTTTGGTGGCGATGCAATAACTTCTGCTGACGCAGCTTACATGCCTAAATTCCCGTGAACCAAAAATCCCTTTGTGAGATTTTGTACATGTTAGGATCTGAAAGGTAACTTAACTTAAATTTTCATAGAAAATCGAAAATCTTAACATTTAAAAAATTGCATTTGAAAATTCCTATTGAAAATTCTAAAATGGTATTGAGTACAAAATTCAAAAAATTCCCATTAAGTTATGTTTAAATCGGATTTTAGGATTTTCATAACAGATGTTGGAACGAAACTTGCCAGTTTAATTCATTTCTCTTGCCAGTAATGATAAATATTTATCCAGCCAACTCTTGAAGTTATTTCATGAACTTGTTCTTACAGTAAAAAAATGATAATGACCTATTAGTGAAGAATACACTAGAGAGTGTATAAAGTGATCATATCCCCACACAGTGCTGTTTCTCTAGTGTAAACAGCCCTAACTAACCTGTCTGGATGGTCAAGCCCCATCTCTTTGAACCCTTATTTTCATTTTTTTCTAATACAATTTTTACATATACAAGTGTTGTAAATACAATCAAACAGAAAATCTAACCAATAAGATAAACAGATACTACTAGTACAATCGTCTGAAATTTTCTGACCTGACCAACACTCAATATCAATCAATTTTGGTTGATTAAATCCTAAAAAAAAATTGATTTTAAAGTAGTTCAATTGAAAGACTCACAGATTGTTTTGATTTTTTTAATTTACTGGAAAGGTAGGGGCAATAAAACCTTAAATCATTTCCCAAAGCCTAAGGATACACTTTCAGGCATCACTTCACATAAGCTACTTTTATTTGATTACTATTATAGTCTATGGGGCAATATCAGTTAAAAAATAGGGGGTTAGATTAGAGATGATATGATACAAATTAAGCATCAGGCAGCTATATAGCTTAGGGTGAGGTGGGCCAAAAGGAGCAAAAAGTCCTCCACAGAACATAAAATGAAACAGAGCCTTCTAATAACAGAAGGTATCTTGCAGTGTCATGCTATATTCACAGCATCGCCTACAAAATCTAACAAACAAGGTGTTATTTTTCACTCCCAGGTTTCCCAGGGTAAGGGGCAATATGTCACCCCATACCATTATGTCCCATGGCTAATGCATGTGTCCAGAACCACTGACATATTAACATGTAACATGTAAGAGCCTAATGTTACAGAGCTATTCATCTGATCCAAGCCCATAGATCCATGAATCTGTATCTTGCACTGACGAGATCTAACAAGATCAAAAAATGTCACGTCATGAATGGCTCAGTATCATAAGGCTGTATTAATACAAAAAACATAGGGAGGGGAGAAAAAAAGAAAGATCTTCCCTCACCCAATATCAAGACCTCCCACAAACAGCACTGATTAGTGGGAGGGTGATTAGTACTTTTTAAGGGAGGTATTTTGTATAGTATAGGTGACTATTGTAATCTGGCTTTGGATCAGTGATACTTACCTGGTGTATTCTGCATTTTGGATTGGTCAATAAACACGTTTTTTCTATTTTTGCAACCATAAGTGGCAGTGCTGTTTGTGGGAGGTCTTGATATTGGGTGAGGGAAGATCTTTCTTTTTTTCTCCCCTCCCTATGTTTTTTGTATTTGTTCATAGTTGTTACCTCCTCTAGCACCACCCCTATTGTGGGTGTTCCACTGGTTTTTAAATACGGCAGTGCATCTATCCCATATATATGGTTCATAAGGCTGTATTGCATGTTAATAAGCCAGAGTTTCTGGCAAATGCATTAGCCAGGAGTCCTTACTCCTTTGTGCACCATGCAATGCATTTAGACTCTGGCAATCTGGACTGAGAGCTGACTGAAATCCAGTGTTGGAGACGCTTTACTCTATGAGGAAATATGACTGGAAAAAGTGATCAAATCTACTATTAACAGGACAAAGACTGGAGAAAAAAAAACAACGGAACTAAAAATAGAAAAGTTAGGAGAAAGATATATCTGATGTATTCAATTAGATCAACTGGACTTGAAGTTTAGTTCTTGAAGACGTTTCGCTAGTCATCCGACTGGCTTTCTTAATTCAGGGTACATAATTGCCACAGATTCTTGTACAAGTCATTCTAAATTGAGAAAGCCAGTCGGATGACTAGCGAAGCGTCTTCAAGAACTAAACTTCAAGTCCAGTTGATCTAATTGAATACAACAGATATGCCATGACCTGGATGAATGAGAACCTTCACAAGCTTAGGAGAAAGATATAAGGTGAGTGAAAAAAGGATGTACATGTAACTAAAAGCACTCTAAGATCTAGCATATTTAGTTATCATTACTTGTATAAAAGATTCCATTAGTATTTTGTTTGCAGAATTAATAGAAGTAATGCAGGGAGTCATGTAAATTAATATAAAGTAATTCAGGCTATAATAGTCATATTGCATCTCCTAAATTAATTGATTGATGTAAAAAATAACAAGTTAATTTACCCAAGAATATTAGTTTTAGATTATTCCTAATGTGAACCCATGGTCTGCTATAGTTTTAAAAATACATTTTCTTTGGCTAGAGATATCAGTCTTATGCAAGGCTAGTGTCAATAGAAATTTGTCTAGTTAAATGGTGTTATAAGCAGCAAATTAACTGATTAAATACAAAAGGACCAGCACCTACAGTTCCAGTTTTTAGACCCATGGCCTATTTTAAGTTTTACACATTGGCATCCAAGATGGGATGTGTTTAAATGGGGAGGGGCGCACTGGAAATTTTACCAGGATCTTGACTGCAATCTCTTACAAGTTGCAACCATGTTCAGAGCTATTTCTTATTAGACTGCTAATAAGGAATGGAGTGGCTGCTGACATGATGTGGATTGTGCAGGTATCCATTTTTTTAGTTCCCAAGAGACCCAAATGTATTAAGGCACACTGCTGTTGGCTAGTTGGCCAGACAAGTTGGTAGGTGCAATCCTCTCAGCCCCCTACTTCCAGGGCTTCATAAACCAAGCAAGGTATCAAATAGAGGAGCACACTACTGTAGTGAAAACTTCTTTATTTAGTGCAAAACAGCATACAACTTTCGGGACACTGGGCCCCTTTCTCAGGTATACCATTTTTTTAGCCATTTAGCCATAGGGCTCTGGGTAAATTGGCGTTAACCTTTGCATGACTCTAATGGCAACTATTTGCTGGCATTAGACTTCACGTAAAAAAAAAAATGGAGTGGGATGTCTTTTGCAATAAGTACCCGGCGCAAAGAAGGAGTTAAAGGCACGCTAACTGATATTAAATCATAACTCTGATTCCAAGCCAATTCACCAATTTCTATTTGCCAGATATTTTGGTCTTTGTTTTTCAGCAATATCACTTGACTCTTTTTTTCCATCCATTAACAATAGTCTCAGTTTGCCAGTTATTTTACCATTTTAAATTTCCCCAGCCTCTTTACCTGTCTCAACTTGCTAGCCAGTCTTAGCTTGTCAGACATCTTATCAGTTTCAGCTTGTTAGCCATTTCACCATTTTAAGTTTTCTGTCTTTTACCAGTCTTGGTTTGTCTGCAATTTCACCAGTCTCAGTTTGCTGCCTATTTTACCAGTCTTACTAGGTTTCCTGCCATTCACCAGTCTTGATTTTGCAGTCATTTCAACAGTCTCACTTTAATGGGGAAGCAGATTGGTTGAAGGAGGGGACAAAATTATTTTGGGGGCAAATTACCAGTTGGACATGTAGTTTAAATAAGGTGGAAATAGTTTAGACAGTTTAGGGTAGGGTAAGGATTTGATGATGAAAGCTGATTAAATGAAAAAAGGGGAGCAATTGGACTATCTACCTAGTAATCTACCTGTTTTCTTCCTGACTTTCTGTCTGTCTATCTATCTTATTATAATGTATCTTCACTCGGTTATGTTGGTTATCTAACTTTTTCCAGCTCACTTTCTGCTATCCGATCACAACCTTCTCAAATTTAATCTTATTTCATCCATCCCAGCCGCTACCCCAATTCCTACATACACACACAGATGCAGAGACTTGCACAATCTTGACCCCTCTTCACGTTCCCGTCCTCACCAACAACTCATCAATATGGCCTCCTTCTCTGACCCCAAACTTGGTGCCTTCCACTACCACAACACTGTCTCCTCCATCCTGGACACTGTTGTCCCCTTAGCCACCTCTTGCCTTAGTTGCATTTACCTGCAACCTTCGCTCATGGATCAGATTAAAAAGATGAAAAGGCAGTCCCGTGTAGCTGTGTGACAATGGAGAAAAAGCAACAAGACAAATGGCTTTCTTAATTTCAAGGACAAGATCAGTCTTGTCCATGTTTAGTTTGAGGAAGCCGGAGGACATAAAGGCAGAGATAGCACTAAGGCAGTTAGGGACATGGGATGTCAGTGTAGGGAGATCTGGAAAAACGTCCGTGAAAGAGACAAAGTAGTGGGTACATATGGGCAACACAAATTAGCATGCAAAAACAGTCTTATACTTTATTAAAATCAATACATAGTCAGTGCATTCAAGTAAAGTGCTTAGTACCAATAGAAAAGTTAAAAACACATCCCCCTATAACAGAGCAAACATCATCACAATAATAATACACATATATATACCAGTATAAATAGGGATGCAAGGAGGGGCAAGTTATGCCTCTTCCTTAACCCCAATATCACATATTATCACAATAAATAAAGTGCAAAACATATGCAAACAGTATACATTATCTTGGCTGCAATATGGGTTACCCAATCTAAACCGGCAGACCACCCCTAAACATACGGAGCCAAATTGGACTTCCTCAATGGCAAGGACAAAGCACTTACCCTAGTCCATCTGTCTTATAGGGTGCCTGTGCATGTAAAACAACGTCATCCAAAGGCGACGTTGTACTGATTTTCGTGCCAAACATTTCAGTGACGTGACTGTAGTGTGTACGTAACCGAAGCCAGAAGGAAGTACCTGTACAGAGCACATCACAAGTGGAACACAATAAGCATTTCACATAACATGTCAGTGTGCGTATTAAAGGCACATGTACCAATATCTCGCCAAATAGCGCTGCCTGTAGGGCCATGAAGTAAGGGCTTTCATACAAAAAGAAAAGTAATCTTTGCAGTATATTTCATAGATAGCATGCATGTAAGATACGGAATACTAACATTTTAGCAAAAATAAAATAAATAAAAGTAATTCTGGGGAATAGAACCTGCAACTTGTACATTTACTCTGTCTTGCTAAAAGCAGAGTTCTTACCTTTATAGAATTTTTTACTAGAAAAATAATCGAAACAAAAAAAAAAGGTAAGTCTGGAGATTAGAACATGTGACCTTGTGAACTGTGTGTTTCTGAAACTGGTGTCTTGCCAGGTGAGCCACCACTGAAAAAGCTGAATACTCAAGAACATTTAGAAGCTTTATCTTTTGCTTGAAACATAATAGAAACAAAAAAACAGTAAGTCTGGGGTATTGAACTTGTGACCTTCTGAACTGTGTATTTTCAAACCTGGTGCCTTACACGGTACGCCTGCAGTATATTTTCCAGCAGTTCACACTGACTGGTAAATAAATTGCAGGGTAACAAGCAGCTTTCAAAGTCTTTTCAGAGACTTCCATATTGGTGTAGAGACATCTGTACAGAAAACACTCTGTACATAGAGACAGTGAATAGTGGGGTCAGGGGGCGTGGTTCTTTGATGACTTCATGGGCTCTGAGTTTTACTGGCAACAACATGGAAACCTTCTTATTTAAAGAATCTATTTTTCACATGTACTAAATGCAACTTACTGTTGTGCTAAGTTCCCCAACCTTCCCTCTGCTTTTTAAAAAAAACAAAACAAAAAAACCCCAACAATGTAGAGAATTCCTACTTCGAGTCCAGCTCGTTACAGGCAGCTAGATAACTTAAGGAGAGGTGGGCCAAAAGGAGCAAAAAGCACTCAACAGAGCATAACAATGGAGCAGAGCCCTCTTATAACAGAAGGCATCTTGTAGTCTCCTGCTATATGAATAGCATTGCCCACAAAATCTAAGAAACAAGAAGCCTGTTCTAGATAAGAAAGTGTGACAGAGTTCAACAAAGCTGCATGCTTCCTGACCAGTCAAATGGCACATTAAAGTCTCCGACAGAGAGGGAAAGGCCGAATTTATAGTTTTGGGAACAGGAGTTTGGACATTAACATCTTCTTTCTAAAATTATGCAGGAAGACAAGAGTGGGTGGGTTTTATTGTATACCCATTTAACTCTCTGCTGACCATGTGTGTGTTTCACCAGTTTAGTTGTCCTTTAAAGTCCCTTGAGCTAAACCAATTATGAGTGGGTTTAAATTATAATATATTATATGGTTGGGGCGTGGCAAGATGGCACTGTAGTCGGACGTGCGTAGCGGGAGCTCCACACCAACTTATTATCCTGCAATATAAATCAGTGATCTAACGAGACCACAGCACCCTAAAATACGAGATAAAACCAATGAGAACTGGCACCTACCAACGTAGAAGCTGTGCTTCACTCAATGTGGACGAAAAATTAGCCAAATACCAACGAATAGCAAAAAAGCAGGATTCCGCTAGCACAACAGACTGGCCTTGAACAACCCAAGCTATGCCAGATGATTGCCTCCATCACCATATACTATTGGAACTACTAGCACTATAGTGCACATCCTAACCCGGCAAGGTGAGCTGAAACCTAAATGGGGCCACATATTGGAAGCCATAATGTGTAACTCTACCTCGTACATAGACTGAGTAATCACTAACGTCACTGCATTAACACCACATGGTGTGGACCGCTTACGTTCTGTGTGCGGAACGTAACTATAAGTTAATTCTTGCTTACTGATCGCACTATAAGTGCCACCTCTAATGGTTTAAAATGTTTAAAAGTTTATATTGTCATGTCAAGGGAATGTTTATATGTACAAATGTATAACTATGACTCTAGAACTTGTATGCAAAACCTGGTAACACAGTCACTTAAGGAAAACCCACAAGAACGTGAACTGATTCCAGACATACAACAAATATTTAAACAGCAATGGGAACACAAATATGTATAATTACATGGAATGTGCGGGGACTAAATGACCAACTAAAACATATATTAGCACAGTCCTACCTAAAAAACTATCAGGATTATTCAATAAAAGTTCTTATCATTTAAAATGGTGCTAAATTTGCCCCAGCCAATCAGACTTTATTTAACATTTGAAAGCTGATTGGTTGGGACAAAATTAGCACCATTTTAAACGATAAGAACTTTTAGTGAATAACCCTGTATGTGTACTAAAGATGTATTTTTGGCTCTTACATTGGACAATATACTATATGTACTATGGGGGATTATACAACACACCTCCTCCATCCACACAAATACTACGACAGACAATGTTATTTGCACTAAAATTCCCATAACTATGGGAGATCTCAATCTAATTATGAACCCCTCAACAGATAAACTATCCACACATAATCCAACACTCTCAACTGATACACAAACACAGCTCTCACAACTAACGCAAACTTTAGGACTACTAGACCCCTGGAGAATAAGACACCCTACACTAGATAACTACCTAGACAAAATACAATTCCCACAGCTTACATAAAACATAAAAAACAACTATACCTACCAATCACACTGGAAGAAATACAAACAGCCATTGGGAACCTATCAGTGGGCAAATCTCCAGGGCCCAATGGCCCATCGATATCTACAAGAGATATAGCAACCTCATGACAACCCAACTCCTATAGACAGTACAAACCTTAATATGAGGCAAACTGTTTACCCCATTCCCTGTATGAAGCCAACATTACCCTACTCCTAAAACCTGATAAAGAGCCACTAGACTGCAACTCCTCTAGACCCATCTCATTATTAAACTCTGACTACAAAATCATCGCTAAAATACTGACCAATAGGATCCAAACAGTAATCCAGACAATCATACATGAAGACCAAACCAGATTTGTGCTCAACAAATCCACCTCTATCAACCTCTGCAAAGTACTCACACAATTGGTAACAGACCATGACAACAAGGATAGAAGGGTAATGGTCTTACTAGATGCTCACATAAGTTTGACACCATAGAGTGGACATACCTCTGGTCATGCCTTAAAAAATTTGTTTTTTTTGGTAAATTTATAACTTGAATTCAAATACTGTATAAACACCCAATGGCAACAGTCTTGGCACAAGACAAGGGTGCCCCCTCTCTCCATATCTATTTGCGATAGCAATCGAAGCCCTAGCCATACAAATACGCTTAGACCCATTGATTACTGGATTTCGGTGGCTGGGTCAACTAGAAGAACACATAGCGTTATATGCTGACGATATGATATGATACTATATCTTGAGAGTGAGGGTACCCCACTAAATATAGCCATGCATCTCTTAGACCAATTTAGCAAATACTCTGGCAAAAATCAATACTGTGCCCAATAGATATCCCTAATGCTGCCCTAATACCTTTGGCATACCCACTAGTAATAGCTAATTCCTTTAAATATCTAGTGATGATAATACCAACCAAAGCAACAGATTTCTATGAGCTTAACATAATGCCATTAATCAATATAGTTAAAACCAAGTTTCAGGTCTGGAGGAACCTGCCTTTGAATTTGATTGGTAAAGTGAACTTAATAAAGATAATAATATTACCAAAGCTTTTATATACTATGCAACACTCCTTGGTATATATACCAAAACACTTTTTATGACAATTAACAGCATGATAATAGGATTTCTATGGCAGTCAGGAAGAACAAAAATCAAACTTAGCACTCTGCAACAACCCAAAGAAAATGCTGGTTTAGCACTCCCAGATATACGCCTATACTACCTAGGCTCTCAATTACGGTATATGCAAAACTGGGTCGGTAACCCACCTATGCTTAATGTCTCAGAGAGAATGTTGACAAGCTACTTATATGGGAATTTCCTGGCATTCTTGCAATTACCAAGAAAACACATGATAGGCCCTGGAACAGCATTACACACACTATTCTGGAGAGTGTGGAAAGAAACTCTAGGTCTACAATTACCCTTTAACTCCACCCCATTATGGGGAAACCCTATATACCCTGAACTATTTGCATTCCAGGGCTCCAATGATTGGACCAGAATGGGAATTACCACCATGGGACAGGTGTTGCAGGAAAACCATTTCTGTACCTTTGAGCAACTACAGGCAAATTACGATCTGCTCCCCCATTATTTATTTAGATATTTCCAACTCTGTCATTGTTGTAAAGCCTAATTCGGCTCACTAAATGTGTCACTAACTAAACATCCAGCCATAGGAATACTGCGAACCCAGGGGCTCCAAGGCTTAACATCTAGGCTGTATACATGCCTCATTAAAGCCAAAGCCCAACCTTGTGTAGAAACAACAATGCTTAAATGGTCCAGGTATATACCTGACCTACAACAAGATGACTGAAGTGATATGACAGAAACTTGTAAACTGGTATCACCAGCAGCCAACAATAGGCTGATACAACTGTATATACTACACCAAGCTTATATGCATCCTCACCAATTGAACAGGATTGATAGTAACAGATCAGATGAGTGTCTTAAATGCTATGCACCAGACGCAGACTTTTGGCATCTAATGTGGAGCTGTCCAAGGGTCATGCATTTTCACAGCACTGTCCTCTGTGCTAGACATCCCCATCCCCATAAACAGACATCCCCATATCCCTAGACAGACTAATATTGGGCATACTAGAAGAAGATGTTTTTGATAGATACCAATCCACATTATTGAGAGAAATCCTCTTCTATGCTAGAAAAACTATAACTACTAAGTGGATGTCACCTGAATCATCTGATTTACCTCAATGGCTGGCACTTATTAATAGCATATTACCATACCAGAGGATAATGTATGCAGGTAGGGGCTGCCCAAAAAAATCCCAAAAAGTCTGGAACATTTGGTACGAATCCTCTAATGTAACCCAGGGTGCTAATTAAATAATAAATGGCTGTTTATTCAAATAGTATGTTTATAAAAAATTTATACAGGTAATAAAAGCTATACAAATAGATTGAGTCAACAGTAAAAGTTATTTTTTTATTTTTAATTGTTAATTTTTGTTCTATAAGATGTGAATTGTTGTACAATTAACAAGTCTAAGTGACAACAAGTTTACAATATAAACACAAAAAATGTATATGTTAACCCTAACGCAATTTAGAAATGTATATAACCGCTGTACACGATTTGAAATATGTGATACAATTGCACTTTGGCATTAATAAAACAAATTAAAAAAAAAAAAATATTATGTCTCGTTATCTATACCTAAGAAAGAGAAATTCAAAGCAAAGGAGGTAAACACAAATTAGCAAAATAAAACAAATCGCCTTTATAACACTAAAGAACAGGGTTCAATTTAAAAATGACAAAGGAAGAAGCTAAATCAGTACAAACGATATATTAAAAAAGTCCCAAAATGTTTCATTTTTGTTTATCCACAAACAAGTAACAGCGAAAAAAAAATTCTAAAACCAAATGAGTCTGGTATCTGTAAATCTGCTATCCACCTATAACTGGATCTTGCAGGTTGTGAATAATTTATTTTTCTTACTGGTCTCCAAAAACTAATACAAAATTTCCCTAAAATTAAATGTTTTTATGTGCAGCTAAAAATGTGAAAAATTAATCATTACTGACTCCAAATAGCAATCGGAAAGTATCCCTGGATCAATCAGATCTACAGATCAGACAGAGATGCGCTTGCACATAGAATACAGAGTCCATCGAGACCTGTTCATTCCCGGCTCCTTAATGTTTTATTGAAGAGCGGAAGGTAAGACATGTCATGATATGGATCCTGCTGTAAGCAGATCTAGTATAGTTATTAATTATATAATGTCTGTAATAGTAGGATCCCATTTGTTTTATTTATTTGTACCTTGTGTTTTCCCCTTTCACTCTGTATGTCTGTAACATCTGGCTGAGGTGTCATAAAAACTCAGCAGGATGCCAAGGATTGTTATTCCTTCTAGCTTACTTCTAAAGGATACAGGAGACTTGAGTCTCCTGATCTCAGCAGGAGGTCAAACAGACCCGGGAATGTGACCTTTGGTTTACCTATGATAAAGGCACAATCGCCTTTTCCATAACCTATACATAACTCTGCCTATGTAATAGAACATGGCAAGCCGATATGAAATATGGTTCCAGGTAGGTGAGACCAGTCGGTACAACCCAAACATCATGTATGTAGGCCTTAGTAGAGGCTGGAAACCTACCTTATGTCGTTCTGGTCAACTATATTTTCCATATCTGTCATGTTTGGTGTCTATCAACTGGTAAATTCATGACAATAACTAATTTAGTGATTTCCAGTTGGTAGCACCTTGGACCACAGAGATATGAATTCTTTAAAACATAATGTCACTGCGGGTGTGTATTCCATAGGTAATCACATATCTGACACACCCTCAGTCCAGCCTATACCTGTTGGTGATTGGTTGGGGTAAATCATTTGCCCTCCTTTTGCCTGGGGGTAGCTAAGGAGCCACACAGCTACTGGAAAGGAGCTCCTGATTTGACATCTTATGAAACATCAAAGTGGATTACAGCAAGTTACCTTTTTGGAGCCAAGGAACTCTTTTACATCAAATGGACTTATTCTTTTAAGGACTTGGACTTTGACCAGCATCTAAGTATTTTTCCCTTTTATCCCTTTATTTTACGGTTGCTTGTTTTTATGTCTGTTTGTTAAATATTTTTTGTAATCTCTATTGCACTGTTTTTGTTTTTCTTTTATTAAACGATATTCTATAAAATCATTAAGCTGATTCTCCTAATGCTCTAACTGAACTAAGTAAGAATCCTGTCCTCTGAGACGCTACGTATAGTAATTGTATTATCTGGTACTATTCCTGCCTGAGTGTGGCAGCGAGTGTACAGGTATTTAGTATTATTTTACATTTATAGCCGTTAAGGCTGGTATCGGTTTCTACGGCCGTTAGTATGTGGGTTTTTGCAGTAGTTTATATACCTGGTAAGGGGTATATGTTAGTGATGACAACCTTCAACCTGGTTTTGACCCGGTGAGCTGGGAAAGCTCTGTTTGGTCTGAGGTTGAGAGTGGTGTTATCATCACTGGTATCGGTTCCCACAGCCGTTAGTGTGTGGGTGGTGGCAGTGTTTTATATACCTGGTAAGTGGTATATGGTAAGTGACGGCAGCCCTCAACCTGGTTTTGACCCTGTGAGCTGGGAAAGCTCCGTTTGGTCTGAGGTTGAGACCTGTAGTTCCGTCACACCTTCCTCCATCTGTCCGTCACTCACCATCCCTTAACACCTTCAAACGTAACCTTAAAACCCACCTTTTTAGGCTAGCATATAACCTGGCCTAAACATTACCCCTTTTACTACCCAATATGATCCAACCCGCCTTTCACACTCCACTGCCAATCTACTTACAGCCTACCGATTTCCGCAACCTTATGTCTCACCCCCATTTCCTCTAGTCTGTAAGCTCTTTGGGCAGGGTCTTCTTTCCTATTGTATTACGGTACTGCTGTAAGAAAATCCTCACTTTGTTTACTTATATTATGTATTACCTGTGTATGTAATATGTATGACTTTGTATAACATGTATTATCCTGTATGTAATGTATGACAATGTAATTGTAAAGCGCCACGTAAGATGTTGGCGCTATATAAATCAATAATAATAATAATATTAGATATTATCAGATCCAACAGAACACCTTGTGGAAGGGGATTGTGGACCCTTTAAACTCCCCCTCCCCTCGCACCATTGCGGGCCCAGTAGTTGCACCACTGCCAAACTTGCAAACTTATAGTCCTTGCCATCTGTGTATGAAGCTGACTCACTTCCTCCTTGCTAGCATATGGTTGCTTGTTAATTAGGCAAAAGGTGTATTTTCTTTGTATTTGCAACCTCACAACATACACACAACATACATTCATAGCACACTGCTCACAGCATACATTCATAGCACACACCTCAATTCACACATACATACATAATGTACTACTCACTGTATATCATTTTCTGTACATCAGTAGGTGAGATACTACTCACCTACTGATGTAATACAGGTGTTGTATCATCCCTCATCACATCCAGCCAGGGGCGTACCTGCAGAGCCTACCCCCGCGAGATTGGAGGCCAGGCCCCCTCCCCCCTCCAAGATCTCTTCCGCGATCAGCCGTTTTTAAATGTTTCATTCATACGCGTGATCAGCTGTGTAAAAATGGCTGATCGTGGAAGAGATCTTGGGCTTTTGGCGGGCCCTACTACTGTCCGGCCCCCCTGTGGTTGCGGGGTGGCAGGGGCGGTAGTTACGCCACTTTATCCAGCAATTGATCAAAACTGCACAGACAAAAATAAAATACTTTAAAATACTTGTTTGCTGCATTTGCACTTTTCTACTGTATATATTGTTTACATTTTTACTGCACTTTATATAGTGAACCCCAATAAACGTATTTTTTCTGATCTACTGTAATGTGCCTGTGCATGATATAGGGGCACTTGGAATACCTATCTGAGCATTCCTTCTCTTTGTTCTTCAGGTCTGTATATTGTCCCTTTTGCACCGCTTTACACGGCGCAGCACACGCTTCCGTATTGTGGATGTGCACTCCCTTTGTACACTTACAGGGTTATTCAATAAAAGTTCTTATCGTTTAAAATTGTGCTAATTTTGCCCCAACCAATCAGATATTAGCTTTCAAATGTTAAATAAGATCTGATTGGTTGGGGCTAAATTAGCACCATTTTAAACGATAAGAACTTTTATTGAATCTCCCTGTTAGTATTGTATCTTTCTTTTGGATGGACATCCTAGTCTAGTAGAGGAACTTGTCAGAAAGCTGAAAACTGGCCCTTCTCTCTCTCCTCTAGCAAAGGGTGAACCCAGAATCTCCAAGTTCTGCTACGCTGCTCCAACATGAATATAAGCAGATATTTCCGTCTGACTGACAGATGCCGGAAATATGTGATGGTGTGCGGCGGCTGGCCATGGCCAAGCTCGATCGCCAGTTTGTCCGTATTGGACGAACAGGCGATCAGAGCTGTTGGTAAATCACGCCAATCGTGCGGTCCCCTATGGGACTGCACGATCGGTCATGCAAACTCTCGGCCGCAGCCACTATTGCCGCGACCGACAGACATTTGTACCGGCCAAGCTCTCCTACTGTGTGTACCCAGCCTTAGATGCAAAGCCAGAGGTTCCAATGTGTAATTTTCCTATTAACATTTTCAAAGCATTTTTTCAGCCACTCAGTCCAAAGCTCCTACAAGAAAAGCAAGGGTATCCACAGTACTAGTAATTTTACCATCCAGCTACCTCTATTTTATGCTTCCATCCAACAGCATATTACTACCGTAATCTAAATATACAACTAGGTTAACAGAGGAGACTCAGGTGACAAGCAGAATAACTGCAACCAGCTGATTTATTGCATGTGAACAAGCATGTTCCTGTGAGAAAGAAAGGCTCCTCTATCAGAGCTCCCCAGGAAAGGGACATTAGAGAAAAATATTTAAAATTTTGAGAAAAATCGCATGAAACATGTTTTGCCACAAACGCAGGTAAACGTGTGATTTCCAATGTGTTGCAGTGTCTGTGTCCTCAGGCTCAGCCCCACAGAATCACTGGAGCGAATGTCATTAATTTGGCTTGAAAAAGCCAAATTCCTGTTCTTTCTATTTCTTTTTCTTCCGTTTTATTCTTAAATAATTAATGAAAAAAACGCATGCGCAAACGCAACGAAATCTCAAATGAAATCGCATGCGATTGCATTTGCAATTGCGTTGCAGTGTGGCCATGCCCTTAGGAGTTGACAGCTCAATGTGAAGAGGTGAATGATGTGTGTGTGTTCACAGGGGAACCCAGAGCGAGTGTGATCTGTGCCCTGAACCAACCAATGTACAAGGTCCGGTAACCGAACTATATTGCAATCTTACCCTACAGCCCCAACCTCCCTGGACGCTCCCGCCCCTCACTCCACTGCATTGATTCCAACACAAGTTATGAGGGGCTGGGAGGAGGGACAGGTCATTGTGATCCCAGAGCAGGTAACATTCAATCTGAACTGTCACACGGTCCTACCCATTGTGAACCGAATGGGGCGAGGCTTAGAGAAACCCTAAACGTGTGTTTGGGGTGGAACTGGGCGCGGAGTTGGGTGGGTCAGGGGGCGTGGCCAAATCGTTTTATTTAAGTCTCTATTCTTATAAAAGGAATGTTGGGAGGTGTGATGGAATGTCAGTGTGGAAGGGAAGGCGCTGTAGGTTATCCAGTCCGATAACTGGATCATTATTACTGGGTTCCCGTTCAGTGAGGGGTTCCAGTCTGATCAGTCTTGTTAGTTGGGGGAGGATGTGGCAGGAGGAGAGAATCTATAGTCTCTTGAGGAGAAACTTCCAACCGACGCTGACATATTGGAGCGTGTTCTTCAGTTTTGGCTTGTGCATCGCTTTCCTTGGTCCCACCTTGCTGGACCTGAGGTGCCAGACCCATAGCAGCCTTCATGATATCACCTGGGTCTTCTTCTCCCAGCAGCTGTGCCTGTTGTTTGGTAGCACCTTTGGGGGAGTCTTCAAGAAAAGGTAAGTTGCCCTCCTAATCCCCTTACTGCACCTAATCTCCTTACTGCACCTGATCCCTTTACTGATCCCCTTACTGAACCTGATCCCTTTACTGATCCCCTTACTGAACCTAATCCCTTTACTGATCCCCTTACTGCCTGGTAAGGGGTATATGTTAGTGATGACAACCTTCAACCTGGTTTTCACCCTGTGAGCTCTGTTTGGTCTGAGGTTGAGAGTTGTGGTATCAGTTCCCACAGCCGTTAGTGTGTGGGTGGTGGCAGTGTTTTATATACCTGGTAAGTGGTATATGGTAAGTGACGGCAGCCCTCAACCTGGTTTTGACCCTGTGAGCTGGGAAAGCTCCGTTTGGTCTGAGGTTGAGAGCTGTAGTTCCGTCACAAGACATAGCTCCTTTACCTCTTGTTCTTCAATAAAACTGAATTCCAAAACGTAGTTTTGCCAGTGGGGATACCTATATCTGTTTTATTCAGTTAGATCAACTGGACTTAAGGTTTAGTTCTTAAAGATGTTTCGCTAATCATCCGACTGGCTTTCTCAATTCAGAATCCATTCTGTCCAGTTCATCTAACTGAATACAATAGATATAATCCAAGAGACACTCCAGCACACTGGTGTTGGCTGTATGCCAGACAGGTAGGTAGGTGCAATCCCCCTTGCCCTCCACTCCAGGAGCCAGACAATTCTCTAGCACAAGAAAGATATGGGGGAGCACACCAATCAGGTGAATCCAAGATTATTTATTATAACAACACATACAACATTTCGGGACGCCCTGTCCCTTCCTCAGGTATAACCAGTGTGACAAAATCTTCCAACATTTAAACCCTCAAGCTCCACCTTTGAAGTTGGGGCCCATAAAGTGCATAAAATTACAAAGTGCAATGCAGCAAAAAGTGCTAGGTGCTAAAAATACATGATGTACATAATAAAATTCTTTAGTACAAAAAGCTGTGTTTGTCTTTATCAAAAGCACATAAAACATTATAATAATAACAACATTATAATAATAACGAGACCAGGTGGCATCAGTTAAGTACAGAGAATGAATACATTCATGACAAGAATAAAAAGGCATAAGTGTCCATTAAAAGCAAGATACAAAGATTCAAAGATAACCTGATTAGTGTGCTCCCCCATATCTTTCTTGTGCTATACAACAGATATACCATGACCTGGATGAATGAGAACCTTCACATGCAGTGGGGATACCCTTTATGGATGTCCATGAGTCCTCTGATATGATCTATTAGCGAACAATGCACCAGAGAGTTCATTGTATGGGCCATTAATATATTTATATAGAGGGATCATATCCCTGTGCAAATGTAATGTAAACAGCCCTAACTTGTCTAATCTGCCTGCATAGTCAAACCCCTCCACCCCCTTATTATTTTAGTTGCCCTTCTCTGAACTCCTTCCATTTCCATAATGTCCCTTTTGTATATAGGATTTCAAAACTGCACCGCATATACCAAATGAGGCCTTACCAGTGCCTTGTAAAGAAGGAGAATAATATTTTTCTCCATTGAATCTATTCCTCTCTTTATACAAGACAATATCTTGCTAGCTCTAGCCGTTGCTGCCTGGCATTATTTGCTACAGCTAAGTCTGTTATCTACTAAACCCCCAAATCTTTTTCCATTACAGATTCACTTAACACAGAGTTATTTATTGTGTAGGTGGCGCAGGGATTATTAAACCAAATGCATCACCTTATATTTATCAACAATGAATCTAATTGACCTACTGATATACCACATATATTTGCTTGTTAGCATGTTTAATGGAAGAATTATATTATTATTATAAACCTGACATTTACCACATTTTATCACACATTGTTCAATACCTAGACTTCTTGTAATTGGCTTTTCAAAAAAAGCTGTCAACGCTGTCATCTACATGTGTAAAAGCTTTTCCTGCATAACTGTGAATGTTCTGAACCACAGACAAAATGTTGCTTCCATCCTTTTTGCTAGTAGAGGGTAACCTTGCCTACTTGTTTTGCAAAGGTAAGGGTTTTTAGACTGAAGTCTGTATGGGCAGGGCCTGATGTAAATAGCTAAACTGTAAAATGCTATTTTATATGTTCAGTGCTATGTAAGAAAATTCACATATATAATAATATACCTTTCCAGTGCCTTTCCAGTGCCCCAACCATGAAGCAAACAGAAACATTTGCTCAGGGCGCACCCCTGTGGAACACTTAAAAGGCGGCAGTTAAAAAAAAAAATTCCTTCCTTCAATACTTCAGCACCAGTCCACCAATCAGTGTTAATTCAGCCCTCCATTTCACCAATCAGTGTCAAGTCAGCCCTCCAGTCCACCAGTCAGTGTTAGTCAGCCCACCACACCCACCTCCACAAGCAACACCCACCTCCTCAAGCCACACATGTTCCCTGATGAAGCCACGCCCACTACACCTGCTGCCACCCGTCTGCTAAAAAGTGGCATTTAAAAGTTTTCCAGTAAAGTACACTCAAGCACACCTCCTTTGTCATGGCCTTCAGTTAATAGGTGCAATCCTCCCAGCCCTCCACCTTAAGGGCCACAGCAATATGGCAATGCAAAAAAGTTGGAGGAGCACACTATTTCATTTTCAGTGTTTTATTCAGCAAAAAGACATACGTCTTTTTGCTGAATAAAACACTGAAAATGAAATAGTGTGCTCCTCCAACTTTGTTCCCTCCTCCCCTCTGTTGTGTGAAGTCCTGACAGAAAAGGTAGGGGGGGGGGGTCTGAGTAACCCAAGGTGCCCGCGAGTGGACAGGGCCATGGCACCCGCGAGTGGGCGGGGCCACCGCACCCACGAGTGGGCCGGGCCACATGGGGCTGTAAGATACTGGGTCATGGGGGGCCTGCAACTTGAGGGGCCATGGGGTCCATGAGTTGGAGGGATCAGGGGGGCTGCAAAGGGGGATGAGGAGACACAGGACAGATTGACTGACAGTTTCAGAGCAGGAAGCAGGAAGTCAGGGGACCTGGTGATGCTGCTGCCATATCACTCACAAAACTTTAAATATCTTCAAAACGATGCAAATAAACAATGGAAATAAATTGCAAAAATTCTCAGGGTAGCAATTCTTATCAATTTACCTAAAGTCATTTTTGGACTACAGTTCTTCTTTATTGCAATAATGGAAAAGTTCACTGTCTGAGTGAATAGTTCACAGTCTGACTTTTCTTTTAAATAATAAACATCTCCGTTTTCCATGGCCTTCTGTATCTAGAGATATCAGCCTGATTCTCATTTGACTGGAAGATGTTATTACCTTCAAAGCCGCTTGGGAAAAAGAGGAGGATCTGCACCCACAATCCCCTCTGTTCTTCAATTAACTGATAACACATTCAATGTTATTAATATAGCATTTTGTGCCCTAATTGCATTTAACAAAATATTTTAATTTTGTTATTTTTTTAACAATTGAGAACTAATAGTGTGATGTGGCCAAATGCAACTGAAGCCTCTACATACATAATAATTTTATGCACTTGTGGCAGCCATTCAAACAAAATAGTTCCACATGGCCCCTAAGTATAAAGCATTAAAACAACTTTTTATGAAACTGCTTTGTCTGTAAAGCCTACTATATTCCTTTTCAAATAAAGTTAGCCAAGTAACTAGCAATCTGAATTTCCATCCAACTGCTGCTTATTATTAACCTAAATCACCAATCAAATTGATCATGGGAATTTAAGGGCTAGTTCCCATGACAAGTCTGACACAGACTTTATTAATAAGGATGAAGAAATGTGTCTCCTTACTAAAGAATACAAACTACCCATTGACAGTAGCAGAAATGTAGTTCAAGAAGCTTCTGAAATTCTAAAAAAAGGGGTTTGAGTGAGAGGAGGGCACTATGATTACAGCATCTAAACAAGGATAAAACAAGGCAACCTATAAAAAAGAAACTAATACATTTCCTAAAACCCTGGAAATTATCCATTTTTCTAATTTCCTTATGCAAACTGTAAATATGTTGATGTAAAGTATTGTCACTAGTTTAATTTGCTGTATACCTTTAAGCATTCTGTCCCAGTTCACATTCACATAGACATATTGTAACAAAAATGAGTATATTGGAAAACTACACTGAAAAAGTTACTTTTTAAAGGGGCAGGCAAGTACTGTAGGATTGATTATTCCTACCTCCCAATATAATTTTGTTGAGGAGTGCCAGCCCGTACAGTTTTCATCTTCCAGGTAAGAGTCCTGGACTTTCCTGTGTTAAAGATAGTACTGAAGCAACAAGGAAGCAAAACCATTTACAGAGGTAAAACACAAATAAGTGTTTCATAATTAGAAAATAAATTATTATAAAAGCATGAGTAAGTTATAAAATAATGTCACCTAATCACCCAATATAAATGGGGGTGGGGGCACCAGAAGGGTAAATAAATAGCTGAATTTAAACAATGTATTTACTAATTGTGTTGATAAACAACATTGATTTTAGTCTTATGTTACTGGGGAAATTGTGTTTTATATAAAATGATAACAAACATTAATAATGAAATCTTTATAATTCTAACTAATTTTAATACATGAAATAACACATTTGAATGGCTATGTAAAAAGGGTTTCACCCAAAGCAAGTAGAAATGTTCTGAAAATCTAACAGCTCGATTCACAGCTCACACAATGATGTGGCCACATTTCCCTTGATGTCACAAATGAGGTCTGTGAACTACTGGATAAAATAAGCAGGTCAAAGCACTAGGGTATCACCTTTGGCAGTAAAATACTTTTCTGAAAATGGACATTCCTTTTCTGTTTAAGGTTGTTTTATTTACACTTTCGATGTTTAGCCAACTGAAAGGTAAGGAACAGTTTTTTGGGGTTTTTTATTGTTTTTTTTTTAAATATTTTTTTCTTTGCAGAAGTCAATCTTTAAGCTAAACAGCATGTGCTGTCTCATCATGCCTATCTCTACTATTAATTATTGTGGAGCTGTCCAAAAAGTCCAGCGAAGTTATATATATATAGCAAGTAGTAATAATGGACAGACAGCAGGAGACCTGTTTAACATACACCTCTACTGGAAAGCTTTCTGTTATGTTTTGTGCGGTAGAATGCATTGCAGTGCAGTGTCCTCTTAAAAGGCAACCCACATGTATACCCTAACTAATGTAAAAATGCCGACTTATAAATAGTTCTAATTAAAGGACTTACAATTCTGTCTATCAGGCGAGGAATAGTTTGAACTGTTTTGTTAGAAAATTATTATTAATACTGATATTGTTGTCCTATTGTACTATTGGCAAATTTCATTATAAATGTAAATACGATGCATCGTGATGATTTATAACGGCTACATTTGTTGATATCATTGTGACTCTATTTGCTTTCTGTACAAATATACATTTGGCAATGAAATGAATTAAACAAGATCTCAGTGAATTGATTCTAGATTTCAACGTTCCCTAAGATGAACATTGAACCACTTTGCTGGGTTCACAAGATTTTTTGTGAATTTGTGTGGCAGTGGATATTTGTATTGAAGCCACATGTGTGATAGTGAAAATGGTCAGACTCTAACAGTCACCTGATAACAAAGAACATATTTATATGTTTAATGCCTTTATATTTCTACTGCAACCACAAACATTTCTTTCCCATCCTGGGTAATACCGGCAACATACGGACTAACAGGGAGATTCAATAAAAGTTCTTATCGTTTAAAATGGTGCTAATTTTGCCCCAATCAATCAGATCTTATTTAACATTTGAAAGCTAACATCTGATTGGTTGGGACAAAATTAGCACCATTTTAAACGATAAGAACTTTTATTGAATAACCCTGTAAATATTTAATCTTGTAATTTATTACATTGATCACCCTAACATGACCTCTGTCAATCAAGATTATATATCTTGTAAAAGCTCCCTGACATTTTCCAAAATATACATCCACTGATTGAGCTTGTGCACAAATAGTCCAGTGTTTTGATCCCTGTATTATTTCCAGCCTAGAACACATGAAGTAAGGGTGTAGGATCTTGAGAAAATGCTACTGCTGCTACTCTCTCCCTGTAAAAAAAGGGAGATATACCTATATATCAACTTAATTCTAGAAGAGTAAGACACACTCAAAATGTTCTAGGCCACACTGGCGTGTTTCTCTCACACTACTGATTGCAATCCGCGTGAGAATCACATGCCAGTGAATTTAAATGTGCGTGGCCACATTGTATGCGCTGCCCTATGATCCGTTTTCTTTGTACGGATCACACATGCTGATAATGGAATATTGCCAAAATCGCAGCGCTAACAGATGGTAAGTAACGTGTAATGCAACGTTTTCCACACAGATCTCCATGTATAGTAGTGTGGCCAAAGCCTAAGGATATATTGCAATGCAGCAATATTATAAGAATATTTTACTGCAATAATTTAACCAGGCAGATAACTTATTCCATTATAACATTCCCTGTGTATGATGTACAGTAGTTGAATGGGGGGATATTATCTGAGGTGTATCTGCCATGAGGCAACAACATTTCACACCTTAAGAGCTAAAACAGCCAAAACGTTGATATTCAATCTTTGTGCTGTAAATACATGGATCCATAAAAAAAATTTTTAAAACATAGGTTTCCATACTTTAAATATACATTTATTATATCTGTTACCAATGGTATTTTCTTAGATTTGAGGAACTTGATGTAGTAAGTAATTTAGAATATTTTTTCTAAAAACCTATGGTCATGATTATGCTATTCTTAATACAGAGGAATGGTGGAAACAAAGGTTAGCATTTTACGTACCTTAACATGTTTAGCGCCTTCAATCATCTATTGATAAGTACTTTATGTGCATCTTTAGGCAAAAATATACCCAGCAACGTGTGTTATCTGCAGACCCCCGCTTGTAGTTAACATACCATAACCGCTGGTATTCAAAAGGCACTGTGGTGCTACTTGTAGTGTGTAGCTATATATGTTGTTAGAGCTTCTTAAATCTGTAAAGCAAATGTAGATAAAAGACCACACATGCCCTAAACCTTGCCCACATCTTGCACATTTACAGTGGCAAACAAAAAGCCTACACATATAAAATGTTTGTCTAAGCCAAATTACATTTAATGACTAACTTTCATGATTCTTTTTCCTGGAAGATGGCAGCCTATTGAAGGATCCAACTAGAATGATGAATATTGAAGCTGGAGGGTCAGTGACTTTGAAATGTAGCCACACGATTACTGGATCCTCTTACTCTGTGATATGGGCTATAGACTGTGATTTCAAGAATACTTTAGAGAATCATGCATGCTATAAGGACAGACTGGCTTTCTCTCATTCCAAGGAGAAAATTACCATATATAACTTGACAGAAAATGATTCTGCTACATACTGCTGTTCTGTGGAAGTTGCTGGTCAGAACTTACAAACTGGAAATAAAACCAGAGTGCAGGTGAAACAACGAAAGTGTGAAGGAGGTATGGATTATCTTATTGTTTTATGGAAATCTTAAATAAATTATAAATGTACATAATTAATACATAAATATTTACAGTCGTACACATGTAAAGGTGGATTCCACTCCACTTAATAATAGCGTATAGCAGACATAAGACATGCAAACATAATGTAATATTTAAAGAGTATCTCCATACCCCAAATTTAAAAACATATATAATGTAGAGACCCCCCCAACCCTAAACGCCAGCTTAAAAAACTAAAAATCAACACAGAAATAGACTTAGTTCCCTCTGCCTCTACTGCTACTTTTGGGAACAGAAGAGCAGCAGTGGCCCGGTTTGGCAGCTCAACTGAGCATGCCAGAGTCCTCAAGGAGGCCAAGGAATTAGCAGGAAACAGATTACACTTTTCTGGACTCTGATCAGGCACTGCAGGAGAACCATCAGGAGCAGAGACGGAAGGTTAGGTTAGGGATTACCCCTACGCATTGGGGTAAACTTTAGTTTTGGGAGTGGAAATGTCCTTTAAGTTTTATGGGAACGTAATGGCAACCTTTTGGAGCAAACAATTTCCTTTTGGCAAGCCAAGCAGCTGTCAAAAAAGAATCATACCTATCATTCAAACCCCTCCCCTATTTAAAGGTATCACAATGTCATCTCCTGTCCACAGAGTATAGAGCTCATAGTTATAAATGCAGGTTACAAAATAAATACAGATTGTAATCCTGACCTTTGAGGTATAGTAAACTAAATTGTTTAACTTTTGTTGCTTCAACATTAACTCATGGTTTCCCACTCTGTGTGGTTTGCTGATTATGTTTATGGTATTTATGTCCCTTACATGGGAAGTGGGATTCATTCATAAAATAAATATGGCAGACAGCAATGTTTTTTTGAGGTTTGAATATTTCAGGGTTCAACAATTCAGTGTCGAGTTATTTTCACCGCCTGTCACTAATCACCATCTCCTAGCCAGTTTAGCATTCTGCTGACATAAAGCTCTAAGCACTTGCAACATGGTATCATATACTTCAGGTGCTGATAAGAAAGGTCCCTAGCTCACCATCATACAATCATATTTAGCGGGGGGGGGGGGGGGGGGGATGACTGGAAGCCAACATCAAGCACACTTGTATATTTATTTTAATGGACAATTACAGTATCCTTACTCCAGATTCCCCTGCTAAGCTTCTCGTCACCACTACAAGTACCCAAACCTTACTTACCAAAACCTTTCTTTGCCAGCCTAGTCCACGTCCACAAGCACTGCTATAACACCCCCCCACAGTTTGTATTTTCATGCCAGCAAGAAAATACAAACTACAACCCACCTTCAACACGTGAATTTGTGTTCTGGGTTCAATTCAATGCTTATTTTACCTTAAAGGACAACTGTACTTTAAAAATTAACTTTTTTAAAAAAAAAAATACATGGCGCAGGAAGGTAGGATTGAAACCTTTTCACACACAGTAAGGCTCCTACTCTTTTCTGGACTTTGAACACATTGCAGAACAACCATAAGGAGCAGAAGAAAAAGATAAGAATTTTGTAACACTACACAGTGGGGCCAGCAGTGGGTCAAATTTTTCTTTTGGGGGGTGGAGATGCCCTTCAAAGCTTGTCTGCTACAATAAACTGCCAATCCACATTAAATGTATTTTATCATAGTACTTTACTTTTTACTGTATATTCATTGGACTATACCGCACTTAATTATTTCTTTACCATACTAGTAACATACATCATTCTCATTTACTGACAAATCCAAACCTTCTGTTCTCTCAACAGCGGAATGCAACTGTGCAGTGTGGACTCTCGCTCTGATAATGGAAATTCTACGTTTTGTTTCATTAATAATATTAATAATCCTTGTTAGTATATTAATCAAGACCTCAATGTAAAACATATTACATGTTCTTTAATATTTGTCTGTGTTATTCATTTCTTTAATCTAGCAAGATTTTGCTAAATTTCCCTGGTTTCTGTTTGATCATTTTATCAAGCATGTACACATGTTTAGTAACAAATTGGGTCAGTAAAAGGTGTTCTTGTGTTGTGGCTCTGTGTTTGATTAAAGGACAACTATACTTTAAAAAGTAACTTTAAAAATGAGATGTACCTGGGGCAGGGAAGTAGGAATGATTTTATAGGAATGATTATTCCCACCTCCCAATGAGGAGCTACAGTACATACTGTTTTCATCTGCCCTGGGCCTTCCTGTATTAAAAATAGTGAAGCACCCAGGAAGCCCGGCAGAAGCAGTGTTCTTCGTGCTGCCACTCCTCATGGTAATTATATTGGGAGGTAGAAAGTACTGATCCTACCTCCCCACCTCAGGTACTTTATCTGTTTTTGAAAAAAATGCATACGAACTATAGTTCTCCTTTAATTGTCATCAAATATCCATTGTTTTATCAAGTTAACTGAAATGTAAAATTATCAAACATAGGTCGACCTGTGTATGCTAAGATGGATGTAATCAGAGTGTAGGGTTAAAAAGGTCAGGTATTAAACAATGGTGTGGGGAAATTCCATGTTTGAAACAATCCACTGGGGTATAACTTAAAGGGTAACTGTGGTCTTGAATTCTTCCAAACTAGTAAGAATTATATAAAAAGCCTTCCGTCGAACTTTAAAAATAAAACCTAAATCACATCTCTAGATAAAATTTGTGAGAAGTTATTTCTGGAAAGGTTCCTGTTTTTAGCCATGTGACCAGCCTGTCTGCATTAATAGGCTCCCCTTCTCAACTGTCAATTTTTTCCCCAGGTACTTCCTGATTTCCCCAGCATTAAATCTTAACTGAGCATGCTTCTCCCCCGGGGCCGAGGGGCAGGGCAGAGGTCAGGTGATGTCACTCTATCTACTGGAAGCAGGAAGTTTGAACATTCACCTTGATATAATTTCTCACAGTGTGAAGCCAGAAATGTGATTGTCGACTCATTATAAAGAAAATACTGCAGGCTTATTTGGAGACCACAGTTGCCCTTTAAGATCATGTACTTAATGGTTAACAAACTATTTCAGATTAGGGACCCATAGCAATGCTGAACACTCTCTGTTAAAGAAAAAGTCAGTTGTAAAAACAAACACCAAATTGATGGGTGTAAATGTAGGTAATACAGACATATATTATCATATAATTGTGTCTGTATAATCACACAGGTTTTAGTTTAAGTTTGGGCCTTTAGTGTACAGACTTATATGTCAAAAATCTATTTTATCTACTATAAAAGTAGTCTATGAAATCCATAGGGTAATTACTATAATGTGCAACAAAATGCTTTTGAAACTAAAAATAGTAAACAAAAGCGCGCAGCACCGTAAAACTTTAGCCAATATGTGAACATATGTAAGATGCATAAGAATTTTCACTTTAAATTGAATTAGCCAATTGGCAAATTACTTGGGGGCCTATAAATATTTGTCAACCTTGTTTTTTTCTGTTTTGCATGTATATGTTTATTTATATAGCGCCACTTGGGGACACAGCCCTGTAGATTATTAGAATACAAAAAGGCGTACGGGGGGGGGGACAAAAAATATAAATAACTACATAAATATGTTCAAACTATATAAATATGTGCACCAAAAAGTATACAATGGCATGAACCACGTCCCTGGAAAGAGGTCCCTGCCCCGTACAGCTTACAACCTCATTAGGTGGGTAACATACAGATACATAGGGAAGGTTAGAAGTGCTATTGTAGGAACTTGTGTAGTGTCAATTTAACAATCTTATACTGTGCTGTAGTAAATTACCAATGACAACATAATATACTGTATAAGGGCAATAAACGTCAAGAATTGTGGAAGCACTCCAATTAGGCTAATTTACAACTACATTTAGTGGAAGTGCTACTGATCTGGTCAAACATTTATACAAACATAGAAAAGATAATCAATGCACATTCCTAGGCCCCATACAATATCATATTATCTGCACACTGGCATACTTTATAAACAAAGGGGTTTTAGTATACATACTGTGATCACATGAATGAAAAGCCTTCCAACCACGTCAAGGTAACCCCAGTCTGGAAGGTCCTAACGTCAACCTTTTCAATTTCTTTTACTTCATTATTATACGATTACAAACTTTTGGTAATGCACCCCCAACACGCCCCTTTAATGGAGGTCCTCTGCCTTTATATATAAGCACTGGATGGCCTCTTCCCTCATTTTAAAAAGCCAAAGGGCTGGGGGAAGGGAGAGAGCCTGTTAATGGATCCAGTGTGTAAGAATGAGAAATGCAAAAGTTTGCTAATCGTAATTGAAGTAAAAAAAATTGAAAAGGTTAGACGTTAGGACCTTCCAGACTGGGGTTACCTGGACGTGGTTGGAAGGCTTTTCATCATGTTTCACAGTAATGTATACTAAAACCCTTGTTTATAAAGTATGCCAGTGAGCAGATATATGATATTGTATGGGGCCTAGGAATGTGCATTGATTAGATTTTCTATGTTTGTATAAATGTTAGACCAGATCAGTAGCACTTCCACTAAATGTAGTGGTAAATTAGCCTAATTGAGTGCTTCCACAATTCTTGTATTGTATGTATTTATTGGGAGGCTTGGTCAAGCCTCCATGTGGTAATAGCACCCCCAACACCCCTTTAATGGGAGGTCCTCTGCCTTAATATAAAGCACTGATGGCCTCTTCCCTCATTTTAAAAAGCCAAAGGGCTAGGGGGAAGGGAGAGAGCCTGTTAATGGATCCAGTGTGTAAGAATGAGAAATGCAAAAGTTTGCTAATCGTAATTGAAGTAAAAGAAATTGAAAAGGTTAGACGTTAGGACCTTCCAGACTGGGGTTACCTTGACGTGGTTGGAAGCTTTTCATTCATGTGATCACAGTAATGTATACTAAAACCCCTTTGTTTATAAAGTATGCCAGTGAGCAGATATATGTATATTGTATGGGGCCTATGAATGTGCATTGATTATCTTTTCTATGTTTCAATAAACGTCAAGGTTGCTTTCTTTAACTGGGTCCTAACCTACTGGTACTTGCCTTTTTGGCTGCATGAGCTGACAGCCAAAAAGGCAAGTACCAGTAGGTAAGGACCCAGTTAAGAAAGCAACCTGACTGGTGACTGGGCTTAAAATAATTTGGCCAACTATTGAACTAATTGCTTTTTATTATCCAGGGGTTTAGCTGTTTGTAGTAGCAACATTATGGAGGTAGCCAATATGCATTAGAATTGTTTGTGCACTAGAATCTATTTTTTGAATGTATGTATTTTTGGTCTCTAGTTGCACTTTAATATGAATAGCTGTGCATCTAGGATACACCAATATAGACTTTCATATGGATATACAACAGCCCAATTTTTTATTTATTGTGGGATACATCTCGCTCACCATTTACCTAGGTTTTATAGTTTTGTTGATTATTACCATGTATTTCCATTGGTAAGAATGTAGATACAATGTATTGTCTTCTGAATTTCTGATTTTGCTATTGTACCATGCATAATGCTATTTTACCTTTTGCTTAGATGTAATACAAAAACGAATACATTAATTCATAGAGAGGAAGCTTTGTTGAATGCTTTTTGTTTATGAAAATAAAATACTGAACACTAAAAAAATCTAATTAAACAATGATAAAGTTTATTTTAATGAAAACTGACAATAAACAATTGTGTAATTGCAGTATCCAAATATACTTAAACATATTGCAAAACTTTATTATTTAGTATAGGCTGCAGAACCACAAATCAACTCACATGGTTAACACTAGATTTTACTTTTGAAGCAGGCAGTTTAGGGTAAATGCTCACGCTCGGGCATTGTGCATCGTCCGTGTAATCGGACATGTGTACGAGGCTTAATACATTATACAGTACCTGAAATGTGGCTGTGCAAAAACTGTTAAAGGGCTGTCCACCCCCAAAACTAAAATTTAACCCCTTACTGGCCACATAAGTAGTTTAAAACAATCCTTACCTTACATTTCTGCTCAAATAGTTCCCCTGCTGTGCCCCTCCAAAGTCCAGGAAACTGCTGTGTTAGGAGCAGTGTTGACTCATGTTGTGCCATAGTCTGCCTCAACCTCGTCAAGGTTTGAGGCATGTTTAGTGCAGCCCTCCCTCCCGTTTTTCTCTCCCTCCCCTAACTTTAAACCCTTTGGGTATGCGGTAGGGCATTCCCCCCAGCCCCAACCGCATTATATAATTGTTAGAAAGTCTTTCAAGTTTACTTACCTTACCTCTCTCCTTCGCTCTTCAGAACTCCCGGCATCCACGACCGTGATTGGCTGCCCCCTGCTTGCTTCCCTGCAAGCAGAGGGCCTGTACAGTGCGGCGGAGGAAAGAGGGAAGGTAAGTAAGAATCGGGGGACTTTCTAACAATAATATTAATGCGGTTGGGGCTGGGGAGCATGCCCTACCGCATATCAAAAGTTTGGGTGGATATGCCCTTTAAGGACAACAATACCCAAAAATCAACATCTCCCCCTTACATGTCCACACTTCCAGCAGCTGAAATCACTTACTCTCATTTACAACTGTGCTGCCCTCCCTTAGATATCACACAGCAAAAGTGAATGCTAACAACCCGGCTCCTAGATGGCCCAGGGCCATCATTAACATATCACTTGTCATTGGCCGGCAGGAATGTCTGTTACAACCTCTCTCCTTCTCTACCAGTCAAATAAACTTGAACTGTCCTGTTGCTAGAATACAGCCTATGTAATCATGCTAATTAAGTGTGGGTGCAGGAGTGTTTTCCCGAATGCTAGCTCTGAATGACAGTTATAGGCAGACCGAATTGTTATGCCCCCTTCACAGCATGGCTAATTGAAGGCTAATTGAAAATTGAGAGAGGCTCAAAATCAGGGAAAAAAATTTATAGGGAGAGCTGCAACCTTTACTCTTTTTAAAGCAGTTTTTTAAAAAATGTTATCCTTTAACATTGATTGGAATATGTTTAGAATCATAGAGCTTATTCCTTTAACATCAAACATTTCCGATATTATTAAAAAGTGTTGCATTGATATATTTATTTATGCTTGGAAAGTTGCATTAAATAAAAAAATTAAAAAGATTCAATGGAAGATCTCACTGTAGTGTTGATGGAAAAGAGGTAAATCTACATACTCTACAGTATTCTTTACTTACTGGTAAAGCACATTTTGTGAGTCAGTTTTATTGAAGAACGGGAGGTAAAGTTTTTCAATAAACCGATAGGGCGGGGGAGGGGGTCCCAGTTCGAGCTGTGGGACCCCTTAAGCCCCCAGGCTCTTGTCAGAGCTGCAAACGCCCTGATAGGACAGGGGAGGGGAGTCCCGGTCACGAGAGCCCACGCTGGAGGGTTCCTCCACCCCTCCCAGCGGGTCCCTCCCCTCCCGCGAGAGTACGGGGCAGGGGTCTGGGAGGGGCTGCTGGGAAGGGGTCACGAGGCGGGTCGTCACCACCTGGGGGGCGGGTGGGCATACACCCCCACCATGCCCCTCTGGTGCGACCAACTGCCATGGGTTGGGTGTAAAAAAAAAAAATGCTGACCCCAGGCGGTTTTCGCCCTTTAATTAATCGCATTAATAGTGATTTTGGCGAAAACGGCGGGAAACTCGGCTGCGAAAAGTTAACGGCCTTTTGTAACATGCCCCTAAGTATTGAAATTCCATGTACCACAGAAAAAAAAAAATTATAGATCTACAATAAGATGGGAAATGCTAAAGGAATATCCTCAGTTAATATTGATTATCAAAAATGTAAGTGTCCTAACTGTGCTTTGTTTAGTTTCTCACCTTGGGTCTTTGAAGCTACACTGATATCCTAACTTAGCGCCGCTATTAAGTGTCTGCTCAGTAAGCGCTGTCTCCCTCTCCGTCGGCGACAAGCCCAATAGGAAGATGCACTCTGTAAGGAGCCTTATCATTGCGTTGTGTGGTATCACTGCGAAAAGATAGATTGCTCTCCAGTGTAATTTCAGAGCTTTTTTTTGTCATTTTTTATTAAAGCCATTATAAATAAGCACATTTTCGCCTTTTTGCCCCTTTTCCCCTTTTGTTGCATTTTTTGCAGTTTTATCAGAATTTCACCAAACATCATTACTTACTGGAATGTTCCATTAACATGACTATTTCTTACACAGCACTATGGTATGTTCCCATATTAATGTAATGGTTTGATAATTAGCTACAGTTTGCTGAAAATAAGCAATACTAAAAAATGTTTCATATTAATTAAATAGAGAAAATTCGCCTTTTGAATTTTACACTATCATCCTATTAATAAAATAGAGAAAATTCGCCTTTTGAGTTTTACACTATCATCCTATTAATAGAATAGAGAAAAATTCGCCTTTTAAAGGGCATGTCCACCCCCAAAACTATAATCCCCCCCACTACTGGCCCCATCATGTAGTGTATTAATCCTTACTTCACATCCCAGCTCCATAAGGTTCTCCTGTAGTCCCCCCCCAAAGTCCCAAAAACTGCCCACCAGGAGGATAGCAGAGTCCATACAGGACTCTGCCTCCTACCTGGCCTCCGGGAGAAGTTTGGCATGCGTACTGCAGCCCTTCTCCCCCTCCCTCTCCCTCCCGTTTTGCTATCCCTCCCCCTACCATAAAAACCCTTATATAAATAATCCCCTTGTCCCCCAGCCCCAATGTACTCCCGGCAGCCGCGTCAGTGATTGGAAATTTGGTGCACGATTTGGGGAGGCCACATGCAACGCACAGGAATCGTGAACACCAAATCGCGAGCGTTATCGCACGCGATTGTGTGCGATTCTTGTGCGTTTCACGTTCACGTTTTGCGCCTGCGTTTTCGCCTTTTCGAGTTATGGAAACGCAGTGTTAACGTACCAAAAATCGTGAACGCATGCATTACCAAAACGCAAACGGACGCACAATCGCATGCGCATCAGAAATCGCGGGAATTTCGCGTTCCCGCGATTTCCATTTTAGTGAAAATCGCGGGCGCAAACGCGAGAAAAAGGCGCTAGTGTGGCCTAGCCCTTACTAACATTAAAAATATATACTTTGAGTCGTTTATGAAAAAAGAGCTTTCAAAATCTGTATTATAATTAATATTGTAAATGTTTTTTCGTGTGTACTTCCGTTTACTAACATCTACTAACATTAACTGTTACATTAAAATTTGCTAACACTAATTAACACTAACATATGCACTTTGAGTCCTTAAGGAAAAAAGCACTAAGGCCCGCAATCGTTTGTGGCGGTTTGCAAAATTTCAAGTGCTATCGCCAATCACAAGTGCTATAAAGTAACAAAAAAAGTGCAGTTAGGGCAGGTCACACTAGCGCGTTTGCGCACGCGTTTCACGCTCGCGATTGCGCCCGTGATTTTTGCTAAAATGGAAATCGCGGGAACGTGAAAATTCCCGCGATTTCCGATGTGCATGCGATTGAGCGTCCGTTCGCGTTTGGTAAAGTTGCTGTCACGAACGCCAGTTCGCTGGGCACGTGATCTGACTAATTAATCGGTATTCGCTGCCCCACTTTAAGTTATGGCCTTAAAGACGCCCCAAAAAACCTACTCTTGACTCTCACTGACTTGCACACCCCTGTCCTGGCAGCTTAATGGTTACACTACACCATTCACTCCAGCAACTAACTGGTTAAATAGCATCAGTCCTTCACAAGTATGAACAAGTTGTGGGGGATACAAGCATTTTTAAACCATTTCATAACTACCCCCTCCTGGCTATTGCATGAGGTGGGATGGTCTAGCAAAGTCCAGATTTACGACTAGCCAAAAGCACTCATTCCCCCCAGTTAGGCAGATTCCATATAATGTAGATATGTACTTGTACTGGGATATTGACCACAATTCCTCTCTGTATTAATTATCAATTCCTCCAATACCAACATGACCTGTGTGTAATCCATATTTCCCAAGATATTAATAACTCGCCTTGGCAGGGAATAAGGGCTCCATGTTGGGTATCATATTGAAGGGCCTTCTGTTCCATTCATAAATTAATATTGGTTTCTTCTTGCACATTCCAATGCCGAAATACAATTATTTTACATGTATGACTGTCCTTAAAATGACCTCTTGTACCCACCAGACCCCTAGCTGAAGAGAATTCCAATACACGGTTTGGCCCCACATTGTCTGGAAAAGAGATCTGGTTCTATCTTCACTAATCATAATATAAACAACAGGACTGTTCCAGGGTGGAATGGTATTTTTATTGGCCCTTTGCAAGAACTAATACCAATAGTTAACCCATTCTTACCAGTCACTACACACTTTCCTGACACCTCCCCCTTTAAAATTGGCGCACGGGATGTGACTCACAGGTCACTTCTACTGCGTCCATAATCAGGTGGTTCGGATAGACACGAATTCCACCTGCTCCCCTTTGTTCGGTGAATGTAAATCATATTGCTCCATGATATATTCCACCTGCACATTTTACAAAACCACCATCCACTTCTGTGGTTATGAGAACTGGGTTTGGGTTCACATTCACTCACCCAAGTAGCCTGGTTAACCTCTTGATGCCCAGTCTGTACACACACTATATAGACAGCAAACCACCCACACTACATCTGTGTGACCACTCACACACTACCTGTGTGCTGACAGGTACAGTTCTGTATTCACAACCTGGAATACAGTGATATGTAGGGGACTGTACCCGGCCACTCCTAACCTCAGAATCTGTCCTCCCTCTGACACACTCTCTTGCTGGACAGATCCTCCTTATCCTCACTGCTACCTGTACCTGTGGGTCTAAAGTTCCCCATCCTCTGGGTCTAAACAAAGACAGATACTGGTCACTCTTAACCCTTTCCTTGCCTTCCTGCTCACCATATCCCTGCTCCCTCTTAGACTGACAAACCAGTGACTGTTACTGGTATGGTTTTGTCCTCAGGGATAGCTACCTTCTTTCCATCTACCTGGGACACTCCTAGCTCTGTTAGTTGTCCCTCTTTAACCCTTGCTCTTCCTTCTCCACTCACACTGAAGCTGGTACTGGTGCTACCCATGCCCACAGCTACCCTCTTCTCCCTCAGTCTGAGTGGAAACATCCTTAGGACCCTGCTCTGAGTCCTTACCACCTGTCCCACACACTCCTGCACTAATTCCTGACTGCTATTCAGAACCCTCAGCAGATTGGGCACAGGATCAGGATCCTACTCTGGAAATCCCTCTCTACTACGGGTACTTTACCCAGAAAATCACCCGGGGATACCTTTCCCCCCCTCTACATTCACACATGTAGACAGTACTGTTCTGGCACTGACTGACACCCTCTCTGGTCTCGTCACCTCCCTCCCAGCTACTGTGACATCCTTACCTACAGGTACTATACATGACTCTACTAGAGAGTGGACTTGGGGATTCCCCTCTCTCTCTCCATTCACACAGTTAGGCAATACTGGTTTCTGGTACTGATGGACATATGCTCTGGTCTCTCAGCCCTCCCTCCCAGTTACTGTGACAATCCCTACCTACAGGTGTATACCTGACTCTACCAGAGAGTGAACTGGGGGATCCCCCCCTCTCTCCATTAACACAGTTAGGCAATACTGGTTCTGGCACTGACGGACTACTGCTCTGGTCTCTCAGCCCTCCCTCCAGTTACCTTGCCCCTTGTTACCTGTTCCCTTTACTGATTGCAGTGGGTGGTCACACTCCAGCACGGCTGACCTAGTGAGACCGGATCATTGGCACAGAAGCAGAGACCATTCTCCCAAATCATTCCCCAGTAACACATTGACAGGACTTTCATTGGATATCCCAACTTCCCTCAGACCTCTCCCCACACCCCAATCCAAGTAAACATTAGCCACAGGCACCCGTGGATACTCCCACCCCTCCCTTTACCAATAAAGTCTCCCAGGAATAATTCCCCAAAGTTAATCATCTCTGGGCGCACCAGAGACAAGTTAGCTCCTGAGTCCCGAACCCCTGGGTAACTTTATCTCCCACAGTCACAGTCTGCATAGATGATATAAATTCCTGTCTTACCAGATACGAGCATTACCATGGATTGACAGGTGACACTGGTCCCTTTCTTTCTGGACAGGAGCTCTACATGTCCCGTCTGGTTTCAAATAAAACATCTGGCGTGTATCTCCATGGTTACGCTCACACTGGGCCTTTCAGACAAATTCTCACCAGCCTTGACATTCTGCTGTGCTCTTCCTTTGGTGACGATCCTTCCAGCTTGGTGATCTTTGTAGAGTTTGGAACCTTTGGATATGTTGGCACCCTGTTGGCTGCATAGGTGTCTGCGACATCTGCTGCTTTTGCGCTGTTTTTGGCTCCCGATCCAATACAAACTGTCGCACATCTCCAGGACAGATATTAAGGAACTGATCCATTACCATAAGATCCTCCACTCCTCAAATTTGGTACAGACAGTCCTTTAACCACTGGCGAAAACTGGTTCTTAGATTACTCACAACATCTGAGTAGCTGTCAGTTGGACCTCTCTGCAATGCCCGAATTTTTGCGATACACCTCTGGCGTGAGGTTAAACTTCTTAATCAGAGCCTGTTTCAACCTCATAGTCCCTATCAAGCTCTGGTGGTAGTTCAACAAAGGCATCTAAGGCTTGGCCTTTAATCCGTTGTCAAGTATCTTGCCCACTGCTCCTGTGGCAACTGATACTGTCTGCAGCACTTTTCAAACTAACAAAAAGTGTCAAATTGCTATCATTGTCCATACAGGAAACTTGGGTGAACCATGCAAAGCAACGGACCCTCTCTGGACTCACTGGACTGTGGAGATTGGGTCTGGTGCTGGAGCTTTGCCAACTCCAGTTGAAATACCGGTCTGCGGCTGCAGCTTCGAATTCTCTCTGCGCCTGCGTTCAACTGCTTCCATTTCACGCTGGGCTTGCTCTTCAGCTCTCTCAGCTGCTGCGTGCGGCTGCCTCCCTCCTGATGCTGCAAGATCAATGAAGACGTAGCTTGTGGGTCTCTGAACCCAACATTGTAAATCCTTTTGCAGGGAAGAGTACAGTGTTCCTGCACTGTGGTATTCTCATGCTGAGAAGATCCAAGGTTAACAGTCCTTTCTGGGATAGCTAAATCCACATCGCTTCCCGACTCAGTTGTGTAGTTCTGCTGCTCCTGGTCACTCTCCAACAATGCCCTTATCAGCAGCTCCTTGGACTTGTCCAGGACATCAATCTCTCTTTCCTCACAAGATTGATCAGACCTCCTTGGTTTGTTTCTTGTAAAAGGTTGCCATCCTCAGCTACCTTGCCAAATAAAAGATAGACAGAGAAAAACAGAGAAGGGGGGCAAACAACTGTTTGTACGTATGTCTTTTAAAAATAATGCACTGAGTTTGTCTTTGAAGACTGATACCCTCGCAAGGATACAGTTCTTCAGTACAAGGGTTAATACTTAATCCAAGCACTAATGCTCTAATAAAAATAATTTATCCCACACGCTGCCAGCCAATTTGTCACGAACGCCAGTTCGCGGCACGTGATCTGACTAATTAATCGGTATTCGCTGCCACCCCTTTAGTTACGGCCTTAAAGACGCCCCAAAAACCTACTCTTGACTCTCACTGACTATGCACACCCCTTTCCTGGCAGCTAAATGGTTAACACTACACCATTCACTCCAGCAACTAACTGGTTAATTAGCATTAGTCCTTCACAAGCAGAGTTATTAGCATTTTTCACTGCAACACTCCATTCAAACACATATAAACTTATCAGATGCTAACTGAGTTTCTTTGGAGATCAAGACAAACTTATTAAATTTTGATTTAATATTCCAAAGGTGGACAGTGCATATAATACAAAATAAAGAAAATGGTGTTACAATAAAATGACATACAATAGGTACAACAGTTATAGAAAATAAAAAGGAAAAAGATTCACAGACCTACTCCACTAGAAGAAGTCCTGTATCCCGGGGCGGGAAGAAACATTGGGGTCCATACACACGTTTTAACATGTCCCTAAGTATGAAACAAAGTTGTAGGGGATACAAGATTTTTAAACCATTTCATGACTACCCCCCTCCGGCTATTGCATGAGGTGGGAGTGTCTAGCAAAGTCCAGATTTACAGATAGCCAAAAGCACTCATATCCCCCTCAGTTAGGCAGATTCCATATAAATGTAGATATGTACATTGTACTGGGATATTGACCACATATTCCTCTCCTGTATTAATTCAATTCCTCCAATACAAACATGACCTGTGTGTAATCCATATTTCCCAAGATATTAATAACTCGCCTTGGCAAGGGAATAAGGGCTCCCGTGGGTATCATATTGAAGGGCCTTCTGTTCCATTCATACATATAATATGGTTTCTATCTTGCACATTCCAATGCCGAAATACAATTATTTTACTGTATGACTGTCCTTAAAATGACCTCTAGTACCCACTAGACCCTAGCTGAAGAGAATTCAAGATACACGTTTTGGCCCCACATTGTCTGGAAAAGGAGATCTGGTTCTATGCTTCACTAATCGTAATTAAACAATAGGACTGTTCCAGGTGGAATGGTATTTTTATTGGCCCTTTGCAAGAACTATACCATAGTTACCCATTCTTACAGTCACTACACACTTTCCTGGCACATTCGCTCCACTTTTGGTGCTTAACGCAGCGTTTCCATAACGTGAAAACGCGAACGCACAAGAAAAGCCACACAATCGCGTGCGATAACGCTCATGATTTTTGTGCGTGATTCCTGTGCGGTGGTGATTAGACAGAGGTTTTCAGAAAGTCTGCCACAGAACACCTGATAGTGGTGCAAAAGGTGGTGTTTTATACAACTCAATCACAGATAAAATTAATATATAATGTGATACTTCCTTGGACATTCCGCTGGATGTCCTGGACGTAGTTCCGTCCCTGCCTTTTGAGGTCTGACCACCTCTTTTGGAGCTGAGAGGTGGTCAGATCAATGCGAAACTGCTTCGCCAGTTTCGCCTGCAGGTGGCGCATTATGCGCCGTTTGCGCTCCTTAATATTGGGGTGCCGATTGGCATCCCTCATAGCCAGGCGGGTGAGATATTCCACATCAACGCTGCCATTGCATGGTTGGCCATGCTTTCTGGTGGGAAAGTAATGGTGGAATGACTACACCCACTTCCAGGCTCGATTTTAGATCCTGGATTGCATATAGAAGTCAATGGGAAGAAGGGATTAATCGAATGTCGAAATCGAATCCGAGTAAAATGTCCATGGTATCTAGGCGCAAACATCGAATCTACGAGTAAAGTGTTCATTAGAACCTATACGCAAGTTCGAATCCGCGAGTAAAATGTACATGGTATCTAGGCGCAACGTGATCAGCGAGTAAAGTCTCCATTACAGCCTATACGTGAGCATCGAATCCGCAGTAAAATGTCCAGTTCCCTCGAATTTTCGAATGCGAGAGCGAGAAAGTAGCGCGCGTGAGAGTAAATCGATTTTACGAAAGTCCTGGATATGGAACATGCTCCTCATACCATTTCCCAGGTCCCACAGCCATTTACATTAAGTTACCATTAATATTTTAGTTGTATTGACTCGACTTTTCGAACTATTGCCTCCCATAGACTTTAATGGGTCCGTTTTCGAACTTTCGAACTTCCAATAGTTCGAAAGTTCGAAAACGGACCGAACTTTCAATATTTCGACCATCTCTAATTGTCACAGCCTTGATTGCTGCATGGAGCGAGGAGCACTTACTCTGCAGAAAGGAGGAAATACATATACTTAAATATCTGGTTAGTAAATCAGGTAATAAAGTGCAAAATAAATCAGCTGTGGCTAGGGGAAGGTAACTGACAACTGACCAGTTTTTTGTTTTAGGGTGGACATGCCTTAACCCTTCGTGTCACCAAACGTAAATTTTACTGCCCCTTTGTCTGTCTGTTTTGCAAAACTACCGTAAATGTTACGTTGGGTGGTACAGGACCCTTTAAAAAAAAAAAAGGAACCCGGAGCGATGGAGCATTAGAGGGCACTGTTTAATATCCCCCCTTTTTCCTCGATCAGTTTCATCCGAAACCAGAGAGGGATCGTAAGTTATTAACCTGTAAATGCCAGATCGAATAGGAATTCCCTTCCGAACCTGCAGATTGGGAACCCTGTGACTCATTGGACTATTGGACATTGGAACTACTGCCATGCTAACCATCGCATCAGTTACCGCTCGCTTCTAATTATAAAGTGGCGGTAACTGCTCTCTGTGCGTTAACATTGGCTGTTTCAAGTTTAACGCCCTCGCCAGAGAGGGTGGGGCGTACGGCCACCCCGCTGCGGGTGTTTGCATTCATCAGAGGGCGCGGCGGGAATGACGCCACCCTGCCCTCGCGGCACAAACCTTCCCAGCGCCCCTCCAAGCCCCTGCCACGTTCACTCGTGGGAAAGGGAGATGCTGTGATCGCAAGCATCGAAAAATTTACCAGAAACAGAATTGGATTAGGACTTTCTGCAAATCTATATAAAGTGCTGCAAACCTCCGCGGAGCTCAGAATTCATTGCAGTAGATGGCAGATGTGTTGGTGTCGCTGGCTGTGAAGAACGAAGACTTCGATCAAACTCATGGAGCTGATGTCACTGGATGGAGAAAGAAGATACCGCCCAAGGGCTCTTTTAAGAGCCGACTGTAGTCCCGCTTCGAGCTGCTGACCCCAACAAAGGCACTTCTCAATGCCACAAGGGCCCTTAAAAGGCCCGGGGATGGGGGTCCCGGTATGGGTTGCAGGACCCCCTAAGCTCCAAATGGCCTCTTAGGGACTGCAAGGCACTTCTGAATGCCGCAATGGCCCTTATAAGGGCCTGAAAAGGGGGGTCCTGCTTCGAGCTGCGGACCCCCTAAGCCCCAAAAAGGCACTTCTCAGTGCCCCTGCTGGAGGGTCCCTCTACCCCCCCTAGCGGGTATTGTGCAGCAGGTGGTCAGCGGTGCGGGGGGCGAGGGTGGCCGCACACCCCTTCCCAGCAGCCCTCCCAGCCCCCTCCCATACATTGGGTATGAGTTCCCATGTACGGGAAAAGTGTCTAGTTCCCAGGGAAATGGTCAAAGTTAAATTTCGGGAAACTAACCTCAATTTCACATGCAAGGAATTGTGTGCATTGACTCTGTTTTGAGTTTGCTTTCTGGCCATGTCTCTATGTACACCCAAGCATGTAGCATACCATTTGATTCAGGAACCTTAGAAGATTGATATTGAGCTTTTAACTTTTTATGTAGGTTTGTGAATCATGTTTTTCGTAATTTCTCCAGAAAAATCAGCTAAAGCATGATGTTCTGTAAAGGACTGCATCTGGAAATGTGCACATACAGGTATTTAAAAATAGCTCAATTTGTACTAAACAATAGTTTAGACTGTGTACATTCCAAAATATATATTTGTGTGGAGTATTTTCGACGACGGGGTGTTTAGTTGTAATACTGAAATGTGTTTGAAATGAATGTAGAATTGCACTATGCATTGGTTCATTCCAGGCCAGTTGGTGGCCATGATTCTCTGTACACCCAGGGTAGCCAGAGAAGCGGCAGTTGAGGGAGTGCACTGATTTTTTGGAAGCTGCGCCAGTGGGTTGGAGGGAGCGCCGCGCATGTGTCCTGGGTCCAGAGGCAAAGCTAAACGTTGCAGTATGCAACCAGGCAGTGGATTTTAAAAAGTATTCACTGCTTTGGAAGATCTCTTTGCGGCTTGTGTGTGGAACGATGAGGGTGGTCCCGAAGTTATCAATAGCAGGCATTTTGAGGAGCCTCTGGGGCGCTGGGTGTCCCTGCTTGTTAAGCTTACTGAGCCTCTTATATCTGTTTGTTTGTGAGTATTACAGTTTTTAGGGTGTGGGGTCTGAATATCACCTTTAAATGTAACTAGCTCAAGTGCTCTGCAGCTGAATGAGATCAGGCTCAGTATACCCCCTCCCTTCCTTAACAGACTTCTTTATCCATCGGACCTGACTATCTGTGAGGACAAGCTGCTCAATAATCACTGATATCACACCGATTATATTGAGGAGTGTATCGTATATAGATCTCAGATGGGCCCCTCAACATCTGCTGTGGTTATATTATATCTAATATACCAATAGTGTACCCAAACCATATTAAAAAAATTATCTATATAGAGGATATAATAACCAATAGCCAGTAGGAACATATAACATTCCTAGATAAGGAAGCCTCTAATGAGGCTTCCTGATGAGACAGATGCGAAATGCGTAGCAATTCTAGATTTCTATTATATGACTACTTTAATGGACAAGAAGCTAAATAGGAGTTGACAGTACTACAGCTGCAAGCAACATCTAAGCAGAACTGAAGATGGAGATTTAAAAAATAAACACAAAGCTTCATGAAAGTGTAATAGAATAAGAAAATAAGAAAAAGAGTGTCTCTAGGAGACCACACACCGCAGTAGAAAAGTTTTGAAGTTTGGCCAACATGTGTCTTAAAATTAAACAGAAAACTAAACCTCAGTTACCCAAATGATGGTCAAAGAAGCAGGGAGGGACTAAGAAAAAAAGAGACAGCCGTAAGACGAAATGCTTTAGTAAATTAAACCATTCTACTCAAGTACACATAGCTAAAAAAAGAATGGTTATCCACTGCATCTATTTGTTGTACTTTCAATCTTCACATCTCCATACAAATGGGTAAGTAGCATTTTTATTCATTTGTGAACACAAATATAAAATCTGACGATTTTTACACAACAAATAGAATTGCTGTTTCATCTGCTGTATCGCTGAGGTGCAACTCAACATAAAAAAACATTTTCACATTTGATGTTTAACGTGAAAAGCAAAACATAAACAATTAGTATTTACAATTTTCTTTTGCATTTCATTTTTGGGAGACTAAACTTTATAACAAGATTTTGGGAACACAGGTAAATAGTGGATCATATTCCCGATTAAAAAAAACGGTTTGTAAAATCAATTGTCAAATAAAATAAAAATCACAGAATTCTTTAATGGTTAAAACAATTTTAAATAAATAAATGTAATTTAACTATAAGTTTTGCACATTCTGCTGGGACATAGAACACATTGTATGCATAGTATTTTTTATTTATTTTACAAAGTGGGGGGAAAACTGTTGTATGTGCCCATGGTGTATTATTTTCCATCATAATAAATCAGTTACGTATAAATGCTGAAAAGGGTAAATTACTGTAAAAACAAACTGATGTACTAACAATCATCAAATGTCCCAGAATGCCCCAAAATGTTTAGACTGGTTTACTTGACACTTTGTTTAGTATGCATTGCAAAAAGGTGCTATGATTTGTCTCTTGTCTACTTCTCAAAATAGATTCTGCCTTACTATATTTTATGATAATCTAGCTGCAAGATAGATTTAGGGACCCGTCAACCATGCATATCTTTGGATAGGATGACTTTTTATATATGGATCACGAGCAATATTATTACCTACTTACCTATGCATGCCGTTTACATTTTGGAACATACTGTATATACAAGTAAATTTTTAATGCACATTTGTTTCTGACCTTTCTGCCATAAACACCCTCCCCCCATGTTCACATGATAAATTAGTGTTTTAACAATTTAATATCCCTGTGTGTGTAACCTTGATACCTCACTTTTCTTTGCTTAAAAATATTGATTTTACCAAAAGAATATGGTCGGCTGACTTTGTCAAACCTGCGTTTATACTACAGTACCTAGTTTCCCAAACACAATATATTCAAATTGGGTACTATCCCAGACAAAATAACCACCTTATGAAAAAATATTGACACAATATAATGAAGGGAATCTGTTGGCACACTTGAATATGCCTGCTAAGCATATCATTGAAAGTGGGTACCGTACTACACACTCAACTTTGGAGAGTCTGAAAAGACACAAAGATTACTCAATATTGTAGGACCCATAAGTGCTACACCCTATGGAACAACTGAGAATACCCTGAATTAGCACCTTTGAGCCTCTGATTGGTCTCAACTTAGGATCCCTGAATTTGGGCATATTGTTCAAAATAATCAGCTATTGTCTTATAGCAAGTATATAATTTGCCCATAGACTACCGTACAGGTACTCCCAACTAAGGCATTGATTTTAAGCACTATTTGAGTCAACTGAGATCTAACCACCCCATCATTGGTATATTACATACCCGGGGCTACAATGACTTACATCCCGTATCTATACTTGCCTAATAAGATGCAAATTACAAATATAGAGAAGCCAAATTGCCAAAATCGTCAGATATATTGTAGATTTGGATGCTAAGGACTAGGTGGTGTACAATGTTCCCTCTAATTGAAAATTGTATTGTGCGCAGATACAATTTACTGTGCACTAAAAATTAAATTTTGTGCACTACATACAACAGCACTTATTTTACAGCAGAGTTTTGGTGTGCACTACTAACCTGTGTGCGCAGGCCTCAGAGTTGTGTGCGCGCGCACGAGCGCACACCTTAGAGGAAAACTGGTGGGTAGCAGGTTCCCCTCTTCGGCAGATACTATAAGTATACATAGTAACAATGCCTCAACACAGCACTGTCTGAGCAAAAACAAAAATACTAAAAGACTCTTATCGTAATTACTAACTACCCAAATACCAACGCCTCCCTGTCATCTGGGCATTTCCTTCTCCTTCAAACATGCCCCAGGCAGGGAAAAAAATTTATAGGGAGAGCTGCTACCTTTACTCTTTTTAAAGCAGTTTTTTAAAAAAATGTTATCCTTTAAATTGATTGGAATATGTTTAGAATCATAGAGCTTATTCCTTAAACATCAAACATTTCCCGGATATTATTAAAAGTGTTGCATTGATATATTTATTTATGCTTGAAAGTTGCATTAAATAAAAAATTAAAAAAGATTAATGGAAGATCTCACTGTAGTGTTGATTGAAAAGAGGTAATTACATACTCTACAGTATTCTTTACTTACTGGTAAAGCACATTTTTGTAGTCAGTTTTATTGAAGAACGGGAGGTAAAAGTTTTTCAATAAACCTATAGGGTGGGGAGGGGGGTCCCAGTTCGAGCTGTGGACCCCTTAAGCCCCACAGGGCTCTTGTCAGAGCTGCAAACGCCCTGATAGGACAGGGGAGGGGGAGTCCCGGTACGAGAGCCCACGCTGGAGGGTTCCTCCACCCCTCCCAGCGGGTCCCTCCCCCCCTCCCGCGAGAGTACGGGCAGGGGTCTGGGAGGGGCTGCTGGGAAGGGGTCACGAGGCGGGTCGTCACCACCGTGGGGGGCGGGTGGGCATACACCCCCCCATGCCCCTCTGGTGCGACCAACTGCCATGGGTTGGGTGTTAAAAAAAAAAAATGCTGACCCCAGGCGGTTTCGCCCTTTAATTAATCGTTAATAGTGATTTTGGCGAAAACGCGGGAAACTCGGCTGCGAAAAGTTAACGGCCTTTTGTAAACATGCCCCTAAGTATTGAAATTCCATGTACCACAGAAAAAAAAAATTATAGATCTACAATAAGATGGGAAATGCTTAAAGGAATATCCTCAGTTAATATTGATTATCAAAATGTAAGTGTCCTAACTGTGCTTTGTTTAGTTTCTCACCCTTGGCTCTTGGAAGCTACACTGATATCCTAACTTAGCGCCGCTAATTAAGTGCTGCTCAGTAAGCGCTGTCTCCCTCTCCGTCGGCGACAAGCCCAATAGGAAGATCACTCTGTAAGGAGCCTTATTCATTGCGTTGTGTGGTATCACTTGCGAAAAGATAGATTGCTCTCCAGTGTAATTTCAGAGCTATTTTTGTCATTTTTTATTAAAAGCCATTTATAAATAAGCACATTTTCGCCTTTTTGCCCCTTTTCTCCCTTTTGTTTTTTTTGCAGTTTTATCAGAATTTTCACCAAACATCATTACTTACTGGAATGTTCCATTAACATGACTATTTCTTACACAGCACTATGGTAGTTCCCATATTAATGTAACTGGTTTGATAATTAGCTACAGTTTTCTAAATAAAAGCAATACTAAAAATGTGTCATATTAATTAAATAGGAAATATTGCCTTTTGAATTTTACACTATCATCCTATTAATAAAATAATGAAATAGAGAAAATTCGCCTTTTGAGTTTTACACTATCATCCTATTAATAGAATAGAGAAAAATTCGCCTTTTAAAGGGCATGTCCACCCCCAAAACTATAATCCCCCCCACTACTGGCCCCATCATGTAGTGTAGTTTAATCCTTACTTCACATCCCAGCTCCATAAGGTTCTCCTGTAGTCCCCCCCCAAAGTCCCAAAAACTGCCCACCAGGAGGATAGCAGAGTCCATACAGGACTCTGCCTCCTACCTGGCCTCCGGGAGAAGTTTGGCATGCGTACTGCAGCCCTTCTCCCCCTCCCTCTCCCTCCCGTTTTGCTATCCCTCCCCCTACCATAAAACCCTTTATATGTAATAATCCCCTTGTCCCCCCAGCCCGCAATGTACTCCCGGCAGCCGCGTCAGTGATTGGAAATTTGGTGCACGATTTGGTGGAGGCCACACTGCAACGCACAGGAATCGTGAACACCAAATCGCGAGCGTTATCGCACGCGATTGTGTGCGATTCTTGTGCGTTTCACGTTCACGTTTTGCGCCTGCGTTTTCGCCTTTTCGAGTTATGGAAACGCATGTGTTAACGTACCAAAAATCGTGAACGCATGCATTACCAAAACGCAAACGGACGCACAATCGCATGCGCATCAGAAATCGCGGGAATTTTCGCGTTCCCGCGATTTCCATTTTAGTGAAAATCGCGGGCGCAAACGCGAGAAAAAGGCGCTAGTGTGGCCTAGCCCTTACTAACATTAAAAAATATATACTTTGAGTCGTTTATGAAAAAAGAGCTTTCAAAATCTGTATTATAATTAAATATTGTAAATGTTTTTTTCGTGTGTACTTGTCCTTTAACTAACATCTACTAACATTAACTGTTACATTAAAATTTGCTAACACTAATTAACACTAACATATGCACTTTGAGTCCTTAAGGAAAAAAGCACTAAAGGCCCCGCAATCGTTTGTGGCGGTTTGCAAAATTTCAAAGTGCTATCGCCAATCACAAGTGCTATAAAAGTAACAAAAAAAGTGCAGTTAGGGCTAGGTCACACTAGCGCGTTTGCGCACGCGTTTCACGCTCGCGATTGCGCCCGTGATTTTTGCTAAAATGGAAATCGCGGGAACGTGAAAATTCCCGCGATTTCCGATGTGCATGCGATTGAGCGTCCGTTCGCGTTTTGGTAAAGCATGCTGTCACGAACGCCAGTTCGCTGGGCACGTGATCTGACTAATTAATCGGTATTCGCTGCCACCACTTTAAGTTATGGCCTTAAAGACGCCCCAAAAAACCTACTCTTGACTCTCACTGACTTTGCACACCCCTGTCCTGGCAGCTTAATGGTTAACACTACACCATTCACTCCAGCAACTAACTGGTTAAATAGCATCAGTCCTTCACAAGTATGAACAAAGTTGTGGGGGATACAAGCATTTTTAAACCATTTCATGAACTACCCCCTCCTGGCTATTGCATGAGGTGGGAGTGTCTAGCAAAGTCCAGATTTACGACTAGCCAAAAGCACTCATTCCCCCTCAGTTAGGCAGATTCCATATAAATGTAGATATGTACATTGTACTGGGATATTGACCACATATTCCTCTCCTGTATTAATTATCAATTCCTCCAATACCAAACATGACCTGTGTGTAATCCATATTTCCCAAGATATTAATAACTCGCCTTGGCAAGGGAATAAGGGCTCCATGTTGGGTATCATATTGAAGGGCCTTCTGTTCCATTCATAAATATAATATTGGTTTCTATCTTGCACATTCCAATGCCGAAATACAATTATTTTACATGTATGACTGTCCTTAAAATGACCTCTTAGTACCCACCAGACCCCTAGCTGAAGAGAATTCCAGATACACGGTTTGGCCCCACATTGTCTGGAAAAGGAGATCTGGTTCTATGCTTCACTAATCATAATATAAACAACAGGACTGTTCCAGGGTGGAATGGTATTTTTATTGGCCCTTTGCAAGAACTAATACCAATAGTTAACCCATTCTTACCAAGTCACTACACACTTTCCTGGTTGGTACTGGCGCTACCGCATGCCCACAGCTACCCTCTTCTCCCTCGGTCTGAGTGGAAACATCCCTTAGGACCCTGCTTTGAGTCCTTACCACCTGCCCCACACACTCCTGCACTAATTCCTGACTGCTATCCAGGACCTCAGGCAGATTGGGCACAGGATCAGGGATCCTACTCTGGAAATCCCTCTCTACTACGGGTACTTTACCCAGAAAATCACCCTGGGGATACCTTTCCTCCCCCTCTACATTCACACATGTAGACAGTACTGGTTCTGGCACTGACTGACACCCTCTCTGGTCTCTCAGCCCTCCCTCCCAGCTACTGTGACAATCCTTACCTACAGGTACTATACATGACTCTACTAGAGAGTGGACTTGGGGATTCCCCTCTCTCTCTCCATTCACACAGTTAGGCAATACTGGTTCTGGTACTGATGGACATATGCTCTGGTCTCTCAGCCCTCCCTCCCAGTTACTGTGACAATCCCTACCTACAGGTAGTATACCTGACTCTACCAGAGAGTGAACTGGGGGATCCCCCTCTCTCTCTCCATTAACACAGTTAGGCAATACTGGTTCTGGCACTGACGGACATCTGCTCTGGTCTCTCAGCCCTCCCTCCCAGTTACCTTGCCCCTTGTTACCTGTTCCCTTTACTGATTGCAGTGGGTGGTCACACTCCAGCACGGCTGGACCTAGTGAGACCGGATCATTTGGCACAGAAGCAGAGACCATTCTCCCCAAATCATTCCCCAGTAACACATTGACAGGACTTTCATTGGATATCCCAACTTCCCTCAACCTCTCCCCACACCCCCAATCCAAGTAACATTAGCCACAGGCCCCGTGGAGGACTCCCACCCACTCCCTTTACCAATAAAGTCTGCCCTTACCAAGCGAATAATGTCCCAAAGTTAATCATCTCTGGGCGCACCAGAGACAGTTAGCTCCTGAGTCCCGTAACCCCTGGGTAACTTTATCTCCCACAGTCACAGTCTGCATATGATGATAATAATTCTCTGTCTTACCAGATACGAGCATTACCACTGGATTGACAGGTGACACTGGTCCCTTTCTTTCTGGACAGGAAGCTCTTACATGTCCCGTCTGGTTTCAAATAAAACATCTGCGTGTATCTCCATGGTTTACGCTCACACTGGGCCTTTCAGACAAATTCTCACCAGCCTTGACATTCTGCTGTGCTGCTTCCTTGTGGTGACGATCCTTCCAGCTTGGTGATCTTTGTAGAGTTGGAACCTTTTGGATATGTTGGCACCCTGTTGGCTGCATAGGTGTCTGCGACATCTGCTGCTTTTTGCGCTGTTTTTGGCTCCCGATCCATACAAACTGTCGCACACTCCAGGAAGATATTAAGGAACTGATCCATTACCATAAGATCCTCCAGCCCTCAAATTTGTAGGAAGCAGTCCTTTAATCCACTGGCGAAAACTGGTTCTTAGATTACTCACAACATCTGAGTAGCTGTCAGTTGGACCTCTCTGCAATGCCGAAACTTTGTGCGATACACCTCTGGCGTGAGTTAAACTTCTTAATCAGCCTGTTTCAAAGCCTCATAGTCCCTATCAAGCTCTGTGGTAGTTCACAAAGGCATCTAAGGCTTTGCCTTTAATCCAGGTGTCAAGTATCTGGCCCACTGCTCCTGTGGCAACTGATACTGTCTGCAGCACTTTTCAAAACTTAACAAAAATTGTCCAAATTGCTATCATTGTCCATGACAGGAAACTTGGGTGAACCATGCAAAGCAAACGGACCCTCTCTGGACTCACTGGACTGTGGAGATTGGGTCTGGTGCTGGAGCTTTGCCAACCCCAGTTGAAATACCCGGTCTGGCGCTGCAGCTTCGAATTCTCTCTGCGCCTGCCGTTCAACTGCTTCCATTTCACGCTGGGCTTGCTCTTCACTCTCTCAGCTGCTGCTGCGGCTGCCTCCCTCTCCTGATGCTGCAAGATCAATTGAAGACGTAGCTGTGGGTCATCTGAACCCAACAATTGTAAATCCTTTTGCAGGGAAGAAGTACAGTGTTCCTGCACTGTGGTATCTCACTGAGAAGATCCAAGGTTAACAGTCCTTTCTGGGATAGCTAAATCCACATCGCTTCCCCGCAGTTGTGTAGTTCTGCTGCTCCTGGTCACTCTCCAACAATGCCCTTATCAGCAGCTCCTTGGACTTGTCCAGGACATCATACTCGCTCTTTCCTCACAGAGATTGATCAGGACATCCTTGGTTTGTTTCTTTATAAAAGGTTGCCATCCTCAGCTAACCTTGCCAAATAAAAGATAAGAGAAAAACAGAGAAGGGGGGCAAACAACTGTTTGTACGTATGTCTTTTAAAAATAATGCACTGAGTTTGTCTTTGAAGACTGATACCCTCGCAAGGATACAGTTCTTCAGTACAAGGGTTAATACTTATCCAAGCACTAATGCTCAAATAAAAAATATTTATCCCACACGCTGCCAGCCAATTTGTCACGAACGCCAGTTCGCTGGGCCCGTGATCTGACTATTATCGGTATTCGCTGCCACCACTTTAAGTTACGGCCTTAAAGACGCCCCACAAAACCTACTCTTGACTCTCACTGACTATGCACACCCCTGTCCTGGCAGCTAAATGGTTAACACTACACCCCATTCACTCCAGCAACTAACTGGTTAATTAGCTTATTCCTTCACAAGCAGAGTTAATTAGCATTTTCACTGCACACTCCATTCAAACACATATAAACTTATCAGATGCTAACTGAGTTCTTTTAGAGATCAAAGACAAAACTTATTAAATTTTAGATTTAATATTCCAAAGGTGGACAGTGCATATAATACAAAAAATAAAAGAAATGGTGTTACATAAAATGACATACAAAGGTACAACAGTTATAGAAAATAAAAAGGATAAAAATATTCACAGACCCTACTCACTAAAGAAGTCCTGTATCCCGGGGCGGGAAGAAACATTGGGTCCATACACACGTTTTAACATGTCCCCTAAGTATGAACAAAGTTGTAGGGGATACAAGGATTTTTAAACCATTTCATGAACTACCCCCTCCTGGCTATTGCATGAGGTGGGAGTGTCTAGCAAAGTCCAGATTTACGACTAGCCAAAAGCACTCATTCCCCCTCAGTTAGGCAGATTCCATATAAATGTAGATATGTACATTGTACTGGGATATTGACCACATATTCCTCTCCTGTATTAATTATCAATTCCTCCAATACCAAACATGACCTGTGTGTAATCCATATTTCCCAAGATATTAATAACTCGCCTTGGCAAGGGAATAAGGGCTCCATGTTGGGTATCATATTGAAGGGCCTTCTGTTCCATTCATACATATAATATTGGTTTCTATCTTGCACATTCCAATGCCGAAATACAATTATTTTACATGTATGACTGTCCTTAAAATGACCTCTTAGTACCCACTAGACCCCTAGCTGAAGAGAATTCCAGATACACGGTTTGGCCCCACATTGTCTGGAAAAGGAGATCTGGTTCTATGCTTCACTAATCGTAATATAAACAATAGGACTGTTCCAGGGTGGAATGGTATTTTTATTGGCCCTTTGCAAGAACTAATACCAATAGTTAACCCATTCTTACCAAGTCACTACACACTTTCCTGGCACATTCGCTCACCATTTTTGGTGCGTTAACGCAGCGTTTCCATAACGTGAAAACGCGAACGCACAAGAAAAGCGCACACAATCGCGTGCGATAACGCTCATGATTTTGTGCGTGATTCCTGTGCGTGGTGATACTTAGACAGAGGTTTTCAGAAAGATCTGCCACAGAACCACCTGATTAGTGGTGCAAAAGGTGGTGTTTTATACAACTCAATCACAGATAAAATTTAATATATAAATGTGATACTTGCCTTGGACATTCCGCTGGATGTCCTGGACGTAGTTCCGTCCCTGCCTTTTGAGGTCTGACCACCTCTTTTGGAGCTGAGAGGTGGTCAGATCAATGCGAAACTGCTTCCGCAGTTTCGCCTGCAGGTGGCGCATTATGCGCCGTTTGCGCTCCTTAATATTGGGGGTGCCGATTGGCATCCCGTCATAGCCCAGGCGGGTGAGATATTCCACCATCAGACGCTGCCATTGCATGGTGGCCATGCTTTCTGGTGGGAAAAGTAATGGTGGAATGACTACACCCACTTTCCAGGCTCGATTTTAGATCCTGGATTGCATATAGAAGTCAATGGGAAGAAGGGATTATAATCGAATGTCGAAATCGAATCCGCGAGTAAAATGTCCATGGTATCTAGGCGCAAACATCGAATCTACGAGTAAAGTGTTCATTAGAACCTATACGCAAGTATCGAATCCGCGAGTAAAATGTACATGGTATCTAGGCGCAAACGTGAATCAGCGAGTAAAGTCTCCATTACAGCCTATACGTGAGCATCGAATCCGCGAGTAAAATGTCCATGTTACCTCGAATGTTCGAATGCGAGAGCGAGAAAGTAGCGCGCGTGAGAGTAAAATCGATTTTACGAAAGTCCTGGATATTGGAACATGCTCCTCATACCATTTCCCAGGTCCCACAGCCATTTACATTAAGTTACCATTAATATTTTAGTTGTATTTGACTCGAACTTTTCGAACTATTTGCCTCCCATAGACTTTAATGGGTCCGTTTTCGAACTTTCGAACTTTCCCAATAGTTCGAAAGTTCGAAAACGGACCGAACTTTCAATAGTTCGACCATCTCTAATTGTCACAGCCTTGATTGACTGCATGGAGCGAGGAGCCAGCTTACTCTGCCAGAAAGGAGGAAATACATATACTTAAATATCTGGTTAGTAAATCAGGTAATAAAGTGCAAAATAAATCAGCTGTGGCTAGGGGAAGGTAACTGACAACTGACCAGTTTTTTGTTTTAAGGGTGGACATGCCCTTTAACCCTTTCAGTGTCACCAAACGTAAAATTTTACTGCACCCTTTGTCTGTCTGTTTTGCAAAACTACCGTAAATGTTACGTTGGGTGGTACAAGGACCCTTTAAAAAAAAAAAAGGAACCCGGAGCGATGGAGCGATTAGAGGGCACTGTTTAATATCCCTCCCTTTTTCCTCGATCAGTTTCATCCGAAACCAATGAGGGGATCGTAAGTTATTAACCTGTAAAGTGCCAGATCGAATAGGAATTCCCTTCCCGAACCTGCAGATTGGGAAACCCTGTGACATCATTGGACTATTGGACATTGGAACTACTGCCATGCTAACATCGCATCAGTTACCGCTCGCTTCTAATTATAAAGTGGCGGTAACTGCTCTCTGGCGTTAACATTGGCTGTTTCAATGTTAACGCCCTCGCCAGAGAGGGTGGGGGCGTACGGCCACCCCGCTGCGGGTGTTTGCATTCATCAGAGGGGCGCGGCGGGGAATGTACGCCCACCCTGCCCTCGCGGCACAAAACCTTCCCAGCAGCCCCTCCAAGCCCCTGCCACGTTCACTCGTGGGAAAGGGAGATGCTTGTGATCGCAAGCATCGAAAAATTTACCAGAACAGAATTGGATTAGGACTTTCTGCAAATCTATATAAAGTGCTGCAAACCTCCGCGGAGCTCAGAATTCATTGCAGTAGATGGCAGATGTGTTGGTGTCGCTGGCTGTGAAGAACGAAGACTTCGGATCAAGACTCCATGGAGCTGATGTCACTGGATGGAAGAAAGAAGATACCGCCCAAGGGCTCTTTTAAGAGCCGACGGTAGTCCCGCTTCGAGCTGCTGACCCCCAACAAAGGCACTTCTCAATGCCACAAGGGCCCTTAAAAGGCCCGGGGATGGGGGGTCCCGGTATGGGTTGCAGGACCCCCTAAGCTCCAAATGGCCCTTCTCAGGACTGCAAGGGCACTTCTGAATGCCGCAATGGCCCTTATAAGGGCCTGAAAAGGGGGGTCCTGCTTCGAGCTGCGGGACCCCCTAAGCCCCAAAAAGGCACTTCTCAGTGCCCCTGCTGGAGGGTCCCTCTACCCCCCCTAGCGGGTATTGTGCAGCAGGTGGTCAGCGGTGCGGGGGGCGAGGGTGGCCGCACACCCCTTTCCCAGCAGCCCCTCCCAGCCCCCTGCTCCATACATTGGGTATGAGTTCCCAATGTACGGGAAAAGTGTCTAGTTCCCAGGGAAATGGTCAAAGTTAAATTTCAAGGTAAACTAAGCCTCAATTTCACATGCAAGGAATTGTGTGCATTGACTCTGTTTTGAGTTTGCTTTCTGGCCATGTCTCTATGTACACCCAAGCATGTAGCATACCATTTGATTCAGGAACCTTAGAAGATTGATATTTAGCTTTTAACTTTTTATGTAGGTTTGTGAATCATGTTTTTCGTTAATTTCTCCAGAAAAATCAGCTAAAAGCATGATGTTCTGTAAAGGACTGCATCTGGAAATGTGCACATACCGGTATTTAAAAATAGCTCAATTTGTACTAAACAATAGTTTAGACTGTGTGTACATTCCAAAAATATATATTTGTGTGGAGTATTTTCGAGACTGACGGGTGTTTAGTTGTAAATACTGAAATGTGTTTGAAATGAATGTAGAATTGCACTTATGCATTGGTTCATTCCAGGCCAGTTGGTGGCCATGATTCTCTGTACACCCAGGGTAGCCAGAGAAGCGGCAGTTGAGGGAGTGCACTGATTTTTTTGGAAGCTGCGCCAGGTGGGTTGGAGGGAGCGCCGCGCATGTGTCCTGGGTCCAGAGGCAAAGCTAAACGTTGCAGTATGCAACCAAGGCAGTGGATTTTAAAAAGTATTCACTGCTTTGGAAGATCTCTTTGCGGCTTGTGTGTGGAACGATGAGGGGTGGGTCCCGAAAGTTATCAATAGCAGGCATTTGAGGAGCCTCTGGGGCGCTGGTGGTCCCTGCTTGTTTAAGCTTACTGAGCCTCTTAGATTCTGTTTGTTTGTGAGTATTACAGTTTTAGGGTGTGGGGTCTGAAATATCACCTTTAAATGTAACTAGCTCAAGTGCTCTGCAGCTGAATATGAGATCAGGCTCAGTATACCCCCTCCCTTCCTTAACAGACTTCTTTATCCATCTGACCTGACTATCTGTGAGGACAAGCATGCTCAATAATCACTGATATCACCGATATATATGAGGAGTGTATCTGTATATAGATCTCAGATGGGCCCCTCAACATCTGACTGTGGTTATATTATATCTAATATACCAATAGTGTACCCAAACCATATATAAAAAAATTATCTATATAGAGGATAATAATAACCAATAGCCAGTAGGAACATATAACATTCCTAGATAAAGGAAAGCCTCTAATGAGGCTTCCTGATGAGACAGATGCGAAATGCGTAGCAATTCTAGATTTCTATTATATGACTACTTTAATGGACAAAGAAGCTAAATAGGAGGTTGACAGTACCTACAGCTGCAAGCAACATCTAAGCAGAACTGAAGATGGAGATTTAAAAAAATAAACACAAAGCTTCATGAAAGTGTAATAAGAATAAGAAAATAAGAAAAAGAGTGTCTCTAGGAGACCACACACCGCAGTAGAAAAGTTTTGAAGTTTGGCCAACATGTGTCTTAAAATTAAAACAGAAAACTAAACCTCAGTTACCCAAATAGATGGTCAAAGAAGCAGGGAGGGACTAAGAAAAAAAGAGACAGCCGTAAGACGAAATGCTTTAGTAAATTAAACCATTCTACTCAAGTACACATAGCTAAAGAAAAGAATGGTTATCCATCTGCATCTATTTGTTGTACTTTCAATTCTTCACATCTCCATACAAATGGGTAAGTAAGCATTTTTATTCATTTGTGAACACAAATATAAAATCTGACTGATTTTTACACAACAAATAGAATTGCTGTTTCATAGGCTGTGTATCGCTGAGGTGCAACTCAACATAAAAAAACATTTTCACATTTGATGTTTAACGTGAAAAGCAATAACATAAACAATTAGTAATTTACAATTTTCTATTTTGCAATTTCATTTTTGGGAGACTAAACTTTTAATAACAAAGATTTTGGGGAAACAGGTAAATAGTAGATCATATTCCCGATTATAAAAAAAACTGTTGTAAAATCAATTGTCAAATAAAATAAAAATCACAGAATGTCTTTAAATTGTTAAAACAATTTTAAATAAAATAAAATGTAAATTTAACTATAAGTTTTGCACATTCTGCTGGGACATAGAACACATTGTATGCATAGTATTTATTTATTGATATTTACAAAGTGGGGGGAAAACTGTTGTAATGGCCCATGGTGTATTTATTTTCCATCATAATAAATCAGTTACGTATAAAATGCTGAAAAGGGTAAATTACTGTAAAAACAAACTGATGTACTAACAATCATCAAAATGTCCCAGAATGCCCCCAAAATGTTTAGACTGGTTTACTTGACACTTTGTTATAGTATGCATTGCAAAAAGGTGCTATGATTTGTCATCTTGTCTACTTCTAAAATAGATTCTGCCTTACTATATTTATGATAATCTAGCTGCAAGATAGATTTAGGGACCCGTCAACCATGCATATCTTTGGATAGGATGACTTTTTTAATATATGGATCACTGCTAAATATTATTACATACTTACCTATGCATGCCGTTTACATTTTGGAACATACTGTATATACAAGTAAATTTTTAAATGCACATTTGTTTCTGACCTTTCCTGCCATAACACCCTCCCCCCCATGTTCACATGATAAATTAGTGTTTTATACAATTTAATATCCCTGTGTGTGTTGACCTTGATACCTCACTTTTCTTTGCTTAAAAATATTGATTTTAACCAAAAGAAGATGGTCGGCTGAACTTTGTCAGACCTGCGTTTATACTACAGTACCTAGTTTCCCAAACACAATATATTCAAAATTGGGTAACTATCCCAGACAAAATAACCACCTTATGAAAAAATATTGACACAATATAATGAAGGGAATCTGTTGGCACACTTGAATATGCCTGCTAAGCATATCATTGAAAGTGGTACCGTACTACACACTCAACTTTGGAGAGTCTGAAAAGACACAAAGATTACTCAATATTGTAGGACCCATAAGTGCTACACCTCTATGGAACAACTGAGAATACCCTGAATTAGCAGCCTTTGAGCATCTGATTGGTCTCAACTTAGGATCCCTGAATTTGGGCATATTGTTCAAAATAATCAGCTATTGTCTTATAGCAAGTATATAATTTGCCCATAGACTACCGATACAGGTACTCCCAACTAAGGCATTGATTTAAGCACTATTTGAGTCAACTGAGATCTAACCACCCCATCATTGGTATATTACATACCCAGGGGCTACAATGACTTACATCCCGTATCTATACTTGCCTAACTAGATGCAAATTACAACAATATAGAGAAGCCAAATTGCCAAAATCGTCCAGATATATTGTAGATTTGGATGCTAAGGACTAGGATGGTGTACAATGTTCCCTCTAATTGAAAATTGTATGTGTGCGCAGATACAAATTTACTGTGCACATATAAAATTAAATTTTGTGCACTACATACAACAGCACTTATTTTACAGCAGATTTTTGTGTGTGCACTACTTTAACCTGTGTGCGCAGGCCTGCAGAGTTGTGTGCGCGCGCACGAGCGCACACCTTAGAGGGAACACTGGTGGTGTAGCAGGTTCCCCTCTTCAGCAGATACTAATAAGTATACATAGTAACAATGCCTCAACACAGCACTGTCTGGAGCAAAACAAAAATACTAAAAGACGCTTATCGATAATTACCTATACTAACCCAAATATTCAACGCCTCCCTGTCATCTGGCATTTTCCGTTCCTCCTTCAAACATGCCCAGGTGAAACCCATAATCAAAAAAGCCTCCCTTTTGTCTTGCTAACTACTGCCCGGTCTCTCTTCTACCGACAGCCTCTAAGCTACTGGAACGTCTCGTCTTCTGCCGTATCACTAATTATCTTAATTCTCATAACTTACTGGACCCCTTGCAATCAGGGTTTCATCCTGCGCACTCCACAGAGACAGCCCTATGCAAAGTTGTGAATGACCTTCGGACTGCCAAAGCCAATGGCCACATTTCTATTCTCATCCTTCTCAACCTCTCCTCTGCTTTCGACATGGTTGATCATTCCCTCTTAATTCAAATTATTCACTCCTTGGGCATCCGGAATGAAGCGGCATCATGGCTACCTGATCCTACCTCTCAAACAGAACCTACCTCTCCGGTTCCTCTTAATGTTGGGGTTCCGCAGGGCTCTGTTCTTGGACCCCTGCTGTTCTCCCTCTATACTATTTCCCTGGGAGAAGTCATCAGCTCATTTGGCTTTAACTACCATCTGTACGCCGATACCTTTCCACCACCACGCTTTGTCCTGACACCCAATCACGCATCTCAGACTGTCTCTGTGCTGTCTCCTTATGGATTGTGCACTGATGCCTCCAACTAAACCTGATTAATACCGAACTAATCATTTTCCTGATTCAACCTGATTCTATCCCACCATTTTTTTCTATTTCTGTGGGCAACACCCTATTCAGTCAGCACGTTGCTTAGGGGTTATTATTAATTCAGCTCTCTCCTTTTCCAATCACATTAACTATGTTGCTAAAACCTGTCGCTTTTTTCTTCATAACATTCTAAAAATCCGTAGATTCCTTTCTCTTCCGACTACTGCTATGCTTATCCATGCTCTCATCTTATCATGATTGAACAAATTGTCCTCCCCCTTCCTCCTTATCCATGCTCTCATCTTATCATGCCTAGACTATTGCAACCTTTTGCTTTCAGGTCTTCCTGCTTCCCATCTTTCTCTGGTTCAGTCCATACATAACTCGCACATTATCTCGCCCTCTAACAATCAGGAAATTAAATCTCCTCTGTGCCGCACATCTACCTGGCTCCCTTTTAAACAATGCATTATCAACAAAATCTTTCTCTTAACATTTAAATCCCTTCGCTCTGCTGCTCCTTCTTATATTTCCTCTATAGTGTCTCCATATGTCCCTGCCTGTACCCTCCGCTCATCACAGAACCATCTCTTATATAGACCCCTCACTCACACTGCCTCTCGCCTTAAACCTTTTCCTCTTCTGGCCCCCGTCCTCTGGAATTCTATTCTCCTCTCTCTACGTCAAGAAACCTCAATAAACAAGTTTAAATCTAACCTATCATCCTACCTCACTGAGCACAGCACAGAAAAGGACTGTTGATACTGCACCAGTTATTACTTTAGCCTTTCTACCCTTTCCTATGTATCTGTGTGTTACCTACCTAATTAGATTATAAGCTCTATGGGGCAGGGACCTCTTTCCTCCTGTTACATTTCCCCTTGTACGACTTTTTGTATTCTATATTGTACAGCACTGAGTCCCATAGTGGCGCTTTATAAACATATACATACATACAATTGAGGTTGAATAAAGACATGCGTCCATCAAGTCCAACCTTTACACTCTCCTTTTTAACCCTTACCAACAGTTGATACAGAGGAAGGCAAAAAAAAAAAAAACAGCTAAAAAAAGGGGGGGAAATTCCTTCCTGACTCCAAATAGCAATCGGAAAGTATCCCTGGATCAACCAGAACTGCAGTAAATGTATTAATACCAGTAATTCTCAATATTTTTTAGTTTTAGAAACTTATCTAGCCCACTTTTAAAGCTATTTAATGAACTTGTCATTACCACATCTACTGGAAGACAGGTTCACAGTTCTCACTGTAAAGAAACCTTTCCTAACCTTAAGATGAAACTTCTTTTCTTCCAATCTTGGAAGGATGTCCACGTGTCCTCTGATATGACATCATGCTATCCGTCTTTCATTTTCAATTTTAGCTAGTTTAATTGCTTTCTTGCACTCGTTATTACAGTTTTTATACTCCCTGTATGCCTGTTCGGTTCCCTCCGATTTCAAAATTTTTCAAATGTCCCCTATTAGGAATATTGGTGGGAAGACCTTTTCAACAGACATAAATCTACTCTCCTTCAGGAAACCCTGTTTTTTGCTGGGAAACCTATTACACTTAAATGGATGGAGCCTGACCCACCCACCATAGGTCAGTTAAATTTAATTCCACAGTCCCCTACAAAAAAAGTCCTGTGTAAGAACAGGGATTGTGCTTTTAAGTTTTCTAAAGTCTGGGAAATGTGGTGTGGGAATGTGGTGTGACTCATCTGAGACCATTAATTAGACAGATGATGCATGGTTTGTGTATGTATATTATAATATTATACAGTATAAAGAAACACACAGATTGAAGTTATCAAAGTTAATTTATTGCTATTGTTTTATTGGTTACAATGTTTTAATAAATGAAAGTTAAATACTCCTAGATGTCACTAAAGGAGACGTGGCTGTTAAATGCTATATGTATAGTTCATTCCAATATGGAAAATTCCCATACAAATAATGAACATAAATGATATAATATGCATATACAGATCAATTATATATATGTATGTTCACCTTTTTTGAGTGTCTTTGAGAAAACAAGTTTTAAGAAAGATATATATATTGATTTTTAGTACATTGTGCACTTAATACTATTCATGATTATTAAGTGAACGCGTCCTGAAACTGTATATATTATACCAATAAAGCTCATCCAGAGTAAGTGAAGGAAGATCTAGGACCATAGAAATAATAACCACATCTGTTTAATTAATTCTTATACATAAAAACAAAATCAAAATTCATGTGTTCAATATAATGCCACAAGTGCCATATAGTCAGTCCTGGACATTTCTACTGAAACTGCTATCTAGTAACTTTGAGATGCTTCAGAATGCTTTATACTAAAAAAGGCTAAAGCGTGTGAAATAGAAAGTCTGATAGTTCTCCTTTCCATTACACAATGCATACTTTATGGACCTGAAAATCCCTTGGAAGTGTTTGTGCTTCTGTTGTTTCTACCAGTTGCTTGGAATTTATAAAAATGATTTCTGGTCAGTTGACATATGTTGAGAAATGGATAAAGGGGATCATTACTAAGATACTATATTATATTATACTAGGATTGACAGAAAATAGTAAAGGTAAGAAAAAAAATAACTGATCATATGAATGTCTTTCCCTTACAAGATTTTGATTTGGAACAAATGCTGGAGGTCAAACAGACAAAGCACTTAAAAGTTGAGCCCGGAGGGTCTGTGACTGTCAACTGCACATTTAACTCAGATTCTAAAAGTTACACCGTGTTCTGGTCCTTGGGCTGTGAAAATAATAAATCTCTGGAAAACAATCCATGCTTTAAACACAGAGTCCAACTGAAGAACCTAAACAAACAAATCACCATTTTTAACATAGCTGAAAGTGACTCTGCAATATATTGCTGTCATGTGGAACTGTCCCGTGGAATTAAGGGGACTGGAAGTGGAACCAGAGTGGAAGTGATTAAAAGAAAATGTGATACAGGTAAAACTGATTTTAATGTCAATAAGACATTTACCTAAAGTTAGTTAGCATATTTAATATAAGAACATAAATCCAAAAAGTAAAGGTTTCCAGTGCGAGGCATAATGCTGAATTAAACGTTATTATGTTCATAAGGGTTTTCAGACATCAATGACATTGTATATAGAGTAATACTCAAATTAACATGGACTTTATAGTCCACACATTTCCATTGCATCCATGCTCTTTATCAGGTTGGTTTAACAAAGATTATATCAAAACCCACATAAGCCACAGTTTTAATAGAACCACTGTCTTTCTGTAGATCCCCCCAAAAATGTATATTCTTAAAGAGGATCTGTGATCTCCATACAAGTGACCCTTATTAAAAAGAGCACACTCCTACCTTTAAAACTAGCCTCAAAGAATATTGATTTTTTTGGGGGGTGGGGCTTCTTTCACATGTGCCTGTCTGAGTCTGTAACTTTACAAGCCTATAACCTACAGGGACACTAAACTGCCATATAAATTTACTTTGCAAATGTATCTTTTATTCACAGGGAAGTGTGATTACTTACTCCCACCTCCCTGTGAATAATAGTATGCACAGGGTGCACAGATAAACTTACCTACCGGTGATCTACTCTCTCCAGATGATCAGAGCGATGTCCTTATCACACTCCTATCTTTAATATCGGCACGTATTGCCAAAGGATAGGCGTACAGTCGAAACATCGCACCATCTGCTGGAGAGTTAAGTTTATCTGTTACCCTGGTGATCTATTATTCACAGGGAGGTGGAATTAAGAAATTTCACCTCCCTTTGAATAATAGATACATTTGCAAAGTAAAAGTATATGGTGGTTAAGTGTCCCTTTCAGATCCAGTTAAGCTAGAGACATTATTCTAAGCTTGTTTGAAAAGTATAAAGGGAAACTGTGTGGAGACCACAGTTACACTTAAAAGGGTAACTATCGTGTGTATAAAGTTTTTTTTAAAATACAGTTAAAATGAAAAGTACTTGGGTCAGGGATATAGGCCTAGTAATTCCTACCTCCCAATATTGTTTCTGTGAAGAGCATCAGCCCAAAGAAAACTGAATTTTTGCCTTTTGGACAAATTTGGACTTTTCGCTATTTATAAAGCCGTGATAACCAGTGGTGAAAGGTCATTACAAACATAGAAAAGATAATCAATGCACATTCCTAGGCCCCATACAATATCATTATCTGCACACTGGCATACTTTATAAACAAAGGTGTTTTAGTATACATTACTGTGATCACATGAATGGAAAGCCTTCCAACCATGTCAAGGTAACCCCTATCTGGAAGGTCCTAACTTCTAACCTTTTTAAATTTCTTTTACTTAAATTACGATTAGCAAACTTTTGCATTTCTCATTCTTACACAATAGATCCATATAACAGTCTCTCTCACTTCCCCCCAGCCCTTTGGCTTTTCAAAAATGAGGGAAGAGGCCACCCATCCAGTGCTTTATATTAAAGGCATAGGACCTCTCATAAAAGGGGCGTGTTGGGGGTGCTATAACCACATGGAAGCTTGACCTGGCTTCCAAATAAATACATACAATACAAGGATTGTGGAAGCACTCCAATTAGGCTAATTTACAACTACATTTAGCGGAAGTGCTGCTTATCTGGTCAAACATTTATACAAATATAGAAAAGATAATCAATGCGCATTCCTAGGCCCCATACAATATCATATTATCTGCACACTGGCATACTTTATAAACAAAGGGGTTTTAGTATACATTACTGTGATCACATGAATGAAAAGCCTTCCAACTACGTCAAGGTAACCCCAGTCTGGAAGGTCCTAACTTCTAACCTTTTTAAATTTCTTTACTTCAATTACGATTAGCAAACTTTTGCATTTCTCATTCTTACACACTGGATCCATATAACAGGCTCTCTCACTTCCCCCCAGCCATTTGGCTTTTTAAAAATGAGGGAAGAGGCCATCCAGTGCTTTATATTAAAGGCATAGGACCTCCCATAAATGGGGTGTGAAAGGTCATTACCGCTATATTTCGCTTTTCACCATAGATCGCTGCGATAACTGCTCAAGCACATTTAAAAAATGGCGAAAAGTATATTTTTGCGTTAAGTTCAGCCATTCCAATTCGCCAAGTCTGAGGTGGCGAAAACGCATAAGTGGCCATTTATTTAGCCTGCCAATGGTTCCATGGAAGGTGTCAGTACATTGTGGAGTGTTTCTCAATACTAATAAGTACTAAGTGTTAGACTATTTTCCAGCATTTACTTTAATACGATCTGAGATTTCGCTTTTTTAAGGTTTATTTTTCGCTTTTTAAAGATTTTTTTTTTATTTGCCAATAAAGTCAAATGGGGGTCTGAGGGACATTTATAAAGGGCATTATTTTTGCTTTATTTCCCCACCAGCCTTTACCACAATTTTTTAACTTTCAACTTTTCCTTTTGTCAAAGTTATTAAAAAGGTGAATTTTCATCAAAAGTGAAAATCATGTAGCAAAAAGTAGCACTAATAATGCTGAAAAAGCTCAGCACATATGATGGTAAATAGGTAATACTCCCTGGTGGATTTTCAAAGTAGTATTAAATTGGTTATTACACACTGAACACCTATGTTTGTTATTTAAAAATAGCCTAACACTATGATCTTTGGTGTTTTTTTTCAGCCAAAGATATAATAAATAGTATCAAACTCAAAAGGCGAATTTTCTCTATTTTAATAGGATGATAGTGTAAAACTCAAAAGGCGAATTTTCTCTATTTTATTAATAGGACACATTTTTTAGTATTGCTTATTTTGAGCAAACTGCAGCTTATTATCAAACCAGTTACATTAATATGGGAACATACCATAGTGCTGTGTAAGAAATAGTCATGTTAATGGAACATTCCAGTAATGTTTGGCAAAAATTCTGGTAAAACTGAAAAAAAAAGGGAGAAAAGGGGCAAAAAGGCAAAATTTCACCTATTTATAAATGGCTTAAAATAAAAAAATTGACAAAAATAGCTCTGAAATTACATTAGAGAGCAATCACTCTTTTCACAGTGATACCACACAACGCAATGAATAAAGGCGAAAACGCCACTCATCCCCACAGCGATACTTTTCCGCAAAGGTTTTTATAAATAAGGTGAAAATAGCGCTATTTGTCATTGTGATATCCTGCGATAGCGAAAATAGCTATTGTTTATAAATATGCCCCCAAGGGTCATATTATAAACATCCTGATTTTTCTGAGATATTTTCTCCAGGGATTAATTAGCACAATTTATAAAATGGTGATATATCCAGTATATATCTTTGTATCAAACAGTTTTTTTTCCAGTAAAGCTATCCAAATCTCTGAGAAGGCATTTTTGGGGGTCTTTTCAAGGCTGGAAATAGTTTTTAAAAATCATTCTTTGTTTAAAATTTCTCCATGGTAGGTATTCTCATTAACATAATTTTAAAAATTGTCTGTGTGACTTTAATGTATAATACAGAATATGCACTCTTTTACAGTAAATTTAACTTACACACAGACAATAAAATTAGCAAACAAGACCACCTAGCACTGCAGTCTCCTGGTTTTAATTACCTTCACTATACTTTACTATGAATGGTAGTCAGTGTATAATCCATTTATGCAGTGTGCAGGACCAAAATATACACCACCAAGCACCATAGCAATTCCAGTAGAGACTCATTAGCCAGTGTAATAAGCTGCTGGTGCTACTAGTGCCGGTGCTACTGACTAGCAAGAAATTCCAACAATCAGGAAAACGCTGTGGGAAGGCTTTATCTACTACTTTTCTACTGATTTGCAACATTTTGCCATATTATGAATCTCAAATTGGCTGTAATCAATAAATTAACAAAATTACCCATAATTACTTATGAGCAAACTCTTGTGTGTGGTCGTCTTGAAAAATAAAGGTAAACTAATGGAGCAAAAAACTGCATCTATTAAGAAATAAAAACAGAAGTGGTATATATTTATTAATGTTAAATCAAAATCCAAGTGATATGCCAGATATTTCTTCTAACAATTTCCACGGCCAATTGACTGCATAATTCACCAAAAATTACTGACCAATATTTCAAATGATTTTTCCTATAAATCAGTCAAAATGATTGGACATGATAGTAGGTGTGTCCAATATTACTTGCAAAGCCAATATTTTTGTAAAATCATTTAAAAGATCAGGTAATCGCACGGTCTTTAATAGGTTAAAATATCAGGTATGTCACTTTCATTTTAAAATTTTCAAACTGACACCTTAATTGAAGAAAGACTAATTTTAAGAATTTTAAAGATTCGAGGCACTTTTTTGACAATTATCTTTGTCAATCACCCCCAAAACTGGTAACTGTGCGAGATGCTGGCTTTCTTTCAGAATGCAGAACTCAGGCACGGCCATGTCAGTACCAATGACTGACCCTGCATTTCAGCTGCCTCCTCAGTCCTGAACACCTTCCCTCAGAAAGCTCTCTGAGCTTACAGAGCAGACGAGGACTGGGGAGGAGAAGCGGGGCAGGTAAGTATCATTGGCTTCTGGGACTGAGGGGAGAAAAGTAACTATAACAATCAAGAGGTTTGGGAGAGTGTGGGAAAGTCTAGATTTTTATTCTGGGGGTGCATCCCCTTTGTTGATTCTATGCTATGAACTAGTATTCCCTAAATGGTGATGGCATAAGGAAGTTAATCTACCCACACATATTGGCAGGGCCGTAACAATTAGTATGGATGATGTGTAGCTCCTCTTTTCCATTGGCAATTGGAACACTCCTCAAAGAAAGAACTCGTGATCCCGGTTCAGCCCTGGACTTAGCTAGGGTTTCCAGATCACCTGCTGATTGTAGGATGCTCTTAATTAATGCAGTTAGCAGGGCTGCACTGATTGCATTAAAACTGCATTACTGCTGACTCAGCCTTGCTACATGTGATTTTAATAGGTGTCCTCTGATTTTTCACTGATCTGGAAACCCTAGACTTAGCCAATGGGAAGGCATGCTTCTTGCAGTGCTTGCCTTCCCATTATTCAGGCCCTAAACACCAGCAGGGGCAGAATGAACCAGGACCATGATCATAACTTTGAAGGCCTTTTACAGCTGAAATAAGGTTAACCCAAGGGTGAGGACCTAGTAGTTTAGGTCCTTACCCTGGGTAATTTTATTGAGAGGATGGTATAGGGCAGTATTGTTTTTATTTTTTATTACTGTGGATGTAGTGTTTTATCATTCCACAACCCGTAATCTGCCCATCTAGAGCCGACTTCCTGTATACAGGCCTCCTTATAACTGTCCATTATGATCTTGTCCTTGACTCAGCCCCTAGGGCAATTTAGTTGCTCAGAAGAGATCAGTCATAATTGACCCATCCAACAGCAAAATAAGGAAAAAAATGTAAGGAAAAAAGCGCTCTGGGAATCGATTTTTCAAAATGAAGACAATACGTAGAATGCCTATATAATATTGTTTTTTCAAATGTTTTTTCCCCCACTTAACTTTAAGTGATTCATTTTTCCCTTTTACTTTTAGTTTTGTTGCTTTTGTTTCTTAAAGGAAAAGTTACTCAGAAAGTAAGTGCTTTACTGCATTAATTGAAGAACGGGAGGTAAAGGAGCTATGTCTTACCTCCCGTTCTTCAATTCATTTTGAATGAGCCAGCAACGAAGGGTAGCTCCTTCAGCTCCCTTCCATTGTTCAATTAATGCAGTAAAGGAATAGTTCACTTTCTGAACGAGCTATTCCCTTGAAGCTTCCCACTATGTTCTTTACTTAATGTACTTCTTTGTAACTACATGGGTTGAAAAAGTGGTTGTACAATATTTTATTTTCTCTTCTCATTAACAGAGTGTGACTCTACAATAAACACGCTTTCGATATCAATGGAAATTCTACGCATCAGCTCTCTAATCATCTTAATCATCCTTGTTAGTATATTGCTTAAGAAATCAGCTAAAAATAGTTAAGTCTCTTTTCCCCTTACCTTTAGTTACACATAGTATACTGGTAAAAGATATTGGATATTTCTAAATAGCTTCACTTCCTTAAAAAGATTTAGTAGCATGAAATGTTATGTTTGAAGGGCGGACTACTGCAAACATTGACTCAAACATGCAATGAAGTAAGAAACAACAATAATTCTTTAGTATGTTTTTTTTCCTGCCACAAGTAGTCAATACTCGCATAGCACACTTTAACACATCCATAGTTGACATTAAGGACAAAATACCAATCGTAAGAGATTTGTGAATGAGAGGGGCTTGGGGTTTAGTAGTTGACAAGCACCATGTATTTTCTAAAAACTTTAAACTGTACTACATCGAACTTTCCAAATTAGCTGCAAACATTCATGGGGGTCAGGAATTCTAACTATATTTTGTTTATTAAAATGTATGCTTTATCAATAAACTATAATCCTAAACTACATACGTTTACAATATGCATCCAGTATTACTGTGATTTTTCAGTAAATTTCTTTAAAAAATGGCAAAAACTAAAAAGCTGACTACATTAAGTTGGATTTTTATTTTAATAAAAATACAAATTACAAAGGGTTTCCTTAGGCTGTTTAAACATCAGGAGTCAAAGGATTATGGAATAATACACAAGGTATGGCAGCTATATGAATATAATGCCTGCTTAATTTAGTTTTCATAAAACATTACAAGAGTTCATATTCAGTTTGATTATTTGGGAGGCTAGGCCACAGTAGATCATTTTAATGTACGTTCTGATCGCGATCTAATTGCGTGTTAAAAAAATGCACGCTAGTGTTGGCCAATTGGTCTGGCCACACTAGGGGGCATATTTATAAACAACCGTTAACTTTCCGCCGCCAGGTTTCCCCCACCATTTTCGCCAAAATCTGAATGATTGGTTACTGTATAATCATATGATCACAAGCATTGAAATATTGACCAATCAGAATTGGATTAGGTCCTTCAGCAGACCTTTATAAAGAGGTGAAAATCCCACGGAGCTCAGAAGCCATCGCAGTTGATTGCAGAAGAAAGAAGTCAGCAACATCAGTTACATTGATGTCGCCAGTGCCAGAGGTGTCAATGGCGGCAACAGTGACACCGCTTGGTATTGGCGACATCGGTACGAGCTGCGGGACCCCTTAAGCCCCAAAGGGCCCTTTCATCAGCCCCGTACATCAGGATTTGAGCCCCCTGTGCCGTACGTCGGGGCATTTCCACCACATACTCCCAACTAAAATTTGCTTCACTGTGTAGTGTATGAAAATCCTTAAAGGTCATGTCCACCCTCCTAAACTAAAATTTAACCCACTACTGACCCCACTGTGCAATTTAAAAAAATCCTTACCTTACATCTCTTCTCCAGATGTTTCTCCTGCAGTGCTTGTCCGAGTTCCAGTAAACTAAAGAGTAGGAGCTGTAGGACAGTGGCATGTGCAGAGGAGCCCTTTCCCCCCTCCCTGGCCATCACCTATTCCTGCCACTTTCTTATGTTGGCACTGGGAATGTTAATGTGGTAATACTCTGGGAAAGTCTGCTAGCACAAAAAGGGTTAACGGTAAAGCTGTCCATATACTAAGATATTAGTAGTTAGATTAGACAGCAAAATAAGAATGGGTCAGGCGGTTCCTGCTGCATCGATTGAACGTCGCGGGAACATCAGAAGATAAGTTCTATTGGGGAAGGGATCTCAAACTCCTCAAAATCTCTGTCCATCTATCCTTCTCTCTATATCTATCGTATGGCATGAGGTACCTGATGTAATCAAGGCAGCCCCAAAGGGATTGCAATGTGCTCAGCAAATTATTGGTCAGTGCCACACAACATGGTCATATTCCAATTAGAGGAAGGGCACGAGGCTGGATGCCTCTTTGCAGTCCAAAGTGTTCAGTGAAGTACACTCCAGCACACCTCCTTTGGCACGGCCTTCAGTCAATAGGTGCAATCCTCCCAGCCCTCCACCTTAAGGGCCACAGCAATATGGTAAATGCAAAAAAGTTGGAGGAGCACACTATTTAATTTCCAGTGTTTTATTCAGCAAAAAGACATATAACATATCGGGGGATGTAGATTCCCCTTCCTCAAGTATAACTGTGTGCACACCCCTTCCACCTTATATATCCTAAATCCCACCCACTTGTGATGTGGCATGAAGTGATAATGATCATTAATTAGATTATCATTATCACTTCATGCCACATGACAAGTGGGTGGGATTTAGGGTATATAAGGTGGAAGGGGTGGGCACACAGTTATACCTGAGGAAGGGGAATCTACATCCCCCAAAACGTTGTATGTCTTTTTGCTGAATAAAACACTGGAAATGAAATAGTGTGCTCCTCCAACTTTTTTGCTTTTGCATCCCTCTTTGCAGCCCCGTGCCCTTCCTCTAAAACATTTTTCTGTATGTTTATATCTCTGGGCTGTCTCTGCAAAGAAGAGAGGAGTCAGGGTGGACCTGTCAGATGTGGCGTGCGTCTGAGTAGGACACGTGATGACATCACTGCACCTGACAGCATTGAACCTTATAGACACCTCCTCTCCCAGACCCTCTGCTGCCTGTGTGCACCGCTCTTTGACTCCCTAGTAAAAGTGAGTTACTAACTAACTAGTTCCAAACAGTCTGTCTTCCAAACCCCCCTCATTCTCCTACATTGCACACTGACACACTTATTCCTCCTTGTCTCATAATATTAGTCTGACTGTCTATTTCATAATTACCTTACTGCAATAAAGTTTTAAAGCAAGTGTCTGACTAGTTTCTTTAAAATATAAGCTAAGAAAGGTAAGTCTGCAACAGACAGCCAGACCGTATGAGAAAAGGAGTAATATGTGTGTCATTGTGTGCCATGTGGAGGGGTGAGGGGGTATTGACTAAGGTAAGGACACTGCAGAAGGTGAAAAGAGTTTATATTATATTTTATTGCTTAGTGCCCTGAATAATTGATGCTGGTAGGGTGGGTGTGGTTAGTAATGGGTGTGGATAATAGTGGGTGGGGTTTAAGGCTGCAAAAAATCTGTGCCTACGGACACCTAAATCTGGTACTGGCACCGACAGATCACATTAGTATTTGTCGGCACACATGGACCCTACCAATCACGGTATGGGGATGGGTTGGCTGTGTGGCCATACATGGACCAATAGTATCATCTCCCTTTAAAGTAACTCTTATCTTTCATGTGTGTAGCCACTTTAATTTCTACTGATTGGCTGTTGGATGGGTTAAACATGCTCAGATCTCTACCAAGCAACAATCAACCCAGGCGCTGTGTCAAGGGCAAGACCATAACAGTTTCTATTAGGGGTCCTGCAAACAGGAATTATATTTTTCAGAAGCATTTATTTATACACAGACAAAATGCTTAATGGGCAGGTTAAAGTCATTAAGATGGAAAAATAATGCTCTTTCATCTTAAAGGGCATGTCCATTGCTTTTTTTAACTTTACTTTTTACTGTTTTACTGAAGAACAGGAGGTAAATGCACTATGTCTTACCTCTCCAACGAGGGGGTGACCAACTCTGACACATCACCAGTCCTTAGCACTGTGTGCACCTGCGCACACTGTGCAAAGGAGCAAGGATGACTTTCAGAGAAGCCGGCGCTGGATAGATCCGCAGGTCAGTTCTTCCTCTGCCATAGCACATTTACGTCATATTCTTAAGTAAAACAGTAAAAAGTAAAGTTTAAAAAAAGCAATGGACATACCCTTTAAAAGTATATGTATTGCAGAAGTCAATCACAGCCATTGTCACAGACAATGACTGTAACTGCCAATGCATCCCCAGTCCTGTGTGTCTCTTCTGAAAAAGCTCTTAGAGCTTTTATTGGGATTACTGAGGAGGAGAAGTGCAATGGGAAATAGGTACATTTTCTGTGCTTCAGGGACCAAGGGGAGGTAAGTAAATATAACAAACTCTCTGTTATAGGGGTGGGGAAGGTAACTATGAAATACAATTCTGGGGATGAACATGCCGTTTAATGTATAGTCTGTATTTACTTCACCCACAGCTCTAATGTCAAAAGTAACCAAAATGAGTCAAAGTAAAAAAGAATGTCAGTACATTTCAACAATAACCTCCCTCTACTTAGAAAGGAAAAAGAAGTAGGTCAGTAGATAAATAATGTCTGTTTCCTCCACTTTAAATGCTAATTTCTCTTAACTTGCTTAGCCCTATTCTAAGTTATTGATGTTATCTGGGAGTGGATGTACAAGCCCACATAAGTCCCTGCATTTTTATCTTCTTTTGATCTGTGAATAAGACCGATAATTCTCACTTTGTTTCACACTTATTAACAATTATTAAGTGTTGAGCCTGTTGGCTTTTTTTATGACCCCATTTAAACCATCTCAAACAGTATCTTACAGTCCTTTCACAAGTATATGCACATTAAGTGTCATCTGTTAACTGAATAACTTCTACTCAAATCACAAAGTATGAATTTCAATTATTCTTGTTTGCTACTTTGCAGATCTCAGTTGACACATTATTTTAATATATAGTGTTTGAATGGATTTTAATAAACAAAATATGTACAGAAATACACGATTACCACTGAGTAATTATGACACCCATAATATACAACAATTAAACCCAAATCAGTCAGTATTCATATTCATAATATTCATGATAGCCTTGAGGCAATTTCTTCCTGTAGATTTAGCATGCTTATTTTAAAAAATTTGCCAGGTAAGAATGCAGCAATTAGATCATAACAAACGCCAACCATTCTGCAACTATAGAAAAAACTCAATGTATGGGATAGGTGAGCTAGCTCGGCTCCACTTTTAAAGTAATAGTGGCTATCATAAACCACACACTCTGCTGGGATTTTCCCCCCAATGTGTATAACACTTATACCCATTATTTTAATAAAGTTGATTGGAAATATGACATATTGGTGACATTTTCAGGCTACGCAGGTCTGCTGTCACTCAGCCTATGGAAAAAAGCTTAAGCTTAACTGCAATTTTTTTATTCTCTTACTCACAGCTATTTAGTAACTGTAAATCAATACTGTAATGCAAAATCAGTGTTTCTCAGTAAAAGTGGTTAACATGAGCTTTAAGACAGATATCTCAGATTAGATAAAGACAAAAAGATAATGTTTGCAGCTGTAGGGCAAATGTTCCCTCTAATTTGTTATTGTTTACATGCATGAGATATATATCATTCGTGGACATAAAATCAAAATTTGCGAGCTACATACCTGCGGAGTTGTGTGCGTACAGCTTTAGGAAACACTGCTATGGGCTGCCTTGCTTAACGTATATATTACCATGGAGGGGCATTGCATTTTTTTTTCCAACAAAGTGCATGTTCTTAAAAGTCTCCAATATCCAACACTTTGGTGAAGGCCATTTGTTAATGGCAGCGCTGCCACCTGTCACTTGAGTATTTGTATCTCTACCAGTGACATTTGCAGGAGCTACATTTGAGATAATCAGAAAGTCCAGAGACAGCAGTAAAGGCAGGTTACATTGTACTATAATAAATTTATTTAAATATATATAAAATGATGAGGACTGGAACAAAAGCAATCTGCTCAAAAGTGCGATTTATTGAGACACGACATGTACAAGCACCCCGAAACATGTCGTGTACCAGGTCTCAAAAAAATCACACTTTTGAGCACATTGCTTTTGTCCCAGTCCTCATCATTTTCCTGTAGGAGCAACATTTGACCAAAACCAAATAATGGAGGAATGAATCCACATAAGTAGTGACAGTCTTAAAGATAGAGCCACATGCTGCCACAATTGACCTAGAATAAGTATTCACTTATCCCCTGTCTCAAACTCATACCAGTAAGATATAAGTCATGGCCTTTTGTCTTGATGATTTAGATTGGGACTCAGACCTATCAGAGGTATTTAGTTCAAGTGGGAGTTCTATCACAAGTAGTGGGGAAGATGATTGGGGCAAAAACACAAAGAAATATAAAAAATTGATTTTAAAACAGTTTAAGGTAAAATGGGAAATCTCTAGCCTAAAAAATTATCAAAATTTAAAAGTAATACCTAGAGGCTTACGATTGAAACTTAAACCGGGTAAGAATATCCTAGATAAAGATAGTGACGGGCAATTTCTAATAAAATGGAACGAGGTACTATCTGAATGTTCATTGAAGCTGATGGGACTTTTAGTAGAGCAAAACACCAAAATGTATGATGATTTGGACAAGGAAATATTGGAGGCTAAAAACATACTTGATAGGGATCAAGAGGTGGAAAAATTCAATGCCTTTAACAATAAATTGAAGAATGATATGGATAAACTGCAAAGAGAGATAAAATTTAGGAAAGCAAAGAAGTTCACTAGAGATAATAATGATTATAAAAGTGGACACGTCTATTCATTTATTGGGGTGCCTTTTTTATCCAAAAGTGCAAATACAGCAGAGACAATGGATCCTCAACCCACAAGGTCTCAAGAAAGACCAGGAGAGGAGGGAGGAAAAAGACCAACAGACCTCCCACCAAGATTACGAGACAGAGAGAGGTGGGGATACAAAAAAGGACGGACACAGAAGAGGTATTACAGGTAACCAATAATCAGTTACAAGTATTGAACCTCAGTAATTTAGAACTGGGGGAGGCTGAAAAATCACTCCTGGCAAAAGGTTTATCCTTTGCACCTACTAACACTCTGGATAAATTTGAGGCGATAAAAGATTTACATTTGTTTGCAAGAAAACTCATTTTTTGTAAAATGTTTAAAGATAAAAATATACAAGAGAATTTGGATATCCATGATAGGAAATTATTGTTTGATTTACAGGATCTAATGAGTGAACATCTGTATGAACAAGATTGTCAAGATGATATTGTAGATAGACACATAGGTTTTACTAAACTAAAACCTAATTCGAGATTTTTTCCATCAAATAGCATGTACCCACATATTAACATATTTGTTAAACGCATGGAAAAAGAGATCCTAAGACTTAATAAAAGGGATCAAGTGGAGGACAATCTCACTAAGGAAGAAAGGGTTGCTCTAGAATCCCTAAAAAAGTGTGGTCAAATAGAGATAAAAATAGCTGATAAAGGTGGAAATGTGGTAGTCTTTGATAAAGATAAATATAGGCTGGAGGCCTTGAGACAACTTAAAGACACTAATCAGTATGTGGAAGTAAAAATAAACCCTATTGAGGGAATTTTGGGAAAAATTAAGGCGATGGTGGATGAGGCATTAAGGAGAAATTTGATTAACTCAAAGGAATATGCTTTTTTGTACAACACCACAGCCAAACTTCCTACCTTTTATCACATTCCAAAAATTCACAAAAATAAGAAAAATCCCCCGGGAAGGCCCATCATTTCCGGCATACAAGGACCCACTGAAGGGATGAGTAAGTATGTGGATTACATTCTAAGACCCTTTCTATATACACTCCCCTCTTATGTGCAAGACACACGAGACGTTTTGAGGAGACTGAACAACATAGAAGTACCGGAGGGTACGTTCCTCGTAACCATGGATGTAGAGGGACTATACCCTTCTATACCACACAAGGTGGGTCTGGAAGGAATAAACTACTTCCTAAAGATGAGAGGAGTAAAATATAAAGAACATTCTAACTTGGTGAATAATATGTTGGAATTGATATTGCAGAATAATTACTTTACTTTTGACGGAAAATATTACCATCAACAGCAAGGAACCGCGATGGGTGCGACTTGTGCTCCAACGTATGCATGTCTACATCTTGGAAAGTGGGAACTTACAACAGTACAAGAAGTGTGTTCAAAAGGCAAGAGAGAGGATGATTTATTAATATGGATACGTTATGTAGATGACATCTTCATCATCTGGAAAGGGTCTGAGGAAGATTTAGTAGATCTGGTAAGAGAACTGAACAATAATATTTATAATATTCATTTGACACTTAATTATAGCACTAGAAGTATTGAATTTTTGGATCTATTGATCAAAATAGTAGGTGGCCAAGTGGTGAGCGAAACATATCGAAAACCGACGGCTGTGAATGCGGTTCTCCATGCGGAAAGTCATCATCCCATAACAACGAAAAGAGGAATACCGGGAGGACAATTCCTTAGAATAAGAAGAAATTGTACAGACAAAGATACATTTGAAAGACAAGCAAACCAAATGGTCGAAGATTTTGAACAGAGAGGCTATCAGAGACAAGCTCTATTAAAGGCAAAACGAAAAGCTTCATTAAAAAATCGGAATAGTCTTCTGATGGAAAAAGGGACGAAGAAAGGACAAGATAATACAATTAGGATTATTACAAAATTCAATTCACATTGGGAAACATTAAAAACATGCTTCAAGAAACATTGGTATCTACTAAAGGAAGATCTAGATCTGAAAATAGGTAAAACACCACAATTTACGGCTAGACGAGCACCATCTCTAAAAGACATCTTATGCAGAAGCCACTATGAAGAAAAATCAGAACAAAAGGCAATGGAAAAATGGCTAGGAATTCCGGAACATCATGGAAATAGAAAATGTGGCAAATGTAATGTATGTATATATAATGGTCAGGAAAATACCTTCTCCAACAGATATGGGAAAAAATATGAAGTCAAAAAGCTTCTTACATGCCAGTCAAGAAATGTCATATATGTGATTTCCTGTAAATGTAAAAAACAATATGTGGGAAAAACAAGGAGAAAAATGACTGTACGCATACAGGAACATATTAGAGCTATAATTAATAAAGAGCCACAAAAAAGTAGTGTGGCCAAGCATGTGATACAAGAACATCAAGGAAACCCGTATGCCATAAAATTTGGCGCAATTGAACAGGTATCAATAGGAATTAGGGGGGGAGATCTAGAAAAGCTGTTGTTACAACGAGAATTACGCTGGATTTTCCAACTGGGCACAAGATGCCCAGAAGGTATAAATGAGGACGTTAATTTTTCATGCTTCCTGTGAATCATAAGATATAATGAAAAGCAAGCAGTATAAGAAACTACATATTTAACGTCAGAAGGACTATGTATATATAGAATTTCTTTCCCTTTAAATAAATTTTAGATTTCCCTAAAAAACAGCCCCATCACAATTTTGCCTCTAGTTAGGACTATATAAGAACTATAGAATGAGGTTTACATATGATGACCCTTTAAGGCTATGTACACAAAATAGGGTTTTAACTTTTATCTATTTATTTGATAAGATTTTTATAGGCACTGAGCACTTTTTAGAAGGTTTAAGGTAATCCTATCTCGGGGGAATAAGGTAACGTCAGAGGAGGAGGACGTTCAGTGATGTGTTTAAATTGGGATTCCTCGGACCTGTAAACCACGCCCTGATGAAGTCACGGTTCACGTGACGAAACGTGCGTCGGCGTTCTCAGCGTGGTCTGGTACATGGCGGCTTGGCGGTCTGGATAAGAGGTTGAACTTGATCTATAACATTTGGTAAAGAGGAACATAGGGGGTAAACGAGAGGGAAGTTGTCCCGAGGTAAGATCTGTCCACATCCATTTGAGTTTGGAGCGCTCCGGAGGTAGGATGGTTCTTGGTATTGTTGGAATTATCGACATTTGGCTCATTGGTGTATGTGACTAATAGTCTGTTATTTTCATCCTCGTAAGCCTTTCAGTAACATAATAGTGTATAATTGTTTTTGGATTACAACCTGAATACTGACCGTATCTTTCTACCGCATGTACCAGCCACTGCAATATGTGTATATAGGTGTGTTTGGGTGGCTGGGAGAGAGACTTGGGTATGTAGGGAATCAGATATGTAAATTGGGCCATCTGGCCGTGTTGTGATAAAAATATTTTGGTTGGAGTGATGATACTGTGCCGATGTGTGTTATAGGCAAAAACACAGGCACTACCCAAACTGACACGGCTAATGTGTTGTAGGGTAAGAGATCTGACCCAACCTAATAAAAAGTAAATGGTTTAAATGCTGTGCAAACTCCTATCTAAAAGTAATTGTGGGCCAAACAGCAGCTCTACTTTTTTTTTTTTTTTTTTTTTTGTGATAAATACTGCCACAATTGACCTGCCTGGCAGAGTAACCTCCGATTTATGAATCTTAGGCACCGTGTATATAGTCAGGGCCTTAGGGTTATCAGTGACTTAAGTACCCCTTTTCGTCCTCCGTAATCCACCCATTTTTAAGGGCCACCTGGAGTTTTTGGTCCAATACCTTTTTTAGGGCAATTGTGGGATCACCAGTCAAAGGTTTGTATGTAAAACCGTCAAGAGAGCTGAGAAAGTAACTCAGACCTATATGTGGCAGATAATAAAACTATGGCCCCCGCCTTTGTCAGCTGGTCTGATTATTAGTTCCTTGTCATCCCTAAGGACGACACTGCACCCCTGACCGCAGTGCCAGATTTTCCTCTCGGGAAAGATTGGACCACCTGTTTATGGACTCGCTTAACAACCTCGATAGGCCGGTTAAACTTACCATGACAACCAGTACTGAGTAGATTGATTTTCTTGACCTGAGAATTTATAGGGAGGGAACGAAATTTGGTTAAATCCAGGTGGGAGTTACTAACCAAGGATTGCGATTTGCCATTTCGTGACTCTACACCCCTCTTTGCATACAGACGGGGGGAAAACCTCCGCAACATGCTTGTGAGAACTGACCTTAGGGAGTCCCCCCTAAACATGAATACTACCTGGTTGCCTAGGGGTAGAAATGGCTTTTATAAATGTCATAGATGCTTGGCTTGTAGTAGTGCCTTGACTGGCCCTGACTTTCCACATCCCCACAGTGGACATCGGATAAAAATGAAGTATAGACTACAGTGCCTTAGCCAGTTTGTAATATACTTCATTATGTGCCCGTGCAGCAAGTACTATGTAGGCAAGACTATTACTTCATATCAGGTGGTGGTGACAAGTTCAGTGAACAATCAGTCACCAGACACTTTAGGAAGGAGGCGCATCCTTTGGCCACAGACTTTGAACCTGAAAGAGAAGGGACTGATCGCAAGAGCTCTTCTTCAAAGAGAAATACATGGATCAAAAGATTGGACACATTGTCCCCCATGGGTCTTAATGAACAGTTAGCCCTATCATGTTACTTATAAAGACATTGGGTTCTAATTATTCCTTCCATATTCCCCTAACCCTGGAATAGAAATTCTCCTGGTAGTTGGTCCCCGGCTGTTTATGTATCTCCCCTGGGTACTAGTGACAGATGTAGCCCTTTTTAATTGGGGCCCTTTGCTATGGACCTTATATCCCCCTTATAAAATGTTGCGATGGAACGGTAATCTATCGCTTTTTTCAGTAGTTGGATATATTGTACATTAGGGTTAGCTTGGTTCGTTTGGGGCCTCTCTCTTTCTTTGGTCTCCTTACTCTTTAGCCAATAGTGTATTCCTCTATCTTTTTATGCGCTGTCTTTTCCTGGCGCTGGTTTTAACTTTTGCTATTTATATGAGCACTGGCATTTTAAACTTCACGGGGTGCACTTCAGTTGATACTCATATGGGTCTCGACATCTTTATATGTTTTTTATAACTTTTATTTAGTATTCAGTGGCTTTGGGATTCCAGAGGTGGGTGGTTTTCGGGCACTCGCTCACTGGGCTTATCTCTCAGGGGGATGGTGGGGGTGTGGCTCCTCTCTCTTTGTTTGATGGGCTGGTCTTTGAGGCAGGGGGAGGGTTATACCCGCCCTGAGGTTGGGAGTCTTAGCTATGACACGGGCATCACGTGGGGGGCGTGCTGGGTGAGCGTGTATCTAAAGTGCTACTAAAGTGCTCTGCACTACTAGCAAAAGTGTGCCCACTGGTGCACAGTGGAAATTATGTGTGTATGTTTTGCTAGGTAATTATTTTTATTGAAAGCTCGGGGTCATGCTTTCAGTGATACCAACACAAAGTGCAGACACATGCAAGTGATTCGGGATCTGTCTGCCTCTCCCTTATGCATATAGCGGTTAAGCTGTGGGGCCAGAGATAGGCTACTTACTTCTCATTAGCTAGTAGGTATCAGGATCCATTCTGAACTTGCTCTCCCTTTGCACTCCCAGCAAGTATCCAGGGGGAGGCTCAAATGGGATGTCTGAAAGTCCTAAAAAGGACCCAGGCAATCCCAATGACCTATCTGACAGCTATAATCAATAGAATGTCAATAGAATAAACCTGTAGGTCTGAGAATAGACCCAGGCATTTCTGTCACATTATGCAGTTTAAACCAAACAGCACCACTGGGGCCAAACAGCAGCTCTACTTTTTTCTATTGAGAGGGGAGGGGTGGTGTGAGGTATTACTGTCACATGTTTTACAAAGGAAGTCTTGCAACTTCCTACTAACACTCAGAATATTGTTTGATTCGCTAACACTGCTATCAATCTAATATTAAAGCACACCATTGGATACAACACTAAAAGGGAAGTGTTAAATATGTTCCTTTTTAAGCTTACATTGCCTCCATGTAAAACTTCCTGAAGTGTGGCTAAACACTCCATTATGAAGATTCCATTATGAAGATCATCAGCGTATAGGTTCTTTAAGCTTAGAGAGTTAGAGAGTTAAGAAGACAACCACGCCTCAGCTTGATTTCAGATGCCCAGAGAATTTAAAATTTGCATAAGAAGAGAGTGGTCCACAGTATCAAAGGCAGCCGATAGGTCGAGGAGAATGAGGACAGAGAACTGGCACTTGGCTTTGGAAGTTTGTAGGACATTTGAGACTTTGCAGGGGGCTGTTTTAGTTGAATGACCCAGTCGGAATCCTGACTGCAATAGGTCCAATAGTTTATTAGCATGGAGGTATTTAGTAATGCGTGTAGAAATGAGACATTCTAAGATTTTTGACACAAATGGTAAATGGGACAAGGACAATGGACAAAAGTGGCAAGGACAATAGGTGACAGGGGTGAAAGATTCCAGAAATGCAGGTGGATGTGCAGGCAAAATAACGTGTGAGTTGTCCTGGGGTGAGGGGATTAGAGTGTGGATATCATTTATTTTACTTTATGGAAAAATCCTGAGGAGTCGGAAAAATCCTGTTGCAAACAAGCACAGTAGATGGAGTATCAGAGGAGAAGGTAGAGTAGGTGATAGAAAAAGTTTATATTTGAAACTGTTTAAATATGATTTTATCCCAGGGACCCCATACATTGCTCTGCTGTCAGTTTCCATCAACGTGCTGTCCATACTGTCGGTCCGGGGACTTTGTAGGAAGCCAGACCAGAACAATTTATGGTGGGTCCTTAGCGATAATAAGCTCCCACCACCCCCACATCTTCCAGACTGTCAGACACTGTTGTAACATGTAACTATGAGCTGCCTTACTAGGTAAATGTTAGACAGTGACAGGCAGTTTCTCCCAGACCACATGCACTGAGCAGTGTCCATGCCTTTCCCAAACAGAAATTAGATCCTTAACCTAACTGCCCCTCTGTGCCTATTGAGGAGGCACATTGTAAGGCAATTGCTTCCGGTCCTGCAGTCATGTATGAGTAAAGTTTTAAATAAAAAAAAATGTAACTTCCGTTTTTTTCTTCTTTTAAAAAAAACTTTATTTATTCCTGACACTGCCGTCTGGGACACAATAGAGAACTGGAAGTTTAAGAAGCGATCCTGGACAGCGGAACACAGGTAAACATGAGTGAATGTCCTGGACTGGTAGTTAGAGGCTTGCGGAGGATCAGGTAGACCTACATAGAAAGGACAATGAGATGCAGAAAACGGTGACATAACTGCTGCTAAACTGTAGTTCCATTCATCATTACACAGCCACCATTTCCTTTCCACACTGTATTTATCCTCTGTGTACAGGACGGCCCCTAATTATGTGTCCCTCCCCTGCAGTCTGTAGTGATGTAGCTGTATATCCTCTGTGTACAGGACGGTCCCTAATTACCTGTTTCCCTCCAATGCAGTCTGTAGTGATGTATCTGTATATCCTCTGAGTACAGGACGGTATTATTTAGGATTTTGAATATGGGGTTTTTAATGAAGTCCAGGGGATGTCCCCTGAACTGTGTTTGGAATGCATGTCTCACTTGCAAATATTGCTCTGTGCAATGCATTTCTTATCAGTGTACCTTATTAGTAAAGGGAATGTTGGAGGGTAGGAAGAGTGTTTGCAACTGGAGGGATCATGGGGTCCATGAGTGGGAGGGACCAGGGGGGCTGCAAAGGGGAGGAGGAGACACAGGACAGATTGGGGACCATATCACACACAAAAATGTAAATATCTTCAAAACTATGCAAAATAAACAATGGAAATAAATTGCAAAAATTCTCAGGGGAGCAATTCCTATCAATTTACCTAAAGTCATTTTTGGACCACAGTTCCCCTTTAATATGTTCAGAGGATGGCTTTGCATGTCAAATTGCAGGGTAAAAAGACAAACTATGGCTACATTCACAAGAATGGTATTGTTTGATTTCTGAGTGGATTTAAATGTTTAGTTGCAGAAAAACGCTACATATAGCAGTTGTTCAATGTTGACCGCCCAAAAAACCTTTGAAAGAAAATGCCACCTGAATGAAAACATGCCAAATAATTTAATTACAATTATTTGGATGACAATTTAATATCAGTTTTGTGCTAGATTTAGCTACTAGCTGGCATTACAAATGGGTAAATTCCGAAAGCAGAAAAACAAATAACATTTTCTGAGGGAAAGTTCCCCTGAGCAAATACAGCTCTCTGTAAATCTCCCCCAAAATGTTTAAGCAGTTGTACAGCCTCAGTAAACTGAATTTATGAAGTGTCAGTCTGTAGAAGGTGTGTGAGCTGTTACTCCTGCACTGTGGCAGACAGCTTAACACCAAAGGCAAACAGAACTGGTGAGTTTTGCTCTGCCAGTGGTTCGATAATGCACACAGTGTCCGTGACGGGTCGGAGGAGTGTGGTGACACACGTTACTATCCCAGCGAGTACAGCAATGATATAGCCGATGAAGGGATACAATGCAGGATCACTCAAAGAAAAAGGAGGCTAGACACTACCGAGGATTCTGTTGTGCGCTCTCTATCCAGAAGGGTCTTCCCCAACATACACTACAGAAGCAGTGGGCTGTTCACCCACTCCTCGCTGCCATGGTACCTGCATGGGTAGGATTTCTTCCTAAACAGGACAGACACAGCCCTATACTATGGCTGCCACAATCTACTCCCATGGACTCAGGTACTCCTTCTACCCCTCTCTTTTCTAAGAGATCGGGGATTTTTTTGCACAGGCACTGTCTGGCAACTATTGGAAGGATCTAACTTCGGGCGCGCTTAGCGGGGGCGGGACTTCCGGTTTCTCTCCATCTCTGCCTCAGCTTCTCCTCACTGTCGGCTGCTGCTCCGGACCACTCCAGGTTTTCTCTCCCCTGCCTCTTTCCCTCTCTCCTCTCTGCATCTCCTTTTCTTCACTTTAGGCCAGTTATTTTCCAAAGAAAAACCTCTCTGAGCTTTGTTAGAAAAATCACCTTCTGTTAACATGTCCGAAAAAGGGTCGCTCCCGCTCCGCCAAAAGGGGAACAAGTCTACTGTCACCATATCCTATGTGTGCGCAGTTTGCCAATCTAAATTGCCCTCTGGCCACTCTGGCCCCAGATGTGCCTCGTGCAGCGCTACCCATGAGGCACCCCTGCCCCAGTGCGACTGACCAAGAGCCCACTTGGGCAAGGTCAATTCGAGAATCATTAGATTCTCTCAGATCCCCAGCACAGGGTCCGCTCCAGACGCAGCCCCTCAGATCTCCCATCAGGAGCATGAACCAGCGTGGGCTAAATCTCTAGCCTCTTCCGTGTCTTCTCTGTCTTCCTCTATTTCGCGGGTGCTACAATCCGGACAGCTGGTAGCTGCAGACAGGGCGTGTAGGCCGACCAGATCTCAGAGCCCCCCTCCTTCACGGTTGAGGATTCAACCCAGGACGATGACGACACCCCTGAGGAAGGTGAGCTGGAGTACGACGCTCCTGAACAGGAGCCGCAGACAACTTTTACAGCTGACGCATTGACTCTCTCATAAGGTCAGTACTTAGCGCCCTTAACATCCAGGATTCTGAATCCCAAGAGGATCCCTCAAAATATCTTTTCACCAGGGCCAAAATATCCTCAGTACAATTTCCCTCTTGAACAACTAGATAAGATTGTTCTGTAGGAATGGTCGGCCCCTGAATGTCGTCCACAACTATCCCACCATTTTAATACTATGTTTCCTTTTTCTAAATCTGACATTGATAGATGGTCCTCCCCACCCATAGTCGACCCCCGGTAGCTCGCTTATCCAGAGCTACGACTATCCCACTGTCTGAGGCGGCAACTTTTAAGGACCATAATGATAGGCGCATAGAGGCTTTCCTTAAGCTCTCCTTCTCAGCAGCAGGAGCAGCCCTACGACCCACCTTTGCTTCAGCATGTGGCTAAGGCCATGGAAGTATGGCTTAGCCAACTTTATCAAGAAATCGCATCAGATCCGACTAAGGCCCACCTAATAGATATGATTAAAGACTTATCCGATACCGCAGTGTATATTGGGGACGCGGCCTAGACTCAAGCAGGCTCATAGCTAGAGCCTCCACGTCAGCGTCGCGGAGGGTCTTATGGTTGAAAGCGTGGCTGCATCATGCTTCCAAGAAAGCTCTCACTAGCCTCCCATTCTCAGGGAGACAATTGTTCGGACCGGAGTTGGAAAAAAATTATTTCCCAGGCAACAGGAGGAAAGAGTTCCTTCCTCCCCCAAAACAGGGCTCGTAGACTCCCCTCGGCTCACAGGTATCCTTCCTTTCGCGCCTTTTCCTTCCGCACACAAGGCCTTCCTTCGACACTAACCCCTAGGCCCCTTCCCCCAGAAGAGGCATTTCACGTCCCTCCTGCCCTCCAAACGAGGATCCTTTCGATCCATGGGAACTAAGCCCAAATCAACATGACTATCCTCCCAACACTGGGTAGGAGGTCGGCTGAGATTCTTCCACGATACCTGGAATTGTACGTCCACAGACGATTGGACCCAAAAGGTCATCTCCCAAGGTACCACATAGAATTCACATCCCCCCCGCCCAACCGTTTCTTTCCATCCAATCTCCCCAGGTCATCACTCAGACGCAAGGCTCTCCAAAAAGCCGTAAAACTACTGATATTGACAAAGTCATAGTACCGTTCCAACCGCCCACAGGTTGCGGGTTTTTACTCCAACCTGTTCCTCGTTCCAAAAAAGGACGATTCTTTTCGCCCAGTCCTGGACCTGAAGGAACTAAACCAATACATCAAACAACGTCGATTCAAAATGGAATCCTTGCGGTCGGTCATTCTACCATAGAACCAGGGGATTTCCAAGCATCCATCGATATTCAAGACGGATACCTTCATATCCCCATATGGCAAGGCCACCACCGCTTCCTCAGGTTCGCAATCGGAAACTGCCTTATCAATTTACAGCTCTACCCTTCGGCCTCTCCTCGGCTCCCCGCATCTTTACCAAAGTGATGGCCTGCCAAGCAGCTTTCATTCGCCTTCAAGGCATTTTTCTTCTTCCATATCTGGACGATCTTTTGATCAAAGCTCCTTCCTCTTCGTTTAGCCTCATCTCAGGTCAAGTCGTGCCTACAGATTCCACCTCCTTCGGTTGGATAATCAACCAACCAAGTCGTCCCCATTCCCAGTCCTCGTATGACATTTTTGGGAATCTCGTTCGATACTTCTCTTCAGAGGGTTTTTCTCCCTCCAGAGAAGAGGTCAGCACTGAAGCGCCTGACACGTCAGCCATGACAGAACCACTGATATCAATCCGCCAAGCTAGAGACTAGTCGGGAAGATGGTGTCTGCCATGGATGCGATTCCATATGCGATCTTTCACTTGTGCCCGCTCCAGCGCCATCTACTACTCATCCTGGAACAGGTCTCTGGAATCCCTAGACTTCAAGATTCTTCTTCCTCCCGAGATCAAACGCTCTCTGGTATGGTGGATGGAGAATGCCAACCTACAAAAAGGAAACCCTCTTGTATTCCTCAGTGGACAGTAATATCCACGGATGCGAGCTTAATAGGGTGGCGGCAGTTATACGGGTCACAAACAACCCAGGGGACCTGGTGTCCTCAGAATCCAGTTTACCACAATGTCCCGGAAATGCGAGCCATATTTCTGGCCCTCTCTCATTGGACCGCGGACCTGACAAACAAATTTGTTAGGGTTCAATCAGACAACGCCACCGTAGGGGCACAAGGAGCGATATGGCCATGGAGGAAGCATTTGGCAACGAATGTATCCTGGGCGAACTCACATGGTTTTCCTCCACGCTCTTTTTTTTGTCTCGATGTTACGTTTCCTACAAGCGCTTAAAGTACAGATCTCGGCACTCTCGGTCTACTTCCATCGACGACTGGCCACGCGTACGGACATCCGGACCTTCCTGCAAGGAGTACCCATCTTCGCCCGCTCGCAAGCAACCGGTTCAGCCATGGGACCTCTCACTAATTTTACGGGTCCTTCAGACCCTCCTTTTGAACCCCTAACCTTGGTGGCCCTGCCCCTGTTATCCTGGAAAACTCTTTTCCTGTTGGCCATTTCCTCGATTCGGAGAGCGTCTGAATTGGCAGCTCTCTCTGTGGAACCTTCATGTTTGTTTTTTTTCATAAGGTAAAGCAGTACTCCGACCTCACTCAACCTTTCTGCCCAAGGTCGTATCTTTCTTTTCACCTGAATCAGGACATTGTTTTTCCGGCCTTGTTTCTCAACCATTGTCACCCAGGAAAAGTGGCTGCACTCCCTGATGTGGTTAGAGCCCTTCGGATCTATGTGTCCAGAACAAAATACTTCCGTTCCTCTATCGCCTTGTTCGTTCTCCTAGCGGGCCTCTTAAGGGATCCAGAGCGTCTTCTCAGACTCTATCCAGATGGATCCGGAATCTCATTCTGCGCTGTTATGCAGAAGCAGGGCTGCTCCTCCCTGGCGGGTTGCAGCTCATTCGACTAGACACTGGGGGCCTCATGGGCAGCTCGACGCGGGGCCTCCATCGATCAAATTTGCAAAGCCGCTACATGGTCTTCCATTAACACGTTCATCAAGTTTTACAGATTAGAGGTGTTCGCTTCAGCTGACGCGAACCTTGGCCGTTTGGTACTGCAAGCAGCAGAGGTTTAAATCTTCTGCCCTCCTTTACTAGTTGGGACTTTGGGACGTCCCCTGCGTGCTTGTTGCCACTAAGTATCTTATTGTTCTTTCATACTTTTCTCCTTCGCATCTATCTTTGGGACAAACTGAAGCAGGCTCTTGGTGCTGTGCTATATAAGGTAAGGGAGGAGCACCTGAGCCTGTGAAATTTCTTAGCTCACAAGTGTCCGCTCCTAGAGGTGAAGCACTTAACCCCTGCGGTGCCTGGGTCCCCCTATGACTTCGGAGAAAAGGATTTTACAGATAAGAACAAAATCTCTTTTTTCCTCACTGCTGGCCACCATGTAAAAAAAAATCCTTACTTTACATATCTAGTTTCCTGTAATGTCTTGCCAAAGTCCCAGAATGTGAAGAGCAGAAGCCTGTCTGTGTAAAACGGTTTTTGCCCCTTAGCTTTCCTCTGAGAGGTTTCTGACATGCGTGATGGGGATATTCAGACAGCATATGATCGCTAAACTGTGCATGGCTTTTATACAAAAATTATCTATTGCACACGTTAAAAATGTTTTTGTCAGGGAATCGTACAATCTTTATTAGTGCGTATATAGCCGCTTTAGGCTGGTAAACACCAGAAGATATTTTCGGCCAACCGACTCAATTGGACTAACGGCGATCGGACGTGTCGAAAATCCCTATCGATCATGCGGTTCCCTATGGGACCGCACGGTTGATCGATCGCAAATTCGCCCGCGGCCAAATTTACCATGCCCAAGCACATTTGTCCCGACGCGACCTCGCTCGGGACAAATAGTTCCTTCATGTGTACCCAGCCTAAGGGATGCGTATGCATAGTAAATCTTTACTAAGTACCAGTTCTTTATATACATGCTGCATGGCTGCACCGTAAGCAATGCAGCTGTCATCCTGCATAGTAATGTAACTACTGACCAGCCATTTAGCATGGTGATTTTTAAAGAGCCCCAGTCATGAACTATAAAATGGGTGGAAGTATTTATAAATATCCTTTTTAACATAAACTTTATTTCATATGTAATCTTTTCCATAGATTGGCAAATACATACAGAAAAAGAAGGACACAGTGTATTTACATGCTTAGCATTTATTTGAAAAAAAAACCCCAAAAAACGTCATACAGAGAAGGAACGCATGACAGTGTGAATAAAACTTACTGGGTGTCGAATACTGTGATTAACAGGATTATATCAGACATCTCCAAAACCCTCCACCTGGCGCCAGGTCTATTTAAAAAAAAAAAAAAAAAAAAAGTATGCAGGATGTTGATTTACATTAAATAAGCACCTTAAGACATGCATCATTTTTTTCCCCTATCACAGCCGGCTTTGTTAAAGGGGTTAACTGTGGTCTCCAAACAAGTTAAGTCTAAATGAATGGCCAGTTTCCTAACTTTAAACGAGCCATCAACCCCCCTCTCTACGTGCTCCACAGCACAAGATATACAGAAATGACTGACCAGAAAGTTACTGGCTGGGATGCTGACATGTGACATTCCTAAGGCTTCTCCTGCACAGTGCCGCCGGCGAGCACACCTCAGACCCCTCAGTGTGTGAGGGAGACAGGAAGTCCCTCCTCCTCTCTGCTGTGATGGTCCTGACAGAGAAGGTAGGGAATCTACAGCCCTTCTCTTTCACTGCATGAAAACACGCCTTTTCAGGCAGAGTTCTCACTCTGCCTGAAAAGGCTGATTCCACAGAGTTTTCTGTGGGGGGGTGGTTTCCTGAGTAACCCACAGCACCCGCAAATGGGCGGGGCCACAGCACCCGCGAGTGGACGGGGCCACATGGGGCTGTAAGATAATGGGCCATGGGGGGGCCTGCAACTGGAGGGATCATGGGGTCCATGAGTGGGAGGGACCAGGGGGGCTGCAAAGGGGAGGAGGAGACACAGGACAGATTGGGGACCATATCACACACAAAAATGTAAATATCTTCAAAACTATGCAAAATAACAATGGAAATAAATTGCAAAAATTCTCAGGGGAGCAATCCTATCAATTTACCTAAAGTCATTTTTGGACCACAGTTCCCCTTAATATGTTCAGAGGATGGCTTTGCATGTCAAATTGCAGGGTAAAAGACAAACTTGGCTACATCACAAGAATGGTATTGTTTGATTTCTGAGTGGATTTAAATGTTTAGTTGCAGAAAAACCGCTACATATAGCAGTTGTTCAATGTTGACCGCCCAAAAAACCTTTGAAAGAAAATGCCACCTGAATGAAAACATGCCAAATATATTTAATTACAATTATTTGGATGACAATTTAATATCAGTTTTGTGCTAGATTTAGCTACTAGCTGGCATACAAATGGGTAAATTCCGAAAGCAGAAAAACAAATACATTTTCTGAGGGAAAGTTCCCTGAGCAAATACAGCTCTCTGTAATCTCCCCCAAAATGTTTAAGCAGTTGTACAGCCTCAGTAAACTGAATTTATGAAGTGTCAGTCTGTAGAAGGTGTGTGAGCTGTTACTCCTGCACTGTGGCAGACAGCTTAACACCAAAGGCAAACAGAACTGGTGAGTTTTGCTCTGCCATGGTTATGCGGAACTTAATGAAATTTGGAAAATCTGATTCAACTTTCTAATTTACTACCGCTTTTTCAACAAACGGTTTTCAACTTTTGCTGTGAATTTTTACTTAATGATCTCAATTTTTAATCTAACTTTAGAAAATGATGTCAGTTCCAAAACGAAACAGGTTAATTTGAAACTGGTGATTTAGCTCTACTCATCACTTTTTCATCATGCTTTCCCATGCCTGACGATCACTAAACTATAGTTGCCCTTAAAGAAAAAAAAAATAGACACTACCTTTGGCAGTAATAGAAAACATGATGGTTTTAAAGAGGAACTGTGGTCCAAAAATGACTTTAGGTAAATTGATAGGAATTGCTCTCCTGAGAGTTTTTGCAGTTTATTTCCATTGGTTTTTTTGCATAGTTTGAAGATATTTACATTTTTGTGTGTGATATATCAGCAGCACATCACCAGGTCCCCTGCACTTCCTGCTTCCTGCTCTGAACCCGGTCAGTCAATCTGCCCTGCATCTCCTCACCTTTGCAGCCCCCCCTGGTCCCTCCCACTCATGGACCCCATGGTCCCTCCAGATGCAGGCCCCCCTTGGCCCATTCCCTTACAGCCTATGTGGCCCCGCCCACTCTGGGTGCTGTGGCCCCACCCGCTCCCAGTGCTGTGGGCCACTCTGACCCCCCCCCGAAAACTCTGTGGAAACAGCCTTTTCAGGCAGAGTGAGAACTCTTTTCACATAGTGAGATAGAAGGGCTGTGGATCCTACCTTCTCTGCAGCTGCAGGTCCTTCACACATCGGAGTAGGAGGAACTTCCTGTCTCCCTCACACACTGAGGGAGTCTGAGGCTGTGCTCGCCGGCGGGACTGTGCAGGAAAAGCCTTAGGAATGTCACATGTCAGCCTCCCACCCATTAACTTTCTGGTCAGTCATTTCTTTATATCTTGGGCTGTGGAGCACATAAGATGGCTCATTTTAAAGGTGGGAAACTGACCTTTCATTTAAACTCATCTTGTTTGGAGACCACAGTTCCCCTTTAAGCGTCAATTTGCCACCCAGGCTTTAAACTTCTCCAAGTTTGAATAAAACCAAGACTGGCTTAAACTTTACCTACAAAAATGAGTATCTTATGGAAGAATAATTATTGTGCAGAAAAAAAAAAGAAGGGTCCGGAACAAGTATTTCTACCTCTAGTTCCGCTTACAATTTTTGTGACAATATTTTTCTTTGAACTCAATTTGGGAGATTGAGTTCAATTTTTGAGATTGAGCTGCAAGCACTCTCTAACTACATTTCTAAAACAAATTACTTTTAAACAAGGGTAAGTTAAGTTGTTTTTAGGATAAAGTGACATTTTAACCAGTGTAGGGATATTAGCTTGCTACTGCGGGGAAAGGTGACATAGTTGTGGTTGAATAGACACTTGCACCTCTTACTGGCTAAAACTGACAAAAAAAAAGGCATCCAATTAGGATGCAAGATGTTAATCAGCTTAGGGATTTTAATTGTGTCTTTAGATTCTTTTAAAAAGCATTGTTGTCTAATATCCAACAGATAAAGTCTGCTAAAGAGGGTGAAGCCATGTACACAATGCAATTTTTTCAGCCCGATCATGTATTGGTCAATCAGGCTGAAAACATTGCATGGATTTACGGGTGTTCGTACATCCGAATCGGACGCATCCAAAAATCCCGGACAATCATGCAGCCCTCTATAGGCCGCACACTTGGTCACGGCAAACTGTTGTCCGCGGGCTACTTCTGGCGTGACTGAAAGTCCTTTGTCCCGGTCAAACGGTCGGTCTGGATGAAGCAACTGCCCGTGTGTACCCAGCTTAAGACACGACTGAACCATAAAATATTTTCTCACCTCTAAATTATGATCAAAGTAACTGAGCTCTCTTGGTTCATATTTATCATAGATCTTCTGAAGATACTCCCTAAAAGCTTTTTCTTCTTGATACAGCACAGCCTCCTTGCTCATATCATAATTCCAGGCTGGTCGCTTGGGAAAGTCCAGCACTAAAAGACAGCCAATGTAAAATAAGAATTTTTATACTTAAATAAAATGCTTTTCTCTGAAGCTGAAGGGGGACCCAGGCACATTAGGATTAAGTTCCTACTTCAAGAAGCGAACACTTAAAAAAATCCGGCCCTGCCCCTTGTCCATACGTACCAGGACGCCGGAAGCCTCCTACAGTTTGTCCCAAAAAGAGAGCAAAAGAATAACAATTGTATATAAAACGAAAAACTCCAAACATCCAAACTTGAGGCAACAAGCCAAACTACAAAAAGAACCAGCCGCGTAGGCAACACTTACTTAGAGGGTTGTGCCTGGGTCTCCCTTCAGCTTCAGAGAAAAGCATGTTATGCAAGTATAAAAATTTTCCTCTCTCTTTCAGCCTCAGGGGGACACAGGCACATTGGGGACATCCCCATCCCCACATCAAGTCCCAGCAGGGAGGGAAAAAGAAAAAAAATTACCCCTCCGCAGCCTGCAACACAGAGGGGTGTTTTTTTCTTTTTCACTTTTTTTCTTTAACACTTCTGCGGAGGCAAAGACATGTAGTCTATAAAATAAAATGAACTTAATGGGTGACCAAGTTTCCACATGACAGATTTGATCCACCGGGGTTCCCTTGCAGGCAGCCCATGAAGCCCCCATGTCTCTTGTAGAATGGGCTGCAACCCGCCTGGGAGGAACAGACCCAGCAAGATGGTAATAGTGTAGGATGGCTGATCTTATCCATCTTGCAAGTGTCTGAGGTGAAGCTCTGGAGCCGTTGCATGGCCCTGACAATAGAAGAGAGTGCCTAAGAAGATCTGAAGGTCGAAACACGAAGAGCCATGGCCACATCCAAAGAGAGAAGTTGTTCTTCCTTAAAAGTGTAAAAGGAAGGCACAATGATGTCCTGGTTCAGGTGGAAAGCAGAGACCCCATTTAGCATGTGTGGCCATAGAATTGCCCGGTCATGCAAGAACCGTAAGCAGGCAAGGTCTATAGAGAGGGCCGCCAACTCTGAGGCTCTTCGTATCGAGGAAATAGCCTACACGACTGTTTTCCCAGATAAAAAAGTGACTCTAAAGACACGAGGGGGGGGGGAGCTTTAAGGACCAATGTTAGGTCCCAGGGTTGAGTAGGCATACTCCTGGGAGAACAAATGTGAGCCACTCCCTGTAGAAAGATGTGTACATCCCTTGTCTAAGCCAGCGGGCGATGGAAAAAGCCTGACAGGGACGATACCTTGAAGGAAAACAGAGAAGACTTCCTCGGGAGGCCGAGTTCCCTGCACCAAGATGTATTGCATTGTCGGACCCTAAAATAGATCCTTTCTGAAGAGGGCTTCCTCACAGCCAGCATGGTTGCAATCACCGATGTTAGAATGCCCCGCAATCTCTTGCACGCCGTCAGGTGGAGGCGTAGGTAGTCATGATGTAATAGAGGACCCTTGGACAAGAAGTCCGGTCGTTCGGGCTAGCTGCAGGCTGTCTAATGCCATGACTAGGAGATCCGAGAACCAGGCTCTACGAGGCTAGAAGGGACTGAGAGGCTGAATCTTCATGGTAGAACCAGGGCATCTGCTCCGAATGCCAGAGGGTCCCTGGTCTTGGTGCAGAAGGTTGTAACAAAGCATTTGCTTCTGGATTCTATGTCAATGTCTGGAAGGCCCCATCGTTGTCACGGTTGGTCAAAGACCTTCGGGTACAGGGCCCATTAGCCAGGGTTCAGAAAGTGGCGGCTGAGAAAATATGCAATATGTATGTTCAGGACACCCGAGATGTAGACTTCTGAAAGGGCTGGAATGTAAGCCTCTGCCCAGGACAAGATCTGGGCAATGTCGCTGCGTGCACCCTCTCGGTGGTTTAGGTATACAACTGAGGTGGCATTATTCGATTGTATTTGGACATTATTTCCCTGTTAGAAAGGTGGTCCAAAAGAGCAAGGCATTGCGAATGGCCCTTAGCTCCAAAATGTTTATGGACAGCTTCATCTCCTCGGGGGACCACAGTCCGTGTCTGGCCTGCCTGGGATGGAGCTACCCAGACCAAAAGGTTGGTGTCCGTTGTGACTACCATCCAAGACGAGACGCAAAGCCCTTTGCCGGATGTGGAGAGGGAGGCAAAAAGGGGGGGGGGGTAAATATCCCATAAGAGATCACTTCTGCTGAGAATAATACCTTGCCAATGAGTCTCATGGCTTGTCTGATGGTGACCTGACTCCTGGACATAGCATGGCATGCCATAGTCTGGAGGCTGACTGCTTTGTCGCCTGGTAGAAAGATCTTGTGATTCTCTGTGTCGAAGGACATCCTCCGTAATTGGAGGATTTTGGCAGATTGAGGAGTCATCCGAATTGGGATAGGATTTTTATGCACGTATTTACTCTGGCTTGTGCCAGCGCCTGGGATGGGGCCTTGATCAGGATGTCGTTCAGGTATGGCAGATGATGTTCTGGGGACGTATAAACACTGCCTGGCATGATCTTGGTAAAAACCTGAGGTGCCGTCATCAGCCCGATGAATTGGCTTCACCCACTGTGAATCTGAGGAATTTGTAGTGAGGTGGCCAGATGGGAATGTGGAGATATTCATCTTTGCTATCCAAAGATGCTAGGAAATCTTTCTCTAAAGTCATCTTGAAGCTGAAATTTTGGACGTAGCAGTTTTGTGCCTTTAAGTCCAGAACTGGTCTGAAAAGTCCCTCCTTTTGGGTAACTAGGAACAGGTTTGTATAAAAAACATGGAATCTCTGAGGAACGGGGAAAAACACCTCCATGGCCAGAAGGGAGAGGATCGCCTGATCTAGCGCTTTTCATTTCACAGGACACCTTGGGAGCCTGGAGGTAAATTTAATCCTGTAGCCGTGTTCTAGCACACGTAACATCCCAGTATCTGTGGTCGGGTGTCTCCATTGGAAATTGCGCAGGCGTCCTCCCCCCTGAACTGGAGGATAGTCAGGATTGCTTAGATCTTGCTTCACATCCCCTGAAGGTTCCTCTACCAGAGGACCATTAGCCCCTTGGTCTTGGGGGCTGTCGGGAAGGTGTGATCTCAGCAGGGGGCCTGTCATGGTCTGGATGCCTGAAAAGGGCCAAAGGGCTATGATCTATGAAAAGTCAGTTATCTTCTGGCCCTGTTCTGTGGCAGCATGGAGATCTTACCCCCTGTTGCCTGGGCAATCATCTTGTCCAGTTCGGCGCCGAACAGGTAGGCAACCTGTAAATGATAAGCTAATGAGGCCGCATCAGACGTCTAAGCCTTAAGCCAGAGGACCCTTCTCGCAGCAGTGACTGTTGCTGAGGTATGCGCTATTAGCCTGACGGCTTCTAGTGACGCGTCTCCAATAGAAGTGACAGCGTCTGTCAGCTGTTTGAGGTTAGTGAGCAAAGCAATCCTTGCTGGGTCTTTTTGTCATTCAAAAGGAAGGTCTTAAAGCCAGATCTCTGAGGCTTTTGCCACCCATGCTGGGGCGAAAACTGATCTTAGCAATGTTCCCGCCGAAGTAAAGTCAGTCTTCAGCAAGACTCTAAAGGATCCATAAAGGTCACCGCCTCGGATAGGTGGAATAGATTCCCCTGTTGTGAGCAACACAAGGAGATTGTCTCAGATGAGTAGCCGTCCAGTGGCCACTGGGGGGTTTTGGAACCGAGCTTCTGGAACCGGCCACTTATCTGAGACAATCTCCTCGAGTTGCTCATGACATGGGAAACGTGATGTTTTTCGTATGCCTGGAGAAAAGAAGTGCTGCGGGTTCCTGCTCGGCCTCTGTATTGGAAATATTTAGGGCCCTTATGACTGCCTTGATCAGGACATCAGTATCTATCTATCTATAGGCATCTATCTATAGGCAATACTTCCTTGGAGTATTCCTCCTCTTATAAAATAATGGCTTCTGCCTGAGAAATGGAAGGTAAGGGCTCTGGAACTTACTTAGCAGGTCTCGCCGTAATGTCTGCGCCTTGTAGAGCCGTATGTTGGACTATTTGGTATAGGGAAGCAGACAGGATAGACATTTTTGGCTAGAGACCTCACCCAAGCAGGTTCAGTCTCCTTCTAAGGGAATGTATGGAGGTTTTGAGGGGTTTTGCCCACTCAGGCTCCTGGTCCCATCTGGGACCTTTCTCATGGGATGGGTCATGGGCCTTGCTGCATAAACCACATAGTGGATCAGGGTGACCGACTGGCAACTTGGCATTGCATGTATTGCAATTGTAGTGCTGAACTACAGGCCCAGCTGGGTCCTTGCATTTTCGGTGTCTGGGGCGGGCTTTTTCTGTAGCAGACATTGCTGCAGTAAGGAATACAGTTTTTACTTATCTGGAGGAGACTTAAGTGATCATTTGCTTGTGGGTGGTGCAGTGAATCCTCTGCTTTAGCTACATCCAAGATGGCCACCGCCATGTGGAGCTGGGAGAAATACACTCCCAGACAGTCAAGTAGCGCAGGTTAACGGGCACAGTGACATGTTACCCTTTTGAAGAGAGGGGAGAGCCTATAGACACCTTGCTAGTGAAACAGCGTGGTGTTAGGAATCCTCTCCTCCATTGCGCATGATCATTTCAGAGGAAACAATTGTTTCCGCGAATGGAGGTGCGCTAGTGATACTACTCCTGAGCGGACACAAACTGGAGGAGGCTTCCGGCTCCTGGGTACTTAGGACAAGGGGCAGAGCCAGAGTCTCACTTCTTAAGAATTTAAAGTGTCCGCTCCTTGGGGTAGGAACTTAATCCCAATGTGCCTGGGTCCCCCTGAGGCTGAAAGAGAAAAATTATTATCATGTATTTACATCTACAGAGAAGGTACATCGACAATTTAAGGGCATCACAAAACAGGTCTGACGCAGCTATTGCCTGGATGTGTTTAGTGTACAGATAATATGGTAATCTCTCAAACCTTAATATTGGTTCAGATAAGAAGATAACCTAACTTGGCATATAAATGCTAGGTACACATGGGACGATATGCCGGCCTAACCGACTGACAATTTAGCCGCCTCTTGGTCATTTTTTGTCTAAATGACGTTTGAACATAGTAACATAGTAATTGAGATTAAATAAATACGTACATCCAACCTTTACACTCTCCTCTTTAACCCTACTTAACAGATGATCCAGAGGAAGTAAAAAAAAAAAAAAAAAAACAAAGCTTAAAAAAAAAGGGGGGGGGGGGGGGAAATTCCTTCGAATTCTTCCCGACTCCAAATGGCAATCAAAAATGATCCCTGGATCAAAGAGAACTACAGTATATGTATTAATACTACTAACTTTAACTATTTTGTTAGTTTTGGATATTCATCCCACTTAAAGGGTATCTCCACTGATGTAAAAACTTTTTTTTTTTATTTATTTCTATCTGATAGTACACCTTCCCCCAACCCTCCCCCTACCTTTATTATCTCAAAAAAACTCCTCTATTTCTTTGCAGCAGCCAGGGGAAGTTCTGTTCGTTTCTGCTACAGTGCTGGGCAGGCTGTCAGTCAATGTGCATCATCACATGAATATTCATGATTTCTGCCACACCCACTTGACCCCAGTGATGCCTGATATAAACAAAGCCTTTCTACCTGTCTCTGAATGATCTATTCACAGCTGATAGTGCAGGGAGAGACACAGAAAAAATAGAAACTTGTAACACACTGCTGTAAGAAGGCTGGGGGGACTGGTGTGTTTAAAAGTTATTAGGTTTATAAAAATCATGTTGGGGTGTGTGTGGAAGATGGCAATAGAGGGTCGCACTCCAAGAAATTATAACAATTTTATTGTGATCCACACATCACACGTGACGTGTGATGTGTGGATCACAATAAAATTGTTATTAATGTGTACCATACAAGAAACTCTCTGGTGCAATGTTTCCTAGTAGGTCAGTAATCAGAGGACTCGTGGACATCTTTTAAGGATTAGAAAAATTAAGTTTTCATCAATATGGACAGGGAGCATTGGGGAGTAACGAGAGACAGAGAGTTATCCAAGGTTAGAGTTCGAACGCGGGTGCACTGGTGGAGAGCTGTCTTCCATCTATTTGGGTATCTGGCATAGATTTTTCAAAAGCTCAGTGGTAAAGGTGCTCGCAGGTCACAAACTTATAGAATTCAATATATAGCTTCCAATAAAGGGGGAAAGTGGGGTGGTTCAGAAAAGTTATCCAACCGTACCCTGAATTCCAGCCGTCCGCTGGTGTGCATACATCAGGGATATAGGCAAAAGCGTTCTGATGCGCAGTGAGTTAAGGCACCAGAAGTGCTCGGATCCGCTTCATTTTTTGTGGTGCACGGCGCCTGCTTGAGAACCTCCCGACGCCGTGCACCATCTTAGTGCAATGCGGCACAAAACCATCTCTCCATAGTCGGGAGATATTGACGCCTGCTCAGTCTTTTCCTTCAGCAGCCAATGGGAACATTAGCGTCATGTTTCCCCATGCGCTACCAGATTCTTTTCAGAAGGATCCCGGATTTACTCCCTTCCCCCTCCCATCGGACACGCTGGACAGAAAGACTTCGTGGAGATTCATTAGTTCACATGGCCGGTGGAGGGGGAGAGATCAGGGGCGGATTCTGCACAAGGCAGGCAACAAATGGTTTGGCTTTTCCACTGTAAATTCTCTGCCCCTGCCGCTCAAGATCAGCTCTGTTCAGCCTCAGATAATTTATTCACTGCACTCTGGGCAAGGCATCCAATCAAAAAGCTAGACAGGTGAGATAGTGTAGCAGGCTAGCTGGGGACAAGAAAACCCTGTCCAGCTCCCCCTCCCCCTCTTGTCATATTGCTGGATCATCTTGTAAGTTATACCAACCTTTTCAAAAGTTATTGGCGTTCTTTCTCCTCTTCTGTAAGGCCAGTGTAGAGGGGGGTAGACCGGAGCGACGAAGAGGGGGGTGTCCTTCTGGATGATCCGATGTCTGCATATCTGTGTAAATGTTTTTTTAGGTGGTTCGTAAGAGGGAAGACTCACTTGTACTGTATGGGGGGTTTTTTTGGCTGTTGCATTGTTTTTTCCGGGGCTTTTACAACAAACAACAGTTGTTTCATGTGTAATGTGGGGTTGGAAGCTCTGGTTTAAATAAAATTTCTGAAAACCATGCTTCCCTAGTTAAACGCCCAGCATGTCTGGGGTCTGGCTGCAGTTTTCCCTTATTGCTTCTCAACTAGGTAGTAAGTTTTAAAAAAAAAATACAAAAAAAACCAAAAAACAGAAAGAACCAATCATACTACGACTTAAATAATTTGTAATTGTGTGTTGATATTTTTCAAAAAATTACCTTTTCAGATTCAAGCTTCAGAAAAAGTGTGTAGTGTGATGAATGTTATAGATAGTATCTATGATGGCTTGTTTTTCTCGCGTCCGACAGCCGCCCGTGGGTGTGTGGTCTAACGCGCATGTGTCATTTGGGTGTCATGTAACTGGTGAGTGATTGTGTTAATGTGCGAATAAGTGTGTGTTTGTATGGTGGTGCGGTGTGGTCAATATGTGTTTGTGTCGCCCTCCTGATCAGTGACCTCTGTGCGCCCCAAAGTGTATAGTGCAGAAAAGCCGGCTGACCAGTGTGTGTGTGGTGATTAGTATTTGTGTTGATTGTGTCAACGTTTGTCAACCGTGTGTTATCCCTAGAGAGTGTGAATTGGTCGCCGTGTAGTTGACGCTAGTACTGTGATTACCATCTGAGTACCTGTGTGTTTGCGTGGCTCGTACCTACCCTCCCCGACTAGTGGTGTGCAGTGTAACTGATCGAATGGTGTGCGTGCGGGTCTATAGACGTCGTTGACTCCAGCAATATGATCAGCAGCGGAGTAGACAATAGACCCATCATAGACATCTTTGGGATCAGACAACAAAATAGAAGGAGCGGGCCAAAGTCCTGCCATGATGGATCTACCAAGGTAAAGGAGCCAATTGGGATTGGGTTAGGGGGGTGTTGGGGGGTGTGGGGAGTGGCGCTCCTCTGTAGTGGGCGGGCGCTGGGTACCTGGGGCGCTCTCTGGCTTTGGGGGAGCTGTCCCTGGGGGCACTCTCTGCGTCTCTGGCGGGGGGGGGGGGGGGGCGGGGGGGCGCGGAGGGTCGGGAGGGCGGGGTGGGTGGTGGACGGGGCGGGGGGGGGGGGGCCTGTAGCTCTGGAGGGGGGGGTGGGTCTTCTCACCTGTACCCCCACGGAGTGACAGTCACTCCTACGGACGAATCTGCTCTCCCCAAACACACACTCTTTATCACACAAACGCACTCATCACACACAGACTCTAAAGCACAACACTTACACACACTCTCACACACCCGTTACAAAAACCACAGGCACAGCGCCATCTCACACACACTCACTTACACAACCCACACAACACACACAAACACTCCTTTCAACAACAAACCACCCACAGAAGTCTCGACTTATTCCACGACAAAACACCTCACTTATGTCCACCACACCACCACTCACTTCTTCCACCACGCAAACACCATTCACTTATTCACAACAAACACACTCACTATTCACACAAAACACACTCACTTATTCCACGACCACAACACCCTCACCCCTTATTCATCAACAAACACACTCACTTATTCACAACACAACACTCACTTTATTCACACACACAATCAAGACACACTTCACAAAACAAACAAACACACACCCCAAACACTTTCTTTCGCGACCACCCTTTCCCTCAGACACACCCACACTCACTCTCCACAGATTCGCTCAGTTTTTTTTTCCTTCACGCTTTGCGGCGATCCGATTTCATATTATTGCATGTGCTGTGCAACTTCCTTTCCGACACTTCTGGTTCTTGCTGGCCGCTCCCCAAGAACTTCAGGCCCCTTTTTTTCACACACAGTCTCTCTCCTCACTCTCTCACATAACACACCCACAACACAACACACACACTCTTTCACAAACATCACTCAAAACTAACAAAAAAAAAAAATACCAGAATCAACAAAAAAAAAACCACCCCCCCCCACCCAACCCCCCCCCCCCCCCCCCCCCCCCCCCCCCCCCCCCCCCCCCCCCCCCCCCCAAAAAAAAAACCCCCCCCCCCCCCCCCCCCCCCCCCCCCCCCCCCCCCCCCCCCCCCCCCCCCCCCCCCCCCCCCCCCCCCCCCACCACCACCCCCCCCCCCCCCCCCCGTCCGCAGTGTGCCGCGGGCGCTCCCCCCGACGCGCCACACCGGTCGCGGATCCATAACAGCACTCCCCACTCCCCATCCCTGCGAGGCGTTTACTGTGTTGAGAAAAAAGAAAAGGCGGAACGCGTGTCACGGGTCTGTCACATACACTCCCGACACAGACCACTCTCTCACATACAAGGGGGTCTGCTCAGACTCGACACACAAGGAAGGGGACACAAAATACCCACAAAAAAAAGATTAAAAAAAAAAAAAAAAGGGGGGTGGTGACATCGTGTGTGGTCGCCTAAAAAACTGGGGGGTGTTTGGTCAGCCGAGGATTCGTACGCACTAGTGTGCAAACAAGACCTGCAAGACTGTGCAGCTGTGCCAAGCTCTCCACAGGCTTTCACTTGGTCCCCACAGATCCGCGCTGCCATCGCTGCAGCCGGGTTTTTTTTTTCCTTCTCCCGCTTGGCGTTCAGAATCATTTAGTGCAATGTGCGGCGAGACACTGTGCAACTTTGGCAGGCTGCTATGATTGGGGATCAAGCAGAGTCCCGACCGTCACATGGACTTGAACATGGGCGCTTGCACTCTTAAGTTTTTACGCTGCGCTAATAAAAGGGGGGGACCCGGGGAAATGTTTTTTTTTTATTTGGGGTGCCGCCATGAGCAACTTTTTCAAGTTGGCTTCATGGTGGAGCGGCGCTGATTAGATGGATGTCTTTATTTGACCTTCAATACTATTTTACTATGTAACTGTTAGACAGACATTTGGGTAGGGTATAAAGGTTGGACTAGACGGACGATGTACTTTATATAACCTCCAATACTATGTTACTATGTACTGTTATACAGACATTATGGTAGGGTATAAAGGTTGGACTAGATGGACGTATGTCTTTATACAACCTCCAATACTATGTTACTATGTAACTGTTAACAGACATTATGGGTAGGGTATAAAGGTTAAACTAGATGTACGTAGTCTTCATACAACCTTCAATACTATTTTACCATGTAACTGTTTAGACAGACATTATGAGTAGGGTGTAAAAGTTGGACTAGATGGACGTATGTCTTTATATAACTAACCTCTAATACTATGTAACTGTTAAAGACAACATTATGGGTGGGTATAAAGGTTGGACTAGATGGGACGTATGTCTTATACAACCTCCAATACTATGTTACTATGTAACTGATATACAGACATTATGGGTAGGGGTATAAAGGTTGGACTAGATGGACGTATGTCTTTATAATAACCCTCCAATACTATGTTACTATGTAACTGTTATACAGACTTATGGGTAGGGTATAAAGGTTGGACTAGATGGACGTATGTCTTATACAACCTCCAATACTAATGTTACTATTTACACAGTTACTATGTTATACAGACATTATGGGTAGGGTTATAAAGGCTGGTAGATGGTCGTTGTCTTTAAAACCACCTCCAATACTATGTTCTATGTAACTGTTAGACAGACATTATGGGTAGGGTATAAAGGTTGACTAGATGGACGTATGTCTTTATAAAACCTCCAATACTATGTTACTATGTAACTGTTAACAGACATTATGGGTAGGGTATAAAGGTTAAACTAGATGTACGTATGTCTTCATACCAACCTTCAATACTATTTTACCATTGTAACTGTTAGACAGACATTATGAGTAGGGTGTAAAAGTTGGACTAGATGGACGTATGTCTTTATATAACCTCCAATAAACTATGGTAACAGTGGTTAAAGAACGATGGGGTGGCAAGGACAACACTAAAAACAAGTAACTGTTAAACAGACATTATGGTAGGGTTAAAAGGTTGGACTAGATGGACGTACGTCTTTATAACAACCTCCAATAACTATGATGTAACTGTTATACGACATTATGGGTAGGTATAAGTTGGACTAGATGGACGTGGTCTTTATACACCTCCAATACTATGTACTTAACTGACATACTTTTAGCTTATTTGGTCAAACTGTCTTTATAATTAAACAATAATATATATGTTATAACAACATACAACAACATATTATGGTAGGGTATAAATGGGGTTTACTAGACAAAAATGATAGGAGTGGTTTGAAGTTTAGTCCTTTATACAACCTCCAATACTATGTTACTAGGTACTGTTATACAGACATTATGGGTAGGGTAATAAAGGTTGGACTAGATGGACGTATGTCTTTATACAACCTCCAATACTATGTTACTATGTAACTGTTATACAGACATTATGGGTAGGGTATAAAGGTTGGACTAGATGGACGTATGTCTTTATACAACCTCCAATACTATGTTACTATGTAACTGTTATACAGACATTATGGGTAGGGTATAAATGTTGGACTAGATGGACGTACGTCTTTATACAACCTCCAATACTATGTTCTTTGTACTGTTATACAGACATTATGGGTAGGGTATAAAGGTTGGACTAGAGGACGTATGTCTTTATACAAACCTCCAATACTATGTTACTATGTAACTGTTATACAGACATTATGGGTAGGTATAAAGGTTGACTAGATGGACGTATGTCTTTATACAACCTCCAATACTTGTTACTATGTAACTGTTATACAGACATTATGGGTAGGGTACAAGTTTTGGACAAAATTAACCTTCTGTCTTACCCTAGCAAGACTGCAATACAGCTTTTGAAACTCCCTGCATCCCCTGTAAATACACCTTCTGCTTCTCACTCCCAGCAGCACTGCATACAGCTTGTGAAACTCCCAGCATCCCTCTGTAAAAATACATCTTTTGTCTCACTCCTAGCAAGCATTGAAACTATCACCATCCCTCTGAAAAATCATCTATCTTCCACACACAAACAATAAACAATGGTGGAGGTGCACTCTATCCAACTGTGGGTGCAGACGCCTCATGGGTTCTTCCCTTTGGAACCAGTAGTTTTACAGGAAAAAGGCAATAGAGGGTGCACTCCAAGAAATTATAAACAATTTTATTGTTATACCTGTGATCAACCTGAAGAAGGGGGTATCCCCCCGAAACGTTGTGACGTGTGATGTGTGGATCACAATAAATTGTTATAATTTCTTGGAGTGCGACCCTCTATTGCCTTTTCCTGTAATCCACAGTATACACAGTATTTCCCAGTATAGTTTACCCTAATCCAGTATACGTAGTATAATCCCCGTAAATCCCAGAATACACAGAATATCCCATATACAGTTAACCCCTAGTCGCAGTATATCCCAGTATAGTTACCCACCCCAGATAACACAGTATATACCCAGTATACAGTTACCACCCCCCAGTCGCAGTATTTCCCGTATTACAGATACACTAATCCCATTATACACAGTAATATCCCAGTATACGTTACCCCCAGTCGCAGTATATCCCAGTATAGTTACCCTAATCCAAGTATACACAGTATATCCCAGGTAAGTTTACCCCAGAATACACCGTATTCCCAGAATACACATTAATATCCCAGTATACAGTTTTACCCCCAGTAACTAGTAAGTATATCCCAGTATAAGTTACGCTAATCCCAGTATACACAGATATCGAGTTACAGTTACCCCCAGTCAGAGTATATCCCAGTATACAGTTACCCTAATCCCAGTATACACAGTATATCCCAGTATACAGTTACCCCCAGTCAGAGTATATCCCATTATACAGTTACCCTAATCCCAGTATACACAGTATATCCCAGTAGTTACCCAGAATACACAGTATATCCCAGTATACAGTTACCCCCAGTAGCAGTATATCCCGTATACAGTTACCCTAATCCCAGTATCACAGTATATCCCAGAATACACAGTATATCCCAGTATACCCAGTTACCCCCAGTCGCAGTATATCCCAGATACAGTTACCCCCAGTCGCAGTATATCCCAGTATACAGTTACCTAATCCCAGTATTTCCCAGTATACAGTTACCCCCAGTCGCAGATATCCCAGTATACAGTTACCCTAATCCCAGTAACACAGTATATCCCAGTATACAGTTAACCCCAGTCGCAGTATATCCCATAGTATACAGTTACACTAATCCAGAATACACAGTATATCCCAGTATACAGGTACCCTAATCCCAGTATACACAGTATTTCCCAGTATACAGTTACCCTAATCCCAGTATACACAGTATATCCCAGTATACAGTTACCCTAATCCCAGTATACACAGTATATCCCAGTATACAGTTACCCCCAGTCGCAGTATACCAGTATACAGTTACCCTAATCCCAGAATACACAGTTACCCTAATCCCAGTATACACAGTAATCCCAGTATACAGTTACCCCCAGTCGCAGTATATCCCAGTATACAGTACCCTAATCCCAGAATACACGGTATACCCAGTATAGTTACCCTAATCCCAGTATACACAGTATTTCCCAGTATACAGTTACCCTAATCCCAGTATACACAGTATATCCCAGTATACAGTTCCCTAATCCCAGTATACACGGTATATCCCAGTATAGTTACCCCCAGTCGCAGTATATCCCAGTATACAGTACCCTAATCCCAGTATACACAGTATTTCCCAGTATACAGTTACCCTAATCCCAGTATACACAGTATATCCCAGTATACAGTTACCCTAATCCCCGTATACACAGTATATCCCAGTATACAGTTACCCTAAGCCCAGTATACACAGTATATCCCAGTATAGTTACCCTAATCCCAGTATACACAGTATTTCCCAGTATACAGTTACCCTAATCCCAGTATACACAGTATATCCCAGTATACACAGTATATCCAGTATAGTTACCCCCAGTCGCAGTTATCCAGTATACAGTTACCCTAATCCCAGTATACACAGTATATCCCAGTATACAGTTACCCTAATCCCAGTATACACAGTATATCCCAGTATACAGTTACCCTAATCCCAGTATACACAGTATATCCCAGTATACAGTTACCCTAATCCCAGTATACACGGTATATCCCAGTATACACAGTATATCCAGTATAGTTACCCCCAGTCGCAGTATATCCCAGTATACAGTTACCCTAATCCCAGAATACACAGTATATCCAAGTTGATTTATTGCTTTGCTAATTGCACATACATATGCATTTTGCACTTGATTATGCACTTATGTCCACTTTATTTTCGACCAATCAGAAGTAAGGAGCACCCATTGAGCGTTGTCCTAGTGACTGTTAGGTATTTCACTGTTACTCATCCACCTAAGGAAGGGGGCACTGTTTATCCCCCCCTAAACATTGTGATATGTGTGGTCACAAAAAAAAACCACTTATCAGCATTGGAGTGCGACCCACACACAAAATCCAGTATCTCCCAGGTATACAGTTACCCAAAAATCCAGTATCTCCCAGTATACAGTTACCCAAAATCCAGTATCTCCAATATACAGTTACCCAAATCCAGCATATCCCAGTATACAGTTACCCAAAATCCAGCATATCCAGTATACAGTTACCCAAAATCCAACATATCCCAGTATACAGTTACCCAAAATCCAGCATATCCCAGTATACAGTTACCCAAAATCCAACATATCCCAGTATACAGTTACCCAAAATCCAGCATATCCCAGTATACAGTTACCCAAAATCCAGCATATCCCAGTATACAGTTACCCAAAATTCAGTATATCCCCAGTATACAGTTACCCAAGTTGCAGTATATCCCAGTATACAGTAACCCAAAATCCAGTATATCCCAGTATACAGTTACCCAAAATCCAGTATATCCCAGTATACAGTTACCCAAAATCCAGCATATCCCAGTATACAGTTACCGTACCCAAAATCCAGCAATATCCAGATACAGTTACCCAAAAATCCGCAATCCCAGTATACAGTAACCCAAAATCCAGCATATCCCAGTATACAGTTACCCAAAATCCAGCATATCCCAGTATACAGTTACCCAAAATTCAGTATATCCCCAGTATACAGTAACCCAAAATCCAGTATATCCCAGTATACAGTTACCCAAAATCCAGTATATCCCAGTATACAGTTACCCAAAATCCAGTATATCCCAGTATACAGTTACCCAAAACCAGATATCCCGTACAGTTACCAAAATTCAGTATATCCCCAGGATACAGTACCAAATCAGTATTCCCCAGTATTAATACCCAAGTTGCAGATATCCCAGTATACATTACCCAAAACCAGCATATCAGTATACAGTTACCAAAATTCAGTATTCCCCAGTATACAGTTACCCCAAGTTGCAGTATATTCCCAGTATACAGGAACCCAAAACCAGTATATCCCGTATACAGTTACCCAAATCCATATACAGTTACCCAAAATCCAGCATATCCCAGTATACAGTTACCCAAATTCGTATATCCCAGTATCAGTACCCAGTTCAGTATATCCCAGTATACAGTAACCCAAAATCCAGTATATCCCAGTATACAGTTACCCAAAATCCAGTATATCCCAGTATACAGTGTACCCAAAATACAGCATTATCCCAGTATACAGTTACCCAAAATTCAGTATATCCCCAGTATACAGTTACCCAAAATTCAGTATATCCCCAGTATACAGTTACCCAGTTGCAGTATATCCCAGTATACAGGTACCCAAATCCAGCATATCCCCAGTATACAGTTACCCACAATTCAGTATATCCCCAGTATACAGTTACCCAAGTTGCAGTATATCCAGTATACAGTAACCCAAAATCCAGTATATCCCAGTATACAGTTACCCAAAATCCAGTATACAGTTACCCAAAATCCAGTATATCCCAGTATACTTTACCCAAAATCCAGTATATCCCAGTATACAGTAACCCAAAATCCAGTATATCCCAGTATACAGTTACCCAAATCACAGTATCAGTTACCCAAAATCCAGTATAATCCCAGTATACAGTTACCAAGTTGCAGTATACCCAGTTATACAGTAACCAAAATCCAGTATATCCCAGCAGTATACAGTACCCAAAATCCAGATATCCCAGTATACAGTTACCCAAAATCCACATATCCAGTATACAGTTACCCAAAATCCAGAATCCCAGTATACAGTTACCCAAATCCAACATATCCCAGTACATACCACCAGCATATCCCAGTATACAGTTACCCAAAATCCAGTATATCCCAGTATTACAGTTACCCAAAATTCAGTAGATCCCCAGATACAGTTACCAAGTTGCAGGTATCCCAGTATACAGTAACCAAAATCCAGTATATCCCAGTATACAGTTACCCAAAATCCGGTATATCCCAGTATACAGTTACCCAAAATCCGGTATATCCCAGTATACAGTTACCCAAATCCAGCATATCCCAGTATACAGTACCCAAATCCAGCATATCCCAGTATACAGTTACCCAAAATCCAGATATCCCAGTTACAGTTACCCAAAAATACAGAATCCCAGTATACAGTTACCCCAAACTTCAGTAATCCCAGTTATACAGTTACCCAAAATCCAGCATATCCCAGTATACAGTTACCCAAAATCCAGCATATCCCAGTATACAGTTACCCAAAATCCAGTTTATCCCAGTATACAGTTACCCAATCCAGTATATCAAAGTCTTACAGTTAACCCAAAATCAGTTATCCCCAGTATACAGTTACCAAAATCAGTTATCCCCAGTATACAGTTACCCAAGTTGCAGTATATCCCAGTATACAGTTACCCAAAATCCAGCATATCCCAGTATACAGTTACCAAAATTCAGTATATCCCAGTATACAGTTACCCAAGTTGCAGTATATCCCAGTATACAGTAACCCAAAATCCAGTATATCCCAGTATACAGTTACCCAAAATCCCAGTATACAGTTACCCAAAATCCAGCATATCCCAGTATACAGTTACCCAAAATTCAGTATATCCCCAGTATACAGTTACCCAGTTGCAGTATATCCCACAGTTACAGTAACCCAAAATCCCAGTAATCCCAGTATACAGTTACCCAAAATCCAGTATATCCCAGTATACAGTAACCCAAAATCCAGTATATCCCAGTATACAGTTACCCACAAAAATTCAGTATATCCCAGTATACAGTTACCCAAAATTCAGTATATCCCCAGTATACAGTTACCCAAGTTGCAGTATATCCCAGTATACAGTTACCCAAAATCCAGCATATCCCAGTATACAGTTACCCAAAAATTACAGTATATCCCCAGTATACAGTTACCCAAGTTGCAGTATATCCCAGATACAGTAACCCAAAATCCAGTATATCCCAGTATTACAGTTTACCCAAAATCCAGTATACAGTTACCCAAAATCCAGTATATCCCAGTATACAGTTACCCAAAATCCAGTATATCCCAGTATACAGTAACCCAAAATCCAGTATATCCCAGTATACAGTTACCCAAAATCCAGTATACAGTTACCCCAAAATCCAGTATATCCCAGTATACAGTTACCCAAGTTGCAGTATATCCCAGTATACAGTAACCCAAATCCAGATATCCCAGTATACAGTTACCCAAAAAATCCAGTATATCCCAGTATAACAGTTACCCAAATCCAGTATATCCCAGTATACAGTACCCAAAATCCAGATATCCCAGTATACAGTTACCCAAAAATCCAGTATACAGTTACCCAAAATCCAGTATACAGTTACCCAAATCCAGCATATCCCAGTATACAGTTACCCAAAATCCAGCATATCCCAGTATACAGTTACCAAAATCCAGCATATCCCAGTATACAGTTACCCAAAATCCAGCATATCCCAGTATACAGTTACCCAAAATCCAGCAGATCCCAGTATACAGTTACCCAAAAATCCAGCATTATCCCAGTATACATACCCAAAATCCAGCATATTCCCAGTATACAGTTACCCAAAATCCAGCCTATCCAGTATTACAGTTACCCAAAATCCAGCATATCCCAGTATACAGTTACCCAAAAATCAGCATAATCCCAGATAGTTACCAATCCAGTATACAGATGTACCCAAAATCCAGAAATATCCACAGTATACAGTTACCCAAGTTCCAGTATATCCCAGTATACAGTTACCCAATCAGTATATCCCAGTATATACATACCAAATCCAGCATATCCCAGTATACAGTTACCCAAAATCCAGCATATCCCAGTATACAGTTACCCATGCCAGTATATCCCAGTATACAGTTACCCAAAATCCAGCATATCCCAGTATACAGTTACCCAAAATCCAGCATATCCCAGTATACAGTTACCCAACAATCCAGCATATCCCAGTATACAGTTACCCAAGTTGCAGTATATCCCAGTATACAGTTACCCAAAATCCAGTATATCCCAGTATACAGTTACCCAAAATCCAAGTATATCCCAGTATACAGTTACCCAAAATCCAGTATATCCAGTATACAGTTACCCAAAATCCAGTATATCCCCAGTATACAGTACCCAAAATCCAGTATATCCCAGTATACAGTTACCCAAAATTTGGTAGATCCCAGTATACAGTTACCAAAATCCGGCATATCCCAGTATACAGTTACCCAAAATACGGATATCCCAGTTATAGTTACCCAAAATCCAGCATATCCCATTATACAGTTACCCAAAATCCAGCATATCCCAGTATACAGTTACCCAAAATCCAGCATATCCCAGTATACAGTGACCCAAAATCCAAGATATCCCAGTATACAGTTACCCAAAATCCAGTTATCCCAGTATACAGTTACCCAAAATCCAGTATATCCCAGTATACAGTTACCCAAAATCCAGCATATCCCAGTATACAGTTACCCAAAATCCAGTATTACCAGTATACAGTTACCCAAAATCCAGTATATCCCAGTATACAGTCCCAAATCCAAGATCCTTACCCAAAATCCAGCATATCCCAGTATACAGTGTACCCAAAATCCAGCATATCCCAGTATACAGTTACCCAAAATCCAGCATATCCCAGTATACAGTTACCCAAAATCCAGTATATCCCAGTATACAGTTACCCAAAATCCAGATATCCAGTATACAGTACCCAAAATCCAGTATATCCCAGTATACAGTTACCCAAAATCCAGCATATTCCATTATACAGTTACCCAAAATCCAGCATATCCCAGTATACAGTTACCCAAAATCCAGCATATCCCAGTATACAGTTACCAAAATCCCAAGTATCCCATATACAGTTACCCAAATCCGTATATCCAGATAAGTACCCAAAATCCAGCAATTCCCAGTATAAGTTACCAAAATCCAGATAATCCCAGTATACAGTACTACCCAAATCCCGTATATCCCAGTATTACAGGTACCCAAAATCCAGCATATCCCAGTATACAGTTACCAAATCAGTATATCCCAGTATACAGTTACCCTAAGTTCAGGTATATTCCCAGTATACAGTTACCCCAAAATCCAGTATATCCCAGTATACAGTTACCCAAAAATCCAAATATCCCAGTATACAGTTACCCAAAATCCAGCATATCCCAGATACAGTTACCAAAAATGCATAGTCCGATACAGTCTCCAAAATCCAGAATCCCAGTATACAGTTACCCAAAATCCCGCATATATTCCAGTATACAGTTACCCAAAATGGCAGTATAGCCCAGATTATACAGTACCCAAAATCCCAGATATTCATACCCAGTATAAAGTTACCAAAATCGAGTATATCCCAGTATACAGTCTACCCAAAATCAGTACTAAGTCAAATCCACATACCCGTATACAGTTACCCAAGTGAGTAATCCCGTATACAGTTACCCAAAATCCAGTATCCCAGTAATACCCAGTTCCCAAAATCCAATATCCCAGATAAGTACCAAAATCGATATCCCAGTATACAGTTACCAAAATCCGTTATATCCAGTATACAGTTACCCAAAATAACGTGATATCTCCGTATACAGTTACCCAAAAATCCATGCATATCCCAGTTAGTTACCCAAAATCCGAATATCCCAGATACAGTTACCCAAATCCGATATACTCTGACTGGGGGTAACTGTATACTGGGATATACTGTGTATTCTGGGATATACTGTGTATTCTGGGTAACTATACTGGGATATACTGTGTATACTTGGATTAGGGTAACTATACTGGGATATACTGCGACTGGGGGTAACTGTATACTGGGATATACTGTGTATACTGGGATTAGTGTATCTGTATACTGGGAAATACTGCGACTGGGGGTAACTGTATACTGGGATATACTGTGTATACTGGGATTAGGGTAACTATACTGGGATATACTGCGACTAGGGGTAACTGTATACTGGGATATTCTGTGTATTCTGGGATTTACTGGGATATACTACGTATACTGGGATTAGGGTAACTATACTGGGAAATACTGTGTATACTGGGATTACAGGAAAAAGGCAATAGAGGGTCGCACTCCAAGAAATTATAACAATTTTATTGTGATCCACACATCACACGTCACAACGTTTCGGGGGGATACCCCCTTCTTCAGGTGATCACAGGTATAACAATAAAATTGTTATAATTTCTTGGAGTTTGACCCTCTATTGCCTTTTTCCTGTAAAACTACTGGTTCCAAAGGGAAGAACCCATGAGGCGTCTGCACCCACAGTTGGATAGAGTGCACCTCCACCATTGTTTATCTGTATACTGGGATTAGGGTAACTATACTGGGAAATACTGTGTATACTGGGATTAGGGGAACTGTATACTGGGAAAACTGTGTATACTGGGATTAGGGGAACTGTATACTGGGAAATACTGTGTATACTGGGATTAGGGGAACTGTATACTGGGAAATACTGTGTATACTGGGATTAGGGGAACTGTATACTGGGAAATACTGTGTATACTGGGATTAGGGGAACTGTATACTGGGAAATACTGTGTATACTGGGATTAGGGAACTATACTGGGAAATACTGTGTATACTGGGATTAGGGGAACTATACTGGGAAATACTGTGTATACTGGGATTAGGGGAACTGTATACTGGGATATACTGGTTTAGGGAACTGTATCTGGGAATTGTGTATACTGGGTTTAGGGGAACTGTATACTGGGAAATACTGTGTATACTGGGATTAGGGGAACTGTATACTGGGAAATACTGTGTATACTGGGATTAGGGGAACTGTATACTGGGATATACTGGGTTTAGGGGAACTTATACTGGGAAATACTGTGTATACTGGGCTTAGGGGAACTGTATACTGGGAAATACTGTGTATACTGGGCTTAGGGGAACTGTATACTGGGAAATACTGGGCTTAGGGGAACTGTATACTGGGAAATACTGTGTATACTGGGCTTAGGGGAACTGTATACTGGGAAATACTGGGTCTTCTGGGATATACTGAGTATTCTGGGAAATACTGGGACCTGGGTTAACTATATACTGTGATTTACTGTGTGTAAATTGGGGGTAAATGTATACTGGACTATACACTATACTGTGTAAACTTGTATAAACTGTGTATTCTGGATATACTGGACTAGGGTAACATACGGGCTATTCTGGGATTTATTGGGTTAAACTGAGACTTGGCAACTGTGTACTGGGATATACTGTGTAAGCTGGGATTTACTGGGTTATACGGGCATATACTGTGTATACTGGTTCTAGGGTAACTGTGTACTGGATTAACTTAGACTAGAGGTAACTGTATACTGGGGGGACTGGGACTGGGGGTACTGTGTATATTGGGCTATACTGGGACTGGGGGTACACTGTATACTGCGACTTTTTGTAACTGTATACTGGGATTTGGGGTTACTGTATACTTGGATATACTGGTGAATTAGGGTAACTGAATACTGGCTATATTGGTGTGCTTGGGTAAATGTGTATACTGGGCTATACTGAGACTGGTAGTTAACTTTATATACTGGCTTTACTAGTGTATATATTGGGCTATATTGGGACTGCGGGTCACTGGGTATACTGGGATATACTAGGACTGGGGGTAACGCATAACCGGGACTTGGGTACTGTATACTGGGCTATACTGGGATTTGGGGATAACTGTACTGGTACTGGGGGTAACTGTTTATTGGGCTTACTGGGACTGGTTGTAGCTGTGTTATCGGTATTATTGGGTTATCTTGGACTGGGGCTGAAGAACTGTCTGTTCTGGGAAATACTGGGGCTGGAGGTAACTGGTATATTTGGGCTTTACTGTGTTATGCTGGGGGTATGAGACTGAGGGTATGTGTATACTTACTATATTGGGTTATACTAGACTGGGGGTAACTACGTATACTGGGACTTTGGGTAACTGTATATTAGGCTATACTGGGAATGGGATAACTGTGTAAACTGGGCAAACTGGAATATACTGGGACTGGGGATAACTGATACTGGTATATATTGGGTATACTGGGACTTGCAGTACCTGTGTATAATGGCTATAGTGGCATTACTAGGTTATTGGACTGGGGGACACTGTATACTGGGCTAAACTGGGACTAGGGGAACTGTATACTGGGATATAATGGGCTTAACTGGGACTGGGGGTAACTGTATCCGGGGGTATACTAGTATATACTGGGCTATATGGGGACTGGGGGTAACGTGTATCCTGAGCAATACTGGGTTTTATGGACAGTACTGGTACTGGGAGTAACTGGAATATACTTGGGATATTCTGAATATACTTGGCTATGCTGGGACTGGGGGTAACTGTGTATCACTGAACTGGGGGTAACTTTATACTGGGCTACACAGATATTCTGGAATATACTTGGCTATCTTGGGGCCAGGGGTAACTGTATAATGGGATATACTGGGTTATTCTGGAATATACTTGGCTAACTGGGCTAGGGGTAACTGTATAATGGGATATACTGGTTATTCTAGTAGCATTAGGGTTATATTGGTCCCTTCGTCCCAGCTGTATATTAACTTTATATATCCTTTTAGTTGGTTTAGTTGGCCTTTAAAGATGAGGATGCTGGTTTTCTAATTCGATGACTATTTACACAGTCAGGTCATATGATGATTATGTAGATGTGTACAAATCAAATCCACATGACATGTGTACAACCGTTAAAGGACAACTAAACCTAAAATCTTAAATATATACTGGCAATGTCCCCTCCTACACTGGGTTACGGGATCATGGGACCTTAATAAACATTATTAGCAGGGCTGTACTTTGTACATTCAGTCTAAATAAGCCATATGTTAATTGGATATCTGTATTGTCCTTGTATATTGAATATAAACTATAACTGTATATAGTGCGTATTGGATATCTGTATTTCCTTGTATATGGAATATAAACTATACTGTATATAGTGCGTATTGGATATCTGTATTTACTTGTTATTGAATATAAACTATTACTGTTATTGCGTATTGGATATCTGTATTGTCCTTGTATATGGAATATAAACTATTACTGTATATAGTGCGTATTGGATATCTGATTGTCCTTGTATATTGAATATAAACTATTACTGTTATAGTGCGTATTGGATATCTGTATTGTCCTTGTATATGGAATATAAACTATTACTGTAATAGTGTTTATTGGATTCTGTATTGTCCTTGTATATGGAATATAAACTATTACTGTATATAGTGCGTATTGGATATCTGTATTGTACTTGTATATTGAATATAAACTATTACTGTATATAGTGCGTATTGATTACTGTATTGTCCTTGTATATGGAATATAAACTATTACTGTATATAGTTTTTATTGGATATCTGTATTGTCCTTGTATATGGAATATAAACTATTACTGTATATAGTGCGTATTGGATTCTGTATTGTCTTGTATATTGATATAACTATTACTGTTATAGTGCGTATTGGATATCTGTATTGTCCTTGTATGTGGAATATAAACTTTACTGTTATAGTGCGTATTGGATATCTGTATTGTCCTTGTATGTGGAATATAAACTATTACTGTATATAGTGCGTATTGGATATCTGTATTGTCCTTGTATGTGGAATATAAACTATTACTGTATATAGTGTGTATTGGATATCTGTATTGTCCTTGTATGTGGAATATAAACTATTACTGTATATAGTGTGTATTGGATATCTGTATTGTCCTTGTATATGGAATAAACTATTACTGTATATAGTGTGTATGGATATCTGTATTGTCCTGTATATGGAATATAACTAACGTCTGATATAGTGCGTATTGGATATCTGTATTGTCCTTGTATATGGAATATAAACTATTACTGTATATAGTGCGTATTGGATATCTGTAGTGTCCTTGTATATGGAATATAACACTATACTTATATAGTGTGTATTGGATATCGTATTGTCCTTGTATATGGATATAACTATTACTGTATATAGTGCGTATTGGATATCTGTTTGTCCTTGTATATGGAATATAAACTATTACTGTATATAGTGCGTATTGGATATCTGTAGTGTCCTTGTATATGGAATATAAACTATTACTGTATATAGTGTGTATTGGATATCGGTATTGTCCTTGTATATGGAATATAAACTATTACTGTATTAGTGCGTATTGGTATCTGTATTGTCCTTGTATATGGATATAACTATTACTGTATATAGTGCGTATTGGATATCTGTATTGTCCTTGTAATAGGAATTAAACTTTGACATTTCTTTCCTCAGGGGGAGGAGTCAGAACATGTCGTAGACAAATAGAACTGGGTTCCTGGTTCGCTAATCAGACCTTTCTACGCCAGTAACAAGATTTTAATTGGTTGTTGGATGAGAAGAACAACCCACTGGGTCCCATGGAAACATTTCTGCATTAGTGGATATTTATCAGCCTGGCCCCTGGGCTAATTTCATTACCGTTCCCGTGTGAGGGTCTGTGCAATGTGTGGGATTGTCCGTGTCATTGATAACGTGACCTCTCTTCAGATACCTGAACGGACGGATCTTCCCCCCCCTGGCTGGACGTTATCTGGCGCCATATCTAGACCAATGGCCCTTCTAGTGTTTAAACGTAAGACCTTTCCTTTTTATTGAACCCCTGTGCAGTTAGTCTCTATATGGTTATATTGTATGTAATATAAGGGATAATACGCTACCTACAGTGTAATATAATATTAGCCACTGAGAGTTCCATTGACCATATAGAAACACGAGGCCGCAGACCGAGTTCTTTTATACAGGACATGGAACTCCAAGGTGAAGTAAGTCCATATTTACACTGTGGTAGCATATTATTACTTATAATACATAAGGCCAGCCAAAAAAAAACCTGTCCGCTACCAGTCTCTCCCCCTCCCTGTATTAGCCATTTATATAGGAACCTCTGCTTAGTGTAATATAGTTAATTACCGTTCCTATTGAAAGAGTAGTGGCGGTCTGTCAACAATACACACGGGCTTCCTAAATAAATGACGATACAGGAGGAGCAGTGGGATACAGGAAGTCACTCAGTGACTCACTAGTACTAATATAGATTCTCGCCACTGCACCTCCCCATTGAATGCCTAGCCTTATGTATTCTATAAATATATGATATAATTGTCTATTTAAGGAAGACATTACAGCTTCATTCTAAATTTAAAGGGTGTCCCCCACGTCCCTTTAAAGGTAGAGGATTCGCCTTAATTCTTTTCTGTACTTTTACCATGGCATTTTGCTATTGTAATTAATGGCTCACAGGGTTATGGTACGTCCCTTTGTAGGCTGTGGTAATGCTGTATGTCTGGGATTGGCCATTAACATGAAATGGAAACCCAATAAAGTCATTCACTAGGTCTAATACAATGTGATTGTTTGTGCAGATTAACAGCCCTCTTATTAAATAAGCCCCAGTCTGTACCTGGCTCCTGGGATTCCATGCGTGTTCTACAATGTGCAGTATTAGAACATCATATACCAGACCATGTGACGATTTCATGACACACGTTGGACACTAATGAACCATGTCGTGTGGCCATAGGGGCAGAGAGGTCAATTTCCTGACTGTATGCTGTGTAATATGTACATATTATATAAAATCTGGATTTGGGTAACATGTCTTGTTCCCGTCCTGTAGGTCTGGCAACCACCCTTATGGACGCCTCTAGTAGAAGGACCCTGTGTGCAGGAACAGATCTACATCGCTATGCTTCATGGGAGAGGCGCTCCCCAGAGGTGCTGAGTCCTGTGACTCCTACCTGCGGCAGCATGACAAGTACAGTCCCGTCAATCCATTGTTATCCGTTCATGGAAAGTCCATTTTTCCCCACTATCTGGAAGTCCGTGAGTATCAACACGGAGAAGCACATAGTAAATATTGTAACATATTCCAGTCCGTCACCTCTATCATATGAACATTACAAGGATCAAGTGCATTCTTATCCTTTAATAAACTAGTTCGTTTTATCCCTAATTACGTCCATGATTGTCTCAGGCTGCCATACACTAGTTAGATGTTAAAACCAATTCATCTATTTCATCCAGTGATATTCTGATTGGGACTTGGAGCCAGTATAGTATACTAGCTAAACTACAACTATACTACTATACTATACTAATATATACTACTAATACTATACTAATATTATACTACTAATACTAACTAATATTATACTACTAACTATATATACTACTAATCTATACTAATATTATACTACTAATATTATACTACTAATATTATACTACTAATATATACTACTAATATTATACAATATACTATAATACTAACTATATACTACATATTACACTCTAATATATACTACAATCATACTAAATATTATACTACTAATACTATACTAAATATTATATACTATACTATCTATATTATACTACTAATATTATCTACAATATATACACTAATATTATACTCTAAACATAATACTACTAATACTAAATATTATACTACACTAATATACTACTATATTATACTACTAATACTATACTAAATATTATACTACTAACTATACTAAATATTATACTACTATACTCTAATATTATACTATATATACTACTAATACTATAACCTAATATTATACTACTAATACTATACTAAATATTATACTACTATAATACTATACTACTATTATACTACTAATACTATACTAAATATTATACTACAATACTTAATATACTATACTAATATTATACTACTAATATTATACTACTAATACTATACTAATATTATACTACTAATACTATACTATACTAATATTATCCTACTAATATTATACACTAATACTATAACTAAATATTAACTACTAATACTAAATAATACTATACTATCTAATATTATACTACTAATGAATATATACTAATAATACTACTAATATTATACTATAATATACTACTTTATACTACTAATGCTATACTAATACTATACTACTATCTATACTACTAATACTATACTAATAACTATATAATCTATATACTAATATGTACTACTAGTTACTACTAATACTACTAGTACCTATACTAATACTAATACTATACTAATAATACTACTAATACTATACTATATTATACTACTACTATCCTAATATTATACTACTAATACTATACGATATATACTACTAATTATACTATAACTGATATATACTATATTATACTGATAACTATATACTATACTGATATTATACTACTATACTATACTAATATAGTACTAATACTAACTATATATATAGTAATGCTATATTAATACTACTAATACAATACTAATAATACTTAGTATGCTATATTAATACTACACTAATACATACTATATATGTGGGTCTAATGTTATCAGGCTGGGTGGTTGCATGGATCGTCTGCAGGTAAGTATGGGCTGGTAGGATCTGCTAATTCAGTAAAATGAATGGAATTTGAACTATATTATATTAATGGAAGAAAGGTAAGTGCGCGTGTACACAAGGACTCAGTCTCACTGATTTTACTTACAGTTCACAATTCTCCTATTGTTTTCATTTCAGCATCACACATCGTGTCCCTTATATTGGTAAATAAGAAATGTTTTATTCCGTAGCTCTCCCATGCACACCGGACTATCATCCTAAGGGCCATGGAGACCATAGTAAAGAACAGCCTCACTGTACTCACCAAAGAGACAGCTAAGATGGTTATATTGCTGGCATCCAATGAGATGACCAAGTCCAAGGTGAGTTGCCAAACATGCTTCTTAGGTTAACCACAGGCTTCCTAATAAGATGTTCTATATGGGTGGGAGTAGACGGGTAATGTCCTGGTCGGATACAGATATCGTACATTGTCTAATGACATGTTCTATATGGGTGGGAGTAGACGGGTAATGTCCTGGTCGGATACAGATATCGTACATTGTCTAATGAGATGTTCTATATGGGTGGGAGTAGACGGGTAATGTCCTTGGTGGATACAGATATCGTACATTGTCTAATGACATGTTCTATATGGGTGGGAGTAGAACGGGTAATGTCCTGTCGGATACAGATATCGTACATTGTCTAATGAGATGTTCTATATGGGGGATGTAGACGGGTATGTCCTGGTGGGATACAGATATCGTACATTGTCAATGACGTTCTATATGGGTGGGAGTGACGGGTAATGTCCTGGTCGGATACAGATATCGTACATTGTCTAATGACATGTTCTATATGGGTGGGAGTAGACGGTAATGTCCTGGTCGGATACAGATATCGTACATTGTCTAATAAGATGTTCTATATGGGTGGGAGTAATGGGTAATGTCCTGGTCGGATACAATATCGTACATTGTCTAATGACATGTTCTATATGGGTGGGAGTAGACGGTAATGTCCTGTCGATACAGATATCGTACATTGTCTAATGACATGTTCTATATGGGTGGGAGTAGACGGGTAATGTCCTGGTCGGATACAGATATCGTACATTGTCTAATGAGATGTTCTGGGTGGGAGTAGACGGGTAATGTCCTGGTCGGATACAGATATCGTACTTGTCTAATGAGATGTTCTATATGGTGGGAGTAGACGGTAATGTCCCGGTCGGATACAGAGATCGTACATTGTCTAATGACATGTTCTATATGGGTGGGAGTAGACGGGTAATGTCCCGGTCGGATACAGATACGTACATTGTCTATGACATGTTCTATATGGGTGGGAGTAGATGGGTAATGTCCTGGTCGGATACAGATATCGTACATTGTCTAATGAGATGTTGTAGATGGGTAATGTCCTGGTCGGATACAGATATCGTACATTGTCTAATGAGATGTTCTATATGGGTGGCTGATTGATGTACAATAGACATTTCTCTTTGACATTTCTGTAGGACATTATATTTGAGTGGCAACAGGCGGCCAGCAATGTCCTGGTTGCGGTTGGAAGAAACTTCATTAACACTGTCATGGAAGAAATATTGGTTAAGTTCCAGCCAGGCATCCTCCCGCACTTCTTCATCATACAGACCCTGGCTAACCTGTCAATGGCTAATGTAAGTAGTAGAGCTCTCCTTGCTATCGCCATCTAGAACCAGCCTTGCCCACTTCGTAGACTATGAGATGCCATGGAACGTTTATTGTACAACCAGCAGGTAAACATTCTGTTTTATTGGGAATATTCATTGGAAAGGACCAACCTTTCCAGGTTTTACAACAGGACGAGGCACACAAAATGGCTTCTTTTCAGTGCTGTATATTCCCAATAAAAGTGGCTCTGATATACAATAGTTCCAGTGCTCACAGGGCTGGGTTGCTGGCAATACTTGTTTATTAGACCATTAATGGAAGTAATAACCGGTATAGAGGGTTCGCTTGGAGAGCATGGCATGTTTGTAGGGGACCAATCACATTAGTCGGTGGGTCCCACGTCTCCTGACTCCATCTTGTTGTATTTCTTAGTGTTTGGGATGGTGCCATTCCTGAACTCCATATTGGGACCCATGCTACCAATGCTGGGAATGGCTAAGCAGGACCCCATGAAAGCAGTCTTCTGTGTGGGTAAGTGACCTCCATCACGACGGTAGGTGCTGACCCGCGATGCATGTTGTGTATGAACGGCCATTTTGGGCAATGATCGTGCCATGTATGTGCACTTTATCGGCTGAAATAGCCACTCGTTCGAAGATCTGCTTCGGCCGAGAAAGTGCCCATACACGGCACGATTATTGCCCAAAACGGCCGTTTATACACATCGCACATATGTATGAACCTTTACCAACACATTCAATCTGGTTCTTACCTGTTAAATACACTGGGAAAGATTTTAACAAGATCATTAACCTCATGATTAAAGTAATCGGTAATTAATAATAGTTATAACGTTACCATTGTAATAATAATAGTATTAATAACATAACCATTAGTAAATAGTATTAATAACTATACCATTAGTATACTAATAGTAAAATAAGATACCATTAGTAATATAACAGTATTATAACGATACCATTAGTAATAATATAGTATAATAACTATACCATTAGTAATAAATAGTTTTAAATAACTATACCATTAGTAATATAATAGTATTAATAACGATACCATTAGTAATAGTATTAATATATAAAACCATTAGAATAATAATGTATTAATACGATACCTTATTAGACTATTAATAACAATTCCATTAGTAATAATAATAGTATTAATAACTATACCATTAGTAATAATAATAGTATTAATAATGATACCACTAGTAATAGTATTACTAACGATACCATTAGTAGTAATAATAGTATTAAACTATACTACCATTAGTAATAATAATAGTAAGGTGTTAAAACAGCATTGTACATGGCAACTGTCTGCCATGTAATGCTGTTTTAACACCTTACTCTGGGCGTTCCTATAACACCTCTTAGCCACTATCCAATCACGCCCTTACACCTGGCTGTGATATGCTAATGGGATTTTCCAGGGTACATAATTGCCACAGATTTTGTACAAGTCATTCTGAATTGAGAAAGCCAGTCGTGACTAGCAACGTCTTCAACAACTAAACTTCAAGTCCAGTTGATCTAATTGAATACAACCGATAATAGTATTAATAACGATACCATTAGTAATAATAATAGTATTAATAACAATACCATTAGTAATATTATTAATGACTATACCATTAGTAATAATAATAGTATTAATATTAACCATTCGTAATAATAATAGTAATAATAACGATACCATTAGTAATGTATTAATAACAATACCATTAGTAATAATGTATTAATACTATACTATTAGTATAATAGTAGTAGTATTAATAATGATACCACTAGTAATAGTATTACTAACGATACCATTAGTAATAGTATTAATAACAATGCCATTAGTAATAATAATAGTATTACTAACGATACCATTAATAATAATTATAGTATTAAAACGTACCAATATATAGTATTTAATAACGATACCATTAGTAATAACAGTATTAATAACGATATAATTAGTAATAGTATTAATAACTATACCATTAGTAATAACATAGTATTAATAATATACATTAGAATAATAATAGATTATAACGATACCAATAATAAAATAATAATAATAATAATAATAATAGTATCAATAACAATGCCATTAGTAATATAGTATTAATAACAATTCCATTAGTAATCACAATGGTATGATGATACCATTAATAATAGTATAATAACAATACCATTAATAATGATGCATAGTAATACTATTCGTATCATTATTAATACTAATTGTCACACATTAATTACTAATCATACTGTTATATCCTATTATTATTACATTGTCACAAATTGATGGGATTTTAACTCCCATAGGTACTATATGGCAGCATTCATTTCAATTTATCTCCTTTATTAGCAGTGTCAATCAATAGGACAGCTCCCATCTATTCCAATTTACAGACTCCAGGGTTAAAAAGACTGGGTTTGACAAGTACTCTTTCCTATCTCATATTGTTTCAGAGGTCTAAACCCAGCAGGGTATTTCAAAAAGGTATGAAATCTCACGCAACAATTGGTGTAGTCCAGTCTTACAGCACAAAAGCCTTAGGGGCTGCTGCTTTAAGGAAACCGAGTTTAAACAGATGTCCGTCCCTACATTTCATAATGATTCAAGGGAAATCTGTTGTATTCAATTAGATCACTGGACTTGAATGTAGTTCTGGACTTGAATGTAGTTCAAGAACTACATTTCAAGTCCATTGATTAATTGAATACAACATATATCCATGACCTGATGAATGAACCTTCACAAGCAGATTCAAGGGAAAGATTTATGTAATATTTTCCCAATAATGTCAGCTATGCTGGAACGAAGGCTCGTCTCTACGTATATGTTATAGGTTGGATACTGGATGTAGCGGGTAATAATATATAAACCCTACATGGTCCTAGACCAGTCCAAGGCAGCAATAGGGAACCTTCTGGTCTTACCATTGTGTCTCCTCTCTTAGCCCTGCAGCATTTCAGTGAGAGTATTCAGGAATATCTAGCAAACCTGGACAAGGCCCCAGACCCGACTGTGCGGAAAGACACCTTTTCCATGAGATCTTCAGTGCCTACGATATTCTGTTTAACACTTGGCTGCAGAACCGTGAGTCCAAGGTGAGTTATCTGTGGCCCTATTGTGTGTTAGTGCCCTCCAGGGAATTGGATCCGGACTGGATGAGTTTTCAGGAATTCTCCCAGGCCCTGTAAAAATTCAGATCGAGACTCCAGCTTGTGTGTCTGTTGTGTGTGTTGTGTGGTGGTTATGTGTGTCTGTGTGTGTTAGGTCCTTAGCTTATTAAATAAGGGACCTCCTGTGAGACTATTAACATGACGTGATATAATGTATGTATGTTTATATAGCGCCACTTGGTACACAGCGCTGTACATTAACAATACGTTATACAGTATGTATTGTTTATTTATATAGCGCCACTTGGGGACACAGCGCTGTACTTATACAATACAGATTATACAGTATGTATGTTATGTTTATTATATAGCGCCACTTGGGTACACAGCGCTGTACAATTATAACAATACAGATTATACAGTATGTATGTATATTTTATATATAGCGCCACTTGGGTACACAGCGCTGTACATTATAACAATACAGATTATACAGTATGTATGTATATGTTTATTTATATACGCCACTTGGGTACACAGCGCTGTACATTATAACAATACAGATTATACAGTATGTATTGTTTTATTTATATAGCGCCACTTGGGGACCAGCGCTGTACATTATAACAATACAGATTATACATGTATGTTATATATGTTTATTTATATAGCGCCACTTGGGTACACAGCGCTGTACATTATAACAATACAGATTATACAGATGTATGTATATGTTTATTTATATGCGCCACTTGGTACACAGCGCTGTACAATTATAACAATACAGATTATACAGTATGTATGTAATGTTTATTTTATATAGCGCCACTTGGGTACACAGCGCTGTACATTATAACAATACAGATTATACAGTATGTATGTATATGTTTATATTATAGCGCCACTTGGGGAACACGCGCTGTACATTATTACAATACAGATTATTACATATATGTATGAATGTTTATTTATATAGCGCACTTGGGGGACACAGCGCTGTACATTATACAATACAGATTATACAGTATGTATGTATATGTTATTTATATAGCGCCACTTGGGTACACAGCGCTGTACATTATAACATACAGATTATACAGTATGTAATATGTTTATTATATAGCGCCACTTGGGTACACAGCGCTGTACATTATAACAATACAGATTATACAGTATGTATGTATATGTTTTATTTATATAGCGCCACTTGGGTACACAGCGCTGTACAATTATAACAATACAGATTATACAGTATGTATGTATATGTTTATTTATATAGCGCCACTTGGGTACACCGCTGTACATTATAACAATACAGATTATACAGTATGTATGTATATGTTTATATATAGCGCCACTTGGGGACACAGCGCTGTACATAATTACAATACAGATTATACAGTATGTATGAATATGTTTATTTATATAGCGCCACTTGGGGCAACAGCGCTGCCATTATAACAATACAGATTAACAGTATGTATGTATATGTTTATTTATATAGCGCCACTTGGGGACACGCGCTGTCATTATAACAATACAGATTATACAGTATGTATGTATATGTTTATTATATAGCATCACTTGGGGACACAGCGCTGTACATTATAACAATACAGATTATACGTATGTATGTATATGTTTATTTATATAGCGCCACTTGGAACCAGCGCTGTACATTAAACAATACGATTATCCAGTGTATGTATATGTTTATTTATATGCGCAACTTGGGACACAGCGCTGTACATTAATAACAATACAGATTATACAGTTATGTATGTATTTTATTTATATAGCGCCACTTGGGTACCCAGCGCTGTACATTATAACAATACAGTTTATACAGTATGTAGTATATTTTTATTTATATAGCGCCACTTGGGTACACAAGCGCTGTACATTATAACATACAGATTATACAGTTGTAGTATATGTTTATTTATATAGCGCCACTTGGGACACAGCGCTGTACATTATAACAATACAGTTATACAGTATGTATGTATATGTTTTATTTATATAGCGCCACTTGGGTACACAGCGCTGTACATTATAATAATACGATTATACAGTATGTATGTATATGTTTATTTATATAGCGCCACTTGGGTACACAGCGCTGTACATTATAACAATACAGTTTATACAGTATGTATGTATATGTTTATTTATATAGCGCCACTTGGGGACACAGCGCTGTACTTATAACATACAGATTATACAGTGTGTAAGTTATGTTTATTTATATAGCGCCACTTGGGGACACAGCGCTGTACATTATAACATACAGTTTATACAGTATGTATGTATATGTTATTTATATAGCCCACTTGGGTACAGCGCTGTACATTTACAATACAGATTATACAGTGTGTACGTATTGTTTATTTATATAGCGCCACTTGGGGACACAGCGCTGTACATTATAACATATCAGATTCTACAGTATGTATATGTTTTTATTTATATAGCGCCACTTGGGTACACACGCTGTACATTATAACAATACAGATTATACAGTGTGTACTATATTTTTTTATATAGCGCCACTTGGGGACACAGCGCTGTTCATTATACAATACAGATAATACAGTATGTATGTATATGTTTATTTATATATTGCCACTTGGGACACAAGCGCTGTCACATTATAACAATACAGATTATACAGTATGTATGTATATGTTTATTTATATAGCGCCACTTGGGGACACAGCGCTGTACATTATAACAATACAGATATACAGTATGTATGTATATGTTTATTTATATAGCGCCACTTGGGACACAGCGCTGTACATTATAACAATACAGATTATACAGTATGTATGTATATGTTTATTTTATATAGCGCCACTTGGTACACAGCGCTGTACATTATAACATACAGATTATACGTATGTATGTATATGTTTATATAGCGCCACTGGGACACAGCGCTGTACATTATAAACTACAGATTATCAGTATGTATGTATATGTTTATTTTATAGCGCCACTTGGGTACACAGCGCTGTACATTAAACAATACAGATTTACAGTATGTATGTATATTATATAGCGCCACTTGGGACACAGCGCTGTACATTATAACAATACAGATTATACAGTATGTATGTATATGTTTATTTATATAGCGCCACTTGGGTACACAGCGCTGTACATTATAACAATACAGATTATACAGTATGTATTATTGTTTATTTTATAGCGCCACTTGGGGACACAGCGCTGTACATTATAACATACAGATATACATGTGTATGTATATGTTTATTTATATAGCGCCACTTGGGGACCAAGCGCTGTACATTATAACAATACAGATTATAATATATGTATATGTTTTATATATCGCCACTTGGGGACACAGCGCTGTACATTATAACAATACAGATTATAACAGTATGTATGTATATGTTTATTATATAGCGCCACTTGGGGACACAGCGCTGTACATTATAACAATACAGATATACAGTATGTATTATATAATGTTTATTTATATAGCGCCACTTGGATACACGCGTGTACATTATAAACAATACAGATTAACAGTATGTATGTATATGTTTATTTATATAGCCCCACTTGGGTACACAGCGCTGTACTTATAACAATACAGATTATACAGTATGTATGTATATGTTTATTTATATAGCGCCACTTGGGGACAAGCGCTGTACATTATAACAATACAGATATACAGTATGTATGTATATGTTTATTTATATAGCGACACTTGGGTACACATCGCTGTACATTATAACAATACAGATTATACAGTATGTATATTATATGTTTATTATATAGCGCCACTGGGGACACAGCGCTGTCATTATAACAATACGATTATACAGTATGTATGTATATGTTTTATATATATATAGCGCCACTTGGGTACACAGCGCTGTACATTATACCAATACGATTATACAGTATGTATATATTGTTTATTATAATAGCGCCACTTGGGACACGCGCTGTACATTATAACAATACAGATTATACAGTATGTATGTATATGTTTATTATATAGCGCCACTTGGGGACACAGCGCTGTACATTATAACATACACGATTATACAGTATGTATATGTTTATATAGCGCCACTTGGGTCACACGCTGTACATTATAACCATACAGATTATACAGTATGTATGTATATTTATTTATATAGCGCCACTTGGGTACACACGCTGTCATTATAACAATACAGATTATACAGTATGTATGTATATTTTTATTTATATAGCGCCACTTGGGTACACAGCGCTGTACATTATAACAATACAGATTATACAGTATGTATGTATTGTTTATTTATATAGCGCCACTTGGGTACGCCAGCGCTGTACATTATAACAATACAGATTATACAGTATGTATGTATAGTTTTTTTATGCGCCACTTGGGTACACAGCCGTACATTATAACAATACAATTATACAGTATGTATGTATAGTTTATTTATATAGCGCCACTTGGGTACACACGCTGTACATTATAACAATACAGATTATACAGTTGTATGTATATGTTTATTTATATAGCGCCACTTGGGTACACCACGCTGTACATATAACAATACAGATTATACAGTATGTATGTATATGTTTATTTATATAGCGCCACTGGGTACACAGCGCTGTACATTATAACAATACAGATTATACAGTATGTATGTATATGTTTATTTATATAGCGCCACTTGGGTACCAGCGCTGTACATTATACAATACAGATTATACAGTATGTATGTATATGTTTATTTATATAGCGCCACTTGGGACACAGCGCTGTACATTATAACAATACAATTATACAGTATGTATGTATATTTTATTTATATAGCCCACTTGGACCACAGCGCTGTACATTATAACAATACAGATTATACAGTATGTATGTATAGTTTATATTATATAGCGCCACTTGGACCCAGGCTGTACATTATAACAATACAGATTATACAGTTGTATGTATATGTTTATTTATATAGCGCCACTTGGGGACACAGCGCTGTCCATTATCAATACAGATTATACAGTATGTATGTATATGTTATATTAGCGCCACTTGGGTACACAGCGCGTACATTATAACTTAGATTATACAGTATGTATGTATATGTTTATTTATATAGCGCCACTTGGGACCAGCGCTGTACATTATAACAATACAGATTATACAGTATGTAATTTAATTTATATAGCGCCACTTGGGTACAAGCGCTGTACATTATAACAATACAGTTATAACAGTATGTATTGTTATTTATATAGCGCCACTTGGGGACACAGCGCTGTACATTTAACAATACAATTATACAGTATGTATGTATATTTTTATTTATATAGCGCCACTTGGGACAACACTGTACATTATAACAATACAATTATCAGTATGTATGCGTTATTTATAATAGCGCCACTTGGATACACAGCGCTGTACATTATAACAATACAGATTATACAGTATGTATGATATATGTTTATTTATATACGCGCCACTTGAACACAGCGCTGTACATTATAACAATACAGATTATACAGTATGTATATGTTTATTTATATAGCGCCACTTGGGGACCAGCGCTGTACATTAAAACAAAACAGATTATACATGTATGTATGTATATGTTTATTATAGCGCCACTTGGGTACACCAGCGCTGTACATTAAAAAAAACAGATTATACAGTATGTATGTATATGTTTATATAGCGCCACTTGGGACACAGCGCTGTACATTATAACAATCGATTATACAGTATGTATGTATATGTTTATTTAATAGCGCCACTTGGGGACACAGCGCTGTACATTATAAACAATACAGATTATCAGTATGTATGTATATGTTTATTTATATGCCCACTTGGGTACACAGCACTGTACATTATAAAATACATAGATATACAGTATGTATGTATATGTTTATTTATATAGCGCCACTTGGGGACACAGCGCTGTACATTATAACAATACAGATTATACAGTGTATGTATATGTTTATGTTTATTATAGCTCCACTTGGTACACAGCGCTGTACATTATAACAATACAGATTATCAGTATGTATGTATGTATATGTTATTTATATAGCGCCACTTGGTACACACGCTGTACATTATAACAATACAGATTATACAGTATGTATGTTATAGGTTTATTTATATAGCGCCACTTGGGAACAGCGCGTGAACATTATAACAATACAGATAAACAGTATGTATGTATATGTTTATTTATATAGCGCCACTTGGGGACACAGCGCTGTACATTATAACAATACAGATTATCAGTATGTATGTATATGTTATTTATATAGCGCCACTTGGGACCCAGCGCTGTACATTATAACAATACAGATTATACAGTATGTATGTATATGTTTATTTATATAGCGCCACTGGGACACAGCGCTGTAACTTATAACAATACAGATTATACAGTATGTATGTATATGTTTATTATATAGCGCACTTGGGTACCAGCGCTGTACATTATAACAATACAGATTATACAGTATGTATGTATATGTTTATTTATATAGCGCCACTTGGGTACACAGCGCTGTACATTATAACAATACAGATTATACAGTATGTATGTATATGTTTATTTATATAGCCACTTGGGTACACAGCGCTGTCATTATAACAATACAGATTATACAGTATGTATGTATATGTTTATTTATATAGCGCCACTTGGGTACACAGCGCTGTACATTATAACATACAGATATACAGTATGTATGATATGGTTTATTTATATAGCGCCACTTGGGGACACACGCTGTACATTATAACAATACAGATTATACAGTATGTATGTAATGTTTATTTATATAGCGCCACTTGGGGACACAGCGCGATCATTACAAACAATTTACAGAGATATACAGTTATGTATGTATATGTTTATTATTATAGCGCCACTTGGGGACACAGCGCTGTACATTATAACAATACAGATTATACAGTATGTATGTATGTTTATTTATATAGCGCCACTTTGGGACACACGCTGTACATTAAACAATACAGATTATACAGGATGTATGTATATGTTTATTTATATAGCGCCACTGGGGACACCGCGCTGTACATTATAACATACGATTATACATAGTATGTATGTATAGTTTATTTATATAGCGCCACTTGGGGACACAGCGCTGTACATATAACAATACAGATTATACAGTATGTATGTTAATGTTATTTATATAGCGCCACTTGGGGACACAGCGCTGTACATTATAACAATACAGATTATACAGTATGTATGTATATGTTTATTTAATAGCGCCACTTGGGTACACGCGCTGTACATTATAACATACAGATTATACAGTATGTATGTATATGTTTATTTTATATAGCACCACTTGGGTACACAGCGCTGTACATTATAACATACAGATTATACAGTATGTATGTATTGTTTATTTATATAGCGCCACTTGGGTACACAGCGACTGTACATTATAACAATACAGATTTACAGTATGTATATGTTTTATTTATAATAGCGCCACTTGGGTACACAGCGCTGTACATTATAACAATACAGATTATACAGTAGTATGTATATGTTTTATTTATTAGAGCCACTTGGGGACCAGCGCTGTACATAATAACAATACAGATTATACAGTATGTATGTATATGGTTTATTTATATAGCGCCACTTGGGTACACAGCGCTGTACATTATAACAATACAGATTATACAGTATGTATGTATATGTTTATTTATATAGCGCCACTTGGGTACCCACGCTGTACATTATAACAATACAGATTATACAGTATGTATGTATATGTTTATTTATAATAGCACCACTTGGGTACACAGCGCTGTACTTAAACAATCACAGATTATACAGTTGTATGTATATGTTTCTTTATATATCGCCACTTGGTACACAGCTCGTACATTATAACAATACAGATTTATACAGTATGTATGTATATGTTTATTTTATAGCGCCACTGGGGACGCAGCGCTTTACATTATAACAATACGATTATACGGTATGTATGTATTGTTTATTTATATAGCGCCACTTGGGGACACAGGTCTGTACATTATAACAATACAGATTATACAGTATGTTATGTATATGTTTATTAATATATAGCGCCACTGGGGACACAGCTGTACATTATAACAATACAGATTATACAGTATGTATGTATATGTTTATTTATATAGCGCCACTTGGGGACACAGCGCTGTACATTAAACAATACAGATTATCCAGTATGTATGTATATGTTTATTTATATAGCGCCACTGGGTACACAGCGCTGTACATTATAATAATACAGATTATACAGTATGTATGTATATGTTTATTTATTAGCGCCACTTGGGTACACAGCGCTGTACATTATAACAATACAGATTATACAGTATGTATGTATATGTTTTTATTATATAGCGCCACTTGGGTACACAGCGCTGTACATTATAACAATACAGATTATACAGTATGTATGTATATGTTTATTTATATAGCGCCACTTGGGTACACAGCGCTGTACATTATAACAATACAGATTTATACAGTTGTATATGTTTATTTATATAGCGCCACTTCAGTGAGCTGACATGTATGAGTTATATAAACATTGGGAATTGATGTGATAGACAAACCTTAGACGTTGGACTTTTCTGGTTAGCGATGGGACACGCTCGTCCAACTTCTATGTGTACGGTTCCCTAGAAGTAGCCACTTCCAGAGAGGACGGAGATGATGGAGGATCATTGATCACCACCTGCTGTCCATCACATTCTTCTGGGGTGAAGGAGTCTGAGCCATGAGGTGGTGACAGCAGGACGGTGCAGTGGGAAACATCTTTACAATGACGGATCTTAGTCTGTCTCTCCTCTATTAACCTCTCCTTTTCTCGGTCCGATTGGCTGTTTGTGGAAGCTCTGGGCCCGATGGAACCATTTGCTGCCGAACGAGAAGCTGGAGAGCAAATCCCTCGCCTGATCCCGGGATCTTGTCTCTCTACAAAAAGAACGTGGAGACTTTCTACGTGACGAAGGTAATTACTGCTCCATTACGGCACCAGGTCTCTGGGCTTTCCAGAATGGATCTAAACCCCCATTGGGTGATTCCCTTGTCACCTAGAACGGCCATTGGCCTTCGCTCTCTGTCCGTGTAGGTTGGTGGGTGTGTGTCCCCCCTGTAGTTTATTGGTTCTAGATCTTCCGTTCTATCCTCTCGCTCTCAGGTGGACATTCACTTCTTGTTCTTTCTGTTGCCAGAGCTGTGCCAGATCCTGGAGAGCGCGGTTTCCAGTGAGAGCCGCACGCTGGACGCACTCATGGACTCTCTTCTCACGCTTTGCACCTCAGGTTGGTTTCACCATTTTAATTGGAGGTTCATATTGAGGCTTTGCCATCTACGTCTGATCGCCAGGAATTCTGGTCCTGCCCTTTTCTTGTAGATCTGCTCGTCCTTGGACCTCCTCCGCCAGATGTTGTTGAGGAACCAGAATGAGGTCCTGAGATGCTTCACCGGCTGGGTAAGGTTCCTACCTGGTGGTGTGTTCAGCTCTACCTTCCACACCCTGCACATTAATACCTGGTTTAACCCACTGGGACAAGAGATATTAGGCCAGAAGAGGGAGAAAAGTGATGGACGACATTCCACCAACTGCCGGCACATACGGGCAGGTTCTATGGGGCTTGGAAAGGAACTCGTTATTATATTACTCCAATGACTTAAACTTCATCACCATAGAAATGTCACCGCGCACGCAGACAGGCAGGCGGCACGCAGACGGCAGGCAGGCACAACCCCCGCAGACAGGCGGCACGGGCACGCAGACAGGCACGGGCAAGCAACAGGCACGGCACGCAGGACAGTCACGGGCACGCAGACAGGCACGGGCACGCAGACAGGCACGGGCACGCAGACAGGCACGGGCACGCAGACAGGCACGGGCACGCAGACAGGCACGGGCACGCAGACACACAGACAGGCAGGCAGCAGGCAGGCAGGCAGGCACGCAGACGGGCAGGCAGGCCGCAACGGGCAGGCAGCACGCAGCGCGCAGGCAGCACGCAGACGCAGTCCAGGCACGCAGCGGGCAGGCAGGCACCGACGGGCAGGCAGGCACGCAACGGACAGGCAGGCACGCAGACGGACAGAACAGCACGCACACGGACAGACAGACAACGTTATACCACGATGGCACGGGTTATAGTCATCAACCCATTATAAATAAAAGACTGACCTGGTCTTCTGTGGGCCCTGTTACTATTAGATGTTTAGGCCCCACAGTGGATAAAACTGATTACTGAGGGGACTGGGGTCTGACAATCTGGTGCCTGATCCCAATGTGTGTGATTTCCACTGGAATGTGGATGGACCAGTTCTGGGAAGGAGCAGAGAGTCTATTGTGGGATTTACATTTACACACACTGCTTCCTCTCCCCATTCCATTCACATTCCCCTCAACACTCCTATACCCCCCCCCATATGGTACATTTTCCCTCTACACTGCCATATACCCCCATATGGTACATTCCCCTCTACCACTCCATATACCCCCATATGGTACATTCCCCTCTACACCCATATACCCCCCTACGATGACATTCCCCTCTACCCCATAATACCCCTATAGTACCCCCTATATGGTACATTCCCTCTACACTCCATTATACCCCCATATGGTACATTCCCCCCTCTATACCCCCATATGGTACATTCCCCTCTACACTCCATATACCCCCATATGGTACATTCCCCTCTACACTCCATATACCCCCATATGGTACATTCCCTCTACACTCCATATACCCCCCATATGTCCATTTCCCTCTACACTCCATATACCCCCATATGTACATTCCCCTCTACACTCCATATATACCCCCCATATGGTAACATTCCCCTCTACTCCATATACCCCATATGGTACATTTCCCTCTACACTCCATATACCCCCATATGGTACATTTCCCTCTACACTCCATATACCCCCATATGGTACATTCCCCTCTACACTCCATATACCCCCATATGGTACATTTCCCTCTACACTCCATATACCCCCATATGACATTCCCCTACCCCCATATACCCCCATATGGTACATTCCCCTCACACTCCATATACCCCTATGGTACTTTCCCTCTATCACTCATACTCCAAATACCCCCTGGTACATTTCCCTCTACACTCCATATACACCCCATATGGTACATTTCCTCTACACTCCATATACCACCCATATGGTACATTTCCCCTCTACCCATATCCCCCCATATGGTACATTTCCTCTTACACTCCTATACCCCCCCCACTATGGTACATTTCCCTCTACACCCAATACTACCCCCCCCCCATAGGTACTTTCCCTCTACACTCCATATACCCCCATATGGTACAGTCCCCTCTACACTCCATATACCCCATATGGTACATCCCCTAAGTGTAGTTACTTCTCCCACCCCTAGAGGGCTCATTCTCTTAACATTCTCTATGATGTCGGGCTATATGTATGTATGTATATGTTTATTTATATAGCGCCACTTGGGAACACAGCGCTGTACATTATAACAATACAGATTATACAGTATGTATGTATATGTTTATTTATATAGCGCCACTTGGGGACACAGCGCTGTACATTATAACAATACAGATTATACAGTGTGTATGTATATGTTTATGTTTATATATAATAGCGCCAACTTGGTGAGCAAGCGCTGTACTTATAACATACAGATTATACAGTATGTATGTATATTGGTTTATTTATTATATAGCGCCACTTGTGTAACACAAAGCGCGTACATTATAACAATACAGATTATACGTATGTTTGTATATGTTTTTTTATATAGCGCCACTTGGGGAACACCGCAAGGCTGGTACCATTATAACAATACAGGATATAAAAACAACAGTATGTAATGTATGTATATGTTTATTTATATAGCGCCACTGGGTACACCAGCTCTGTACATTATACAAATCAGATCTATAAAGTATGTATGTATATGTTTTATTTTCATAGGGCCACTTGGGTAACGCAGCGCTTGTACATTATAACAATACAGATTATAACAGTAGGTATATGTATGTTTATGTTATAGCGCTACTTGGGCGCACAGCGCTGTACATTATACCAATACATTTTATACAGTATGTATGTATATGTTTTATTTATAATGCGGCCACTTGGTACGCAGCGCTGTACATTATAACAATACAGATTATACAGTATGTATATGTATGGTTTATTTATATCGCGCTACTTTGGGGACGCAGCGCTGACATTATAAACAATAAGCTTATACAGTATGTAAATCATATGTTTATTTATATAAGCGCTACTTGGGTACGCAGCGCTGTAATTATAACAATACAGATATACATATGTATATGTTTTCTTTATATAGCGCCACTTGGGGACGCAGCGCTGTAAACATTATAACATACAGATTTACGTATTTTTATGTAATATGTTTTACCAAATTTATATAGCGCGTACTTGGGATCGCAGCGCTGTACATTATAACAATAACAGATTATACGTATAGTATATGTATTTATGTATTAAGCGCCCAAACGTTGGGACGCAAGCGCTGACATTATAACAATACATAGTTATACAGTAAGTATGGTATATGTTTTTTTATATATCGCTAATACCTTGGGGACGACAGCGCTGTACATTATACCAATACATATTATACATTATGTATGTAGTGTGTTTATTACTATACTAGCGCCACTTGGGGACACAGGCGCTGTAGCCTATATAACAATACAGATTATTTAAAAAAAAAAAAAAACAAGCCCACCCCCAAAAAAAAAAAAAAAAAAAAAAAAAAAACAAAAAACAAAAAAAAAAACAAAAAAAAAAAAAACAAAAAAAAAAAAAAAAAAAAAAAAACAACAAAAAAAAAAAAAAAAAAAAAAACCACCCGCCCCCCCCCCCCCCCCCCCCCCCCCCCCTTTTCTTTCTCTCCTCTCCCCTTGTTTCCCCCTCCCTTTCCCTTTACCCCCTCACCTCTTCTCCCTTCATGTCCTGTCTCCTTTTTCTTTCTCCTCGCCCTTTGGGACACCGCGCTGTCCATAATAACAATAACCGAATTATCCCGTATTTGTTATGATGTTTATTTATACTCGAAAGCCCACTTGGGTACACACAACACAGCGCTGTACACAATATAACAAGACAGCTTAACAGATAGTATTTATATGTTATTCAGTATATAGCGCAGCTTTGGGGACACAGCGCTGTACAATATCCAATACAGATTATACAGTAATGTATGTATTGTTTATTTATATAGTGCCAAACTTGGGGGACACAGCGCTTTACATTATAACAAATACAGATTATACAGTATTATGTATATGTTATTTATCTAGCGACCACTGGTACACAGCGCTGTACATATACTACAGATTAACAGTATGTATGATATGTTTATTTAGAGTCGTCCACTTGGTGACACAAGCGCTGTAACATTATAGCAATACAGATTATACAGTACTGTATGATATATGTTTTATATTATATAGCGCCACTTGGGGACCAGCGCTGTAGCAAGTATAACAATACTATTATACAGTATATATTGTCTTGTTTATTGTATATATGCGCCACTTGGGATACACAGCGCTGTACAATTAACAATAACATATTATACACTATGTCTGTATATGTTTTATATATAGCGCCACCACGGGTGACACAAGCGTGTACAAGTATAACAATCGATTATACACAGTCATGTATGTATATGTTTTTATTTATATAAGCGCCACTTGGGGACAACGCGCACTGTACATTATAACCATAAACAGATTAATACACGTAATGTATGGTCTATGTTTATTTATATAGCGCCAATACTTGGGTAGCACAGCGCTGTCATTCATAACAATAACAGATTTACAGTCAATGTAATGTATAATGTTTATTTATATAGCGCCCCTTGGGTACACCAAGCGCTGTACATGATACTATGAGTAGGGGATATTAATAACAACCGGGGATGTGGCCAGTAATACAGATAGATAAAATTAAATTAAATCCAATTTCATACATCGGGTAGAATCAGATAGATAGATTATGTATAAATGAACTATAAGTGCACATGCCGACTCACACAGGAATTAAATATCCCTACCCGAATAAGCGTCACAATCTATGCTGTGGTCTCCTTTTTGCAAGATCTTACTCGTACTACATAATGAAGGTATCGAATGGATGAGTTGGACTGGGTCCGAGTCCATCGACCAACTCCCTCTCAATTTGTTCTGAATAGCAGATCATGGCAGAAGTTTACTTACCCGCTCGCGTCTGTAGGTAAGGGAAACCGCGGCTTAAGACTCTTCATAATCTCTTATGGTTTAATTGTCTTATTTTGGCTTAGTGGGTCGATATCACATGGCATAGCATCGAATCATGGTTGGACTAATGGTATCACATAGGGAGTGAAGATTGGATAGGGTGGATGTTGGCATGATGTTGCTGGGGGGCTCCTATGGCTGGCTGGATCCGCATGGCTTGGGTGTGGCTTGATGTCTCGCTGGCTCTGGTGCTGCGGATGTGGCATTGGCTTGATCGTGTCTGTGGGAGGGCTGGATGGATCGGGCTGTGCTGGATTGCTATGGATGGCATGCTGTGGGCTGAGATGTCTGTCTTGGCCTGGCTGGCGTGAGCCTGGCTGGCTAGCTGGTGCTGCTGGCCTGTGGCTGAGCCTGGCTCTGGCCTGTGCCGGCTGGGACTTGGCTGGCTGGATGGCTGTTGGCTGGCTTGCTTGCTGTGGTGGCCGCTCGGCTGTGCTGGCCGGCTGGCTGTGGGGCCTGGCCGGCTCGGCTGTTGCTGGCGGTCTGGCTGTGGCTGGCTGGCCTTTGGCTTGGCTTGACCGGACTGCTCGTGGCTGGCTGGCTGTGGCTGGCTGGCTGCCGGTGGCCCGTGGCTGTGCTCTGGCTGTGTGGCTTCGCTCGCTGGTCTGGCTGGCGCTGGGCTGGGCCTGCTGTTGGCTGGCTGGCTCGCTCAGCAAATGTGGCTGCGTGGCTCGCTCGCCTGGGTGGCTGGCTGGCCTGGGAGGGCCCCCCGCTCTGCTGGCCTGTTGGCCGCTAGGCCTGGCTAGGCTGGCTTTGGCGCCGGCTGGCTGTCTGGCTGTGCTGGATGGATGGATAGATGGACGGATGTGGATGGATCGATGGATGTGGATGATCGATGCAGATGGATGGATGTGGATGGATGGCTAGATAGATGGATGTGGATGGATGGCTTTGACTGGGATGGCTGGCTCGCTCGCTAGCTGGCTAGTGCTGGCTGGATTGGCTGGATGTGGATAGATATGCGTCCTGCTCGCTTGCTGGGCTCGCATGGCTGTGGCTGGGCTGGCCCCTGTGGGCTGGCTGTGGCTGGCTTGGCTGGCTGGCTTTGGCTGGCCCTTTCTGGCGTCGGCTGGCTGGCTGGATGGATGGATGTCCAGATGATGTGGATGTGGCAGTCCGCATGGCTTGGCTGTCTCGAGCTGTTGCCTGGGATGAGCCGGCTGGCTTGCTGTGGCTACGTTTGATGGTGGCTGGTGGCTGTTCTCATGGCTGGCTGCTAGCTCCTCTGCTGGCTTGGGCTGCTGGCTGTGGGCTGGCTGAGCTGTGGCCTGGCTGGCTTGGCTGGCCTGGACTGTGGCTGTGCTGCTGGCCTCAGCTCGCGGCTGTGCGCTGGCTGTGCCTGGCCGGGCTGTCGCTGGCTGGCTGGCCTGCCTGTGCTGCCTGCTGTGGCTGGCTGGCTTGGCTGGCTGGCTGTGGCTGGCTGCTGCCTTCGCGGCTGGCTGGGGCTGGCTGGCTTTTGCTGGCTGGCCCCTTGGCTAGGCTGGCGGCTGTGTGGCTGGCTTGGCTGGACTGTGGCTGGCTCGCTCGGTTGCTAGGCTGCTCGCTCGTGGCTGGTCTGTCCCGCTAGACTGCCTGGCGTGGCTTGCTGTCCTCGATCCTCGTCGGCCTGGCTTCTCGATCGACTCGCTGGCTGTGCGCCTGCTGGCTAGTGGATGTCGCTTAGGCTCTGTGGCTGGCTGGTGTGGCTGGCTGGCCTGGCTCGCCTACGCTTGGTTGATGGCTGGTGACTGGGACTGTGGCTACGCTGCGGCTGTGCCTGGCCTCCGCTGGCTGTCGCGGTCTGCGTACTGGTGCTGGCTCGCTGTGCTGTCTTGGCTGGCTTGGCTGGCCTGCTCCTCTGGTGGCTGTGGCCTGGCTCGACTGGGCGCTGTGGCTGCTGGCTCTTGCCTGGACTGTTGCTGCTGGCTGGTTTGGCCTTGCTGCTTGGCTGTAGCTGGCTTGCTGTCGTTTTGGCTGGCTGGCTGGCGTTCGGAGGCCCTGTGTTGCTGGTGGAGGCTGGCTGTCGTTTGCTGGCTGGCTTGTCTGTGGCTTGGCATGGCTGTCGTTGGCTGCTGGCTGTCGTTTGGCTCGGCTTGCTTTCTTTGGCTGCTTCTGCGTGGCTGGCTTTCGGCTTGGACTGGCTGTCGTTTGCGCTGGCTTCCGTTGGCCTTGCTGGCTGGCTGTCGTTGGCTAGGCTGGCCCTGTCGGTGGACTGGCTGCTGTCGTTGGTCTGAGCTGCTGTCGATGTAGGGAGCTGGCTGGCTGTGCTGGCTCGGCTGATCGTTGGCTGGCTGGCTGTCGTTTTCTGGCTGGCTGTGGCTGGCATGGCTGTCGTTGGTGGCTAGGCTGTGGCCTGGCTGGCTGTGGCTCTGGTCAGTGGGCGCTGATGCCGAGTGCCAACCTTTTCCATTCAGAATGGCTGTCCGAGTTGAATTGGCATCCTTGTCAGCTATTTTCGGACCTACACCACACCGTGCAGATACTCTGACATCCACAGGAGTTGAAGTGATTTGTCTTTCCCACCTTCCTTTTCTCTGCTTTGTTTATCTCTCGTGATGATGGCCCCAGCAGTTTGTTGATACATGTTCGGTGTTTTGTGACATTAACGCTCGTTGATGTTGTTTTTCCCGGAGATATTTCAGACCTCGCCACTGAATTCAACCTGGTTCAATTAAATTGTTTATTCACTGTGACATATGAATAATATGGTACCCTGGACAGGTTTTCCGCGATTTGGAGCGCCTTTCTGGTTCCTACCTAGATGATTATTCACACCCAGTTCGTTTATTGGTGTGTTGATAAGTGACAGATTTGAATTGTTGAGTCGTTTGCTGAGCTGTGCATATTTGTCTTATTTATTCCCTTGGTTTGTCCTTAGTGAATGGAAGAGCACGTAACTTTCAATATGGGGTTATTAGGACGTGTACCTTTAATTAATGGCGTGATGGAAATATTTTGAACTGAACCAGAAGAAAAAATATAATAGTAATAATAACAATATATTAGTATAAATATAAACATATAATAATATTGTAATGAAAGCATCATATAATGATAAATAATATATAAACCATATAATGTAATAATTAACACTATAACATTACTATGTTACTATGAACTGTTATAAGACCATTATGGTACGGTATAAAGGTTGAACTAGATGGATGTATTATGTCTTTATACAATCCCACAATACTATGTTTACTATGTACTGTTTACAGATATTCATGGTAGGGTGATAAAGGTTGGCTAGATAGGGCCTATTCTTATACAACCCTCTCAATACTATGTGATCTATGTAACTGTTATACAGACATTATGGGTTGAGTATAAGGTTGGAACTCGATGCCGTTATGTCTTTATACAACCATCCAATCCTATGTAACTGTTTACACGACATTATGGGTAAGGGATAAAAGTTGAAACTAGATGGATGTATGTCTTTATACAACCTCCAATACTATGTTCTATGTAATGTTAGACAGACAGTATGTTGTAGGGTAATAAAGGTTGGACTAGATGGACTATGTCTTTATATAACCTCCATTCTATGTTACTAGTAACTGTAGAAGACATTAGGTAGGGTATGGGTATAAAGGTTGGACTCAGATGGACGTATACCGTTTATAAACCTCCAATACATTTATTCTATGTAGATGTTATAACAGACATATGATGGGAGTGTATAAAGGTTTGGACTAGATGGACGTATGTCTTATAAACCTCCATACATTATATGGATATAACTGTTTATACAGAACATTAGTGTGGGGTATAAATGGTTGGACTAAGAATGGATGTATGTCTTTATATAACCCAATACTAATGTTACTATGTACACTGTTAAAAGAGACTTATGGGTAAGGGTATGAGGTTGGAACTTGATGGACGTTTGTCTTTATACAACCTCCAATACTATGTTCACTAATGTAACTGGTGTTATACAGACATTATGGGGTAAGGGTATAAAGGTTGGACGTAGATGGCCGTATTGTCTGTTATACAACACTCCATGCTAGTGTTACTATGTAATGTTATAACAGGGACATTATGGGTAGTGATTCAAAAGGATTGACTAGAATGGATGTATGTCGGTATACAACCTCCAATGCTATTTACTATGTAACTGTTATAAACAGACATTATGGGTAGGGTATAAAGGTTGGACTAGATGGACGTATGTCTTTATATAACCCCCAATTCTAGTTTACTATGTAACTGTTATACAGACATTATGGGTAGGGTATAAAGGTTGGATTAGATGGACGGTGTGTCTTAATACAACCCAATACTATGTTTACTGTTAACGGTAATATAGACATTATGGGTAGGGTATAAAGTGGTGGACTAGATGGACGTATGTCTTTATTACCTCCAAACTATTTATCTATGTAACTGTTAGACAGACATTATGGGTAGGGTATAAAAGGTTGGACTAGATGGACGTATGTCCTTTAAATAACACCTCCAATACTATGTTAGTATGTACGTTATACAAACATTATGGGTAGGGTATAATGTTGACTAGATAGGCGTGGACTGTTATACAACACCCTCCAATACTATGTTACTTTGTGATGTTATACAGACATTATGGGTAGGGTATAAAGGTTGGCCTGATGGACGTATGTCTGTTACACACACCTCCATGCTATGTTTACTATGTAACTGTTTATACAGACATTATGGGTAGGGTATAAAGGTTTGGACTAGATGGACGTTGTCTTTATATAACTCCAATTCTATGTTACTATGTAACTGTTTTTACAGAAATTATGGGTAGGGTATAAAGGTTGGACTAGATAGACCGTATGTCTTTATAATCCTCCAATACTATTTACTATGTAACTGTTTTACAGACATTATGGGTAGGTATAAAGGTTGGACTAGATGGACATATTTCTTTAACAACCTCCAGTACTATGTTACTATGTAACTTTTATTAGACATTATGGGTAGGGTTATAAAGGTTGGACTAGATGGACGTATTCTTATACAATCCTCCAATACTATGTTACTATGTAACTGTTATACAGAAAATTATGGGTAGGGTATAAAGGTTGGACTAGATGGACGTATGTCTTTATACATCCTCCAATACTATGTTACTATGTAACTGTTATACAGACATTAGGGTAGGGTATAAGGTTGGACTAGATGGACATATTTCTTATACAACCTCCAATACATAGGTTACTATGTAACCTGTTATAATAGATATTATGGGTAGGGTATAAGGCTGGACTAGATGGACGTATGTCTTTATAACCTCCAATACTATGTTCCTATGTAACTGTTTATATAGATTTATGGGTAGGGTATAAAGGTTGGAGACTAGATGGACGTATGTCATTAATACAACCTCCAATACTATGTTTACTATGTAACTGTTCTACAGACATTATGGGTAGGGATAAAAGGTTGGACTAGATTTTCAGCTTTAAAGTTAGCCTGAAAACCTAATCTCGACTCGGGTCAAGTCCTAATTTAGCTCCAAATTCTGCAATTGCGGATAGTAACCAGTAGGTTGGCTGTGTTACCTGCAGAGAAAGTTACAGGAGCTGTTCTTGCCTTTTACAATCGCTTCCTGTAGTCTGGTGCTGGACTCTCTCAGCATGGTCACTGCTCATCTGGATGCTGTAAATCTGATGGGTCTCCTCAGTTTGGGGCAAAACTATAAACTCAGGGGACATTTTTAACTATTGGGATCAAGGTTCCCTTTACTATGTAACTGTTATACAGACATTATGGGTAGGGTATAAAGGTTGGACTAGATGGACATATTTCTTTATACAACCTCCAGTACTATTTTACTATGTAACTGTTATATAGACATTATGGGTAGGGATAAAGGTTGACTAGATGGACGTATGTCTTTATACATCCTCCAATACTATGTTACTATTGTAACTGTTATACAAAATTGATGGGTAGGGGTATCAAGGTTGGACTAGATGGAGTATGTCTTTATACACCTCCAATACTATGTTCTATGTAACTGTTTATAACAAAATTATGGGTAGGGGTATAAAGGTTGGACTAGATGGAACATATTTCTTTCTAACCTCCAATACTATGTTACTATGTAACTGTTATATAGATATTAATGAGGTAGGGTATAAAGCTGGACTAGATACGAATTTCTTATACTAACTCCAATACTATGTTATATGGTAACTGTTAATAAGATATTCTGTGGGTTTAGGTTGGACTGAATGGACGTTATGTCTTTATACCCTATATGTTACTAATGAACTTCTAACAGACTTGGGTAGGTATAAAGTTGGATAGTTTTCTAGGCTTTAAAAGTTGCCTGCAAACCTAATCTCGACTCGGTTCCAAGTCCTAATTAGCTCCAATTCTGCAATTGCGGAACGTAACCAAGGTGGTCTGTGTTAACCTGCATAGAAAGTTACAGGAGCTGTTCTTCCTTTACAATCGCTTCCTGGTCTGGCTGCGGACTCTCTCAGCCTGTCACTCCTCATCTGATGCTGTAAAATCTGATGGGTTCCTCTCAGTTTGGGCAAAACTAAAACTCTCAGGGGACATTTTTAACTATTGGGATCAGGTTCCCTTTACTGTATGGGGTCAAAGTGCCCTACATATGGTTTTCAGAGGGCCCTTTACTATATGGGGTCAAAGGGCCCTTTACTATATGAGGTTTAGGAGATTTGTAAATGATTGTGCGCTTAATTAAAAATTTTACGGAACCTTGCCACTCCACAATTTAGAAACTACAACTCCTAGCAACCTAAGCATGCTGGGAGTTGTAGTTTCCAAATATCTGGAGTGCCAAGGAATTGGGGGTTACTGGTACTGGTTTGGCTTTACTGTTGGGATTCATGAATTCTCTGCCCATTTAAGGCAACCTAATTTATACCCTTGGCTTATACTCGAGTCAGTCAGTTTTTACAACTCGGATCGACTTAATACTACGAGTATTTACGGTATAAGCAGCACAAGGATGTTTAAGTTCCAAAATGCATCACCTTCCATTTATCAACATTGAATCATCATCTGCCATTTAGCAGCCATGTGAATACTATCTAGACCACCCCTGTAATGAGTGCACATCCTGAAGTTTTTAATGGTCGACAAAGTTTTGTGTGTCGTCAGCAACACAGAAACCTTGCTGACAATACCCACTTCCAATCATTAATAAATAGATTAAATAGAAGCGGCCAACACAGAACCCTGTGGCCCCCACTTAGCACTTTAGTCCATAATGATGAAGCCCCATTAACAACTACTCTCTGCATCCTATTCTGTGCTAGTCAGAGTCTAAATTTCTACTCACTTCCTCATAATAGCCAAGCAGTTCGTTTAACCAGAGGACACTGGTAGTTGTTGGCGATAGATATCGGCTCCTCGAGGAAGCCATTTCCCCTTCTGTCCTTCTCTCTGTTCTCTGCAGGGATTAAATAATCTCCTTCATGTTCCACCTCACGTCAAGCTAAATACACTTAGATCGTCTTACTCTCCTGTGATGAAATGTAAAGCTGACAACACACCTTACAATTTAATTGGACAATCAAATTCTACCACAGCTGTGTAATAGGGGCCTCCCTGACTGAATATGATCTCTGTGATTGGAATAAATTTTAGATAATATGTGCAATGTTAGGGGTGTTATAGGAACGCCCAGTAGTAAGGTGTCAAACAGCATTGTATATGGCAGACAGTTGGTGTCGAACCCCCCACCTCTATTTAGGCTTGGTTTCTTTATTTTCACATAAATGGCCTTCTAATAACACCCTCTCTTGAACCAGTCACGTTCCTTTTTTCCTTAAGATGCAGGCACACACTGAGTCCTGACCCAAGGAATTGGCTGGGCCATAGTCTGATGACTAGCCAAAGGGGGAGGTGCAGTGGCGGGAATCTATATTACAGTCACTTATGATGTCATGGTGACTTCCTGTATTCCAATGCCCCTCCCAATTTCTCCTCTCCCTGTATTAGTAATGTGATACACAAGCTTGTTTTTGTACACTGACTGACTGAATTACTGTGCTGATAAGGAGCAGTGAGCGGCCAAGTCAATTATGATTCACAGGAATTGGCTTGCTCCTCCTTGTCAGTTAGTCGTCGTCCGTCCGTCCCGGAACACAGCACGGGGTGGAGGCGATGTTTACCTTATGTATTATATGGAATAATACGCTACCTACAGTTGTAATATAAGGATATTACTTCACCTCTGAGTTCCATGACCTCTATAAAAAACTCGGCAAAAAGCCTTGTGCTTTTAATATGGTCAGGGAACTCTTCTGTGGCTATATATACCTTATATTACACTGTAGGTAGCATATTATCCCTTATATTTAACATTACATATGATAGTGATGTATATTGGTCCCTGGAGGAAGCCATTTTCCTTCTGAAATCCAATGGAGGAGACTCCTTACTATAGGATGATATCCAGTGGGAGGAGACTCCTTACTATATGATGATATCCAGTGGGAGGGACTCCTACTATAGGATGATATCAGTGGGGATGAGACTCCTTACTATAGGATGATACCAGTGGGAGGAGAACTCCTTCTGTAGGAATAAATACAGTGGGAGGAGACTCCATATATAGGATGATATCCAGTGGAGGAGACTCCCTTACTATGGATTAAATCCAGGGGAGGAGCCTCCGTACTATAGGATGATATCCGTAGGAGGAGACTCCTACTATAGGATATATCCGTGGGAGGAAACGTCTTTACATAAGGATGATATCCAGTGGGAGAGACTCCTTACGATAGGATAATCCAGGGGGGAGACTCCTTACTATAGGATGATATCCAGTAGGAGGAACTCCTTACTATAGATGATATCCATTGGAGGAAACTCCTTACTATAGGATGATATCCAGTGGGAGGAGACTGCTTACTATAGATGATATCCGGGAGGAGACTGCTTACTATAGGATGATATCCGTGGGAGAGACTGCTTACTATTAGGATGATATCCGTGGGAGGAGACTCCTTACTATAGGAATAATACATGGAAGGAGACTCCTTACTGTAGGATAATACAGTGGGAGGGAGACTCTTACTATAGGATGATATCACGTGGGAGAGACTCCATACTACTATGATAAATACAGTGGGAGGAGACTCCCACACTATATGATAAATACAGTGGGAGGAGACTCCTACTATATGATAAATACAGTGGGAGGAGACTCCTTACTATAGATGATATATCCAGTGGGGAGACTCCTTACTATAGGATGATATCCAGTGGGAGGAGACTCTTACTATAGGATGTCCAGTGGGAGGAGGACCCTTACTATAGGATAATACAGTTGGGAGGAGACTCCATACTATATGATAAATAACAGTGGGGGGAGACTTCATACTATATGATAATACAGTGGAGGAAACTCCTACTATAGGATGATATCCAGTGGGAGGAGACTCCTACTATAGGATGATATCCAGTGGAGGAGAACTCTTACTATAGGATAAATACAGTGGGAGGAGACTCCATACTATATGATAAATACGTGGAAGGAGACTCCATTACTATATGATAAATACAGTGGGAGGAGACTTATACTATATGAAAATACAGTGGGAGGAGACTCCTTACTATATGATAAATACAGTGGGAGGAGACTCCTTAAATAGGATGAATATCCATGGGAGGAGACTCCTTACTATAGGATGATATCCATTGGGAGGAGACTCCTTACTATTGGATAAATCCAGCGGGAGGAGGCTCCTTACTATAGGATGGATATCCGTGGGAGGAAAATCTTTACTATATTATAAATCCAGTTGGAGAAGAATATTTACTATATGATAAATCCATGGAGGAGACTCCTTACTATAGGGATAAATCCAGTGGGAGGAGACTCCTAACTATACTATACTATGCATCCAGGAGGAGACTACTTAATAAAGGATCATCCAGTGGGAGGGGACTCTTTAACTAAATGACAAATGCAGTGGGAGGAACCCTTACTATATATAAAATCCAGTGGGTGGGACTCCTTATATGTATCCAGCGTGAGGATACTCCTTACTATATTTTAAATCCAGTTGGGAGAAAATCTTTACTATATGATAAATCCCACTGAGAGGAGGCTCCTTACTATTGAAAATCCAGTGGGAGGAGACTTACTATAGGATAAATCCAAGTGGGGAGGAGACTCCTTACTATAGGATAATCCAGTGGGAGGAGACTCCTTACTAGGATAATCCCGGTGAGGAGACTCCTTACTATAGGAAATCCATCCAGCGGGAGGAGACTCCTTACTATGATAAATCCAGTGGGGGGAGACCCTTACTATAGGATAATAGCATGGGGGAGCTCCTTACTAGGATAAATCCGGCGGAGGAGATTCCTTACTATAGGATAAATCCAGTGGGGAGGAGATTTCTTACTATAGGAATCCAGTGGGAGGAGATTTCTTACTATAGGATAATCAGTGGGAGGAATTTTCTTACTATAGGAATAAATCCAGTGGGAGGAGACTCCTTACTATAGGAATAAATCCAGTGGTAGGAGACTCCTTAATATGGATAAATCCAGTGGGGGGAGACTCCTTACTATAGGATAAATCCAGTGGGAGGAGACTCCCTACTATGGATAAATCCAGTGGGAGGAGATTCCTTACTATAGGATAAATCCAGTGGGAGGAGATTCCTTACTATAGGATAAATCCAGTGGGGGGAGACTCCTTACTATAGGATAAATCCAGTGGGAGGAGACTCCTTAATATAGGATAAATCCAGTGGGAGGAGATTCCTTAATATAGGATAAATCCAGTGGGAGGAGATTCCTTACTATAGGATAAATCCAGTGGGGGGAGACTCCTTACTATAGGATAAATCCAGTGGGGGGAGACTCCTTACTATAGGATAAATCCAGTGGGAGGAGACTCCTTACTACATAAATCCAGTGGGAGGAGACTCTTACTATAGGATACTCACCTGGGAGGAGATTCCTTACTATAGGATAAATCCAGTGGGGGGAGGACTCCTTACTATAGGATAAATCCAGTGGGGGGAGACTCCTTACTAAAGATGAAATTAGACTGATAAGTGATAAAATCTACTATTTACAAATTACAGAAAAAAATGAACGGGAAAGAAAACTTTAAAGGTAGGACAAATATATAAGGAGAGTGAAAAAAGGGTACTTTAAGGGCAGTTCACCCCTCAACAAAATATTGTTTTTAGGCAAATCACTTTTAACCCCCCAAACTGCAATAGTTAAAAAGAAAGAGCAGCATTTCAGTTCTAACCTGAAATGCTGCCTGGATGTTACGACTTATTTTTTTTCCTGGTTCTTTTGTTAGCAGCTGTCAGTCATGGGTGGGACAGATGAGATCACAGCCAATGACTGAATGTTTTCCCCTAGCTGTCTCCTCTGTAGCATGTGCAAGCTTGTAATGAGCTTGGAAAGCATTAAGTGAATGCAGAACCCTTTTAAGATCAGAGGGGAGGGGGAGAACATTTTGTTATATAACAGGTTAGTCCTACATCTGTCAGATTTCTAACTATTGTAGTTTTGTGTTGACTTTACCTGTTTTAAACATTTTTTATTTGAGGGTTGAACATTCCTTCCAAAATGGCAGCAGCTATAGAAAGACAAAACTTAAACATAATAGGGATAAGTTCCCCTTTAAAGCAGGCTCGTCTTATTTCCATCCAGTTATTTTTCTTGTGGCTGCTGTGCGCAATAGATAGTCTGGTGTGTAAGGGCCCTTTAACTTTTTAACCCCAACTCCTACAGCTGCTGCTTGCATTTTGAGCTCTGCGGGGAGACATCATTACGAAACGGTGTGATTAATATTCATATTGTGTTCCTAGTCTCAAACAGAGGTCTTTAATTTCCAGTTATATCTTAGAATTTTAACTCTAGGAAGAGTCTGAGAATAATATGGCACAGTCTGAATGTGTCCACGTGGTTACGTGCTGGAGTCTAGAGCAGAAGACGAGAGAAGCAGGCTGGTAGCTTCTTCAGGCATTGGGGAGTAAAATAAAAACAGCACCTTTAAAGGAGAAACTAAAGTCTACTGAGGCAACATTTGACAAGGACATTCACAACATACAACAAAACTGTGTCTGCCTTCTCCCTTTGCTGTGGCTGCTGGGTGATTTAGAAATTAACCTGTGGGTACTAGGACCACCTCCATATTTTACCTTAGCTGGGTAAACCCCCAGCTAAGTGTCGCCGTAACATGCACATGCTCTGTAGTGCTCAACAGATCAGCCTGGCTTCCTAGAAGCTGGACAGCCAATCACAAAACCGCTCAGAGATCCTCCCACTCCCTGACACAGAACAGGGATCTCAGTTTTTTGTTTTTAAACACATTCAATGCTCCTTCCTAACAATGATATAATCCTTTCATACAAACTGCTTGTTAACATAAACTATTCTTGCTGTGTGCATTTAATGTAACTGTAATGGTGACAGTCGGTATGTGGAATTTGCATGGTGGGAAATTCCCTCTCCTAGTTGCTGCTTCATAGTGATTACTGAGCATGCTTGCCCTCATAAAAAGTTTGTGTCAGTTGAGAAAGTGGGGTGATTAAAGAGAGAAGGGGGGGGGGGGTACTAGCGTGTACTGGATTGAAGCAGCAGAACACACACTGTGCTACTTACACAATTTATTTATAGAACAAGATGGGGGAAAGGCTTTTTTTTTGTGGTAAGTTGCCCTTTAAGTCCATAGTATTTCGTGGTGTGTACCATCTGATATATTAGCAGAAGTTAGGGGACAAGGAATGAACCACCCTATACATATATTTCCATTAGTAGATGTAGGAGGGTTCTAACCAGAAGCAATCAACAGATTACATGGAAATACAGTCTTGTAACCTATTGAACCATAATGTTAATTTATCCTTCACATCAGGCCCTGCCCCTAGGAACTTACAATCTAATTTCCCCTATCCCATACACAGCGTTTCGGTATGTCTTGTGGGGGATACAGTAGTCCAAAGATAATATACAACTTCTTTTAACCCGGCGGCTGTTTTTTTATGGGGCGGGAGCCATGGAATCCAGGCTAAAGAGGGCGCCACTGAGCAGCATTGTCGGCCCCCAATAAAGGGCTAATCAGGGGAAAATTCTGCATTTTTCCTTATTGCTGTTCAGACAATTCCTCCAGGACTTTGAAATCTGCACGAAAGGATCAGCAGCAGTTTTTGGAAAACCAAAAATAAATTACTGCCATAAATTTCTATTTTATTTTTTCCCCTTCTCTCGGTATAAAAGGCTTAATTCTACCCGCCGTAGGTTTATTACCAGAGTTTCCTTTGGCACGGCGAGATTCAATTATTCTCTGGTGACAAGCTTGGGGGGTTTTTCTCTCATCCTTGTTATTCCCTCCAATCTGTGAAGTGGAAAGTTTGTTACGGGTTTGTCTGTGGCCCTGGACTCAATTAAGGCCCAGTACGAGATTTCATTTATTTTATTATTATTATTTCACCTTCGTGTGGATTTCTGCTGATTCAGGTTGTTGCGTTACCACACTGAGCTCTGTGCATCTAAAACCTCCGAATAGAGATTGTCACATTAAACGATGTGGGGCCATTTTATCTTTAATCTAAAAACAGACTGTGTCTATCCACCACTGACCAATCACACCATCATGGGGGTGGGGGGACACAAGGAGACCCCTGTCCTTGCACCTTGTTTACTGGTGGATTTTTATAGTTTCAGCAATTTCTTTTAAAGTAACTTTTAAACTAGCAAATCACTAACGTGTTACCATGTGACCACTTGTCTAAATATTGTAACTACCTACCTATTGTTTCATTCATTACCTGGGGTTTCTTTGTGTAATAAACTTTAACTGTTGTGTTTGTAAGTGATATAATCTGTGGCACTTACTTAGGTGGACACACATAGACCAAACCTGCGACCTGTATAAATAGGTTGTCCGTCTAGATTAATCATTCATCACTGTATGGACACACGGATTAAAGGTAAGACCTTCATTATGTCCAACAGCTCATGGCAGAAGCTGTGTAGAGAGTGTGTGTTGTAACATATCCTGCCTCCCACAAGCTCAGTGAGTTCTGACATGCTCAGTGTGATTTAAAACAGGAAGTGAAGAATTCCCAATCAGATACGTTGGGGCTTGTGTAACGTGCAAGGGTATGTTTGTGATGGTAATCTGCCAGCCACCAAGGACATATTCGCTTTTTACTGGCATAACTGGGGAGTCTTTATACACATCTACTAATGTTACTATTGTCCGCCAGGAGATTTAGGTTCTGCTTCCCAGTTTGCACTTCACTAAGATCACACAAGACCCATAATATAGGAGGAACTGTTATTCTTGACATTAGGAGCCATTAAGCTTCGTTAGTCAGTCACATAGACCAAATAGAAAATTCTATAGGAATTCCGAGGTGGGAAATGTTCTAGAACGCCTTGGCTTCCTGTCACCTTGTGCATTATGATGGTCGAGTGGAGATACTGCCTTTCATCTCCTTACCCGAAACCCTCCACATGCGATTCATCTCAGAAGAGAAGATGGAGATCACAACCCACGAAGCTTGGGTTGAAAGTTGTGAGACAGTTCCTAACGTGTCCTCTTAAAAAGGTCCCCAAAGCAGGAGAGAGGATCCTTCACACCTAAACCAATAAGATAAATAGTATACGCCGGTGTCTCCGCATCTAAATAGATTCGCCGGGCAACACCAGTCTTCACAGCCAACTTCTTTATATTCGTTTCGGAACCCAGCTGGTTCTTCTCTTCTTCAGAACCTCTTTACTCAAAGATCACCAGGCAGCAGTGTCAAACGTCACCATCCGTGTTGTGCTGTGACACTTATCAAGTCCCTCTGTCTGTTTGCACACACGGTAAATGTGACTGTTAAACACGGATTTGGTAAACCCCTCGCTCTGTCTCCGTCCTCCATTAGATACAAACAAGACCCAGACCTGAACCCTCCTGTTCACATCATTGTCTCCCCTGTCCTCTGGGAAAATTCTCTTTATTCTGGATACACAGTGGAATCATGTTCATGTAATGTTTTTTCCACTTTCCATATTTGCACGTATAGATACCAACTCCCTGAATAACAGCTACATAACCGTTATCATGACCATGAGTCCTGGACTACATAACGCGTATCATGATCATTTATCTGATCTGGACTACATAACCGTTATCTCATAATCATTATCTGGGGCTACAAAACGTTTCAGACCATTTGGATAACATACCGTTTCTACTTTTGACCCATAACTATAGACTTCTGGGGATACATAACCGTTATCATGATCATTATCTGGGGGCTACATACCGTTTAATCAAGACCTTATCTGGGCTACATAGCCAGTTATCATGACCATTAGCTGGGACTAATAGCCGTTATCATGACCTCATGGATACACTTACATGTCATTGGACTACATAGCCGTTTCATGATCTTTCTGGGGATACATAGCCGTTATCATGACCATTATCTGGAGGCCTACCAACCGTTATCAGATCATATCTGGGACTAACATCGCCGTTATCATCATCATTCTCTGGGCTATACATAGCCGTTATCATGATCATTTATCTGGGGTACATCGAGCCTTTATCCATGACCATTATCGGGGGCTACATAACCTGTTAATACCGTTTATCATGACCATTATTCTGGGACTACATAGCCTTATCATGATCATTATCTGGGGATACTAGCCGTTATCCTGATCAATTTCTGGGGATACATAGCCGTTATCATGATCATTATCTGGGGCTACATACTGTTATCATGACCATTATCTGAGGCTTACATAGCAGTTATCAATGATCATTATCTGGGGCTACTAAAACCGTTATCATGAACCATTATTGGGGCTACATAGCCGTTATCATGATCATTATCTGGGGCTACATGACGTTTATCATGACAATTATCTGGGGCTACAATACCCGTAATCATGATCATTAATTCGGGCTACATAGCCCGTTAGATATCCTGATCATTATCTGGGGCTACATAGCCGTTATCATACATTATCTGGGGATCTTAACCGTGTCATGATATTATCTGGGGATACATAACCGTTATCATGATCATTATCTGGGCTACATAGCCTTTATCATTATCATTATCCGGGGGCTACATACCGTTATCATGATATTAATCTGGGGATACATAGCCTTATCATGAGTCATTATCTGGGGATACATAACCGTTATCATGATCATCTATCTGGGACATACATATCCGGGATCATTATCATTATCTGGGGCTAACATAGCCGTTTATCATTGATCTTATCTCGGGCTCATAGCCTTATCATGATCATTATCTGGTGCTACATAACCGTTATCATGTCATAATCTGGGGTGCTACATCAGCCGTTATACAAAACACAAAATGATACATTATCTGGGAGATACATAGCCGTTATCAGGACCATTATCTGGGGATACATAACCGTTATCAATGACCATTCTCTTGGGGAGACATAACCGTTATCATGATCATTTATCTGGGGCTACATATCCGTTATCATTAATCATTATCTGGGTCTACAATAACCGTTATCATGATATTAAATCTGGGGATACATAACCCGTTACATGATCTTATCTGGGGATACATGGGCCGTTAATCATGATCATTATCTTTGGGCTCCCATAGCCGTTATCATGATCATTATCTGGGGCTACATAGCCGTTTATCATGATCATTTCCTGGGCTCATAGCCGTTATCTGATCATTATCTGGGGCCCATAGCCGTTATCAGATCATTAATCGGGGCTACATAGCCGTTATCATTATCATTATCTGGGGATACATAGCCGTTTCATGATCATTATCTGGGGCTACATAGCCGTTTCATGACATTATCTGGGGGCTACATAGCCGTTACTCATGATCATTTCTTGGGATACATAGCCTTAATCATGATCAATTAAATCTGGGCTAACCTAGCCGTTATCATGACCATTAAGCTGGGGGTTACATAGCCTTTACATGATCATTATCTGGGGATACATAGAGCCGTTATCATGACCATTAATCTGGGACTACTAGCCGTTATCATGTCATTATCTGGGCTACATAGCCGTTTATCCAATAATCATTATCCTGGGGCTGACCATAACCGTTATCATGATCATATTGTGTGGGGGCTACATACCCGTTATCATAATCATTATCTGGGGCTACATAGCCGTTATCATGATCATTATCATGGGGCTAACATAACCGTTATCCATAATCATTTATCTGGGGCTACATAGCCGTTTATCCAATAATCATTATCTGGGGCTCCATAGCCGTTTATCATGTCATATCTGGGAGCACATAGCCGTAATCATGATCATTATCTGGGGCTACAAAGCCGTTATCATGACATTATTCTGGGGTCTAACATAGCCTTATCATAATCATTCTCTGGGGCTACAATAGCCGTATCATGAATCATTATCTGGGGCTACAAGCCGTTATCCTGATCATTATCTGGGGCTCATGCCCGATTTCATGATCAATTAATCTGGGGCTACATAGCCGTTATCATATCCTTATCTGGGCTACATAACCGTATCCTAATCATTATCTGGGATACATAGCCCGTTATCATGATCATTTCCTTGGGCTACATAGCCTTTATCATAATCTTAATCTGGGCTACATAACCGTTATCATGATCATTACTGGGGGATACATACCGTTATCAATGTATTACTGGGGCTAATACCGTATCTATCATTATCTGGGACTACCATAGCCGTTATCATGTCATTTACTGGGACTACATACCGTTATCATGATCATTATCTGGGGCTACATAGCCGTTATCATAATCATTATCTGGGGGCTACATAATCCTTATATCATGATCATTATCTGGGGCTACATAGCCTTTATCATGATCTTATCTGGGGCTACAATATCCGTTATCAGGATCATTATCTGGGGTACATAGCCGTTATCCATGATCATTATCTGGGGATACATAGCCGGTTATCATGATCATTAATCTGGAGTACATAGCCGTTATCATGACCATTATCTGGGCTACATAGCCGTTATCATATCATTATCTGGATACATAGCCCGTTATCATGACCATCTATCTGGGACTACATGCCGTTATCATTATCATTATCTGGGGCTACTAGCCGTTATCATAATCATTATCTGGGGCTACATAACCGTTAATCATAACTTAAATCTGGGGCTACCATAACCGGTTATTATCATAGGGGGGGGATCATTATCTGGGCTAGCATAGCTGTTATCATGAGCATTATTGGGCTCATAACCGTTATCTAATCATTATCTGGGCTACATAGCCGTTATCATAATCATTATCTGGGGCTAACATAGCCGTTATCATGATCATTATCTGGGGCTACATAGCCGTTATCATGATCATCTATCTGGGGCTCCATAGCCGTTATCATAATCATTATCTGGCTAACATAGCCGTTATCATTATCTTTATCTGGGGCTACATAGCCGTTATCATGATCATTTCTGGGGCTACATAGCCGTTAGAAGTGTGGGATCATGGTTATCTGGGGCTACATAGCCCGTTATCATGATCATTATCTGGGCTACATAGCCGTTATCATGACCATTATCTGGACTACATACCGTTCTCATATGCATTAATCTGGGGTCTGTCCGTCTATCTATCATTCTGTCTACATTCTGTCTATCATTATCATCCTGTTTATCTATCATTCTGTCTGTCATTATCATTCTGTCTATCATTGTCATTTTGTCTATCATTCTGACTGTCTATTATTCTGTCTGTCTATCTATCATTCTGTCTATCATTCTGTCTATCATTATCATTCTGTCTATCATTATCATTCTGTCTATCATTATCATTCTGTTTATACAAACATAGAAAAGATAATCAATGCACATTCCTAGGCCCCATACAATATCATATTATCTGCTCACTGGCATACTTTATAAACAAAGGGGTTTTAGTATACATTACTGTGATCACATGAATGAAAAGCCTTCCAACCACGTCAAGGTAACCCCAGTCTGGAAGGTCCTAACGTCTAACCTTTTCAATTTCTTTTACTTCAATTACGATTAGCAAACTTTTGGATTTCTCATTCTTACACACTGGATCCATTTAACAGGCTCTCTCCCTTCCCCCTCAGCCCTTTGGCTTTTTAAAAATGAGGGAAGAGGCCATCCAGTGCTTTATATTAAAGGCAGAGGACCTCCCATTAAAGGGGCGTGTTGGGGGTGCTATTACCACATGGAGGCTTGACCAAGCCTCCCAATAAATACATACAATCCAAGAATTGTGGAAGCACTCCAATTAGGCTCATTTACAACTACATTTAGTGGAAGTGCTACTGATCTGGTCAAACATTTATACAAACATAGAAAAGATAATCAATGCACATTCCTAGGCCCCATTCTGGACCACCCTCAGTCCAGCCCTACCTTGGTGATTGGTTGGGGGTAAATCATTTGCCCTCCTTTTGCCTGGGGTAGCTAAGGAGCCACACAGCTACTGGAAAGGAGCTCCTGATTTGACATCTTATGAAACATCAAAGTGGATTACAGCAAGTTACCTTTTTGGAGCCAAGGAACTCTTTTACATCAAATGGACTTATTCTTTAAGGACTTGGACTTTGACCAGCATCTAAGTATTTTTCCCTTTTATCCCTTTATTTTCGGTTGCTTGTTTTTATGTCTGTTTGTTAAATATTTTTTGTAATCTCTATTGCACTGTTTTTGTTTTTCTTTTATTAAACGATATTCTATAAAATCATTAAGCTGATTCTCCTAATGCTCAACTGAACTAAGTAAGAATCCTGTCCTCTGAGACGCTAAGTATAGTAATTGTTATATGGTACTATTCTGCCTGAGTGTGGCAGCGAGTGTACAGGTATTTAGTATTATTTTACATTTATAGCCGTTAAGGCTGGTATCGGTTTCTACGGCCGTTAGTATGTGGGTTTTTGCAGTAGTTTATACCTGGTAAGGGGTATATGTTAGTGATGACAAACCTTCACCTGGTTTTCACCCTGTGAGCTCTGTTTGGTCTGAGGTTGAGAGTTGTGGTATCAGTTCCCACAGCCGTTAGTGTGTGGGTGGTGGCAGTGTTTTAATACCTGGTAAGTGGTAATGGTAAGTGACGGCAGCCTCAACCTGGTTTTGACCCTGTGAGCTGGGAAGCTCCGTTTGGTCTGGGTTGAGAGCGTAGTTCCGTCACAAGACATAGCTCCTTTACCTCTTGTCTTTCAATAAAACTGAATTCCAAAACGTAGTTTGCCAGTGGGGATACCTATATCTGTTTTATCAGTTAGATCAACTGGACTTAAGGTTTAGTTCTAAAGATGTTTCGCTAATCATCCGAATGGCTTTCTCAATTCAGAATCCATTCTGTCCAGTTCATCTAACTGAATACAATAGATATATCCAAGAGAACATCCAGCACACTGGTGTTGGCTGTATGCCAGACAGGTAGGTAGGTGCAATCCCCCTGCCCTCCACTCCAGGAGCCAGACAATTCTCTAGCACAAGAAAGATATGGGGGAGCACACCAATCAGGTGAATCCAAGATTATTATTATAAAAACAATACAACATTTCGGGACGCCTGTCCCTTCCTCAGGTATACCAGTGTGACAAAATCTCCAACATTTAAACCCTCAAGCTCCACCTTTGAAGTTGGGGCCCATAAAGTGCATAAAATTACAAAGTGCAATGCAGCAAAAAGTGCTAGGTGCTAAAAATACATGATGTACATAATAAAATTCTTTAGACAAAAAGCTGTGTTTGTCTTTATCAAAAGCACATAAAACATTATAATAATAACAACAAAAAAACGAGACCAGGTGGCATCAGTTAAGTACAGAGAATGAATACATTCTGACAAGAATAAAAAGGCATAAGTGTCCATTAAAAGCAAGATACAAAGATTCAAAGATAACCTGATTAGTGTGCTCCCCCATATCTTTCTTGTGCTATACAACAGATATACCATGACCTGGATGAATGAGAACCTTCACATGCAGTGGGGATACCCTTTATGGATGTCCATGAGTCCTCTGATATGATCTATTAGCGAACAATGCACCAGAGAGTTCATTGTATGGGCCATTAATATATTTATATAGAGGGATCATATCCCTGTGCAAAAGTAATGTAAACACGCCTAACTTGTCTAATCTGCCTGCTAGTCAAACCCCTCACCCCTTATTATTTTAGTTGCCCTTCTCTGAACTCCTTCCATTCCATAATGTCCCTTTTGATATAGGATTCAAAACTGCACCGCATATACCAAATGAGGCCTTACCAGTGCCTTGTAAAGAAGGAGAATAATATTTTTCTCCATTGAATCTATTCCTCTCTTTATACAAGACATATCTTGCTAGCTCTAGCCGTTGCTGCCTGGCATTATTTGCTACAGCTAAGTCTGTTATCTACTAACCCCCAAATCTTTTTCCATTACAGATTCACTTAACACAGAGTTATTTATTGTGTAGGTGGCGCAGGGATTATTAACCAAATGCATCACCTTATATTTATCAACAATGAATCTAATGACCTACTGATATACCACATATTTGCTTGTTAGCATGTTTAATGGAAGAATTATATTATTATTATAAACCTGACATTTACACATTTTATCACACATGTTCATAGTACAATCAGACTTTGTATGGCTTTTCTAAACACAAAAAGCTGTACACGTGTCATCTACATGTGTAAAAGCTTTTCCTGCATAATGTGAATTCTGAACCACAGACAAAATGTTGCTTCCATCCTTTTTGCTAGTAGAGGGGAACCTGCCTACTTGTTTTGCAAAGGTAGGGTTTTTAGACTGAAGTCTGTATGGGCAGGGCCTGATGTAAATAGCTAAACTGTAAAATGCTATTTTATATGTTCAGTGCTATGTAAGAAAAATTCACATATATAATAATATACCTTTCCAGTGCCTTTCCAGTGCCCCAACCATGAGCAAACAGAAACATTTGCTCAGGCGCACCCCTGTGGAACACTTAAAAGGCGGCAGTTAAAAAAAAAAATTCCTTCCTCAATACTTCAGCACCAGTACCCAATCAGTGTTAATTCAGCCCTCATTTCACCAATCAGTGTCAAGTCAGCCCTCCAGTCCCACAGTCAGTGTTAGTCAGCCACCACACCCACCTCCACAAGCAAACCCACCTCCTCAAGCCACACATGTTCCTGATGAAGCCACGCCCACTACCACTGCTGCCACCCGTCTGCTAAAAAGTGGCATTTAAAAGTTTCCAGTAAAGTACACTCAAGCACACCTCCTTTGTCATGGCCTTCAGTTAATAGGTGCAATCCTCCCAGCCCTCCACCTTAAGGGCCACAGCCTATGGCAATGCAAAAAAGTTGGGGAGCACACTATTTCATTTTCAGTGTTTTATTCAGACAAAAGACATACGTCTTTTTGCGAATAAAACACTGAAAATGAAATAGTGTGCTCCTCCAACTTTGTTCCCCCTCCCCTCTGTTGTGTGAAGTCCTGACAGAAAAGGTAGGGGGGGGGCGGAGTAACCCAAGGGCCCGCGAGTGGACAGGGCCATGGCACCCGCGAGTGGGGGGGCCACGCACCACGAGTGGGCCGGCCACATGGGGCTGTAAGATACTGGGTCATGGGGGCCTGCAACTTGAGGGGCCATGGGGTCCATGAGTTGGAGGGATCAGGGGGCTGCAAAGGGGGATGAGGAGACACAGGACAGATTGACTGACAGTTTCAGAGCAGGAAGCAGGAAGTGCAGGGGACCTGGTGATGCTGCTGCCATATCATCACAAAACTTTAAATATCTTCAAAACGATGCAAATAACAATGGAAATAAATTGCAAAAATTCTCAGGGTAGCAATTCTTATCAATTTACCTAAGTCATTTTTGGACTACAGTTTTTTATTGCAATAATGGAAAGTTCACTGTCTGAGTGAATAGTTCACAGTCTGACTTTTCTTTTAAATAATAACATCTCCGTTTTCCATGGCCTTCGTATCTAGAGATATCAGCCTGATTCTCATTTGACTGGAAGATGTTATACCTTCAAAGCCGCTTGGGAAAAAGAGGAGGATCTGCACCCACAATCCCCTCTGTTCTTCAATTAATGATAACACATTCAATGTTATTAATTATAGACATTTGTGCCCTAATTGCATTTAACAAAATATTTAATTTTGTTATTTTTTAACAATTGAGAACTAATAGTGTGATGTGGCCAAATGCAACTGAAGCCTCTACATACATAATATTTCATGGCACTTGTTGCAGCCATTCAAAAAAAATATGTTCCACATGGCCCTAAGTATAAAGCATTAAAACAACTTTTATGAAACTGCTTTGTCTGTAAAGGCTACTATATTCCTTTTCAAATAAAGTTAGCCAAGTAACTAGCAATCTGAATTTCCATCCAACTGCTGCTTATTATTAACCTAAATCACCAATCAAATTGATCATGGGAATTTAAGGGCTAGTTCCCATGACAAGTCTGACACAGACTTTATTAATAAGGATGAAGAAATGTGTCTCCTTACTAAAGAATACAAACTACCATTGACAGTAGCAGAAATGTAGTTCAAGAAGCTTCTGAAATTCTAAAAAAGGGTTTGAGTGAGAGGAGGGCACTATGATTACCATCTAAACAAGGATAAAACAAGGCAACCTATAAAAAAGAAACTAATACTTCCTAAAACCCTGGAAATTATCCATTTTTCTAAATTCCTTATGCAAACTGTAAATATGTTGATGTAAAGTATTGTCACAGTTTAATTTGCTGTATACCTTTAAGCATTCTGTCCCAGTTCACATTCACATAGACATATTGTAACAAAAATGAGTATATTGGAAAACTACACTGAAAAGTTACTTTTAAAGGGGCAGGCAAGTACTGTAGATTGATTATTCCTACCTCCCAATATAATTTTGTTGAGGAGTGCCAGCCCGTACAGTTTTTCATCTTCCAGGTAAGAGTCCTGGACTTTCCTGTGTTAAAGATAGTACTGAAGCAACAAGGAAGCAAAACCATTACAGAGGTAAAACACAAATAGTGTTTATAATTAGAAAAATATTATAAAAGCATGAGTAGTTATAAAATAAGTCACCTAATCACCCAATAATAATGGGGGTGGGGGCACCAGAAGGGTAAATAAATAGCTGAATTTAAACAATGTATTTACTAATTGTGTTGATAAACAACATTGATTTTAGTCTTATGTTACTGGGGAATTGTGTTTTATATAAAATGATACACAACATTAATAATGAAATCTTATAATTCTAACTAATTTAAAACATGAAATAACACATTTGAATGGCTATGTAAAAAGGGTTTCACCCCAAAGCAAGTAGAAATGTTTGAAAATCTAACAGCTCGATTCACAGCTCACACAATGTGTGGCCACATTTCCCTTGATGTCACAAATGAGGGTCGAACTACTGGATAAAATAAGCAGGTCAAAGCACTAGGGTATCACCTTTGGCAGTAAAATACTTTCTGAAAATGGACATTCCTTTTCTGTTTAAGGTTGTTTTATTTAACACTTTCGATGTTTAGCCAACTGAAAGGTAAGGAACAGTTTTTTGGGGTTTTTTATTGTTTTTTTTTTAAATATTTTTTTCTTTGCAGGAGTCAATCTTTAAGCAAAACAGCATGTGCTGTCTCATCATGCCTATCTCTACTATTAATTATTGTGGAGCTGTCCAAAAAGTCCAGCGAAGTTTATATATATAGCAAGTAGTAATAATGGACAGACAGCAGGAGACTGTTTAACATACACCTCTACTGGAAAGCTTTCTGTTATGTTTGTGCGGTAGAATGCATTGCAGTGCAGTGTCCTCTTAAAAGGCAACCCACATGTATACCCTAACTAATGTAAAAATGCCGACTTATAAATAGTTCTAATTAAAGGACTTAAATTCTGTCTATCAGGCGAGGAATAGTTGAAATGTTTGTGAGAAAATTATTATTAATACTGATATTGTGTCTATTGTACTATTGGCAAATTTCTATAAAATGTAATACGATGCATGTGATGATTATAACGGCTACATTTGTTGATATCATTGTGACTCTATTGCTTTCTGTCAAATATACATTTGGCAATGAAATGAATTAAACAAGATCTCAGTGAATTGATTTAGATTTCAACGTTCCCTAAGATGAACATTGAACCACTTTTCTGGGTTCACAAGATTTTTTGTGAATTTGTGTGGCAGTGGATTTGTATTGAAGCCACATGTGTGATAGTGAAATGGTAGACTCTAACAGTCACCTGATAACAAAGAACATATTTATATGTTTAATGCCTTTATATTTCTAGCAACCACAAACATTCTTTCCCATCCTGGGTAATACCGGCAACATACGGACTAACAGGGAGATTCAATAAAAGTTCTTATCGTTTAAAATGGTGCTAATTTTGCCCCAATCAATCAGATCTTATTTAACATTTGAAGCTAACATCTGATTGGTTGGGACAAAATTAGCACCATTTTAAACGATAAGAACTTTTATTGATAACCCTGTAAATATTTAATCTTGTAATTTATTACATTGATCACCCTAACATGACCTCTGTCAATCAAGATTATATATCTTGTAAAAGCTCCCTGACATTTTTCAAAATTACATCACCTGATTGAGCTTGTGCACAAATAGTCCAGTGTTTTGATCCCTGTATTATTTCCAGCCTAGAACACATGAAGTAAGGGTGTAGGATCTTGAGAAAATGCTACTGCTGCTACTCTCTCCCTGTAAAAAAAGGGAGATATACCTATATATCAACTTAATTCTAGAAGAGTAGACACACTCAAAATGTTCTAGGCCACACTGGCGTGTTTCTCTCACACTACTGATTGCAATCCGCGTGAGAATCACATGCCAGTGAATTTAAATGTGCGTGGCCACATTGTATGCGCTGCCCTATGATCCGTTTTCTTTGTACGGATCACACATGCTGATAATGGAATATTGCCAAAATCGCAGCGCTAACAGATGGTAAGTAACGGTAAGCAACGTTTTCCACACAGATCTCCATGTATAGTGTGTGGCCAAAGCCTAAGGATATATTGCAATGCAGCAATATTATAAGAATATTTTACTGCAATAATTTAACCAGGCAGATAACTTATTCCATTATAACATTCCTGTGTTGATGTACAGTAGTTGAATGGGGGGATATTATCTGAGGTGTATCTGCCATGAGGCAACAACATTTCACACCTTAAGAGCTAAAACAGCCAAAACGTTGATATTCAATCTTTGTGCGTAAATACATGGATCCATAAAAAAAATTTTAAAACATAGGTTTCCATACTTTAAATATACATTTATTATATCTGTACCAATGGTATTTTCTTAGATTTGAGGAAATTGATGTAGTAAGTAATTTAGAATATTTTCTAAAAACCTATGTCATGATTATGCTATTCTTAATACAGAGGAATGGTGGAAACAAAGGTTAGCATTTTACGTACCTTAACATGTTTAGCGCCTTCAATCATCTATTGATAAGTACTTTATGTGCATCTTTAGGCAAAATATACCAGCAACGTGTGTTATCTGCAGACCCCCGCTTGTAGTTAACATACCATAACCGGGTATTCAAAAGGCAATGTGGTGCACTTGTAGTGTGTAGCTATATATGTTGTTAGAGCTTCTAAATCTGTAAAGCAAATGGTAGATAAAAGACCACACATGCCCTAAACCTTGCCCACATCTTGCACATTTACAGTGGCAAACAAAAAGCCTACACATAAAAATGTTTGTCTAAGCCAAATTACATTTAATGACTAACTTTCATGATTCTTTTCCTGGAAGATGGCAGCCTATTGAAGGATCCAACAGAATGATGATATTGAAGCTGGAGGGTCAGTGACTTTGAAATGTACACACGATTACTGGATCCTCTACTCTGTGATATGGGCTATAGACTGTGATTTCAAGAATAATTTAGAGAATCATGCATGCTATAAGGACAGACTGGCTTTCTCTCATTCCAAGGAGAAAATTACCATAATAACTTGACAGAAAATGATTCTGCTACATACTGCTGTTCTGTGGAAGTTGCTGTCAGAACTTACAAACTGGAAATAAAACCAGAGTGCAGGTGAAACAACGAAAGTGTGAAGGAGGTATGGATTATCTTATTGTTTTATGGAAATCTTAAATAAATTATAATGTACATAATTATACATAAATATTTACAGTCGTACACATGTAAAGGTGGATTCCACTCCACTTAAAATAGCGTATAGCAGACATAAGACATGCAAACATAATGTAATATTTAAAGAGTATCTCCATACCCCAAATTTAAAAACATAATAATGTAGAGACCCCCCAACCCTAAACGCCAGCTTAAAAAACTAAAAATCACACACAGAATAGACTTAGTTCCCTCTGCCTCTACTGCTACTTTTGGAACAGAAGAGCAGCAGTGGCCCGGTTGGAGCTAACTGAGCATGCCAGAGTCCTCAAGGAGGCCAAGGAATTAGCAGGAAACAGATTACACTTTTCTGGACTCTGATCAGGCACTGCAGGAGAACCATCAGGAGCAGAGACGAAGGTTAGGTTAGGGATTACCCCAGCATTGGGGTAAACTTTAGTTTTGGGAGTGGAAATGTCTTTAAGTTTTATGGGAACGTAATGGCAACCTTTTGGAGCAAACAATTTCCTTTTGGCAAGCCAAGCAGCTGTCAAAAAAGAACATACCTATCATTCAAACCCCTCCCCTATTTAAAGGTATACAATGTCATCTCTGTCCACAGAGTATAGAGCTCATAGTTATAAATGCAGGTTACAAAATAAATACAGATGTAATCCTGACCTTTGAGGTATAGTAAACTAAATTGTTTAACTTTTGTTGCTTCAACATTAACTCATGGTTTCCCACTCTGTGTGGTTTGCTGATTATGTTTATGGTATTTATGTCCCTTACATGGGAAGTGGGATTCATTCATAAAATAAATATGGGAGACAGCAATGTTTTTTGAGGTTTGATATTTTCAGGGTTCAACAATTCAGTGTCGAGTTATTTTCACCGCCTGTCACTAATCACCATTTCCTAGCCAGTTTAGCATTCTGCTGACATAAAGCTCTAAGCACTTGCAACATGGTATCATATACTTCAGGTGCTGATAAGAAAGGTCCCTAGCTCACCATCATACAATCATATTTAGCGGGGGGGGGGGGGGGGGGGGAATCTGACTGGAAGCCAACATCAAGCACACTTGTATATTTATTTTAATGGACAATTACAGTATCCTTACTCCAGATTCCCCTGCTAAGCTTTCGTCACCACTACAAGTACCCAAACCTTACTTACCAAAACCTTTCTTTGCCAGCCTAGTCCACGTCCACAAGCACTGCATAACACCCCCCCACAGTTTGTATTTTCATGCCAGCAAGAAAATAAAAATACAACCCACCTTCACACGTGAATTTGTGTTCTGGGTTCAATTCAATGCTTATTTTACCTTAAAGGACAACTGTACTTTAAAATTAACTTTTTTAAAAAAAAAAATACATGGCGCAGGAAGGTAGGATTGAAACCTTTTCACACACAGTAAGGCTCCTACTCTTTCTGGACTTTGAACACATTGCAGAACAACCATAAGGAGCAGAAGAAAAAGATAAGAATTTTGTACACCTACACAGTGGGGCCAGCAGTGGGTCAAATTTTTCTTTTGGGGGGTGGAGATGCCCTTCAAAGCTTGTCTGCTACAATAAAATGCCAATCCACATTAAATGTATTTTATCATAGTACTTTACTTTTTCCTGTATATTCATTGGACTATACCGCCACTTAATTATTTCTTTACCATACTAGTAACATACATCATTCTCATTTACTGACAAATCCAACCTTCTGTTCTCTCAACAGCGGAATGCAACTGTGCAGTGTGACTCTCGCTTGATAATGGAAATTCTACGTTTTGTTTCATTAATAATATTAATAATCCTTGTTAGTATATTAATCAAGACCTCAATGTAAAACATATTACAGTTCTTTAATATTTGTCTGTGTTATTCATTTCTTTAATCTAGCAAGATTTTGCTAAATTTCCCTGGTTTCTGTTTGATCATTTTATCAAGCATGTACACATGTTTAGTAACAAATTGGGTCAGTAAAAGGTGTTCTTGTGTTGTGGCTCTGTGTTTGATTAAAGGACAACTATACTTTAAAAAGTAACTTTAAAAATGAGATGTACCTGGGGCAGGGAAGTAGGAATGATTTTATAGGAATGATTATTCCCACCTCCCAATGAGGAGCTCACGTACATACTGTTTTCATCTGCCTGGGCTTCCTGTATTAAAAATAGTGAAGCACACCAGGAAGCCGGCAGAAGCAGTGTTCTTCGTGCTGCCACTCCTCATGGTAATTATATTGGGAGGTAGAAAGTACTGATCCTACCTCCCCACCTCAGGTACTTTATCTGTTTTTGAAAAAAATGCATACGAACTATAGTTTCCTTTAATTGTCATCAAATATCCATTGTTTATCAAGTTAACTGAAATGTAAAATTATCAAACATAGGTCGACCTGTGTATGCTAAGATGGATGTAATCAGAGTGTAGGGTTAAAAAGGTCAGGTATAAACAATGGGGTGGGGAAATTCCATGTTTGAAACAATCCACTGGGTATAACTTAAAGGGTACTGTGGTCTTGAATTCTTCCAAACTAGTAAGAATATATAAAAAGCCTTCCGTCGAACTTAAAAAAAAACCTAAATCACATCTCTAGATAAAATTTGTGAGAAGTATTTTCTGGAAGGTTCCTGTTTTTAGCCATGTGACCACTGTCTGCATTAATAGGCTCCCCTTCTCAACTGTCAATTTTTTCCCCAGGTACTTCCTGATTTCCCCAGCATTAAATCTTAACTGAGCATGCTTCTCCCGGGCCGAGGGGCAGGGCAGAGGTCAGGTGATGTCACTCTATCTACTGGAAGCAGGAAGTTTGAACATTCACCTTGATATAATTTCTCACAGTGTGAAGCCAGATGTGTGTCGACTCATTATAAAGAAAATACTGCAGGCTTATTTGGAGACCACAGTTGCCCTTTAAGATCATGTACTTAATGGTTAACAAACTATTTCAGATTAGGGACCCATAGCAAGCTGAACACTCTGTTAAAGAAAAAGTCAGTTGTAAAAACAAACACCAAATTGATGGGTGTAAAGTAGGTAATACAGACATATATTATCATATAATGTGTTGTATAATCACACAGGTTTTAGTTTAGTTGGGCCTTAGTGTACAGACTTATATGTCAAAATCTTTTATCTACTATAAAAGTAGTCTATGAAATCCATAGGGTAATTACTATAATGTGCACAAAAATGCTTTTGAAACTAAAAAAAGTAAACAAAAGCGCGCAGCACCGTAAAACTTTAGCCAATATGTGAACATATGTAAGATGCATAAGAATTTTCACTTTAAATTGAATTAGCCCATTGGCAAATTACTTGGGGGCCTATAAATATTTGTCAACCTTGTTTTTTTCTGTTTGCATGTATATGTTTATTTATATAGCGCCACTTGGGGACACAGCCCTGTAGATTATTAGAATACAAAAAGGCGTACGGGGGGGGGGACAAAAAATATAAAACTACATAAATATGTTCAAACTATATAAATATGTGCCACAAAAAGATTACAATGGCATGAACCACGTCCCTGGAAGAGGTCCCTGCCCCGTACAGCTTACAACCTCATTAGGGGGGAACATACAGATACATAGGAAGGTTAGAAGTGCTATTGTAGGAACTTGTGTAGTGTCAATTTAACAATCTTATACTGTGCTGTAGTAAATTACCAATGACAACATAATATACTGTATAAGGGCAATAAACGCAAGAATTGTGGAAGCACTCCAATTAGGTAATTTACAACTACATTTAGTGGAAGTGCTACTGATCGGTCAAACATTTATACAAACATAGAAAAGATAATCAATGCACATTCCTAGGCCCCATACAATTCATATTATCTGCACACTGGCATACTTTAAAACAAAGGGGTTTTAGTATACATTACTGTGATACATGAATGAAAAGCCTTCCAACCACGTCAAGGTAACCCCAGTTGGAAGGTCCTAACGCTAACCTTTTCAATTTCTTTACTTCAATTACGATTAGCAAATTTTGGTAATAGCACCCCCAACACGCCCCTTTAATGGGAGGTCCTCTGCCTTAATATAAAGACTGGATGGCCTTTCCTCATTTTAAAAAGCCAAAGGGCTGGAGGGGAAGGGAGAGAGCCTGTTAAATGGATCCAGTGTGTAAGAATGAGAAATGCAAAAGTTTGCTAATCGTAATTGAAGTAAAAAAAATTGAAAAGGTTAGACGTTAGGACCTTCCAGACTGGGGTTACCTTGACGTGGTTGGAAGGCTTTTCATTCATGTGATCACAGTAATGTATACTAAAACCCCTTTGTTTATAAAGTATGCCAGTGAGCAGATAATATGAATTGTATGGGGCCTAGGAATGTGCATTGATTAGATTTTCTATGTTTGTATAAATGTTAGACCAGATCAGTAGCACTTCCACTAAATGTAGTTGTAAATTAGCCTAATTGGAGTGCTTCCACAATTCTTGTTTTGATGTATTTATTGGGAGGCTTGGTCAAGCCTCCATGTGGTAATAGCACCCCCAACACGCCCCTTTAATGGGAGGTCCTCTGCCTTTAATATAAGCACTGGATGGCCTCTTCCCTCATTTTAAAAAGCCAAAGGGCTGAGGGGGAAGGAGAGAGCCTGTTAAATGGATCCAGTGTGTAAGAATGAGAAATGCAAAAGTTTGCTAATCGTAATTGAAGTAAAAGAAATTGAAAAGGTTAGACGTTAGGACCTTCCAGACTGGGGTACCTTGACGTGGTTGGGGAAGGCTTTTCATTCATGTGATCACAGTAATGTATACTAAAACCCCTTTGTTTATAAAGTATGCCAGTGAGCAGATAATGATATTGTATGGGGCCTATGAATGTGCATTGATTATCTTTTCTATGTTTCAATAAAAGTCAAGGTTGCTTTCTTTAACTGGTCCTAACCTACTGGTACTTGCCTTTTTGGCTGCATGAGCTGACAGCCAAAAAGGCAAGTACCAGTAGGTAAGGACCAGTTAAAGAAAGCAACCTTGACATGGTGACTGGGTTAAAATAATTGGCCAACTTATTGAACTAATTGCTTTTATTATATATATATATATATATATATATATATATATATACATACATACAATACAAGAATTGTGGAAGCACTCCAATTAGGCTAATTTACAACTACATTTAGTGGAAGTGCTACTGATCTGGTCAAACATTTATACAAACATAGAAAAGATAATCAATGCACATTCCTAGGCCCCATACAATATCATATTATCTGCACACTGGCATACTTTATAAACAAAGGGGTTTTAGTATACATTACTGTGATCACATGAATGAAAAGCCTTCCAACCACGTCAAGGTAACCCCAGTCTGGAAGGTCCTAACGTCTAACCTTTTCAATTTCTTTTACTTCAATTACGATTAGCAAACTTTTGGTATAATTGTTTTAGACCAGATCAGTAGCACTTCCACTAAATGTAGTTGTAAATTAGCCTAATTGGAGTGCTTCCACAATTCTTGTATTGTATGTATTTATTGGGAGGCTTGGTCAAGCCTCCATGTGGTAATAGCACCCCCAACACGCCCCTTTAATGGGAGGTCCTCTGCCTTTAATATAAAGCACTGGATGGCCTCTTCCCTCATTTTAAAAAGCCAAAGGGCTGAGGGGGAAGGAGAGAGCCTGTTAAATGGATCCAGTGTGTAAGAATGAGAAATGCAAAAGTTTGCTAATCGTAATTAAGTATAAAGAAATTGAAAAGGTTAGACGTTAGGACCTTCCGACTGGGGTTACCTTGACGTGGTTGGAAGGCTTTTCATTCATGTGATCACAGTAATGTATACTAAAACCCCTTTGTTTATAAAGTATGCCAGTGAGCAGATAATATTATTGTATGGGGCCTATGAATGTGCATTGATTATCTTTTCTATGTTTCAATAAACGTCAAGGTTGCTTTCTTTAACTGGGTCCTAACCTACTGGTACTTGCCTTTTTGGCTGCATGAGCTGACAGCCAAAAAGGCAAGTACCAGTAGGTAAGGACCCAGTTAAAGAAAGCAACCTTGACATGGTGACTGGGCTTAAAATAATTTGGCCAACTTATTGAACTAATTGCTTTTATTTATCCAGGGGTTTAGCTGTTTGTAGTAAGCAACATTATGGAGGTAGCCAATATGCAATTAGAATTGTTTGTGCACTAGAATTCTATTTTTTGAATGTATTGTATTTTTGGTCTCTAGTTGCACTTTAATATGAATAGCTGTGCATCTAGGATACACCATATAGACTTTCATATGGATATACACAGCCCAATTTTTTATTTATTGTGGGATACATCTCGCTCACCATTTACCTAGGTTTTATAGTTTTTGTTGATTATTACCATGTATTTCCATTGGTAAGAATGTAGATACAATGTATTTGTCTTCTGAATTTCTGATTTTGCTATTGTACCATGCATAATGCTATTTTACCTTTTGCTTAGATGTAATACAAAAACGAATACATTAATTCATAGAGGAAGCTTTGTTGAATGCTTTTTTTTGTTTATGAAATAAAATACTGAACACTAAAAAAATCTATATTAAAAATGTATAAATTTTATTTTAATGAAAACTGACAATAAACAATTGTGTAATTGCAGTATCCAAATATACTTAAACATATTGCAAAACTTATTATTTTAGTATGGCTGCAGAACCACAAATCAACTCCACATGGTTAACACTAGATTTTACTTTTGCAGGCAGTTATAGGGGGTAAATGCTCACGCTCGGGCATTGTGCATCGTCCGTGTAATCGGACATGTGTACGAGGCTTAATACATTATCAAGTACCTGAAATGTGGCTGTGCAAAAACTGTTAAAGGGCATGTCCACCCCCAAAACTAAAATTTACCCCTTACTGGCCAAATTAAGTAGTTTAAAACAATCCTTACCTTACATTTCTGCTCAAAATAGTTCCCCTGCTGTGCCCCTCCAAAGTCCAGGAAACTGCTGTGTAGGACAGTGTGTGACCTGTTGTGCCATAGTCTGCCTCAACCCTCGTCAAGGTTTGAGGCATGTTTAGTGCAGCCCTCCCTCCCGTTTTTCTCTCCCTCCCCTAACTTTAAACCCTTTGGGTATGCGGTAGGGCATCTCCCCCAGCCCCAACCGCATTAATATAATTGTTAGAAAGTCTTTCAATGTTTACTTACCTTACCTCTCTCCTTCGCTCTTCAGAACTCCCGGCATCCACGACCGTGATTGGCTGCCCCCTGCTTGCATTTCCCTGCAAGCAGAGGCCGTACAGTGGCGCGGAGGAAAGAGGGAAGGTAGTAAGAATCGGGGGACTTTCTAACAATAATATTAATGCGTTGGGGCTGGGGGAGCATGCCCTACCGCATATCAAAAGTTTGGGTGGATATGCCCTTTAAAGACAACAATACCCAAAATACAACATCTCCCCCATTACATGTCCACACTTCCAGCAGCTGAAATCACTTACTCTCATTTACAACTGTGCTGCCCTCCCTTAGATATACACAGCAAAGATGAATGTAACAACCCGCTCCTAGATGGCCCAGGGCCATCATAACATATCACTGTCATTGGCCGGCAGGAATGTCTGTTACAACCTCTCTCCTTCTCACCTCAAATAAACTTGAACGTCCTGTTGCTAGAATACAGCCTTGTAATCATGCTAATTAAGTGTGGGGTGCAGGAGTGTTTTCCCGAATGCTAGCTCTGAATGACAGTTATAGGCAGACCGAATTGTTATGCCCCCTTCACAGCATGGCTAATTGAAGGCTAATTGAAAATTGAGAGAGGCTCAAAATCAGGGAAAAAAATTTATAGGGAGAGCTCATACCTTTACTCTTTTTAAAGCAGTTTTTTAAAAAAATGTTTATCCTTTAACATTGATTGGAATATGTTTAGAATCATAGAGCTTATTCCTTTAAACATCAAACATTTCCCGGATATTATTAAAAAGTGTTGCATTGATATATTTATTTATGCTTGGAAAGTTGCATTAAATAAAAAAATTAAAAAGATTCAATGAAGATCTCACTGTAGTGTTGATTGAAAAGAGGTAAATCACATACTCTACAGTATTCTTTACTTACTGGTAAAGCACAACTTTTTGTAGTCTTTTTTATTGAGAAGGGAGGTAAAGTTTTTCAATAAAACCTGATAGGGCTGGGGGGGGGTCCCAGTTCGAGCTGGGGGGACCCCTTAAGCCCCACAGGCTCTTGTCAGAGCTGCAAACGCCCTGATAGACAGGGGAGGGGGAGTCCCGGTACGAGAGCCCCGCTGGAGGGTTCCTCCACCCCTCCCAGCGGGTCCCTCCCCTCCCGCGAGAGTACGGGGCAGGGGTGGGAGGGGCTGCTGGGAAGGGGTCACGAGGCGGGTCGACCACCGGGGGGGGGGCGGGTGGGCATACACCCCCACCATGCCCCTCTGGTGCGACCAACTGCCATGGGTTGGGTGTAAAAAAAAAAAAATGCTGACCCCAGGGGTTTCGCCCTTTAATTAATCGCATTAATAGTGATTTTGGCGAAAACGGCGGGAAACTCGGCTGCGAAAAGTTAACGGCCTTTTGTAAACATGCCCCTAAGTATTGAAATTCCATGTACCACAGAAAAAAAAAAATTATAGATCTACAATAAGATGGGAAATGCTTAAAGGAATATCCTCAGTTAATATTGATTAAAAAATGTAAGTGTCCTAACTGTGCTTTGTTAGTTTCTCACCCTTGGGCTCTTTGAAGCTACACTGATATCCTAACTTAGCGCCGCTAATTAAGTGCTGCTCAGTAAGCGCTGTCTCCCTCTCCGTCGGCGACAAGCCCAATAGGAAGATGCACTCTGTAAGGACCTTATTCATTGCGTTGTGTGGTATCACTGCGAAAAGATAGATTGCTCTCCAGTGTAATTTCAGAGCTATTTTTGTCATTTTTATTTAAAGCCATTTAATAAGCACATTTTCGCCTTTTTGCCCTTTTCTCCCTTTTGTTGCATTTTTTGCAGTTTTTCAGAATTTTCACCAAACATCATTACTTACTGGAATGTTCCATTAACATGACTATTTCTTACACAGCACTATGGTTGTTCCCATATTAATGTAAACTGGTTTGATAATTAGCTACAGTTTGCTGAAAATAAGCAATACTAAAAAATGTGTCATATTAATTAAATAGAGAAAATTCGCCTTTTGAATTTTACACTATCATCCTATAATAAAATAGAGAAAATTCGCCTTTTGAGTTTTACACTATCATCCTATTAATAGAATAGAGAAAAATTCGCCTTTTATTTATCCAGGGGTTTAGCTGTTTGTAGTAGCAACATTATGGAGGTAGCCAATATGCAATTAGAATTGTTTGTGCACTAGAATTCTATTTTTTGAATGTATTGTATTTTTGGTCTCTAGTTGCACTTTAATATGAATAGCTGTGCATCTAGGATACACCAATATAGACTTTCATATGGATATACAACAGCCCAATTTTTTATTTATTGTGGGATACATCTCGCTCACCATTTACCTAGGTTTTATAGTTTTGTTGATTATTACCATGTATTTCCATTGGTAAGAATGTAGATACAATGTATTTGTCTTCTGAATTTCTGATTTTGCTATTGTACCATGCATAATGCTATTTTACCTTTTGCTTAGATGTAATACAAAAACGAATACATTAATTCATAGAGAGGAAGCTTTGTTGAATGCTTTTTGTTTATTGAAAATAAAAATACTGAACACTAAAAAAATCTATATTAAAACAATGTATAAAGTTTATTTTAATGAAAACTGACAATAAACAATTGTGTAATTGCAGTATCCAAATATACTTAAACATATTGCAAAACTTTATTATTTAGTATAGGCTGCAGAACCACAAATCAACTCCACATGGTTAACACTAGATTTTACTTTTGAAGCAGGCAGTTATAGGGGGTAAATGCTCACGCTCGGGCATTGTGCATCGTCCGTGTAATCGGACATGTGTACGAGGCTTAATACATTATACAGTACCTGAAATGTGGCTGTGCAAAAACTGTTAAAGGGCATGTCCACCCCCAAAACTAAAATTTAACCCCTTACTGGCCACATTAAGTAGTTTAAAACAATCCTTACCTTACATTTCTGCTCAAAATAGTTCCCCTGCTGTGCCCCTCCAAAGTCCAGGAAACTGCTGTGTAGGAGCAGTGTGTGACTCATGTTGTGCCATAGTCTGCCTCAACCTCGTCAAGGTTTGAGGCATGTTTAGTGCAGCCCTCCCTCCCGTTTTTCTCTCCCTCCCCCTAACTTTAAACCCTTTGGGTATGCGGTAGGGCATGCTCCCCCAGCCCCAACCGCATTAATATAATTGTTAGAAAGTCTTTCAATGTTTACTTACCTTACCTCTCTCCTTCGCTCTTCAGAACTCCCGGCATCCACGACCGTGATTGGCTGCCCCCTGCTTGCATTTCCCTGCAAGCAGAGGGCCTGTACAGTGCGGCGGAGGAAAGAGGGAAGGTAAGTAAGAATCGGGGGACTTTCTAACAATAATATTAATGCGGTTGGGGCTGGGGGAGCATGCCCTACCGCATATCAAAAGTTTGGGTGGATATGCCCTTTAAAGGACAACAATACCCAAAAATACAACATCTCCCCCATTACATGTCCACACTTCCAGCAGCTGAAATCACTTACTCTCATTTACAACTGTGCTGCCCTCCCTTAGATATCACACAGCAAAGATGAATGCTAACAACCCGGCTCCTAGATGGCCCAGGGCCATCATTAACATATCACTTGTCATTGGCCGGCAGGAATGTCTGTTACAACCTCTCTCCTTCTCTACCAGTCAAATAAACTTGAACTGTCCTGTTGCTAGAATACAGCCTATGTAATCATGCTAATTAAGTGTGGGTGCAGGAGTGTTTTCCCGAATGCTAGCTCTGAATGACAGTTATAGGCAGACCGAATTGTTATGCCCCCTTCACAGCATGGCTAATTGAAGGCTAATTGAAAATTGAGAGAGGCTCAAAATCAGGGAAAAAAATTTATAGGGAGAGCTGCATACCTTTACTCTTTTTAAAGCAGTTTTTTAAAAAAATGTTATCCTTTAACATTGATTGGAATATGTTTAGAATCATAGAGCTTATTCCTTTAAACATCAAACATTTCCCGGATATTATTAAAAAGTGTTGCATTGATATATTTATTTATGCTTGGAAAGTTGCATTAAATAAAAAAATTAAAAAGATTCAATGGAAGATCTCACTGTAGTGTTGATTGAAAAGAGGTAAATCTACATACTCTACAGTATTCTTTACTTACTGGTAAAGCACATTTTTGTAGTCAGTTTTATTGAAGAACGGGAGGTAAAGTTTTTCAATAAAACCTGATAGGGCTGGGGAGGGGGGTCCCAGTTCGAGCTGTGGGACCCCTTAAGCCCCACAGGGCTCTTGTCAGAGCTGCAAACGCCCTGATAGGACAGGGGAGGGGGAGTCCCGGTACGAGAGCCCACGCTGGAGGGTTCCTCCACCCCTCCCAGCGGGTCCCTCCCCTCCCCGCGAGAGTACGGGGCAGGGGTCTGGGAGGGGCTGCTGGGAAGGGGTCACGAGGCGGGTCGTCACCACCGTGGGGGGCGGGTGGGCATACACCCCCACCATGCCCCTCTGGTGCGACCAACTGCCATGGGTTGGGTGTAAAAAAAAAAAATGCTGACCCCAGGCGGTTTCGCCCTTTAATTAATCGCATTAATAGTGATTTTGGCGAAAACGGCGGGAAACTCGGCTGCGAAAAGTTAACGGCCTTTTGTAAACATGCCCCTAAGTATTGAAATTCCATGTACCACAGAAAAAAAAAATTATAGATCTACAATAAGATGGGAAATGCTTAAAGGAATATCCTCAGTTAATATTGATTATCAAAAATGTAAGTGTCCTAACTGTGCTTTGTTTAGTTTCTCACCCTTGGGCTCTTTGAAGCTACACTGATATCCTAACTTAGCGCCGCTAATTAAGTGCTGCTCAGTAAGCGCTGTCTCCCTCTCCGTCGGCGACAAGCCCAATAGGAAGATGCACTCTGTAAGGAGCCTTATTCATTGCGTTGTGTGGTATCACTGCGAAAAGATAGATTGCTCTCCAGTGTAATTTCAGAGCTATTTTTGTCATTTTTTATTTAAAGCCATTTATAAATAAGCACATTTTCGCCTTTTTGCCCCTTTTCTCCCTTTTGTTGCATTTTTTGCAGTTTTATCAGAATTTTCACCAAACATCATTACTTACTGGAATGTTCCATTAACATGACTATTTCTTACACAGCACTATGGTATGTTCCCATATTAATGTAACTGGTTTGATAATTAGCTACAGTTTGCTGAAAATAAGCAATACTAAAAAATGTGTCATATTAATTAAATAGAGAAAATTCGCCTTTTGAATTTTACACTATCATCCTATTAATAAAATAGAGAAAATTCGCCTTTTGAGTTTTACACTATCATCCTATTAATAGAATAGAGAAAAATTCGCCTTTTAAAGGGCATGTCCACCCCCAAAACTATAATCCCCCCCACTACTGGCCCCATCATGTAGTGTAGTTTAATCCTTACTTCACATCCCAGCTCCATAAGGTTCTCCTGTAGTCCCCCCCCAAAGTCCCAAAAACTGCCCACCAGGAGGATAGCAGAGTCCATACAGGACTCTGCCTCCTACCTGGCCTCCGGGAGAAGTTTGGCATGCGTACTGCAGCCCTTCTCCCCCTCCCTCTCCCTCCCGTTTTGCTATCCCTCCCCCTACCATAAAAAACCCTTAATATAAGAAATCCCCTTGTCCCCCCAGCCCCAATGTACTCCCGGCAGCCGCGTCAGTGATTGGAAATTTGGTGCACGATTTGGGTGAGGCCACATGCAACGCACAGGAATCGTGAACACCAAATCGCGAGCGTTATCGCACCGATTGTGTGCGATTCTTGTGCGTTTCACGTTCACGTTTTGCGCCTGCGTTTTCGCCTTTTCGAGTTATGGAAACGCAGGTTAACGTACCAAAAATCGTGAACGCATGCATTACCAAACGCAAACGGACGCACAATCGCATGCGCATCAGAAATCGCGGGAATTTCGCGTTCCCGCGATTTCCATTTTAGTGAAAATCGCGGGCGCAAACGCGAGAAAAAGGCGCTAGTGTGGCCTAGCCCTTACTAACATTAAAAATATATACTTTGAGTCGTTTATGAAAAAAGAGCTTTCAAAATCTGTATTATAATTAATATTGTAAATGTTTTTTCGTGTGTACTTCCGTTTCTAACATCTACTAACATTAACTGTTACATTAAAATTTGCTAACACTAATTAACACTAACATATGCACTTTGAGTCCTTAAGGAAAAAAGCACTAAAGGCCCCGCAATCGTTTGTGGCGGTTTGCAAAATTTCAAGTGCTATCGCCAATCACAAGTGCTATAAAGTAACAAAAAAAGTGCAGTTAGGGCAGGTCACACTAGCGCGTTTGCGCACGCGTTTCACGCTCGCGATTGCGCCCGTGATTTTTGCTAAAATGGAAATCGCGGGAACGTGAAAATTCCCGCGATTTCCGATGTGCATGCGCATTGAGCGTCCGTTCGCGTTTGGTAAAGCATTGCTGTCACGAACGCCAGTTCGCTGGGCACGTGATCTGACTAATTAATCGGTATTCGCTGCCCCACTTTAAGTTATGGCCTTAAAGACGCCCCAAAAAACCTACTCTTGACTCTCACTGACTTGCACACCCCTGTCCTGGCAGCTTAATGGTTACACTACACCATTCACTCCAGCAACTAACTGGTTAAATAGCATCAGTCCTTCACAAGTATGAACAAGTTGTGGGGGATACAAGCATTTTTAACCATTTCATGAACTACCCCCTCCTGGCTATTGCATGAGGTGGGATGGTCTAGCAAAGTCCAGATTTACGACTAGCCAAAAGCACTCATTCCCCCAGTTAGGCAGATTCCATATAATGTAGATATGTACATTGTACTGGGATATTGACCACAATTCCCTCTCTGTATTAATTATCAATTCCTCCAATACCAACATGACCTGTGTGTAATCCATATTTCCCAAGATATTAATAACTCGCCTGGCAGGGAATAAGGGCTCCATGTTGGGTATCATATTGAAGGGCCTTCTGTTCCATTCATAAATATAATATTGGTTTCTTCTTGCACATTCCAATGCCGAAATACAATTATTTTACATGTATGACTGTCCTTAAAATGACCTCTTGTACCCACCAGACCCCTAGCTGAAGAGAATTCCAATACACGGTTTGGCCCCACATTGTCTGGAAAAGAGATCTGGTTCTATCTTCACTAATCATAATATAAACAACAGGACTGTTCCAGGGTGGAATGGTATTTTTATTGGCCCTTTGCAAGAACTAATACCAATAGTTAACCCATTCTTACCAAGTCACTACACACTTTCCTGACACCTCCCCCTTTAAAATTGGCGCACGGGATGTGACTCACAGGTCACTTCTACTGCGTCCATAATCAGGTGGTTCGGATAGACACGAATATCCACCTGCATCCCCTTTGTTCGGTGAATGTAAATCATATTGCTCCATGATATGATTCCACCTGCACATTTTTACAAAACCACCATCCACTTCTGTGGTTATGAGAACTGGGTTTGGGTTCACATTCACTCACCCAAGTAGCCTGGTTAACCTCTTGATGCCCAGTCTGTACACACTCTGATATAGACAGCAAACCACCCACACTACCATCTGTGTGACCACTCACACACTACCTGTGTGCTGACAGGTACAGTTCTGTATTCACAACCTGGAATACAGTGATATGTAGGGGACTGTACCCGGCCACTCCTAACCTCAGGAATCTGTCCTCCCTCTGACACACTCTCTTGCTGGACAGATCCTCCTTTATCCTCACTGCTACCTGTACCTGTGGGTCTAAAGTTCCCCATCCTCTGGGTCTAAACAAAGACAGATACTGGTCACTCTTAACCCTTTCCTTGCCTTCCTGCTCACCATATCCCTGCTCCCTCTTAGACTGACAAACCAGTGACTGTTACTGGTATGGTTTTGTCCTCAGGGATAGCTACCTTCTTTCCATCTACCTGGGACACTCCTAGCTCTGTTAGTTGTCCCTCTTTAACCCTTGCTCTTCCTTCTCCACTCACCACTGAAGCTGGTACTGGTGCTACCATGCCCACAGCTACCCTCTTCTCCCTCAGTCTGAGTGGAAACATCCTTAGGACCCTGCTCTGAGTCCTTACCACCTGTCCCACACACTCCTGCACTAATTCCTGACTGCTATTCAGAACCCTCAGCAGATTGGGCACAGGATCAGGATCCTACTCTGGAAATCCCTCTCTACTACGGGTACTTTACCCAGAAAATCACCCGGGGATACCTTTCCTCCCCCTCTACATTCACACATGTAGACAGTACTGTTCTGGCACTGACTGACACCCTCTCTGGTCTCTCACCTCCCTCCCAGCTACTGTGACATCCTTACCTACAGGTACTATACATGACTCTACTAGAGAGTGGACTTGGGGATTCCCCTCTCTCTCTCCATTCACACAGTTAGCAATACTGTTTCTGGTACTGATGGACATATGCTCTGGTCTCTCAGCCCTCCCTCCCAGTTACTGTGACAATCCCTACCTACAGGTGTATACCTGACTCTACCAGAGAGTGAACTGGGGGATCCCCCCTCTCTCTCCATTAACACAGTTAGGCAATACTGGTTCTGGCACTGACGGACTCTGCTCTGGTCTCTCAGCCCTCCCTCCAGTTACCTTGCCCCTTGTTACCTGTTCCCTTTACTGATTGCAGTGGGTGGTCACACTCCAGCACGGCTGGACCTAGTGAGACCGGATCATTGGCACAGAAGCAGAGACCATTCTCCCCAAATCATTCCCCAGTAACACATTGACAGGACTTTCATTGGATATCCCAACTTCCCTCAGACCTCTCCCCACACCCCAATCCAAGTAAACATTAGCCACAGGCACCCGTGGATACTCCCACCCCTCCCTTTACCAATAAAGTCTCCCAGGAATAATTCCCCAAAGTTAATCATCTCTGGGCGCACCAGAGACAAGTTAGCTCCTGAGTCCCGAACCCCTGGGTAACTTTATCTCCCACAGTCACAGTCTGCATAGTGATATAAATTCCTGTCTTACCAGATACGAGCATTACCACTGGATTGACAGGTGACACTGGTCCCTTTCTTTCTGGACAGAGCTCTACATGTCCCGTCTGGTTTCAAATAAAACATCTGGCGTGTATCTCCATGGTTTACGCTCACACTGGGCCTTTCAGACAAATTCTCACGCCTTGACATTCTGCTGTGCTCTTCCTTGTGGTGACGATCCTTCCAGCTTGGTGATCTTTGTAGAGTTTGGAACCTTTGGATATGTTGGCACCCTGTTGGCTGCATAGGTGTCTGCGACATCTGCTGCTTTTGCGCTGTTTTTGGCTCCCGATCCAATACAAACTGTCGCACATCTCCAGGACAGATATTAAGGAACTGATCCATTACCATAAGATCCTCCACTCCTCAAATTTGGTACAGACAGTCCTTTAACCACTGGCGAAAACTGGTTCTTAGATTACTCACAACATCTGAGTAGCTGTCAGTTGGACCTCTCTGCAATGCCCGAATTTTTGCGATACACCTCTGGCGTGAGGTTTAAACTTCTTAATCAGAGCCTGTTTCAACCTCATAGTCCCTATCAAGCTCTGGTGGTAGTTCAACAAAGGCATCTAAGGCTTGTGCCTTTAATCCGTTGTCAAGTATCTTGCCCACTGCTCCTGTGGCAACTGATACTGTCTGCAGCACTTTTCAAACTAACAAAAAGTGTCCAAATTGCTATCATTGTCCATACAGGAAACTTGGGTGAACCATGCAAAGCAACGGACCCTCTCTGGACTCACTGGACTGTGGAGATTGGGTCTGGTGCTGGAGCTTTGCCAACTCCAGTTGAAATACACGGTCTGCGGCTGCAGCTTCGAATTCTCTCTGCGCCTGCCGTTCAACTGCTTCCATTTCACGCTGGGCTTGCTCTTCAGCTCTCTCAGCTGCTGCTGCGGCTGCCTCCCTCCTGATGCTGCAAGATCAATTGAAGACGTAGCTTGTGGGTCATCTGAACCCAACATTGTAAATCCTTTTGCAGGGAAGAGTACGTGTTCCTGCACTGTGGTATTCTCATGCTGAGAAGATCCAAGGTTAACAGTCCTTTCTGGGATAGCTAAATCCACATCGCTTCCCGACTCAGTTGTGTAGTTCTGCTGCTCCTGGTCACTCTCCAACAATGCCCTTATCAGCAGCTCCTTGGACTTGTCCAGGACATCAATCTCTCTTCCTCACAAGATTGATCAGACTCCTTGGTTTGTTCTTGTAAAAGGTTGCCATCCTCAGCTACCTTGCCAAATAAAAGATAGACAGAGAAAAACAGAGAAGGGGGGCAAACAACTGTTTGTACGTATGTCTTTTAAAAATAATGCACTGAGTTTGTCTTTGAAGACTGATACCCTCGCAAGGATACAGTTCTTCAGTACAAGGGTTAATACTTAATCCAAGCACTAATGCTCTAATAAAAATAATTTATCCCACACGCTGCCAGCCAATTGTCACGAACGCCAGTTCGCTGGCACGTGATCTGACTAATTAATCGGTATTCGCTGCCACCCTTTAAGTTACGGCCTTAAAGACGCCCCAAAAACCTACTCTTGACTCTCACTGACTATGCACACCCCTTTCCTGGCAGCTAAATGGTTAACACTACACCATTCACTCCAGCAACTAACTGGTTAATTAGCATTAGTCCTTCACAAGCAGAGTTAATTAGCATTTTCACTGCAACACTCCATTCAAACACATATAAACTTATCAGATGCTAACTGAGTTTCTTTGGAGATCAAAGACAAAACTTATTAAATTTTAGATTTAATATTCCAAAAGGTGGACAGTGCATATAATACAAAATAAAGAAAATGGTGTTACAATAAAATGACATACAATAGGTACAACAGTTATAGAAAATAAAAAGGATAAAAATTCACAGACCCTACTCACTAGAAGAAGTCCTGTATCCCGGGGCGGGAAGAAACATTGGGTCCATACACACGTTTTAACATGTCCCCTAAGTATGAACAAAGTTGTAGGGGATACAAGGATTTTTAAACCATTTCATGACTCCCCCCTCCGGCTATTGCATGAGGTGGGAGTGTCTAGCAAAGTCCAGATTTACAGATAGCCAAAAGCACTCATTCCCCCTCAGTTAGGCAGATTCCATATAAATGTAGATATGTACATTGTACTGGGATATTGACCACATATTCCTCTCCTGTATTAATTCTCAATTCCTCCAATACCAAACATGACCTGTGTGTAATCCATATTTCCCAAGATATTAATAACTCGCCTTGGCAAGGGAATAAGGGCTCCGTTGGGTATCATATTGAAGGGCCTTCTGTTCCATTCATACATATAATATTGGTTTCTATCTTGCACATTCCAATGCCGAAATACAATTATTTTACTGTATGACTGTCCTTAAAATGACCTCTAGTACCCACTAGACCCCTAGCTGAAGAGAATTCAAGATACACGTTTTGGCCCCACATTGTCTGGAAAAGGAGATCTGGTTCTATGCTTCACTAATCGTAATTAAACAATAGGACTGTTCCAGGTGGAATGGTATTTTTATTGGCCCTTTGCAAGAACTATACCATAGTTACACCCATTCTTACACGTCACTACACACTTTCCTGGCACATTCGCTCCACATTTTTGGTGCGTTAACGCAGCGTTTCCATAACGTGAAAACGCGAACGCACAAGAAAAGCCACACAATCGCGTGCGATAACGCTCATGATTTTGTGCGTGTTCCTGTGGGTGGTGATTAGACAGAGGTTTTCAGAAAGTCTGCCACAGAACCACCTGATAGTGGTGCAAAAGGTGGTGTTTTATACAACTCAATCACAGATAAAATTTAATATATAATGTGATACTTCCTTGGACATTCCGCTGGATGTCCTGGACGTAGTTCCGTCCCTGCCTTTTGAGGTCTGACCACCTCTTTTGGAGCTGAAGGTGGTCAGATCAATCGAAACTGCTTCGCCAGTTTCGCCTGCAGGTGGCGCATTATGCGCCGTTTGCGCTCCTTAATATTGGGGGTGCCGATTGGCATCCCTTCATAGCCCGGCGGGTGAGATATTCCACCATCAACGCTGCCATTGCATGGTGGCCATGCTTTCTGGTGGGAAAGTAATGGTGGAATGACTACACCCACTTTCCAGGCTCGATTTTAGATCCTGGATTGCATATAGAAGTCAATGGGAAGAAGGGATTAATCGAATGTCGAAATCGAATCCGAGTAAAATGTCCATGGTATCTAGGCGCAAACATCGAATCTACGAGTAAAGTGTTCATTAGAACCTATACGCAAGTATCGAATCCGCGGTAAAATGTACATGGTATCTAGGCGCAAACGTGATCAGCGAGTAAAGTCTCCATTACAGCCTATACGTGAGCATCGAATCCGCGAGTAAAATGTCCAGTTCCCTCGAATTTTTCGAATGCGAGAGCGAGAAAGTAGCGCGCGTGAGAGTAAATCGATTTTACGAAAGTCCTGGATATGGAACATGCTCCTCATACCATTTCCCAGGTCCCACAGCCATTTACATTAAGTTACCATTAATATTTTAGTTGTATTGACTCGAACTTTTCGAACTATTTGCCTCCCATAGACTTTAATGGGTCCGTTTTCGAACTTTCGAACTTTCCAATAGTTCGAAAGTTCAAAACGGACCGAACTTTCATATTTCGACCATCTCTAATTGTCACAGCCTTGATTGCTGCATGGGCGAGGAGCCAGCTTACTCTGCCAGAAAGGAGGAAATACATATACTTAAATATCTGGTTAGTAAATCAGGTAATAAAGTGCAAAATAAATCAGCTGTGGCTAGGGGAAGGTAACTGACACATGACCAGTTTTTTGTTTTAGGGTGGACATGCCCTTTAACCCTTTCGGTGTCACCAAACGTAAAATTTTACTGCACCCTTTGTCTGTCTGTTTTGCAAAACTACCGTAAATGTTACGTTGGGTGGTACAGGACCCTTTAAAAAAAAAAAAGGAACCCGGAGCGATGGAGCATTAGAGGGCACTGTTTAATATCCCCCCTTTTTCCTCGATCAGTTTCATCCGAACCAGAGAGGGATCGTAAGTTATTAACCTGTAAAGCCAGATCGAATAGGAATTCCCTTCCCGAACCTGCAGATTGGGAAACCCTGTGACTCATTGGACTATTGGACATTGGAACTACTGCCATGCTACACATCGCATCAGTTACCGCTCGCTTCTAATTATAAAGTGGCGGTACTGCTCTCTGCGTTAACATTGGCTGTTTCAATGTTAACGCCCTCGCCAGAGAGGGTGGGGCGTACGGCCACCCCGCTGCGGGTGTTTGCATTCATCAGAGGGGCGCGGCGGGGAATGACGCCACCCTGCCCTCGCGGCACAAACCTTCCCAGCGACCCCTCCAAGCCCCTGCCACGTTCACTCGTGGGAAAGGGAGATGCTGTGATCGCAAGCATCGAAAAATTTACCAGAACAGAATTGGATTAGGACTTTCTGCAAATCTATATAAAGTGCTGCAAACCTCCGCGGAGCTCAGAATTCATTGCAGTAGATGGCAGATGTGTTGGTGTCGCTGGCTGTGAAGAACGAAGACTTCGATCAAGACTCATGGAGCTGATGTCACTGGATGGAGAAAGAAGATACCGCCCAAGGGCTCTTTTAAGAGCCGACGTAGTCCCGCTTCGAGCTGCTGACCCCCAACAAAGGCACTTCTCAATGCCACAAGGGCCCTTAAAAGGCCCGGGGATGGGGGTCCCGGTATGGGTTGCAGGACCCCCTAAGCTCCAAATGGCCTCTTAGGACTGCAAGGGCACTTCTGAATGCCGCAATGGCCCTTATAAGGGCCTGAAAAGGGGGGTCCTGCTTCGACTGCGGGACCCCCTAAGCCCCAAAAAGGCACTTCTCAGTGCCCCTGCTGGAGGGTCCCTCTACCCCCCCTAGCGGGTATTGTGCAGCAGGTGGTCAGCGGTGCGGGGGGCGAGGGTGGCCGCACACCCCTTCCCAGCAGCCCCTCCCAGCCCCCTCTCCATACATTGGGTATGAGTTCCCAATGTACGGGAAAAGTGTCTAGTTCCCAGGGAAATGGTCAAAGTTAAATTTCGGAAACTAACCTCAATTTCACATGCAAGGAATTGTGTGCATTGACTCTGTTTTGAGTTTGCTTTCTGGCCATGTCTCTATGTACACCCAAGCATGTAGCATACCATTTGATTCAGGAACCTTAGAAGATTGATATTGAGCTTTTAACTTTTTATGTAGGTTTGTGAATCATGTTTTTCGTTAATTTCTCCAGAAAAATCAGCTAAAAGCATGATGTTCTGTAAAGGACTGCATCTGGAAATGTGCACATACGGTATTTAAAAATAGCTCAATTTGTACTAAACAATAGTTTAGACTGTGGTACATTCCAAAATATAATATTTGTGTGGAGTATTTTCGAGACGGGGGTTTAGTTGTAAATACTGAATGTGTTTGAAATGAATGTAGAATTGCACTATGCATTGGTTCATTCCAGGCCAGTTGGTGGCCATGATTCTCTGTACACCCAGGGTAGCCAGAGAAGCGGCAGTTGAGGGAGTGCACTGATTTTTTGGAAGCTGCGCCAGTGGGTTGGAGGGAGCGCCGCGCATGTGTCCTGGGTCCAGAGGCAAAGCTAAACGTTGCAGTATGCAACCAGGCAGTGGATTTAAAAAGTATTCACTGCTTTGGAAGATCTCTTTGCGGCTTGTGTGTGGAACGATGAGGGTGGGTCCCGAAGTTATCAATAGCAGGCATTTGAGGAGCCTCTGGGGCGCTGGTGTGTCCCTGCTTGTTAAGCTTACTGAGCCTCTTATGATCTGTTTGTTTGTGAGTATTACAGTTTTTAGGGTGTGGGGTCTGAAATATCACCTTTAAATGTAACTAGCTCAAGTGCTCTGCAGCTGAATGAAGATCAGGCTCAGTATACCCCCTCCCTTCCTTAACAGACTTCTTTATCCATCGGACCTGACTATCTGTGAGGACAAGCTGCTCAATAATCACTGATATCACACGATTATATTGAGGAGTGTATCTGTATATAGATCTCAGATGGGCCCCTCAACATCTGTGTGGTTATATTATATCTAATATACCAATAGTGTACCCAAACCATATTAAAAAAATTATCTATATAGAGGATATAATAACCAATAGCCAGTAGGAACATATAACATTCCTAGATAAGGAAGCCTCTAATGAGGCTTCCTGATGAGACAGATGCGAAATGCGTAGCAATTCTAGATTTCTATTATATGACTACTTTAATGGACAAAGAAGCTAAATAGGAGTTGACAGTACCTACAGCTGCAAGCAACATCTAAGCAGAACTGAAGATGGAGATTTAAAAAATAAACACAAAGCTTCTGAAAGTGTAATAGAATAAGAAAATAAGAAAAAGAGTGTCTCTAGGAGACCACACACCGCAAGTAGAAAAGTTTTGAAGTTTGGCCAACATGTGTCTTAAAATTAAACAGAAAACTAAACCTCAGTTACCCAAATGATGGTCAAAGAAGCAGGGAGGGACTAAGAAAAAAAGAGACAGCCGTAAGACGAAATGCTTTAGTAAATTAAACCATTCTACTCAAGTACACATAGCTAAAAAAAGAAGTGTTACCACTGCATCTATTTGTTGTACTTTCAATCTTCACATCTCCATACAAATGGGTAAGTAAGCATTTTTATTCATTTGTGAACACAAATATAAAATCTGACGATTTTTACACAACAAATAGAATTGCTGTTTCATCTGCGTATCGCTGAGGTGCAACTCAACTAAAAAAACATTTTCACATTTGATGTTTAACGTGAAAAGCAATAACATAAACAATTAGTAATTTACAATTTTCTATTTTGCATTTCATTTTTGGGAGACTAAACTTTTATAACAAGATTTTGGGAACACGGTAAATAGTGATCATATTCCCGATTAAAAAAAACGTTTGTAAAATCAATTGTCAAATAAAATAAAAATCACAGAATGTCTTTAATGGTTAAAACAATTTTAAATAAATAAATGTAATTTAACTATAAGTTTTGCACATTCTGCTGGGACATAGAACACATTTGTATGCATAGTATTTTTTATTTATTTTACAAAGTGGGGGGAAAACTGTTGTATATGCCCATGGTGTATTATTTTCCATCATAATAAATCAGTTACGTATAAAATGCTGAAAAGGGTAAATTACTGTAAAAACAAACTGATGTACTAACAATCATCAAAATGTCCCAGAATGCCCCCAAAATGTTTAGACTGGTTTACTTGACACTTTGTTTAGTATGCATTGCAAAAAGGTGCTATGATTTGTCATCTTGTCTACTTCTAAAATAGATTCTGCCTTACTATATTTATGATAATCTAGCTGCAAGATAGATTTAGGGACCCGTCAACCATGCATATCTTTGGATAGGATGACTTTTTTAATATATGGATCACTGCTAATATTATTACTACTTACCTATGCATGCCGTTTACATTTTGGAACATACTGTATATACAAGTAAATTTTTAATGCACATTTGTTTCTGACCTTTCTGCCATAACACCCTCCCCCCATGTTCACATGATAAATTAGTGTTTTAACAATTTAATATCCCTGTGTGTGTTAACCTTGATACCTCACTTTTCTTTGCTTAAAAATATTGATTTTACCAAAAGAATATGGTCGGCTGAACTTTGTCAGAACCTGCGTTTATACTACAGTACCTAGTTTCCCAAACACAATATATTCAAAATTGGGTAACTATCCCAGACAAAATAACCACCTTATGAAAAAATATTGACACATATAATGAAGGGAATCTGTTGGCACACTTGAATATGCCTGCTAAGCATATCATTGAAAGTGGTACCGTACTACACACTCAACTTTGGAGAGTCTGAAAAGACACAAAGATTACTCAATATTGTAGGACCCATAAGTGCTACACCCTATGGAACAACTGAGAATACCCTGAATTAGCACCTTTGAGCTCTGATTGGTCTCAACTTAGGATCCCTGAATTTGGGCATATTGTTCAAAATAATCAGCTATTGTCTTATAGCAAGTATATAATTTGCCCATAGACTACCGTACAGGTACTCCCAACTAAGGCATTGATTTAAGCACTATTTGAGTCAACTGAGATCTAACCACCCCATCATTGGTATATTACATACCCGGGGCTACATGACTTACATCCCGTATCTATACTTGCCTACCTAGATGCAAATTACAAATATAGAGAAGCCAAATTGCCAAAATCGTCAGATATATTGTAGATTGGATGCTAAGGACTAGGATGGTGTACAATGTTCCCTCTAATTGAAAAATTGTATGTGTGCGCAGATACAATTTACTGTGCACTATATAAATTAAATTTTGTGCACACATACAACAGCACTTATTTTACAGCAGATTTTGGTGTGCACTACTAACCTGTGTGCGCAGGCCTCAGAGTTGTGTGCGCGCGCACGGCGCACACCTTAGAGGGAAAACTGGTGGTGTAGCAGGTTCCCCTCTTCGGCAGATACTATAAGTATACATAGTAACAATGCCTCAACACAGCACTGTCTGGAGCAAAAACAAAAATACTAAAAGACGCTTATCGTAATTACCTATACTACCCAAATACAACGCCTCCCTGTCATCTGGCCTTTCCGTTCTCCTTCAAACATGCCCCAGGTGCAGGGGCACACACAGATAATTAGGGACCGTCCTGTACTCAGAGGATATACAGATACATCACTACAGACTGCAGGGGGACACACACAGATAATTAGGGACCGTCCTGTACTCAGAGGATATACAGATACATCACTACAGACTGCATTGGAGGGAAACAGGTAATTAGGGACCGTCCTGTACACAGAGGATATACAGATACATCACTACAGACTGCAGGGGAGGGACACAGATAATTAGGGACCGTCCTGTACACAGAGGATATACAGCTACATCACTACAGACTGCAGGGGAGGGACACATAATTAGGGGCCGTCCTGTACACAGAGGATAAATACAGTGTGGAAAGGAAATGGTGGCTGTGTAATGATGAATGGAACTACAGTTTAGCAGCAGTTATGTCACCGTTTTCTGCTTTCATTGTCCTTTCTATGTAGGTCTACCTGATCCTCGCAGCCTCTAACTACCAGTCCAGGACATTCACTCATGTTTACTGTGTTCCGCTGTCCAGGATCGCTTCTTAAACTTCCAGTTCTCTATTGTGTCCCGACGGCAGTGTCAGGAATAAATAAGTTTTTTTTAAAAGAAGAAAAAAACGGAAGTTACATTTTTTTTTAAAACTTTACTCATACATGACTGCAGGACGAAGCAATTGCCTTACAATGTGCCTCTCAATAGGCACAGAGGGCAGTTAGGTTAAGGATCTAATTTCTGTTTGGGAAAGGCATGGACACTGCTCAGTGCATGTGGTCTGGGAGAAAACTGCCTGTCACTGTCTAACATTTACCTAGTAAGGCAGCTCATAGTTACATGTTACACAGTGTCTGACAGTCTGGAAAGATGTGGGGGTGGTGGGAGCTTATTACGCTAAGGACCACCATAAATTGTTTGGTCTGGCTTCTACAAAGTCCCCGGACCGACAGTATGGACAGCACGTTGATGGAAAATGACAGCAGAGCAATGTATGGGGTCCCTGGGATAAAATCATATTAAACAGTTTCAAATATAAACTTTTTCATCACCTACTCTACCTTCTCCTCTGATACTCCATCTACTGTGCTTGTTTGCAACAGGTTTTCCGACTCCTCAGGATTTTCCATAAAGAAATAAATGTAACCACACTCTAATCCCTCACCCCAGGACAACTCACACGTTATTTTGCCTGCACATCCACCTGCATTTCTGGAATCTTCACCCTGTCACCAGTCCTTGCCACTTTGTCCATTGTCCTTGTCCCATTTACCATTGTGTCAAAAATCTTAGAATGTCTCATTTCTACACGCATACTAAATACCTCCATGCTAATAAACTATTGGACCTATTGCAGTCAGGATTCCGACTGGGTCATTCAACTAAAACAGCCCCCTGCAAGTCTCAAATGTCCTACAAACTTCCAAAGCCAAGTGCCAGTTCTCTGTCCTCATTCTCCTCGACCTATCGGCTGCCTTTGATACTGTGGACCACTCTCTTCTTATGCAAATTTTAAATTCTCTGGGCATCTGAAATCAAGCTGAGGCGTGGTTGTCTTCTTAACTCTCTAACTCTCTAAGCTTAAAGAACCTATACGCTGATGATCTTCATAATGGATCTTCATAATGGAGTGTTTAGCCCACTTCAGGAAGTTTTACAGAGGCAATGTAAGCTTAAAAGGAACATATTAACACTCCCTTTTAGTGTTGTATCCAATGGTGTGCTTTAATATTAGATTGATAGCAGTGTTAGCGAATCAAACAATATCTGAGTGTTAGTAGGAAGTTGCAAGACTCCTTTGTAAAAAATGTGACAGTAATACCTCACACCACCCTCCCCTCTCAATAGAAAAAAGTAGAGTGCTGTTTGGCCCCAGTGGTGCGTTTGGTTTAAACTGCATAATGTGACAGAAATGCCTGGTCTATTCTCAGACCTACAGGTTTATTCTATTGACATTTATTGATTATAGCTGTCAGATAGGTCATTGGGATTGCCTGGGTCCTTAGGACTTCAGACATCCCATTTGAGCTCCCCCGGATACTTGCTGGGAGTGCAAAGGGAGAGCAAGTTCAGAATGGATCCTGATACCTACTAGCTAATGAGAAGTAAGTAGCCTATCTCTGGCCCCACAGCTTAACCGCTATATGCATAAGGGAGAGGCAGACAGATCCCGAATCACTTGCATGTGTCTGCACTTGTTGTTGGTATCACTGAAAGCATGACCCCGAGTTCAATAAAAATAATTACCTAGCAAAACATACACACATAATTTCCACTGTGCACCAGTGGGCACACTTTTGCTAGTAGTGCAGAGCACTTAGTAGCACTTTAGATACACGCTCACCCAGCACGCCCCCACGTGATGCCCGTGTCATAGCTAAGACTCCCAACCTCAGGGCGGGTATAACCCTCCCCTGCCAAAGACCAGCCCATCAAACAAAGAGAGAGGAGCCACACCCCACACATCCCCCTGAGAGATAAGCCCAGTGAGCGAGTGCCCGAAAAAACCCACCTCTGGAATCCCAAAGCCACTGAATACTAAATAAAAGTTATAAAAAACATATAAAGATGTCGAGACCCATATGAGTATCAACTGAAGTGCACCCCGTGAAGTTTTAAAATGCCAGTGCTCATATAAATAGCAAAAGTTAAACCAGCGCCAGGAAAAGACAGCGCATAAAAAGATAGAGGAATACACTATTGGCTAAAGAGTAAGGAGACCAAAGAAAGAGAGAGGCCCCAAACGAACCAAGCTAACCCTAATGTACAATATATCCAACTACTGAAAAAAGCGATAGATTACCGTTCCATCGCAACATTTTATAAGGGGGATATAAGGTCCATAGCAAAGGGCCCCAATTAAAAGGGACATCTGTCACTAGTACCCAGGGGAGATACATAAACAGCCGGGGACCAACTACCAGGAGAAATTTCTATTCCAGGGTTAGGGGAAATGGAAGGAATAATTAGAACCCAATGTCTTTATAAGTAACATGATAGGGCTAACTGTTCATTAAGACCCATGGGGGACAATGTGTCCAATCTTTTGATCCATGTATTTCTCTTTGAAGAAGAGCTCTTGCGATCAGTCCCTTCTCTTCAGGTTCAAAGTCTGTGGCCAAAGGATGCGCCTCCTTCCTAAAGTGTCTGGTGACTGATTGTTCACTGAACTTGTCACCACACACTGATATGAAGTAATAGTCTTGCCTACATAGTACTTGCTGCACGGGCACATAATGAAGTATATTACAAACTGGCTAAGGCACTGTAGTCTATACTTCATTTTTATCCGATTTCCAATGTGGGGATGTGGAAAGTCAGGGCCAGTCAAGGCACTACTACAAGCCAAGCATCTATGACATTTATAAAAGCCATTTCTACCCTAGGCAACCAGGTAGTATTCATGTTTAGGGGGGATCCCTAAGGTCAGTTCTCACACAAGCATGTTGCGGAGGTTTTCCCCCGTCTGTATGCAAAGAGGGTGTGTAGAGTCACGAAATGGCAAATCGCCATCCTTGGTTAGTAACTCCCACCTGGATTTAACCAAATTCGTTCCCTCCCTATAAATTCTCAGGTCAAGAAAATCAATCTACTCAGTACTGGTTGTCATGGTAAGTTTAACCGGCCTATCGAGGTTGTTAAGCGAGTCCATAAACAGGTGGTCCAATCTTTCCGAGGGAAAATCTGGCACTGCGGTCAGGGTGCAGTGTCGTCCTTAGGGATGACAAAACTAATAATCAGACCAGCTGACAAAGGCGGGGGCCATAGTTTATTTATCGCCACATATAGGTCTGAGTTACTTTCTCAGCTCTCTTGACGGTTTACATACAAACCTTTGACTGGTGATCCCACAATTGCCCTAAAAAAGGTATGGACCAAAAACTCCAGGTGGCCCTTAAAAATGGTGGGATTACGGAGGACGAAAAGGGGTACATTAAGTCACTGATAACCCTAAGGCCTGACTATAACCCGTGCCTAAGATTCATAAATCGGAGGTTACTCTGCCAGGCAGGTCAATTGTGGCAGTATTTATCACAAAAAAAAAAAAAAAAAAAAAAGTAGAGCTGCTGTTTGGCCCACAATTACTTTTAGATAGGAGTTTGCACAGCATTTAAACCATTTACTTTTTATTAGGTTGGGTCAGATCTCTTACCCTACAACACATTAGCCGTGTCAGTTTGGGTAGTGCCTGTGTTTTGCCTATAAACACACATCGGCACAGTATCATCACTCCAACCAAATATTTTATCACAACACGGCCAGATGGCCCAATTTACATATCTGATTCCCTACATACCCAAGTCTCTCTTCCAGCCCACCAAACACACCTATATACACATATTGCAGTGGCTGGTACATGCGGTAGAAAGATACGGTCAGTATTCAGGTTGTAATCCAAAAACAATTATACACTATTATGTTACTGAAAGGCTTACGAGGATGAAAATAACAGACTATTAGTCACATACACAATGAGCCAAATGTCGATAATTCCAACAATACCAAGAACCATCCTACCTCGGAGCGCTCCAAACTCAAATGGATGGGACAGATCTTACCTCGGGACAACTTCCCTCTCGTTTACCCCCTATGTTCCTCTTACCAAATGTTATAGATCAAGTTCAACTTATCCAGACCGCCAAGCCGCCATGACCAGACCACGCTGAGAACGCCGACGCACGTTTCGTCACGTGAACCGTGACTTCATCAGGGCGTGGTTTAAGGTCCGAGGAATCCCAATTTAAACACATCACTGAACGTCCTCCTCCTCGACGTTACCTTATTCCCCCGAGATAGGATTACCTTAAACCTTCTAAAAAGTGCTCAGTGCCTATTAAAAATCTTATCAAATAAATAGAAAAGTTAAAAACCTATTTTGTGTACATAGCTTAAAGGGTCATCATATGTAAACCTCATTCTATAGTTCTTATATAGTCCTAACTAGAGGCAAAATGTGATGGGGCTGTTTTTTTAGGGAAATCTAAAATTATTTAAGGGAAAGAAATCTATATATACATAGTCCTTCTGACGTTAAATATGTAGTTTCTTATACTGCTTGCTTTTCATTATATCTTATGATTACAGGAAGCATGAAAAATTAACGTCCTCATTTATACCTTCTGGGCATCTTGTGCCCAGTTGGAAAATCCGAGTAATTCTCGTTGTAACAACAGCCTTTCTAGATCTCCCCCCTAATTCCTATTGATACCGTTCAATTGCGCCAAATTTTATGGCATACGGGTTTCCTTGATGTTCTTGTATCACATGCTTGGCCACACATTTTTTGTGGCTCTTTATAATTATAGCTCTAATATGTTCCTGTATGGTACAGTCATTTTTCTCCTTGTTTTTCCCACATATTGTTTTTTACATTTACAGGAAATCACATATATGACATTTCTTGACTGGCATGTAAGAAGCTTTTTGACTTCATATTTTTTCCCAATCTGTTGGAGAAGGTATTTTCCTGACCATTATATATACATAATTACATTTGCCACATTTTCTATTTCCATGATGTTCCGGAATCTAGCCATTTTCCATTGCCTTTTGTTCTGATTTTTCTTCATAGTGGCTTCTGCATAAGATGTCTTTTAGAGATGGTGCTCGTCTAGCCGTAAATTGTGGTGTTTTACCTATTTTCAGATCTAGATCTTCCTTAGTAGATACCAATGTTTCTTGAAGCATGTTTTAATGTTTCCCAATGTGAATTGAATTTGTAATAATCCTAATGTTATTATCTTGTCCTTTCTCGTCCCTTTTTCATCAGAAGACTATTCCGATTTTTTAATGAAGCTTTTCGTTTTGCCTTTAATAGAGCTTGTCTCTGATAGCCTCTCTGTTCAAAAATCTTCGACCATTTGGTTTGTGTCTTTCAAATGTATCTTTGTCTGTACAATTTCTTTTATTCTAAGGAATTGTCCTCCCGGTATTCCTCTTTTCGTTGTTATGGGATGATGACTTTCCGCATGGAGAACCGCATTCACAGCCGTCGGTTTTCGATATGTTTCGCTCACCCACTTGGCCACCTACTATTTGATCAATAGATCCAAAAATTCAATACTCTTAGTGCATAATTAAGTGTCAAATGAATATTATAAATATTATTGTTCAGTTCCTTACCAGATCTACTAAATCTTCCTCAGACCCTTTCCAGATGATGAAGATGTCATCTACATAACGTATCCATTATAATAAATCATCCTCTCTCTTGCCTTTTGAACACACTTCTTGTACTGTTGTAAGTTCCCACTTTCCAAGATGTAGACATGCATACGTTGGAGCACAAGTCGCACCCATCGCGGTTCCTTGCTGTTGATGGTAATATTTTCCGTCAAAAGTAAAGTAATTATTCTGCAATATCAATTCCAACATATTATTCACCAAGTTAGAATGTTCTTTATATTTAATCCTCTCATCTTAGGAAGTAGTTTATTCCTTCCAGACCCACCTTGTGTGGTATAGAAGGGTATAGTCCCTCTACATCCATGGTTACGAGGAACGTACCCTCGGTACTTCTATGTTGTTCAGTTCCCTCAAAACGTCTCGTGTGTCTTGCACATAAGAGGGGAGTGATAAGAAAGGGTCTTAGAATGTAATCCACATACTTACTCACCTTCAGTGGGTCCTTGTATGCCGGAAATGATGGGCCTTCCCGGGGATTTTTCTTATTTTTGTGAATTTTTGGAATGTGATAAAAGGTAGGAAGTTTGGCTGTGGTGTTGTACAAAAAAGCATATTCCTTTGAGTTAATCAAATTTTCCTTAATGCCTCATCCACCATCGCCTTAATTTTTCCAAAATTCCTCAATAGGGTTTATTTTTTCCACATACGATTAGTGTCTTTAAGTTGTCTCAAGGCCTCCAGCCTATATTTATTTTATCAAAGACTACCACATTTCCACCTTTATCAGCTATTTATCTTATTTGACCACACTTTTTAGGGATTCTAGAGCAACCCTTTCTTCCTTAGTGAGATTGTCCTCCACTGATCCCTTTATTAGTCTTAGGATCTCTTTTTCCATGCGTTTAAACAATATGTTTAATATGTGGGTACATGCTATTTGATGGAAAAAATCTCGAATTAGGTTTTAGTTTAGTAAAAACTATGTGTCTATCTACAATATCATCTTGACAATCTTGTCATACAGATGTTCACTATTAGATCCTGGAAATCAAACAATAAAATTCCTATCATGGTATCCAAATTCTCTTGTATATTTTATCTTTAAACATTTTACAAAAAATGAGTTTTCTGCAAACAAATGTAAATCTTTTATCGCCTCAAATTTACCAGAGTGTAGTAGGTGCAAAGGATAAACCTTTGCCAGGAGTGATTTTCAGCCCCCCCAGTTCTAAATTACTGAGGTTCAATACTTGTAACTGATTATTGGTTACCTGTAATACCTCTTCTGTGTCCGTCCTTTTTTGTATCCCCACCTCTCTCTGTCTCGTAATCTTGGTGGGAGGTCTGTGGTCTTTCCTCCTCTCTCCTGGTCTTTCTTGAGACCTTGTGGGTTGAGGATCATTGTCTCTGCTGTTTGCACTTTTGGATAAAAAAGGACCAACCACAATAAAGAATAGACGTGTCCACTTTTATAATCATTATTATCTCTAGTGAACTTTCTTGCTTTCCTAAATTTTATCTCTCTTTGCAGTTATCCATATCATTCTTCAATTTATTGTTAAAGGCATTGAATTTTTCCACCTCTTGATCCCTATCAGTAGTTTTTAGCCTCCAATATTTCCTTGTCCAAATCATCATACATTTTGGTGTTTTGCTCTACTAAAAGTCCATCAGCTTCAATGAACATTCAGATAGTACCTCGTTCCATTTTATTAGAAATTGGCCGTCACTATCTTTTCTAGGATATTCTTACCCGGTTTAAGTTTCAATCGTAAGCCTCTAGGTATTACTTTTAAATTTTGATAATTTTTTAGGCTAGAGATTTCCCATTTTACCTTAAACATGTTTTAAAATCAATTTTTTATATTTCTTTGTGTTTTTGCCCCAATCACTTCCCCACTACTTGTGATAGAATCCCACTTGAACTAAATACCTCTGATAGGTCTGAGTCCCAATCTAAATCATCAAGACAAAAGGCCATGACTTATATCTTACTGGTATGAGTTTGGACAGGGGAAAGTGAATACTATTCTAGGTCAATTGTGGCAGCATGTGGCTCTATCTTTAAGACTGTCACTACTTATGTGGATTCATTCCTCCATTATTGGTTTGGTCAAATGTTGCTCCTACAGGAAAATGATGAGGGACTGGGACAAAAGCAATGTGCTCAAAAGTGTGATTTTTTTTGAGACCTGGTACACGACATGTTTCGGGGTGCTTGTACATGTCGTGTCTCAATAAATCGCACTTTTGAGCAGATTCTTTTGTTCCAGTCCTCATCATTTTTATAATATTTAAAAAATTATTATAGTACAAGTAACCTGCCTTTACTGCTGTCTCTGGACTTTCTGATTATCTCAAATGTAGCTCTGCAAATGTCACTGGTAGAGATACAAATACTCAAGTGACAGGTGGCAGCGCTGCCATTAACAAATGGCCTTCACCAAAGTGTTGGATATTGGAGACTTTAAGAACATGCACTTTGTTGGAAAAAAAATGCAATGCCCCTCCATGGTAAATAATACGTTAAGCAAGGCAGCCCCATAGCAGTGTTTCCTAAAGCTGTACGCACAAAACTCCGCAGGTATGTAGCTCGCAAATTTTGATTTTATGTCCACGAAATGATATATCTCATGCATGTAAACAATAACAAAATTAGAGGGAACATTTGCCCTACAGCTGCAAACATTATTTTGTCTCTTATCTAATATGAGATATCTGTCTTAAAGCTCATGTTAACCACTTTTACTGAGAAACACTGATTTTGCATTACAGTATTGATTTACAGTTACTAAATAAGCGTGAGTAAGAGAAATAAAAAATTGCAGTTAAGCTTAACTTTTTTCCATAGGCTGAGTGACAGCAGACCTGGTAGCCTGAAAATGTCACCAATATGTCATATTTCCAATCAACTTTATTAAAATAATGGGTATAAGTGTTATACCACATTGGGGGGGAAATCCCAGCAGAGTGTGTGGTTTATGATAGCCACTATTACTTTAAAAGTGGAGCCGAGCTAGCTCACCTATCCCATACATTGAGTTTTTTCTATAGTTGCAGAATGGTTGGCGTTTGTTATGATCTAATTGCTGCATTCTTACCTGGCAAATTTTTTAAAATAAGCATGCTAAATCTACAGGAAGAAATTGCCTCAAGGGCATCGAATATTATGAATATGAATACTGACTGATTTTGGGTTTAATTGTTGTTATATATGGGTTGTCATAATTACTCAGGTGGTATCGTGTATTTCTGTAATAATTGTTATTAAAATCCATTCAAAACACTTATATTAAAATAATGGTCAACTGAGATCGCAAAGTAGCAAACAAGAATAATTGAAATTCATACTTTGTGATTTGAGTAGAAGTTATCAGTTAACAGATGACACTTAATGTGCATATACTTGTGAAAGGACTGTAAGTACTGTTTGAGATGGTTTAAATGGGGTCATAAAAAAAGCCAACAGGCTCAACACTTAATAATTGTTAATAAGTGTGAAACAAAGTGAGAATTATCGGTCTTATTCACAGATCAAAAGAAGATAAAAATGCAGGGACTTATGTGGGTTGTACATCCACTCCCAGATAACATCAATAACTTAGAATAGGGCTAAGCAAGTTAAGAGAAATTAGCATTTAAAGTGGAGGGGGAACAGACATTATTTATCTACTGACCTACTTCTTTCCTTTCTAAGTAGAGGGAGGTTATTGTTGAAATGTTACTGACATTCTTTTTACTTGACCATTTTGGGTACTTTTGACATTAGAGCTGTGGGTGAAGTAAATACAGACTAACATTAAACGGCATGTTCATCCCCAAGAATGTGTATTTCATAGTTACCTTCCCACCCCTATAACAGAGAGTTGTTATATTTACTTACCTCCCCTTGGTCCCTGAAGCACAGAAAATGTACCTATTTCCCATTGCACTTCTCCTCCTCAGGAATCCCAATAAAAGCTCTAAGAGCTTTTTCAGAAGAGACACACAGGACTGGGGATGCATTGGCAGTTACAGTCATTGTCTGTGACAATGGCTGTGATTGACTTCTGCAAACATACTACTTTAAAGGGTATGTCCATTGCTTTTTTTAAACTTTACTTTTACTGTTTACTTAAGAATATGACGTAAATGTGCTATGGCAGAGGAAGAAGACCTGCGGATCTATCCAGCGCCGGCTTCTCTGAAAGTCATCCTTGCTCCTTTGCACAGTGTGCGCAGGTGCACACAGTGCAAGGATGGTGATGTGTCAGAGTTGGTCACCCCCTCGTTGGAGAGGTAAGACATAGTGCATTTCCTCCTGTTCTTCAGTAAAACAGTAAAAAGTAAAGGTAAAAAAAAAGCAATGGACATGCCCTTTAAGATGAAAGAGCATTATTTTTCATCTTAATGACTTAACCTGCCCATTAAGCATTTTGTCTGTGTAAAATAAATGCTTCTGAAAATATAATTCCTGTTTGCAGGACCCCTAATAGAAACTGTTATGGTCTTGCCCTTGACACAGCGCCTGGGTTGATTTTGTTGGTAGAGATCGAGCAAGTTTAACCCATCCACACAGCCAATCAGTAGAAATTAAAGTGGCTACACACATGAAAAGAAGAGTTACTTTTAAAGGGAGATGATACTATTGGTCCATGTATGCCACACAGCCAACCCATCCCCATACGTGATGTGTAGGGTCCATGTGTGCCGACAAATACTAATGTGATCTGTCGGTGCCAGTACCAGATTAGGTGTCCGTAGGCACGAAGTTTTTGCAGCCTTAAACCCCACCCACTATTATCCACACCCATTACTAACCAACACCCACCCTACCAGCATCAATTATTCAGGGCACTAAGCAATAAAAAAAATATATAAACCTTTTCACCTCTGCAGTGTCCTTACCTTAGTCAATACCCCCTCACCCCTCCACATGGCACACAATGACACACATATTACTCCTTTTCTCATACGGTCTGGCTGTCTGTTGCAGACTACCTTTCTAGCTTATATTTTAAAAGAAACTAGTCAGACACTGCTTTAAAACTTTATTGCAGTAAGGTAATTATGAAATAGACAGTCAGACTAATATTATGAGACAAGGAGGAATAAGTGTGTCAGTGTGCAATGTAGGAGAATGAGGGGGGTTGGAAGACAGAATGTTTGGAAACTAGTTAGTTAGTAACTCACTTTTACTAGGGAGTCAAAGAGCGGTGCACACAGGCAGCAGAGGGGGCTGGGAGAGGAGGTGTCGATAAGGTTCAATGCTGTCAGGTGCAGTGATTCATCACGGTCCTACTCAGACGCACGCCACATCTGACAGGTCCACCCTGACTCCTCTCTTCTTTGCAGAGACAGCCCAGAGATATAAACATACAGAAAAGTTTAGAGGAAGGGCACGGGGCTGCAAAGAGGGATGCAAAAGCAAAAAAGTTGGAGGAGCAACTCATTTCATTCCAGTTTTTATTCAGCAAAAGACATACAACGTTTTGGGGGATGTAGATTCCCCTTCCCAGGTATAACTGTGTTGCCCACCCCTTCCACCTTATATACCCTAAATCCCACCCACTTGTCATGTGTGCATGAAGTGATAATGATAACTAAATTATGATCATTATCACTTCATGCCACATCACAAGTGTGGGGATTTAGGATATATAAGGTGGAAGGGGGTGGCACACAGTTATACTTGAGGAAGGGGAATCTACATCCCCGATATGTTATATGTCTTTTTGCTGAATAAAAACACTGGAAATTAAATAGTGTGCTCCTCCAACTTTTTTGCATTACCATATTGCTGTGGCCTTAAGGTGGAGGGCTGGGAGGATTGCACTATTGACTGAAGGCCGTGCCAAAGGAGGTGTGCTGGAGTGTACTCACTGAAACACTTTGGACTGCAAAAGGCATCCAGCCTCGTGCCCTTCCTCTAATTGGAATATGACCATGTGTGTGGCACTGACCAATAATTTGCTGAGCACATTGCAATCCTTTGGGGCTGCTTGATTACATCAGGTACCTCATGCCATACGATAGATATAGAGAGAAGGATAGATGGACAGAGATTTTGAGGAGTTTGAGATCCCTTCCCAATAGAACTTATTTCTGATGTTCCCGCGACGTTCAATCGATGCAGCAGGAAACCGCCTGACCCATTCTTATTTTGGCTGTCAATCTAACTACTAATATCTTAGTATATGGACAGCTTTACCGTTAACCCTTTTTGTGCTAGCGACTTTCCCAGAGTATTACCACATTAACATTCCAGTGCCAACATAAGAAAGTGGCAGGAATAGGTGATGGCCAGGAGGGGGGAGAAAGGGCTCCTCTGCACATGCCACTGTCCTACAGCTCCTACTCTTAGTTTACTGGAACTCGGGACAAGCACTGCAGGAGAAAACATCTGGAGAAGAGATGTAAGGGAAGGATTTTTAAATTGCACAGTGGGGTCAGTAGTGGGTTAAATTTTAGTTTAGGAGGGGTGGACATGACCTTTAAGGATTTTCATACACTACACAGTGAAGCAAATTTTAGTTGGGAGTATGTGGTGGAAATGCCCCGACGTACGGCACAGGGGGCTCAAATCCTGATGTACGGGGCTGATGAAAGGGCCCTTTGGGCTTAAGGGGTCCCGCAGCTCGTACGATGTCGCCAATACCAAGCGGGTGTCACTGTGCCGCCATTGACACCTCTGGCACTGGCGACATCAATGTAACTGATGTTGCTGACTCTTTCTTTCTGCAATCAACTGCGATGGCTTCTGAGCTCCGTGGGATTTTCACCTCTTATAAAGGTCTGCTGAAGGACCTAATCCAATTCTGATTGGTCAATTTCAATGCTTGTGATCATATGATTATACAGTAACCAATCATTCAGATTTTGGCGAAAATGGTGGGGGAAACCTGGCGGCGGAAGTTAACGGTTGTGTTATAAATATGCCCCCATAGTGTGGCCAGACCAATTGGCCAACACTAGCGTGGATTTTTAACACGCAATAGATCGCGATCAGAAACGTACATTAAAATGATCTAGTGGGCTAGCCTCCCAATAATCAAAAGAATATGAACTCTTGTAATGTTTTATGAAAACTAAATATAGCAGGCATTATATTCATATAGCTGCCATACCTGTGTATTATTCATAATCCTTTGAATCTGATGTTTAAAACGCCTAAGGAAACCCTTTGTAATTTGTATTTTATTATTAAATAAAAATCCAACTTAATGTAGTCAGCTTTTAGTTTTTGCCATTTTTTTTAAAGAAATTTACTGAAAAAATCACAGTAATACTGGATGCATATTGTAAACGTATGTAGTTTAGGATTATAGTTTATTGATAAAGCATACATTTTAATAAACAAAATATAGTTAGAATTCTGACCCCCATGGATGTTTGCAGCTAATTGGAAAGGGTCGATGTAGTAAGTTAAGTTTTTAGAAAATACATGGTGCTTGTCAACTACTAACCCAAGCCCCTCTCATTCACAAATCTCTTACGATTGGTATTTTGTCCTTAATGTCAACAATCAGGATGTGGTTAAAGTGTGCTAGCGAGTATTGAATACTTGTGGGCAGGAAAAAAAACATACTAAAGAATTATTGTTGTTCTTACTTCATTGCATGTTTGAGTCAATGTTTGCAGTAGTCCGCCCTTCAAACATAACATTTCATGCTACTAAATCTTTTTAAGGAAGTGGCTATTTAGAAATATCCAATATCTTTACCAGTATACTATGTTGAACTAAAGGTAAGGGGAAAAGGACTTAAATATTTTTAGCTGATTTCTTAAGCATATTACTAACAAGGATGATTAAGATGATTAGAGAGCTGATGCGTAGAATTTCCATTGATATCGAAAGCGTGTTTATTGTAGAGTCACACTCTGTTAATGAGAAGAGAAAATAAAATATTGTACAACCACTTTTTCAAACCCATGTAGTTACAAAGAAGTACATTAAGTAAAGAACATAGTGGGAAGCTTCAAGGGAATAGCTCGTTCAGAAAGTGAACTATTCTTTACTGCATTAATTGAACAATGGAAGGGAGCTGAAGGAGCTACCCTTCGTTGCTGGCTCATTTAAAATGAATTGAAAGAACGGGAGGTAAGACATAGCTCCTTACCTCCCGTCTTCAATTAATGCAGTAAAGCACTTACTTTCTGAGTAACTTTCCTTAAGAAACAAAAGCAACAAAAATAAAAGTAAAAGGGCGAAAAATGAATCACTTAAGTTAAGGTGGGGGAAAAAAACATTTGAAAAAAAAATATTATATAGGCATTTCTACGTATTGTCTTATTTTGAAAATCGATTCCCAGAGCGCTTTTTCCTTACATTTTTTTTCCTTATTTGCTGTTGGATGGGGTCAATTAGGACTGATTCTCTCTGAGCAACTAAATTGCCCTAGGGGCTGGAGTCAAGGACACGATCATAAATGGACAGTTATAAGGAGGCCTGTATAAAGGGAAGTCGGGCTCTAGATGGGCAGATTACGGGTTGTGGAATGATAAAACACTACATCCACAGTAATAAAAAAATAAAAACAATACTGCCCTATACCATCCTCTCAATAAAATTACCCAGGGTAAGGACCTAAAATATAGGTCCTCACCCTTGGGTTAACCTTATTTCAGGGTAAAGGCCTTCAAAGTTATGATCATGGTCATGGTTCATTCTGCCCCTGCTGGTGTTTAGGGCCTGAATAATGGGAAGGCAAGCACTGCAAGAAGCATGCCTTCCCATGGCTAAGTCTAGGGTTCCAGATCAGTGAAAAATCAGAGGACACCTATTAAAATCACATGTAGCAAGGCTGAGTCTAGCAGTAATGCAGTTTTAATGCAATCAGTGCAGCCCTGCTAACTGCATTAATTAAGAGCATCCTACAATCAGCAGGTGATCTGGAAACCCTAGCTAAGCCAGGGCTGAAACCGGGATCACGAGTTCTTTTCTTGAGGAGTGGTTCCAATTGCCAATGGAAAAGAGGAGCTCCACATCATCCATACTAATTGTACGGCCCTGCCAATATGTGTGGGTATGATTAACTTCCTTATGCCATCACATTTAGGGAATACTAGTTCATAGCATAGAATCAACAAAGGGGATGCACCCCAGAGAATAAAAATCTAGACTTTCCACACTCTCCCAAACCTCTTGATTGTTATAGTACTTTTCTCCCCCTCAGTCCCAGAAGCCAATGATACTTAACTGCCCCGCTTTCCTCCCCAGTCCTCGTCTGCTCTGTAAGCTCAGAGAGCTTTCTGAGGGAAGGTGTTCAGGACTGAGGAGGCAGCTGAAATGCAGGGTCAGTCATTGGTTACTGACATGGCCCGTGCCTGAGTTCTGCATTCTGAAAGAAAGCCAGCATCTCGCACAGTTACCAGTTTTGGGGTGATTGACAAGATAATTGTCAAAAAAGTGCCTCGAATCTTTAAATTTCTTAAAATTAGTCTTCTTAAATTAAGGTGTCAGTTTGAAAATTTTAAAATGAAAGTGACATACCTGATATTTTAACCTATTAAAGACCGTGCGATTACCTGATCTTTTAAATGATTTACAAAAAATATTGGCTTGCAAGTAATATTGGACACACTACTATCATGCCAATCATTTGAATGATTTATAGGAAAATCATTTGAAATATGGTCAGTAATTTTTGGTGAATTATGCAGTCAATTGGCCGTGTGAAATTGTTAGAAGAAATATCTGGCATATCACTTGGATTTTGATTTAACATAATAAATATATACCATTCTGTTTTTATTTATTATAGATGCAGTTTTTGCTGCCATTAGTTTACTTATTTTTCAAGCGACCACACACAAGAGTTGCTCTAAGTAATAGGGTAATTGTGGAATTTATTGATTACAGCCAATTGAGATTCATAATATGGCAAAATGTTGCAAATCAGTAGAAAAGTAGTAGATAAAGCCTTCCCACAGCGTTTTCCTGATTGTTGGAATTTCGCTAGTCAGTAGCACCGGCACATAGTAGCACCAGCAGCTTATTCCACTGGCTAATGAGGTCTTACTGGAGCTTTATGGTGCTTGGTGGGTATATTTTGGTCCTGACAACTGCATAAAGGATTATACAACTGACACCATCATAGTAAGTATGAAGGTAATTAAAACCAGGAAGACTGCGTGCTAGGGGTCTTGTTTGCTAATTTATGTCTGTGTGTAAGTTAAATTTACTGTAAAAGAGGCATATTCTGTATTTATACATTAAAGTCACACAGACAATTTTTAAAAATGTTAATGAGACCTACCATGGAGAAATTTAAACAAAGAATGATTTTTTAAAACATTTCCAGCCTTGAAAAGACCCCAAAAATGCCTTTCAGAGATTTGGATAGCTTTACTGGAAAAAAAAAACTGTTGATACAAAAGATATATACTGGATATATCACCATTTTATAAAATTGTGCTAATTAATCCCTGGAGAAAATATTCAGAAAAATGGATGTTTTATAATATGACCCTGGGGGCAATATTTAAAACAATAGCTATTTCGCTATCGGGCTATAACAATGACAAAAGCGCTATTTTCACCTTATTTATAAAAACCTTTGCGGAAAAGTATCGCTGTGGGGATGAGTGGCGTTTCGCTTTATTCACTGATGCGTTGTGGGGTATCACTGTGAAAAGAGTGATTGCTCTCTAATGTAATTTCAGGCTTTTTGTCAAATTTTTATTTTAAGCCATTTATAAATAGGTGAAATTTGCCTTTTTGCCCCTTTTCCCCTTTTTTTCAGTTTACCAGAATTTTGCCAAACATTAGGAATGTTCCATTAACATGACTATTTCTTACACAGCACTATGGTATGTTCCCATATTAATGTAATGGTTTGATAATAAGCTGCAGTTGCTCAAAATAAGCAATACTAAAAAATGTGCTATTAATAAATAGAAGAAAAATTCGCCTTTTGAGTTTACAAATCTATCCAATAAATAGAGAAAAATCGCCCTTTTGGTTTGATACTATATTATATCTTTGGTGAAAAAAAAACACCAAAGATCATAGTGTTAGGCATATTTTTAAATAACAAACATAGGGGTTCAGTGTGTAATAACCAATTTAATACTATTTGAAAATCCACCAGGGAGTATTACCTTATTTACCATCATATGTGCTGAGCTTTTCAGCATTATTAGTGCTACTTTTTGCTACATGATTTTCACTTTTGATGAAAATCACCTTTTTATAACTTGACAAAAGGAAAAAGTTGAAAGTTAAAAATTGTGGTAGAAGGCTGGTGGGGAGAATAAAGCAAAAATAATGCCCTTTATAAATGTCCCTCAGACCCCCATTTGGACTTTATTGGCAAATTAAAAAACAATCTTTAAAAAGCGAAAAATAAACCTTCAAACAACGACAGTCTGTAGTGATGTATCTGTATATCCTCTGTGTACAGGACGGTCCCCAATTATGTGTCCCTCCCATGCAGCCTGTAGTGCCATGTATCTGTATATCCTCTGTGTACAGAATGGTCCATAATTATCTGTGTCCCTCCCCTGCAGTCTGTAGTGATGTATCTGTATATCCTCTGTGTACAGGACGGACCCTAATTATCTGTGTCCCTCCCCTGCAGTCTGTAGTGACATGTATCTGTATATCCTCTGTGTACAGGACAGTCCCTAATTATCTGTGTCCCTCCCCTGCAGTCTGTAGTGATGAATCTGTATATACTCTCAGTGAGATTCAATAAAACTAATTTTGCCCAACCAATCAGATGTTAGCTTACAAATGTTAATAAGATCTGATTGTTTGGGGCAAAATTAGCACCATTTTAAACGATAAGAACTGTCTGTAGTGATGAATCTGTATATACTCTCAGTGAGATTCAATAAAAGTTCTTATCGTTTAAAATGGTGCTAATTTTGCCCCACTTGCCCCCTTCTCCCTGCGCTGTTTTCCCCACCCACTGTCTCCCCTCCTCGTCTCCCTGTCTCTCACCCCCTCTTGTCCTTCGTGTTGCCCTCTCCCTATCCTTGTCTGACTAATCCTCCCTGCCCATGCACCCCTTGTATTTCTCCCCTCTGTTTGGCTCCCCCTCCTCCCCTCTGTCGCCCTGTACTTTCCCCATCTTCACTGCTGTTTTCCTGGCTCCCCCGCCTTCTCCCCCCTGTTCTGTTTGTAGTTTGAATGACCCAGTCGGAATCCTGACTGCAATAGGTCCAATAGTTTATTAGCATGGAGGTATTTAGTAATGCGTGTAGAAATGAGACATTCTAAGATTTTGACACAAATGGTAAATGGGACAAGGACAATGGACAAAAGTGGCAAGGACAATAGGTGACAGGGGTGAAGATTCCAGAAATGCAGGTGGATGTGCAGGCAAATAACGTGTGAGTTGTCCTGGGGTGAGGGGATTAGAGTGTGGATATCATTTATTTTACTTTATGGAAAAATCTGAGGAGTCGGAAAAACCTGTTGCAAACAAGCACAGTAGATGAGTATCAGAGGAGAAGGTAGAGTAGGTGATAGAAAAAGTTTATATTGAAACTGTTTAAAATTATTTTATCCCAGGGACCCCATACATTGCTCTGCTGTCAGTTTCCATCAACGTGCTGTCCATACTGTCGGTCCGGGGACTTTGTAGGAAGCAGACCAGAACAATTTATGGTGGGTCCTTAGCGATAATAAGCTCCCACCACCCCCACATCTTCCAGACTGTCAGACACTGTTGTAACATGTAACTATGAGCTGCCTTACTAGGTAAATGTTAGACAGTGACAGGCAGTTTCTCCCAGACCACATGCACTGAGCAGTGTCCATGCCTTTCCCAAACAGAAATTAGATCCTTAACCTAACTGCCCCTCTGTGCCTATTGAGGAGCACATTGTAAGGCAATTGCTTCCGGTCCTGCAGTCATGTATGAGTAAAGTTTTAAATAAAAAAAAATGTAACTTCCGTTTTTTTCTTCTTTTAAAAAAAACTTTATTTATTCCTGACACTGCCGTCTGGGACACAATAGAGAACTGGAGTTTAAGAAGCGATCCTGGACAGCGGAACACAGGTAAACATGAGTGAATGTCCTGGACTGGTAGTTAGAGGCTTGCGGAGGATCAGGTAGACCTACATAGAAAGGACAATGAGATGCAGAAAAACGGTGACATAACTGCTGCTAAACTGTAGTTCCTTATCATTACACAGCCACCATTCCTTTCCACACTGTATTTATCCTCTGTGTACAGGACGGCCCCTAATTAGGTGCCCTCCCCTGCAGTCTGTGTGATGTAGCTGTATATCCTCTGTGTACGAGACGGTCCTAATTATCTGTGTCCCTCCCCTGCAGTCTTGTAGTGATGTATCTGATATCCTCTGTGTACAGGACGGTCCTAATTACCTGTTTCCCTCCAATGCAGTCTGTAGTGATGTATCTGTATATCCTCTGAGTACAGGACGGTCCCTAATTATCTGTGTGTGTCCCCCTGCAGTCTGTAGTGATGTATCTGTATATCCTCTGAGTACAGGACGGTCCCTAATTATCTGTGTGTGCCCCCCTGCAGTCTGTAGTGATGTATCTGTATATCCTCTGTGTACAGGACGGTCCCCAATTATGTGTCCCTCCCATGCAGCCTGTAGTGCCATGTATCTGTATATCCTCTGTGTACAGAATGGTCCATAATTATCTGTGTCCCTCCCCTGCAGTCTGTAGTGATGTATCTGTATATCCTCTGTGTACAGGACGGACCCTAATTATCTGTGTCCCTCCCCTGCAGTCTGTAGTGACATGTATCTGTATATCCTCTGTGTACAGGACAGTCCCTAATTATCTGTGTCCCTCCCCTGCAGTCTGTAGTGATGAATCTGTATATACTCTCAGTGAGATTCAATAAAAGTTCTTATCGTTTAAAATGGTGCTAATTTTGCCCCAAACAATCAGATCTTATTTAACATTTGTAAGCTAACATCTGATTGGTTGGGGCAAAATTAGCACCATTTTAAACAATAAGAAGTTTTATTGAATCTTGCCCCCTTCTCCCTGCGCTGTTTTCCCCACCCACTGTCTCCCCTCCTCGTCTCCCTGTCTCTCACCCCCTCTTGTCCTTCGTGTTGCCCTCTCCCTATCCTTGTCTGACTAATCCTCCCTGCCCATGCACCCCTTGTATTTCTCCCCTCTGTTTGGCTCCCCCTCCTCCCCTCTGTCGCCCTGTACTTTCCCCATCTTCACTGCTGTTTTCCTGGCTCCCCCGCCTTCTCCCCCCTGTTCTGTTTTAGTTTGAATGACCCAGTCGGAATCCTGACTGCAATAGGTCCAATAGTTTATTAGCATGGAGGTATTTAGTAATGCGTGTAGAAATGAGACATTCTAAGATTTTGACACAAATGGTAAATGGGACAAGGACAATGGACAAAAGTGGCAAGGACAATAGGTGACAGGGGTGAAGATTCCAGAAATGCAGGTGGATGTGCAGGCAAATAACGTGTGAGTTGTCCTGGGGTGAGGGGATTAGAGTGTGGATATCATTTATTTTACTTTATGGAAAATCCTGAGGAGTCGGAAAAATCCTGTTGCAAACAAGCACAGTAGATGAGTATCAGAGGAGAAGGTAGAGTAGGTGATAGAAAAAGTTTATATTGAAACTGTTTAAATTATTTTATCCCAGGGACCCCATACATTGCTCTGCTGTCAGTTTCCATCAACGTGCTGTCCATACTGTCGGTCCGGGGACTTTGTAGGAAGCAGACCAGAACAATTTATGGTGGGTCCTTAGCGATAATAAGCTCCCACCACCCCCACATCTTCCAGACTGTCAGACACTGTTGTAACATGTAACTATGAGCTGCCTTACTAGGTAAATGTTAGACAGTGACAGGCAGTTTCTCCCAGACCACATGCACTGAGCAGTGTCCATGCCTTTCCCAAACAGAAATTAGATCCTTAACCTAACTGCCCCTCTGTGCCTATTGAGGGAGCACATTGTAAGGCAATTGCTTCCGGTCCTGCAGTCATGTATGAGTAAAGTTTTAAATAAAAAAAAATGTAACTTCCGTTTTTTTCTTCTTTTAAAAAAAACTTTATTTATTCCTGACACTGCCGTCTGGGACACAATAGAGAACTGGAGTTTAAGAAGCGATCCTGGACAGCGGAACACAGGTAAACATGAGTGAATGTCCTGGACTGGTAGTTAGAGGCTTGCGGAGGATCAGGTAGACCTACATAGAAAGGACAATGAGATGCAGAAAAACGGTGACATAACTGCTGCTAAACTGTAGTTCCTTCATCATTACACAGCCACCATTCCTTTCCACACTGTATTTATCCTCTGTGTACAGGACGGCCCCTAATTAGTGTGCCCTCCCCTGCAGTCTGTGTGATGTAGCTGTATATCCTCTGTGTACGAGACGGTCCTAATTATCTGTGTCCCTCCCCTGCAGTCTTGTAGTGATGTATCTGATATCCTCTGTGTACAGGACGGTCCTAATTACCTGTTTCCCTCCAATGCAGTCTGTAGTGATGTATCTGTATATCCTCTGAGTACAGGACGGTCCCTAATTATCTGTGTGTGTCCCCCTGCAGTCTGTAGTGATGTATCTGTATATCCTCTGAGTACAGGACGGTCCCTAATTATCTGTGTGTGCCCCCCTGCAGTCTGTAGTGATGTATCTGTATATCCTCTGTGTACAGGACGGTCCCCAATTATGTGTCCCTCCCATGCAGCCTGTAGTGCCATGTATCTGTATATCCTCTGTGTACAGAATGGTCCATAATTATCTGTGTCCCTCCCCTGCAGTCTGTAGTGATGTATCTGTAATACCTCTGTGTACAGGACGGACCCTATATATCTGTGTCCCTCCCTGCAGTCTGTAGTGACATGTATCTGTATATCCTCTGTGTACAGGACAGTCCCTAATTATCTGTGTCCCTCCCCTGCAGTCTGTAGTGATGAATCTGTATATACTCTCAGTGAGATTCAATAAAAGTTCTTATCGTTTAAAATGGTGCTAATTTTGCCCCAAACAATCAGATCTTATTTAACATTTGTAAGCTAACATCTGATTGGTTGGGGCAAAATTAGCACCATTTTAAACAATAAGAAGTTTTAGTGAATAACCCTGTTTGTGTACAGGACGGTCCCTAATTATGTGTCCCTCCCCTGCAGTCTGTAGTGATGTATCTGTATATAATCTGTGTACAGGACAGTCCCTAATTCTGTGTCCCTCCCCTGCAGTCTGTAGTGACATGTATCTGTATATCTAGCTGTATCGGTGCACATACCATGTCACAATAAAATGCACACAAAGCAGATGTGAGATTGTATATATTAAGTGATTGGATTGTTGGATTGATTAACGCACGTTATCACAAATATACTCACACACACAGGCACAAACTTACACATGTACTCTCATACGAAGATACGTTGACACACGTACTTTCTCACATACACACATAAATACACATATTACAGGTTTGCACACAAGATGGCCACAGACTGATTGATATTAATATTGTGCAACCGAAATTTTCACCCATCCTGATAACATTTTGCCCATTGTGCCATATGATTGGGGGCACATGTAGCCCATTGGCCATTGATTGAAATGTAACATCGCTATCCTTATAGTAACTAGTTTTTAAAAAAACCTGTAACTGGAACAAATCTGTGATGGTTCATGCTTACCCTCTGTGTCCCTTATCTCATAAAGGTGTAATATGGTGGTCTGCCCTGCAGACCGAGGCATTTAACCTCCCTCTTCTTGGCGCCCTGGCCATGGCATTTGTCTGGGTTGCCTATGCCTAGAAACAGCCCTGGTTTAAAGTGCTGTACACCATGCATCAACTAATCAATGCTCAATGGTGCCAGTACATACTGCTGTTACTAATAGTACCTTTACTTACTAATGCCACTGTAAGGTGCTGTTGGCATGCATACAGTTTGATATGCTTACCTCAATGATGTAATTTTATTTTTTTCTGATCCTTTGCTCCGTGTCTTGCAACCATACTAGACATGTCGAACTAGAGAAAGGAACCTGCATGTTCTAAAGCATGTCACAATAAAAAGGGATTGGGCAGTTGGAATCTGCAATGGTGTCAAACTTTTCATTTAACTTTTACTATTATAGTGACTGTAAGATCAGTAGCCCCCAAGCAAGCTTTTTGTTAGCACAATAAATTTCTAAATAGGTATAAGATATAATGCTCCATTTACAGTGCAACAGTGGCTTTGGGATTTTAAACAGGTCAGGGAAATCCAAGATGACCTCATACCCATATTATTTTGTTAAGGAGGCATTTGTTCTTAAAATACACAAGTGTTTATTTTAGGTATGTTTCCTTTGAGAGGACAGTGGCATGCGCAGGGGAGCCCTTTCTCCCCTCCCTGGCTGCCCTTCACCTAGCGTTAAATGTTTTATATATAATGTAGGGCATCCCTTCCCACCCCCAACCACTATATTACATTGCTAAAAAAAGAATGCAAAATCTACTTACAGTCCTTCGCTCCTGCTGCATTCTCTATTGTCGGCGGATGAGAGGCTGGACAGGGAGCCGGATCAGAATGCCGCTGAAGTTAGGGACTGTAAGTAGAGTTTGGATTTATTTATTTATTTATTTTAGCAATGAAACAAAGTGGTTGGGGGTGGGAAGGGATAATTTAAGAGGGTGGAGATGCCCTTTAAGAAGCAGCCTCCCATTCGCTTTTAATAGCTTCTGTCAGCATGGCCATATGAAGTAAACTGTGTTTAAAGGTTTATTTTATTTTTCATAGGAAGGCACACACTCTATATCTGTCAGGTGAAGTGCCAGTGGCAGTTACAGGGGATTTTACCTGTGTAACAAAAATTACCCCTTTAGTTTTCAGTGGATTTTAGACCATTATACACAGATAAGTTAACTAGGGCAGACAGGGAAAGGCTATTAAATGTAGAACATATTCTTATAAAAACCACTTGACTAAGTAGCTAAGGGATTTTTATATGGGTAAATTCCACTGCAGCCCCTACTGTATTATATTGATATTTCGCATCTCCAGAATAATGGCATCAAAATTTGACACACTTTTTTAGAGTGGCTTAATTGCTGTATACATTGTGCACCATTATTTTAATAAGGCGTCCATATAAATTTTGGGAAATGCTGCCAACTATGCATTTAGCCCATCATACTAGGCCAAACCTGCCCTGGGAGTGGTTTTAGAGAACATATAACACTGCTTTTGCCACTTCTGCAGAGTGTATTTTTACTAATCACAATGTCCCCCATTCAGTAAAGTAAATAGTAAGGGTGGACATGCCCTTAAACTTTTGTCTTTATACATTGAAATTTTAATGATTAAATCTCTGATTTACTTTGTTTGTGTGTCATGTTTTTAATTAAGGAAATAAAATGAAGCACGTTCAGCTAATTTCTTTCACAAAGGCTCAAGAAAAATCTGATTTTTGGGAGAATGGAGAATACAGTAAAAAAAAATCACCTTGTGAACTCAGAGAAAGTTTAACAGGTGCAGAGGCTCGGAATTTTTATGAGGGTCTTTTGTCAACTGAAGCGCAAGAGTCTGTTTCTAAAAAATCTTCTCATAGTAAGAATGCTGCCAGATCTGAACAGCTTAAAGATGTCAATAACCAAGATGAACCATCCATAGCAGAAGGACCTATAGAGCATCGTAGGGGTCACCAGTTGCTAAGGTGTTCTCAAGAAGGAGATTTAAAAGGCCTGAAAAGATTAATTGAGAAGGAGAAATGTAATATCAACTTTCGGGATACATACTACTGGACAGCCATAATGTGTGCAGCATATGCAGGAAGGAAAGAAGCTGTGGAGTATCTTTTAAAAAGAGGAGCAGCCTGGGTTGGGGTATGTGAAACTCAGGGGAGAGATGCTTTGACACTAGCAGAGGAAGCAGGGCACACGGATGTAGTTCATCTTATACAAGCATCTCTTATTAGTCATCCACAGGAGAATATACCAAGGTATGTATGCATCAGTGTTATTGGTGTTAAGATCAGAAACACCTTACTAAATTGGAGAAATTAAAAAAGAAATAATATTCTAACCAAAACCGTTTTTTATTACTTTTTATTTATTATTAGTTTGCTATGTGAGGCAAAAATAATCATAGTAAAAGGAAATTTCCTTGTTTCTTTGTGCCTATAAAAACATTTTCATAAAAAGAATCAATTTAAATAGAAGCATTCAGCTTTTCTTCAATAATTTTATCCCACCCATTCATTTTCTATGTACATGTTTAAATGACAGCCAACCTCTAATGAAATGTAGAAGATTAGTCTAAATTATTTAGAATATAGTATATATAATATACAAGGAAGAATGGGCACTCGCACACAATTGCAAACTTGCCCTGGTGCACTCTTCAACTCTTTATGACCTAAATGACCTAACCATAACAAAATAATGCACTGTGGGTCTTTTACGTGTTTCATTAAATTGATAAAGTGCAATCGGCAATGTTTCAATCCTGTTTCTGGGGCCTTTATCAATCCAAATTTTTTTGTATATACCCATATATATTGTGTATTCTGTTGCTGCAGTATTTTAAGTAAATATGACCAATATCCTTTTATCAATAGATGTTACATTCCACGTAACTTGACCATGTATTCTATGTATCCTATTGTGTTTATTACCCCATTTTCTGTACACAATGTGTACACATGTCACAAATGTGTTAAAGAGGGCTTTATTGATTTAAAAATAGATTGATATGTTTGTTTTTATTACAGGACAAGACCACAAGAAAAAAGATACTGTAAAACCTGCAATACTCATTACCAGGAAGATAGTGTGGAAACTCATGAACGCTCTACTGTTCACCTTTTTAATAACAGGAAAAAACACCCTGCAACCTATTATGCTATTCCAGATCATAATATAGGATTTAAGATGATGGTGAAGGATGGCTGGGACAGAGAAACAGGACTTGGGCCAGAGGGAGCTGGAAGGAAATTTCCTATAAAGACTGTTCTTAAAAGAGATCTGAAAGGTATTGGCTTTCACAAGGACAAAAAGCCAAAAGTTACCCACTTTTCTGCTAATGACCTTACCGCTGTTGCCAATTCACAACTGAAGCAAAGAAGATCAGAAAGAATTTCCACAATTAGCAGAAAAGAAGAAAAGCGAAAGGAAGCCAAAGAGAAAACATGGGAAAGAAATTTAAGGACATATATGAATATTGACCTTTAGTCCATTTTTTGTTAAAAAATGTTATGCTGTAGGAGTGGAGGTGCTCAGCCCCTTATATTCAGTTTTGGCTTGATTAAAATACCACCTTACTGTATAAAAATAAGAAGTATATCCATAGTCCTATATTGTTTCCTGCTTGCTGAAATGCTTAACATAGCTCTGAATGATCGTATCTACCCAAGTTAAAATCACACGAACAAAGGTCAAAAATTACAGTTTTGGTCATGTAAAATGTTTTACTTTTCTACCCCTTAGATTTACAAATCCCAGGAGCTAGACAGCCAATGTACCTACCTACTGGCTATTAACATATTAAAGGGCTATCTGTCTTCTAGAGTTCTGGCTAAAAATAAGTTAAGAAATTCCCACACAATTTTGAGACTCAGCCTAAACATTGATCTAGCCATGAGCAATGCTCCTTTCTATCTGCCTGTCCAGCTCTACCTTTTTATTTAAAGTTTTACAATAAAATTAATGGGCCAGGATGGGAAAAGTTGCTGGAACATTGGGATGCGAACCTTGTTTTTTTTTTGTTTTTTTTTTAGATATTTGATAGGTTTGTTGAGCAAAAGTGTCCAGCATTACGCTTGTGAAGGTTCTCATTCATCCAGGTCATGGTATATCTGTTGTATTCAATTAGATCAACTGGACTTGAAATGTAGTTCTTGAAGACGTTTCGCTAGTCATCCGACTGGCTTTCTCAAATGTCCACGAATGAATTGAGAAAGCCTTAGTCGGTATATATGACTAGCGAAAAGTCTTCAAGAACTACATTTCAAGTCCAGTTGATCTAATTGAATACAACAGATATGTCCAGCATTACCAAAATTTTGCTTTGCCTGGCTGTGATCTTCAGCACAAATGTATTTTTTATAGATTTTTTTTTTTTGCTGTTCATTGGTTTATTTAACCTGTGGCATTTAGGGATCGGCTACCATAACCCATTTATTTTGTGTTGCTGTGAGTCTAAATATATGCTGTGCGCATTCTTTTAAGTTCACAGCAGATTAAAAAAAATAAGCTACAGCCTGTCCTGTATCCTAAAAGCTAATAGTCAATCATGTTACAAAACAAAGATCCTGCCTTTCGTAGTTACTTACACTGTTGTACACTTTAAAAATTACTTTTCAGTGCCTCCTCTCCTTTCCCCACCCTAACATTCCTTTGCTTGTCATAGAAAAAAAGTAATCTTTGTAGTTTATTTTCTACCCAGGATTAATGTCAGAAAATGACAAATTCATATGTATGGGGATTTTAACTTATAGCCTTGTGAATTCAGTATAAAGGTAGAGCCTTAGTACCCAAACTAACTAGAGCGAAAACATTGGGGCAGATGCAGAAAGGAGCACGGCACTCGTCTTACCTTGTGGGTTCCTGTAATGTTGTAGAGCAGGGATTTTCAAACAGAGTGCCTCCAGTTGTTTAAAAACTACAACTCCCAGCATTCATCAGAGTGAATCCAAGGAATGCTGGGAGTTGCAGTTTTCAGACATCTGGGAGGGCACCATGTGAAATTCCACGGTGTAGAGACATCTGTATAGAAAACTTTCTGTGAATAGTGACTATAAATACTGCAGCCTATAGGTGCATATGTTCACAAGACTGTTTGAAGGTTGCATAGACAGACATGAACTGACAACAACATGGAAGCCTTCTTTGTTTCAAAATCCACTTCTTTATACACATAAATGCAACTTGCATAAGTGTTCTGGGAAGTAAAGTATTCACACGAAACAGCCTGCCAGCAACCTATTTATAATAACTCTATAGTCTGTGTAGAGACTGTTTTAGAAAATGGAAATGTTCACTGTTACCCAACCATAGTTTTTTCTATTCAACTTATGCTGACCAGTTATAGCTAGACAGAGTTTCTGTCTTAAACTCAAAGAATAAATACGAACATAAAATAAATACATAACGTTTTAATGTGTTGGTGTTTTTTTTTATTGAGCAATAAATATTTGTTTATTCAATTAGATCAAACTGGACTTGAAGTTTAGTAGTCTGAAGACATTTCGCTAGTCATCGACTGGCTTTCTCAATTCAGAAGAACTTGTACAAAGAATCTGTGGCAATTATGAGTACTCCTAGAAAAACCCAATTAGCATATCACAGCCAAGGTTTAAGGGCGTATTGGATTGTGGCCTAAGAGGGGGTTATAAGAACGCCCCAGAGTAGTGAGTACGAGTAAGTCAAAACAACCATCGTCTGCCATGTACAATGCGGTTTGTGACACCTTATAGGGGCCCAGTAAAGATAAAACAAGGAGCAACAACTATCACAGAGTCACGCCCTTAACATTGCTTGTTGTGTTGAGATATGCTAATTCGATTTTCTAGGGTACATAATTGCCACAGATTCTTGTACAAGTCATTCTGAATTGAGAAAGCCTGTCGGATGACTGGCGAACATCTTCAAGAACTAAACTTCAAGTCCAGTTGATCTAATTGAATACAACAGATATACCATGACCTGGATGAATGAGAACCTTCACAAGCATATTGAACAATAAACATCCTCCCTATCCACATGCATTATGTCTTGCTGCAAAACAAATGGAGTTCTCTGCTCCCATTTGGCTGATCCAACATTTACCTGCTGAAATTCCTTGCCTGTCTTTAACACGCTGTGTTACAGAAAAATTCTGTCCAGCTTAATGTACTAAAAATAAAATGGTACATTTAATTTTTGTTCACTTAGCTTTAAGAGTATGTGCTTTACTGTGGGTTTTTCATGGTGTGATGCAATGTTCACAGTGACCACAGCTAATCTGTGTGTTTATGTGGCAATGACATTTATCTTAACCAGTGGCTGAATTAAACAGGTAGTAGACAGACTACCACATTCTGTTTCTCTCATATTTTTCAAAAAATTACTCATAATTCAAAACAAAACCAATATACTACTTTAAATTATGTTGAAAGTATATAAATGGGAGGTAATAAACTGATTCTTGTTAAGACAATTGAGGAGATGCATCAAGAGCCACTATCAGCTCCCAGGTGCATCGCAAAAAGGCAATAACTATTTCGGCACTTTAACTGCAGCTATTAGCTGGTGTTTAAAAGTGCCAAAATAGAGTGCTGTTATCGGCATAAAATATCACTTGTGCCGCAGTGAAGGAGTTAGTCACACTAACAAATATATCATAAGGAGCATTGCCCTGAATGTGTTTTCAGTAATCATACTTAAAAATTTTAACCTGTAAAATGTTCGATTAGAATTATAAAATGACACCCGTGTGCCGTTTTCATTCTGTTCCCTACCATCAGTTTCCAGACCCCTTTTCTTCACCTTGCAGCTGTCTGATTAATGTTTCTCTTAAAGGGGAACTGTGGTCACAAAGCAAGTATGCCTCATATGAAAGGCCACTAACATACCTTTAAAACGATTCCAGAATGACTGATCCATGATGCACACAATAAAAAATCCGTTCTGAAGCTGTAAGAAAGTTGGAGGGTGGGAGGATAGAGATCCGCGTTGAGAAACACATGTCAAGATTCAGAAATCAACAATGTGAATAACTAAGATATGACTCTTAAATTTTCATAGAAATCAACAATGTGAATAACTAAGATATGACTCTTAAATTTTCATACTCATGTGGCGGCGCTGTTTATGAGGTTTGATACAGTTTGTGTATGAACGTACTGTTTGTTCAATGATCGCCAACAGAACGGCATAAAAAGTGCTCCTATGCAGGACAATTAGCACACCAAATAACATTTATACACATTGTGTTGTCTCGGGATGGCACATGATTTAAATGCTTTCAATTCCTTTGTCAGCCTATACATTTTAAATGTTTAATAAGCAATTTATTTGAAAATATTTTTTTTTCCTTTTAAAATTAAAAGGGTATCTTCAGTCACAAAATAAAATTTTGTGAATCCATTTCTATTGAAGAAGGGGTTGTAAACGAGCTGTGCCTCATCTACCGTTGTTCAAAAGAAGAAAATGGAGACAGTAGAAAAGGAAAGAACTTGCTCGTTCCCCCTGTCCTTAGTCTAACTGGTTTCAAAGGCCTCTGTCTTATATGCACATAGATTGTGCATGAGCATAGAAGACGGAGACCATTTGGACTTGATAGAATATGCGCTTTGGGGAAGAGCAATTGGGTAAGTATTTTACCTTCTGACCTGCCTCCAGTTTCTTATATTACAGAAAGGGAGATAACGCACATCTCCTCTACCAGCCGTTCTTCAATAGAAATGTATTACCAAAACTCAATTTTGTAAATTGTGAAAAACTGTAATAAAGAGTTCTTATAAGACTATATTTACAATATATTACTAAGAGTCGTAACAGTTTGTAATTATTATTTTATAAATTTACTAAATGTTTATGTATAGTTGATATTATTTTAAAATTAAAGTTATTACCATATCTTTAGATTACAAAGATTAAAGTCTGCTTGTTGAGTATAGTTGTAGTTTGAATATTTGAGCATTTTAGGTTATTCAATTTCATAAATCATTACTCATAATACATTGTAAGTCATAATACATTGTAAATTTTTCAAATCGGCGGCTGTATAATTTAATGCCCGGCACAAAATAGTGACTCTACTTTGCGACAGACAGTAAGTAAGACAACCGCCGAGTACGGACGTCAGTGCGTCATGCGGACAGCAGAGTGCCAACAGTATCCAGGGATTTAATTGACCGTACTTGGTGCTTTACATAGAGAGCATGTAATATCCAATATGGCTACTGATCGTTCATACAAGCATCAGAAAATTGATGGCGATGTGCTGAATATTCACAAAACTTTCATGAATTTGATGTATGGCATTTATAAAAAGTATTTCAAAAAGCTAGTGGGTGCAAGTCATAAAAAGCCAGTGCAAGAGATATTATGCCCTACTGGATAAGCCCATCACAAACCATCTATGGTGCGTGCGCTCAATCTTGCAAAAGAGATGTGAAGATGTATCATTGCACCAAGTGGAAATCAGTTCTGTTCCATAGTTCAAAACAGCGCACATTTTAAATCTCTAAAAACATTACCACAAAGTTGATAAACATAAGGTTTGTCAACGTTGAGACTTGAACACACCCGTGGAATCTGAGTACCGATAGGACTGGTGTTGTTGCATGGAAATCATCAATGACCCTGCTTGTTTGAAAGACATCAAACACATCATAACGTTTTGTCACAACAGGAGGTACTTCAAGTATTCCATCAAAAGTTTTAAAGTACAGATCTAAGCGTCTTTCTTTTGTGATAATTGATGATCAGCCAGAACCCAACTTGCAATAACTGTCCCATAACAGATATGTAGGAAGACCGCAATCGGTTGTAAAAGGGCACTTCAAGATTACGTGTTGGAAATAAAAATTTAAAATAGCCTTTCCCAAGCTAAAAAAACCAATGGGTTGCCAAAACCTATATTTGAACCTTTGGGTTAAACCATGTGTTGGATATTGCACGTAATGCCTTGAGATTATGTTCAGTGACAATTAACCCACAATTGGCAATCTCATGAAGATTAAGAGTGTTCCTCCAAATATTGCCTCTGTTTGTAGACCCTCAACAGAACGTAATTGAGAAACACATGTCAAGATTCAAGAAATCAAACAATCGATGAATAACTAAGATGACTCTGTACAATTTCAACTCAGTGTGTCGGCGCTGTTAGAGGTTTGATACAGTTTGTGTATGAACGACTGTTTGTTCAATGATCGCCAACAGAACGGCATAAAAAGTTGCTCCTATGCATGACATTAGCACAACCAAAAACATTATCACATTGTGTTGTTCGGGATGGACATGATTAAATGCTTTGACATTCCTTGTCAGCCTCATATTTTAAATGTTTAATATAAGCAATTTATTGTGAAAATATTTTTTTTCCTTTTAAAATTAAAGGTACTCTCAATCACAAAATAAAATTTTGTGAATCTTCTATTTGAGAAGGGTGTTGTAAACGAGCTGTGCCTCATCTACCCGTTGTTCAAAAGAAGAAAAATGGAGACAGTAGGAAAGGATAAGAACTTGCTCGTTCCGCCCCTGTCCTTAGTCTAACTGGTTTCAAAGACTCTGTCTTATATGACATAGATTGTGCATGAAGCATAGACGAGCGGAGACCATTTGGACCTTGATATGACATATTGCGTCTTTTTGGGGAAGAGCAATTAGAGGAAAGAGGTAGTTTACCTTCTGACTGCCTCCATTTTTATTTCAGAAAGGGATAACGCACTCTCCTTCTACCACCGTTCTTCAATGAAATGTTGATTACCAAAACTCATTTGTAAATTGTGAAAACACTGTACCTCAACAGAGTTCTTATAAGACTACTATTTACATTATTGACTAAGAGTCGTAACAGTGTGTAATTATTACTTTTAAATAAATTTAACTAAATGTTATTATAGTTGATATTATTGTAAAATTTAAAGTTTTACCATATCTTTAGATTCAAGATATTAAGGATCGCTTGTTTGAGTATAGTTTGGTTGCTTTGAAATTTGAGCATTTAGGTTATTCATTTCATAAAACATACTCATAATACTGTATGTAAGTCATAATAACATTGTAAAATTTTTTTCAAATCGCTCGGCTGTTAATTTAATAGCCCGGCCACAAATGAGTTGACTCTACTTTGCGACAAGACAGGTAGTACGACAACCGCCCGAGTACGGGACGTCAGTGCGTATGCGGACAGCAGAGTGCCACAGTATCCACGGGATTTAATTGACCGTACTTGGTGCTTTACATAGAGAGCAATTAAGCAGCAGCAGATTTTGAAAAAAATTAACTGTGACCCAAGGATAAGCCGAGGTCGGGTTTTAACGCTGTTTTTAAAGGCACAAAATCTTTGCTTATACTCGAGTATATATGCTATCCAAATTTGTTTTAGAAAAATTTAGGTAATAACAAATAATGAAAATATGACATATTATAAATAATGTTTACTACTAATGTTAATAATATAAATAAAAATATTGGATGAATACCATTGTGATTCTTTATATATTTTAAAATATTACATGTTTCTCAATCAGATAGTGTATACTTTTATAAAAATCGTACCGATGATAAATGAAGGTATGTATACTCTTGATGTTTACTCAATTTATAAAATTCATTAAAGAATATACCAACCAAAAAAAAATTAACGATTCAATAATACATTTTTCAAGATTTATTGATTTATAATAAATAAGAATATTACCATATCCAAGTCGATGAAATAAAACACCTCACAAAAAAAAGTAAATCAAATACATTTTTATTCAACTCCAAAATAAAAATATTATGAAAACTTGTTATAAATCACAATGTATTTTTAAACAGACCTTTTTTTTAGAAACATACTACGGTAAAAACCTACTACAGTAGTACTTTTTCATTTGTGAGCATAAATAACATCTTTATTTTACATAATAATAAAATATTTAACTTTACATATGTATAATTTTTCAGTTATCAAACTTTAATTTTAAAGAAAAAAAGTACATTTACATTAACAGTGCATAGCAATTTAGTCAAGAGCCATATCCTCAGCAAAATAATCTCTTGCTCGCATAAATCCTTGATAGTGTCCATTTGGATCTGGGAATGTATCTCTGATCTTTTTCACTACGCATGCAGGAATAGGTTTTCTATTTCTGATTCCAAGATAACCATAAATCCACACAGTGAACCAGCGATAAGCTGTCTTGCGTAATCTCCTAAGAATAAAGAAGATTATTATAATATGAATTGAATCATTACTATATTACAATAAATTATTACCTTGCATAAAACAATAATACATAAAGTAAAATTATTATTATAATTTTCATTTTTTTAAGGTCTAACATAGTACACCAATTTTTGAAATAAGTGATAGAAACTTTTGAGGAAAAAGAGGTTGGAAAGCACTAAAATTTTTCTTTTTTAATTAAGAAAATTAGATACATTTATTTCTTTGCTACCATAAAAAAATAAGCAGTGAGTATGATACTTAGTGCTCTTATTTCATTTATATGAAACAACGTATGTAAAAAATGTTTATCTTTGACAATTAAAATATACGGTTACAAGAACCCGAACACTTCAAAAAGTAACATTTTACTTTTAAATGTAGATTTCTTCCCACAAGGTTTAAAAGCTGTGCATTAACTCCTGTTCTACTATTGACATCTTGAGCGCAACGACCGTGGCAAGAGTGAACTCTCATACAGCTTTCTATTTCTATGTAACCGTAGCATGCATGTGTGCTATAGCTGTATAGAATCACGAAACAATAGGGTCCTGTAAGTTTGAGCGCGGTGGAGTTCACAAAAGTTATGTTTATTGAATCTTTTTTACCTGATGATGAAATAATCACTGAAGAACACGATGTAACACATAGCTCCTTAACCTCACTGTCTGCAATTATTATATATAATTGAATCTGTTATTTTTTACGTAAAAAAAACCCTTTAACTACATTCATACTTCTAAATTTATACGCACGCATAATATATACCTATAAATTACCTCATGTGATCCGCTGGTCTTGGTTGCCTATGCAAATTTGGGTCCAACATTCTGTAGGTCATGAACTGCCTCCTCTCAGATAAACAATCATCTTGAAAAACTGGGTCATCTGTTATACATAAACGATCATCCTCCATTTTGTCCGTAATTGCCTTCACTTCCAGGCAACAGAGTGATTCGATACCCGTAGGCATACTCATACAACCACCACATTCACACCAATCAATATTATTCAGCCGCTCATCGAATTCCTCACTATCACTGGAGTCATAATCATCCCTTTTGCGTTTTTGATTTCTTGACGGTATCCTTACAGGATTGTCTGGGAAGCAGTCTCCCACATACTTCACCTCCGGTCGTTGGCTGAGTTCATGTAATATCCTTTGACGCTGAAAAATGAATACAAATTTTTTTATGAAGTAATTAACTAACACATGATATGGATATTTGTACACATTGTCACATAATTAATATCCTAAAGTATTCTAAAATATAAATATTTCAATAATCTAAAATATTTCCTAAAATTGGTAAGTAGATGTAATAATAACATTAAAATTTTATTTCAAAAACATAATTATAAAAATAGAAATAAATATACTTACACGTTCATTTTGTGATGGTGTAGGCAATTCCTCATTATTATTTGAACTTGAGGATGAAGTGGATGGTATAGCTATTTCAACTTCAACATCACTTTTATAGATGGAACTTGGTTTGTACCTAATCGATCCCCATTCCCACAATCTATTCAATCTGAAATAAATTTATTACAAATAATGAAAAATATGTCAAAATAAGAGACCAAATAAGAGACCAAAGAGACTGGCACACTTAGCCCCACCCATAAACAGATCACACCCATTTAGATTTTTTGGGAAGCTAAAGACTACAGGTGTGAAGAACTGAAAGACGGCCCTACATCTCATCGATAGGATATCGATAGGTTGCTAAACATGGAATATAGATAGATAACAGTATATAGAGATAGAGAAACTCGATAGATAGAGAGAGAGAGATAGATATATATTAAAAATATCGATAGATAGATAAAGATAGGTAGATATAGAAAGATAGATGATAGATGATAGATAGATAGATAGATAGATAAAGATAGGTAGATATAGAATGATAGATATATAGAGATAGATGCGTTTGCTTTGGTTAGGGTTTTAAAAGTGGATGCATCACATCATGTCCACTTCCTAACATACCTTCAGAAACAAGACATACTACGATCTCAAAATATTTCTCGCGATTGCAACTTTTTTTGTGTTTTTTCAATAGAATAGATAAATATATATATGTAAAATAGATGGATAAGATATATAATCGATAGGTAGCTAATGGTGGGTAATAGATAGATAACAGGTAGGTAATAGAGATAGAGAAAGCACGATAGATAGATAAATAGATAGAGAGATGAGAGAGAGTGATGATAGAGTAGATATGAATCTGAGATAATATAGAAATATAGAAGCTGCAGATAAATGATAAGAGCTAGTAGAATGATATGTGATATCGATGATAAGATAGATAGTCTATAGGATAATAGATAAGATTATAATTGAGATAGATAGATAATAGAAATATAGATAGATAATAATGGAAATAGATAAGTATTAGTATAGAATGATAGATAGATATGATCGATTGATAGAGATAGACTATGAAAATATAATAATAGGAAAAGATAGGTAGATATAGATATAATGAATGATAGATAGATAGAGAGATAGATAGAGTAGATACGATCGATAGATAGATAAGAAAATAGATATAGATCATATAGAGAAGGCTAAGATATAAGGAATGATAGATAGATGTAGATAGATAGAAGAGATAGATATAGAAATATAAGATGAGTAGACTAAAGATAGGTAGTAGGTATATAGACGATATGATAGTAGCATAGATAGTAGATAGATGATAGATACGTCTCTCGTCCCTCTCGCTAGCTCGCTCGCATCTCTCGCTTCCCGCCTTCGGTCGCTCTCGCCTGCTCGCTCGCTCGGCTCGCTCGCGGGTCTCGCTCCCGCTCGGTTCAGCGCTCGCCCGCTCGCTCGCTAGTCCAGATGGTCGCTCTCGCTGCTCGATCGCTCCGCTCGCTCGTCGCTCGCTACTTCGCCTCCCGTCTGGTCGGCTCTCGCGCCTCTCGCTCGCTCGTCGCAGCTCGCTCGCTCCGCTCCACGCTCGGTCCTCTCGCCCCTCTCCTCTCGCTCGCTCCCGCTCGGTCGCTCCTCGCCTGCTCGCCGCTGCTCGCTCCCGCTCCGGTCGCTCTCGCCTGCTGCTCGATCGATCAGAGCGCTCGCCTTCTCGCATGCTCCCGCTGGGCGCTCTCGCCTGCTCGTCGAGCTCGCTCGCGCTTCGCTTTAATATCCTTTGACGCTGAAAAATGAATAAAAATGTTTATTGAAGTTATTAACTAACACATGATACGGATATTTGTACACATTGTCACATAATTAGTATCCAAAAGTATTCTAAAATATAAACATTTCAATAATCTAAAATATTTCCTAAAATTGGTAAGTAGATGTAATAATAACATTAAAATTTTATTTCAAAAACATAATTATAAAATTTGAAATAAATATACTTACACGTTCATTTTGTGATGGTGTAGGCAATTCCTCATTATTATTTGAACTTGAGGATGAAGTGGATGGCAGAGCAATTTCAACTTCAACATCACTTATAGATGGAACTTGGTTTGTACCTAATCGATCCCCATTCCCAGACATAATTCAATCTGAAATAAATTTATTACAATAATGAAAAATATGTCAAATAAGAGACCAAAATAAGAGACCAAAGAGACTGGCACACTTAGCCCCACCCATAAACAGATCACACCCATTTTAGATTTTTGGGGAAAGCTAAAAGACTACAAAGGTGTGAAGAACTTGAAAGACGGCCCTACATCCTCATCGATAGATAATCGATAGGTTGCTAATACATGGATAATAGATAGATAACAGGTAGGTAATAGAGATAGAGAAAACTCGATAGATAGAGAGAGAGAGATAGATAGATAGATATAAAAATATAGATAGATAGATAAAGATAGGTAGATATAGAAAGATAGATAGATAGATGATAGATAGATAGATAGATAGATAAAGATAGGTAGATATAGAATGATAGATAGATAGATAGATAGATGCGTTTGCTTTGGTTTAGGGTTGTAAAAGTTGGATTGCATCACATAATGTCACTTCCTAACATTACCTTTAAGAAACAATACAATACTACGATCTTCCAAAAATATTTCTCGATTGCAACTTTTTTGTGTTTTTTCAATAGATAGATAATATATAGGTAGATAATAGATGGATAATAGATAGATAATCGATAGGTAGCTAATAGATGGGTAATAGATAGATAACAGGTAGGTAATAGAGATAGAGAAAGCACGATAGATAGATAAATAGATAGAGAGAGAGAGAGAGTGATAGATAGATAGATATATAGAGATAGATATAGAAATATAGATAGATAGATAAAGATAGGTAGATATAGAATGATAGATAGATAGATAGATGATAGATAGATAGATAGATAGATAGATAGATAGAGATAGATAGATATAGAAATATAGATAGATAGATAAAGATAGGTAGATATAGAATGATAGATAGATAGATGATAGATAGATAGATAGAGATAGATATAGAAATATAGATAGATAGATAAAGATAGGTAGATATAGAATGATACATAGATAGATAGATAGATAGATAGATAGATATAGAAATATAGATAGATAGATAGATAGATAGATAAAGATAGGTAGATATAGAATGATAGATAGATAGATAGATAGAGATAGATAAAGATAGGTAGATATAGAAAGATAGATAGATAGATAAAGATAGGTAGATATAGAATGATAGATAGATAGATAGATAGATAGATAGATAGAGAACCCGCCGAAAGCTGTCTTGCGTAATCTCCTAAGAATAAAGAAGATATTATTAATATGAATTGAATCATACTATATTACAATAAATTATAACCTTGCATAAAACATATAATCATAAAGTAAAATTATTATTATAATTTTCATTTTTTTAAGGTTAACATAGTACACCAATTTTTGAAATAAGTGAAGATAACTTTTGAGGAAAAAGAGGTTGGAAAGCACTAAAATTTTTCTTTTTTTAATTAAGAAAATTAGATACATTTATTTTTGCTACCATAAAAAAATAAGCAGTGAGGTATGATACTTAGTGCTCTTATTTCATTATATGATGAACAACGTATGTAAAAAATGTTTATCTTTGACAATTAAAATATACGGTTACAAGAACCCGAACACTTCAAAAAGTAACATTTACTTTTAAATGTAGATTTTTCCCACAAGGTTTAAAAGCTGTGCATTAACTCCGTTCTACTATTGACATCTTGAGCGAAACGACCTGGCAAGAGTGAACTCTCATACAGCTTTCTATTTCTCTTTAACCGTAGCATGCATGTGTGCTATAGCTGTATAGAACACGAAACAATAGGGTCCTGTAAGTTTGAGCGGTGGAGTTCACAAAAGTTATGTTTAGAATTGAAACCGAGAGAAAACATGAAGAACACGAAGTAACACAAGCTCCAACCCACGGCGCAAAAAAAGAACGGTTAGACGGAAAAAAAAACCCGAACACACAACCTAAATTTAACGCACGCATAATATATAACTATAAATTACCTCATGTGATCCGCTGGTCTTGGTTGCCTATGCAAATTTGGGGTCAACATTCTGTAGGTCATGAACTGCCTCCTCTCAGATAAACAATATCTTGAAAAACTGGGGTCATCTGTTATACATAAACGATCATCCTCCATTTTGTTCCGTAATTGCCTTCACTTCCAGGCAACAGAGTGGATTGGCGTAACCCAGGCAACCATACAACACCACACACACCACAATATTATTCAGCGCTCATCGAATTCCTCACTATCACGGAGTCATAATCATCCCTTTTGGTTTTTGATTTCTTGACGGTATCCTTACAGGATTGTCTGGGAGGAAGCAGTCTCCCACATACTTCACCTCCGGTCCGTGGCTGAGTTCATTTATATCTTTGACGCTGAAAAATGAATATAAAAATGTTATGAAGAATAACTACAGATACGGAATTGACACATTGCACAAGTTAGACCAAAAAAAAATAAACACAAAAATCTAAAACCAAAATTGAAGAGAGGAAAAAACAAAAAACAAAAAACATTAATTATTAAAATTTGAAATAAATATACTTAACACGTTCATTTTGTGATGGTGTAGGCAATTCCTCATTATTATTTGAACTTGAGGAGAAGTGGAGGCAGAGCAATTTCAACCAACATCACTTATAGAGGAACGGGGACCATATCGACCCCAATCCCAGACAAACACGAAATAAAAAACCATAATGAAAAATATGTTCAAATAAGGACCAAAATAAGAGACCAAAGAGACTGGCACACTTGCCCCACCCATAAACAGATCACACCCATTTAGATTTTTGGGGAAAGCTAAAGACTACAAAGGTGTGAAGAACTTGAAGACGGCCCTACATCCTCATCGATAGATAATCGATAGGTTGCAATACATGGATAATAGATAGATAACAGGTAGGTAATAGAGATAGAGAAAATCGATAGATAGAGAGAGAGAGATAGATAGATAGATATAACAATATAGATAGATAGATAAAGATAGGTAGTATATAGAAGATAGATAGATAGATGATAGATAGATAGATAGATAGAAAAGACTAGGTAGATATAGAATGATAGATAGCTGATAGATAGATGCGTTTGCTTTGGTTTAGGGTTGTAAAAGTTGGATTGCATCACAAATGTCACTTCCTAACATTACCTTTAAGAAAACAATACATACACGATTTCCAAAAAATTTCTCGATTGCAACTTTTGTGTTTTTCAAGAGAAGAGAAATAAGGGGGATAGAGGAGAAAGATAGAGAACGATAGGGAGCAAAGAGGGGAAGAGAAGATACAGGAGGTAAAGAGATAGAGAAGAGAAAGCAACAGAGTAGAGAAAGAGAGAGAGGAGAGAGAGAGCAAGATAGAAGTAAAGTGATAGGAGAAGAGAGATTAGAGAGTGATAAGAGAGAAAAGAAAGATAGAGGGAGAAATAGAAATAAAAAGATAGGTAGATTTATTATTGAATGGATAGACTAGATAGATAGAGATAGATAGATAGATAGATAGATAGATAGGATAGAGTAGATAGTAATCTAATATAGAAATATAGATAGATAGATAAAGATAGGTAGATATAGAATAGATAGATAGATAGATGAGATGATAGATAGAGATAGATATAGAAATATAGATAGATAGATAAAGATAGGTAGATATAGATGATAGATAGATGATAGATAGATAGATAGATAGATAGATAGATAGATAGATAGAGATAGATATAGAAATATAGATAGATAGATAAATATAGGTAGATATAGAATGATAGATAGATGATAGATAGATAGATAGAGATAGATATAGAAATATAGATAGATAGATAAAGATAGGTAGATATAGAATGATACAATAGATAGATAGATAGATAGATAGATTAGATATAGAAATATAGATAGATAGGATAGAGATAGATAGATAAAGATAGCGTAGATATAGAATGATAGATAGATAGATAGAGTAGAGATAGTAAAGATAGGGTAGATATAGATAAGTAGATAGATAGATAAAAGATAGGAGATAGAATGATAGATAATTAGATAGAGATAGATAGATATGATAGATAAATATAGGGTAGATTAGATAGAATGTAGATAGATAGATAGAGATAGATAGATAGATATAAAAGATAGGTAGATATAGAAATTAGATAGATAGATAAAGATAGTAGATATTAGAATGTAGATAGATAGATAGATAAAGATAGGTAGATATAGAATGATAGATAGATAGATAGAGAGATAGATAGATAGATAGATAAAGATAGGTAGATATAGAATGATAGATAGATAGATAGAGATAGATAGATAAAGATAGGTAGATATAGAAAAGATAGATAGATAGATAAAGGATAGGTAAATATAGAATGATAGATAGAAAGATAGATAGATAGATAGATAGATAGATAGATAGATAAAGATAGGTAGATATAGAATGATAGATAGATAGATGGATAGATAAAGATAGGTAGATATAGAATGATAGATAGATAGATAGATAGATATAAGAAAGATAGATAGATAAAAGATAGGTAGATATAGAATTATAGATAGATAGATAGATAGTAATAAAGATAGGTACATATAGAATGATAGATTAGATAGATAGATAGATGTAAAGATAGGTTGATATATAAAGATAGGTAAATATAGAATGATAGATAGATAGATAAAGATAGGTAGATATAGAAATGATAGATAGATAGATAGATAGATATAGAAAGATAGATAGATAAAGATAGGTAGATATAGAATGATAGATAGATAGATAGATAAAGTAGGTCATATAGAATGATAGATAGATAGATAGATAGATAGATAGATAGATAGATAAAGATAGATAGATAAAGATAGGTAAATATAGAGAATGATAGATAGATAGATAGATAGATAAAGATAGGGACATATAGAATGATAGATAGATAGATAGATAGATAGATAGATAGATAGATAGATAGATAGATAGATAGATAGATAGATAGATAGATAAAGAGTAGTAGATATAGAAAGATAGATAGATAGATAAAGATAGGTAAATATGGAATGATAGATAGATAGATAAAGATAGGTAGATAGAATGATAGATAGATAGATAAAGATAGGTAGATATAGAATGATAGATAGATAGATAGAGATAGATATAGAAAGATAGATAGATAAAGATAGGTAGATATAGAATGATAGATAGATAGATAAAGATAGGTAGATATAGAAAGATAGATAGATAGATAAAGATAGGTATATATAGAATGATAGATAGATAGATAGATGATAAAGATAGGTACATATAGAATGATAGATAGATAGATAGATAGATAAAGATAGGTAGATATAGAAAGTAGATAGATAGATAAAGATAGGTAAATATGGAATGATAGATAGATAGATAGATAAAGATAGGGAATAGAATGATAGATAGATAGATAGATAGATAGATAAAGATAGGTAGATATAGAATGATAGATAGATAGATAGAGATAGATATAGAAAGATAGATATAGAATGATAGATAGATAGATAGAGATAGATAGATAGATAGATAAAGATAGGTAGATATAGAAAGATAGATAGATAGATAGATAAAGATAGGTAAATATAGAATGATAGATAGATAGATAGATAAAGATAGGTAGATATAGAATGATAGACGATAGAGATAGATATAGAAAGATAGATAGATTAAAGATAGGTAGATATAGAATGATAGATAGATAGATAGATAGAGAGATAGATAGATAGATAGATAGACGATAGATAGATAGATAGATATAAAGATAGGTAGATATAAGAAGATAGATAGATAGATAAAGATAGGTAAATATGGAATGATAGATAGATAGATAGAAAGATAAAGATAGGTAGATATAGAATGATAGATAGATAGATAGATAGATAGATAGATAGATAGATAGATAGATAGATAGATAAAGTAGGTAGAGATAAATGATAGATAGATAGATAGATAGATAGATAGATAGATAGATAGATAGATAGAGATAGATATAGAAAGATAGGTAGATATAGAATGATAGATAGATAGATAGATAGATAGATATAGATAGATAGATAAAGATAGGTAGATATAGAAAGATAGATAGATAAAGATAGGAAATATAGAATGATAGATAGATAGATAAAGATAGGTAGATATAGAATGATAGATAGATAGATAGATAGAGATAGATATAGAAAGATAGATAGATAAAGATAGGTAGATATAGAATGATAGATAGATAGATAGATAGATAGATAGATAGAGATAGATATAGAATGATAGATAGATAGATAGATAAAGATAGGTAGATATAGAAAGATAGATAGATAGATAAAGATAGGTAGATATAGAATGATAGATAGATAGATAAAGATAGGTAGATAGAATGATAGATAGATAGATAGATAGATAGATAGATAGATAGATAGATAGATAAAGATAGGTAGATATAGAAAGATAGATAGATAAAGATAGGTAGATATAGAATGATAGATAGATAGATAAAGATAGGTAGATATAGAATGATAGATAGATAGATAAAGATAGGTAAATACAGAATGTAGATAGATAGATAGATAAAGATAGGTAGATATAGAAATGATAGATAGATAGATAGAGATAGATAGATAGATAGATAGATAAGTAGATATAGAAAGATAGATAGATAAAGATAGATAAATATAGAATGATAGAGATAGATAGATAGATAGATAGATAGATTGACATGCTATCTCTATTACATACACACACCACACACACACTTACTGACATGCTGTCTCTCACATACACACACACTAACATGCACTCAGTGACATGCTGTGTTCTTACATACACACACAAACACACACACACACACACTGACATGCTATCTCTCTTACATAACACACACACTAACATGCACTCACTGACATGCTGTCTCTCTTACATACACACACACACACACACTAACATGCACTCACTAACAAGCTGTGTCCCACACACAAACACACACTTACATGCTTATCTCCTCTCTTCCACACACACACACACACCGACTATCTCTCTCTCTCCACACACACAACACACAGACATGATATCTCTCACACACCCACACACGATATCTCTCTCTCTCACACCACACACAACATGCACTCACTGACATGCTATCTCTCTTACATACACACACACACACACACACACACTAACATGCACTCACTAACAAGCTGTGTCCCACACACACACACACACACTTACATGCTATCTCTCTCTCTCTCACACACACACACAGACATGATATCTCTCTCTCACACACACACACACAGACATGATATCTCTCTCTCTCACACACACACACACTAACATGCACTCACTGACATGCTGTGTCTCTCACACACACACACACACTGACATGCTATCTCTGGCTCATATACACACACTAACATGCACTCACTGACATGCAATCTCACACACACACACACAAACATGCTATCTCACACACACACACACACACACACACACTAACATGCACACACTGACATGCTATCTCTCTTACATACACACACACTAACATGCACTCACTGACATGCTGTGTCTCTCACATACACACACACTTACATGCTATCTCTCCTCTCGACACACCACACACACACACACACACACACACACACCACACAGACATGATATCTCTCTCTCTCACACACACACACAACAGACATATCTCTCTCTCTCACACACACTAACATGCACTCACTGACATGCTGTCTCTCTTACACACACACACACACACTACATGACTCACTAACAAGCTGTGTCCCACACACACACACTTACATGCTATCTCTCTCTCTCTCTCTCACAACACACACACACAGACATGATATCTCTCTCTCTCACACACACACAGACATATCTCTCTCTCTCACACACACACACACACACACTAACATGCACTCACTGACATGCTGTGTCTCACACACACACACATACACACACACACACACACACACACATACACACACAAAATATATATATGAGATGCACAAAAAAATATGAAGGGATTAACTTTACTATCAGGAAAGAATAAAATAAGTAAGGCTGTAAGAAATAAGCAGACGAAGTAGAATAATTTATTTTTAAAAAAAGATGAAAACATAAGACAGAGGTAAAGTATTTAGTTTTTAAAAAAATAGAATTTACCAATTGGAATAAGTTTATGGGAGTTTCTGCTGTACACTGTCCACTACTGTCTTCGCCGCCTCACTGATATGCGCAGTCAGTGAAGGGGCAGGTGCGACTCCGGCCTCATGTGCACGTGCACGCGCAATATTTACATATTCATTTTTGGAGACAAACGCCCGGGGCTATGACGTGCGCAATTAATCAATTTCACGCAAGCGCATTGTTGCAGTAAGGGAAAGCTGGAACGGAGGAACGGATGTTACATTAGTCAAGATGGCGGCTTCCAACCAAGTCATTTTGCGGATTGATTATATGGATAAATAAAAGACACAGAAACAATTTAGAGGTGCGTAAGTTAGCAAATACTTTTATTTAATTGATGTTTCATGTTTGGTAGCATTTGGAGCACAGTTGCTTTGGGACCACAGATCCCCTTTAAAAGGGAAGTAGAAGGAAACTCATTCCCTATACCCTTTAAGCTGTACTCGGGGTAAGGACTTAAAACACTAGCACCCTCATTTATCGAGAGCCTATGTGCTCTGTTTTGGAGTCAAAGTCATGCTAGCGGCTTCGCTATTGGTTAGCATGACATTAACTCCCTCCTTGCGCCGGCTGCACAGGAATCAGAAAAGACACCAGAGCAGCCAGTGCTTGCGATTCAGTGCTTGCATTTGCGCTACTTTTAGCACTGAATTTTAACATCTGCTCATGGCTGGCGTTAAAATAACGCTGTGGGAAAATCCCTTTTCAGGATTTACCCACAGTCGCAATATTGAATTGCATTTGGGAGTGATAGCGGCTCTGGGTAAATCCTCACCCCTGGGTGTCACAATCATGTGATTAGTGTATATTTATATGGGGAAATGTATATTATCTATATATTTGTATATGATTCCCCAATTTCTGTATTATTGTATGTGATTGTCCAGTCTTAAATGTATTATTGTCTGTCTGGACAAGATAGTTTGTGTATTTGGTAAATGTGAATACAGGAAATTTCATTATGTATAGTTAACCAGGATACTTTATAAATGGGCTGATCAGTCATTAAAACCCAAATAGCCCTGTATCAATACAAACGGGTGCTGTGGGTGCTAGAAAAGACTCTATACGAAGTAAGTATCAGATAGTACTGAAACCAGGATACACCTGAGGCACTCCAATGGGCATAAAATAGGGAAATAACAACCCCAGGAAGGATCCTGGGGAAAACAATAAATAGGATATGATGCTAAATAAAACCCTCCAACAATTATTGAAAAATGTGTGTTATTTATTGAAAAGCATACATCAAACCACCAAAATTCCCTGCCATAAATATACATATATATATACATATACACAAAAACCATCTGGGCATCCCCAGAGACAATCAACTAACACTAAAAAGAGTCTCCAAGTAAAGCAACAATATAAATATCGAATAAAGTGCATAAGTAAAGAGATAGATGTCAGAAGGCGCAAGAAAGCTGTAAGCGAGAGAAAGTCTAGTGGGCGCCTCCGCGCAACCTCCCCAACACAGAGGTCGGGATAACCCACACTTAAAGAGAAAAGCTGGAAGCAAAAAGCAGGATCGCGTAATGCGGGCAATTAGGTAAGTATATCTACCACAGATGAATCTGAAGCAGAACTCCGAACATCTCTCAGCTTCCAAAGATGAGGGATAAGAGTTCCTTCTAAGTTCCGGTCACCGTCCTGGCCATTGCTTGCCTCTGCCATGTTACTTAAACAGCATCTACCTATTCACACCTGCTGCCTTGGATCCTCAGAAACCGACGTACGTTTCGGAGGGATGTGCCCTCCTTCTTCCGGGTCTAGCGTGAAACTACATGCCATGCCGGTTAAATGCTACAAGCCCCTCCCCATTTTTCAAATCGTCCAATTAGTGAGGTCCCTGCCTCTTCACATCCGATTGGAGGGCTTTTTATATATATAGAAACATATACCCGCACTGTTATCTAAGTAGTACAAAGTGGCAATGGACTAATATACAGTGTGTCAAAATAATAATATTAATAGTAATAACACAAATCAAATGACCAAACATAAATAACAATGTTTATCTCCTATCATTTCCAACGGAGATGGCTTTTACACATTAATTTAGTGTCAACATTATATATACTAAAAGAGCCATGTAACTGCAGGTAAATGTAAGTATATTCCAAGCCCAAAATATAATTACAAGAAACACTTAAACACTAGTTCCTCATTAAGGTTGAGGTTGCCCAGAGGCGCCCACTAGACTTTCTCTCACTTACAGCTTGCTTACGCCTTCTGGCATCTATCTCTTACTTATGCACTTTATTCGATATTTATATTGCTGCTATTCTTGGAGACTCTATTTAGTGTTAGTTGATTGTCTCTGGGGACGCCCAGATGGTTTTTGTGTATATATATATATATGTATAATTATGGCAGGGAATTTTGGTGGTTGGATGTATGCTTTTCAATAAATAACACATTTTTAAATAATTGTTGGAAGGTTTTATTTAGCATCATATGCTATTTATTGTTTTCCTCAGGATCCTTCCTGGGTTGTTATTTCCCTGTTTTATGCCTGTGGGACTGCCTCAGGTGTATGCCTGAGTAAAGTGGGGGGTTTTCTGTCTTGGTTTCAGTAATATCTGATACTTACTTCGTTTATAGTTAACCAGGATGAAAGGACATCCTGTGGTCCCAGCTGTCAGGTGCTAACCAGACTTAGCAATCAGCAGGGGTTAATTACAAAGACTCCATCCCCAGTTCATATTCATATTAGAAAGCAAAACATATATCAAGATTCATCTCTTTCTGTGAGCATAATTTATGTGAACTGTTTTTAAAAGTGGACTCAGGGGTAAAAGCTCTTTCATTGGAATCTAAACATCCCTGGTCTACTTGGTGTGGAACTTGACAGAGACACTTTCGGTTGGTTTATGTGTTAATAAGAAGTTACTATATTGAATTTGGTATCTACAAATTCATCTCGTCGCCCTGAACCGGGATTTGTAAGTTGGCACTTAATGGCACGTTACCCAGTCGGCATACGGGAGTTTTCAGGAACAGCCAACTTGTGCGTGTGTCGGAGACCACCTGTAGTGTGGGTAATTGGTTCCACCCTCTTCAGAGGTATAAAAATGTCGCGGAAAACCCAAAGAGCTAGCTCTCCATTTACCATCTAATCTTGGGACTAATAAGAGTTATTTTGAGAGCCAATAACTCTGGAAACAACTTTGGACTCCATCTTTCATAGATCGACTTCCTCCATTTCATCCTGGAACATCAAGGACTGACATTAAGTATTATTTCACTTTCCATCCCATTTTGTTTTACTGTTGCTTATGTTGTATTTTGTCTGTTACATTTTTCTGTAGTTTATTGTTTGCACTGTTTTTGTTCATATTAAACGATATTCAAATCGTTAGCTGAATCTCTGATTGCTCTAATTAGAACTAAGGAACTCTGCCTCTGAGACGCTCCGTTTTACCAGTTTATTATATTCTATTGTATCCTGTTATATTCCTACCTGTAAGTGGTAGCGAATTAACGGTCATTATTATTAGTTTTATTGTACAGCTGTGCATGCTGGGTAGGTTGGTGTACCGTTTAAACACACCTGGTGGCAGTTACCGATGGTTCATGGTAAATATATATAAGTGACGGGCAACTCTCGGTCGGGTTTTGGGGCTTTTGCAGTGAGCTAAGTGTGCTTAGAGTGCCCCTGGGCGGAGGGTTGTAGTGCGTCCGTCACACTGGGGGTACAGCTTGTAGATCAGGTGCTTACTGTCTAGGTGCCCTCTTCGATCCAGACCTGCCCCCTTGAGGCCACAGATTTATCTTATATACTTCAAAAGTAGAAACTGCACAGGGAAAGTGTCAAAACAGCATTGTACATGGCAAACAATTGGTGTCAATAAACCCCTACCTCTATTCAGGCTTGGTATCTTTATTTTGACATAAATGTCCTATTTGACATCTCTCTTGAACCAGTTGTTTCTTTGCTAAGATGTTGACATTACAATCTTTAAACTTATGTCCTTTTTCCATAAGATGTAGGTACATGGCTGAGACCTGACCCAAGGAATTTGCTCTTATGTGCCCTACATTGGAGCAGCTGATGTTTGGTCTCCCCCACATTCAAATCTGAGCCCTCTTCACTACACTGTGTATGTGATGTCGCTCTTTTTGTGTTTCGTTATTGGGTCTTTCGTATGCACCAGTTGCTGCTTCAGTGTGTTGTTTGGTTTAAAGCAGACAGAGATACGGTGTTAATTGAAAATTCTTCTTAAAGGACATGTCCACCCACAAATAGAAATTTTAGATACAGCTGAAGGCCCCCCCTCAAACCCCACTTCCAAAGATGCAGCTAAAGGAACTTACAAGATATTTGTACAAGCCATTTTGAATTGAGAAAGCCAGTGGGATGACTAGTGAAATGTCTTCAAGAACTAAACTTCAAGTCCAGTTGATCTAATTGAATACAACAGATATACCATGACCTGGAGGAATGAGAACCTTCACAAACTTTCCCCCAGGACCTAAAACTATAGGTTCTTACCCCAAAGAATACAGCTGGTACTTTAAAAATTACCTTCTAGGTGCCCTTGAGCTTGAGGAAAGTTAAGGGAGGGGTTTTTGCTTTGGTTCTCCATTAAATGTTTGTAGAGCTTTTATGGCATATCACATAGTTCAGCAAGGTATTAGGGATACTTCCAGTCTGTGACTGTTTCTGGCCTGCTGATATCACTAATTATTCTAATTAGTATACATGTACATTTTTATTTATGTAGCATTACAGAATCCAGATAAGTTTAAGTACAAATATGAAAAATAATTGTTTTGTAAATTTACATTCACTAAAATGAATTAGTGAATTATGTCCCATTGCATGCCATTCAGTGTTTAATGTGGCTTAAGCCAGACTGCTGCATTTTACTTTCTGTCTGTTCACACTTGAGTTTGCGATCCATATTTACAGCTGGTTTTAATGGGAATCACAGGTACTATGGCCCTGTAATGATTCATAGCCCCAGAGAGGACTGGAATGAGTTTTTTTAGAGTATACCATAAGGAAGAAGCCTAAGCTCAAGACCAGGCACCACGTCAACCAGTCAGGGAAGGAGCAAGTCTGGGAAGGGAGCGGAGGAAAAGTCCTGAAACTGGATACTGGAAGAAAGTGGGATACTGTGCAGGATCAGATGTAAGAGAATGTTCCAGATACTGGAGTAGACACAGGAGACTGAAATGAAATACTGGAGCTGGATTCTGAAATACAGGAGTACTGGAGCTGTATACTGGAGTGCTGGATACTGGAAAACTGAAATATGAGTACTGGTGTTGGAGTACTGGTGCTGGATACTGGAATAATGAAGTACTGGAGCTGGATACTGGCGGAAAAAAGGCTTCTTTTTTAGGAGGATATACTTGCTATTTTCTTGATCACTTGATAAGAATGCTGAGTATAAAAAAGGATTAAAAAGTGAGCAATATTACTGTTGGGTTATGCTGAAGTTAACCATACAGCCATGCTGACATAACTTAAGTTGACATAACTATATCCAAAAATATTTGGAAATACCACTGCCACTACAAAATTAGTGTGAAACCCATTTGAACCCATTACCTTATTGACTATGTGTTTCTAAAACAAGCACTTTAATGTGGTCAGCCACCACAGAATATGCAAATAATGTAGGTACATTTAGAAACTTTATCTTTTGCTAGGAACAGAATATTTTTAAAAATTACCTGACTATTTTGTATTGCTCTTGGAAGACTGTGTGCAATTTACACTGGCTGGAAAATAAACTGCAGGGTAACAAGCAGTTTTCAACGTGTTATCAGGGACTCCCATATTGGTGTAGAGACATACCGTATGTGTAAAGAGACAGTAAATACTGGGGTCAGAGTGTGGGTGTGTACTGGCATCAACATGGAAGCCTTTTGAGTAACTAGTATAGTATTTGAGGTTGAATAAAGACATACGTCCATCCAGTCCAACCCATCTAGCAATATCCTCATTTCCTGCCTAACTGTTGTTTCAGAGAAAGGCAAAAAAACCCCACCAAATTTATGAAGGGGGAAAAAATTCCTGACTCCAAGTGGCAATCGGAAATTTCCCTGGATCAACTCTACTTTATGTATCAATACCAGTAACTTGCAACATTCCTTGTTTGCAGAAACTCATCCAGCTTTTTTTTGAAACTGACCAATGAACCTGCCATTACAACGTCCACTGGAAGACAGTTCCATAGCCTTACCGTTCTCACAGTGAAAAACCCTTTCCGAGCTTGAAGCCTAAACCTTTTTTCTTCAAGTCTTAAGGGATGTCCTCGTGTCCTTTGACATGTTCTATTGGTGAACAATGCCCCAGATAGTTTATTGTATGGCCCGTTAATGTATTTATACACAGTAATCATATCCCCACGCAAGCGCCTTTTCTCCAGCGTACATAATTGTAACTTTTCCAGTCTCTCTTCATATTCAAGCTCCCCCAATCCCCTTATTAATTTAGTTGCCCTTCTCTGAACCCTTTCCATTTCAAAGATGTCCTTTTTGTACACAGGATTCCAAAATTGCACTGCATATTCCAAATGAGGCCTTACCAATGCTTTGTAAAGAGGGAGAATTACATTTTCCTCCCTTGAATCCATACCTCGCTTTATACAAGACAATACCATGCTGGCTCTGGCTGTTGCCGCCTGGCACTGCTTGCTACCTTTAAGTTTGTTATCCACCAAAACTCCAAGATCCCTTTCCAACAGGGATTCACTTAACACAGAGCCATTTATAGTATAAGTAGCACAAGTATTTTTAAGTCCAAAATGCATCACCTTACATTTATCAACATTGAATTTCATCTGCCACTTAGCAGCCCAATGTGATAATCTATCTAGATCCCTTGCAACGATTGCACATCCTCTGAAGTTTTTAATGGTCGACAAAGTTTTGTGTCGTCAGCAAACACAGAAACCTTGCTGACAATACCCACTTCCAAATCATTAATAAATAGATTAAATAGAAGCGTCCCCAACACAGAACCCTGTGGCACCCCACTTAGCACTTTAGTCCATAATGATGAAGCCCCATTAACAACTACTCTCTGCATCCTATTCTTTAACCAATTTTCTATCCATGTACAAATGTGACTCCCCAGACCAACAGACCTTAGCTTATTCATTAGTCGCCTATGGGGGACTGTATCAAAAGCCTTTGCAAAATCCAAGTAAACTACATCTACTGCTATACCAGAGTCTAAATTTCTACTTACTTCCTCATAAAAGCCAAGCAAGTTAGTTTGACAAGATCTATTCCTCCTAAATCCATGCTGGTTACTACTTATAATGTCAGTCCTTGAAACATACTCTAGAACATGTTCCCTTATTAAACTTTCCAGGATCTTCCCCACCACTGAAGTTAAACTTACAGGCCTGTAATTACCCGGCTGTGAACGACTACCCTTTTTGAATATTGGAATAACATCAGCCTTTTTCCAATCCAGAGGCACACCACCGGACATGAGGGAATCAGCAAAAATAAGAAACAATGGCCTAGATAAAACTGAACTTAGCTCCCTAAGTACCCTAGGAGGTATTTTATCCGGTCCAGGAGATTTACTAATATTAACCTTATTTAGTTCTTTCTGTACCATATCCTCGGTTAACCAAAGTGAACTTGAATCTTGTATACCTTTATTGCTACTATACTCTATGATATCTGTACTTGGATCTTCTATAGTGTATACAGAGGAAAAAAAATTATTCAAGACATTTGCTTTATCGCCATCCTCCGTAACTAACTTATCCCCATTAATTAATGGTGCCACATTCTCAGTCCTCATCTTCTTACTATTAATATACTTAAAAAAATGTTTAGGCTTAGTGATGCTTTCTTCAGCTATCCTAACTTCATTATTAATTTTAGCTAGTTTGATTGCTTTCTTACACTCCTTGTTACAGTTTTTATACTCCCTAAAGGCCCTTTCCGTTCCCTCGGCCTTAAAGGTTTTAAATGCCTTTTTCTTCCTTACCATTTGCCTCTTTACATCAGAATTCAGCCACATGGGCGCGGATTTATTTTTTTTACATTTATTTCCCAAGGGTATAAATTTAGATGTGAACTGGCTTAAAATCCCCTTGAACACAGTCCACTTCTGTTCAGTACCTTTACCTGATAATACATTATCCCAGTTGACATTCTGAAGAGCTGCTTTTAACCTGGGAAAATTTGCTTTCCTGAAATTAAATGTCTTTGTTAACCCAGCGCACTTTTCCTTTCGATAACAAAGTCCAAATGCCACTATTTCATGGTCACTATTCCCTAAGCCTCCAGTTACCTTTATATCTATAATGCGCTCCACAATGTTAGATATTACCAGATCCAACAGAGCTCCTTTTCTAGTAGGAACCTCAACCACCTGTGAGAGAAAATTATCCTGCAGCAAATTCAGGAACTCATCGCCTTTTTCTGTGATGGCAGTTCCACCACACCAATCAATGTCAGGGTAATTGAAGTCCCCCATAATGAGCACACTCCCCAAACTTGCAGCCCTTGCCAACTGCATATGAAGTTGACTCACCTCCTCTCTGCTAGCATTTGGCGGCTTATAGCAGACACCAACAATGACATTACCCCCTTTCCTGTTGCCTAATTCCACCCATATTGCCTCCACTTTATCATCCATATCACCAGCTATCTCTTCTTTTAAATTTGGCTTCAATTCTTTTTTAACATATACACATACTCCTCCCCCTTTCCTTTTTTTCCTGTCCTACCTAAACAAGGCATATCCTTCTATATTTACAGCCCAGTCGTGAGAACTGTTCAACCACGTTTCTGCTATACCTATTACATCATACTTTTCATTCAATGCCATCATTTCCAATTCACCCATTTTGTCAGCCAGGCTTCTCGCATTTGCAAACATACATTTTAGATTATGATCCTGTAATTTATTCGTACACTTTGATACACATTCCTCCCTATCCCCTATGCTAGCCCCACCCCCCTTTCCACCCACCACTGGCCTATCTACACCCTGCTTTCCTCCTGGACAATCTATCCCAGTGAGACTGCTAATACCCTCCCCCCCAAACCTAGTTTAAAATCTCCTCCAACCCTCTAGCCATCTTCTCCCCTAAAACAGCTGCACCACCATCAGTGAGGTGCAACCCATCCCTACTAAGGAGCCTGTAGCCGACAGCAAAGTCTGCCCAGTTCTCAATAAACCCAAACCCTTCTTCCTTACACCACTCTCTTAGCCACGCATTAATGCTCCTAAGCTCCCGCTGTCTCCCTGGCCTAGCACGTGGCTGCGGTAGTATTTCTGAAAACACTACCCTGGAGGTCCTTGCTTTTATCTTGGCCCCTAGTTCTCGGAAATCATGTTTAAGGACCTCACCTCCACCTCTAACTTTGTCATTGGTACCAATGTGAACCAAGACCGCCGGGTCACACCCGGCCCCACCCAATAATCTGTCTACACGATCCACCACATGCCGAACCCTAGCACCAGGCAGGCAACACACAGTTCGGCATGTAGGGTCTTGGCGGCAGATTACCCTATCTACCTTCCTTATAATGGAGTCCCCTACCACTACCACCTGCCTTGCATTCCTGACCCTTCGTTCCTCCTCCCTTGTATCAGAGATGGCAGTCCCCTGGGTGCTCAAGGGACTAGCCCCCTCCATACCCGCTAATTCCGAGGTGTCCTCCACTTCATTACCTAAGGCGGCAAATCTGTTGGGATGGACAATCTGGGAAGAAGCCCCCCTACTCTTCCGTCCCCCACTTCCCCTAGTAACCCTAACAAAACTACCTCCTTCCTCATCCTTTCTTGTCCCTCTTCCACCCACCTCTATACTGGCCCCAGCCAGTGCCTGCTGACCCCCCAGTTCTGCCAATCCCCGCAATGCTGCAAGCTGCCCCCTTAGACTCTCCACCTCAGCTTCCAAACGGGCAACCCACTCACACCTGACACAGACATAGGTTCCCCGGAACGTCTGCTCCAGGTTCCTATACATGTGGCACGATGCACATTGCACGGTACTGACAAAACTGTCCCTTCTAATACACCACACCAACACAGTGACGCACAAACCTTGTTTACTTGCCCTTCTTGTTTCAATGTCCTTCTTTTTATATGTCCTTGAGAGCAAGGTCCTTAAGAGAAAGGGCCACTCACAAGTTTGTTACACTCACAGGAAACTTCCTTTTGTTAGATCCAAACCACAGGCCCAACAACTGTGAATCCTATTTAACTAATAGGCCTGGAGTGCCTTACCAAGTATTTTCTTTTTTCTACATTACCCACGGAGGAGAACCCGGGCGGATAAAGTGGCAGACTGGTGAGCGACCATCATATAACGTGTATATATATATTAATATATCTATATATACACTTTACATTTTAAGCTGGAATCTTGCCCGGGTGCAGATTAGATTTTAGATTTTATATATATATATATTTACAGATATGCACTATTATAATGAACATTATAAGGTTATAAGGATATTAGAAGACACCAAGGAGTTCCATGACATAAAAATCATGGAAGCACTGCAGAAAGAAGGCTTCAGTGTACCAGTATGTTCCTATTACTGTTAAATATAATGATATGAGAAATTACACATCTGGGACTTTTATTATCCTTTTTTCACTCATTAGAATGAATTTATCCCTTACACTGTAGCTGCAATAGTAATAAATTGGAATCATAACTACTAAGTGAGAATGCTTATGATTCTGCTACACCTAATTCCTTTTTTCTAAGGATTCGGGTAGCATGTTTCATTGGAAATGAAGAGAATGTGTGCCATATACTGCAACAACATTTAAATTGCACAAGAATACCTTTTTTTGTATGTTGCAGGCTATATAGTTAGTTCCATAGTTAGCTTTGGGTTTAAAAAAGACAACAGTTCATTAAGTTCAACCCTCCACACAAGAAAAAAACACAGTACTCTGAAACCAATAAAAATAGCACAAACTCCTCAATTTAATTGATGCATGCCGCTCAGTACACCAAACTAGACAAAGACACAACCAAACACCCATGCCTACACAAGAGCACCACAATGGTATTGCATAGGTTATCATACAAATCCGATCACTATTGTAATTGTATGAAAGTTACCGTCCGTTTTTAGGCATGATAAATATAAATAAATATACCCTAAGATGCAGTCACAAGCTATAACCCTCCATATTTTACCTGTCCAAAAAAAATCCAAGCCTTCTTTTGATGTTTCAGCAGACACTACATTTTCATGCAGATCATTCCACAACCTTATTGCTCTCACAGTGAAGCACCATTATATTGCTTACGCTAAAATGGCTTTTCCTCAAGTATAAAGTGGTGACCTCAAGACTTTTGTTTACCCCTGTAAGAGAAAAACTATCATATTTGTATAGGGTTATCATATCCTAATAGTCTGTTGATCCAGAGGAAGGGGGTAAAAAATTATAAAGAGGAAAAAAATTCCTCCCTGGAATCGGAAGTATCCCTGGATAAACTATTTTATGTATCAATACCAGTAACTTGCAACATTCCTTGTTTGCAGAAACTCATCCAGCTTTCTTTTGAAACTATCCAATGAACCTGCCATCACCACATCCACTAGAAGACAGTTCCATAGTTTTACCATTCTCGTAGTAAAAAACCCTTTTCAAGTCATAAGGAAAGCTGCGTGTCCTCTGTCTTGTTCTTCTGATAAACAATGCCCTTGATTGTGTTAATATATTTATACACAGTAATCATATCTCCATGCAAGCGCCTTTTCTCTAGTGTACATAATTGTGACTTATCCAATCTGTCTTCATATCCAAGCCCTTCCATTCCCTTTATTATTTTAGTTGCCCTTCTCTGAACCCTTTCCATTTCCAAGATGTCCTTTTTGTACACAGGATTCCATAATTACACTGCATATTCCAAACGAGGCCTTACCAATGCTTTTTTATAGAGGGAGAATAACATGTTTCTCCCATGATTCCATACCTCTCTTTATACAAGACAATATCTTGCTGGCTCTAGCTATTGCTGTCTTGCACAATTATCTAGGGAAAATTAATAACACAAATTCTCTATTCCTTTAATAAGTATAGTTTCCAGTCTTTGTACTTGTTTATATCCTTTCTGTGGACTGGTGTCCAAAACTGCACTGCAAGAAAAGGCCTTACATGCTCTCTATACAGAGGCAGAATTATGCACTGCTTCTTTGACACTTTGGGCATTATTTATAAACCTGCACAATTGTACAATACCAGGCGGCAGTACAAACCCAATTTGGTATTGTATAGGTGATCGTACAATAAGGTAATTGTGTCAGCTGATTTCAATGGCACCGCTATGCGATAACATAGCAAACTGTTTCATCCAGTGTATTCCATGCAACGCATCGCAGCTCATAGGTGTAAACGGAACTCCTATGAACAGAGCGTTTTGGTGTGATGGTCCAGCTAGAAAATGTTTAATTAATAACCCCTCTATCTCTAATCTATCCCTTAGTCAGTTCTCAATCCAAGGGCAAATAAAATATTTTTTTCAATTTTATCTTCCTTTGAGAGAGAAGTTTAAAATTTGAATGGATTCCATTTTATTTATATCAATTAAACTGCACAGATAGTAACTCTCCAACTATAGCTGGGGCTCCATATGCCTACCCTCAACAGGACGACATTCACCTTATTGACCATCTACATTCTGTTGTTGTAGTGATTTGGTTGTTCGTGATTATACGCCCATTAGTTGTCATGTTAATTGACTAGAGAAATTTTTCTTTCTGCAAGATGCTAACGATAACATGTTGTCAATGGAAGAAACGGAGGTCAGGAAAGCTGAATTTGGAATGTCAGTTACAATCAATTGCACCTTTAAAGAAGATTCCAAAACTTTCTCTGTGATCTGGTTGTTGGACTGTGAGAGTAAAAAAAATCTTTTAGATAATCCATGTTACAGAAACAGAGTGAGTTTTTCTAATTACAAACTGAAGATGACCATTCATAATGTGACTGTGAGTGATTCTGGAATTTACTGCTGTCTTGTGGAATCTGGCAGTGGGAGGAAATGGGTCGGAAATAGAACAAGAGTGGAAGTGAATCAAAGGCAAGGCAAAGCAGGAACTGAATTAGCAGGTACATTTCACCTTTTTCTGTATTGTCCATCATATTTCTGTTGTACATAATCTATTTTCTATTTGCTCTACTTAGATCTTATATTTCTTTGTATCTTTTTATACCTTGTATGGACCCATATGTTCCTGGACGTGCCCATTCTTCTTCACAAGGCAATCTTCTCCAACGAATACTGCCTCTTCCTGCTTTAAACCATTCTTTCTTGCTGCTTCTTACCTTTGGAACCCTCTCCCTCTTTCATTTTGCCAGCTGACATCCAATAATACTTTAAAATCTAAACTTTTATCCTACATTTCTGAGCACCAGCACAATAAATGATAGTCTTCAAAGGTATGTCCTTTATCCTTAAGATGCAGGTCAGGACTCAGCCGTGTACCTGCATCTTAAGGATAAAGGACATACCTTTGAAGATTGTAATGTTAACATATTGGCGAAGGAACGTGACTGGTTCAAGAGAGTTGTTAAGGAGGCCATTTATGTGAAAATAAAGAAACCAAGCCTAAATAGAGGTGGGGGGGTTCGACACCAACTGTCTGCCATGTACAATGCTGTTTTAACACCTTACTCTGGGCGTTCCTATAACACCTCTTAGCCACTATCCAATCACACCCTTAACACCTGGCTGTGATATGCTAATTGGGATTTTCCAGGGTACATAATTGCCACAGATTCTTGTACAAGTCATTCTGAATTGAGAAAGCCAGTCGGATGACTAGCGAAACGTCTTCAAGAACTACATTTCAAGTCCAGTTGATCTAATTGAATACAACAGATATTATGCATAGCAAGAAAAATATTTTAACTAATGCAAATTTCTCTTTTTTTCAGCAGCAGTTATTGGCTGCAACCCAGGGGCTCTGTGGATATCAATTCATATCCTGCGAATTGTCTTACTGATCATTTTAATTGTGCTTGTTACTTTATTAATTAAAAAATCACAACCTAAAAGATAATCATTTCAAATATTTGAAGGTAAAATGTACAACTATGAGCACATTTCCTTCATTTGAAAGTCTAAATTAAACTGTATGTCTTTTTAAAGTTTGGCATGATCTGATTGGTGGCATTTAGTATTATATACCCAGCAATGTGCCTGATTGCACCATGGCAGTTTCCATTAGCTTTCCGTTGATTGTGTGAATAGAACATGATGTTTAACCAAAGCTTTTCCAAACATTAATTAAACTTTTCGTATTTTTACTCACTGTATAAAAAAACTTTCATTTTGCTTTATCGATGTATTATTGTTACAGTCAATAAGTCTGCATTGTTGTATCCTATTCTATTTAAACGTCATTATTTGTAAACAAACAATAAACTGTAAAGTACCACTCCACAAAATGGAATTAAAAGGTATGCTTTCAAACTAAAGATTCTGTAATTAGCTCTATAGATGAAAGTTTACTGTGATGTGACAGATTCCCCGGTTAGCAAGTCTTCATTTTTTACTATATACAGTATACACGCACATGCATATATTAAGGAGAGTAGGGGGGAAGCCTGTGTAAAATGTCACAGCTGTTAGACTGTTCAATCTCACCTCCTGTTCATCTAATTACAGAATCTTTAGTTCTAGAGTGGACATACCCTTTAAATATAAGGCCCTGAAGAACAAGATAACTGTATGTATGGGCACAGTTATGCCATGCCTATTGACCTCAAATACATGCTTTCTAACCTAATCTAGACTGTAACAGGTTTGGCAAGAGGTACAGCAGGTCATGCCCAATAATAGTCAATTTCAATTTCCAGTCCTAGTTTAACATTGGCCATATGTAAAAACTGTGTGATACTGAGAAATAAAGCAAATGATAGAAAGGTACATTTTTGCCTTTTAAAATACAAAACAAATATAGACACCAAGGCAGCAGGTATTCAACAGGATTCAAGAGGCTCAAAATTGTGTGTAGGGGGTTCACCACTCTCCCAACAGACTTCTAAAGCAATACAAACTGGATTCACACAAGAGCCAAAGAGCGGTGCTCACAGTAGTTTATTGGAGAAAACAGCACTACATGTTTCAGACCAGTGTGGTCTTTCCACAGAAAGATGAGGGTCCTTCATACTTCAATCTGGAAGAGAAGGATATGTCATAAGACTAAAGGTAACATTTGATACTAAACGGATCATTAAAGGGGAAGTTCAGTGCAAATACATATGCTTTTCAGAAAAAGGAGCAGTATTGTTTCATCCCAATTGAGCATTTTGTCTGTATATAAATAAATGCAACCGAAATACTGACCTTCTGTTTGCAGGACCCCTAATAGAGACCGTTATAGTCATCCCTTGCCCTTGACTTGGCCTGGGTTGATTCAGTTGCTCAGTAGAGATCTGAGCATGTTTGACCCACCCAATAGCCAATCAGTAGAAATAACTGTTAGGAACATTCCAAGGATGTGGTGCATCCTGGGAAGAAGAAGGACCGTTAGAACCTGAAATGTCAGCTCACTAATGTCAACAGCAGGGAACAGCAAAGTGTATGAAATCAAGCGATTTTTCAAAATGGTAGTATTTATACTTGAATATTACTACATGGGTGCGGTAAAATTCAACCTTTTGGACAGACTGTAAAGTGTATGGTAGTGTCCATCTGTGTGTATATATATATATATACCTATATATATATAAAATCTGCCGTGGGTCCCGCACTCACGTTTTAACTTTCTCAAGCCCCGGTGCCTCTATAGAAAACATATACTCTGTCCAAAGATTAGAGCACTCGTGGGTCTTCACATATAAACATTTATTAGTACATCAACGCGTTTCAGCTGACTCAAGCAGCCGTCCTCAGGATGTTACAGACATGCAGGTAAGTGAGTATTTAAAACCTAAAGTGAACCGCTTCCTCCCCCTGTGCTCCTCCCTACAATTATTAACCCCTACTATGACAAATATAGTGAACATGTTAGCAAATACATTAACAAATACATAGTTATATTAAATTACTTAAAAATTCTTCAGTGATATATTCCAGTATGTAGTGTAAAAACATATTATAAACATCATCGTGTGATAAAACTAATAAAACAAATACAGCATATCATACAGTACTGTATGGGTGTAATCAAAGATATGATAACGAATAATGCTAAAATTTACTATAATAAGATAATATATGATGATCTACCGATAAAACCTCTAAAGACCCTAACCATAACGTTAAACAATATGATAGATCATCATGGAGCAAAGTGAAACAAAGTACTAATAAACGTTTATATGTGAAGACCCACGAGTGCTCTAATCTTTGGACGGAGTATATATATATGTATATATATATTTTGTATATAAGGGTGTTGGGGTGAGATGTCTGTAATTGCACCTGAGGAAAGAGTGTGGCCTGTTCATATCTATATCTGTTCATATTATATCCTGGTGTCACTAAAGCCCACTTTCTGGTAAAAGACAAGATACTTAACGTTGTAACTACTTCCCTTTCACCCCATTCCACAGACTTTAACCAAATCTAGACAAGCTTCTAACATGATTAATGTTTTCTAATGTTAAGGTTTAAGCCCACTTGAAATTAAAATAATCATAGTAACATAGTAGTAATTGAGTTTGAATAAAGACATACGTCCATCTAGTCCAACCTTAAAACTCTCCTCTTTAACCCTACCTACCAGCTGATCCAGAGGAAGGCAAAAAAAATCCCAGCTAAAAAAAGGGGGGGGGGGGGGGGGGAAATCTTCCTGACTTTTAATGGCAATCTGAAAAAATCCCTGCATACTTGCTTGCACTTGCTTTGCAAGTAACCGGAAAACGTGCTAACTATATATTTGAAAAACTGCAAATTTAATGGTTTGATGCAATGTCATGCTGCATGCACTTGAATTCCATTCTAGTGGGTAGGCAGAAACTGCAGTTGTGCATGTTTCACAGAAAATTACAAAACCTTAGTCTGAGAAGGATTTACGTTAACTTGAATGTATGTATGGTTTTATTTATCAAAAGGATCCATACAGGTCTCTATTTCACAAAAAAATCTATGACCAATACAAAAATATAATACAAAATACCAGCACTTTCAAGTATCACAAGCAATGCAATTGGGTGCAGTCCAAATGCACTTAGATCACAGAATAAAGTAAATCTGCACTCATAGGACCTAAAAGAGATTCAACCTGGCTTATTGCAAATCCAACATTTAACAGTTACTCCGGCCTTTCTCAAGGTCTTGAAAATGTGATACAATGATTACCGTCTATACTCGAGTATAAACCGAGTTTTTCAGGCTGAAAAACCAGCCTGAAAACTCGACTCGGTTTTATACTCGAGTCAGGAGCTTACCTGGGCATTCGGCAGCGTGCGATCTTTTTCTGTACTGGCGCGCCGGCTGAAGTCACTGCCCGGCGCAGTGACGTCAGCCGGCGCGCCAGTACAGGAATGCGCACGCGGCTGCCGGAATGCCGATACAGGGAGAAGAGAGCCCACAGGGAGAAGAGAGCCCAGAGAGAGAGCCCACCGGGAGAAGAGAGCCCACAGGTACAACTGAACTGGGTGGGAGGGGGGCATTCAAGATGTTTGGGAACTACAACTCCCCGCATGCTTTATTAGTGGGAGTTGCAGTTTCCAAACATCTTGAATGCCAAGTGAGGGTGGCATTCAAGATGTTTGGAAACTGCAACTCCCAGCTAATAAAGCATGCTGGGAGTGTAGTTTCCAAACATCTTGAATGCCAAGTGAGGTGGCATTTCTACCCTCGGTTTATACTCAGGAGGCAACAACTTTTATTAGGATTTTTAGCTGAAATTGGGTACCTCGGTTTATACTCGGGTCGGTTTATACTCGAGTATATACAGTATGTGACAGACGGTCCTCTTCTTTAGAATGACAAATGTGGTTATGATTTCAAATAACATTGCTCGCATTGTGAATCAACAGCATTTACTGTACTGCAGTGTTGTCGGGTATGCACAAGATACAAACTTTCACCAAGCTATGATGAGACAGACATATGGTAATTTAAAAATACTTTTGCGATATGTGTTACATCCTGTAAATATGGTTGGAAAAGACTCTTAACCACATAGAACATTAAAAGATGCAGTATAACATTTCTAAATAAGATGAGAAGACAAGAAGGGGTTTTGTCTCAACAGTAAGTAAAATAACTTTTCAATGGCAAACACTGAAAACAGATTTTTTTTTTATACATAGGGGTTGTAATATGCAACTAAAAATTGTAGAGTAATCAAACAGAAATAGTACTAAATACTGTTTATTTTTAAGGAGAAATCCCACAGAAAGAGATTGTATTTACTACATCCAAGGCAATCATATTTTTACATTTCTTGATGATATTTCCTTAATAAAAGTCAGCTGTAGAATATATTGAATTGATATTGTACAAATCAAGAAATGTGTTTTCGGTGTTTACTTATTTTAAAATATGGGTCCTTGAAAACAACTTACTTTCTTTTATGAATAAATCTGTCTGTCATCTTTGACATATTGGTACTGTGTGTACCCACATTAAGTGATTTGAAAGCTTGCATTTTCAATCATTTTAGTTAGCTAATAAAAGGTATTATTTTAAAGGACAACTCCACCCTCATAAGAACATCTTTTAGAAAGAATGGCCTCTTTAAAATATGTTGGTATATCATACTTTGTCCTATGAATTCATTACTGTATGCCTGTTATGCTTCTGGATGCCTTATGGAAACTGAGCAATTTGGAAACCTGTACTGAGCCTTTACTGAGCCTGGGCATGCTCAGAAGAGGCAGACAGGGGATAAACATTCAGTCATTGGCTGTGATTTAAACTGTCAAATCCATAACTGACAGTTGCTAACTGGAAGAACCAGGAAGCAGAAACAGGGGCAACAGGACATTGTGCAGGATTTCAGGTTAGACTTATATATTTCAGATTTCAAACTATTACCGTTTAGGGTTTTGGGGGGTGATTTAACTGTATGTAAGTTTTCATTTTAGGGCTGGACTTGCCCTTTAACTCCAAGATGTCTTCACTTTCATCAATGGCTAACACAATACAATTCTCTACCACTATTGTAAAGAGAAAAAAGGACTAAACATCATTCCTCTCACTCCCGTTTGTTTCACTCACTGACTGAGTTACGATGTAGATAAGGAGGAGATCCTTCTTACCTACATTGTAACTCAGTCAGTGAGGGAAACAAATGGGAGAAAGAGGTTGACAAATGATGTTCAGTCCTTTCTTCTCTTTTCAATAGGAAAGGATGGTAATTAATTATTTATACACTAAAGAGGGCTTCCTATATAAATGACTAATACAGGGAGTGATTGTAATAAGGATTTTACCAATTCTCCTCCCCATTCTAAATCCAGAACCTTATGTATTATAAGGGTATTATGTCACAGACGAGTTCCTGACCATTTAAAAGCATAAAGACACAATAGACATAATAGATATGTATTTCAAACAAAAGGTGCATTGGGAAGGGAAAAAATGGTGGGGGGACAAAGAACATGAATGTGCAATTTGCAAACTTTGGAACTGTTTAATGGAGAAAATAAACTAAGACTGCAGGGAAAGGTACACAAGCAGGTGTGAAAATAGGGGGGCAGGTTGCGAAGTTCGTGTTCATAAATCCAAAAAGATGCCCACAATTCGACAGAGAAACACCACCGTGGATTATCAACACGAGGAAAGTGAAAGAAAAAATCAGGAAAAGGGACTAATAGATATCACGAGTCAGGGAATCTTTAAAGTAAAATTAAAAACAATTTTTTAGCATCTAAACCCTCACAAATCACATTTAATGACAGAAAATGACTCATTTTCCAGTTTTTCATTTTTTCATTAAGTCCCACATTTCATCGAATTTCCCATCAAATCACACCACATTTTCATTTTCCCATTTTTCATTTTTATCAAATTCATCTAATCACCTCCCATTTTCATTCACAACCCTCGTCTTTCATTCAAGTTTTTCATCAAGTTCCCCACAGCCATTCTCTCTTCACAGCCGTACATACATTCAGCCTCTCCCACCACACTCCGTAAAATAGTGTGGGGCTCTCTGAAGGACTGTGAAGACGAATAAATGAAATCAATCATCTGGCAGGAATGGAGGAGTGGTGGGGAGAATTAATTATAGATATAATGCAAGGCCATAATGCAAAAACTGCACAAAATGCATGTCAAATTATTATAAGATATAATGCACCTTTTGTTTGGAAATACATATCTATTATGTCTATTGTTGTCTTTATGCTTTTAAATGGTCAGGAACTCGTCTGTGACATATAACCTTATAATACAATAAGGTTCTGGATTTAGAATGGGGAGGAGAATTGGTAAAATCTTATACAACACTCCCTGTATTAGCATTTATATAGGAAGCCCTCTTTAGTGTATAAATATAATTACCATCCTTTCCATTGAAAAGAGAAGAAAGGACTGAACATCATTTGTCAACCTCTTTTCTCCATTTGTTTCCCTCACTGACTGAGTTACAATGTAGGTAAGAAGGATCTCCTCCTTATCTACATCGTAACTCAGTCAGTGAGTGAAACAAACGGGAGTGAGAGGAATGATGTTTAGTCCTTTTTCTCTTTACAATAGTGGTAGAGAATTGTATTGTGTTAGCCATTGATGAAAGTGAAGACATCTTGGAGTTAAAGGGCAAGTCCAGCCCTAAAATGAAAACTTACATACAGTTAAATCACCCCCCAAAACCTAAACGGTAATAGTTTGAAATCTGAATATATAAGTTAACCTGAAATCCTGCACAATGTCCTGTTGCCCCTGTTTCTGCTTCCTGGTCTTCCAGTTCAGTAGCAACTGTCAGTTATGGATTTGACAGTTTAAATCACAGCCAATGACTGAATGTTTATCCCCTGTCTGCCTCTTCGAGCATGCCAGGCTCAGTAAAGGCTCAGTACAGGTTTCAAATTGCTCAGTTTCCATAAGGCATCCAGAAGCATAACAGGCATACAGTAATGAATTCAAGGACAAAGTATGATATACCCACATATTTTAAGAGGCCATTCTTTCTAAAAGATGTTCTTATGAGGGTGGAGTTGTCCTTTAAATAATACTTTATTAGCTAACTAAAATGATTGAAAATGCAAGCTTTCAAATCACTTAATGTGGGTACACACAGTACCAATATGTCAAAGATGACAGACAGATTTATTCATAAAAGAAAGTAAGTTGTTTTCAAGGACCATATTTTAAAATAAGTAAACACCGAAAACACATTTCTTGATTTGTACACATATCAATTCAATATTTCTACAGCTGACTTTTATTAAGGAAATATCTCAAGAATGTAAAAATATGATTGCCTTGGAGTGTAGTAAATACAATCTCTTCTGTGGGATTTCTCCTTAAAAATAAACAGTATTTAGTACTATTTCTGTTTGATTACTCTACAATTTTTAGTTGCATATTACAACCCCTATGTATAAAAAAAAATCTGTTTTCAGTGTTTGCCATTGAAAAGTTATTTACTTACTGTTGAGACCAAACCCCTTCTTGTCTTCTCATCTTATTTAGAAATGTTATACTGCATCTTTTATGTTCTATGTGGTTAAGAGTCTTTTCCAACCATATTTACAGGATGTAAACCATATCGCAAAAGTATTTTTAAATTACCATATGTCTGTTCATCATAGCTTGGTGAAAGTTTGTATCTTGTGCATACCCGACAACACTGCAGTACAGTAAATGCTGTTGATTCACAATGCGAGCAATGTTATTTGAAATCATAACCACATTTGTCATTCTAAAGAAGAGGACCGTCTGGCACATACTGTATATACTCGAGTATAAACCGACCCGAGTATAAACCGAGGGTACCCAATTTCAGCTAAAAATCCTAAAAAGTTGTTGACCCGAGTATAAACCGAGGGTAGAAATGCCAACTCACTTGGCATTCAAGAGTTTGGAAACTACAACTCCCAGCATGCTTTATTAGCTGGGAGTTGCAGTTTCCAAACATCTTGAATGCCACCTCACTTGGCATTCAAGAGTTTGGAAACTGCAACTCCCAGCTAATAAAGCATGCTGGGAGTGTAGTTCCCAAACATCTTGAATGCCCCCCTCCCACCCAGTTCAGTTTGTACCTGTGGGCTTCTTCTCCCTGTGGGCTCTCTTCTCTGGGCTCTCTTCTCCCTGTGGGTCTCTTCTCCCTGTATCGGCATTCCGGCAGCCGCGTGCGCATTCCTGTACTGGCGCGCCGGCTGACGTCACTGCGCCGGGCAGTGACGTCACCGGCGCGCAGTACAGAAAAGATCGCACGGCTGCGGAATGCCAGGTAAGCTCCTGACTCGAGTATAAACCGAGTCCGGTTTTCAGGCTGGTTTTTCAGCCTGAAAAACTCGGTTTATACTCGAGATAGACGGTAATCATTGTATCACATTTTCAAGACCTTGAGAAAGGCCGGAGTAACTGGTAAATGTTGGATTTGCAATAAGCCAGGTTGAATCTCTTTAGGTCCTATGAGTGCAGATTTACTTTATTCTGTGATCTAAGTGCATTTGGACTGCACCCAATTGCATGCTTGTGAGAACTTGAAAGTGCTGGGATTTTGTTATATTTTTGTATGGCGTATAGATTTTTTTGTGAAATAGAGACCTGTATGGATCCTTTTGATAAATAAAACCATACATACATTCAAGTTAACGTAAATCTTCTCAGACTAAGGTTTTGTAATTTTCTGTGAAACTGCACAACTGCAGTTTCTGCTACCCACTAGAATGGAATTCAAGTGCATGCAGCATGACATTGCATCAAACCATTAAATTTGCAGTTTCAAATATATAGTTAGCACGTTTTCCGGTTACTTGCAAAGCAAGTGCAAGCAAGTATGCAGGGATTTTTTCAGATTGCATAAAAGTCAGGAAGATTTCCCCCCCCCCCCCCCTTTTTTTAGCTGGGATTTTTTTTGCCTTCCTCTGGATCAGCTGGTAGGTAGGGTTAAAGAGGAGAGTTTTAAGGTTGGACTAGATGGACGATGTTTTATTCAAACTCAATTACTACTATGTTACTATGATTATTTTAATTTCAAGTGGGCTTAAACCTTAACATTAGAAAACATTAATCATGTTAGAAGCTTGTCTAGATTTGGTTAAGTCTGTGGAATGGGGTGAAAGGGAAGTAGTTACAACGTTAAGTATCTTGTCTTTTACCAGAAAGTGGCTTTAGTGACACCAGGATATAATATGAACAGATATAGATATGAAAAGGCCACACTCTTTCCTCAGGTGCAATTACAGACATCTCACCCCAACACCCTTATATACAAAATATATATATACAATATATAACTCCGTCCAAAGATTAGAGCACTCGTGGGTCTTCACATATAACGTTTATTAGTACTTTGTTTCACTTTGCTCCATGATGATCTATCATATTGTTTAACGTTATGGTTAGGGTCTTTAGAGGTTTTATCGGGTAGATCATCATTATTATCTTATTATAGTAAATTTTAGCATTATTCGTTATCATATCTTTGATTACACCCATACAGTACTGTATGATATGCTGTATTTGTGTTTTATTAGTTTTTATCACACGATGATGTTTATAATATGTTTTACAACATACTGGAATATATCACTAGAATTTTAAGTAATTTAATATAACTATGTTTTGTTAATGTATTTGCTAACATGTTCACTATATTTGTCATAGTAGGGGTTAATAATTGTAGGGAGGAGCACAGGGGGAGGAAGCGGTTACTTTAGGTTTTAAATACTCACTTACCTGCATGTCTAACATCCTGAGGACGGCTGCTTGAGTCAGCTGAAACGCGTTGATGTACTAATAAATGTTTATATGTGAAGACCCACGAGTGCTCTAATCTTTGGACAGAGTATATGTTTTCTATAGAGGCACGGGCTTGGAAAGTTAAAACGTGAGTGCGGGACCCACGGCAGATTTTTATATATATATAGGTATATATATATATACACACAGATGGACACTACCATACACTTACAGTCTGTCCAAAAGGTTGAATTTTACCGCACCATGTAGTAATATTCAAGATAAATACTACCATTTTGAAAAATCGCTTGATTTCATACACTTTGCTGTTCCCTGCTGTTGACATTAGTGAGCTGACATTCAGTGCTAACGGTCCTTCTTCTTCCCAGGATGCACCACATCCTTGAATGTTCCTAACAGTTATTTCTACTGATTGGCTATGGGTGGGTCAAACATGCTCAGATCTCTACTGAGCAACTGAATCAACCCAGGCCAAGTCAAGGGCAAGGGATGACTATAACGGTCTCTATTAGGGGTCCTGCAAACAGAAGGTCATATTCGGTTGCATTTATTTATATAACAGACAAAATGCTCAATTGGGATGAAACAATACTGCTCCTTTTTCTGAAAAGCATATGTAGTTTGCATATGTCTCACCCACCACTCCTCCATTCCTGCCAGATGATTTCATTTTTATCATGTCTTTCACAGTCCTTCAGAGCCCAATTTTTACAGTGTGGTAGAGGCTGAAAAGTCTTGTCTACCTTAACCTGCCCATTCAGCATTTTGTCTGTACAAAAATAAATACTTCCAAAATACTGACATCATTTTGCAGGACTCCTAATAGATACCATTATGGTCTTGCCCTTGACCCAGCACCTGGGTTGATTCAGTTGCTCAGTAGAGATCTGAGCATGTTTGACCCACCCAACAGCCAATTAGTAGAAATTACTGTTAGGAACATTCCAAGGTAGTGTGCATTCTGGGAAGAAGAAGGACCGTTACAGAACCTGAAATGGCAGCTCACAAATGTCAACAGCAGGGAATAGCAAGGGGTATAAATTCAATGGATTTTTCAAAATGAAAGAGAATGTGTATAACTAGGTATGCATAACATAGTGAATAATTATTTTAAAATAATGATATTTTCCACTGAACTTTCCCTTTAATATTAAACGTATTGGGGAAGTCCTGAGAGAAATAGAAATGGTGGGGGATAATTCAGGGAGCATAATGTTGGAAAATATAATAATATATGAGGGTCCGCACCACGACTAAATATAGGAATGATAAAATGCTTACTAATCAATCAGGTGCTCAGAGATGAAAAATGCTAACTGAAAAAACGGGAGAAAAGTTCTCCCCAAGTCTCTTATCAATTTCCACAAAAATATAGAAACAACAAATATAAGTTTATTAATTTACCGCTACTACATACAAGCCTCCAACCAGTGTAGCCATATTCACCCTAAGAGTGATGCACACATCTAATATAAAGTGCAATAAATATAACTATAACTTTTGTGGAAATTGATAAAGTGCCATATAAGAGACTATTTTGGGGAGAACTTTTCTCACGGTTTTCAAGTTAGCATGTTGGAAGCATCTGCAAATTCTAATGGGAACAACAGTGGAAAATAACTTTGTAGCTGAGTGATTATTATAAGGAAATATTCCACTGCTGCTCCTATTACAATTTTGACGTCCACATCATAAATTCTGTATTTACTGAAACCACACATCTAGAAATATGCCACTACATGATTTGACAGCACAGAGATATACTTTTATGTTTGATGCCTAAATCCTAGCCAAGTAAACGAGAATTTAAAGAAATAGTTAAATTAGAACTGTGACCTAAAATCAAAGGGCTTTCATTTTCAGTGCATGCCCTGACATCATCGAAAGGTGGCGCACATAAAAGTTTTGTCATCTCAGAGTAAAGTAGTGCTGGCTTCTTGAAGGTTAGAAAGTTTCATTGCTGCTGCGGGTAGAATGGTTGCAGAGGTGTAGATTTAAAGGTTAAAGCGTAACTGTGGTCCAAAAGTTACTTTAGGTAAATTGACAGGAATTGCTTTCCTGGGTATTTTTTCAATTTACTTTCATTGTTTATTTTACATAGTTTTGAAGATATTTACATTTTTATGTGTGAAATGATTGCAGCATCACCAGATCCCCTGCACTTCCTGCTTCCTGCTCTGAAACCATGACAGTCTCTCTTCTCTGTGTCTCCTCCTCCTCGTGGGCCGCCATAGCCCCTCCCCTTGCAGTCCCCTCGAAAACCCCCTGTGGCCCCTTCCACTCCTCCTTCAGTCACTGTAACCCGATCTCTTCCTGATTTCAACTGCTTTCTCCTGCACTGAGCATGTGCCAACAGCAGATTGGGAGGAACTAGTATTTGTGAACGCAGATTCACCCCCTAACTTTTGATCAGTGATTTCTTCATATCTTGGGCTGTGCAGCACATAGAAAGGTGGTTGATGGCTCATTTTAAAGGTAGGAACCTGGCCTTTGATTTAAGATTAACTTTAGGTTAACTCATTTAAGACAAATGGCATTCATATAAAAGACCTTTATTTTTAGGTCACAGTTCCCCCTAATGGAGTGTTTTGAATTGAGTATTTTTTCATGATAATGGATATTACATTGTTCTTATTTTTCTCTACCCTACAAGATAGAGATAATCTAGTAGTGAAACAGCCTGAGCATGTGGAGGCAGAAGCAGGAGGCTCAGTGACTCTCAGCAATAATCTAGAATACAAACACAGAGTGAGATTTCATGTTAGAAGACCACAAATGACCATTCTAAACCTAGTAGAAGAGGACTGTGGCATTTATTGCTGTCATGTGAGAAATTCCCCATGGAATAAAAGGCAAAGGAAATGGAACTCTGGTACTGGTAAATCCAAGGAAATATAAAAATGGTAATGAAAAGAAATAATACTTAAAGGAGAAATTAAGGCTGACATCCAGTTTTCTAATGTGTATTATACCACTTGCCTTTAGAGGGAAATTATACTGAAAAAATTACTTTTACTCAACTTACTTTATTAATAAATATGTGTAAGTAGCACTTACTCCGAGGTGTGTGTGTTGGTGCATGCCTTCAATGCAGTACTTGTTTTGCTCAGGCTCAGTATCCCCCCTCTCTCTTATAGTCCGAGGTGTGTGTGTTGGTGCATGCCTTCAATCCAATACTTGTTTTGGTCAGGCTCAGTATCCCCCCTCTCTCTTATAGCCACTCCTAATTGCATGTGACCACATTTTTTGAGGGCAAGCATGCTCAGTAATCACTATGAGGCAGCATTGGGAGAGGGAATTTCTCACATGTCAACTGTTAAAACTGCACAAAGCATACCAACTGTCAAACTATGATGACACTATTCTTGCAAAACTGACAACTGAAATGTAAGAAATGGGGGACAGATCAACAAAAAAAAAATGGTACGGAGCTGCTTAGAAAAAATTTAAGTTTCCAGTAATGGACAATTTATAATAACATTTTTTTCAGTATAGAAGCCCTTTACAGGTCCAAACAGATAAATACAGAGAAAAAAAATGATCAATGCACATTTCTGGGCCCCATGTAATATCATAATATCTGTGTTAGCGCAAACAGTTAAAACAATTCTGAAATATCTTCAATAAAATTAGCTGCTGACATCACTGGAGCTCCTCCTCAGTCCTCCTCACCAACTTAATAATATACTATCCATCCTCATTTCTGTGACAGTGTTAGATTTTATCAGCAAGGATTTTTGAAGAGGGACAGAATAACTGAAAGTATAAAAGTGTATAATCGGCCGGGAGGCCGGGGTACTTACAAGTACGCTTTAGGAGGAGGCGGATAGTCCAGAAAATGCAGGACACAGAGGCTGCTGGGAACAGAAGGCTGGATTCTGGAACACTGGAACAAGGTGCTGCTGGGAACTGTAGGCTGAATACTGAAACAAGGTGCTGCTGGGAACTGTAGGCTGGATGCTGGAACAAGTGCTGCTGGGAATGTAGGCTGAATACTGGAACAAGGTGCTGCTGGGAACTGTAGGCTGAATACTGGAACAAGGTGCTGCTGGGAACTGTAGGCTGGATGCTGGACAAGGTGCTGCTGGGAACTGTTAGGCTGAATACTGGAACAAGGTGCTGCTGGAACTGGTAGCTGAATACTGGAACAAGGCTGCTGGGAACTGTAGGCTGGATGCTGGAACAAGGTGCTGCTGGAACTGTTGGCTGAATACTGGAACAAGGTGCTGAAGAACTGGAACAAGCAAGGTAAGGCACAGGAACAGGCTAGGTAAGTAGTCACAGGAGCAGGCAAGGTAGGTAAAGTCTCTGGACAGGTAAATGTAAGTATATGGAGCAGGAGAGGAACAGGATCCAAGGTAGGAGAGTACAAGGAGCCAGGGAGGTAGCTAACGCTACTATCGGGCACCGGGTCCAGGAGGACGCCGGTTATTGAATTCTCGCGCCGCCCGGCGTGTCGGCATCGTGACGTCATCACGTCTACGACGCCGCCCACCCGGAAGTGCAGTGCGGCGCGGGACCGGAGCGGCAGGTAAGTTCGTGACAAAAAGGAGTAAAGCTGGATAAAGGTGACCCATAGAACAAGGGAATGTGCTAGGTGATGTCAGCATCTATTTCTATTAAAATTTGACACAGGGCCACATCTACCATTAGGCAGAGTGAGGCATTTTTCTCAGGCAGCACCCCTGGCACTGGAGAAGAAGGCGGCAGACAGGCAGTTGTTGAAAAAAAAAATGTTTTAAGAAAAAAAAGAAACTTTCCCTAGTAACAGATATGATGTTGTTAAAATCCTTAAATACGGTTAGGTTAGCTTTAATAAGTTTGTTAGACTTAGACCTTAGACCTTAATAGTTAGGTTAGTTAAGTTAATTTGATTTGAGCAACAAAACCTAAAAGGAGCAATATGATAGTGGCAAAACAAGCTGTTTGAGAAAGGGATGTAATATCGTGTTTCTAGTAATTTATTGCTGATGACTGTCTGAGGAATTGTTTAAATCCTATGTGAAATTAAAATCTAAAACTTCAGCCACGCCCATCCACAAACCCACACCCATTCTAATATGGTGATGGTGCACAAAAGGCAACAATAAAGTTTGGCTCAGGCAGCAAAAACCCTAGAAGTGCCCCTGTATTGACACACTCAGGCTGTATCCAAGAAACCAGATGGAACAGTAAAGGCAACAGGTTTAATTCAGCTAAACCTGGCAGGGTACACACAAAATGTGCAAGCTTTCTGCTTTAAAATATTTAAAGGGCATGTCCAGCCTAAAATGCACTTTTTAATATAAGATTCCCCATGGGCTCACAGCCCCAACCGCTATATTTTTTTTTTAAAAAGCCCCCAAACTCTACTTACCTCCCCTCTTTCCTCCGCCGCGCTCCCGGCCCTCTGCTTGCGAGAAAATGCAAGCAGAGGGGCGGGACCGGCAGCCGCGTCTGTGATTGGCTGTGCGGCAGCCAATCACGGACGCGCTGCCGGTCATTCAGTGCAGCAGGAAACAGGAGAGGTAGTAAGAATTTGGGGAGCTTTATAAAGATAAAATATAGTGGTTGGGGCTGAGAGCCCAGGGGGAATCTATATATTAAACATTTCACGCTAGGGGGAGGGAATCGGGAGAGGGAGGGAGAGGAAGGGAGGAGGGGGAGGGAGGGGGGAGAAGGGCTGCAGTACGCATGGCAAAATCTACCTGAGGCAAGTAGGAGGCAGAGCCCTATATTACCTGCTACCTCCGGTGGGCATTTTTTGGGACTTTGGGGGGGGACTACAGGAGAACCCTATGGAGCTGGGATGTGAGGTAAGTTATGACTAACCTACATGGTGGGGCAGTATTTGGGGGGATTATAGTTTTGGGGGTGGACATGCCCTTTAAAATCCTATAATATACGATAGTTTCTGTTAACTATGTGTCTTTATCTACGCATGCAAGTGTATATGTATGCATGTGTGCCATCCTGTATGCGTGTGCCATTATGTATGCATGGGCAAATTTATATTTATCAGTCTGTATTGTGGGCATATTTACCAGTTCACCAGCCCTCCAGTGGATGTGGAAAATAGCTAAAAATAACAACATTTAGGACACTGATTTAATACCCTTTAAAGAAAGAAATGTTGTGCCTAAACCGCAACATGGCAGCAATGAAGCATTGTTTTATTTATCGAAATGTCAGTAGTTTAGTTTAGGGTCTAAATTTTAAGAAATTTATACCTTATACATGGTCTGGATAGGAACTCACAACCCGTTTCTAAGGGTTTTGGCAACAGGGTTATTTACACAGGTTATGGACAAGTTTTTCAGAATATTTTTAGAGAAGAATATGTATATCAGATCAATAGTGGGCTACTAATGAGAGCCATGGGTTTGTGATATCTTCATTACAATTACATGTCATAAGGAAACAATACTCAGGTACGGTATATAGTTTTAAATTTCCATCACCTTTTTATAGCTTTACAGCAAAAGACTTCATTCCATTTCAATTCCTCCCCCTTTAACACATATACAGTGGCAAATCTTGGCTTTGTTTTTTATCCATGGTTAATGGCCATACATGTACTATCTGCTGAGTATTGGCCACCCTTATGGTAGGAAATCTGCTAATCTTGCTAATGTTATTACAACAGAAACATTTGTTTACTTGACCTACATTCTATGTAAAACCTACTGTAAAGAAAAAGAGAGCCACTGCGCTTCAAAATTCAAAGAAATGAATATTTTAAAATCCTGTCTCACAGATTACAGTTTACAGAACCAGAAAACCACATAGACTATACCCAGGCCAACAGGAAGGACACTGAATTGTTATACTCTCACGTGACACAATGTGCTGCTAAAGTGTGTTACTTAAAGAAATAAAGACTGAACAGGAAAAAGATCATACATTTTTAAATAGTGTTTCCTCTGTAATTGCATACAAGATTCTAATTCAGGACAAAGTTTACTATTGATCAGCAAATTACATTGAACGTAGTTTCTCTAAAGTTTTAGGGAAAAAAACCCAAGGTTATTAATAGATAGATATCATTGAATAAAGTTAGCCATACAAGTCAAATAATTGTTGATTCCTTCCTTGGCTTGTGAAGGTGGATGTGGTGGGCTGGCTAAAACTGACTGGTAAACTGGAGGGCTGACTTAAAGGGGAACAGTTAAAGACAAGTTTCATACCTTTAAAATGAGCCATCAACCACCTCTCTACGTGCTCCAGAGCCCAAGATATACAGAAATGACTGACCAGAAAGTTAATGGGTGGGAGGCTGACATGTGACATTCCTAAGGGGCATATTTATAAAGGAACGATGTTAGCGCAAAAAAATTACCGCCGCACATCGCGGCCGCGAAAATAGCGCTATCGCCGTATTTATAACGGCGAGCGCTATTCCCGCGATACCTATCGCGGCCGCGATGTGCTGCGGTAATTTTAAGCCCCTTCGCTGCGATACTATATAGTATCGCCACGAAGGGACTTAAAATCCCTTCCCGACGCCGCTCCTAAGGGGGCGGGGCATACGCCCACCCCGCCCACACCCCCCGCGGCGGCAGCGGCGACCACCCGCCGCCGCTTCCCAGCAGCCCCTCCCAACCCGTTCCCCGTTCGCGGCAATCTCGGAACGGGAGGCTAGGAGGGGCTGCCGGGAAGGGGCCGCAGCAGGTGGTCGCGACCACCCGCCACGCACCCCCTCCCCGGCAACCCCTCCAAGCCCCTCGCCCCGGCCGCTCCCGGGGAGGGGACGGGAGGGAGCCGCTGGGGGGGGTGGAGGCTCCCTCCAGCGGGGCCCTGAGAAGGGCCTTTTGGGGCTTAGGGGGTCCCGCAGCTCGAACCGGGACCCCCCTCCCCGGCCCTTATAAGGGCCCTTGCGGCACTGACAAGTGCCTTTGGCGGGGGGCCCGCAGCTGAAACCGGGACCCCCAGTGCGGCTCTTAAAAGAGCCCTTGGGCGACGTCTTCTTTCTTCCAGTCCCGGCGACACCAGCTCCGCCGAGGCCGCCGACCCCCGAGAGGTACCCCTGCGGCCGCCAGGGGTACCCCCGGCGGGCGCCGGCGACCTCAACGAGGCCGATGTTGCCGGCGTCTTGATCCGACGCGACGTCTTCGGACTGGCGACACCAACCCCACTCAGGTCGCCGATGCCACTACATTATGCTTGTGAAGGTTCTCATTCATCCAGGTCATGGTATCTGAATTGAGAAAGCCAGTCGGATGACTAGCGAAATGTCTTCAAGAACTACATTTCAAGTCCAGTTGATCTAATTGAATACAACAGATATGTCACTACATTATCTTCTACCTACAGCTCTGCACTATAGGGCATATTTATAAATGAGCGGTAACTTTTCGCGGCCGAGTTTCCCGCCATTTTGCAAAAATCGATAATAACGCGTTTAAAAAATGTGTGAAACCCGGCCGCGAAAAGTTAACACCTTGTCAACTTCGCATCAGTTACCGCTCGCTTCTATTAATAAAGCGGCAGTGACTGATGTGGCGCGTTAATCTCGGCCGTTTCACTTCGCCACCTTGAAAGTGGCAAAAACAGCCAAGATTACAGGGGGCTGGGAGGGGATGCCAGGAAAGGATCGCCATGGGTGGTCGCATTGATTAGAGGGGTGCGGCGGGTGGCACACCCACCCCGCCCTCCTGTGGTGGGGTTGTGCGCCCGCCCTCGCCCCCCACGGGGGATGCAACCACCTGCCACAACCCCTTCCCAGCAGCCCCTCCCAGACCCCTGCTCCGTACTCTCGTGGGAAGGGGGAGGAGGGACCCTCCAGTGGGGGCACTGAAAAGTGCCTTTTAGGCTTAAAGGGTCCCGCAGCTCGAGCCGGGACCCCCTCCCTGGCCCTATCAGGGCCTTTGCGGCACTTACAAGTGCCCTTGCGGCTCTAACAAGAGCCCTTTGGAGCAGCTTGAACCGGGACCCCCTTCCCCAGCCCTATTAGGGCCCTTGCGGCCCTGAGAAGGGCCTTTGGGGCTTGAGGGGTCCCGCAACTCGAACCGGGACCCCCCTCCCCTTGTAAGGGCCCTTGTGGCACTGAGAAGGGCCTTTGGCGGGAGTCCTGCAGCTCGAACTGGGACCCCCCAGTGAGTGGCTCTTAAAAGAGCCCTTTGGCGGCGTCTTCTTTCTTCCATCCGGCAACACCAGCTCCGTTGAGGCCACCGTCCCCCGAGGTACCCCTGTGGCTGCCAGGGGTACCCCAGGCGGGCGCCGGTGGCCTCAATGAGGCCGATGTTGCCCGGCGTCTTGATCCGCTGCACGTCTTCGGGCTAGCGACACCAACCCCCACTGAGGTCGCCGATGCCAGGCAGGCTCACTGCGGCCACCAGTGAGCCCGCTGGCACCGCCGGCCCAGCAGAGCCGTTTGTTGCTAGCGGCTTCTTTCTTCAGCCATCTACTGCGATGGAATCTGAGTTCCGCGGTGGTTTGCAGCTATTTATATAGGTTTGTAGAAATCCCTAATCAGTTTCTGATTGGTAATTTTTTAATGCTTGGTTTACATGTTTTACATTAACCAATCAGATTTCAGAAAATTCTGAAATCTGATTGGTTAATGTAAAAAATGTAACCAAGCATTAAAAAATTGACCAATCAAATTACCGCCGCAAATCGCGGCCGCGAAACTTTCAACGTGATGCTGCTCGCCATTATAAATTTGGCGATAGAGGTATTTTTTCCACGGCAATGTGCCGGTAATTTTACTGCGCACTATCGGCCGTTTTAATATGGCCCTATGTTTTTTTTTCTATTAGTGTACCTATTAGAAGAGTACTGTTGGAGGGTATGCATACATAGTCTATAAAATTGAAGCAGCAGGAGGGTTGTCTGTGGGAAATTTTCCATTCATAAAAACACACTCTTGTGTTTTTGTGCACTGTATCTGCTTATACCTCCATGATCCATGCTCCAACATGTGATATATGTATTTAGTCTTTAGGTTTAGGCTACTAGGTTCTTTTTAAGTGATTTTATTATAACCCTGATGTGTTAAATAAAGGTTTTTTAACTGTTCAGTGAGTGTGCACAGTATTTCTATTTTTGCTTCGATCTTTCCTACTGAGGCACTGAAATCATGCAGTCTCCCCTATACTAACCCACATATTCAACGCCTCCTTGTCATGTGGTATTTTCCCTTCGTCCTTTAAACATGCCCATGTAAAACCCAAAATCAAAAATGCCACCCTTGACCTCTATTGTCTTGCTAACTACCGTCTGGTCTCTTCTCTTCTACCGATATCCTGTAAGCTACTGGAACGTCTTGCCTTCTCCCGTATCGCTAATTATCTTCATTCTCATAACTTACTGGACCCCTTGCAGTCAGGGTTTCGTCCTGCACACTCGGAGAAGGCTTAGAGTAAAGTTGTAATGCTCTTATCCTATCACACCTGGACTATTGTAACCTTCTGCTTTCTGGTCTTCCTGCTTCCTATCTTTCTCCCATTCAGTCGATACTTAACTCTGGCGCATGCATTGTCTCGCTAACAATTGGAAAATAAATCCCATCTGTGCCGCACATCTACCTGGCTCCCTGTGTCCCAGCCCGTACCCTCTGCTCACCATCTCTTATACAGACCCCCTACTTACACGGCCTCCTCTCGCCTTAAACCTTTTTCTCTTGAGGCTCCCGTCCTCTGGGGGGGAGGGGGAGGGAGGGGGGAGAAGGGCTGCAGTAAGCATGGCAAAAATCTACCTGAGGCAAGGTAGGAGGCAGAGCCTATATGTACCTGCTAGCCTCCGGGTGGGCAGTTTTTGGGACTTTGGGGGGGGACTACAGGAGAACCCTATGGAGCTGGATGTGAGGTAAGGATTAGACTACACTACATGGTGGGGCCAGTAGTTGGGGGGATTATAGTTTTGGGGGTGGACATGCCCTTTAAAATCCTATAATATACGATAGTTTCTGTTAACTATGTGTCTTTATCTACGCATGCAAGTGTATAGTATGCATGTGTGCCATCTGTATGGTGTGCCATTATGTATGCATGGGCAAATTATATTTATCAGTCTGTATTGTGGGCATATTTACCAGTCACCAGCCCTCCAGTGGGAGTGGAAAATAGCTAAAAATAACAACATTTAGGACACTGATTTAATACCCTTTAAGAAAGAAATGTTGTGCCTAAACCGCAACATGGCAGCAATGAAGCATTGTTTTATTTATCGAAATGTCAGTAGTTTAGTTTAGGGTCTAAATTTTAAAAATTATACCTTATACATGGTCTGGATAGGAACTCACAACCCGTTTCTAAGGGTTTTGGCAACAGGGTTATTTACACAGGTTATGGACAAGTTTTTCAGAATATTTTTAGAGAAGAATATGTATATCGATCAATAGTGGGCTACTAATGAGAGCCATGGGTTTGTGATATCTTCATTACAATTACATGTCATAAGGAAACAATACTAGGTACGGTATATAGTTTTAAATTTCCATCACCTTTTTATAGCTTTACAGCAAAAGACTTTTCATTTCAATTCCTCCCCCTTTAACACAATACAGTGGCAAATCTTGGCTTTGTTTTTATCCATGGTTAATGGCCATACATGTACTATCTGCTGAGTATTGGCCACCCTTTGGTAGGAAATCTGCTAATCTTGCTAATGTTATTACAACAGAAACATTTGTTACTTGACCTACATTCTATGTAAAACCTACTGTAAAGAAAAAGAGAGCCACTGCGCTTCAAAATTCAAAGAAATGAATATTTTAAAATCCTGTCTCACAGATTCAGTTTACAGAACCAGAAAACCACATAGACTATACCCAGGCCAACAGGAAGGACACTGAATTGATACTTCACGTGACACAATGTGCTGCTAAAGTGTGTTACTAAAGAAATAAAGACTGAACAGGAAAAGATCATACATTTTTAAATAGTGTTTCCTCTGTAATTGCATACAAGATTCTAATTCAGGACAAAGTTTACTATTGATCAGCAAATACAATTGAACGTAGTTTCTCTAAAGTTTTAGGGAAAAAAACCCAAGGTTATTAATAGATAGATATCATTGAATAAAGTTAGCCATACAAGTCAAATAATTGTTGATTCCTTCCTTGGCTTGTGAAGGTGGATGTGGTGGGCTGGCTAAAACTGACTGGAAACTGGAGGGCTGACTTAAAGGGGAACAGTTAAAGACAAGTTCAACCTTTAAAATGAGCCATCACCATCTCTACGTGCTCCAGAGCCCAAGATATACAGAAATGACTGACCAGAAAGTTAATGGGTGGGAGGCGACATGTGACATTCCTAAGGGGCATATTTATAAAGGAACGATGTTAGCGCAAAAAAATTACCGCCGCATCGCGGCCGCGAAAATAGCGCTTCGCCGTATTTATAACGGCGCGCGTATTCCCGCGATACCTATCGCGGCCGCGATGTGCTGCGGTAATTTTAAGCCCCTTCGCTGCGATACTATATAGTATCGCCACGAAGGGACTTAAAATCCCTTCCGACGCCTCCTAAGGGGGCGGGCAACGCCCACCCCGCCCACACCCCGCGGCGGCAGCGGGACCACCGCCCGCCGCTTCCCAGCAGCCCCTCCAACCCGTTTCCCCGTTCGCGGCAATCTCAGAACGGGAGGCTAGGAGGGGCTGCCGGGAAGGGGCCGCAGCAGGGGGTCGCGACCACCCGCACCCACCCCTCGGCAACCCCTCCAAGCCCCTCGCCCCGGCCGCTCCCGGGAGGGGAGGGAGGGAGCCGCTGGGGGGTGGAGGCTCCCTCCAGCGGGGCCTGAGAAGGGCCTTTTGGGGCTTAGGGGGTCCCGCAGCTCAACCGGGACCCCCCTCCCCGGCCCTTATAAGGGCCCTTGCGGCACTGACAAGTGCCTTTGGCGGGGGTCCCGCAGCTGAAACGGGACCCCCAGTGCGGCTCTTAAAAGAGCCCTTGGCGAACGCTTCTTTCTTCCAGTCCCGGCGAACCAGCTCCGCCGAGGGCCGCCGACCCCCGAGAGGTACCCCTGCGGCCGCCAGGGGTACCCCCGGCGGGCGCCGGCGACCTCAACGAGGCCGATGTTGCCGGCGTCTTGATCCGACGCGACGTCTTCGGACTGGCGACACCAACCCCACTAGGTCGCCGATGCCACTACATTATGCTTGTGAAGGTTCTCATTCATCCAGGTCATGGTATCTGAATTGAGAAAGCCAGTCGGATGACTAGCGAAATGTCTTCAGAAACTACATTTCAAGTCCAGTTGATCTAATTGAATACAACGATATGTCACTACATTATCTTCTACCTACAGCTCTGCACTATAGGGCATATTTATAAATGAGCGGTAACTTTTCGCGGCCGAGTTTCCGCCATTGCAAAAATCGATATAACGCGTTTAAAAAATGTGTGAAACCCGGCCGCGAAAAGTTAACACCTTGTCAACTTCGCATCAGTTACCGCTCGCTTCTATTAATAAAGCGGCAGTGACTGATGTGGCGCGTTAATCTCGGCCGTTTCACTTCGCCACCTTGAAAGTGGCAAAAAACAGCCAAGATTACAGGGGGCTGGGAGGGGATGCCAGGAAAGGATCGCCATGGGTGGTCGCATTGATTAGAGGGGTGCGGCGGGTGGCACACCCACCCCGCCTCCTTGTGGTGGGGTTGTGCGCCCGCCCTGCCCCCCCAGGGGGATGCAACCACCTGCCACAACCCCTTCCCAGCAGCCCCTCCCAGACCCCTGCTCCGTACTCTCTGTGGAAGGGGGAGGAGGGACCCTCCAGTGGGGGCACTGAAAAGTGCCTTTTAGGCTTAAAGGGTCCCGCAGCTCGAGCCGGGACCCCCTCCCTGGCCCTATCAGGGCCTTTGCGGCACTTACAAGTGCCCTTGCGGCTCTAACAAGAGCCCTTTGGAGCAGCTTTAACCGGGACCCCCTTCCCCAGCCCTATTAGGGCCTTGCGGCCCTGAGAAGGGCCTTTGGGGCTTGAGGGGTCCCGCAACTCGAACCGGACCCCCCTCCCCTTGTAAGGGCCCTTGTGGCACTGAGAAGGGCCTTTGGCGGGAGTCCTGCAGCTCGAACTGGGACCCCCCAGTGAGTGGCTCTTAAAAGAGCCCTTTGGCGGCGTCTTCTTTCTTCCATCCGGCAACACACGCTCCGTTGAGGCCACCGTCCCCCGAGGTACCCCTGTGGCTGCCAGGGGTACCCAGGCGGGCGCCGGTGGCCTCAATGAGGCCGATGTTGCCGGCGTCTTGATCCGCTGCAACGTCTTCGGGCTAGCGACACCACCCCACTGAGGTCGCCGATGCCAGGCAGGCTCACTGCGGCCACCAGTGAGCCCGCTGGCACCGCGGCCCAGCAGAGCCGTTGTTGCTAGCGGCTTCTTTCTTCAGCCATCTACTGCGATGGCATCTGAGTTCCGCGGTGGTTTGCAGCTATTTATATAGGTTGTAGAAATCCTAATCAGTTTCTGATTGGTTAATTTTTTAATGCTGGTTTACATGTTTTACATTAACCAATCAGATTTCAGAAAATTTCTGAAATCTGATTGGTTAATGTAAAAATGTAAACCAAGCATTAAAAAATTGCCAATCAAATTAACCGCCGCAAATCGCGGCCGCGAAACATTTCAACGTGATGCTGCTCGCCATTAAATTTGGCGATAGAGGTATTTTTTCCACGGCAATGTGCAGCGGTAATTTTACTGCGCTACTATCGGCCGTTTATAATATGCCCATGTTTTTTTCTATTAGTGTACCTATAGAAGAGTACTGTTGGAGGGTATGCATACATAGTCTATAAAATTGAAGCAGCAGGAGGGTTGTCTGTGGGAAATTTTCCATCATAAAACACACTCTTGGTTTTGTGCACTGTATCGCTTATACCTCCATGATCCATGCTCCAACTGTGATATATGTATTTAGTCTTTAGGTTTAGGCTACTAGGTTCTTTTTAAGTGATTTTATTATAACCCTGATTGTGTTAAATAAAGGTTTTTTAACTGTTCAAGGTGTGCAAAGTATCTATTTTGCTTCGATCTTTCCTACTGAGGACACTGAAATCATGCAGTCTCCCCTATACTACCCACATATCAACGCCTCCTTGTCATGTGGTATTTTCCCTTCGTCCTTTAAACATGCCCATGTAAAACCCAAAATCAAAATGCCACCCTTGACTCTATTGTCTTGCTAACTACCGTCTGGTCTCTTCTCTCTAACCGATATCTGTAGCTACTGGAACGTCTTGCCTTCTCCCGTATCGCTAATTATCTTCATTCCAACTTACTGGACCCCTTGCAGTCAGGGTTTCGTCCTGCACACTCGGAGAAGGCTTAGAGTAAAGTTGTAATGCTCTTATCCTATCACACCTGGACTATTGTAACCTTCTGCTTTCTGGTCTTCCTGCTTCCTATCTTTCTCCCATTCAGTCGATACTTAACTCTGGCGCATGCCTTGTCTCGCTAACAATTGGAAAATAAATCCCATCTGTGCCGCACATCTACTGGCTCCCTGTGTCCAGCCCGTACCCTCTGCTCACCATCTCTTATACAGACCCCCTACTTACACGGCCTCCTCTCGCCTTAAACCTTTTTCTCTTGAGGCTCCCGTCCTCTGTAATTCTTCTCCCATCTCTCTTCATCAGAAACCTCAATAAACAATTTTAAATCTAACCTCTCATCCGATCTCTCTGAGCACAGCACAGCATAGGACTGTTGACACTGCACCAGTTATCACTTTAGCACTTCCTCCCTTCTTAAGTATCTGTATGTTACCCACCAAGTAGATAGTAAGCTCTATGGGGCAGGGACCTCTTCTCTCATGTTACATGTTTCAAGCACTTGTATATTTTTATGATGTACACACTTTAGTATTAATTTATTGTCCCCCTTGTACGACTTTTGTATTCTACTGTATATTGTAGAGCGTTGCTTACCCAAGTGGGGCAATATAAACATATACATATACATACATACCCTCCAACCTCGTTTGCAGATTATCAGGATTAAATGCAATGGCAAAGCAGCACGTAGATTTCATACATTTTTAAGTCTTAAAGGGCATGTCCACCCCCAAAACTATAATCCCCCAACTACTGGCCCCATTATGTAGTGTAGTGTAATCCTTACCTCAACATCCCAGCTCCATATGGTTCTCCTGTACCCCCCAAAGTCCCAAAAACTGCCCAAAGGAGGATAGCAGAGTCCAATAGGACTCTGCCTCCTACCTGGCCTCCGGGAGAAGTTTGGCATGCGTACTGCAGCCCTTCTCCCCCTCCCTCTCCCTCCCCCCAGCGTATAAACCATTAAAGTATAAGATTCCCCCTGGCCCAGCCCCAACGCTCTATTTATGTTTATAAAGCTCCCCAAACTTTACTTACCTCTCCTCTTTCCTCCGCCGAAATAAGCTGCCGGCAGCGCGTCCGTGTTGGCTGCGCTCAGCCAATCACAGACCGCGGCTGCCGGTCCCGCCCTCTGCTTGCATTTTCTCTCAAGCAGAGGGCCGGGAGCGCGGAGAGAAAGAGGGGAGGTAAGTAGAGTTTGGGGGGCTTTCTAACATATAAATAGAGCGGTTGGGGCTGGGAGCCAGGGGGATCCTTATATTAAAAAATATAATTAGGGTGGACATACTCTTTAAAGGCAAAGGTGCCAACCCTAGTCAGTGAGCACCAGGAAATGGCAACAGTAGTAATCAGTAACTTGAAATATTCTTCTACATATGGATTAACAATTAAAGGATCCGTACAGCTGCCTTTCTATTTTCTTCTCCTTTAAATGATCGTGTCTTGCACAGGGGATAGTGAGTACAACTAAATAAATTACAAACTATTTTACACCAAAAACAACTAAATTAAATGCAAATCTTGTGTGCTTGTAAGTTTATTTGATGTTGATTATGCTAAGCCCAACAGTGTAGCTGCCGCCAATCAGTGCACCTGCCAGTCCAATGAGATAAGTCAGTTAATAAATGTTAAAAAAGTTGATAATTTTACTAAGACTCCCTTTGGAGGACCCTATGATAAATCCTATATAATAAAATGCAAGTGTGCGTCCCTGTGTTCGTGTGTATCCTGCAGTTACCTCTTTTGCCACTTGGTGTGCATTCCATTCCTCAGGCTGCTGCAGTTTCCCTCAGGCAATTAAGAGTGCATTGACAGTGCTCTACTCCCCGCCGCAGCCTCTCAGCCCTTTCATTTCCTTTCGTGCAGGAAAGCCTTTACTGTGCGGCATAATTTACTTTTGCGTACTTCCATTCGCGTACCTTCAGTAAACACACGGCCAGTTGATTATGTGCATGCGCGAAACGCCGGTTGATTATGGCATGAGCGGAAAGCGTAGTCATGGTAACTGTTTAAAAGAGCCGGTTGATTATGCGCAAACGCGGAAAGCGTTGCCATGGTAACTATTTAGACGCTGAAGCATATGGATGGCTGCACAGTCCCTGCTATTTCCAGGTAATAGCGTAAAAAGTTAAAGAGACAAGAGAAGACCTCTTTAGAGAACCCACTAAAGGAAAAGGACAGTTAGTTTATGGAGGCTGAGGGAAAACAGTTCTTTCCAAAGTGTATGGACGGGGGGCCCTTGGATTTGGGACAGAGGGGGGCCCTGGATTTGGGACAGAGGGGGGGGGGCTGGATTGGGACAGAGGGGGCCCCTGGCCTTGGGCATGGAGGAGGACTATGGCCTTGGGACACTAAGGGGGCACTCTGGCTTCTAGCGCCCGTTATTGTAGCGGGCTTAATGTCTAGTAGTAAATAACTATGTAAAACCAAAAAATATAATATTCAGTGACATGCACCAGAACGTTTTTTTTTTAGAAAGATAGAGCAATTGATACTACCAAAGGCAAAAGTTATTGTCTGTTATTGTTCAGAGCACAATTCATCAAATATGATTCTAATTAAAAACTAAATTCATAGTCCTCAAGCTAAAAGTATAATTTTATATCTTAAAAACATAACGTTATTTTCTTACACCGTAACATGCACTGTTACAATACTGCAACCTGATGCTGCTGCCTGGGATACAAAATGGATAATACAGTACATGAAAGTAGTGCTTCATATCGATTGTAACACAGTGGCTTTTAACTGTAGTAGAAATGAATATGTACAATGGACCAGTTTGAGTATACGTAATATACATTGGTGCTCATTAACAGGGAGGAGCTGAGGTAGAAGTCGCACAAACCGATTCAATATTGGTTAGCGAGACTTTTGCTCTACTTTGCGCGGATATCTCTAAAGACACCTGCGCAGCCTATTTAATATAGTGGGTTGCGCTGTTTTTTTGCACAAATACGCCAGCAAATAGCTACTACTTAAACCTATTTAGAACCTCTATTGGTTCCCAGGTGCAATTGCACAGCTAATGTTATTACTGATAGCAACTCATTAAACATTGATTGCGGTACTTTTAACACTAGCCATTAGCTAGCATTAAAAAAATGTTGCCGCTATCAGCATATACTGCAAACAGGGTTTGGGCTAGCACTCCTTTTTGGCAGTTTAGCCACAAACTTCAAAGGTGCTCCTTCTCTGATCCTCTACCATGGACCCACAGCTATAGCACAAGCATAAAAGTCATGAGAGGGCACTCTTCTGTGAATATATGCTTCTTTATTGGATCACATTACACAAACGTTTCAGGGACACACTGTCCCTTTCATCAGGTGAAAGGGACAGTGTGTAGGTAAGGGCTAGACCACACTAGCGTAATTTTTCACTCCCTAATGAACAAGATTTTAATCCGTTTGACCGTGAGAATCACAGTGCATGTCAATGTGGGTGGAAAATCGCAGCACAAACGATGGTAACATGCATGAAATGGACAGTTTCACACATATTCCCATCTGGTATAGTGTGGCCTCGGCCTTAAATTCCCACTTACCAATTTACATTGGTTAAAGTGAACTGAGGGACTGGCCACACTTCCACGGTTACACAATTGCACACGCAATTCCGGAGCGATTTTTGTGCGCTTGCGTTGCCTCGATTCTATTATTGAAAATCACATGCGCAATTGCGAGCGCAAACCCATTAGTGTGGCCTAGCACTGAAACTCTTTTTTATGGTACTTTGTTCTTTTACACTTCAAGAAATCTATTTACAATATTTGTGTTCATTGTTCTCTAATGTAGTATTCTATATTTATGGTAATTATCAATACTGATGGCTATTGATCAGGGCAAATAATGGATCAAGTGTACTGGCCTTATTGCCTAGACAAATAGTAAATATTCAGTGATTGCCTTACTTCTTAAGTGTACATTGTAAAAGAGTTGGGGAAATAATTTTTGCTACTTCAAGCATGACTAGACACAGCAAGCTCCGCAGTTAAACATTGTTCAATGCAGGTCAATGAGGACACAGGAACTGTGTCAGACATTTATTATGCTGCAATCTTTGAAGATAAAATCCCATCAATCATAGAAACAGAAGGATGACTACATTACATATGTTGCAGTTATAAAACAAAAATAAGTAAGTCAACTGTGCCTTATTTTTTATCCTACTATTCCCAACCCATTTTATATGAGTAGTAATAGCGGTAGCTTAAGTAACTGTACGATTTTTGTATGTTTAAAAGTGATATTATCTCATAACTGCAACCACTGATCGCCGAGAGAAAAAATATGAAAGGGCATCTCTAGCGATAATTGTTGATAATTTTTAAATGAAATTCTTTCTTTGCCAAATACGTAGGAGACTATAAATAAATAGTGAGCTGACAAAGATGCATCTTCTCCATGGCTGAGCGCTTTACAGCTCCTCCCCCTTGTCAGCTATATGACTCTCCTCCCATCTATAACACAGTCACACATGACTAGAGGGGGTGGGCGGGGCGGCATAGCACAGATGTCTGCGTCTCAATGATTCTTCGTCTGGGCTTTGTAGTGTGACACTGCTACCCCCTTTGCATATTCGACAGCTCAGTTTTTATTACTCTGGGGCAACAAGCCAAGTCGCCATGATGAACGCATTGAAGCTCGTTATTAATGATGCGTATAATACTGAAGTTGGCAGTGGCACTGAAGAAAGTGAAATAATCAACTGGTCTCCCTCTGATTGCTACAGTCCTATCAAGTCATCTAATAGTTCCAGCGAGAATTCACAAATACAGTACTAAAGAGAACATTAATTGCAAGTAATATAACCCTTTGTCAGTGTTTGACAACAATAGGCCAAACTTTTCTTAAAAATACAATAGTTGTTTATTTTCTCCTATTGCACTATAATGCATACTACCGTATATCGAGATAAGCGAGGTTTTAGGTTTAAAATAAACCTAAAACCTTGCTGGTTATACTCGAGTCAAGTCCTTACCGGCATCACTCAGCACCCCGAATCCAGCTGCCGCACGCATAGTAAGTACTGTGGATTTGCCGGCTGACGTCACTACTCGCGCCGGGCGGTGAGAGGCGCCGAGTAGTGACGTCAGCTGGCAAATGCCAGTACTTACCACGACGCGTGGCAGCCGGATTCAGAGTGCTGAGTGATGCCTTTAAGGATTCAGAGTCTAAGGTACTACATTGATGTGAGGTGATTGGGGTAAGGACTGCAACTGGGGGGGCTCTCACTGCAGGCTTTTAACCTAACAGCAGAATTTTGAGCTTTAACCTAACAGCAGAATTTTGATCTTTTAACCTATTGTTTGGAAAACTACAACTCCAGCAACAAAAATTGCTGGGAGTTGTAGTTTCCAAACATTTGTATGGGAATTCTGCTGTTCATTTAAAGGGCAACTTAAGTCTCAAAAAGGCAATCTTCTGCAATATACCATAAATAGATACCATCCTCCTTCTGATTCTTATTGTTTTGAGGCTTAAGTTGCCCTTTAATGGACAGCAGAATTTACATACAGATGTTTGGAAACTACAACTCCCAGCATGCTTTATTTGCTGGGAGTTGTGTTTTCAAACATCTGTATGAGAATTCTGCTGTCCATTTAAAGGGCAACTTAAGCCTCAAAACAATACTGAATCAGAAGGCAGTAGTGGTCATAATTCTACTCGGCTTATACTCGGGTCAATCAGGTTTTCATTTTTTCAGTTAAAAATAGGTTCCTCGGGTTATACTCGGGTGGCTTATACTCGAGTATATAGGTATATAGAAGACAGTTTTAAGTTACTTGTCTTTTTTAGCTAGAATTGATTTTTTCCATATTCAAGCTACAATTCTATTGGCTTGAAATGATCAACTAATTATCAAACCAAATACCTGACTTATGAGACATGAATTGAATGTTTTAAAGAGACGAACACTAATCTAAAGAAGTTGCAAGTAGTGCTCATAGTAAACTTACACAGGCATGTGTAGAAGCATCTAAAGAAGCTGCAAGTAGTGCTATAGTAAACTTACACAGGCATGTATGGTTAGGCTTGGTTCACATTGGATGTGACCACACAGGAAAAAATTTACAGTAATTTTACCACACACAAAAAATACAAATGTAACTTTAGTTCCCAAATACTAGATTTGATCAGTAAATTGAGAGAAATAAAAAAAAATATTGGATACAGAGATGAATGAAAACAGCATATTCTAAAAAATAATTATATTGTATATTTGTGATAAATATGAAAAAAACACACCACTTACAATAATACCAAAAATAATAACTTTTCTACCAACCATCAGTTCTTATCTGACCGAGAGTCAATTTTCTTCATAGAGTACTTTTAACATTTTACTGTGTCTAAATAGAATAGCTGGTTAAACTAATTGTGTAAAAGAGAAACAGTTTTTTTTTTTAAAACAATGGATACCACAATATTGTGTTTAAACTGCAAAATAGAGATCAGCTTTTGTACTGACACTTTGTAGCTCATATGGTGGTTCTGTACCCAACAGCCACATTTCCTTTCTCAATCAAGCCAGTGGTTAATACATGTGTGTGATGCCAAATAATAGAAGCTGACAAGCTTCTTTATGTAGAAAAAATATATATATTTCTCTATGTACCTTAAGCATTTTTATAATTTTCGAAAATTCTTCTGGCAAAAAAAGTTAGACAAAATGGGTTAAATCTACTATTTACAAATGACAGGGAAAATACAAACACGCCAAAGAAAGACTTTAGTCTCTCAAGTCCTAAATACAGGTAGCATAAAATCCCACAGTTTATAGTAGCAATCTAAAAAACGTCTCTCCAACAGACAGATGGCTTGAGGTTAAAAACTGTTTCTATTTAGTAGAAGGTGAACAACTCAAATGTATAACTACCCTGTAGAACAGTATCTTTAAATCGGCGTTCAAAGGGATAAATTAACAAACACAAAATGAACACATGCATAAATTGTGTATTGATTTAGTGTTTTATTGTGGATTACCAATAACGTTGTGTATTTTTACCTTATGTGGCCCTTGACCGTCCAGTTCTACACTCATGGCTATTTTTTGCTTTAAATTCTAGTGTGAATATAGCAAAAAGAATCAATGAAAAGGATATGTTTTAACAGCAGTGGTGTTTTATACAAGCTGTACATAGGAGAAATGACTGTGGAAATAATAGTAAATAAAACTAGGAAATAGGCTACAAAACTAATTCAGAGAAATATACATTTCCAGCATACAAGGTAGTTTTTTTGCTGCTCATACATTATACAGGTATCCACTACCCCGGATCTTTCGGGAGTCTCCTGCAAATCGAGGTGGTCTCCCGCGAGAGCACCCCGATCTCTCGCAATGGAGAGGAGTCCTGAATCTCCTCCCTCTTACGCTCCCTTTATGTCTGTCCGCCCCCAGACTGCCCCCCACCCCCTAGTGTGTATGCCCAACCCACTGCATGACATCAATGACGTCACACCAGTAACCACGCCCCCTCGTCACACACACCCTGCCTGGAAGAATGAAGAGGCAGGTGGGATGTCTGCATTATATGCTTTCTATGTACCTACTGTTCTGTCCTCTTGCCTTGTGGCATAAGTCAATGCTATCAGTGACTTGCAGAAAGCTGCAAAATTGCCCAGTTCCAGACCCCTGCACAGACACACACGGTAACATATCCATCCCTTTGCTTGTTTAGCAATATCAACTGCAAACGTTTTTACAGCATCCTCCATTAAAGTGGGGTAATGTAATCCAGGTGTGATGAAAGAGGCAGTATGCTCCTGAAATGTTGTTGTACATGGTTTACTTAAGACAAATTCATCAGTGTGCTACTCTATTCGTGGATTGGACTTATTGTGATCCTAAGGTGTGATGCAGTTGACAATTTATTTCAATGCAGGTATCCCATGGGTCCCGGATCCTCGGGAGTCTCCTGCGAATTGGGCTGGTCTCCTGCGCTCCCGCGAGACCACCACAATCTCCCACAATGGAGAGGAGTTCTAAATCTCCCCCCACAATGCCCCCTTTTTTGTGGCCACGCCCCCAGACCACCCATGCCACTTCCCGTAATGCCTGTAGCTTCGCCCCCACCCCCCTTGTGCGCATGCCCCACGCCCCTTCTCCCACCCTGCCCAGAAGCACAAATTGGCAAGGTGGGATGTCTGTCAATGCCACAATAGTGCACATGGTATTTTTTTTATTCCACCTTGAAGTGACAGAGGACAAATGTCTAAAACTGGATAAATTGGTGCATTCTGACTTGGGGTGCCTATCAGGACCATACTGAAAGGTTTGCAGACGGCGCACCCCTGTGGTCCACAAGAAAGGTGGCAGTTAGGGAGGTAAAAAAACAAGAATGCAGCAGATTTGGCATCAGAGAACTGAATTCGCAGGAAGATACAGGGGCAGCTTTGAATACTTTTCAGGGACAAAAGTCCTAGCAATGCCCCTGATTCTGGCAAACAAACAATGTTAATACAACAGATTCGATATTGCCAGGCTGTGTGGCAGCTCCTGTCGTTGCTGTTGAGATCTGTCCTGACAAATTACTTTGCTAGATAACGCCAACGGGATCCGCCACACAGTTTTGTGATATCACAGCCCACCTCAGATTTGCAACTATAGCAGAGTACCTTGGTACTCCAGATGTTTAGAAGCTCACGTTATGTCTTACCCCACATTACTCTAGACTGTAAGCTATTTTGGGCAGGGTCCTCACTCCTATTTGTATCACGGTGTTGCTGTGTAACTCATCACTCTGTGTACTTATTATGTAATACCTGTGTATGTATTAAGTACGACTTTGCATAATATGTATTACCCTGCAGTAATGTATGAATATGCACTGTAAAGCGCCACAGAAGATATTGGTGCTATATAAATCAATAATAATAAAAACTCCCAGCAGGCCTGAATGGGCATGTCCAATTAAAAATTACATTAGCAGGAATGAATCACCCCCCCCCAAGGTTTTGCATTCATAAATTTCCTAAGATGCCCTGGTAGTTATGACCCGGTCCCTTGACGCTTCTTATCTGCTCTGCTCCACTTCCTGGTTGCGGCTGTCAGTAAAGGCACAACGTCTCGCCCAATGCCTGACAGCGCGACCAGAAAGTGGAGCGGCTGTCAGTGCAGAAGCCCTCTGCTCCTGTTTTTGCTCGCGTGTGGGTGGCGCCCAGGCAGCGAGAGACCTGGTCAGGTAAGTGACATCAGTAACATCTTAGGAAGTTTTTAATGCAAAACCTAGGTTGGGGGGTTGATCTTCATTACTGACTAAAGTTATTTTTACCTGGACTTGCCCTTGAATTGTAGTTTCCAAAATTGGAGGGCCAAGGTTCGACCTCACCGACCTATGTTACTACAGGTCATCAAACTCGAGCAGTGTTTTCAGGGAAAATATTTCCACACATAAAATCATGAATTTGTAGAATAAGAAATAATAAAAGAGTTCAAAGACATCATTAAAGATACGTTACTATAGGTAACCATCTTTCTATCAGAATGTCCGCTTATCGCCTATGCTGTCACAGTATATTAATTAGTATTGATTCCTTCCTAACCGAAATCCCGGATCCAGCTTCCGGCTCGAATTTACGTTATGACGTCTGGGATGATGTCTTCAGGATCGCGTCAGACGTGCTTGAGGTGGCGGAAGTATATGAGCGTGTTAATGTGGCTGCTTGTTTTAACTTGCGGTAAGGAAGGTGACAAATAATACGGGCAGTATACAGTGTTCTAGCTTCGTGTGTCTACAAAACTTACTCCAGGAGCAGTGATCTAGGTACTGAATAAAATAAGACGATGGATGAAAGTCTGCGTGCTTATTAATTAGTCCAACTAGGGGAAAGGATACATAGGTGGTAATTTACTTTTGGCCTTGATGAAAACAAACCCAGACTACAGTTATTCCCAGTTAATGTAAAGCGTAAGGTGGTCAATGGGGGCAAATGAAAGGTATATGTAGTTTTGCCAAACCCTCCTACCAGCAGACAGCATAGCTATAAATAATAAGATCACCATGTGTTATAATGAGTAATGGTTTTACAGAGCTATTAACTTGCAACAATCAATAAGATTGTTATTTTTTACTGCGGTAAGTATTAAGTTGGCAGCTGATTTACTATGATTAACTAGGACTGGCAAACTATTGCATGTCTTATTACATTAGCTCTTATAGATTAAATAAACTTATGTACATATCTCCCACCAGATTTCCAATTATCCTGTGGACAGGTTGCGTTAGTCCCAGTTCTTTTCGCCATGAGCGCCGTGCACTGCACTATATTCACGAGGCGAGGTGCTCAAACTGAAGTCTTATCTCCATAGGACACAAGAAACTAGTTTTGGATCATCCATTGAAAGATGGAAAAAGTCTTCTGCAATCTGCCTGTATTCTTCGGGAGGAGCATGCGTTTTGCTTCTGTTGCGGAAAGGAGCAAACCCTCTGAATACTGATGCTGCTGGGAACAATGCTCTCCATCTGGCAGCACAGGAGGCAGAGAAAGGTTGGAAGAGGTGAGAGGCTTTTAAATGTTGCTATAATTGTGTTTGCCAGTTGTGCGTTAAACCTTTGTAACAATATGCTAGCACAAAATATAAAACATTCTGTAGTTTCTTGGATATATTTTTAGTATGCTTTGTATTGCTTGTGAAGGTTCTTATTCATCCAGGTCATGGTATATCTGTTGTATTAAGTGAGATCAACTGGGCTTGAAGTTAAGTTCTTGAAGACATTTGCTAGTCATCCGACTGGCTTTTCAAAGAATTACTTGTACAAGTCCAGTTTATTAATAGTCTCAAAATAATTGGGGGAAGTTGTAAAAAAACATGTGTGTTGCAAGGGTGGTAACCTAGTTAAATACCTTTAAAACTGTAAAGGATCTTAAAAGGACAAAGGAGCTATGCAATATATTCTTTAATGTCTACATTCTGCATGGTATTCTTAAACTATTGTCTCCCTTCACAGCATACAGTGACCTTGTTGTCCCACTACTAAAACACTGTCCTAAAGCAATGGATGCCCCAAATCTTCAAGGTACAACTCCGGGAGATCTTGAAACGGGTAGAAAATCTCTTGGTAAGTGCTAAGTGTAGAATCGGGAATAAAAGACTATAAGATGCGAAATAGAATTTTTCTACAAAATAGAAAACATGTTTGTTGTAAATTGTATAATTCTTGATAGAGGTACAATCCTCTCATCTATTGTAAAATGTTTCAGATAACAAATTAAGTGTTATTGCCAAACTCTGTGTAGTCAGATTTCAAATACAGAGAAACGAGGGATACAAAAAGCTAATTAGATTCCTATAACACTACTTGTATTTTCTTCTGATCATCTGCAGTTTGATCAGCCACAGCATACCCCTGGAAGACCTTCATTGTTTGAACCCTCTTCAACAGATATGTCAGAATTGAAATGGAAGCTAATGTCAGAAAGTATGGATGAGTATCAGGAGATGTATGGTCAATATGAGGGTAAGTTACTTTTATGAAGTAAAAATAAATGTAAATGTCTGGAAACAACAGAATATAACATATACCTTAATAAGATAATTCAGATCAGCAGCTCTATACCCTTGAACTACAGCTCGCTGGTATAATGATGGGTATAAATGTCACAAATGGGCTGATGCAAAACTCCCTCTGTATAAGAGTATCCCAGTATTGGCTGCACTGCTCTTAGCCGAAAAAATGATACATAAAACAAAAAAGTAACTGAATATCTTCAAGTTTATTCACCCATAGTGCAAGACAAAAAGGCAGCTTTTCAGACAGTACTCAAACCTCAGAAAGGGTGAATACTGCCCGAACGTTGCTTGAACAATTGTTTTGCAACTGAGTATCTCAGTTACTTTTTTGTTTTATAATGAGTGGTATAAATGCACAATATTAAGGGCATCTATAGTGAAAAACACACATTGCTCCATTGCAAATTAAATAAATGTACTCTGTGCTGCCTTACTCTGTACTGACTGTTTTTCCATGGTGTCAGATCTCTCTGCAGCACTTTCCCCTTCCCCCTCCTCTCTGTACATCTTCCATGTCTTAACTCCTGCTGCTCTACAAGCTTATCATGTGCAGCAGGAGTTAAAAGTTCATATCCTGAAAAACACACCCACGCACAGTGGCCAAGGAAAGCAAGCTGTCTGGAGGCATGATCCTCTATGTCCTGCTGCAATATGATCTCTCTCTTTGTGACCCATCATCAACCAGTGAAAGCTATCAAGAAGGGGGGTTAATTGCAGCCTATCTCTGCAGTCAAAGCTACCTCTCTCCCCCTGCTATGTTCTGTTATTAACAGAGCAGGGAGGAGGGAGGGTCTTAAGCAGGGAAGAGGGTCAGGTCACAGGGATTTGATTGACAGTACAAGTAGGAGTAGAGGAATGCAATCACGTCTTCTTTAATTTGCGTATCCCAGGACAGATAGACACTCTGGGGATGAGGGGGGAATTATAGAACACATGGACGAAAAGAAAAAACAGTTCATTTTCCCACTATAGATGCCCTTTAAGCTAATACTATTGGATACAATTTTGCTGATTATACCAATCACCAATCCTGACACAGGCTGGCTGTGGGAACAGACATTTCTGACCAAAAAAACTGAAAGTAACAGATGATGATAATAATCATGTTAATGATTTTCACAAAAATACCCAATTTAAAGGGCATTTCCAGCCTAAAAAAAGTAACATTAGAAACTTAAATCACCCCACCAAACCCCAATTTTGCATTATCTATACATGTCAAACTGCACCTGATGAAGGACCTGTTCATGGTCTGAAACATGTTTGTGCTACTCCTTCTAAATAAAGTGCCTTGGCACGGGTGTTTTGAATCCTGCAGTTGGCTATCTCCAGTCCTTTTTCCTTTATGATGTGTTCCGTTTTGTTGGGCGGTGGTGAGGCCCTTTCTGGATTGCAGACCTTTTTTTAATCTCTAATTTACTAAGGATGCAGAGGCAGCAAACCTTACTGAGTTGCATGTCAAAGATGCCCCTAAAGTTCCTTACCTGACCCGGTCCCCGCCTTTCCTCCTCAGCTCTGCGACTGTCAGACTGCTCCACTTCCTGTTTTGCTCAAAACATTAGCAGGGGGCGGCACCCAGGCGCAAGGGACCAGGTCAGGTAAGTGTTTACGGGAATCTTTGAAATGTATAGATAATGAGAGTGGAGTGGTAATTTTACATTTCTAAGAGGTTTTTTTGGCTGGACATGCCCTTTAAAACAGGCAAACTTTACATCATGTTTGACAAAGCCAATTGAAATAGCCTGATCATCTCCTTCCATCACGTTTGTAACATCTTCAAGTCAGGATAAAAATAGAACAAATGGGATGATCAAACAATAAATTTAAGAATGTCCAGAGACTGAGACTAGCCAATCACGATGCAGCCTGCAGGTCCAGCCCTTATGCTGTTCTGTGTGGAAGAACAATATAAGAGGCTGTGACCAAGGGAACAAAGGCTGGTAAGTACCTTTTGGGTCTGATTTTCGCAATTTAAACCTAGCGAGGTCGTGGTTATAGAGGGGTCCCTTCCAAGTGCCAACATTTTTTTTGGGGGGTGGAAGACTTTTCTTAGAGGGTATTTATTGTTATAAAGTTTGTCTCTTTCTCAGATATGGCTCTCATATGGCTTTTTCAGGAAAAACAAGTTTTCATTACTAGTTTGTTAATTGTGTGACCCTTTCCTCAGTAGCTCAGGTTAAATTTCATAGCAAACACCTGTCATTATACATGGGTATTGTGAAATAAATTGATATCCATTAGCTCAATTCACAATATAGTTTCATTCTCATTCTGGTAGATGACTTTTTGGGTCCTGCCCCTGAGGCAGAAACTTTTGAGGCTTGGGCTGATCGTATCTCCCAGGAATACAAGCCAGACACTGCAAATCAAGGCATATTATTAACTGAAGCACAGAAAGATCAATTGAGGCTAACCCAAAGGATCTGGAGGTGCAAAAGTTCAAGGAAGAGAGAGAAAACAATTTGCTAAAGAGAGAGAACATGCTCAAAGGGAGTGTTACAGAAAAAGGTGTGATGACGTATTTGGAAGATTGGTCACAGACAAAATAGATGTGCACAAAAAGGAAATAATAAGGACAGCAAAACCGTTTAACACAGAGAAAGAGGAGGTAATACCAGCAATAGCACTAGGACTCATGCCTCTTTTGTTGGGGTACAGCGATATACCTTGGCCTGTGCGAGGAGGCACTGCAGAAACAAATGGCACGATATATAGCCGCAGGTGCCGATTCTTCAAATCCTAGCATTATAAAAGGTACCTTCGAGCCCAACAGGTACTTGGCATCCTGATCGCTTTTGCAAGATGTGGAAGCCGCCTACAAGCTGAAGACTCGAAACTCAACTCAGGACTGTACAGCCTTGTCACAGGAACTCAACAGACTGGCAGAACAGTAAAATAACCATTGTGTGTCTTAATTAAAGGAGAATTAAACCCACTTTTTTTACATTCCAGAATCTAAAATCCCCTCTAAAACATCATTAAACTGTACAGTCCACTACAGTAAATAGCATTAAAGTTAATGTAACCCCGAAGAACTAGATGAAATAACTTTGTGTATGTGCAGTGACGGGCCCACCCCTGACCCTCAGTCACATGCTGCCTTGCCTAATCTGTCCTGTAAAAGGATTGGCTAGAGGCTACTAGTAGATGTGACCAACTGTAACATGTTCCTGCAGTTAATTTAGAACTGGGCATGTGCAAAGAACATAATGGTCAGTGGAATGCTGGGAAATAAAAATACAGACCCCATGTTAGAAAGGTAAATTTCCCAACAACCAAATCAAATGACAGGTGGGACACTAATTACTGCTTTATATAAAAGGACATGTCCAACCCTTTTTTAGAATTTTTGCTTGTGTGTGTAGGGCCCCCTCCCCCAGCCCCAACTGCTATTGTAATTTTTGAGAAACTCCCCCGATCTATACTTACATTACCTCTCTCTCCGACATTGCATAAAACTGCAAGCAGGGGGCCGTACAGCAGCCGCGTCCGTGATGGCTGAAGGGCAGCCCTACACTACAGAAAAGGGGATTTGAGATAAGGAGAGGGAGAGAAACGAGAGGGAGGGGGGGAGGGGCTGCAGTGCGCATGGCAAATTCTCCCGCAGGAGAGACAGGAGGCAGAGTCCTATATGGACTTGGCCAGGCTCCTGGTAGTCCGTTTTTGGGACTTTAGAGGGACATTACAGGGAACCATTTGGAGAAGGGATGAATGGTAATAATTTTTAACAAAAACACATGTGGCCAGTAGTGGGTTAAATTCTAGTTTTGAGGGTGAAATGCCCTTTAAAGGATCTAACTTCTGATGTTGTTCTGAGGCTTTAGTTGTCCTTTAAATTGATTTCCTGAAATATAATCCTAATAAATAAGTAGTTTTTCTTCTACACCAAAGTGTTCTTTCCCACTACCTAATTTTCCTTTTTTTGTATAATGTTTATATTTACTTGCAGAGCTCTGCAAAAGCTCTCAGGCCATTCTCTGTTCCTTTTGTTTTACTTAAAAACAGACCCTGCTTGTTATTGTGGTCTCTGTGAGATTTTTGTTTTTAAAACACAATCGTAATGTAAATTTTCCTTGGATTAATTTAATCCTAAAGTGAGATTATGTGATTCCACTCCAAATATCCAGTTCAGGAATATACATGTATGGAAAATCTTTGTTAATGAAAGAAACTCTCTAATCCAAAAATACACTTAGTTGATTCGGCTCTGACTAAGGATGTGCGGCAATGGTGGTCTTATCCAGCGAATCACCAAGCGATACCCGACCATGGCCACACGTGGGTTTCTCAACCGAAACAGCTGTACTTTGCATGCTCATCAGGCGCTGTGTACCCTCATAACTGACAGATTTTCCTACATAATAGAGATCTTTCTAATTTTTAAAGGGCAGAATCTAAATTCAAAATCCCTTAATTGACGGCAAGCGGAAAATCCTTTCTGTCAAGGGGTACTGTTATCTATTTCTGCTTCCCAGCATTGCTCTGGTTTTCTTATTTCTCACTCAAGGCTGCCCAAGAGAGTGTGCATTTATAACAGGGAAAATAAACAGTCCAGTACTGATTGCAGTATTGTGTATTATTAGTTCTCTGTCATGCCCAGCTTTGGAAAATAAAATAAAACATAGTTTGATATTCATGTTTCCTTATTGATTTCCTTATTAATTGTGTTGTTTAATAAAAATACATACTTTAGAGTATAAGTATGTTGGGAAACTGTGTGTAGCATGCAACAATGGCAAAGAGGCTGGAGTTCAAACCAGGCATATTAATGGGGCTTATTTAATAAGAGGTACAATATTTTGCCTGTGTTCTTAATCTGCAGCAACCAATCAGTATGTTTTTAATGTTGCATTTGCTCTGGGCAAATCTCCCTGAAGAGATTTACCAGGGCTTTGCGCCTTTGGTAAATGGCTGCGGTGGCTGTCTCTTCCTGTACTCGTGCAGCTGCCACTAACTGGGGTTAAATCGTGCTAACTGATTGTAAATGGGTTAGCGTGACTTTAACCCATCAAAAGATCCACTGCAGCTCTGTACCGCACCTCTGTAAATCGCCCTTTGCTGATTATCCCCACACAGTCATTGCTACAAAACAGTGAACGGTACATAAGATGTCTAAAATAATCTAAATTTCTTATCCACAAATCAAGTGACTAAAACATTAAAACCTACAACTTTTTGACTAACGTTTCAACTGCCAAACAAAAAATTTGTTACAGGTCGTTCATCCTATTCAATTAATTTAATTTTATTCCATAGCATCCATATTAGTTTGAGAAGTTAACTTGACTGTTAGGCCCCACTCATTGTTGATATGCAAGTCCTTCAATCCTTTTAATTTCAGTAAAGGATGGTACCCATATCTAGTTTGTTAATATAATCGATCTAATGTGTAATAACTGTAAACCTTTACCTACTAAGCAAATACTCTAACCTTTCACAAGTAGAAAAATTGGCTCTTCAATCTTTGAAACAGGATCCATCAATCAATATCAAACCGCTGATAAGGCGGGTCCATAGTGGTATTGACTATACTTTTTACAGAATGAAAGAACATTTAAATACATTGGGGGCATATTGCATTACTCCCTAGGGATCCTACAAAAAGACAATGACCCAATTAAAATCATTCTTGGACACTGCTCTGGCATCCCAATGGATTGACTCTAATCTATTTAATTTTTATTGAATTTATTTTCATAGGCGCCTATGATAAGAACCGTTGTGTTCTGACAACACATGAGGCCATGCAGCGTACACCAGTACTTGGGCTTAATAAGGATATTTTTTTGTTAACTACTGCGAGTAGTAGTTTCTGTTACCGGTGTGCGCTAAAGCCGTTTGTTGGGTGGTAGGAAACTCTGGATTATTTTATCTTTATAATTGAAAGTTTTTGTATTGGATGTACTATTACTCTATAGTCTTATTTTAGCATGATGTTAACACTATATAATATTTTATTGCTCTTTTAGAAATACTGCCAAGTATGTCTGTATTTCTTGATTATTCTTGATATCTGGAAAGCACTTAGCACTCTGTTTGCACTTTATAGGCGACTAATGTATATACTGGGACTGTTGGCCTTGAAGAAAACATTTGTACATGGATAGAGAATTGGTTATTGGATCGCAAACAGAGAGTGGTGGTTAATGGAGCCTAACATCTATGTGGGCTAAAGTTCTAAGCGGAGGGCCTCAGGGTTCTGTACTGGGGCCGCTTCTGTTTAATCTGTTTATAAAATGACTTAGAAGGGGGCATTGAGAGCAAGGTCTCAGTGTTTGCTGATGACACTAAACTATGCAGAGCTTTGGAAACTCCATGATGTGCAAGGGCTGCAAGCAGACCTAGATGATTATCAAAATGGGCAGCAGAATGGCAGATGAGATTCAATGTTGATAAATGTAAGGTGAGCATTTGGGATTTAATAATCCCTGTGCCACCTACACCATAAATAACTCTGTGTTAAGTGCATCTGTAATGGAAAAAAGATTTGGGGTTCTGGTAGATAACAGACTTAGCTATAGCAAACAGCCAGGTTGCAACGGCTAGAGCTAGCAAGATATTGTCTTGTATAAAGAGGGGAATGGATTCAAGAAAATATTATTCTCCCTCTTTACTAGGCACTGGTAAGGCTCATTTGGAATATGCGGCGCAGTTTTGGAATCCCATATACAAAAGGGACACTTGGAATTGAGGCAGTTCAGAGAAGGGCAACTAAAATAATAGGGAATGGAGGGGTTGAATATGCAGCAGATTAGACAAGTTTAGGGCTGTTACATTGATGAAGCGACGTTTGCGCTGGGACATGATAACCTTATCACAAATATATTAATGGCCCATACAATGACTCTCTGGTGGCATTGTACTAATAGGTTCATCAGAGGACTCGGGGACATCCTTTAAGGTTGGAAGAAAAGCATTTTCATCTTCAGTAGGATGAAAGTTTCTTTACAGTGAGAACTGTGGGACTGTCTTCCAGCAGATGTGGTAATGGCAAGTTCATTGAATAGCTTTAAAAAAGGCTGGATAAGTTTTAAAACTAAAAAAATAGGGATACTTTCCGATTGCCGTTTGGATGCAGGAAGGAATTTTTTCCCCCTTTATAGCTGGTTTTTTTTGCCTTCCTCTGGATCAACTGTTAGGTAGGGTTAAAAAAAAAAAAGAGGGTGAAATAGGTTGGACTTGATGGATGTATGTCTTTATTCACCTTAATAAACTGTTTACTATATTTCCACCACTAGAGGACCTCTGTATTTATGCTCCTCACTATTTAAGCTTGTTTAGCACTTTGCACTTTATATTTTGTCTGAAGAAGGCACAGACCGTGTGCAGAGAAAGTCATAAAACACATTGTTGTAATGTTGTAAGACTGGTGTGCCCAGCTACTTTATTAGTCTACTTACCATCTATATTGGCAACAGCTCTGGAGGCACCCGCATTTGAAAAAAAATCTCTCAGTGCTATCATTGGTTAAAGGGTGCATGATCGTTACTTCTATTTCTCATAAGAAACAGGTACACACACCTACTGACCTACCCTTCTATTTCTGTGGCAGCCATACTTAAAGGGTAACCATAGACACAAAAAAAATCAGTCGCCAAAAAATTTAGTTTAATATGCAAAACACATACCCCTCAACTTGACGCAGGTACACACACCTTTTGATAAGATTTCAAGGAGAGAGGAAAATGGGGAATGTGCTGTACTCCAACTTATAGCAGCCTAATAACTGTATGCTGCATATATATAACAGCCTGTTATTTATATGCTGTGTGTATTAACAAAACAATTAGTGTACATATATAATGCATAAGCCCAGGACCCGTCGCTTCACTGTAGTCCAAACACTTTTCTTGTAAATATCACTTTCATGTAACGTAAAAGCGGATGATAGGATTCACTCACTGCTACTTAACGTTGGTCCGGGGTGCAGTCCGCCCCAGACCCTTTGCTGGATCTGCAATACTCGTCCAGTAAATAAAGAAATACATATGATTTTTGCTGTGTCTGCACAAAAATGGGAGCACCCCAAATGCATCCTAAAGGACTGGACAACCCTCATTTCTTTATTTACTGGATGTGTATAATGGCAGTAAGGTGGCCAGGGAGGAGGTGGACGCCTGGGGGGTACCCTAACGTTGTTCTTTCTGCATATACTCGATCAGAATTCAAAAGCTGATTTCCGGAAAGAAGGACGACCCGGTACGCCTTGCGGTTAAAAAGCTATTATTCAACAGTCCATACATCGTGTTATAGTGAAACACATAAGAAAGACAGACGCCTGACGCGTTTCAGACTCTGCGAGTCCTTAATCTAGGTGGAACCCCACCTATATTCCAGGTGATCATTAAACATCAAAGCAAATAATATTGATAATTATATTGACTCAGCACAGGTGAATGTAATCCTACAATCCAGTACTTTCAAAGTAAGCCTTCATTTAAGTTTTATATGGTATAAATTAGGAAAAGCGGGTTCGCTCACCAAGAAACACCAGTGGTCCGGGATTACAGGGTGTGGACCTACCCTTCCATCCCATGACAGCCATACTTAAAGGGTAACTATAGTCAAAAAACAAATGTTGATCAGACATCAAAAAGTTAATTTTATGGTTCATACATGCAAATAAATACCCTCCAACACACTGACCCAACCTCCTTTGCGGTGCCAGATATGGTAAATGGTAAATGTAGTAAAAAAAAACCTGAATCATCAAAAAAAGTAAGTTTTAGTTTTACAGTCAAACACAAAAATACAAAGACACAGGTACACCCACCTTCTGTTTATATGGTAACCTAGACACAATAATTAAAATATATGAATATAATATTTAATCAGAATGGATTTGAAATTTAAAGTCCTGTTTCATTACCATAGCAAATTGAGTTTTAAACCAAAACCAGACACAATATTAGCTTCAAAATGCAGCCTTTTAAGCCAAATTCAAAGTTTATACTTACCTTTCTAGTTATATCATGCTGCTCAATAAACCCTTGAGAAAGTTTAGGGATGTGTTTTCTGAGAAGACTTAAGTTTATATTTATATATTACCTTTTATTTTACCTTTTTTTTAAAAAAGTTTTTAATAAATTAAATTTAATTAATCTCTATGATCGGATGTATGCTATGTCCAAGTGGGTACAGGAGTTAATTTAATAGTTATAGGTTCCTAAACAAAAATCTTCTAAAAGCATTTTCCCTTTATAGTAATATGCATGTACATAATATAATGCTCTAGCCGGTTAAGCCGGTCGCTAGATCTCTCTCTCTCTCTCTCTCCTTGCTATCTTCCTTTCTTCTCTTTTCCAGTCATGGAACTTGTCTTCTCACCTTTGGTTTTCCCAATTACTTTTGCGCTAGCCAAAAAACTCCTCCTCGCACATGCACATTGACAAAAAGCCACACACGGATTCACGGACACACATTAGGGCTTTTTAATATAAGATTAGGAGAGGATATAAATGTTTATAAAGGAAAATGCGGCCCTGTTAATTAATGTGGTATACCGTATATACTGAGTAGTAAAGCCGACCCGAGTATAAGCCGAGGTACCCTTTTTTACCTAAAAAGTAGGAAAAAATTGATTGACTCGAGTATAAGCCGAGGTTAGGAACTATGACCACTACTGCCTTCTGATTCAGTATTGTTTGAGTCTTAAGTTGCCCTTTAAATGGACAGCAGAATTCCCATACAGATGTTGGGAAACTACAACACCCAGCATGCTTAGTTGCGGGAGTTGTAGTTTCCAACACCTGTATGGGAATTCTGCAGTTAAAAGGCAGTAGAGCCCCCTTCCCTCCCTCCCCTGAGAGTCCCCCCAGTTGGTCCTTACCCCCGATCGATGGTTGCTCAACTCCAATCCGGAGGTGACCAGGGCAGGAAGGAATCAGACCGTCTCCCTCTCCTCTGGGACCCCTTCGCTCTGTTCACGCGCCAGGAATTCATATGCTGGAGCTGCTGTTTCTTTCTCTCCTAGCGGGGCTGTCAGTGCACAGGGATACACGGGCACGAAGCTGCACTCCAGTATGATCGCCGTCTCCTATGGCCAAATCCGGCTGCCGCACGCTGGATAAGTCCTGTGGATTTGCCGGCTGACGTCACTACTCGGGCTCTCACAGCCCGGCACCACAGTAGTGAATCCAGCCGGCAAACCCACAGGATGTACCCAGCGTGCGGCAGCCGGATTTGGCCATAAGGAGACGGCGATCATCCTGGAGTGCAGCTTTGTGGACCTTGACTCGAGTATAAGCCGAGGTGGTAAGGTTTTTAGGTTTATTTTAAAACCTAAAAACCTTGGCTTATACTCGAGTTATATACTGGTACTTTATTTTAAATCCATTTCTAAGAAAACACGTTACAGTAGCAATGAATGGGCTACCTAGGTGTGTCTAAGAGTGACTTGATATGGCTAGATTAATGAAGACTAATATATAGAAATTGGGATGTTGTACATCCATATTAAAGTGCAACTAGAGACCAAAAATACATACATACAAAGAATAGAATTCTAGTGCACAACAATTCTAATTGCATATTGGCTACCTCCATAAGGTTGCTGCTACAAACAGCCTGCTAAACTCTGGATAAATAAAAGCAATTAGTTCAATAAATGGCCAAATTATTTTAAAGCCCAGTCACCACGTCAAGGATCTTTCTTTAACTGGGTCCTTACCTACTGGTACTTGCCTTTTTGGCTACATGAGCTGAAGCTTCTCTGTGTGGCCTGGATGCTTGAAGCTGCCTCTCTAGTTTAAAGTACTTTGCTCAAACGAGCACATGACCTAACTCTAGATTAATAAAGAAAATTTTTTTACCATAGTGTACCGTATATGAGTTTTCTATTCTTATTTTGTAAATAAGGTTTTTTTAGATTTTTGAAATTTGGTTGTGGCCAGGTAAAAGCATTGAACACAACTCTATTCACTGGCTGCCAATAGGGCACCTAAGAAGGTCTACAATTGCATATATACATTTATAAGTAACTAATGGCATTCTAGTTAAACACAGCAGTTCAGGTACTTATTGGGGAATTGTCCAAGCTTCAATAGTAATTTTATAAGAATAGACAGTGCCATAGTAACATAAGACCATAGGGATGGCTTTGTCCCAACTTCAGTTGCCTATACCAGTACCCTACTGCACGTATACTGTGTATAATAACAAAATCTCATGCGCTATAAACAAAAATCTAATAATTATAAATAAATCAATAGGTCTTAAGTAATACGTCTAAACCCACACTTTATTATGCATTCTAGTAAAAATGAAGTAAAAAAGTAAAAATAAAACATAAAAGTAACCAGCCCCCACCCCCATATGAAATAAGACACAAATAGAATCCCACCTAGGGTCTAGTAAACCTGCCAGCACGGAGTATAGTAAATAGATGAACATGCTGTGTATACTCAGAGGTATGTGAAGTCCTGTAGTTGCTTAGATTTTTATTGTAGTTTTTTCTGTAGATTAACATGAGTGATGTTTAAACTTTGCTTTGGAGGCAGATGTGCTTAGTCAGTGTGTATTTTTTTTTACTGCACTGTTTAGACCAATATTTAGATTGGATATACTTTTGCATATTTACCTTGTACCCTCCTGAGCTTTTCCAACCTTTGATCAGTAACCTTTTGCAGGACATATATAATTCAAAAATATTTCAAAACAATTTTACTTCTTCTAGCAGTCCTATTAAACATGAAGACCTTCAGTTTTTGTCCCTTATTGTCCTATTTTCTGTCTGTCATCTACAGCAGCTCCATGGACTGTGTTGGGGAACCCAAAGGGATACCAACTGACCATGCTCAGGTGACAATACATATTGTGCATGTTTTGTTTACAGCATGACTATTGTTGTTTATTGCAATATAATATAAGGTCATCACATGCTTATAGTATGCTAATAATAAATTGAGAGCAAGTGATTTACCTTATCAACTGCCTTTTTTTTCTATTTCCCATGGTTTTCCATAACCATTTCTGATGGTGGCTGTGAACAGCCTTTTAGGCAAGATCAGAAGTTTTTCTTTTTGCTTTTTAACAGCTTGCTTGATGAAGTTGTGGGACATTTGTGCATCCTATTCAGACTGCATTTGTAGGAAAAGTGTGTACAAGAAAATAAGCATTAGTGTTTTGCAGACAACCTGGCCTCATCACATTGACAAAAATGTGGGTGCAAAGTTGTCTTCTACCCACCCAATAACCCAGTGATACATATGTGCAGGAGATCCCTGTACCTGGCTGATAGAAGATTCTGGCCTTTCAACTTCTGTCCAATTTACAACTGCAGGAAATTTGACAAGTTCTAGGGGGAAAAAGTCACGGGACAATTTTTACGTTTTTAAACCCGTTGCTACAGATACAAATTTCTAACTTCTTCACAAAAAATTAACATGTACATAGTTCTGTCTGCTACAGACTACAGTGCAATAGATGTGCTGTAGTAACTGTATTTCAAAAGAGGGGAGATAGGGCCTTTTTGCATTATGTGATATCTCAAGTAGAGTAGAGTGCAGAGAAAGCCTATAAATATGTAAATGTCTACAATAACTAGAGAGATCCAAAGGAGAAATATATAGGCTGCAACCATCTATGTATAGTGTCAACTAAAAGTCCCTTTATTACGAAGGGATATAATAAAAACACTTAAAAACACACATACAGGGTTTAACACCTCACTGTCATGACCCAAGTCATAATATATCAAGACATTAATGTGAAAGTATAGGCTATTACAAATGTCTTTCACTTAATGTCCTTGATATATTATGACTTGGATATATTATGACTATAGTTGGAACACTATACGTAGAGTGTTGCAGCCTATATATTTCTCCTTGTGATCTCTCTAGTTATTGTAAGATAGTAACTGTAACATTACAAGTAACTATATCAGAAAATCCACAGAATCAGTGCCTTATAGAAGAACTAAAAAGGCGGGACTAGCACCCTGGATTAAATAGCCAGTGGCTTGAATCACTTTATCTTAAAAGTTTAACAATTATTTTGAACATAGTTTCTTTTAATGATCTTAAGTAACTTTATACTGAAATGAATTCCCTTTATACCGATAAAAACTGTGTAAAATCTGTGTATTTATCTGATATTTTATAGCACTGTAACACATTTTATACCCAAACTTAAGTTAGAAAATATTGGGTAAAAGATATATTTTTTGGTTAAATTATGTCCTGTTCACAAAAGAAAAAAATGAGGGTACAACAGTATGTGTCATCATGTGTCTAGGAGTGATTTTTATTTTTGACCAGCCCCAGAGTATGATATGAATCTTAAAGGAATTAAAGTTACCACAGCATTGTCCAATAGGCAGAACACATCACAGAGATCTAACTAGCTGTTTGGATGATTTATAAAATTAACATGTAGGTACTAAGAGTTAGCTCCCATAAATTTATCTCTATGGGTTTAATGGGATCCTAAGTGTAGGCCACCACACTTCTGCACATACTCTCTACTGACTATGAGATCAAAAAGCTGCAGCTTGTCGTGCTGTCTTGAAGCTGAACACGAGACATGCACAGGCCATGTTACTCTAGCTTACTGATCCTTCCCTCTCTGATACAGAACATGATTTCATAGTGCAGTTTGTTTGCTATTGCAAAATCTTCCGTCCCTAAATATTAGGGTAATTTAGGGACGAAGAGTAATTTTTGCAGTTCATTTCTTGTCCAACATAGAGGCGAGAAACAAAACTAAATGGAAGGATTTGGACCTGTGTCCAGATATTGTCTTTTAGAGGCATTAGTCCAATAACTCCCCAGGCTTACATGTAATAACTAGGTTACATTTTAATGGAGTATCTACCGGATGGTAGCAGGGCCCACCACAAGCCTATAACCTCCTCGATCAGCAGTTTTTTTAACAGATGCATAATGCACGATCAGCTGTTTTACAGGAAGTTTCGGGTCCCGTCTTTTAAATAGCTGATTGCGTGCCGTTTTATTCATATCGTGGAGGGGGGAGGGACCCGGCCTCCAATGTCGTGGGGGGCCCTGCAGTTACGCCCCCGGGTACATTTAGAATCTATGGGGCTTATTCAATAATTTGCCCAAGTACATAATCTGCAACAATCAATCAGATTTTATCAAATGTTCTATAAACTGTAGTAGACCAGTTAAAGGAAACATCTGATTGGTTGAGGCAAATTAGCAGCTCAGGCAAATTTTTTGCACTTCTTACTGGATAAGCATTTATTCTTTTGAAAGCAATAGAAATGGAAGCAACAAAAAAAAAAAGACAGTAAAATCAGCTGACTATCAGTTTTTCTAGTAGGCTGTCTTTGTTGCCAATAATCTGGTTTGAAAATAGACTGCAGAGCAACAACAGCTTTGCTGTGTGGAGTCATCTTTATTGTGAATATGGAGAACAGGGGCATGGCTAAATGATGCACCATGCTCATAATGCTGTTTGAAGATTAAATTGACAGAGACATGTACTGGCAACAAGATGGAAGCCTTCTTTATTAGAATCCACTTCATACATGTACAGTAATGCAGTTTACCGGAGTAGTATCTTGCACAGCATGGGTGAAAAACAGTTTCACTATACAGAAATGTTTATAGGGTAACCCTTTTGAAATAAAAAAATAACAAAAGTGGTATAAAGGTGATACCTTTATTGGCTAACTAAGATAGTCATAGCAAGCTTTCAGAACATTCTAGTTCCTTTTTCAAGCTGAATAAAACATTTTATTCAACGTTTTATGAAATAAAATTTTTTATTTCAGCTTGAAAAAGGAACTAGAATGTTCTGAAAGCTTGCTATGACTATCTTAGTTAGCCACTAAGGTATCACCTTTATACCACTTTGTTATTTTTTTAGTTTCAACAAAGGGTTACCCTATAAACATTTTGACTGGCTAACATCTGGTACACCACCTTTCCCTGACTATACAGAAACAAAGAATTGCACTGCAGTTTTGACACTCCTTATGATGCTAAACTTCAAGCTCTAGAATTAAGTGAGCGCATTGTGTCTACACACCCTTCCAGTTATGGATTAGCATACAAGCTAGAGAGTTTGGGTTTCATACATATAAAGCTGGTGTACACACTCTAAGATCTCTGAAAGATGACAGACTGAATCTGCAAGATCCTGTTTGTCATTTTTCAAAGATACCTTTACACCACAGTCCCCAAGCACTTCTCCCTATGTAACGCATAGGAGAATGCTCGGACTGCACTTTCCCGCAGATGCGGCTTAACTCCCTATACTTTAATACAGGGAGACGTTCAGAAAAATGCACTACACACACTAAAGATAAATCTCAATTCCGTCGGATCCAGCAGTCATTTTAGCGCTTATTGTGATTGTGTGTACCCAACTTTTTGTCATAGAGTAAATCTGTCCTAGATCTGACAAATGTTACAAAGATATGCATGAGGAACATGGTCGATAAACAATCATATTCTGTTTAATGTTTTGACTGAACAGATATCTGGAGTGGACCTTATCACAATATCTATGAGTCCACATTCCAAACACACAATTGATGAATATCTTATTGTATACACAAGCTATCTTTAAATGAAAGGGAATGAATTTTACTTCAGCAATCCGAAGTAGTTACATTATAATATAGAAATGACTGTGAAGAAAACTTTTCATTATCTAAATGAATTAGGCTTGAAATAAAACTAAACATGATTAAAACCGGACGGCAGCACAAGCAGAATCAAGACACAAAAACAAGAAGGCTAATATTGTGTTTATTTAAAAATACTGTTTTTTATCCTGTTTAATTTTGGTATCTTTTGGCTGAAAGGGATTTGCTACATCTATTAACTTCTCAGTACATTAGAATGTAAGTCTTCTGGAATGAGAATACTGTCCGTTGTGAACTTTGATTGGTTATTTTGTAAGGTTCACTCAAAGTTCCCTCAAAGTCACAATGAGCTTTTGTTTAAAAAAAACTAAAAAAAAACACTGCAAACAATTTTGCTGCGTTTATTGTTTTCTAAGGTCTGGAACATAGTCATCAAGAGCCCATCATTTCCCATGTCAGACTCCTGAGTGTGACTAGCCTCATTTACAGGTAGAATGATTAGAATCTCACAATACCCCCTACAAGAAGTCAATAAACCCCCTGCCCATGTCCCCCCATGCTGCACATATTCTGTCCTCTCTATTGTCCTTACTCATAGGGGTAGGATTCTTTAGATAACAAAACATTATATTATAATACCAGAGTAATAATAATTAGAGCTTTTTAAGTCAACATAATGGTAAAAACAAAATATTGTCATCATGCAACACATTGAGGGTATAGCATCAATAGTGTCAGTTGATTACCTATTTTTGTGGAAATGTTTTTAGCTCCGTTTATTAGTTTGAAGGTCTACATGAAATGCCAAAGTAACAAGAATAATTTCCACTCTGTGGACAATGAAAGGATTTTGCTGTTGTCAGTAAGGGACCCCCAGATAACTGTCATGATTTGTTCTTTTAGAAGCTGTCAGATTATAATGGATTTGTCTTTTAACCATGAGAAAGCACACAAGTCAAGACAATAAATATATTATCTACATTAGTACAAATGTCACATTGTATTTTGTGGTTCATTTTGTCTTTTGCCTCATTTCAAAAGAGGTTTTCACTGCTTTGTATATAAGCTGTTTTTATAGTGAAGTACATGCCATTTATATTAGGAGAAGAAAAAGACACAGAATGTTAGGGTCGGTAATGTGTTTCACGATTGGCAGAAATGTTTTTGTGCTGGCCACAATCATTGATCGCGGCGAACATAGCCCACTTTCGTCCCATAGAAGACATGGTTGCACTTGTCTTATGTTGCTTTCCGGCAATGTCCGTGATCCAGCCAGAGTCAGGGTCAGACAATTGATGGCCACAGTCACTATTGGCTTGCCAATATTCGCAGTTGCGGTTGAGGTACAACATCACTGTGCGCCTACTTTTTTTCTAAACCCAGTTGAAAGCTATATTTTATGGTAACATAAATATACTATTCTCTTCCTTTGAAAAATAAAAAAATGTCTTTCTATTTCGAAAGTATTTATTAATACCAGGACAACAATATGAGTTGGCAGGTTAAGGGTCATTAGGATGAAAAATACGTATTGTATTACACTGAATGTCAACTTTAAATAACTGGTAACAATACATGTCAATAAACCCAGTAAAAACTAGTAGTTGGGGTTGCGGGCAGATAACGACATCCCCAGTTTTTTTTATTTTAAGGTGGACATGCCCTTTAAACATTCATGCTCATAATGTGGGGGGGGGGGGGGGGTCAGGGGAAACAAGCAGGAGAGTGTCAGCGCCAACACCACTTGCATCTTTTGGAAAACTGCTTGGTTTTGACAGAAAAAAGGGAATACTGTCCCCCCAACCCTCCCCTGGTTAATAAAGATTTTAAAGGGAAAGGTTTTTCCACTAAGATAAACCCTTTAATGGGAAAAAAAAATCTTAAATTCACAACAAGATTATTTGTACGTTCTCTCGGTAAATGTTGCTTCTGTTTGCCTTCATTTTATCTTTTATTTAAGAATGTTCTAATGTTTTATCTTCATATAATGTTTCTAGTTGTGTTGCTCTCCAGCTTTAATCCAGAAATCATGGTAGGCTATTGAATGTTTCAAAATACAATATTCAGCATTTGCACATAAAGGTAAATGCATTTCTACTGCATTTAAAATGTGCAGACATGTGTAGTCCTGTAAAATTACACTAAAGTAATTTTATTACTTGTTTTTATGTCATTTGTTGGGCCTGATACTTAATCTTTCTGTTACAAAGACTCCGTCAAGTTTTCATTACAAGCCTCATTAGCTTACTTTAAACATACACAAATACTCATACTGCACCCATATTGAATAGGTGCCTAGTTATTAGATTAGATGATAAAACATGGATACATACAAATAAAATAATTAAAACCAACAATTACTTTACCTTACCTTTAGTTTTTTCTCTCCAAGTTCTTTTATAATAACTTTACGTTAATTTTGTTTTACTAGGAGGGATCGTCACTCCACAAATATTGAAGTGGAATCATTTTTTATTGAATGGAGCAAATGAACACAATTTGACTAACATTTCAATCTTGTAACACTCCTCTCAATTGATGGTATGATATATACATACAGCGATAGGCAACAAGACAATGTATTCTCCTCACATGTATTGGTTTTTCTTTTAATTTAGCTTGTTGAATGCCATGGACTCTTTTTAACATCCAGATGATCTAAGGATATAGGTCTGTAAAGTGTTTACTGTCACTTTAACTTGGTTAGTGTCCCTTGAAAGGTAAAGTTATTTTCCACTATTCTCGTTTGCGTTAATTAAAGCAGCATATGGGCTATATTTAATGCAAAGCATCATGTTGAAAGGAGATTCTCTTTTAAGCCTCCCATTTAAGGTACACTATGCGTCCTCAGGAACATGTTGCCCCTAATATGATGTTTACTGATATCTGGTTAACAACGATTTTTGGTAGGTGGGATGAAAAATGGCCACGAGAGCACTAGCCATGCTAAATTATTAACATAGCTACAAACCACTGACAGTTAAGCCTTCATTTACGTGCTACTAACTCATCTGTCTTTATTGGTTCTTACAGATCCCCATGAACCATAACTTCTCTTCAAGGAGATACGCTCCTCTTCCTTTCCAGGTTCCAGTTTCTGTGATGCAGTAGTAACTTGATTTTGCGTCATTGCTCCTTTTTAAATAAAGGTAAGACATCCCAGAGCATGCATTTTTTGGACATACGGGCACACCTTGCCATTGCCTCATTCCCAAGATTTGCCGTTACCTCTTTGTGACGTTCATGAATCAGTGAAACGAGAGGAATGTTATGGTATGATTCCATTGTGAGTTTTACCTCACCTGATCCAACTGGAGTTACAACTGCCAAAAGGATTGTAACCTTAGGTTAGCAACCCAAAAGTACCGTAATGCATTTATTGGAAATAATGATAAGCAAATATTTAAAAAAAATCTAACTAAAGATGAGAAGTTGGATACATGCTTTCTTTTGAAACTTTGTGAGGAAGGCTGAATTTTTGTGGTCACCATTATCGGTGTTATTCATTTACATTCTTTTTATAATAGGATACTGAAAACTTGTGGTCTGTGTGTGATAAATCTTCTACCAATCTCCGATCCAAATTATGAAATTAAACTGCTGCACGCAGCAAGACTAGAGCTCAGTAAAAAAGGAAATGAGTATACAGTTAGAGAGTTACAGATTGTGTGTAGTAAATTGTTGACTAATTGCAATCCAATTCATGTTGGTAACAACAAAGGTATATTACCGGCTACAGAGAATGCCAAAACAGGGATGATTTCTGTCCCTATTTGCATCCAAAATAATATCGCCTGCAATATATAGATATTACATCTATTATCCAGATTATTCTCTTTCCCCAAGCCCTTAAGAAGACCAGGAAAAGCAGCAGCTTAGCACCGCGGATTTGTTTTTCCTTTAAAAAACTTTACAAATGGTTAAGGGAACCAATACTGAAAAATGACTTTTGCAACCGAAATACTGGACTTCCTCTGTTGGAGGACCCCTAGTTAGAGACATTTGGTCTTTGCCCTTGACCCCGCGCCTGGGGTTTGATTATCAGATGCAGTAGAGATCTGAGCATTTTTGAACCTGCAACACCCATCAGTTAAGAAATAACTGTTTATGAACATTCCAAGGATGTGTGGCATCCTGGGCAGAAAAAAAGAGGACGTAGTATACCGCCTGAATGTAGCTGCATAATGTCAACAGCAGGTTAAAGCAAAGGGTATGAATCAACACCTGATTTGGTCCAAAATGGAAGAGAATATGTAATAAATAAGACACAGGCATTACAACTAACCATTTAATAAACAAATTTTTATAATTTCCACTGAAACTGTCCCCTTTAAGAATTTCTTATTATCCAAGTGCTGGGCTGTTCCACTACTCAGTCCTATCCTCAGCTTTTGGGATGGCCTGAGGATCTGTACTCTGTACTGCACTATTTCTCCGCTAACTCCACAACTGGGAGGAAAAACAAGAGATTTGGGGCTAGTGGCCAATTTATTCTTTCCCAGCTCGTAGGAGAAGACATTTTTTTAAAAAGTATTAATTGTTCGCGAACTTTAAAACAACAAACCTATTGTGTTTTTTTTTTTCTTCAAAAAGGTTGAGATAGAAGTTGTTATTAAAGATCCTGTATGAATGGTGAGATCCTGTATGAATAAATAGCTTTTCTAACAAATAACATCAGCTACATAACATCTCATGGAAACTGAATGAACCATCTCTGGGAGAGGCTTTCTTGGGTGGACTGGAGTAAATGTGTTTCTTCTTCTGATAGGTAAGTCTTTTTGATTTAATAAAATGCTTTATTGCAAACTTGCTCGTAGGTTGTTTTACTAATGTATCATTTGAAACAGTCTGAAACAGTAATGGGAAAAAAAAATCTTAAATTCAAAACAAGATTTATTGTAGTTCATATACGTAGTAATGTGCTTCGTTTTCCTCCATTTATCTTTTGTTTCTCTTTTTCTTATTTTTTTATCCTTTTTTTTTCTTGTTCATTTTATCTTTTGCATAGACTCTAATGTTATCTTCGATAGTTTTTGTGGTTGCTCTCCAAGCTTAATCCAGAATTCAGGTTAGGCTATGAATGGTTCAATAATACAATGAATTCAGCATATTTGCACAGTAAGTAAATGCATTTTCTACTGCAATAAAATGTGAGACATGTTGTAGACCTGTAATATTACACTAAAGTAATTTATTCGTTTTTTTTTATGTCATTGGGCCTTGATACTTAACTCTTTCTGTTACAAAGCCCGTCTTTTATTTCAAATTAAAGCCTCAGTAAGCCTTACGTTAAACATAACAAATACTCATACTGCACCACATATTGAATGGCTGCCTAGTTTATTAAGATTTAGATGAATAAAACATGGATACATACAAATAAAATAATTCAAACCACACAATTACTTTATACCTTTACCTTAGTTTTCTTCTCCAAGTACTTATAATAAACTTTACATTATTTTGTTTTTCTGGTAGGGGACCGTCACTGTCCAAATATGAAGTGGATCATTTTTTATTGCAATGGAGCAAAGGCCCCATTTGACTAACATTTCAATCTTAAACCACTCCTCAATGAGGTTATGATAATTACATTACAGGCCGATAAGGGCACAAGAAAATGTGTATTGTCCTCACTATGTATTTGTTTTTTATTTAGCTGTTGAATATGCATTGACTCCTTTAAACATTCAGATGATCTAAAGGATATTAAGGCTGTAAGTGTTTACTGTCAACTTAACTGGTTTAGTGTCTTGAAAGTAATGTATTTTTCCACTATCTCTGTTTGCGTTTAAACGCGAATATGGGCTCTTTTTATGCAAGCATATTTGAAAAGGAGTTCTCTTTTAAAGCCTCCCATTAAGGGTACACTATAGCAGTTCCCTCAGGACATGTTGCCAAAAAAAGAATACTGAATTTTAACTGATATCTGGTTAACAAAGATGTTTGTGGTAGGTGGGAATGAAAAAAATGGCCACAGAGAGAGAGCTAGCGCATGCTAAATTATACGTAGCTTACCACTGACAGTAAGCTTTCATTTAAGTCTACTAACTATCGTGTTTTATCTGGTTTCCTACAGATCCCTTGGAAACATAACTTCTCTTACAAGAGGATACGCTCCTCTTCCTTCCGCGTTCCAGTTTTCTGTGCTGCAGTAGTAACTTGATTGCTCATTGCTTCTTTTAACATAAGGGGTAAGAACATCCCAGAGCAATTCAATTTGGAAACAGGGAACACCTTGCCATGCTCATCCCAAATGCCGTTACCTCTTTGTGACAGTACACTGCATCAGTGAAACGAGGAATGTATGGTATGATTCCATGTGAGTTTTTACCTCCCTGCATCCACCTGGAGACAACTGGCAAAAGGATTGTAATTAAGGTTTAGCACCCAAAAAGTACAGTATGCCCCCTTTATTGGCAAAATACATGATAAGGCAATATTTTAAAAAAATCTAACTAACAGATAGACAGGTTGGATCATTGCTTATTTTGTGAACCTTTTGTGAGGAGGCATGAATTTTTTGTGCACCATTAACTTGTGTATTCATTTCCATCTTATCTATATATAGGAATATGAAACCTGGTGGTCCTTGTTGCTAAAATCTTATAACCAATCCGTGATCCAAATTATGAAATAAACTGCTGCACTCAGCCAGACTGATAGCTCGGTAATAAAAAGGAAATGAGATACAGTTAAAGAGATACAGCTTTGTAGTAAGTAAATATGTTTACTATTTGCAATCCAATTAGTGTTGTGTAACAACAAAGGTAATTACCGGTTACAAGAGAATCCAAAACAGGGCATGATTTCACTTCCTATTGCTCCAAAATAAATGCCTTGGCAATATATAGTATAATTTTTTTATAGATATATTCTCTTCCCCAAGTTTAAGAGAAAAAAGCAGCAGACTTAGCACCCGGGATTGTTTCTTAAACATTTACAAATGTTAAAGGGCCACGTATACTGAAAAATGACTATTTGCAAACCGACAATACTGACTTCCTGTTTTGCAGGACCCCATGAGAGACCATTATGGTCTTGCCCTGACCCAGCGCAGGGTTGAATTCAGTGCTCAGTAGAGATCTGAGCTGTTTTTGACCCACTTGCACAAGCCCATCAGTAGAAATAAACTGTGTAGGACATTCCAAGGATGGTGGTGCATCCTGGAGAAGAAAGAAGGCCGTTTAAACCTGAAATGTCAGCCTCACAATGTCCAACACAGTGGTTAAAGCAAAGGGTGTCAATGAAATCAACTGATTTGTACAAAATGGAAGAGGAATATCTGATAATAACTAAAGAAAGGCATTACACAAACTAACTTTTTAACAATATTATTAATTTCCATGAACTGTCCTTTAAGATGTATTTCCCTTATTATCCAAGTGCGGCTGCCTTCCACACACTCAGCTCTCGCCTCAGTCCTTTTGGGATGGCAGTGCTTCCTGTACTCTGTACTGCACTATGTTTCCCTCCCGCTACTCCAAACTGGAGCGGAACACCCAGAGATGCTAGTGCCACTTTCCAGCTCTGTATGGAAAACGAATTTTTTAACAAATATAATTGTTCGTACTTTAAAACAACAACTATGTGTGTTTTTTTTTCAAACGGTTTGATAGAATGGTGTTAATAAGATCGGTATGAATGTGAGATTCCTGTATGAAATAATGAGCTTTTACTACCTACATTCAGCCTAACATCTCAATGAACTGAATGGAACCATCTCTGGGGAGCCTTTTCCCTGGGTGGACTTGGAGTAAATGTGTTTCTTCGTGTCTGATAGAAAGCTTTTTTGATTTAACTTAAATGCTTTAGTTTGCAACTTGCTCCCTGTAGTGGTTTTTACTATGTATTCATTGTAAACAGTGCTCCCCAACTCTTAACAGAAATATCCTTATAAGTTAAATGATTTTTTGATTAATGGAGCCCCTATATATAAATACTAGCAGGTTTTACCCAGCGTTTTTGCCATGTTCACATGGTGGTTATAGTATTTTTTATGTACAGGTATTTGTTTGGCTTAGAGTGAAGACAGGGAAAAAGACAGTGCACAGATGGTAATGTACCGTCATGTTAACATGTTAATTACATCTGTTGTAATTCAGTTAGATCAACTGGACCTTTCTTCAATTCAGAAATGGACTTGCTACACGAATTGTGGCAAATTATGTACCCTGGAGACCCTTCCACTTAGCATATCACAGCAGTGTTAAGGGCCTCTGAATGCAAGGCGTGATTGCAGTGGCTAAAGAGTGTTATAAACTGCCCAGGGTATAGTGTCACAAACAGCATTGAAATGTACACGTACCGTGTCTGCTTTTAAACCCAAAACAACACACCTGGGCAGGCAAAGCAAAATGGTACACCACAAGACCCAATACCGAAACACAAGAAACGCGACCGCAATATTATGCATATATGCGCGGGAACCCTAAGCCACCAAAGGGCCCCTGTCAGTGAACCCCACAATTGGTACTTGTAAGGACTGGGAGGGGGTCACGGTCGAGCTGCAGGACCCCAAATGTCCAGACGCGGGATTGGCGGCCGTTGCCCTTTCATGTGCGGTGATTCGGAATCCCGGCCATTCTGGTATTACCGAAAGTTTGAAAATCCTAGAACAACATGGATTTTCGAAAAAATCCCACATGTCGATGCAGTAGTATTTGCCTTACGCACTCCTCTTCCTTCCAGTTCTTGCAAGCAGTAGTAACTGGATTTTGGTGCACGCGAGGAGGAAACATGGCACGGTACAGGTTTAATTAAAAGGCTGAAATGTCAGATGTTCAGACTTAATAAAGAAATAGGGACAAATCAACGAAAAATGGTACAGTGATATTTGAGAAGAATTATAGTTCCGTAATGGGCCAATTTAAAAAAACAAATGTGTTAGTGTACATATACTTTAACGGCAACATTCTGTTCAAATGACTCCATATCATAGACCGTTTGACTACCATCAAGAATTCAGAGGGAATTTTCCTTGGTAATTTCAAGCAAGACTCTTAAAGAAACACTGCCAATCAATTAGTCAATCAATAACTAAAGCCTCAGAACAGTTGGAGAAAAAATATTGTTCATCATTAGCCCACATATACTAGCCTTTACAACATTTCAGGGGGACCATTTCTCACTCTTGTGAAGATGTGTAAGGAAACTTATTTAATTAAGGATTGCGTTAAGAACGAAGCATTTTCCAATCAGAACAAAGTAAAGGAAATAAAATATTTTACCCGGTGGTGTAAATTAGAATTATATCAGTCAAGAAGACGCAAACCACATTTTAAAAAAAAAAATATGTAAAAAAGCAAAAATCATTTTTATGTGAATGATAAAATTTGATCTGATTTTTGGCAGCCTAAAAACGTTTTTAAAGCAAAACAAGCTATTCTTGGAAGATTTTGCCATAAACACCAAACTGTTTTTTCAAGGAAACCTATTTACTATTGTGTTCCTGGAGCCAACAAGAAGAAGAATCATAGGGACAGGGAATGGGAATTAGGTGAAAAACCTTGTCAAGTGATTGTTTAGAAGCGTAGTGGATAAGTTCAGTTGATAATATAATTTTTTAAAAAATTCTTATAGAGAGATTCAATAAAAGTCCTTCAGGGAGATTCAATAAAAGTTATTATTGTTTTTAATGGTGACTAATTTGTCCCCAACCATCAGATCTTATTTAAAAACTTTGACATTGCTAACATCCTTTGGTTGTTGGCAAAATTAACACCATTTAAACAAGTAGATGTGATGTTATTGAATAACCCTGATTATTCTTTTAAAAATGGTGCTAGTTCTGCCCCTAACCAATCAAATATTATTTAACATTTGAAAGCTAACATCTGATTGGTTGGGCATAAATTAGACCCATATTTAACAATAAGAACTTTTATTGCATCCTGATTGCTTATATTATGCAACCATTTATATATGCTCTTCCCATTTTGAAAATTAGTTGGAATTTATACCACTTGCAGAAACCTGTACTTTCTATGATGGCTGTTGGATGGGTCAAACCTGCTCAGATGTCTTCTGAGAACTGAATCAACCCAGCCAGTCGGCAGGGCAAGGCAATAAGCTCTATTAGATACTGAAAACAGGAAGTCAGTATTCGGAAACATTTATTTATTACAAATGATGAATGGGAAGGTTTAGTCATAAGATGGAAACTACTGCAAAATTTTTTTTTTTAAAATTTCTTAAAAGAAGTATTTGCACCGAATTACCCTTAAGTCATAATTATGATTTGAAAGGGTAACAATTCTAGTCTTACATTCAAACCTATAGAATCAGGCTGACATAGTCTTGGATCAATGTAAGAAATGCTACTTTCAAGATTTAACTTTGTCCTGGGAGGGAATGTCCACCCCAAAACCATAATTTAATCTGTTATGGCAATTGTATTCTAGCTTCAAAAAGCAAAACCATATTAAAAATTCATTCAGCCAATTATGTTTCAATAATTTTTTATTGGGGTTTTTGAATTAAAATACAGCCAGTAACAGTTTAAATATTTTTTCAGTAGCAGTATTTACATTAACAGATAATGCAAAAATAACACCCAATAAGACAGTTACCGGTATATCAAAATGCTGGTCACTTGTCTAGAAAGTATTCATTAATATAAATTTATAGTTAAAACCATTATCAGGGAAGTTCAAGTTTGGATAGAAACAAAAAAAACAAGAGAACTTTGGTCATTAGGACTATTGCTGAGAAAAGGAAAAACTAGATGTTTCAAATAAAAGGCTAGAAAATTATGCAAGCCTATCTACTTATAAGCGTCTCTGTGAGAGGATATACACATATCTATCTATCAGGTTCCAATAATTTGGTATTTGGATACACAGAGGACCATAGAAATGCTTCTCTCCAGGAAAGATTTGAATAGAACAATAATTTTCGGTAGATCAGTTTGAAATACTCGCCATACCCTTAACGCAATTTAGGAATTACTCTTTGGTATGAAAGTAGGGTTTTGTGTAAAGGATTGGATGTCAACTTTAGGAGAATTTGTTCGGAAGCAATGACTTTTTGTTTGTGGGGGAGCCGTATGGGTTTTGGGTATGTTTGAAAAATGTTGTATTTAAAGGGTATTGATAGTCTTATTGATATAGGGACATTATATTGATTACTAATTTGTCAAATGTTTTTACAAGTAATGAAAAAACAGCTTGTCTACTGTGTCTAGTCCTAGGTTCAATCAAGTGTGTTTAAGGGAAGTTGTGATTAGATTGTATCGGAAATAAGGGATAGATTGTCCGTAGCGAATGGATTTTTACGAACTGGGCTTTTAGTAATTAAGTCATTAGTAAATACAGTTAATTACTATTAACTGTTATTTACTGACTGACTTATTAGTTATTGATTGTAGAATTCCAGAAATTTAGTTTCCAGTAAATTTTTATAGAAGTATACGGTATAAAGGTTTTGTTCCAAATCTATCCCTTTCTTAGTTATGTCACCATCCAAATTGCTCTGGATTGTTCTTGGATGTGGCTTAAAAGAGATTACATTGATCAGGAACACAAAAAAACCTAATGCTGATGTATGTAAACGTCAATATTGTGTTGAAAATCTGGAGACTTATGATCACGGCCAAAGTTATTATCATTTTTGTAGGGCAGTAAAAAATTTTAGTGACTTTAATTGGGAGATGACAGAAGAGGTATAGGCGTTGGGGAAACCCATCATTTTAAAGCAACTTGCTCTGTAGGTGGTTTTACTATGTATTCATTTGAAACAGTCTGAAACAGTAATGGGAAAAAAAATCTTAAATTCAAATACAAGATTTATTGTAGTTTTCCAGTTATGGATTAGCAATACAAGTAGAGAGTTTGTGGTTTCATATACATAAGCTGGGTACACACTCTAAAGATCTCTGAAGATGACAGACTGAATCTGCAAGATCCTGTTTGTCATTTTTCAAAGATACCTTTACACACCGTCCCAAGCATTCTCCCTATGTAAAGCATAGGGAGAATGCTCGGGACTGCACTTTCCCTCAGCTGCGGCTTACTCCCCTATACTTTAATACAGGAGAACGTTAGAAAATGCACTACACACACTAAAGATAAATCGTCAATTCCGTCGGATCCAGCAGTTTTAGCGCTTTATTGTATTGTGTGTACCCAACTTTTGTCAAGAGTAAATCTGTCCTAGATCTGACAAATGTTACAAAGATATGCAATGATGGAACATGGGCGATAACAAATCATATTCTGTTTAATGTTGACTGACAGATATCTGGACTGTGGAACTTATCACAATATCTATGAGTCCAAATTCCAAACACACCAATTGATGAAATATCTTATGTATACACAAAGCTATCTTTAAATGAAATGGGAATGAATTTTACTTCAGCAATCCGTAAGTAGTTACATTATAAATCTAGAAATGACTGTGAAGAAAACTTTCATTATCTAAATGAATTAGGCTTGAAATAAAACTAAACATGATTAAAAACCGGACGGCAGCACAAGCAGAATCAAGACACAAAAACAAGAAGGCTAATAATTGTTATTTAAAAAATACTGTTTTTATATCCTGTTTTAATTTTGGTATCTTTTGCTGAAAGGGATTTGCTAGCATCTATTAACTTCTCAGTACATTAGAATGTAGATGTCTTGGAATTGAGAACTACTTCCGTTGTGAACTTTGATTGGTTATTTGTAAGGTTCACTCAAATTTCCCTCAAAGTCACATGAGCTTTTTGTTAAAAAATAACTAAAAAAAAACACTGCAAAACAATTTGCTGCTTTATTGTTTTCTAAGGTCTGGTAAACATAGGTCATCAAGAGCCCATCATTTCCAACTGTCAGACTCCATGAGTGTACTAGCCCTCAGTTACAGGTAGAATGAATTAGATCTCACATACCCTACAAGAAGTCAATAAACCCCTGCCAGTGGTCCCCCATGCTGCACATATCTGCCTCTCTATTGTCTTACTCATAAGGGGGTAGGATTCTTTAGATAAAAAACATATATTATAATCCATGCAGTAATATAATTAAGAGCTTTTTAAGTCAACAGTAATGGTAAAAACAAAATATTGTCATAGAGCAAACATTGAGGGTATAGCATAATAGTGTCAGTTGATTACCAATTTTTTTGTGGAAATGTTTTTAGCTCCGTTTATAGTTTGAAGGTCTACAATGAAATGCCAAGTACAAATAATTTCCCTCTGTGGACACATGAGATTTGCTGTTGTAGTAAGACCCCCAGTTAACTGTTATGATTTGTTCATTTTAGAATGTCAGATTATAATGGATTTGTCTTTTAACATGAGAAAGCACCACAAAGTCAAGACAATAAATATATATCTACATTAGGTAAGCAATGTCACAATTTGTTATTGTGTTATTTTGTCTTTTGCTCATTTCAAAAGAGTTTTCACTGCTTTGTATATAAGCTGTTATTTATGTGATAGTACAATACATTTATATAGAGAAAGAAAAGCACAGAATGTTAGGGTAGGTAATGTTCACATGGGCAGATGTTTGGCTTGGCCAAATCATTGATCGGGCGAAACATAGCCACTTCGGTCCATAGAAGACATGTGCAATTGTCTATGTTTTTCCGGCATGTCTGATCCAGCCAGAGTAAGGGTCAGACATTTGATGGCCACAGTCACTATTGCTGCAATATGTCGCAGTTGAGGTTGAGGTACAACTTACTGTGGGCCTCCTTTTTTAAACCCAGTGAAAGCTATATTTATGGTAACAATAAATATACATATTCTCTTCCCTTTTGAAAATTAAAAAAAAGGCTTTCTATTTCGAAAGTATTTATTTACACAGACAAAATACTGAGTTGGAGGTTAAGGTCATTAGGATAGAAAAATACTGTATTGTATTTACACTGAATGTCAACTTTAAATAACTGGTAACAAATACATGTAATAAACCAGTAAAAATAGTAGTTGGGGTTGCGGGCAGATAACGACAATCCACCAGTTTTTTATTTTAAGGGTGGACATGCCCTTTAAACATTTCATGCTCATAGTTGGGGGGGGGGGGGGTCAGGGGAACAGCAGGAGAGCTGTAGCCACCACACCACTTGCATCTTTTGGAAACTGCTTGGTTTGACAGAAAAAAGGGGAATACTGTCCCCAACCTCCCGGTTAATAAAGTTTTAAAGGGAATGTTTTTCCACTATAGATACCCTTTAATGGGTGATGGTATTTCTTCTCCCATCTCTTTCATCAGAAAACCTCAATAAACAATTTTAAATCTAACTCTCATCCGATCTCTCTGAGCACAGCACAGCATAGGACTGTTGACACTGCACCAGTTATCACTTTAGCACTTCCTCCCTTTCTTAAGTATCTGTATGTTACCCACCTAAGTAGATAGTAAGCTCTATGGGGCAGGGACCTCTTTCCTCATGTTACATGTTTCAAGCACTTGTATATTTTATGATGTACACACTTTATGTATTAATTTATTGTCCCCCTTGTACGACTTTTGTATTCTACTGTAATTGTAGAGCGTTGCTTACCCAAGTGGGGCAATATAAACATATACATATACATACATACCCTCCAACCTCGTTTGCCGATTATCAGGATTAAATGCAATGGCAAAGCAGCACGTAGATTTCATACATTTTTAAGTCTTAAAGGGCATGTCCACCCCAAAACTATAATCCCCCCAACTACTGGCCCCATTATGTAGTGTGTGAATCCTTACTCTACATCCCAGCTCCATATGGTTCTCCTGTAGTCCCCCCCAAAGTCCCAAAAACTGCCCACCAGGAGGATAGCAGAGTCCATATAGGACTCTGCCTCCTACCTGGCCTCCGGGAGAAGTTTGGCATGCGTACTGCAGCCCTTCTCCCCCTCCCTCTCCCTCCCCCCAGCGTATAACCATTAAAGTATAAGATTCCCCTGGTCTCCCAGCCCCAACCGCTCTATTTATATGTTTATAAAGCTCCCCAAACTTTACTTACCTTCCTCTTTCCTCCGCCGAAATAAGCGCGGCAGCCGCGTCCGTGATTGGTGCCGCTCAGCCAATCACAGACGCGGCTGCCGGTCCCGCCCCTCTGTTGCATTTCTTCCAAGCAGAGGGCCGGGAGCGCGGCGGAGGAAAGAGGGGAGGTATAGTAGAGTTTGGGGGGCTTTCTAACATAAATAGAGCGGTTGGGGCTGGGAGACGGGGGATCCTTATAAAAAAATATAATTTAGGGTGGACATACTCTTTAAAGGCAAAGGTGCCAACCCTAGTCAGTGAGCACCAGGAAATGGAACAGTAGTAATCAGTAACTTGAAATTTCTACATATGGATTAACAATTAAAGGATCGTACAGCTGCCTTCTATTTTCTCCTTTTAATGATCGTGTCTTGCACAGGGGATAGTGAGTACAACTAATAAATACAAATATTTACACCAAAAACAAAAATTAAATGCAATATCTTGTGTGCTTGTAAGTTATTTGATGTTGATTATGCTAAGCCCAACAGTGTAGCTGCCGCCATCAGTGCACCGCCAGTCCATGAGATAAGTCAGTTATAAATGTTAAAAAATGTGACTATATTTACTAAGACTCCCTTTGGAGGACCTATGATAAAATCCTATATAATAAAATGCAAGTGTGCGTCCCTGTGTCGTGTGTATCCTGCAGTTACCTCTTTTTGCCATGGTGTGCATTCATTCCTCAGGCTGCGCGTTTCCCCCAGGCAATTACAGAGTGCATTGACAGTGCTCTACCTCCCCCGCCGCAGCCTTCACGCCCTTTCATTTCCTTTCGTGCAGGAAAGCCTTTTACTGTGCGGCATAATTTCTTTTGCGACTTCCATTCGCGTACCTTCAGTAACACACGCGCCAGTTGATTAGTTGCATGCGCGAAACGCCGGTTGATTATGCGCATGAGCGGAAAGCGTAGTCATGGTAACTGTTTTAAAAGAGCCGGTTGATTATGCGCAAACGCGGAAAGCGTTGCCATGGTAACATTTAGACGCTGAAGCATATGGATGGCTGCACCGTCCCTGCTATTTCCAGGTAATAGGTAACAAGTTAAAGAGACAGAAGACCTCTTTAGAGAACACACCAAAGGAAAAGGCGTTAGTTATGGAGGGGCTGAGGGAAAACAGTTCTTTCCAAAGTGTATGGACGGGGGGCCCTTGGATTTGGGACAGAGGGGGGGCCCTGGATTTGGGACAGAGGGGGGGGGGCTGGAGTGGACAGAGGGGGCCCCTGGCCTTGGGGCATGGAGGAGGACTATGGCCTTGGGACACTAAGGGGGACTCTGGTCTTCTAGCGCCCGTTATGTAGCGGGCTTAATGTTAGTAGTAAATAACTATGTAAAACCAAAAATAATTAATATTCAGTGACATGCACCAGAAACGTTTTTTTTTTAGAAAGAAGAGCAATTGATACTACCAAAGGCAAAAGTTATTGTCTGTATTGTTCAGAGCACAATTCATCAACTATGATTCTAATTATACAACTAATTCATAGTCCTCAAGCTAAAAGTATAATTTTATATCTAAAACATAACGTTATTTTCTTCACCGTATACATGCACTGTTACAATACATGCAACCTGATGCTGCTGCCTGGTATACAAAATGGTAATACAGTACATAGAAAGTAGTGCTTCATATCCGTTGTAACACAGTGGCTTTTAACTGTAGTAGAAATGAATATGTACAATGGACCAGTTTGAGTAAACGTAATATACATTGGTGTCATTAAAGGGAGAGCTGAGGTAGAAGTCGACACAACCGATTCAATATTGGTTAGCGAGACTTTTGCTCTACTTTGCGCGGATATCTCTAAAGACACCTGCGCAGGCATTTAAATAGTGGTTGCGCTGTTTTTTGCACAAATACGCCAGCAAATAGCTCTACTTAAACCTATTTAGAACCTCTATTGTTCCCAGGTGCAATTGCACAGCTAATGTTATATACTGATAGCAACTCATTAAACATTGATTGCGGTACTTTTAACACAGCCATTAGCTAGCATTAAAAAATGTTGCCGCTATCAGCATATACTGCAAACAGGGTTTCGGGCCTAGGCACTCCTTTTTGGCAGTTTAGCCACAAACTTCAAAGGTGTCTCCCTTCTCGATCCTCTACCATGGACCCACAGCTATAGCACAAGCATAAAAGTCATGAGAGGGGCACTCTTCGTGAATATATGCTTCTTTATTGGATACATTAACACAACGTTTCAGGGACACACTGTCCCTTTCATCAGGTAAGGGACAGTGTGTAGGGTAAGGGCTAGACCACACTAGCGGAATTTCACTCCCTAATGAACAAGATTTTAATCCGTTTGACCGTGAGATCACCGTGCATGTCAATGTGGGTGGCAAAATCGCAGCACAAACGGATGGTAACATGCATGAAATGGACAGTTTCAAACTATTCCCATCTGGTATAGTGTGGCCTCGGCCTTAAATTCCCACTTACCAATTTTACATTGGTTAAAGTGACTGAGGGACTGGCCACACTTACGGTTCACACATTGCACACGCAATTCCGGAGCGATTTTTGGCGCTTGCGTTGCCTCGATTTCTATTATTGAAAAATCACATGCGCAATTGCGAGCGCAAACCCATTAGTGTGGCCTAGCACTAAAAATCTTTTTTTATGGTACTTGTTCTTTTTTACACTTCAAGAAATCTATTTACAATCATTTGTGTTCATTGTCTCTCAAGTAGTATTCTATTATTTATGGTAAATTATCAATACTGATTGGCTATTGATCAGGGCAATAATGGATCAAGTGTACTGGGCCTTATTGCCTAGACAAATGTAAATATTCAGTGATTGCCTTACTTCTTAAGTGTACATTGTAAAAGAGTTTGGGGAAATAATTTTTTGCTACTTCAAGCAGACTAGACACAGCAAGCTCCAGTTTTAAACATTGTTCATGCAGGTCAATGAGGACACAGGAACTGTGTCAGACATTATTATGCTGCAATCTTGAAGATAAAACCCATCAAATCAATAGAAACGAAGAGATGACTACATTACATATGTTGCAGTTATAAAACAAAAATAAGTAAGTCAACTGTGCCTTATTTTTTTCCTACTATTCCCAACCATTCTTATATGAGTAATGCGTAGCTAAATGTAACTGTACGATTTTGTATGTTTAAAAGTGATATTATCTCATAACTGCAACCACTGATCGCCGAGAGAAAAATATGAAAGGGCATCTTAGCGATAATTGTTGATAATTTTTAAATGAAATTCTTTCTTTGCCAAATACGTAGAGACTATAAATAATAGTGAGCTGACAAGAGATTCTTCTCCATGGCTGAGCGCTTTACAGCTCCTCCCCCTTGTCAGCTAGTATGATCTCCTCCCATCTATAACACAGTCACACATGACTAGAGGGGAGGTGGCTGGCTGGGCAACAAGCCAATGTCGGCCATGATGAACAGCATCTGACAGCTCAGTTATTAAATGCATGCTGTATAATACTGAAACGTTGGCAGTTGCACTGAAGAAAGTGAAATAATCCAACTGGTTCCCTCTGATTGCTACAGTCCTATCAAGTCATCTAATAGTTCCAGCGAGAATTCACAAATACATACTAAAGAGAACATTAATTGCAAGTATAATATACCCTTTGTCAGTGTTTGACAACTAATAGGCCAAACTTTTCTTAAAAATACAATAGTTTGTATTTTCTCCTATTGCCATATAATGCATACTACCGTTATACTCGAGTATAAGCCGAGGTTTTTAGGTTTTAAATAAACCTAAAAACCTGCCTCGGCTTATACTCGAGTCAAGTCCTTACCGCATCACTCAGCACCCCGAATCCAGCTGCCGCACGCAGTAAGTACTGTGGATTTGCCGGCTGACGTCACTACTCGGCGCCGGGCGGTGAGAGGCGCCGAGTAGTGACGTCAGCTGGCAATGCACAGTACTTACCGACGCGTGGCAGCGGTCGATGAGTGCTGAGTGATGCCTTTAAGGATTCAGAGTCTAAGGTACTACATTGATGTGAGGTGATTGGGTAAGGACTGCAACTGGGGGGGCTTCCTCATGCAGGCTTTTAACCTAACAGCAGAATTTTGAGCTTTTAACTAACAGCAGAATTTGATCTTTTAACCTATTGTTTGGAAAACTACAACTCCCAGCAACAAAATTATGCTGGGAGTTGTAGTTTCCAAACATTTGTATGGGAATTCTGCTGTTCATTTAAAGGGCAACTTAAGTCTCAAAAAGGCAATCTTCTGCAATATACCATAAATAGATACCATCCTCCTCTGATTCTTTATTGTTTTGAGGCTTAAGTTGCCCTTAATGGACAGCAGAATTTACATACAGATGTTTGGAATACAACTCCCAGCATGCTTTATTTGCTGGAGTTGTAGTTTTCAACATCTGTATGAGAATTTGCTGTCCATTTAAAGGGCAACTTAAGCCTCAAAACAATACTGAATCAGAGGCAGTAGTGGTCATAATTCCCTCGGCTTATACTCGGGTCAATCAGGTTTTCCTATTTTTTCAGTTAAAAATAGGTTCCTGGGTTATACGGGTTGGCTTATACTCGAGTATATAGGCTATATAGCAGACAAGTTTTAAGTTACTTGTCTTTTTAGCTAGAATTGATTTTTTCCATATTCAAGCTACAATTCTATTGGCTTGAAATGATCAACTAATTATCAAACCAAATACCTGACTATGAGACATGAATTGAATGTTTAAAGGACGAACACTAATCTAAAGAAGTTGCAAGTAGTGCTCTAGTAAACTTACACAGGCATGTGTAGAAGCATCTAAAGAAGCTGCAGTGTGCTCATAGTAACTTACACAGGCATGTATGGTTAGGCTTGGTTCACATTGGAATGTGACCACACAGGAAAAAATTTACAGTAATTTTACACACACAAAAAATACAAATGTAACTTTAGTTCCCAAAATCTAGTTTGATCAGTAAATTGAGATAAATAAAAACAAAATATGGATTCAGATGAAATGAAAACGCATATTCTAAAAATATAATTTATATTGTATATTTTTGTGATAAATATTGAATAAAACACACCACTTACAATAATACCAACAATAATAACTTTCTCTACCACATCAGTTTTATCTGACGAGAGTCATTTTCTTCAAGAGTACTTTTAACATTTTTACTGTGTCAAATAGAATAGCTGGTTAAATAATTGTGTAAAAGAGAAACAGTTTTTTTTTTAAAACAATAGGTATAACAATATTGTGTTTAAACTGCAAATAGAGATCAGCTTTTTGTACTGACACTTTTGTAGCTCCTATGGTGGTTCTGTACCCAACAGCCACACTTTCCTTTCTCATATCAAGCCAGTGGTAATACATGTGTGTGATTCCAAATATAGCAAGCTGACAAGCTTCTTTATGTAGAAAATAAATTATATTTTCTCTATGTACCTTAAGCATTTTATAATTTCGAAAATTCTTCTGGCAAAAAAAAGTTAGACAAAATGGGTTAATTACTATTTACAAATGACAGGGAAATACAAACACGCAAAAGAAGACTTTAGTCTCTCAAGTTCCTAAATACAGGTAGCATAAAATCAACAGTTTATAGTAGCAAATCTAAAAAACGTGCTCTCCAACAGACAGATGGCTTGAGGTTAAAAACTGTTTCTATTCTAGTAGAAGGTGAACAACTCAAATGTATAACTACCCTGTAGAACAGTATCTTAAATCGGGTTCAAAGGGATATTAAAACACAAAATGAACACATGCATAAATTGTGTATTGATTTAGTGTTTTATTGTGGATACCAATAACGTTGTGTATTTTTACCTTTATGTGGATGCTCCTTGACCTGTCCAGTTCTACACTCATGGCTATTTTGCTTTAAATTCTAGTGTGAATATAGCAAAAGAATCAATGAAAAGGATATGTTTAAAGCAGTGGTGTTTATACAAGCTGTATAGGAGAACTGACTGTGGAAATAATAGTAAAATAAAACTAGGAAATAGGCTACAAAACTAATTCAGAGAAATATACATTTCAGCATACAAGGTAGTTTTTTTTGCTGCTCATACATTATACAGGTATCCCACTACTCCGGATCTTTCGGGAGTCTCTGCAAATCGAGTGGTCGGTCTCCGCGAGAGCACCCCGATCTCTCGCAAGGAGAGGAGTCCTGAATCTCCTCTCTTACGCTCCCTTTATGTCTGTCCGCCCCAGACTGCCCCACCCCTAGTGTGTATGCCCAACCCACTGCATGACATCAATGAGTCACACCATGTAACCACGCCCCCTCGTCCACACCACCCTGCCTGGAAGAATGAAGAGGCGAGGTGGGATGTCTGCATTAATGACTTTCTATGTACCTACTGTTCTGTCTCTTGCCTTGTGGCATAAGTCAATGATATACAATGAACATTTTTTAGTGTTAATACTTAAAGGGCATGTCCACCCCCAAAACTATAATCCCCCCAACTACTGGCCCCATTATGTAGTGTAGTGTAATCCTTACCTCACATCCCAGCTCCATATGGTTCTCCTGTAGTATTTATATGTTTATAAAGCTCCCCAAACTTTACTTACCTCTCCTCTTTCCTCCGCCGAAATAAGCTGCCGGCAGCCGCGTCCGTGATTGGCTGCCGCTCAGCCAATCACAGACGCGGCTGCCGGTCCCGCCCCTCTGCTTGCATTTTCTCTCAAGCAGAGGGCCGGGAGCGCGGCGGAGGAAAGAGGGGAGGTAAGTAGAGTTTGGGGGGCTTTCTAAACATATAAATAGAGCGGTTGGGGCTGGGAGACCAGGGGGATCCTTATATTAAAAAATATAATTTAGGGTGGACATACTCTTTAAAGGCAAAGGTGCCAACCCTAGTCAGTGAGCACCAGGAAATGGCAACAGTAGTAATCAGTAACTTGAAATATTCTACATATGGATTAACAATTAAAGGATCCGTACAGCTGCCTTTCTATTTTCTTCTCCTTTAAATGATCGTGTCTTGCACAGGGGATAGTGAGTACAACTAATAAATTACAAACTATTTTACACCAAAAACAACTAAATTAAATGCAATATCTTGTGTGCTTGTAAGTTTATTTGATGTTGATTATGCTAAGCCCAACAGTGTAGCTGCCGCCAATCAGTGCACCTGCCAGTCCAATGAGATAAGTCAGTTAATAAATGTTAAAAAATGTGACTATATTTTACTAAGACTCCCTTTGGAGGACCCTATGATAAAATCCTATATAATAAAATGCAAGTGTGCGTCCCTGTGTCCGTGTGTATCCTGCAGTTACCTCTTTTTGCCACTTGGTGTGCATTCCATTCCTCAGGCTGCTGCAGTTTCCCTCCAGGCAATTACAGAGTGCATTGACAGTGCTCTACCTCCCCCGCCGCAGCCTCTCAGCCCTTTCATTTCCTTTCGTGCAGGAAAGCCTTTTACTGTGCGGCATAATTTACTTTTGCGTACTTCCATTCGCGTACCTTCAGTAACACACGCGCCAGTTGATTATGTGCATGCGCGAAACGCCGGTTGATTATGCGCATGAGCGGAAAGCGTAGTCATGGTAACTGTTTAAAAGAGCCGGTTGATTATGCGCAAACGCGGAAAGCGTTGCCATGGTAACTATTTAGACGCTGAAGCATATGGATGGCTGCACAGTCCCTGCTATTTCCAGGTAATAGCGTAACAAGTTAAAGAGACAGAAGACCTCTTTAGAGAACACACCTAAAGGAAAAGGACAGTTAGTTTATGGAGGGCTGAGGGAAAACAGTTCTTTCCAAAGTGTATGGACGGGGGGCCCTTGGATTTGGGACAGAGGGGGGGCCCTGGATTTGGGACAGAGGGGGGGGGGGGGTGGATTTGGGACAGAGGGGGCCCCTGGCCTTGGGGCATGGAGGAGGACTATGGCCTTGGGACACTAAGGGGGCACTCTGTGCTTCTAGCGCCCGTTATTGTAGCGGGCTTAATGTCTAGTAGTAAATAACTATGTAAAACCAAAAATAATATTAATATTCAGTGACATGCACCAGAACGTTTTTTTTTTTAGAAAGATAGAGCAATTGATACTACCAAAGGCAAAAGTTATTGTCTGTTATTGTTCAGAGCACAATTCATCAACATATGATTCTAATTATACAACTAAATTCATAGTCCTCAAGCTAAAAGTATAATTTTATATCTTAAAAACATAACGTTATTTTCTTTACACCGTATACATGCACTGTTACAATACTGCAACCTGATGCTGCTGCCTGGTATACAAAATGGATAATACAGTACATAGAAAGTAGTGCTTCATATCCGATTGTAACACAGTGGCTTTTAACTGTAGTAGAAATGAATATGTACAATGGACCAGTTTGAGTATACGTAATATACATTGGTGCTCATTAACAGGGAGGAGCTGAGGTAGAAGTCGCACAAACCGATTCAATATTGGTTAGCGAGACTTTTGCTCTACTTTGCGCGGATATCTCTAAAGACACCTGCGCAGCCTATTTAATATAGTGGTTGCGCTGTTTTTTTGCACAAATACGCCAGCAAATAGCTACTACTTAAACCTATTTAGAACCTCTATTGGTTCCCAGGTGCAATTGCACAGCTAATGTTATATACTGATAGCAACTCATTAAACATTGATTGCGGTACTTTTAACACTAGCCATTAGCTAGCATTAAAAAAATGTTGCCGCTATCAGCATATACTGCAAACAGGGTTTCGGGCCTAGGCACTCCTTTTTGGCAGTTTAGCCACAAACTTCAAAGGTGCTCCCTTCTCTGATCCTCTACCATGGACCCACAGCTATAGCACAAGCATAAAAAGTCATGAGAGGGGCACTCTTCTGTGAATATATGCTTCTTTATTGGATCACATTAACACAACGTTTCAGGGACACACTGTCCCTTTCATCAGGTGAAAGGGACAGTGTGTAGGGTAAGGGCTAGACCACACTAGCGTAATTTTTCACTCCCTAATGAACAAGATTTTAATCCGTTTGACCGTGAGAATCACAGTGCATGTCAATGTGGGTGGCAAAATCGCAGCACAAACGGATGGTAACATGCATGAAATGGACAGTTTCACACATATTCCCATCTGGTATAGTGTGGCCTCGGCCTTAAATTCCCACTTACCAATTTTACATTGGTTAAAGTGACTGAGGGACTGGCCACACTTCACGCGTTACACAATTGCACACGCAATTCCGGAGCGATTTTTGTGCGCTTGCGTTGCCTCGATTTCTATTATTGAAAAATCACATGCGCAATTGCGAGCGCAAAACCCATTAGTGTGGCCTAGCACTGAAACTCTTTTTTTATGGTACTTTGTTCTTTTACACTTCAAGAAATCTATTTACAATCATTTGTGTTCATTGTTCTCTAATGTAGTATTCTATTATTTATGGTAAATTATCAATACTGATTGGCTATTGATCAGGGCAAAATAATGGATCAAGTGTACTGGGCCTTATTGCCTAGACAAATAGTAAATATTCAGTGATTGCCTTACTTCTTAAGTGTACATTGTAAAAGAGTTTGGGGAAATAATTTTTTGCTACTTTCAAGCATGACTAGACACAGCAAGCTCCAGTTTTAAACATTGTTCAATGCAGGTCAATGAGGACACAGGAACTGTGTCAGACATTTATTATGCTGCAATCTTTGAAGATAAAATCCCATCAAATCATAGAAACAGAAGAGATGACTACATTACATATGTTGCAGTTATAAAACAAAAATAAGTAAGTCAACTGTGCCTTATTTTTTATCCTACTATTCCCAACCATTCTTATATGAGTAATAGCGGTAGCTTAAATGTAACTGTACGATTTTTGTATGTTTAAAAGTGATATTATCTCATAACTGCAACCACTGATCGCCGAGAGAAAAAATATGAAAGGGCATCTCTAGCGATAATTGTTGATAATTTTTAAAATGAAATTCTTTCTTTGCCAAATACGTAGGAGACTATAAATAAATAGTGAGCTGACAAAGATGCATCTTCTCCATGGCTGAGCGCTTTACAGCTCCTCCCCCTTGTCAGCTAGTATGACTCTCCTCCCATCTATAACACAGTCACACATGACTAGAGGGGGAGGTGGCTGGCTGGGGCAACAAGCCAATGTCGGCCATGAATGAACAGCATCTGACAGCTCAGTTTATTAAATGCATGCTGTATACATACTGAAACGTTGGCAGTGGCACTGAAGAAAGTGAAATAATCCAACTGGTCTCCCTCTGATTGCTACAGTCCTATCAAGTCATCTAATAGTTCCAGCGAGAATTCACAAATACAGTACTAAAGAGAACATTAATTGCAAGTAATATATACCCTTTGTCAGTGTTTGACAACTAATAGGCCAAACTTTTCTTAAAAATACAATAGTTGTTTATTTTCTCCTATTGCACTATAATGCATACTACCGTATATACTCGAGTATAAGCCGAGGTTTTTAGGTTTTAAAATAAACCTAAAAACCTTGCCTCGGCTTATACTCGAGTCAAGTCCTTACCGGCATCACTCAGCACCCCGAATCCAGCTGCCGCACGCATAGTAAGTACTGTGGATTTGCCGGCTGACGTCACTACTCGGCGCCGGGCGGTGAGAGGCGCCGAGTAGTGACGTCAGCTGGCAAATGCACAGTACTTACCACGCGCGTGGCAGCCGGATTCAGAGTGCTGAGTGATGCCTTTAAGGATTCAGAGTCTAAGGTACTACATTGATGTGAGGTGATTGGGGTAAGGACTGCAACTGGGGGGGCTCTCCACTGCAGGCTTTTAACCTAACAGCAGAATTTTGAGCTTTTAACCTAACAGCAGAATTTTGATCTTTTAACCTATTGTTTGGAAAACTACAACTCCCAGCAACAAAATTATGCTGGGAGTTGTAGTTTCCAAACATTTGTATGGGAATTCTGCTGTTCATTTAAAGGGCAACTTAAGTCTCAAAAAGGCAATCTTCTGCAATATACCATAAATAGATACCATCCTCCTTCTGATTCTTTATTGTTTTGAGGCTTAAGTTGCCCTTTAAATGGACAGCAGAATTTACATACAGATGTTTGGAAACTACAACTCCCAGCATGCTTTATTTGCTGGGAGTTGTAGTTTTCAAACATCTGTATGAGAATTCTGCTGTCCATTTAAAGGGCATCTTTAGCCTCAAAAAAATACTGATCGAGGCAGTAGTGGTCATAATTTCTACCCTCGGCTTATACTCGGGTCAATCAGGTTTTCCTATTTTTTCAGTTAAAAATAGGTTCCTCGGGTTATACTCGGGTTGGCTTATACTCGAGTATATAGGCTATATAGCAGACAGTTTTAAGTTACTTGTCTTTTTTAGCTAGAATTGATTTTTTCCATATTCAAGCTACAATTCTATTGGCTTGAAATGATCAACTAATTATCAAACCAAATACCTGACTTATGAGACATGAATTGAATGTTTTAAAGAGACGAACACTAATCTAAAGAAGTTGCAAGTAGTGCTCATAGTAAACTTACACAGGCATGTGTAGAAGCATCTAAAGAAGCTGCAAGTAGTGCTCATAGTAAACTTACACAGGCATGTATGGTTAGGCTTGGTTCACATTGGAATGTGACCACACAGGAAAAAATTTACAGTAATTTTACCACACACAAAAAATACAAATGTAACTTTAGTTCCCAAAATCTAGATTTGATCAGTAAATTGAGATAAATAAAAAACAAAATATTGGATTACAGATGAAATGAAAACAGCATATTCTAAAAATATAATTTATATTGTATATTTTTGTGATAAATATTGAATTAAAACACACCACTTACAATAATACCAACAATAATAACTTTTCTCTACCAACCATCAGTTCTTATCTGACCGAGAGTCAATTTTCTTCATAGAGTACTTTTAACATTTTTACTGTGTCTAAATAGAATAGCTGGTTAAACTAATTGTGTAAAAAGAGAAACAGTTTTTTTTTTAAAACAATAGGTATACCACAATATTGTGTTTAAACTGCAAAATAGAGATCAGCTTTTGTACTGACACTTTTGTAGCTCATATGGTGGTTCTGTACCCAACAGCCACACTTTCCTTTCTCATATCAAGCCAGTGGTTAATACATGTGTGTGATGCCAAATAATAGACAAGCTGACAAGCTTCTTTATGTAGAAAATAAATATATATATTTCTCTATGTACCTTAAGCATTTTTATAATTTTCGAAAATTCTTCTGGCAAAAAAAAGTTAGACAAAATGGGTTAAATCTACTATTTACAAATGACAGGGAAAATACAAACACGCCAAAAGAAGACTTTAGTCTCTCAAGTTCCTAAATACAGGTAGCATAAAATCCAACAGTTTATAGTAGCAAATCTAAAAAACGTGCTCTCCAACAGACAGATGGCTTGAGGTTAAAAACTGTTTCTATTCTAGTAGAAGGTGAACAACTCAAATGTATAACTACCCTGTAGAACAGTATCTTAAATCGGCGTTCAAAGGGATAAATTAACAACACAAAATGAACACATGCATAAATTGTGTATTGATTTAGTGTTTTATTGTGGATACCAATAAACGTTGTGTATTTTTACCTTTATGTGGATGCTCCTTGACCTGTCCAGTTCTACACTCATGGCTATTTTTTGCTTTAAATTCTAGTGTGAATATAGCAAAAAGAATCAATGAAAAGGATATGTTTTAACAGCAGTGGTGTTTATACAAGCTGTACATAGGAGAACTGACTGTGGAAATAATAGTAAAATAAAACTAGGAAATAGGCTACAAAACTAATTCAGAGAAATATACATTTCCAGCATACAAGGTAGTTTTTTTGCTGCTCATACATTATACAGGTATCCCACTACTCCCGGATCTTTCGGGAGTCTCCTGCAAATCGAGGTGGTCTCCCGCGAGAGCACCCCGATCTCTCGCAATGGAGAGGAGTCCTGAATCTCCTCCCTCTTACGCTCCCTTTATGTCTGTCACGCCCCCAGACTGCCCCCACCCCCTAGTGTGTATGCCCAACCCACTGCATGACATCAATGACGTCACACCATGTAACCACGCCCCCTCGTCACACCCACCCTGCCTGGAAGAATGAAGAGGCAGGGTGGGATGTCTGCATTATATGACTTTCTATGTACCTACTGTTCTGTCCTCTTGCCTTGTGGCATAAGTCAATGCTATCAGTGACTTTGCAGAAAGCTGCAAAATTGCCCAGTTCCAGACCCCTGCACAGCACAACGGGTAACATATCCATCCCTTTTGCTTGTTTAGCAATATCAACTGCAAACGTTTTACAGCATCCTCCATTAAATGGTGGTAATGTAATCCAGGTGTGATGAAAGAGGCAGTATGCTTCCTGAAATGTTGTGTACATGGTTTACTTAAGACAAATTCATCACGTGTGCTACTCTATTCGTGGATTTGACTTATTGTGATCCTAAGGTGTGATGCAAGTTGACAATTTATTTCAATGCAGGTATCCCATGGGTCCCGGATCCTCCGGGAGTCTCCTGCGAATTGGGCTGGTCTCCTGCGCTCCCGCGAGACCACCACAATCTCCCACAATGGAGAGGAGTTCTAAATCTCCTCCCCACAATGCCCCCTTTTTGTGGCCACGCCCCCAGACCACCCATGCCACTTCCCGTAATGCCTGTAGCTTCGCCCCCACCCCCCTTGTGCGCATGCCCCACGCCCCTTCTCCCACCCTGCCCAGAAGCACAAATTGGCAAGGTGGGATGTCTGTCAATGCCACAATAGTGCACATGGTATTTTTTTTATTCCACCTTGAAGTGACAGAGGACAAATGTCTAAAACTGGATAAATTGGTGCATTCTGACTTGGGGCGTGCCTATCATGGACCATACTGAAAGGTTTGCAGACGGCGCACCCCTGTGGTCCACAAGAAAGGTGGCAGTTAGGGAGGTAAAAAAAACAAGAATGCAGCAGATTTGGCATCAGAGAACTGAATTCGCAGGAAGATACAGGGGCAGCTTTGAATATCTTTTCAGGGGACAAAAGTCCTAGCAATGCCCCTGATTCTGGCAAACAGAACAATGTTAATACAACAGATTCGATATTGCCAGGCTGTGTGGCAGCTCCTGTCGTTGCTGTTGAGATCTGTCCTGACAAATTACTTTGCTAGATAACGCCAACGGGATCCGCCACACAGTTTTGTGATATCACAGCCCACCTCAGATTTGCAACTATAGCAGAGTACCTTGGTACTCCAGATGTTTAGAAGCTCACGTTATGTCTTACCCCCATTTACTCTAGACTGTAAGCTATTTTGGGCAGGGTCCTCACTCCTATTGTATCACGGTGTTGCTGTGTAACTCATCACTCTGTGTACTTATATTATGTAATACCTGTGTATGTATTAAGTACGACTTTGCATAATATGTATTACCCTGCATGTAATGTATGAATATGCAACTGTAAAGCGCCACAGAAGATATTGGTGCTATATAAATCAATAATAATAAAAACTCCCAGCAGGCCTGAATGGGCATGTCCAATTAAAAATTACATTAGCTAGGAATGAAGATCACCCCCCCCCAAGGTTTTGCATTCATAAAATTTTCCTAAGATGCCCTGGTAGTTATGACCCGGTCCCTTGACGCTTCTTATCTGCTCTGCTCCACTTCCTGGTTGCGGCTGTCAGTAAAGGACACAACGTCTCGCCCAATTGCCTGACAGCCGCGACCAGAAAGTGGAGCGGCTGTCAGTGCAGAAGCCCTCTGCTCCTGTTTTTGCTCGAGCTGTGGGTGGCGCCCAGGCAGCGAGAGACCTGGTCAGGTAAGTGACATCAGTAACATCTTAGGAAAATGTTTTTAATGCAAAACCTAGGTTTGGGGGGGTTGATCTTCATTACTAGCTAAAGTTATTTTTACACTGGACTTGCCCTTGAATTGTAGTTTCCAAAAATCTGGAGGGCCAAGGTTCGACCTCACCGACCTATGTTACTACAGGTCATACAAACTCGAGCAGTGTTTTCAGTGGAAAATATTTCCACACATAAAATCATGAATTTGTAGAATAAGAAATAATAAAAGAGTTCAAAGACATCATTAAAGATACGTTACTATAGGTAACCATCTTTCTATCAGAATGTCCGCTTATCGCCTATGCTGTCACAGTATATTAATTAGTATTGATTCCTTCCTAACCGAAATCCCGGATCCAGCTTCCGGCTCGAATTTACGTTATGACGTCTGGGATGATGTCTTCAGGATCGCGTCAGACGTGCTTGAGGTGGCGGAAGTATATGAGCTGTGTTAATGTGGCTGCTTGTTTTAACTTGCTGGTAAAGGAAGGTGACAAATAATACGGGCAGTATACAGTGTTCTAGCTTCGTGTGTCTACAAAACTTACTCCGAGGAGCAGTGATCTAGGTACTGAATAAAATAGAGACGATGGATGAAAGTCTGCGTGCTTATTAATTAGTCCAACTAGGGGAAAGGATACATAGGTGGTAATTTACTTTTGGCCTTGATGAAAACAAACCAGCACTACAGTTATTCCCAGTTAATGTAAAGCAGTAAGGTGTCAATGGGGGCAAATGAAAGGTAATATGTAGTTTTGCCAAAACCCTCCTACCAGCAGACAGCATAGCTATAAATAATAAGATCACCATGTGTTATAATGAGTAATGGTTTTACAGAGCTATTAACTTGCAACAATCAATAAGATTGTTATTTTTTTACTGCGGTAAGTCATTAAGTTGGCAGCTGATTTACTATGATTAACTAGGACTGGCAAACTATTGCATGTCTTATTACATTAGCTCTTATAGATTAAATAAACTTATGTATCATATCTCCCACCAGATTTCCAATTATCCTGTGGACAGGTTGCCTGTTAGTCCCCATGTCTTTTCGCCATGAGCGCCGTGCACTGCACTATATTCAGCGAGGCGAGGTGCTCAAACTGAAGTCTTATCTCCATAGGCACAAGAAACTAGTTTTGGATCATCCATTGAAAGATGGAAAAAGTCTTCTGCAATCTGCCTGTATTCTTCGGGAGGATGCATGCGTTTTGCTTCTGTTGCGGAAAGGAGCAAACCCTCTGAATACTGATGCTGCTGGGAACAATGCTCTCCATCTGGCAGCACAGGAGGCAGAGAAAGGTTGGAAAGAAGGTGAGAGGCTTTTAAATGTTGCTATAATGTGTGCCAGTTGTGCGTTTAAACCTTTGTAAACAATATGCTAGCACAAAATATAAAACATTCTGTAGTTTCTTGGATATATTTTTAGTATGCTTTGTATTGCTTGTGAAGGTTCTTATTCATCCAGGTCATGGTATATCTGTTGTATTAAGTGAGATCAACTGGGCTTGAAGTTAAGTTCTTGAAGACATTTTGCTAGTCATCCGACTGGCTTTCTCAAAAGAATTACTTGTACAAGTCCAGTTTTATTAATAGTCTCAAAATAATTGGGGGAAGTTGTAAAAAAACAGTGTGTTGCAAGGGTAACCTAGTTAAATACCTTTAAAACTGTAAAGGATCTTAAAAAGGACTAAAGGAGCTATGCAATATAATTCTTTAATGTCTACATTCTGCATGGTATTCTTAAAACTATTGTCTCCCTTCAACAGCATACAGTGACCTTGTTGTCCCACTACTAAAACACTGTCCTAAAGCAATGGATGCCCCAAATCTTCAAGGTACAACTCCCAGGGAGATCTTGAAACGGGTAGAAAATCTCTTGGTAAGTGCTAAGTGTAGAATCGGGAATAAAAGACTATAAGATGCGAAATAGAATTTTTCTACAAAATAGAAAACATGTTTGTAAAATTGTATAATTCTTGATAGAGGTACAATCCTCTCATCTAATTGTAAAATGTTTCAGATAACAAATTAAGTGTTATTGCCAAACTCTGTGTAGTCAGATTTCAAATACAGAGAAACGAGGGATACAAAAAGCTAATTAGATATCCTATAACACTAACTTTGTATTTTCTTCTGATCATCTGCAGTTTGATCAGCCACAGCATACCCCTGGAAGACCTTCATTGTTTGAACCCTCTTCAACAGATATGTCAGAATGGAAATGGAAGCTAATGTCAGAAAGTATGGATGAGTATCAGGAGATGTATGGTCAATATGAGGGTAAGTTACTTTTATGAAGTAAAATAATGTAAATGTCTGGAAACAACAGAATATAACATATACCTTAATAAGATAATTCAGATCAGCAGCTCTATACCCTTGAACTACAGCTCGCTGGTATAATGATGGGTATAAATGTCACAAATGGGCTGATGCAAAACTCCCTCTGTATAAGAGTATCCCAGTATTGGCTGCACTGCTCTTAGCCGAAAAAATGATACATAAAACAAAAAAGTAACTGAAATACTCTTCAAGTTTATTCACCCATAGTGCAAGACAAAAAGGCAGCTTTTCAGACAGTACTCAAACCTCAGAAAGGGTGCAATACTGCCCGAAACGTTGCCTTGAACAATTGTTTTGCAACTGAGTATCTCAGTTACTTTTTTGTTTTATAATGAGTGGTATACACATGCACAATATTAAAGGGCATCTATAGTGAAAAACACACATTGCTCCATTGCAAAATTAAATAAATGTACTCTGTGCTGCCTTACTCTGTACTGACTGTTTTTCCATGGTGTCAGATCTCTCTGCAGCACTTTCCCCTTCCCCCTCCTCTCTGTTACATCTTCCATGTCTTAACTCCTGCTGCTCTACAAGCTTATCATGTGCAGCAGGAGTTAAAAGTTCAATATCCTGAAAAACACACCCACGCACAGTGGCCAATGGAAAGCAAGCTGTCCTGGAGGCATTGATCTCTCTATGTCCTGCTGCAATATGATCTCTCTCTTTGTGACCCATCATCAACCAGTGAAAGCTATCAAGAAGGGGGGTTAATTGCAGCCTTATCTCTGCAGTCAAAGCTACCTCTCTCCCCCTGCTAATGTTCTGTTATTAACAGAGCAGGGAGGAGGGAGGGTCTTAAGCAGGGAAGAGGGTCAGGTCACAGGGATTTGATTGACAGTACAAGTAGGAGTAGAGGAATGCAATCACGTCTTCTTCTAATTTGCGTATCCCAGGACAGATAGACACTCTGGGGATGAGGGGGGAATTATAGAACACATGGACGAAAAGAAAAAACAGTTCATTTTCCCACTATAGATGCCCTTTAAGCTAATACTATTGGATACAATTTGCTGATTATTAGCCAATCACCAATCCTGACACAGGCTGGCTGTGGGAACAGACATTTCTGACCAAAAAAACTGAAAGTAAACAGATGATGATAATAATCATGTTAATGTATTTTCACCAAAAATACCCAATTTAAAGGGCATTTCCAGCCTAAAAAAAGTAACATTAGAAACTTAAATCACCCCACCAAACCCCAATTTTGCATTATCTATACATGTCAAACTGCACCTGATGAAGGACCTGTTCATGGTCTGAAACATGTTGTGCTACTCCTTCTAAATAAAGTGCCTTGGCACGGGTGTTTTGAATCCTGCAGTTGGCTATCTCCAGTCCTTTTTCCTTTATGATGTGTTCCAGTTTTGTTGGGCGGTGGTGAGGCCCTTTCTGGATTGCAGAGCCTTTTTTTAATCTCTAATTTACTAAGGATGCAGAGGCAGCAAACCTTACTGAGTTGCATGTCAAAGATGCCCCTAAAGTTCCTTACCTGACCCGGTCCCTCGCCTTTCCTCCTCAGCTCTGCGACTGACAGCTGCTCCACTTCCTGTTTTGCTCAAAACATTAGCAGGGGGCGGCACCCAGGCAGCAAGGGACCAGGTCAGGTAAGTGCATTTACGGGAATCTTTGAAATGTATAGATAATGAGAGTGGAGTGGTAATTTTACATTTCTAAGGTTTTTTTGGCTGGACATGCCCTTTAAAACATGGCAAACCTTTACATCATGTTTGACAAAGCCAATTGAAATAGCCTGATCATCTCCTTCCATCACGTTTGTAACATCTTCAAGTCAGGATAAAAATAGAACAAATGGGATGATCAAACAAATAAAATTTAAAGAATGTCCAGAGACTGAGACTCAGCCAATCACAGATGCAGCTGCAGGTCCAGCCCCTTATGCTGTTCTGTGTGGAAGAACAATATAAGAGGCTGTGACCAAGGGAACAAAGGCTGGTAAGTACCTTTTGGGTCTGATTTTCGCAATTTAAACCTAGCGAGGTCTGGGTTATAGAGGGGCTCCCTTCCAAGTGCCAACATTTTTTTGGGGGGGTGGAGAACTTTTCTTAGAGGGTATTTTATTGTTATATAAGTTTGTCTCTTTCTCAGATATGGCTTCTCAATATGGCTTTTTCAGGGAAAAACACGTTTTCATTACTAGTTTGTTAATTTGTGACCCTTTCCTCAGTAGCTCATGAGTTAAAATTTCATAGCATTAACACCTGTCATTAATACATCGGGTATTGTGAAATAAATTTGATATCCATTAGCTCACATTCACAATATAGTTTTCATTTCTCATTCCTGTAGATGACTTTTTGGGTCCTGCCCCTGAGGCAGAAACTTTTGAGGCTTGGGCTGATCGTATCTCCCAGGAATACCAAGCCAGACACTGCAAATCAAGGCATCATTATACTGAAGCACAGAAAGATCCAATTGAGGCTAACCCAAAGGATCTGGAGGTGCAAAAGTTCAAGGAGAGAGAAAAACAATTTGCTAAAGAGAGAGAACATGCTCAAAGGGAGTGTTACAGAAAAAGGTGTGATGACGTATTTGGAAGATTGGTCACAGACAAAATAGATGTGCACAAAAAGGAAATTAATAAGGACAGCAAAACCGTTAACACAGAGAAAGAGGAAGGTAATACCAGCAATAGCACTAGGACTCATGCCTCTTTGTTGGGGTACAGCGATATACCTTGGCCTGTGCGAGGAGGCACTGCAGAACAAATGGCACGATATATAGCCGCAGGTGCCGATTCTTCAAATCCTAGCATTTATAAAAGGTACCTTCGAGCCCAACAGGTAACTTGGCATCCTGATCGCTTTTTGCAAAGATGTGGAAGCCGCCTACAAGCTGAAGACTCGAAACTCATACTCAGGACTGTTACAGCCTTGTCACAGGAACTCAACAGACTGGCAGAACAAGTAAAATAACATTGTGTGTCTTAATTAAAGGAGAATTAAACCCACATTTTTTTACATTCCAGAATCTAAAATCCCCTCTAAAACATCATTAAACTGTACAGTCCCACTACAGTAAATAGCATTAAAGTAAATGTAACCCCCTGAAGAACTAGATGAAATAACTTTGTGTATGTGCAGTGACTGGCCCACCCCTGACCTCAGTCACATGCTGCCTTGCCTAATCTGTCCTGTAAAAGGATTGGCTAGAGGCTACTAGTAGATGTGACCAACTGTAACATGTTCCTGCAGTAATTTAGAACTGGGCATGTGCAAAGAACATAATGGTCAGTGGAATGCTGGGAAATAAAATACAGACCCCATGTTAGAAAGGTAAATTTCCCAACAACCAAATCAAAATGACAGGTGGGACACTAATTACTGCTTTTATATAAAAGGACATGTCCACCCCTTTTTAGAATTTTTGCTGTAGTGTAGGGCCCCCTCCCCCAGCCCCAACTGCTATTGTAATTTTTGCAGAAACTCCCCCGATCTATACTTACATTACCTCTCTCCTCCGACATTCGCATAAAACTGCAAGCAGGGGGCCGGACCAGCAGCCGCGTCCGTGATTGGCTGAGAGGCAGCCCTACACTACAGAAAAGGGGATTTGAGATAAGGAGAGGGAGAGAAACGAGAGGGAGGGGGGGAGGGCTGCAGTGCGCATGGCAAAATTCTCCCGCAGGAGAGACAGGAGGCAGAGTCCTATATGGACTTGGCCAGGCTCCTGGTAGTCCGTTTTTGGGACTTTAGAGGGACATTACAGGAGAACCATTTGGAGAAGGGATGAATGGTAATAATTTTTATACAAAACACAGTGGGGCCAGTAGTGGGTTAAATTCTAGTTTTGAGGGTGGAAATGCCCTTTAAAGAGATCTAACTTCTGATGTTGTTCTGAGGCTTTAGTTGTCCTTTAAATTGATTTCCTGAAATATAATCCTAATAAATAATGTAGTTTTTCTTTCTACACCAAAGTGTTCTTTCCCACTACCTAATTTTCCTTTTTTTGTATAATGTTTATATTTACTTGCAGAGCTCTGCAAAAGCTCTCAGGCCATTCTCATGTTCCTTTTGTTTTACTTAAAAACAGACCCTGCTTTGTATTGTGGTCTCTGTGAGATTTTTGTTTTAAAACACAATCGTAATGTAAATATTTTCCTTGGATTAATTTAATCCTAAAGTGAGATTATGGATTCCACTCCAACATATCCAGTTCAGGATATACATGTATGGAAAATCTTTGTTAATGAAAGAAACTCTCTGAATCCAAAAATACACTTAGTTGATTCGGCTCCTGACTAATGGATGTGCGGCAATGGTGGTCTTATCCAGCGAATCACCAAGCGATACCCGACCATGGCCACACGTGGGTTTCTCACCCGAAACAGCTGTACTTTGCATGCTCATCAGGCGCTGTGTACCCCTCATAACTGACAGATTTCTTCCTACAATAATAGAGATCTTTCTAATTTTTTAAAGGGCAGAATCTAAATTCAAAATCCCTTAATTGACGGCAAGCGGAAAATCCTTTCTGTCAAGGGGTACTGTTATCTATTTTCTGCTTCCCAGCATTGCTCTGGTTTCTCTATTTCTCACTCCACAGGCTGCCCCAAGAGAGTGTGCATTTATAACAGGGAAAATAAACAGTCCAGTACTGATTGCAGTATTGTGTATTATTAGTTCTCTGTCATGCCCAGCTTTGGAAAATAAAATAAAACATAGTTTGATATTCATGTTTCCTTATTGATTTCCTTATTAATTGTATGTTGTTTAATAAAAATAACATACTTTAGAGTATAAGTATGTTGGGAAATGCTGTGTAGCATGCAACAATGGCAAAGAGGCTGGAGTTCAAACCAGGCATATTAATGGGGCTTATTTAATAAGAGGTACAATATTTTGCCTGTGTTCTTAATCTGCAGCAACCAATCAGATGTTTTTAAATGTTGCATTTGCTCTGGGCAAATCTCCCTGAAGAGATTTACCAGAGGCTTTGCGCCTTTGGTAAATGGCTTGCGGTGGCTGTCTCTTCCTGTACTCGTGCAGCTGCCACTAACTGGGGGTTAAACTCGTGCTAACTGATTGTAAATGGGTTAGCGTGACTTTAACCCATCAAAAGATCACTGCAGCTCTGTACCGCACCTCTGTAAATCGCCCTTTGCTGATTATCCCCACACAGTCATTGCTACAAAACAGTGAATACGGTACATAAGATGTCTAAAATATCTAAATGCTTCTTATCCACAAATCAAGTGACTAAAACATTAAAACCTACAAACTTTTTTGACTAACGTTTCAACTGCCAAACAAAAAATTTGTTACAGGTCGTTCATCCTATTCAATTAATTTTAATTTTATTCCATAGCATCCATATTAGTTTGAGAAAGTTAACTTGACTGTTAGTCCCCACTCATTGCTTGATATGCAAGTCCTTCAATCCTTTTAATTTCAGTAAAGGATGGTACCCATATCTAGTTTGTTAATAATAATCGATCTAATGTGTAATAACTGTAAACCTTTACCTACTAAGCAAATACACTCTAACCTTTCACAAGTAGAAAAATTGGCTCTTCAATCTTTGAAACAGGATCCATCAATCAATATCAAACCCGCTGATAAAGGCGGGTCCATAGTGGTAATTGACTATACTTTTTACAGAATGAAAGAACATTTAAATACATTGGGGGCATATGCATTACTCCCTAGGGATCCTACAAAACAGACAATGACCCAATTAAAATCATTCTTGGACACTGCTCTGGCATCCCAATGGATTGACTCTAATCTATTTAATTTTTATTGAATTTATTTTCATAGGCGCCTATGATTAAGAACCGTTGTGTTCGAAACACATGAGGCCATGCCTGCAGCGTACACCAGTACTTGGGCTTAATAAAGGATTTTTTGTTACTACTGCCGGAGTAGTTTCTGTTACCGGTGTGCGCTAAAGCCCGTTTGTTGTGTGTATGGAAACTCTGGATTATTTATCTTTATATATTGAAAGTTTTTGTATTGATGTACTATTACTCTATAGTCTTATTTTAGCATAGATGTTAACACTATATTAATATTTTATTGCTCTTTTAGAAATACTGCCAAGTATGTCTGTATTTCTTGATTATTTCTTGATATCTGGAAAGCACCTTAGCACTCTGTTTGCACTTTATAGGCGACTAATGTATATACTGAGGACTGTTGGCCTTGAAGAAAACATTTGTACATGGATAGAGAATTGGTTATTGGATCGCAAACAGAGAGTGGTGGTTAATGGAGCTACATCTATGTGGGCTAAAGTTCTAAGCGGAGTGCCTCAGGGTTCTGTACTGGGGCCGCTTCTGTTTAATCTGTTTATAAATGACTTAGAAGGGGGCATTGAGAGCAAGGTCTCAGTGTTTGCTGATGACACTAAACTATGCAGAGCTTTGGAAACTTCCAATGATGTGCAAGGGCTGCAAGCAGACCTAGATAGATTATCAAAATGGGCAGCAGAATGGCAGATGAGATTCAATGTTGATAAATGTAAGGTGATGCATTTGGGATTTAATAATCCCTGTGCCACCTACACCATAAATAACTCTGTGTTAAGTGCATCTGTAATGGAAAAAGATTTGGGGTTCTGGTAGATAACAGACTTAGCTATAGCAAACAATGCCAGGTAGCAACGGCTAGAGCTAGCAAGATATTGTCTTGTATAAAGAGGGGAATGGATTCAAGAAAAATATTATTCTCCCTCTTTACTAGGCACTGGTAAGGCTTCATTTGGAATATGCGGCGCAGTTTTGGAATCCCATATACAAAAGGGACATCTTGGAAATTGAGGCAGTTCAGAGAAGGGCAACTAAAATAATAAGGGGAATGGAGGGGCTTGAATATGCAGGCAGATTAGACAAGTTAGGGCTGTTTACATTGATGAAGCGACGTTTGCGCTGGGACATGATAACCTTATACAAATATATTAATGGCCCATACAATGAACTCTCTGGTGCATTGTTTACTAATAGGTCATATCAGAGGACTCGGGGACATCCTTTAAGGTTGGAAGAAAAGCATTTTCATCTTCAGGTTAGGAAAGGTTTCTTTACAGTGAGAACTGTGGGACTGTCTTCCAGCAGATGTGGTAATGGCAAGTTCATTGAATAGCTTTAAAAAAGGCCTGGATAAGTTTTTAAAACTAAAAAATAGGGATACTTTCCGATTGCCGTTTGGAGTCAGGAAGGAATTTTTTCCCCCTTTATAGCTGGTTTTTTTTGCCTTCCTCTGGATCAACTGTTAGGTAGGGTTAAAAAAAAAAAAGAGGGTGAATAGGTTGGACTTGATGGATGTATGTCTTTATTCAACCTTAATAACTGTTACTATATTTCCCACCACTAGAGGACCTCTGTATTTATGCTCCTCACTATTTAAGCTTGTTTAGCACTTTGCACTTTATATTTTTGTCTGAAGAAGGCACAGACCGTGTGCAGAAAAGTCATAATAAACACATTGTTGTAATGTTGTAAGACTGGTGTGCCCAGCTACTTTTATTAGTCTACTTACCCATCTATATTGGCAACAGCTCTGGAGGCACCCAGCATTTGAAAAAAAAGTCTCTCAGTGCTATCATTGGTTAAAGGTGTGCATGATCGTTACTTCTATTTCTCATACAGACACAGGTACACACACCTACTGACCTACCCTTCTATTTCTGTGGCAGCCATACTTAAAGGGTAACCATAGACACAAAAAAAATCAGTCGCCAAAAAATTTAGTTAATAAATGCAAAAACACATACCCCTCAACTTGACGCAGGTACACACACCTTTTGATAAGATTTCAAAGGAAGAGGGAAAATGGGGAATGTGCTGTACTCCAACTTATAGCAGCCTAATAACTGTATGCTGCATATATATAACAGCCTGTTATTTATATGCTGTGTGTATATAACAAACAATTAGTGTACATATATAATGCATAAGCCCCGGACCCCTCGCTTCACTGTAGTCCAGACACTTTATCCTGTGTAAATATCACTTTCATGTACACGTAAAAGCGGATGATAGGATTCACTCACTGCTACTTAACGTTGGTCCGGGTGCAGTCCGCCCCAGACCCTTTGCTGGATCTGCATATACTCGTCCAGTAAATAAAGAAATACATATGTATTTTTGCTGTGTCTGCACCAATAAATGGGAGCACCCCAAATTGCATCCTAAAGGACTGGACTACCCTCATTTCTTTATTTACTGGATGTGTATAATGGCAGTAAGGTGGCCAGGGAGGAGGTGGACGCCTGGTGGGTACCCTAACGTTTGTTCTTTCTGCATATACTCGATCAGAATTCAAAAGCTGACTTTCCGGAAAGAAGGACGACACCTCGGTAGCCTTGCGGTTAAAAAGCTATTTATTCAACAGTCCATACATCGTGTTATAGTGAAACACATAAGAAAGACAGGACGCCTGACGCGTTTCAGACTCTGCATGAGTCCTTAATCATAGGTGGAACCCCACCTATATTCCAGGTGATCAGTTAAACATAAAGCAAATAAATATTGATAATTATATTGACTCAGCACAGGTGAATGTAATCCTACAATCCAGTACTTTCAAAGTAAGCCTTCATTTAAGTTTTATATGGTATAAATTAGGAAAAGCGGGTTCGCTCACCAAGAAACACCAGTGGTCCGGGATTACAGGGTGTTTGACCTACCCTTCCATTCCCATGACAGCCATACTTAAAGGGTAACTATAGTCAAAAAACAAATGTTGATCAGACATCAAAAAAGTTAATTTTATGGTCATACATGCAAATATATACCCTCCAACACACTGACCCAACCTTCCTTTGCGGTGCCAGATATGGTAAATGGTAAATGTAGTAAAAAAAAACCTGAATCATCAAAAAAAGTAAGTTTTAGTTTTACAGTCAAACACAAAAATACAAAGACACAGGTACACCCACCTTTCTGTTTATATGGTAACCATAGACACAATAATTAAAATATATGAATATAATTATTTAATCAGAATGGATTTTGAAATTTAAAGGTCCTGTTTCATTACCATAGCAAGATTGAGTTTTAAAACCAGCAACACAGACACATATTAGCTTCCAAAATGCAGCCTTTTAAGCCAAATTCAAAGTTTATACTTACCTTTCTAGTTATATCATGCTGCTCAAATAAACCCTTGAGAAAGTTTAAAGGGGATGTGTTTTCTGAGCAAGACTTTAAGTTTATATTTATATATTACCTTTTATTTATTACCTTTTTTTTAAAAAAAGTTTTTAATAAATTAAATTTAATTAATCTCTATGATCGGATGTATGCTATGTCCAAGTGGGTACAGGAGTTAATTTAATAGTTATAGGTTCCTAAACAAAAATCTTCTAAAAGCATTTTCCCTTTATAGTAATATGCATGTACAATAATATAATGCTCTAGCCGGTTAAGCCCGGTCGCTAGATCTCTCTCTCTCTCTCTCTCCTTGCTATCTTTCTTTCTTTCTCTTTTCCAGTCATGGAACTTGTCTTCTCACCTTTGGTTTTCCCAATTACTTTTCGCGCTTAGCCAAAAAACTCCTCCTCGCACATGCACATTGACAAAAAGCCACACACGGATTCACGGACACACATTAGGGCTTTTATAATATAAGATTAGGAGAGGATATACAATGTTTATAAAGGAAAATGCGGCCCTGTTAATTAATGTGGTATACCGTATATACTTGAGTATAAGCCGACCCGAGTATAAGCCGAGGTACCCTTTTTTACCTAAAAAAGTAGGAAAAATTGATTGACTCGAGTATAAGCCGAGGTTAGGAACTATGACCACTACTGCCTTCTGATTCAGTATTGTTTGAGTCTTAAGTTGCCCTTTAAATGGACAGCAGAATTCCCATACAGATGTTTGGAAACTACAACACCCAGCATGCTTTAGTTGCGGGAGTTGTAGTTTCCAAACACCTGTATGGGAATTCTGCAGTTAAAAGGCAGTAGAGCCCCCTTCCCTCCCTCCCCTGAGAGTCCCCCCAGTTGGTCCTTACCCCGATCGATGGTTGCTCAACTCCAAATCCGGAGGTGACCAGGGCAGTGAAGGAATCAGACCGTCTCCCTCTCCTCTGGGACCCCTTTGCTCTGTTCTACTCGCCAGGAATTCATATGCTGGAGCTGCTGTTCTTTCTCTCCTAGTGGGGCTGTCAGTGCACAGGGATCACGGGCACGAAGCTGCACTCCAGGATGATCGCCGTCTCCTTATGGCCAAATCCGGCTGCCGCATGCTGGGTAAGTCCTGTGGATTTGCCGGCTGACGTCACTACTCGGCGCCTCTAACCCCAAAAAAAGGGGGGCGGGGGGGGGGGGGGGGCCCCACCCCCCCCCCCCCCCCCCCCCTGGCACCAAGTAGTGACATCAGCCGGCAACCACAGGATGTACCCGCGTGCGGCAGCCGGATTTGGCCATAAGGAGACGGCGATCATCCTGGAGTGCAGCTTGTGGACCTGACTCGAGTATAAGCCGAGGTAGGTTTTTAGGTTTATTTTAAAACCTAAAAACCTTGGCTTATACTCGAGTATATACGGTACTTTATTTTAATCCATTTCTAAGAAAACACGTACAGTAGCAATGAATGGGCTACCTAGGTGTGTCTAAGAAGTGACTTGATATGGCTAGATTAATGAAGACATAATATATAGAAAATTGGGATGTTGTACATCCATATTAAAGTGCAACTAGAGACCAAAAATACAATACATACAAAGAATAGAATTCTAGTGCACAAACAATTCTAATTGCATATTGGCTACCTCCATAAGGTTGCTGCTACAAACAGCCTGCTAAACTCTGGATAAATAAAAGCAATTAGTTCAATAAATTGGCCAAATTATTTTAAGCCCAGTCACCACGTCAAGGATGCTTTCTTTAACTGGGTCCTTACCTACTGGTACTTGCCTTTTGGCTACATGAGCTGACAGCTTCTCCTGTGTGGCCTGGATGCTTGAAGCTGCCTCTCTAGTTTAAAGTACTTTGCTCAAACGAGCACATGACCTAACTCTAGATTAATAAAGAAAATTTTTTTTACCATAGTGTACCGTATATGAGTTTTCTATTCTTATTTTGTAAATAAGTGTTTTTAGATTTTTGAAATTTGGTTGTGGCCAGGTAAAAGCATTGAACACAACTCTATTCACTGGCTGCCAATAGGGCACCTAAGAAGGTCTACAATTGCATATATACATTTATAAGTAACTAATGGCATTCTAGTTAAACACAGCAGTTCAGGTACTTATTGGGGAATTGTCCAAGCTTCAATAGTAATTTTATAAGAATAGACAGTGCCATAGTAACATAAGACCATAGGGATGGCTTTGTCCCAACTTCAGTTGCCTATACCAGTACCCTACTGCACGTATGATGTATAATAACAAAATCTCATGCGCTAAAACAAAAATCTAATAATTATAATAAATCAATAGGTCTTAAGTAATACGTCTAAACCACACTTATTATGCATTCTAGTAAAAATGAAGTAAAAAGTAAAAATAAAACATAAAGTAACCAGCCCCCACCCCCATATGAAATAAGACACAAATAGAATCCCACCTAGGGTCTAGAAACCTGCCAGCACGGAGATAGTAAATAGTGAACTGCTGTGGAACTCAGAGGTATGTGAAGTCCTGTAGTTGCTTAGATTTTTATTGAGTTTTTTTCTGTAGATTAACATGAGTGATGTTTAAACTTTGCTTTGGAGGCAGATGTGCTTAGTCAGTGTGTATTTTTTTTACTGCACTGTTTAGACCAATATTAGATGGATATACTTTTGCATATTTACCTTGTACCCTCCTGAGCTTTTCCAACCTTTGATCAGTAACCTTTTGCAGGACATATATAATTCAAAAATATTTCAAAACAATTTTACTTCTTCTAGCAGTCATTAAACATGAAGACCTTCAGTTTTGTCCCTTATTGTCCTATTTTCTGTCTGTCATCTACAGCAGCTCCATGGACTGTGTTGGGGAACCCAAAGGGATACCAACTGACCATGCTCAGGTGACAATACATATTGTGCATGTTTTGTTTACAGCATGACTATTGTTGTTTATTGCAATATAATATAAGGTCATCACATGCTTATAGTATGCTAATAATAAATTGAGAGCAAGTGATTTACCTTATCAACTGCCTTTTTTTTCTATTTCCCATGGTTTTCCATAACCATTTCTGATGGTGGCTGTGAACAGCCTTTTAGGCAAGATCAGAAGTTTTTCTTTTTGCTTTTTAACAGCTTGCTTGATGAAGTTGTGGGACATTTGTGCATCCTATTCAGACTGCATTTGTAGGAAAAGTGTGTACAAGAAAATAAGCATTAGTGTTTTGCAGACAACCTGGCCTCATCACATTGACAAAAATGTGGGTGCAAAGTTGTCTTCTACCCACCCAATAACCCAGTGATACATATGTGCAGGAGATCCCTGTACCTGGCTGATAGAAGATTCTGTGCCTTTCAACTTCTGTCCAATTTACAGCTGCAGGAAATTTGACAAGTTCTAGGGGGAAAAAGTCACGGGACAATTTTACCAGTTTTTAAACACGTTGCTACAGATACAAATTTCTAACTTCTTCACAAAAAATTAACATGTACATAGTTCTGTCTGCTACAGACTACAGTGCAATAGATGTGCTGTAGTAACTGTATTTCAAAAGAGGGGAGATAGGGCCTTTTGCATTATGTGTATATCTCAAGTAGAGTAGAGGTGCAGAGAAAGCCTATAAATATGTAAATGTCTACAATAACTAGAGAGATCCAAAGGAGAAATATATAGGCTGCAACACTCTATGTATAGTGTCAAACTAAAAGTCCTTTATTACAGAAGGGATATAATAAAAACACTTAAAAACACATACAGGGTTAACACCTCACTGTCATGACCCAAGTCATAATATATCAAGACATTATGTGAAAGTATAGGCTATACAAATGTCTTTCACATTAATGTCTTGATATATTATGACTTGGATATATAGACTATAGTTTGACACTATACGTAGAGTGTTGCAGCCTATATATTTCTCCTTTGGATCTCTCTAGTTATTGTAAGAATAGTAACTGTAACATTACAAGTAACTATATCAGAAAATCCACAGAATCAGTGCCTTATAGAAGAACTAAAAAGGCAGTGGACTAGCACCCTGGATTAAATAGCCAGTGTGCTGAATCACTTTATCTTAAAAGTTAACAATTATTTTGAACATAGTTTTCTTTTAATGATCTTAAGTAATTTATACTGAAATGAATTCCCTTTATACCGAATAAAACTGTGTAAAATCTGTGTATTTATCTGATATTTTATAGCACTGTAACACATTTTTATACCCAAACTTAAGTTAGAAAAATATTGGGTAAAAGATATATTTTTTGGTTAAATTATGTCCTGTTCACAAAAAGAAAAAAAATGAGGGTACATACAGTATGTGTCATCATGTGTCTAGGAGTGATTTTTATTTTTGACCAGCACCAGAGTATGATATGAATCTTAAAGGGGAATTAAAGTTACCAGACAGCATTGTACCAATAGGCAGAACACATTCACAGAGATCTAACTAGCTGTTGGATGATTTATGAAATTAACATGTAGGTACTAAGAGTTAGCTCCCATAATTTATCTCTATGGGTTTAATGGGAGCCTAAGTGTAGGCCACACACTTCTGCACATACTCTCTACTGCATATGAGATCAAAAAGCTGCAGCTTGTCGTGCTGTCTTGAAGCTGAACACTGAGACATGGCACAGGCCATGTTACTCTAGCTTACTGATCCTTCCTCTCTCTGATACAGAACAGTGATTTCATAGTGCAGTTTGTTTGCTATTGCAAAAATCCTTCCGTCCCTAAATATTAGGGTAATTTAGGGACGGAAGAGTAATTTTTGCAGTTCATTTCCTGTCCAACATAGAGGCAGAAACAAAACTAAATGGAAGGATTTGGACCTGTGTCCAGATATTGTCTTTTAGAGCATTAGTCCAATAACTCCCCATGGCTTACATGTAATAACTAGGTACATTTAATGGAGTATCTACCGGATGGTAGCAGGGCCCACCACAAGCCTATAACCTCCTCGATCAGCAGTTTTTAACAGATGATCATATGCACGATCAGCTGTTTTACAGGAAGTTCGGGTCCCGTCTTTTAAATAGCTGATTGCGTGGCCGTTTTATTCATATCGTGGAGGGGGGAGGGACCCGGCCTCCAATGTCGTGGGGGGTCATATCGTGGAGGGGGGAGGGACCCGGCCTCCAATGTCGTGGGGGGCCCTGCAGTTACGCCCCCGGGTACATTTAGAATCTATGGGGACCTTTATACCACTTTTGTTATTTTTTTATTTCAAAAGGGTTACCCTATAAACATTTTGACTGGCTAACATGGTACACCACCTTTCCCTGACTATACAGAAACAAAGAATTGCACTGCAGTTTGACCCTCCTTATGATGCTAAACTTCAAGCTCTAGAATTAAGTGAGCGCATTGTGTCTTACACACCCTTCCAGTTATGGATTAGCAATACAAGCTAGAGAGTTTTGGGTTTCATATACATAAGCTGGGTACACACTCTAAAGATCTCTGAAAGATGACAGACTGAATCTGCAAGATCCTGTTTGTCATTTTTCAAAGATACCTTTACACACAGTCCCAAGCATTCTCCCTATGTAAAGCATAGGGAGAATGCTCGGGACTGCACTTTTCCCTCAGCTGCGGCTTACTCCCCTATACTTTAATACAGGGAGACGTTCAGAAAATGCACTACACACACTAAAGATAAATCGTCAATTCCGTCGGATCCAGCAGTTTTAGCGCTTTATTGTGATTGTGTGTACCCAACTTTTGTCATAGAGTAAATCTGTCCTAGATCTGACAAATGTTACAAAGATATGCAATGATGGAACATGGGCGATAACAAATCATATTCTGTTTAATGTTGACTGACAGATATCTGGACTGTGGAACCTTATCACAATATCTATGAGTCCAAATTCCAAACACACAATTGATGAAATATCTTATGTATACACAAAGCTATCTTTAAATGAAATGGGAATGAATTTTACTTCAGCAATCCGTAAGTAGTTACATTATAAATCTAGAAATGACTGTGAAGAAAACTTTTCATTATCTAAATGAATTAGGCTTGAAATAAAACTAAACATGATTAAAAACCGGACGGCAGCACAAGCAGAATCAAGACACAAAAACAAGAAGGCTAATAATTGTTTATTTAAAAAATACTGTTTTTATATCCTGTTTTAATTTTGGTATCTTTTGCTGAAAGGGATTTGCTAGCATCTATTAACTTCTCAGTACATTAGAATGTAGATGTCTTCTGGAATTGAGAACTACTTCCGTTGTGAACTTTGATTGGTTATTTGTAAGGTTCACTCAAATTTCCCTCAAAGTCACAATGAGCTTTTTGTTAAAAAATAACTAAAAAAAAACACTGCAAAACAATTTGCTGCTTTATTGTTTTCTAAGGTCTGGTAAACATAGGTCATCAAGAGCCCATCATTTCCAACTGTCAGACTCCATGAGTGTACTAGCCCTCAGTTACAGGTAGAATGAATTAGATCTCACATACCCCTACAAGAAGTCAATAAACCCCTGCCCAGTGGTCCCCCATGCTGCACATATCTGCCTCTCTATTGTCTTACTCTATAAGGGGGTAGGATTCTTTAGATAAAAAACATATATTATAATCCATGCAGTAATATAATTAAGAGCTTTTTAAGTCAACAGTAATGGTACAAAACAAAATATTGTCATAGAGCAAACATTGAGGGTATAGCATAATAGTGTCAGTTGATTACCTAATTTTTTTGTGGAAATGTTTTTAGCTCCGTTTATAGTTTGAAGGTCTACAATGAAATGCCAAGTACAAATATAATTTCCCTCTGTGGACACATGAGATTTGCTGTTGTAGTAAGACCCCCAGTTAACTGTTATGATTTGTTCATTTTAGAATGTCAGATTATAATGGATTTGTCTTTTAACATGAGAAAGCACCACAAAGTCAAGACAATAAATATATATCTACATTAGGTAAGCAATGTCACAATTTGTATTATTGTGTTATTTTGTCTTTTGCTCATTTCAAAAGAGTTTTCACTGCTTTTGTATATAAGCTTGTTATTTATGTGATAGTACATACATTTATATAGAGAAAGAAAAGCACAGAATGTTAGGGTAGGTAATGTTCACATGGGCAGATGTTTTGGCTTGGCCAAATCATTGATCGCGGCGAACATAGCCACTTCGGTCCATAGAAGACATGTGCAATTGTCTATGTTTTTCCGGCATGTCTGATCCAGCCAGAGTAAGGGTCAGACATTTGATGGCCACAGTCACTTATTGCTGCCAATATGTCGCAGTTGAGGTTGAGGTACAACATTACTGTGCGGCCTCCTTTTTTTAAACCCAGTGAAAGCTATATTTATGGTAAACATAAATATACATATTCTCTTCCCTTTTGAAAATTAAAAAAAATGGTCTTTCTATTTCGAAAGTATTTATTAATACACAGACAAAATACTGAGTTGGCAGGTTAAGGTCATTAGGATAGAAAAATACTGTATTGTATTTACACTGAATGTCAACTTTAAATAACTGGTAACAAATACATGTAATAAACCAGTAAAAATAGTAGTTGGGGTTGCGGGCAGATAACTGACAATCCACCAGTTTTTTATTTTAAGGGTGGACATGCCCTTTAAACATTTCATGCTCATATGTTGGGGGGGGGGGGGGGCAGGGGAACAAGCAGGAGAGCTGTCAGCCACACCACTTGCATCTTTTGGAAACTGCTTGGTTTTGACAGAAAAAAGGGGAATACTGTCCCCAACCTCCCTGGTTAATAAAGATTTTAAAGGGAATGTTTTTCCACTATAGATACCCTTTAATGGGAAAAAAAATCTTAAATTCAAATACAAGATTTATTGTAGTTTGTAGTTCATCTCGAGTAAATGTGCTTCTGTTTCCTCTTTTTTATCTTTTGATTTAGACTGTTCTAATGTTTTATCTTCAGATAATGTTCATAGTTGTGTTGCTCTCCAGCTTAATCCAGAAATCATGGTAGGCTATGAATGGTTCAATAATACATGAATTCAGCATATTTGCACAGTAAGTAAATGCATTTCTACGCTTAAAATGTGAGACATGTGTAGACCTGTAAAATTACACTAAAGTAATTTATTACTGTTTTTTTTATGTCATTGGCCTTGATACTTAACTCTTTCTGTTACAAAGCTCCGTCAAGTTCAATTACAAGCCTCATTAAGCTTACGTTAAACATAACCAAATACTCATACTGCCCCCATAGAATGGCTGCCTAGTTATTAGATTAGATGAATAAAACATGGATACTACAAATAAATAATTCAAACCAACCAATTTACTTTACCTTTACCTTTAGTTTTTTCTTCTCCAAGTCTTATAATAACTTTACATTATTTTGTTTTTCTAGGTAGGGATCGTCACTTCCAAAATATGAAGTGGGATCATTTTATTGAATGGAGCAAATGCAACAATTTGACTAACATTTCAATCTTTAACCCACTCTCTCAATGATGGTATAGATATTACATACGCCGAATAGGGCACAAGAATGTATTGTCTCACTATGTATTTGTTTCTTTTAATTTAGCTGTTGAATGCCATGACCTCTTTAAACAATTCAGATGATCTAAAGGATATTAAGGTCTGTAAGTGTTTACTGTCACTTTAACTGGTTAAGTGTCTTGAAAGTAAATGTATTTTTCCACTATCCTGTTGCTTTAAAACGCGAATATGGGCTTTTTATGCAAAGCATCATGTGAAAGGAGATTCTACTTTTAAGCCTCCCTTAAGGTACACTATGCAGTCCTCAGGACATGTTGCCCATAATATGATTTTACTGATATCTGGTTACAAAGATGTTGTGGTAGGTGGGATGAAAAATGGCACAGAAGATCTAGCCATGCTAAATTATACAGTAGCTACCACTGACAGTTAAGCTTCATTTAAGTGCTACTAACTCATCTGTCTTTATCTGGTTTTCTACAGATCCCCATTGGAACCATAACTTCTCTTACAAGGAGATACGCTCCTCTTCCTTCCAGGTTCCAGGTTCTGTGATGCAGTAGTAACTTGATTGCTCATTGCTCTTTTTATAAAGGGTAAGACATCCACAGAGCAATGCAATTTGGAACAGGGCACACCTTGCCAGTGCTCATTCCCAAGATGCCGTTACCTCTTTGTGACGTCACTGCATCAGTGAAACGAGGAATGTATGGTATGATCCATTGTGAGGTTTTACCTCCTGATCCAACTGGAGTTACAACTGCAAAAGGATTGTACCATTAGGTTAGCACCCAAAAGTACGTAATGCCATTTATTGGCAATAAATGATAAGCAATATTTAAAAAAAATCTAACTAAAGATGAGAAGGTTGGATCATTGCTTTCATTTTTTGAACCTTTGTGAGGCCATGAATATTTTTGTGTTCACCATTATCTTGTGTTTATTCATTTACATTCTTTATTATATAGGATACTGAAACTTGTGGTCTTGTTGCTAAATCTTCTACCAATCCTGATCCAAATTATGAAATTAAACTGCTGCACTCAGCAAGACTAGAGCTCTATAAAAAAGGAATGAGTATACAGTTGAGAGTACAGATTGTGTAAGTAAATTGTTTACTAATTTGCAAATCCAATTATGTTGTGTAACAACAAGGTATTACCGGTCACAGAGAATGCCAAAACAGGGCATGATTCCTGTCCTATTGCTCCAAAAATAATGCCTTGCAATATATAGATATATTTATTTATAGATATATTCTCTTCCCAAGCTTAAGAAGAAGAAAAGCAGCAGCTTAGCACCCTGGATGTTTTCCTTAAACTTTACAAATGGTTAAAGGGACACTATACTGAAAAAATGACTTTGCAACCGAATACTGACTTCCTGTTTGCAGGACCCCTAGTAGAGACCATTATGGTCTTGCCCTTGACCACGCCTGGGTTGATTCAGATGCTCAGTAGAGATCTGAGCATGTTTGACCCATGCAACACCCCATCTAGAAATAACTGTTAGGAACATTCCAAGGATGTGTCATCCTGGGAGGAAGAAGGACGTTAGAACCTGAAATGTCAGCTCACTAATGTCAACAGCAGTGTAAAGCAAAGGGTATGAAATCAACTGATTTGTCAAAATGGAAGAGAATATGTAGAATAACTAAGAAGGCATTACACAAACTAACATTTAAACAAATATTTATAATTTCCACTGAACTGTCCCTTAAGATTATTTCCTTATTATCCAAGTGCTGGCTGCTTCCACTACTCAGCTTCCTCTCCTTCTTTTGGGATGGCCTAGTGCTCTGTACCTGTACTGCACTATGTTCCTCCCCTACTACTCCACAACTGGAGGAAAACAAGAGATGCTAGTGCCACTTTCCCAGCTCTGTATGGAAGAAGCATTTTTAAAAAATATTATTGTTCGTAACTTTAAAACAACAAACTATTGTGTTTTTTTTCTTCAAAAGGTTGAGATAGAATGTTTTTATAAGATCCTGTATGAATGGTGAGATCCTGTGAATAATGAGCTTCTACCAAATACACCCCTAACATCCAATGGAACTGAATGGAACCATCTCTGGGGAGGCTTTCTTGGGTGGACTGGAGTAAATGTGTTTCTTCTTTCTGATAGGATAAGTCTTTTTGATTTAATAAAATGCTTTATTTGCAAACTTGCTCTGTAGGTGGTTTTACTATGTATTCATTTGAAACAGTCTGAAACAGTAATGGGAAAAAAAATCTTAAATTCAAATACAAGATTTATTGTAGTTCATCTCGAGTAAATGTGCTTCTGTTTCCTTCATTTTATCTTTTGATTTAGACTGTCTAATGTTTTATCTTCAGATAATGTTCATAGTTGTGTTGCTCTCCAGCTTAATCCAGAAATCATGGTAGGCTATGAATGGTTCAATATACAATGAATTCAGCATATTTGCACAGTAAGTAAATGCATTTTCTACTGCATAAAAATGTGAGACATGTGTAGACCTGTAAATTTACACTAAAGTAAATTTATTACTGTTTTTTATGTCATTGGCCTTGATACTTAACTCTTTCTGTTACAAAGCTCCGTCAGTTTCAATTACAAGCCTCATTAAGCTTACTTAAACATAACCAAATACTCATACTGCACCCATATTGAATGGCTGCCTAGTTATTAGATTAGATGAATAAAACATGGATACATACAAATAAATAATTCAAACCAACCAATTTACTTTACCTTTACCTTTAGTTTTTCTTCTCCAATTCTTATAATAACTTTACATTATTTTGTTTTTCTAGGTAGGGGATCGTCACTTCCAAAATATGAAGTGGATCATTTTATTGAATGGAGCAAATGCAACATTTGACTAACATTTCAATCTTTACCACTCTCTCAATGATGGTATGATATATTACATACAGCCGAATAGGGCAACAAGAAATGTATTGTCTCACTATGTATTTGTTTCTTTAATTTAGCTGTTGAATGCCATGACCTCTTTAAAACTTCAGATGATCTAAAGGATATTAAGGTCTGTAATGTTTTACTGTCACTTTAACTGGTTAAGTGTCTGAAAGTAAATGTATTTTTCCACTATCCTGTTGCTTTAAACAGCGAATATGGGCTATTTTATGCAAAGCATCATGTGAAAAGGAGATTCTCCTTTTAAGCCTCCCATTAAGGTACACTATGCAGTCCCTCAGGACATGTTGCCCATAATATGATTTTACTGATATCTGGTTAACAAAGTGTTTGTGGTGGTGGGAATGAAAAATGGCACAGAGAGATCTAGCCATGCTAAATTATACAGTAGCTACCACTGACAGTTAAGCTTCATTTAAGTGCTACTAACTCATCTGTCTTTATCTGGTTTCTACAGATCCCCATTGGAACATAACTTCTCTTACAAGGAGATACGCTCCTCTTCCTTCCAGGTTCCAGGTTCTGTGATGCAGTAGTAACTTGTTGCTCATTGCTCTTTTTAAATAAAGGGTAAGACATCCACAGAGCAATGCAATTTTGGAACAGGCACCCTTGCCAGTGCTCATTCCCAAGATGCCGTTACCTCTTTGTGACAGTCACTGCATCGTGAAACGAGGAATGTATGGTATGATCCATTGTGAGGTTTTACCTCCTGATCCCACTGGAGTTACAACTGCAAAGGATTGTAACATTAGGGTTAGCACCCAAAAGTACAGTAATGCCATTTATTGGCAAATAATGATAAGAATATTTTAAAAAAATCTAACTAAAGATGATAAGGTTGGATCATTGCTTTCATTTTTGAACCTTTGTGAGGAGGCATGAATTTTTTGTGTTCACCATTATCTTGTGTGTATTCTATTAATTCTTATTATAATAGGATAATGAAATGTGGTCTTGTTCTAATCTTCTACCAATCCTGATCCAAATTATGAAATTAAACTGCTGCACTCAGCAAGACTAGAGCTCAGTAAAAAGGAAATGAGTATACAGTTAGAGAGATCAGATTGTGGTAAGTAAATTGTTTACTAATTTGCAATCCAATTATGTTGTGTAACAACAAAGGTAATTACCGGTCTACAGAGAATGCCAAAACAGGGCATGATTTCCTGTCCTATTGCTCCAAAATTGCCTTGCAATATATAGATATATTTATTTATAGATATATTCTCTTCCCCAAGCTTAAGAAGAGAAAAGCAGCAGCTTAGCACCCGGGATGTTTTCCTTAAACTTTACAAATGGTTAAAGGACCCTATACTAAAAAATGACTTTGCACACCGAAATACTGACTTCCTGTTTTGCAGGACCCCTAGTAGAGACCATTATGGTCTTGCCCTTGACCCAGCGCCTGGTTGATTCAGATGCTCAGTAGAGATCTGAGCATGTTTGACCCATGCAACAGCCATCAGTAGAAATAACTGTTAGGAACATTCCAAGGATGTGTGGCATCCTGGGAAGAAGAAGGACGTTAGAACCTGAAATGTCAGCTCACTAATGTCCACAGCAGGGTAAAGCAAAGGGTATGAAATCAACTGATTTGTCAAAATGGAAGAGAATATGTAGAATAACTAAGAAGGCATTACACAAACTAACATTTTAACAAATTTATAATTTCCACTGAACTGTCCCTTTAAGATTATTTCCTTATTATCCAAGTGCTGGCTGCTTCCCACTACTCAGCTTCCTCTCCTCAGTCTTTGGGATGGCCTAGTGCTTCTGTACTCTGTACTGCACTATGTTCCTCCCGCTACTCCCACAACTGGAGAAAACAAGATGCTAGTGCCACTTTCCCAGCTCTGTATGGAAGCATTTTTAAAAATATTAATTGTTCGTAACTTAAACAACAACTATTGTTGTTTTTTTTCTTCAAAGGTTGAGATAGAAGTTGTTTATAAGATCCTGTATGAATGGTGAGATCCTGTATGAATAATGAGCTTCTAACCAACTACATTCAGCTAACATCTCAATGGACTGAATGGAACCATCTCTGGGGAGGCTTTCTTGGGTGGACTGGAGTAAATGTGTTTCTTCTTTCTGATAGGATAAGTCTTTTTGATTTAATAAATGCTTTATTTGCAACTTGCTCTGTAGGTGGTTTTACTATGTATTCATTTGAAACAGTCTCCACCAACTACTTAACAGAATATCCTTTTATAAGTTAAATGATTTTGATTATGGAGCCCCTATATATAAATACTAGCAGTTGTACCCAGCGTTGCCCATGTACACAGTGGTTATAGTATTTTTTATGTACAGTATGTGGTTGGCTTAGATTGAAGACAGGGAAAAGAAGTGCACAGATGGTAATGTACGTCATGTATTTAATATATCTGTTGTATTCAGTTAGATCAACTGGACTTTCTCAATTCAGATGTACTTGTACAAGAAATTGTTGGCAATTATGTACCCTGGAAAGTCCCAATTAGCATATCACAGCCAGGTGTTAAGGGCCTTCTGAATGCAAGGCGTGATTGCATTGTGGCTAAGAGGTGTTATAAGAATGCCCAGGTAAGGTGTCCAAACAGCATTGTACATGTACCGTATCCCGGTCTGCTTTTAAACCAAACAACACCCTGAGCAGCAAATGGTACATCCAAAAGACCCAATACCGAAACACAAGAAAAGCGACGCATATATATGCAATATATGCGGACCCCTTAAGCCCCAAAGGGCCCTTGTCAGGACACACTGGTCCTTGTAAGGACCTGGGAGGGGGTCCCTGTTTCGAGCTGCAGACCCCCAAATGTCCAGCCGCGGGATTGTCGGCCGTTTGGCATCCTCGTGCGGCTGATTTCGGAATCCCCGGCCATTTGCGGTATTACCGAAACGTTTGAAATCCTCGAACAATCATGGATTTTTCGAAAATACATCCACATGTCGATGCGTATTTGCCTTCCGCACTCCTCTTCCTTCCAGTTCTTGCAATGCTAGTAATACTTGATTTTGTGCATCGCGGAAACCTGGCAGGTACGGTTAATTAACAGCTGAAATGTAAGATGGTTCGACTTACATAAAGAAATAGGGACAAATCAACAGAAAATGGTACAGTGATATTTGAGAAATTATAGTTTCCAGTAATGGGCAATTTAAAAAACAAATTTGTGTTAGTGTACAATATCCTTTACGGCACCCATTCTGTCAAATGCACTCCATATCATAGACAGTTTGACTACCATCAAGAATCAGAGGAACTTTCTGGTAATTCACAAGACTCTTCAAAGAAACACTGCAATCAATTAGTCAATCAATCACCTAAAGCCTCAGAACAGTTTGGGAAAAAAATATTGTTCATCATTAGCCACATATACCTAGCCTTACAACATTTCAGGGGACATTTTCCTCCTCTTGTGAAGATGTTTAAGAAACTATTTAATTTAAGGATTGGCGTTAAACCGAGTCATTTTCAATCAGAACAAGTAAAGGAAAAAATATTTTACCGGTAAATTAGAATATATCAGTCCAATAAAAGCACCCACATTTAAAAAAAAAATATTTAAAAAAGCAAAAATCATTTTTATGTTGAATGATAAATTTGCTCTTATTTTTGGCAGCTAAAACGTTTAAAGCAAAACAATCTCTTCTGGAAGATTTTGCAATACACCACCAACTGTTTTCAAGCACCTATTTATATTTTGTTCCTGGAGCCAAAGAAGAAGAAGAATCATAGGAACAGGGAATTAGCTGAAAAACCTTGTCAGAGTGATTGTTTATAAGCTTAGTGGATAAGTTCAGTTGATAATTAATTTTTAAAAAATTCTTATAGAGAGATTCAATAAAAGTCCTTCAGGGAGATTCAATAAAGTTCTTATTGTTTAAAATGGTGCTAATTTTTCCCAACCATCAGATCTTATTTAACATTTGAAAGCTAACATCCTATTGGTTGGGGCAAATTAACACCATTTTAAACAATAAGACCTTTTATTGAATAACCCTGATTATTCTTTAAATGGTGCTAGTTCTCTGGCCCCAACCAATCAATATATTTAACATTTGAAAGCTAACATCTGATTGGTTGGGGCAAAATTAGAACCATATTTAACAATAAGAACTTTTATTGAATCTCTGATTGTTTATATTATGCATACCATCTATATATGCTCTTCCATTTTGAAAAATTAGTTGAATTTATACCACTTGCAGAAACTGTATTTCTATTGATTGGCTGTTGGATGGGTCAAACCTGCTCAATGTCTTCTGAGCAACTAATCAACCCAGCCAGTAGGTCAAGGGCAAGGCCATAATAGTCTCTATTAGGATCCTGCAAACAGGAAGTCAGTATTTCGGAAACATTTATTTATTACAAAATGCTGAATGGAAGGTTAGGTCATAAGGATGGAAAAATACTGCATAAATTTTTTTTTTTTAAATTTCTTAAAAGTAAATGTATTTGCACCACGAACTTCCCCTTTAAGTCAATTATGATGAAAGTGTAACAATTCTGTCTACATTCAAACCTATAGAATCAGCTGACATAGTCTTGTATCAATGTAAAGAAATGCTACTTTTCAAGATTTACCTTTGTCCTGGGAGGGAATGTCCACCCCAAAACCATAATTTAATATGTTATTGGCAATTATTCTAGCTTTAAACAAGCAAACCATATTAAAATCATTCAGCCAATTATGTTTCAATAATTTTTTATTGGGGTTTTTTGAATTAAATACAGCCAGTAAACAGTTTAAAATATTTTTTCAGTAGAGTATTTACATTAACAGATAATGCAAAAATAACACAATAAGACAGTTACCGGTATATCAAATGCTGGTCACTGTCTATAAAGATATTCATAATATAAATTTATAGTTAAAACCATTATCAGGGAAGTTCAAGTTCTGGATAAGAAACAAAACACAAGATAACTTTGGTCATAAGGACTGATTGCTGATAAAAGGAAAACTGAGTTTTCAAATAAAAGGCTAGAAACTTATGCAGAGCCTATCTAATTATAATAGTCTCTGTGAGAGGATATACACATATCTATCTATTATAGTTCCAATAATTTGTATTTGGTATACAGCAACCATAGAAATGCTCTCTCCAAAGTTTGATAGCCCATAACTTTTCGGCTAGATCATTTTTGGAAATACTCCTGCCATAACCACTTAACTGCATTTAGGAATTACTTCTTTGGTAGAAAGTAGGTTTTGTGTAACAGGGTGTAACTTTGAAGAATTCTGTTCTGGAGCAATGACTTTTTTGTTTGTGGGGGGAGCAGTATTGGTTTTGGGTATGTTTTTTGAAAAATGTTTGTATTTTAGGTATGTTATATTCTTCTGATATAGGGACATTATATTGATTTACTAATTTGTCAAATGTTTTTACAAGTCTGAAACGCTTGTTCTACTGTGTCTAGTCCTAGGTCAATCCTTTGTTTTAAGGGAAGTTTTTTGATTAGATTTGTTATGTTAATTAATGGGATAGATATTTCCGTAGCTATGGATTTTTAGAACTGGATTTTATTAATTCCAGTCATAGTAATACAGTTAATTAATATTCTGTATTTACTATGACTGACTTGTTATTGATTGTCGAGAATTCCATGATAATTTAGTTTCCAGTAAATTTTTATATGAAGTATACGGTATAAAGGTTTGTTCCAAATCTATCCTTTCTTAGTTATGTCACCCATCCAATTGCTCTGGATTGTTCTTGGATTGTTGCCTTAAAATATGATTACACTATCAGGAACACCAAAACCTCAATTCTGATGTATGTAACGTCAATATTGTGTTTGAAAATCTGGAAGACTTATTGATCACGACAATTTATTATTCATCATTTTTGTAGGGCAGTAAAATTTTTAGTGACTTTAATTGGAGATTCCAGAAGAGGTATAGAAGTTGTGGGAACACCATCATTTTAAAGCACTGCAGTTCTACCTAACCAAGGAATTCAAATTTCGACAAGGTTTCCCATTATTTTTTTTAATCTGGTAATCCACGGTTCATAGTTTTCCTTATATATTTGTTGCAAAGAAGGGGTAATATAGATAATACTAAATATTTGATGTAAAAAGTAGAGTACTGTGATACTTTTAATGGACTAACATTATTTTTTAGTAGAACAGCTTTCGAGGGATCAACCCTCTTCCTCAGGTACTTCGTGCATTAAAGTATCACAGTACTCCACTTTTTTACTACATATATTGGACTAATACGGCAAAACATTCATTATTTTTACCTAAATATTTGATAGATTTACTTGACCAAGAGTTGGAGCAGAGGATTTAAGTGGTTGGATTGAGTTTGAATCTAGGTTACAGGGTAAGATTACTGTTTTATTTTCATTGAGCTTATAATAAGATATTTTTGAGAAATTACTTGGTTCTATTTTCAAAGTTTATAATGATTCTGAGGGGTCCTGTAAAAAAAATCAAAAGTATGTCTCTGCATACAAACCTAGTTTTGTTCATTCACCGAACCAATCTGAAACCACGGATCATTGATTATCCTAATCTGTGTCTATAGCTCTAGCGTAGAATAAAAATCAATGGGTAAAGTGGGCATCCCTGACTTGTACCATTAGTAATATGGAAACAGGTAGATAATGAACCAGGTGATAATACTGATGCAGAAGGCTGGGAATACAGTGCCATAATAGCCTTGTGTGGGTAACCAACACAGCCGAATTTAGACAACACACTAGACAGATATTCCAATTAACTATGTCAAACGCCTTCTCTGCGTCTAATGAGACAATAGAGAAGGCGTTCGACAAACCCCAATCTTATGTAAAAGCGCCAACATTTTCTTGTGCCCATCATTAGTACCTCTGCCTCTCACAAACACCCTGATCAGATGGATCAATTGGGTGTATGAAGGGGGTCAACCTATTAGCTATAATTCTAGCGTAAATATTAAGTGTGTGGTTTATTAGTGATATGGGTCTGTAACTGCTTGGATCACTTGATATTTACCTTCTTGGGGATGTGGTAATTATTGCAAATAGGGACTCTTTGGGGAAACTATTTAGGGTTGCAACTTCGTTACATATCTGTTAATGGGGGCGGAGCCAAGCAGAGCATGGAGTAGGTCGCACATAGGGACTGCTCCGCAACCAACTCCATCTACAACACCCAGCAGGGGTACTTACCGGCCACTTCACAACGCCGGAGACATCCACAGGGAGGTCCCCAGCACATGACTCGATCTAAGAGCCAAGAGCACGGGACACGCAAAGCTGCAAAAGTTTGCGCCGAACTCAAACCCTGCCACTCCAGAGGCCACATGGAGGCCCCAGCCATGGCTCTCTCCTCCTGCTCCGGAAACAGAGCCCTAGGACCCCACCTTGACACTGGAAGACCTCATGGCACAATACAGGACCACCAAAATACTCTCACATCCATGTTTGGAGGAAGTGAAGCTGACATGTCCATTCTCCCCCCAGGACTTACAAAAGGTCAGACACAGAGTGGGGGAGCAGAAACGCACGTGTCTATGCTGGAAGACACTATGTCACAAACAATTCCACCTGCAGAAAGACCTACATACTACCCAAAGCAAACTAGATGATCTAGAAACAGATCCAGGAGACAAAACCCTGGTTCCTAGGCTTCCCAGAGGAGCTGAGGCCCAAGACCCCTCCTCATTCCTTGAGACCTGGATTAGAACCAACCTAGGAACTAACGGACTATCACCACATTTCGCCATAGAACGGGCGCACCGAATCCCCCGCCAAGCCCCATTACCAGGAGCTAGGCCAGACCTCTGATAGCGGCATTTCTGAAGCCAGGATAGACTAGCTGACGAAATACATATCTTTCCTAGAAGTATCTTTGATCATTCCCCAATCCTAGTTAAACTCCACAAACATAATCAACCATCACCCAGGGAACATGGAGATTTCACCCATTCTGGCTCACACTGTCACCGGACCCCATGCCTGACCATATAGAATTCTATTTAAGGGCAACTAAAGCCGCATAACAACACTGAACCAGAACGCAGAACACGTTGATATAAAAACCAGTAATCTGTGTCTTAACCTCTCATTTTGATACAGGCGCTGGGAAATTTTACCTAAATAACATATGTTTTGTGTGCTTTGCTTCTCAGCATTCTAGTATCAACAGTTTGTGTCAATGACCATTATGTTCTGCACATGCCCAGTCCTTAGCTATGGACAACCTTGTTACGTTGGTCACACCCATTAATAATCTCTAGCCAATCCTTTTACATACAGATAAAGCACGGAAGCATGTGACTGAGGTCAGGAGTGTGGTCTGACACTGCAGATACACACAGATACTTCATCCAGTTCTTACAGGCTTTGATTTACTTTAACAGTTAACTAAAGTGCCATTTTATTGTTTATTGTGTTTTTAGGGGGGTTGTTTTCCAGATTCTGGAGTATAAAAATTGGTTTGTTCTCCTTTAATCTGGATCATGGGCAATACCAACAAAAACTAAATGGTACGCCTTCAAAGCGGTCCTCCGAGGGCATCTTCATCCTCAATAACCTTACAACTTACAAAAAACATTCCCACCAAAAAGAACACACGATAGAACAATCCCTTAGAATGACCGAAACCGCTATATACATATATATATAAACAGCCGACACCAATACTAAACAAAGCTGGAAATCTGCACAACTAGCATATGATATATACTCACAATCAGAAAATAATTTTTCAGTAGGCAGAGGTACTTTGAGCACGGCCACCAGTCTGCGAAAATTCTGGCAAGACTCACCACACACGCCCCCCCAGACCAAAATATGATCACCTCCATACAAAACCCAATGGGTGCAGTTCTCACAGACACAAAGACATACTGTAACACCTCGCCAATTTCTATACCATCTATATACTTTCACAATTCTCAATCCTGTATGTACCTTTCCAGATACCTCTCCAACATACCATTCCCAAAACTCACTACATTAGAGCCCAATCACTTGAGAATGAAATAACAGAACCCAAATTGAGAGAACACTGGAGGAATGGCAGCAATAATAAATCCCCTGGGCCCTTGATGGCATACCTTCAGATGTATACAAGAGGTATATAGAGCAATAACACCATAGCTTTTACGGGTCTATAATGAGCATTTGCTGAAGGGATATTACCCCCTTCTATGTATAGGCTCATATAATACTCTTTTAAAATCAGGAAGGATCCTCAGGACTGCAACTCATACCGCCCTATTCCCTCCTTAATGCAGACTATAAAGTGCTGGCAAGATCCTAGCCATTAGGCTCCAAAAAGTTATTCTCAAAATCATACATCCGGATCAAACGGCTTTATGCCTGGTAAGTCCACCTCATAATATCCGAAATCTCTAATCAACAGTCAATGGACCACGATAATTACGGAACCAGAGTGATGCTGTAACTCGATGCCCAAAAGCATTTGACTCAATTGATGGCCGTTCCTCTGGGCCTGCATGAACCACTTTGGATTTGGCCCCAACTTTTGTAAATGGACCAAACTTCTCTACGCCTTCCCAGTGGCATCCCTAAAGATAATGGCTAATGCTCGCACCCATTCCCACTAACAAAGGAACTAACAGGGGTGCCCACTTTCACCTTACCTCTTTGCCCTTCTGTATCGAACCCCTGGCCATCCGTCTCAGACAGCACAAAAATATCACAGGACTACACCTAGGCCAAACACAGGATGACCTGATTTAAACCTGGCAGACTCAGATCAATCCCTCCAAAATGCACACAACGTCATCACGAATATGGCACCTTCTCCGGCCTTTATATCAATTGGCATAAATCATGCTTGTTCCAAATATACCACATCAATTTTTCCCCATTTGTCAGAACACTGGTACCACCTATCGCGAATTCAAGTACTTGGGCATAACATAACACAAACCCCACAAATTTTACTCAACTAATGTAGTCCCCTATTAGAACTGGCCAAAACCAAAACACAAATCTGGAAATAACTACCTACCTTCAATTTAATCGGTAGGATCAATTTAATCAAAGTTATCTTATTGCCTAAAATTCTATACACCCTACAACACACCATGACTATAATTCCAGATTCCTTTTTTGCTCTCTCAAAGTATACTGTTATCATTTCTTTAGGGCTCAACCGGAACAGGGTAAGACTTAAGTACTCCAGAGACCAAAAACAGAAGCCGGACTGGCAATGCCAGACTGTAACTGTATTACAACTGAAGTACTTCAGAACTTGGCTACTCCCACTAACACGCCCCCAAACGCCAATACAGAATCCCATTGAAGAAGCAGAGAGAATGCTACACTCCTACTTCCCCACCTCCCCATTGCCTTCCTATGCAGGCAACATAATCTAAATGGAACATCTCTACACCTTACAACAACTATACATCTGAAAACAAGTTAATAAAACACTCCGATATAACGCATTCCAGTAGAAAACCACTCAATGGCACAATCCCACTTTTTCCAAACCTGCATCTTTGCAGCCTCACAGTACTGGGAATATAAGGGTATACAATATTTCAGTCAATTACTGAAAATCACAAACTACTTGCCTTTCTTCTCCTGCTATGCAAGAACGCTTTCACTCCCCCACACATCGCTATTCAGGTATCTCAAACTCCAATACTTCCAATAAGTACCGTATATACTCGAGTATAAGCCGACCCGAGTAATAAGCCGAGGTACCTATTTTTTACCTGAAAATAGAAAACCTGATTGACCCGAGTATAAGCCGAGGGTGAAAATAGGACAGCAGAATTCCCATACAAATGTTTGGAAACTACACTCCAGCATACTTTGTGTTGCTGGGAGTTGTAGTTTCCAACTCCTAAGGGGAATTCTGATGTTGGTTAAAAGCTCAAAGCTCTGCTGTTAAAAAGCTGCAGTTAAAGCCTGCAGTGGATAGCCCCCCAGTTGCAGTCCTTACCCCAATCACCTCACAGCTACTCTCAGACTCTGAGCCCCTAAAGCACTTACTGTATGCAAATACCGCATCACTCAGCAAAAATGTTTCTTAAGATATAATTTCCTAAGACATCCTGCTAACCTAGGCTATACAACATTGGCCAACACTCTCAGAGTCTGAATCCTTACCGGCATCGCTCAGCACTCCGAATCCGGCTGCCGCACGCATAGTAAGCACTGTGTATTTGCCGTGCTGACGTCACACTACTCGGCCCGCCCGCCGGTAGGACTTGACTCGAGTATAAGCCGAGGCAAGTTTTTAGGTTTATTTAAAACCTAAAAACCTCGGCTTATACTCGAGTATATACGGTACCACGCTTCCCACACAAACACATCCCGTCCTCAACTCTGAAGCAGATGGCCAAAAGCAACTGATCTCCAGACTATATACTGTCTGCTCGGAGCCAATAGGAGTGAGGTGGATAATTGTTAATAAATACATGGCAAACCTATATTCCATCCCTGGTACCCTCAGAGTGGGAGACTAGCAGAATCCACACACTGCATTACCCTCTGCACCTAATAAACTAATGCAGTTCTCATATTCATCAATCCATCCTCTCCCCAGTACGAATGTCCAGCATATCCCCCACACATTCTCCCCTCGTGCCTGAAATGCCAAACCAAACCCTGCAGATTTCGTGGCACCTCACTGGAGTTGCCCACGTGTCAACAGTTTTTGGGGTAAAAGTCACGACACTCGTTAACCGAAATGCTGGATAGGAATGTACCCATTGACTTAAATTATGTATTCTGGAATATCCGAGGTCGATGTTTGGAGTAAACCCCAATCATTATTTCTTAAGAGATCCTTGTTCTATGCCAGAAACGATAACTCTGGCATGGGATGGCCCCACCCTTCCCCAATTTAGTCATTTGAAAAAAAGATCATGAATATGTTACCCTATTTGAGATTAATCTATATTAATAGGGGCTGTATTAAAAAATTTGATAAAATCTTGGACCCCCTGGAATATCCACTTGGGTATCCATCCCTGAGATGTTAGAGTCGACACTTGGTGTTTAAAAAGTATAAGGAATTGATAAGCCACACATATCTACTTCAGCCTACAGAACACCACGGATGTTTTCTAGAATACACTGATGTATGCATAGATATTATTATGCTATTATCATGTGACGGCAAGTTTATTACTCCCCATGTTCCAAGTTCCTATCCTCCATCCTTCCCCCCCCCCACCCCAGAAAATCCTTTCCCCCCCCCCCCCCCCCCCCCCCCCTTCCCACCCAAAATCCTTTCCTCCCCCTCCTTACCTTCACCCCCCCGCAAAGTCCTTCCACCCGAGACATCCTTGCCCCCTCCGGGCGGGGACCCCACCGATCCTTCCCCCCCGATTCACTATCCTCCCCCCACGCCCCGAAGGAATCCTTCCCCCGGCTCCCCCCCCCCCTCCCCCCCCCCTCCCCCCCCCCCCCCCCCCTCCCCCCCGGGTCCCCCCCCCCCCCCCTCTCCCCCCCCCCCCCCCCCCCCCCACCCTATCCTTACCCCCCTCCTTCCCCCGCCGGGTCTTCCCCCCCACTCCCCCCCGATCCTTCCCCCCCCCCCCCCCCCCCCCCCCTTTCTCCCCCCCCCCCCCCCTTTCCTTCCCCCCCCCCCCCCTCTCCTTCCCCCCCCCCCCATCCCCCACCCCCGTTTCTCCCCCCCCCCCTCCTTCCCCCCCCACCCCCCCCCCCCCGCCCTCCCCCACCCACCCCCCTCCTTCCCCCCCGCCCCCTATCCTTCCCCCCCCCCTATCCTTCCCCCCCCGCCCCCTCCCCCCCCCCTATCCTTCCCCCCCCCCCCCCCCCCCCCATTCTTCCCCCCCCATCCCCCACCCCGCCCCCCCCCCCCCCCCCCCGTCCTCCCCCCCCCCCCCCTCCCCCCCCCCCCCCCCTCCTTCCCCCCCCCACCCCTCCTTCCCCCCCGGCACTCCTCCCCCCCCCCCCCCCCCTTCCCACCCCTCCCCCCCGCCCCCCTCCTTCCCCCCTTCCTTCCCCCCTCCTTCCCCCCCTTCCCCCCACCCTATCCTTCCCCCCACCATTTCCCCCCCCCCCCCCCCCCCCCCCCTCCCCCCCCCCCCCCCCCCCCCCCCCCCAGCAAAGCGCCGCGCCGGCCCCCCCCCCCTCCGTCCCCCCTACCTATCCTTCCACCCCCCCCCCCCGCCCCCCCCCCCCCTTCCCCCCCTTCCCCCCCCTCCCAAACCCCCTTCCCCGGCGGGGGAGGGAAAGGTCCCCCCCCCCCCCCCCACCACCCTAAGCCTTCCCCCATCCTTCCCCCCCTCCGTCCCCCCTCCTTCCCCCCCCTGGTTCCCCCCGCCCCCCCCTCCCCCCTCCCCCCCCGGCAGGGGCCCCGCCCGGGGGGGGGGGGGACCCTATCCTTCCCTCCCCCCCCCCCACCGGGGGGGGCGGGCGCATATCCTTCTTCCCCCCCCCCCCCTCCCCCCTTCCCCCCCCCCCTCCTCCCCCCTTCCCCCCCCCCTATCCTTCCCCCTCCCAGTCCTTCCCCCCCCCCCCCCCCCCCCCTCCTTTCCCCCCCCTTCCCCCCCCCCCCCCTCCCTTCCCCCCCCCCCCCCCCCGGATACTCCCCCCCCCGGGGCCCCCCCCGGCGCCCCCTCCTTCCCCCCCCCCCCCGACCTTCCCCCCCCCCTCCCCCCCTCTTCCCCCCCCCCCACCCCCCCCCTCCCCCCGGGGTCCCTTCCCCCCCTCCCCCCCCCCCCCCCTTCCGCCCCTCTCCCCCCGCCCCCCCCGGCCTCCTTCCCCCCGAAAAATCCCCCTCTTCCCCCCCCCTCTCCTTCCCACCCCCCCCCCCCCCCCCTCCCCCTCCCCCCCCCCCCTCCCCCCTCCCCCCCTCCCCCCCCCCCCTTCCCCCCCCCCCCCCCCCCATCCCTTCCCCCCCCTTCCCCCCCCCTTCCCCCCCCCCCCCCCCCTTCCCCCCCCCCCCCCTCCCCCCCCTCCCCCCTTCCCCCCTTCCCCCCCCCCCCCCCTCCCCACCCCCCCTCTCCCCCCCCCTCCTTCCCGCCTTCCCCGGGGCGTCCGTTCCCCCCCCCCCTTCCCCCCCATCCTTCCCACCCCGGTCCGCCGTTCCCCCCCCCCCCCCCCCCCTATCCTTCCCCCCCCCCCACATGAAGGTATAATTGTCTAATTACCCAATGTAACAAATGTACAAACCGAAATAACTGTATTAATGTATCTGTATTGTACAACAATATATCTGTGATTACATTTCCATTGGGTTTGCAAATAAAATACAGTAAGTCTCTCCCAAATGCAATACAGCTGGATATCATCTAGACTTACTGGGAAAGCAAACTTTCTTTTGATTGGCCATTAACTCTCGCACATGCTCAGTAAGTCTCTACCACAATGCAAAGCTAAAGGATGTTACTGTAAAGCATTCTTGCGTCAGGATGTGATGTAGTGTACAGCAGCTACAAGAAGCACACCTATTGGATAACAAGGACAATAAGGAAATGACAGCAAACTTCCATGCAGAATTTAATAAATTTGAGAGGTGTGTCTATAGCTCCCATTTTGACCAGTCCATTCAAACGTGGGGATATTCTGTATGTTAGTACTTTTTTATTTTTTATTTCATATGCCATTTACACACTGTACACACTTATATATCTATATTTTGTACATATTAATAAACTAATTAATGTTATACCTTTACATTACAATAACACTTTAACTATGTATAATATTATTTAGCCTACCCCACCTACATAGTACAGTCTAAAACCTCAATGCAATCTCCACAAAATGGAAAATAATTTTATATAAAGGAAGGATTAGTCTTAGTATGGAAAGTCCATATTTCTCAGCACTGTGGGAAAAAATTAATGTTAACAACCATAAAATAAAAACAAAAACATGTATTTAAAAAAGGAATGACATCTAAAACCAATGATGTCACTGATCAGAAGAAGAAAAAACGTTAGTGACCAGATGGGTGGTCAGCCTATCAGATCTAAGTCACAGCCGTGAAGTGGATTAAGAACAGTCTCCTCCTTAGGAGTATTCCGAGAGGGAAAAGTTCAGTGGGGGAAAAAAGTTTGTGGGTGAAGCACTGAAATCATCTTCTTCTCAAGATTCACCAGAGTTTAGGGGATTTATCCTTCTCCTCTGTGTCCATAGACCATTCTATTTGTTACGACTTGGCCAAATATGGTATTGATTTTCTATCTCTGAGGTTCACCACCTGCAATTCCAATGGGATAACAAATCTAGTCCTTCTTACATTCTTCAGTGGTGTAAAGGGTTCCCTGTTTATACAGTTTGTTGGAAAGCCCCAGCGGTAGGGAGATTTTATTTTCTAGAGTGGCTAGATTAACGGGGGAAATTCTCTTCTGGCTTGAAGGGTAATCTGAGATAGGTCTGAAAAAAGGTTAAATCTTGATAAGGAGCAGGGAATTTTTGGTCTCTTCTTGTCGCTGCTAGAAAGGCTCCTTTAGTGATAGAAATGCAATCTTATTATTATGTCTATAGGCACATGCTCAGGATGGAAGCTGGGCTTAGGGTAATCTGTGAGCTTTGTCAATGACTAGTTCACTATCTGGGACAGCCTTAAGGGTAGCCTTACAATCTCTTTAACATATGATTTTAATCTGTTGGTCACAGTCTCGCTATGCCTTATTTTCACTTATTTCTGTGGTTTCTATCCTCCGCATCCACCATCTTCTCATTTAGCATCTGACCTCCTCAACTAAATCTTCATGCGCGTCTACCATCTCATTGTGCGTTAGAGTGACATCCGCTATCTTGTTTTCTAATCTACTTTCTCACTCTCTCATTAGTATCAAAAGCAAAACTGAGCTACTTGGTCAGATAGCAACTTAAAGTCTGCTTAAGTCTGTAAGTGCTTCTGAAGGAATAATATAGCTTCTTTTAAAAAGTTTTAGAGATAGGCCAACTACCAGTCTGTAGTTGGCACTCGGTTTGCATTTAGCTTGTGGAATGCTGTAAAAGTCTTTTAAAGATATAGCTTCCTAAAAGCCTCCATGGAAACATGATAATTCCCAGAAGTCTTTGTTCCTTATTTGCATATTGAGAGTCCGAGGCTGCGAACTGTTGTATTTTTATCTGGGTCAGAAACATGTATGGCAGAGCCTAATTGAGTCTCTTGCTGGTCTATGCGTTATTAGACTTGGCAGGGCTTCTGGAGGTTGGGGTGTCTGGTGATGTGTCCTCAGTTCCTTTCTGTTTCATATCAGCTTGTCCTGGGGTCTGAAAGTTGTATTGAGGTGGAAAACAGCAAATTCTCATGCTGAGAGCCTGGATGGCTGCATGTTCTGTTCTGCGTCTCTGCAGCGGTGGCCATCTTGGATTTCAGTGTTTTACAGATCTGTGAGCTTCCTTGGCTTAGGTCGTTTCTCCCTCTTTTAAAAGTTGTTCTGTAATAATCCATTATGATCAATGAGTGTTGCCTTGTCAGAATGCCGTGTTTTCAGGCTTTTTAGGTGCTGGTGAGTGCTGTATTCAGTGCTCAGTGTGGAGCTGTGAGATCAAGCCTCCATTCAGCTTTGGCATCTAGCCACGCCCTGCCATTCAGCCAATTATGATACATATGTTTTAATACCTCGTTTGCAGACCAGAAGCATCTCTTACGTCACCTAACGTCCTTGCCTTACCATCTCAGCCAATCACAGATGTGGCTGCCGGTCCGGCCCTATGCTTGCAAGTTACGTCAAGCAGGGAGACTGATCAGTGCGCCACAGAGCGAAGGGGCTGGAAGTAACAATCTATTAGTTTTTTAAAGAAATAACTGGCGGTTGGGGGTGTGCAGGGGGTATCTATCATATATTAAAATATGATTTTTAGAGTGGACATCCCTTAATCCTGTTTCCTTGTTTTATTTTTTTATTAGACTGTGCACTTTTTATGCCATCACAGATAGTTCTACTTGGTGTTTGTCTTAGACAGCAGCTCCAGTGAACACAGTATTTGAAATGGTTCTCCTATAAGTGAGTACAATGTTATAAATAAGGCTTAGAAGAAAAGTTTAAGCAGTGTAAATGGTTCTTTACTATGAGGATAGTAAGGTGAGGCCACACTGCAACGCACAGGAAACGCGCACAAAATCGCGAGCGTTTCGCACTCGATTGTGCACGCTTTTTTGCATTTGCGTTCGTGTTTTGCGGTTTCATTTTCGCGTTATGGAAACGTTGCGTTAATGCACCAAAAATGGTGAACACATGCGTTACTAAAATGCGAATGGAAGCGCAATCGCATGCGCATCCGAAATCGCGGGATTTTCGCGTTCCCGCGATTTCCATTTTATGTGGCATAGCCCTTAGGTTGTAGAATGCTATACCTGAAAATGTTGCCACTTATACCTATAACCATTACATCTAAATATTGCCCACCACCTATTAAAAATATTACACATTTTGCAATATTAAAAGGGCATGTCAATCCCCAAAACTAAAATTTTATCCACTACTGGCCCCACTGTGTAGTGTTAAAAAATATTACCTTACACCTCTCTTCCTGAGGTCTCCTGCAGTGCCTGATCAAAGTTGCAAAAAGGGAGAGTAGGAACTGTCTGTGAGTCATCAGTTGCCTGCTTCTTTCTTGTCCTCTGGGAGGTTTTCTGGCATGCCAGGGGAGCCCCTCCCTCCCTTCCAGTCCCTTATGGCTGCTTGTGTATCTCTAACATTAAAAGGTTGCTGGGGAACAGTAGTGCCAGGGAAAGAAGTACTGTAAGTATATTCTGGGGCTTTTTTTTACAAATCTAAATAGGTGGTTGGGGTGGGATGGGGTTCCCTACACACAATTTTTTTTTAGAGGTGGACATACCTTTAAAGTTTATCTTTCCTGAGTATTTTTGTAATTTACTTTCATTATTTTTTTTTACATAGTTTTGAAGATATTACATTTTTATATGTGATATGGTAGCAGCATCCCAGATCCCAGCACTTCCTGCTGTAAAACCATGTGAAAGTACCTCTTACCTGTGTCTCCTCCTCCTCATGGGCCCCTGTGGACCCCCCCGCTTAGCCCCTTCCTTGCAGCCACAGGAGGGGCCACAGATCATGTGGGAGGGAGGGCCATGGGGCCTGTGACGTGGGAGGGCCAAGGGGGCTTCAAGGAAGGCGTCAAGGGGGCTGCAAGATAGGGGCCACGGGCCCCATGAGAGGAGGGGTCATGGGGACCATGGATGGGAGGGGCCAAGCGGCTGCAGGGAAGAGCCATGGGCCCATGAGTTGGAGGTGCCACAGGACCCATGAGTGGGAGGGGCCTCAATGAGGGTAGGGGCTGGTAGATTCAATTGATCTTCCCAAGGTGCTGTGCATCAACCAGTAATGACATTCACCGTAAGATAAAAAATTACTTTATTTCTAGATTACAAACATCAAAACATAACACTGGTCCCACCTGATCATTTCATCTGTAGTTAGCACTTCATCAGAGGAATGACTAACAGCAATGCTGTAGATCACTTACCATTTCTTGGTATCATCTCTGTCTGGTCAACAGAAGAAAGAAGGACTTCAGATTTCCTTCACATACTGGTGTACTCTGAGAATGTGCTCGTCAGCTGCAAGGGGAAGGAGAAGCCCCTGAAATGTCATCTTTCATCCTCTTAGGTAGTGGTCCAATCATAGTTGCTCCACAGCTTGCACTATACAGACAAAACTGAGTATACATGCCGCTGCATTATCCAACCCATGTGAACCTCCAACCAAAACCCGCGTTCGTCAAACATTCAGTCTGTGACTTCGGCCAATGAGAAGATGTGTTTTGTTGAAGCGTGTCTTCTCATTGGCCGGGGTTGCAAATGCGGAGAAGTAGAGTTGGAACCACAAAGGAAACTTTAAGTAAGTATTGCAAAAGGTCGAAAGCAAACCACGCAGTAAGAGCCTGGCAGTTTAGGTGCTCCCCTGGGTACTTCTAACTGCCGGATACCAGTGGAATGTGGTGGAAGTGAGTTATAGTTATCCTTTTAAAAAAAATTCTATTTTTAAAAAATGTTATCAGGCAAAAAAAAAATAATTACATTTGACCATATTTAAAATAATTTTATGCCTGCTTGTTTGCAGTAAACAACCACATCATATGAAAAGGAACAATTTAAATAGGCTCTGCACTGTTTTGCCATACTAAGCTTAGCTTTCCTACTACAAACTGGTGGAAACAATTTCAAGGCATCCCAGTATTTCCTGCTCGCGTGGCCCTGAAAAAACAGTGGGGGTGGCTTGTAAGGGTTTGTGTGTGGGCTGACTAACACTGGCTGCTGAACTGGAGAGCTGACAACACTGGCTGGTGGACTGGAGGGCTGACTTAACCTGGCTAGTGGACTGGAGGGTTGACTTAAGACTGATAGTTAATTGGTGGCTGACATAACACTGACTGGTGAACTGGAGGTGATATGCCCACAACACAGACTGGTAAATATATGATGCCCCTATCCACAGCCAACATAGACTGGAACATAAAAGATGCCCTCATGCCCAGTTCAAACAGACAGTACATATAATATGCCATACACAGACACACACATTATACAGACAGACCAAACATGCATACAGACACCATACACAACAATGCAGACACACATGCATACAGATAGTGTGAATGGAATTCTGTCTCTTGTACATATTCCTATTACTAGTTACAACACTCTGTCCATTTTGATCCATTCCTCTGTGCTCCCAACACAGTCATGGCCTCAGAGTATATGTGCTAAATCTCAACTTTAAATTTGTAAAAAATCTATGTTAAAATAAGCAAAATATCGCCATAAGTTTGTTGTATTTTTTTATTGCTTTCCTTTAAACTTATTTATTACACAAAATTATTATTAGTTAATATTCAGGTTAAAATTTTAATTTTTTTAAGTTCATAACGTTGTTATTTTTGTGTGTTCAAATTTTTTTTTGTGTGTTCAAATGTAAAGAATTTTAAACAATATCTTGAAATGTTTATAATATGTCACAATAGCAATTTTGGATCAGATACATTTTTATGATCAATAAAATAATGTAACATTACTCATTATTTAACATTTTAATTTATTGTATCTTCCATAGGATGTTTGTCACCTTTATTTTTTAAAATGTGCCTATTCTTTAATTGGATTACATTATGCTGACTTGACTTGTCCTTCAAGTAGGATTAGGAAGTTGTTAACGCTTCTCTTTGTGTTAACATTAACACTTTTGCAACTTAATAAATATTGAGAAACAAAGTTAAAAGGCAACATTAATTCTGCAATGTTTTGGGGTTGAAATGGAGAAAATACTGTTAGTTTATAAAATATACACCTACACTTGTCAAAGCAGGTTATTGGGAAAAAATTTGCGCCCATATAAAATGTAAATGAATCAGGAGCTTTAAAGAAAAGGACATGGATGCTCCCATATTCCCTATATTTAAAAAAATATATGGACTTCTTTGTTTGGTAAACTAAATCTAGTTCTTACAAGTAAGCACAGACCAGATAGTATAACATACATTATTTTTGTGGAAAAGCTCTAAGTGTGGAGTGGAGAGTGGAAGGACTCTACTTAAATTGTTCCTCCTCAAATGCTAGTTCATCTATGGTGTCTAAGCTGAGGATTCTGGATCGATTCGGATTGTGTTCCCCCCCCCCCGATAGGCAACATCTACAGGGTTATTCAATAAATGTTCTTATCATTAAAAATTGTGCTAATTTTGCCCCAACCAATCAGATCTATATTTAACATCTGAAAGCAAACATCTGATTGGTTGAGGAAAAAAAAATAGCACCATTTGTAACAATAAGAACTTTTATTGAATCTCCCTGATAGTCCTTTATACTAGAACTTTGCACGGACAGTTTGATGCCACAAGGTGGTTGAATGTATGATTAGCTATAAATCCACATTTACTGTAGCTTTTGTAATATTTGATAGATAGCATATAGCTAAATGGTGCTTTGCTGTATCAGAATAGTTTAAGCTTTGACTACACACATGTCAACTACATACAAGTAAGCAGGATGTATGAGGAGGAGTCTTACAATATTACACAACCTAATTGTATTGTGCATCTATTTTATTATTCAACAATAAGAACCAAAAAAAATAAAAAGTTTAACAATGCAACTATTTAACTGTTCTTTCTAATATAGAACATGCTGTAATTTTGCTTTGAATCTGTCTTATGGATCTACATTTTTTGTCTCATTGAACTTTACCTTGGTTAATAATGTTTTGTGAAATAATTTACCCTTATCTGCTGAATTCTTAGGGGGAGGGATTGGTTTAAATGGGTAAACAGAGTGTATGCTCAATGGCTTAAATATCAGACAATTTGAAAGGACTAATTTCCCTGTCATTTTCTGTCATGGGTTCTCAAAGTCTTTGTCTGTTACTTTGCTGCTTAGTGATAGTCATCAATGGCAGTCACATTAATTGCACTGAAAATCCTCACAGGACAACAATGAATTCATCACAGGTGGGGACGTTTTTTCTAATTTGCTAGAAAGAGAAGAATTCCTGTTCTTTCTATTCTACAACATCTCTTTTATTCTCCTATTTTTCAACTTTATCTCCTCCCACAGTTTTTAAGAGACGAGATCCGTACATGCGTGTGGGACACATAGCAGTGTGCTAGTACTATTAGTTATGGATCCGTGAAAGCATTTCCAAGGTATTAGCGCATTTCTGGCCATTTTTCCAAGACTTTCAGACATGGGTGTGTCGTAGGCTAATCGACACTGATTACCTGTCTCGTGATGCTTTCAGCTATGTTGTAGCCACTGATTATTGCTGATTAATGGTGGTCAAAGACCATAGCGATATGAATGTCAGATACGTATAATTTATAATCGCTCATGGTGTGTGCACAGACAAACAGGATGATAAAATAGGCTTGAAAATTATTATTATTATAATTATCTGGTGCATCTTGACCACTAAAATTGGCCCGTTTATGGCACACTATTACTGTTTTGCACACTAATTGTGGATTACTTGTCTCGTGATTACATTCACCTGTGTTGCAGGTGTAATCAAAGCTATTAGATTTACTGAAAGCCGCAACGCTGGCTCAATTAGCAGTTGGCGCTCTAGGTAACCACTAAGCCTTAGCGAAGTGACTGGAAAATGACGCAACCGCAATATTAATTAGGTTGTGCTGGCTGCGTGGGTGTCATTGCCAGCTGGCCGGAAGGAGCTAAAGTCCACAACACCATATGAATCAGTTAGCGCAAACTTTAACTCCTAAAATTTTGTGTGGCGCTCGCCCGTAAATGAGCCTGTGGGTCACTCTGACACACCACAATTTCAAAATAAAAGCAATTTTACTAATCACAATATCATTTTTTTTACTTTTAAACTCACAACAGACACAGGTACATACATTAAAAGAGGTTTTTGTGCCTTTAAGGCCACATTTAGGGGCATATTTATAACTATCGTATTTTCGCTCGCTATCGCAGGACATCGCAATGACAGTAGCAAATATTTCGCCTTATTTATAAAAACGCTCATTTCACTTTCGCCTTGTGCAGACAAGTATCGCTGATGTGTACATAGTTATCGCCTTATTCATTGCGTGGTTTATCACTGCGAAAAGATTACATTTTTCCTCACCTTTAATCAAGATATAATCATTGTAGAATTTATCGATAGGTGTCTAATAATGTTTGAGGGTTAATGAAATGCAGCATCCATTAATTTTTTATTCCCTCTGCAACCTAGATTTGGCCATTACCTGTTGGACATTAAAGTGATTAAGTTCAAATGAAAAGCTTAGAATCGGCTTTCAAGTCTAAAGCCCAGCTTTTCTTAGCTGAGACGATCTCTGGCAGGAACACAATCGATATTACGCCTGTAACGACAGGCATCAAGGTTAAAACGCTTTGCAGTTGTCCAAAACGAAGTAAGTGATGGGTACCTTAAGTGTTAACCCTCCTAATTTAACTGGAACTATCAGTAAATTGCATAATTTTTCCTTTATTGTATTTTAATTGACCATGATGATAGAAGTCAAATGATTATTTTTATGGTTCAATTTAGCATATTATAGATCCTTTGTTTATATGTTAAAATGTCAACATTTTTTTTAATCTGTCTTTTCTTTGTTGCAGTTTAATTAATGGGACACAATTTCTCCAGTATGTTTGTGTTTTATTAGATTGACAAATTATTTTAAAATTCAGGTGTTACTCATGTATTTGGAAGATACTTTGTGTAAGTTGTCCACTGTCCCAAGTTGTATTTTTGGGTCCTCATTTTTTCTTAGTTATAAAAAGCTCCGCCAGGGGCGTAGGGATCACTATAGCAACCATAGCAGTTGCAATGGGGCCCAGAGCCAAAGGGGCCCCTCCAGTCCCCTGCAGGCAGTCACCCCCTAAGAAAAAGTTTACCTCAAGTAGTTCAGCCCCACAAACCCCATTTTCATTTTACCTAAACATGGGAACATCTTTGAAATGTTTAAAATAAAATGAAAATAGGGTTTGTGGGGCGGAACTACGTGAGGTAAACTTTTATTGGGATGGTAGAGCAGGCCCTTAAAAAAGCTTGCTGCAGTATGCCGGGTTAGGTTGAATTGCCGAATGGGGGCCCCATCTAAAATCTTGCCTATTGGGCCTGTGATATTTAGTTGCTACGCCCTGGCACCAGCTAGTTGTATTTAATGGTTAAAAACAAAGATTAGAGTTTTATCTGATTGCTGTAACATGGGAGTAGGTATTAAGGTAAGAACCAGAATACATATGCATGCAATTTTGGAATCCTGGTGTACAAAAGGACATCTTTGAAATGGCAAAGGGTTCAGAGAAGGGCAATTAATAATAAGGGGATTGGGAGCTTGAATATGAAGAGAGACTGGAAACGTTACAATAAAAGTACAAACAATGAGGATTTGCTAGATGGTTGGACTGGATGACATACCGTATGTCTTTATTCAACCTCAAAGACTATACTATACTAATGTAATTTCAGAGCTATTTTTTTTGTCATTTTTTATTTAAAGCCATTTATAAATAGGTGAATTTTTGCTTTTGCCCCTTTTCTCCCTTTTGTTGCATTTTTTGAGTTTACCAGAATTTTTGCCAACATCATTACTTACTGGATGTTCCATTAACATGACTATTTCTTACACAGCACATATTAATGAGCTGGTTTGATAATTGCTGCAGTTTGATGAACATAAGTCAATCACTAAAAATGTGTGTCCTGATTAATAAACAAGAGAAATTCGCCTTTTTAAAGGGGAATAATGGGAAAAAAAATCTTAAATTCAAATACAAGATTTATTGTAGTTCATCTCGAGTAAATGTGCTTCTGTTTCCTTCATTTTATCTTTTGATTTAGACTGTTCTAATGTTTTATCTTCAGATAATGTTCATAGTTGTGTTGCTCTCCAGCTTAATCCAGAAATCATGGTAGGCTATGAATGGTTCAATAATACAATGAATTCAGCATATTTGCACAGTAAGTAAATGCATTTCTACTGCATTAAAAATGTGAGACATGTGTAGACCTGTAAAATTACACTAAAGTAAATTTATTACTGTTTTTTATGTCATTGGCCTTGATACTTAACTCTTTCTGTTACAAAGCTCCGTCAAGTTTCAATTACAAGCCTCATTAAGCTTACGTTAAACATAACCAAATACTCATACTGCACCCATATTGAATGGCTGCCTAGTTATTAGATTAGATGAATAAAACATGGATACATACAAATAAATAATTCAAACCAACCAATTTACTTTACCTTTACCTTTAGTTTTTCTTCTCCAAGTCTTATAATAACTTTACATTATTTTGTTTTTCTAGGTAGGGGATCGTCACTTCCAAAATATGAAGTGGATCATTTTATTGAATGGAGCAAATGCAACAATTTGACTAACATTTCAATCTTTAACCACTCTCTCAATGATGGTATGATATATTACATACAGCCGAATAGGGCAACAAGAAATGTATTGTCTCACTATGTATTTGTTTCTTTTAATTTAGCTGTTGAATGCCATGACCTCTTTAAACATTCAGATGATCTAAAGGATATTAAGGTCTGTAAGTGTTTACTGTCACTTTAACTGGTTAAGTGTCTTGAAAGTAAATGTATTTTTCCACTATCCTGTTGCTTTAAACAGCGAATATGGGCTATTTTATGCAAAGCATCATGTGAAAAGGAGATTCTACTTTTAAGCCTCCCATTAAGGTACACTATGCAGTCCTCAGGACATGTTGCCCATAATATGATTTTACTGATATCTGGTTAACAAAGATGTTGTGGTAGGTGGGAATGAAAAATGGCACAGAGAGATCTAGCCATGCTAAATTATACAGTAGCTACCACTGACAGTTAAGCTTCATTTAAGTGCTACTAACTCATCTGTCTTTATCTGGTTTCTACAGATCCCCATTGGAACCATAACTTCTCTTACAAGGAGATACGCTCCTCTTCCTTCCAGGTTCCAGGTTCTGTGATGCAGTAGTAACTTGATTGCTCATTGCTCTTTTTAAATAAAGGGTAAGACATCCACAGAGCAATGCAATTTTGGAACAGGGCACACCTTGCCAGTGCTCATTCCCAAGATGCCGTTACCTCTTTGTGACAGTCACTGCATCAGTGAAACGAGGAATGTATGGTATGATCCATTGTGAGGTTTTACCTCCTGATCCAACTGGAGTTACAACTGCAAAAGGATTGTAACATTAGGTTAGCACCCAAAAGTACAGTAATGCCATTTATTGGCAAATAAATGATAAGCAATATTTTAAAAAAAATCTAACTAAAGATGAGAAGGTTGGATCATTGCTTTCATTTTTGAACCTTTGTGAGGAGGCATGAATATTTTTGTGTTCACCATTATCTTGTGTGTATTCATTTACATTCTTTATTATAATAGGATAATGAAACTTGTGGTCTTGTTGCTAAATCTTCTACCAATCCTGATCCAAATTATGAAATTAAACTGCTGCACTCAGCAAGACTAGAGCTCAGTAAAAAAGGAAATGAGTATACAGTTAGAGAGATACAGATTGTGTAAGTAAATTGTTTACTAATTTGCAAATCCAATTATGTTGTGTAACAACAAAGGTAATTACCGGTCTACAGAGAATGCCAAAACAGGGCATGATTTCCTGTCCTATTGCTCCAAAATAATGCCTTGCAATATATAGATATATTTATTTATAGATATATTCTCTTCCCCAAGCTTAAGAAGAAGAAAAGCAGCAGCTTAGCACCCTGGATTGTTTCCTTAAACTTTACAAATGGTTAAAGGGACACTATACTGAAAAAATGACTTTGCAACCGAAATACTGACTTCCTGTTTGCAGGACCCCTAGTAGAGACCATTATGGTCTTGCCCTTGACCCAGCGCCTGGGTTGATTCAGATGCTCAGTAGAGATCTGAGCATGTTTGACCCATGCAACAGCCCATCAGTAGAAATAACTGTTAGGAACATTCCAAGGATGTGGTGCATCCTGGGAAGAAGAAGGACGTTAGAACCTGAAATGTCAGCTCACTAATGTCAACAGCAGGGTAAAGCAAAGGGTATGAAATCAACTGATTTGTCAAAATGGAAGAGAATATGTAGAATAACTAAGAAGGCATTACACAAACTAACATTTTAACAAATATTTATAATTTCCACTGAACTGTCCCTTTAAGATTATTTCCTTATTATCCAAGTGCTGGCTGCTTCCCACTACTCAGCTTCCTCTCCTCAGTCTTTGGGATGGCCTAGTGCTCTGTACTCTGTACTGCACTATGTTCCTCCCGCTACTCCACAACTGGAGGAAAACAAGAGATGCTAGTGCCACTTTCCCAGCTCTGTATGGAAGAAGCATTTTTAAAAAATATTAATTGTTCGTAACTTTAAAACAACAAACTATTGTGTTTTTTTTCTTCAAAAGGTTGAGATAGAAGTTGTTTATAAGATCCTGTATGAATGGTGAGATCCTGTATGAATAATGAGCTTCTACCAAATACATTCAGCTAACATCTCAATGGAACTGAATGGAACCATCTCTGGGGAGGCTTTCTTGGGTGGACTGGAGTAAATGTGTTTCTTCTTTCTGATAGGATAAGTCTTTTTGATTTAATAAAATGCTTTATTTGCAAACTTGCTCTGTAGGTGGTTTTACTATGTATTCATTTGAAACAGTCTCCACCAACTACTTAACAGAATATCCTTTTATAAGTTAAATGATTTTGATTATGGAGCCCCTATATATAAATACTAGCAGTTGTACCCAGCGTTGCCCATGTACACATGTGGTTATAGTATTTTTTATGTACAGGTATGTGTTTGGCTTAGATTGAAGACAGGGAAAAAGAAGTGCACAGATGGTAATGTACGTCATGTATTTAATATATCTGTTGTATTCAGTTAGATCAACTGGACTTTCTCAATTCAGAATGACTTGTACAAGAAATTGTTGGCAATTATGTACCCTGGAAAGTCCCAATTAGCATATCACAGCCAGGTGTTAAGGGCCTTCTGAATGCAAGGCGTGATTGCATTGTGGCTAAGAGGTGTTATAAGAATGCCCAGGGTAAGGTGTCCAAACAGCATTGTACATGTACCGTATCCCGGTCTGCTTTTAAACCAAACAACACACTGAGGCAGCAAATGGTACATCCAAAAGACCCAATACCGAAACACAAGAAAAGCGACGCATATATATGCATATATATGCGGGACCCCTTAAGCCCCAAAGGGCCCTTGTCAGGACCACAATGGTCCTTGTAAGGACCTGGGAGGGGGTCCCTGTTTCGAGCTGCAGGACCCCCAAATGTCCAGCCGCGGGATTGTCGGCCGTTTGGCAATCCTCGTGCGGCTGATTTCGGGAATCCCCGGCCATTCTGGTATTACCGAACGTTTGAAAATCCTCGAACAATCATGGATTTTCGAAAATAATCCCACATGTCGATGCAGTATTTGCCTTCCGCACTCCTCTTCCTTCCAGTTCTTGCAATGCAGTAGTAACTTGATTTTGTGCATCGCGGAAACCTGGCAGGTACGGTTTAATTAACAGCTGAAATGTAAGATGGTTCAGACTTACATAAAGAAATAGGGGACAAATCAACAGAAAAATGGTACAGTGATATTTGAGAAGAATTATAGTTTCCAGTAATGGGCAATTTAAAAAAACAAATTTGTTAGTGTACATATCCTTTAACGGCAACCATTCTGTCAAATGCACTCCATATCATAGACAGTTTGACTACCATCAAGAATCAGAGGAACTTTCTGGTAATTCAGCAAGACTCTTCAAAGAAACACTGCAATCAATTAGTCAATCAATCACCTAAAGCCTCAGAACAGTTGGGAGAAAAAATATTGTTCATCATTAGCCCACATATACCTAGCCTTACAACATTTCAGGGGGACATTTTCCCTTCCTCTTGTGAAGATGTTTAAGAAACTATTTAATTTAAGGATTGGCGTTAATACCGAAGTCATTTTCAATCAGAACAAGTAAAGGAAATAAAATATTTTACCGGTAAATTAGAATTATATCAGTCAATAAGAAGCAACCACATTTTAAAAAAAAAATATTTAAAAAAGCAAAAATCATTTTTATGTTGAATGATAAATTTGCTCTTATTTTTGGCAGCTAAAACGTTTAAAGCAAAACAATCTCTTCTGGAAGATTTTGCAATACACACCAACTGTTTTCAAGCAACCTATTTATATTTTGTTCCTGGAGCCAAAGAAGAAGAAGAATCATAGGAACAGGGAATTAGCTGAAAAACCTTGTCAAGTGATTGTTTATAAGCTTAGTGGATAAGTTCAGTTGATAATATAATTTTTAAAAAATTCTTATAGAGAGATTCAATAAAAGTCCTTCAGGGAGATTCAATAAAAGTTCTTATTGTTTAAAATGGTGCTAATTTTTCCCCAACCAATCAGATCTTATTTAACATTTGAAAGCTAACATCCTATTGGTTGGGGCAAAATTAACACCATTTTAAACAATAAGACCTTTTATTGAATAACCCTGATTATTCTTTAAAATGGTGCTAGTTCTGCCCCAACCAATCAAATATTATTTAACATTTGAAAGCTAACATCTGATTGGTTGGGGCAAAATTAGAACCATATTTAACAATAAGAACTTTTATTGAATCTCTGATTGTTTATATTATGCATACCATCTATATATGCTCTTCCATTTTGAAAAATTAGTTGAATTTATACCACTTGCAGAAACTGTAATTTCTATTGATTGGCTGTTGGATGGGTCAAACCTGCTCAGATGTCTTCTGAGCAACTGAATCAACCCAGCCAGTAGGTCAAGGGCAAGGCCATAATAGTCTCTATTAGGGATCCTGCAAACAGGAAGTCAGTATTTCGGAAACATTTATTTATTACAAAATGCTGAATGGGAAGGTTAAGGTCATAAGGATGGAAAAATACTGCATAAATTTTTTTTTTTTAAATTTCTTAAAAGTAAATGTATTTGCACCGAACTTCCCCTTTAAGTCATAATTATGATGAAAGTGTAACAATTCTGTCTACATTCAAACCTATAGAATCAGGCTGACATAGTCTTGTATCAATGTAAAGAAATGCTACTTTTCAAGATTTACACTTTGTCCTGGGAGGGAATGTCCACCCCAAAACCATAATTTAATATGTTATTGGCAATTATTCTAGCTTTAAAACAAGCCAAACCATATTAAAATTCATTCAGCCAATTATGTTTCAATAATTTTTATTGGGGTTTTTTGAATTAAAATACAGCCAGTAAACAGTTTAAATATTTTTTCAGTAGAGTATTTACATTAACAGATAATGCAAAAATAACAACCAATAAGACAGTTACCGGTATATCAAATGCTGGTCACTGTCTATAAGAGTATTCAATAATATAAATTTATAGTTAAAACCATTATCAGGGAAGTTCAAGTTCTGGATAGAAACAAAACAACAAGATAACTTTGGTCATAAGGACTGATTGCTGAGAAAATGAAAACTAGGATGTTTCAAATAAAAGGCTAGAAAACTTATGCAGAGCCTATCTAATTATAATAGTCTCTGTGAGAGGATATACACATATCTATCTATTATAGTTCCAATAATTTGGTATTTGGATACACAGAGGACCATAGAAATGCTCTCTCCAGGAAAGATTTGATAGCCCATAACTTTTCGGCTAGATCAGTTTGGAAATACTCCTGCCATACCCTTAACTGCCATTTAGGAATTACTTCTTTGGTAGAAAGTAGGGTTTTGTGTAACAGGGATGTAACTTTGAGAGAATTCTGTTCTGGAAGCAATGACTTTTTTGTTTGTGGGGGGAGCAGTATTGGGTTTTGGGTATGTTTTTGAAAAATGTTTTGTATTTTAAGGTATTTATATTCTTCTGATATAGGGACATTATATTGATTTACTAATTTGTCAAATGTTTTTACAAGTCATGAAACAGCTTGTCTACTGTGTCTAGTCCTAGGTCAATCCAGTTGTTTAAGGGAAGTTTTTTGATTAGATTTGTTATGTTAATTAATGGGATAGATATTTCCGTAGCTAATGGATTTTTAGAACTGGATTTTATTAATTCCAGTCATAGTAAATACAGTTAATTAATATTAACTGTATTTACTATGACTGACTTAGTTATTGATTGTCGAGAATTCCATGATAATTTAGTTTCCAGTAAATTTTTATATGAAGTATACGGTATAAAGGTTTGTTCCAAATCTATCCATTTCTTAGTTATGTCACCCATCCAAATTGCTCTGGATTGTTCTTGGATTGTTGCCTTAAAATATGATTACATATCAGGAACACCAAAACCTAATTCTGATGTATGTAACGTCAATATTGTGTTTGAAAATCTGGAAGACTTATTGATCACGACAAATTTATTCATCAATTTTTGTAGGGCAGTAAAAAAATTTTTAGTGACTTTAATTGGGAGATTACAGAAGAGGTATAGGAGTTGTGGGAAAACCATCATTTTAAAAGCTGCAGTTCTACCTAACCAAGGAAATTCAAATTTCGACAAGGTTTCCCATTATTTTTTTAATCTGGTAATCCACGGTTCATAGTTTTCCTTATATATTTGTTGCAAAGAAGGGGTAATATAGATAATACTAAATATTTGATGTAAAAAGTAGAGTACTGTGATACTTTTAATGGACTAACAGTTTATTTTAGTAGACAAGCTTTCGAGGGATCAACCCTCTTCCTCAGGTACTGCTCTGCATTAAAAGTATCACAGTACTCCACTTTTTACTACATATATTGGACTAATACGGCAAAACATTCATTATTTTTACCTAAATATTTGATAGATTTACTTGACCAAGAGTTGGAGCAAGAGGATTTAAGTGGTTGGATTGAGTTTGAATCTAGGTTACAGGGTAAGATTACTGTTTTATTTTCATTGAGCTTATAATAAGATATTTTTGAGAAATTACTTGGTTCTATTTTCAAGTTTAGTAATGATTCTGAGGGGTCCTGTAAAAATAAAAGTATGTCATCTGCATACAAACCTAGTTTTGTTTCAGATTCACCAAATCTGAAACCACGGATCAATTGATTATTCCTAATCTTGTGTGCTAGGAGCTCTAGCGTGAGAATAAAAATCAATGGGTAAAGTGGGCATCCCTGACTTGTACCATTAGTAATATTGAAACAGGTAGATAATGAACCAGGTGATAATACTGATGCAGAAGGCTGGGAATACAGTGCCATAATAGCCTTGTGTGGGTAACCAACACAGCCGAATTTAGACAACACACTAGACAGATAATTCCAATTAACTATGTCAAACGCCTTCTCTGCGTCTAATGAGACAAATAGAGAAGGCGTTCGACAAACCCCAATCTTATGTAAAAGCGCCAACACTTTTCTTGTGCCATCATTAGTACCTCTGCCTCTCACAAAACCAACCTGATCAGATTGGATCAATTGGGGTATGAAGGGGGTCAACCTATTAGCTATAATTCTAGCGTAAATATTTAAGTGTGTGTTTATTAGTGATATGGGTCTGTAACTGCTTGGATCACTTGGATATTTACCTTCTTTGGGGATTGTGGTAATTATTGCAAATAGGGACTCTTTGGGGAAACTATTTAGGGTTGCAACTTCGTTAACATATCTGTTAATGGGGGGCGGAGCCAAGCAGAGCATGGAGTAGGTCGCACATAGGGACTGCTCCGCAACCAACTCCATCTACAACACCCAGCAGGGGTACTTACCGGGCACTTCACAACGCCGGAGACATTCCAGGGAGGTCCCCAGCACATGACTCGATCTAAGAGCCAAAGAGCAGCGGGACACGCAAAGCTGCAAAAGTTTGCGCCGAACTCAAACCCGCCAACTCCAGAGGCCACATGGGAGGCCCCAGCCATGGACTCTCCTCCTGCTCCGGAAACAGAGCCCTAGGACCCCAGCCTTGACACTGGAAGACCTCATGGGCACAATACAGGACACCAAAAATACTCTCACATCCATGTTGGAGGAAGTGAAAGCTGACATGTCCATTCTCCGCCAGGACTTACAAAAGGTCAGACACAGAGTGGGGGAAGCAGAAACGCACGTGTCTATGCTGGAAGACACTATGTCACAAACAATATCCAACCTGCAGAAAGACCTACATACTACCCAAAGCAAACTAGATGATCTAGAAAACAGATCCAGGAGACAAAACCTCTGGTTCCTAGGCTTCCCAGAGGGAGCTGAGGCCCAAGACCCCTCCTCATTCCTTGAGACCTGGATTAGAACCAACCTAGGAACTAACGGACTATCACCACAGTTCGCCATAGAACGGGCGCACCGAATCCCCGCCAAGGCCCCAATACCAGGAGCTAGGCCAAGACCTCTGATAGCGCAGTTTCTGAATGCCAAGGATAGACTAGCTGACCGAAATAACATATCTTCCTAGAAGTATCTTTGATCATTCCCCAATCCTAGTTAAACTCCACAAACATAATCAACCATCACCCAAGGGAACATGGAGATTTCACCCATTCTGGCTCACACTGTCACCGGACCCCATGCCTGACCATATAGAATTCTATTTAAAGGGCAACTAAAGCCGCATAACAACACTGAACCAGAACGCAGAACACGTTGATATAAAACCAGTAATCTGTGTCTTACCTCTCATTTTGATACAGGCGCTGGGAAATTTACCTAAATAACATATGTTTTGTGCTTTGCTTCTCAGCATTCTAGTATCAGACAGTTTGGTCAATGACCATTATGTTCTGCACATGCCCAGTCCTTAGCTATGGCACAACCTTGTTACAGTTGGTCACACCCATTAATAATCTCTAGCCAATCCTTTTACATGACAGATAAAGCAAGGAAGCATGTGACTGAGGTCAGGAGGTGTGGTCTGACACTGCAGATACACACAGATACTTCATCCAGTTCTTAACAGGCTTTGATTTACTTTAACAGTTAACTAAAGTGCCATTTTATAGTTTATTGGTGTTTTTAGGGGGGTTGTTTTCAGATTCTGGAGTATAAAAATTGGGTTTAGTTCTCCTTTAAATCTGGATCATGGAGCAATACCAACAAAAACTAAATGGTACGCCTTCAAAGCGGTCCTCCGAGGGCATCTTCAATCCTCAATAACTTACAACTTACAAAAAACATTCCCACCAAAAAGAACACACGATAGAACAATCCCTTAGAATGACCGAAACCGCATATATACATATATATATAAACAGCCGACACCAGATACTAAACAAAGCTGGAAATCTGCACAACTAGCATATGATAGTATACTCACAATAGAAAATAATTTTTCAGTAGGCAGAGGTACTTTGAGCACGGCCACCAGTCTGCGAAAATTCTGGCAAGACTCACACACGGCCCCCCAGACCAAAATATGATCACCTCCATACAAAACCCAATGGGTGCAGTTCTCACAGACACAAAAGACATACTGTAAACACTCGCCAATTTCTATACCAATCTATATACTTCACAATTCGCAATCCCTGTATGTACCCTTTCCAGATACCTCTCCAACATACCATTCCCAAAACTCACTACATTAGAGGCCCAATCACTTGAGAATGAAATAACAGAACCCAAATTGAGAGAAGCACTGGAAGGAATGGCAAATAATAAATCCCCTGGCCCTGATGGCATACCTTCAGATGTATACAAGAGGTATATAGAGCAAATAACACCAGAGCTTTTACGGGTCTATAATGATGCATTTGCTGAAGGGATATTACCCCCTTCTATGTATGAGGCTCATATAATACTCTTATTAAAATCAGGGAAGGATCCTCAGGACTGCAACTCATACCGCCCTATATCCCTCCTTAATGCAGACTATAAAGTGCTGGCAAAGATCCTAGCCATTAGGCTCCAAAAAGTTATTCTCAAAATCATACATCCGGATCAAACGGGCTTTATGCCTGGTAAGTCCACCTCAATAAATATCCGGAAATCTCTAATCAACAGTCAAGTGGACCACGATAATTACGGAACCAGAGTGATGCTGTAACTCGATGCCCAAAAAGCATTTGACTCAATTGAGTGGCCGTTCCTCTGGGCCTGCATGAACCACTTTGGATTTGGCCCCAACTTTTGTAAATGGACCAAACTTCTCTACGCCTTCCCAGTGGCATCCCTAAAGATAAATGGCTAATGCTCGCACCCATTCCCACTAACAAAAGGAACTAAACAGGGGTGCCCACTTTCACCTTACCTCTTTGCCCTTGCTATCGAACCCCTGGCCATCCGTCTCAGACAGCACAGAAATATCACAGGACTACACCTAGGCCAAAACACAGGATGACCTGATTTTATACCTGGCAGACTCAGATCAATCCCTCAAAAATGCACACAACGTCATCACAGAATATGGCACCTTCTCCGGCCTTTATATCAATTGGCATAAATCATGCTTGTTCCAAATATATAACCACATCAATTTTTCCCCATTTGTCAGAACACTGGTACCCCTAGTCAGCGAATTCAAGTACTTGGGCATAACAATAACACAAACCCCACAAAAATTTTACTCAACTAATGTAGTCCCCTATTAGAACTGGCCAAAACCAAAACACAAATCTGGAAATAACTACCTATCAATTTAATCGGTAGGATCAATTTAATCAAAGTTATCTTATTGCCTAAAATTCTATACACCCTACAACACACCATGACTATAATTCCAGATTCCTTTTTTGCTGCTCTACAAAGTATACTGTTATCATTTCTTTAGGGCTCAGACCGGAACAGGGTAAGACTTAAAGTACTACAGAGACCAAAAACAGAAGCCGGACTGGCAATGCCAGACTGTAAGCTGTATTACAACTGAAGTACTTCAGAACTTGGCTACTCCCACTAACAAGCCCCACAGAAACTCTGAATACAGATCCCATTGAAGAAGCAGAGAGAATGCTACACTCCTACTTCCCCACCTCCCCAATTGCCTTCCTATGCAGGCAACATAATCTAAATGGAACATCTCTACACCTACAACAACTATACATCTGAAAACAAGTTAATAAAACACTCCGATATACAGGCATTCCAGTAGAAACCACTCAATGGCACAATCCCACTTTTCCAAACCTAGCATCTTTTGCAGCCTCACAGTACTGGGAAGATAAGGGTATACAATATTTCAGTCAGATTACTGAAAATCACAAACTACTGCCTTTCTCTGCTATGCAAGAACGCTTTCAACTCCCCCACACATCGCTATTCAGGTATCTCAAACTCCAATACTTCCAAAGTACCGTATATACTCGAGTATAAGCCGACCCGAGTATAAGCCGAGGTACCTATTTTTACCTGAAAAATAGGAAAACCTGATTGACCCGAGTATAAGCCGAGGGTGAAAATAGGACAGCAGAATTCCCATACAAATGTTTGGAAACTACAACTCCCAGCATACTTTTGTTGCTGGGAGTTGTAGTTTCCAAACATCTATATGGGAATTCTGATGTTGGGTTAAAAGCTCAAAGCTCTGCTGTTAAAAAGCTGCAGTTAAAAGCCTGCAGTGGAGAGCCCCACCAGTTGCAGTCCTTACCCCAATCACCTCACAGCTACTCTCAGACTCTGAGCCCCTAAAGCACTACTGTATGCAAATACCAGCATCACTCAGCAAAAATGTTTCTTAAGATGATAATTTCCTAAGACATCCTGCCTAACCTAGGCTATAACAACATTGGCCAACACTCTCAGAGTCTGAATCCTTACCGGCATCGCTCAGCACTCCGAATCCGGCTGCCGCACGCATAGTAAGCACTGTGTATTTGCCGGCTGACGTCACTACTCGGCGCCGCCCGCCGGTAAGGACTTGACTCGAGTATAAGCCGAGGCAAGGTTTTTAGGTTTATTTTAAAACCTAAAAACCTCGGCTTATACTCGAGTATATACGGTACCACGCTTCCCACACAAACACATCCCGTCACTCAACTACTGAAAGCAGATGGCAAAAAGCAACTGATCTCCAGACTATATAACTGTCTGCTCGGAGCCAGATAGGAGGAGGTGGATAAATTGATAAATAAATGGCAAACCTATATTCCATCCCTGGTACCCTCAGAGTGGGAGACATAGCAGAATCTCACATCACTGCATTACCCTCTGCACCTAATAAACTAATGCAGTTCTACATAATTCATCAATCCTATCTCTCCCCAGTACGAATGTCCAGCATATCCCCCACACATTCTCCCTCGTGCCTGAAATGCCAAACCAACCCTGCAGATTTCTGGCACCTCATCTGGAGTTGCCCACGTGTCAACAGGTTTTGGGGTAAAGTCACGACACTCTTAACCGAAATGCTGGATAGGAATGTACCCATTGAGCTTAAATTATGTATTCTGGGAATATCCGAGGTCGATGTTTGGAGTAAACCCCAATCTATTATTTCTTAAAGAGTCCTTGTTCTATGCCAGAAGAACGATAACTCTGGCATGGATGGCCCCCACTTCCCCCAAATTTAGTCATTTGAAAAAAATGATCATGAATATGTTACCCTATTTGAGATTAATCTATATTAATAGGGGCTGTATTAAAAAATTTGATAAAATCTGGACCCCCTGGAATATCCACTTGGGTATCCATCCCTGAGATGTTAGAGTCGACACTTGGTGTTTAAAAAGTATAAAAGGAATTGATAAGCCACACATATCTACTTCAGCCTACAGGAACACCACGGATGTTTTCTAGAATACAGCTGATGTATGCATAGATATTATATTATGCTATTATAATGTGACTGCAAGTTATTTACTCCCCATGTTCCAAGTTACCCTATCCTTCCCCCCCCCCCCACATGAAGGTATAAATTGTCTAATTACCCAATGTAACAAATGTACAAACCGAAATAACTGTATTAATGTATCTGTATTGTACAACAATATATCTGTGATTACATTTCCATTGGGTTTGCAAATAAAATACAGTAAGTCTCTCCCACAATGCAATACAGCTGGATATCATCTAGACTTACTGGGAAAGCAAACTTTCTTTTGATTGGCCATTAACTCGCACATGCTCAGTAAGTCTCTACCACAATGCAAAGCTAAAGGATGTTACTGTAAAGCATGCATTGCGTCAGGATGTGATGTAGTGCTACAGCAGCTACAAGAAGCACACCTATTGGATAACAAGGACAATAAGGAAATGACAGCAAACTTCCATGCAGAATTTAATAAATTTGAGAGGTGTGTCTATAGCTCCCATTTTGACCAGTCCATTCAAACGTGGGGAGATTCTGTATGTTAGTACTTTTTTATTTTTTATTTCATATGCCATTTACACACTGTTACACACTTATATATCTATATTTTGTACATATTAATAAACTAATTAATGTTATACCTTTTACATTACAATATACACTTTAACTATGTATAATATTATTTTAGCCTACCCCCACCTACATAGTACAGTCTAAAAACTCAATGCAATCTCCACAAAATGGAAAATAATTTTATATAAAGGAAGGATTAGTCTTAGTATGGAAAGTCCATATTTCTCAGCACTGTGGGAAAAAATTAATGTTAACAACCATAACAATAACAACAAAAACATGTATTTAAGAAAAAGGAATGACATCTAAAACCAATGATGTCACTGATCAGAAAAAGAAGAAAAACAGTTAGTGACCAGATGGGTGGTCAGCCTATTCAGATCTAAGTTCACAGCCGTGAAGTATGGATTAAGAACAGTTCTCCTCCTTAGGAGTATTCCGAGAGGGAAAAGTTCAGTGGGGGAAAAAAGTTTGTGGGTGAAGCACTGAAATCATCTTCTTCTCAAGATTCACCAGATGTTATAGGGGATTTATCCTTCTCCTCTGTGTCCATAGACCATTCTATTTGTTACGACTTGGCCATATATGGTATTGATTTTCTATCTCTGAGGTTCACCACCTGCATATTCCAATGGGATAACAAATCTAGTCCTTCCTTTACATTCTTCAGTGTGTAAAGGGTTCCCTGTTTATACAGCTTTGTTGGAAAGCCCCAGCGGTAGGGAATTTTATAATTTCTCAGAGTGGCTGTAACTGGGGTAAATTCTCTTCTGGCTTGAAGGGTAATCTGAGATAGGTCTGAAAATAAGGTTAAATCTTGATAAGGAGCAGGGAATTTTTGGTCTCTTCTTGTCGCTGCTAGAAAGGCTTCCTTTATGTGATAGAAATGCAATCTTATTATTATGTCTATAGGCACATGCTCAGGATGGAAGCTGGGCTTAGGTAATCTGTGAGCTTTGTCAATGACTAGTTCACTATCTGGGACAGCCTTAAGGGTAGCCTTAACAATCTCTTTAACATATGATTTTAATCTGTTGTCACAGTCTCCGCTATGCCTTATTTTCACATTATTTCTGTGGTTTCTATCCTCCGCATCCACCATCTTCTCATTTAGCCATCTGACCTCCTCAACTAAATCTTCATGCGCGTCTACCATCTCATTGTGCGTTAGAGTGACATCCGCTATCTTGTTTTCTAACTTTCTCACTCTCTCATTAGTATCAAAAGCAAACTGAGCTACTTGGTCAGATAGCAACTTAAAGTCTGCTTAAAGTCTGTAAAGTGCTTCTGAAGGATAATATAAAGTCTTTTAAAAAGTTTTGAGAGATAGGCCAACTACCAGTCTGTAGTTGGCACTCTGGTTTTGCATTTAGCTTGTGGAATGCTGTAAAAGTCTTTTTAAAGATATAGCTTCCTAAAAGCCTCCATGGAAACATGATAAATTCCCAGAAGTCTTTGTTCCTTATTTGCATATTGAGAGATCCGAGGCTGCGAACTGTTGTATTTTTATCTGGGTCAGAAACATGTATGGCAGAGCCTAATTGAGTCTCTTGCTGGTCTATGCGTTATCTAGACTTGGCAGGGCTTCTGGAGGTTGGGGTGTCTGGTGATGTGTCCTCAGTTCCTTTCTGTTTCATATCAGCTTGTCCTGGGGTCTGAAAGTTGTATTGAGGTGGAAACAGCAAATTCTCATGCTGAGAAGCCTGGATGGCTGCATGTTTCTGTTCTGCGTCTCTGCAGCGGTGGCCATCTTGGATTTCAGTGTTTTACAGATCTGTGAGCTTCCTTGGCTTAGGTCTGTTTCTCCCTCTTTTAAAAGTTGTTCTGTAATAATCCATTATGATCAATGAGTGTTGCCTTGTCAGAATGCCGTGTTTTCAGGCTTTTTAGGTGCTGTGAGCTGCTGTATTCAGTGCCTCAGTGTGGAGCTGTGAGATCAAGCCTCCATTCAGCTTTGCAGCTAGCCACGCCCTGCCATTCAGCCAATTATAAGATACATATGTTTTTAATACCTCGTTTTTGCAGACCAGAAGCATCTCTTACGTCACCTAACGTCCTTGCCTTACACATCTCAGCCAATCACAGATGTGGCTGCCGGTCCGGCCCTACTGCTTGCAAGTTACGTCAAGCAGGGAGACTGATCAGTGCGCCACAAGAGCGAAGGGGCTGGAAGTAACAATCTATTAGTTTTTTTAAAGAAATAACATGGCGGTTGGGGGTGTGCAGGGGGTATCTATCATATATTAAAATATGATTTTTTAGAGTGGACATACCCTTTAATCCTGTTTCCTTGTTTTAGTTTTTATTTAGACTGTGCACTTTTTATGCCATCACAGATTAGTTTCTACTTGGTGTTTGTCTTTAGACAGCAGCTCCAGTGAACACAGTATTTGAAATGGTTCTCCTATAAGTTGAGTACAATGTTATAAATAAGGCTTTAGAAGAAAAGTTTAAGCAGTGTAAATGGTTCTTTACTATGAGGATAGTAAGGCTGAGGCCACACTGCAACGCACAGGAAACGCGCACAAAATCGCGAGCGTTATCGCACTCGATTGTGCACGCTTTTTTATGCATTTGCGTTCGTGTTTTGCGGTTTCATTTTCGCGTTATGGAAACGTTGCGTTAATGCACCAAAAATGGTGAACACATGCGTTACTAAAATGCGAATGGAAGCGCAATCGCATGCGCATCCGAAATCGCGGGGATTTTCGCGTTCCCGCGATTTCCATTTTAGTGTGGCATAGCCCTTAGGTTGTAGAATGCTATACCTGAAAATGTTGCCACTTATACCTATAACCATTTACATCTAAATATTGCCACCACCTATTAAAAATATTACACATTTGCAATATTAAAAGGGCATGTCAATCCCCAAAACTAAAATTTTATCCACTACTGGCCCCACTGTGTAGTGTTAAAAAATATTTACCTTACACCTCTCTTCCTTATGGGTCTCCTGCAGTGCCTGATCAAAGTTGCAAAAAGTGGAGAGTAGGAACTGTCTGTGAGTCATTCAGTTGCCTGCTTCTTTCTTGTCCTCTGGGAGGTTTCTGGCATGCGCAGGGGAGCCCCCTCCCTCCCTTCCAGTCCCTTATGGCTGCTTGTGTCTCTAACATTAAAAGGTTGCTGGGGAACAGAGTGCCAGGGAAAGAAGTACTGTAAGTATATTTCTGGGGCTTTTTTTTACAAATCTAAATAGGTGGTTGGGGGTGGGATGGGGTGCCCTACACACAGATTTTTTTTTAGAGGTGGACATACCCTTTAAAGTTTATCTTTCCTGAGTATTTTTGTAATTTACTTTCATTATTTTTTTTTACATAGTTTTGAAGATATTTACATTTTTATATGTGATATGGTAGCAGCATCCCCAGATCCCCAGCACTTCCTGCTGTAAAACCATGTGAAAGTACCTCTTACCTGTGTCTCCTCCTCCTCATGGGCCCCTGTGGACCCCCCGCTTAGCCCCTTCCTTTGCAGCCACAGGAGGGGCCACAGATCATGTGGGAGGGAGGGGCCATGGGGCCTGTGAGTGGGAGGGGCCAAGGGGGCTTCAAGGGAAGGCGTCAAGGGGGCTGCAAGGATAGGGGCCACTGGGCCCCATGAGAGGAGGGGTCATGGGGCCCATGGATGGGAGGGGCCAAGCGGCTGCAAGGGAAGGAGCCATGGGGCCCATGAGTTGGAGGTGCCACAGGACCCATGAGTGGGAGGGGCCTCAATGAGGGTAGGGGCTGTAGATTCAATTGATCTTCCCCAAGGTGCTGTGCATCAACCAGTAATGACATTCACCGTAAGATAAAAAAATTACTTTATTTCTAGATTACAAACATCAAAACATAACACTGGTCCCACCTGATGCATTTCATGCTGTAGTTAGCACTTCATCAGAGGAATGACTAACAGCAATGCTGTAGATTCACTTACCATTTCTTGGTATCATCTCTGTCTGGTCAACAGAAGAAAGAAGGGACTTCAGATTTCCTTCACATACTGTGTACTCTGAGAATGTGCTCGTCAGCTGCAAGGGGAAGGAGAAGCCCCTGAAATGTCATCTTTCATCCTCTTAGGTAGTGGTCACCAAATCATAGTTGTCTCCACAGCTTGCACTATACAGACAAAACTGAGTACCATGCCTCTGCATTATCCAACCCATGTGAACCTCCAACCAAAACCCGCGTTCGTCAAACATTCAGTCGGTGACTTCGGCCAATGAGAAGATGTGTTTTGTTGAAGCGTGTCTTCTCATTGGCCGGGGTTGCAAATGCGGAAGTAGAGTTGGAACCACAAAGGAAACTTTAAGTAAGTATTGCAAAAGGTCGAAAGCAAACCCAGCAGTAAGGACCTGGCAGTTTAGGTGCTCCCCTGGGTACTTCTAACTGCCGGATCCAGTGGAATGTGGTGGAAGTGAGTATAGTTATCCTTTTAAAAAAATTCTATTTTTAAAAAATGTTATCAGGCAAAAAAAAATAATTACATTTGACCATATTTAAAATAATTTTAAATGCCTGCTTGTTTGCAGTAAACACACCACATCATATGAAAAGGAACAATTTAAATAGGCTCTGCACTGTTTTGCCATACTAAGCTTAGCTTTCCTACTACAAACTGGTGGAAACAATTTCAAGGCATCCCAGTATGTTCCTGCTTCGCGTGGCCCTGAAAAAACAGTGGGGGTGGCTTGTAAGGGTTTGTGTGCTGGGCTGACTAACACTGGCTGCTGAACTGGAGAGCTGACAACACTGGCTGGTGGACTGGAGGGCTGACTTAACCCTGGCTAGTGGACTGGAGGGTTGACTTAAGACTGATTAGTTAATTGGTGGGCTGACATAACACTGACTGGTGAACTGGAGGGCTGATATGCCCACAACACAGACTGGTAAATATATGATGCCCCTATCCACAGCCAACATAGACTGGAACATAAAAGATGCCCTCATGCCCAGTTCAAACAGACAGGTACATATAATATGCCCATACACAGACACACACATGTATACAGACAGACACAAACATGCATACAGACACACATACACACACAAATGCAGACACACATGCATACAGATAGTGTGAATGGAATTCTGTCTCTTGTACAATATTCCTATTACTAGTTACAACAACTTACTGTCCATTTTGATCCATTCCTCTGTTGCTCCCAACACAGTCATGGCCTCAGAGTATATGTGCTAAATCTCAACTTTAAATTTGTAAAAAATCTATGTTAAAATTAAGCAAAATATCGCCATAACGTTTGTATGTTTTTTATTGCTTTCCTTTAAACTTATTTATTATCACAAAATTATTATTAGTTAATATTCAGGTTAAAATTTTAATTTTTTTAAAGTTCATGAACGTTGTTATTTTGTGTGTTCAAATTTTTTTTTTGTGTTCAAATGTAAAGAATTTTAAACAATATCTTGAAATGTTTATAATATGTCACAATAGCAATTTTGGATCAGATACATTTTTATGATCAATAAAATAATGTACATTACTCATTATTTAACATTTTAATTTATTGTATCTTCCAATAGGATGTTTGTCACCTTTATTTTTTAAAATGTGTCCCTATTCTTTAATTGGATTACATTATGCTGACTTGACTTGTCCTTCAAGTAGGATTAGGAAGTTGTTAACGCTTCTCTTTGTGTTAACATTTAACACTTTTGCAACTTAATAAATATTGAGAAAAACAAAGTTAAAAGGCAACATTAATTCTGCAATGTTTTGTGGTTAAAAATTGGTGAAAATACTGTTAGTTTATAAATATACACCTTACACTTGTCAAAGCAGGTTATTGGGAAAAAATTGCCCATATAAAATGTAAATGAATCAGGAGCTTTAAAGAAAAGGACATGGATGCTCCATATTCCCTATATTTAAAAAATATATTGACTTCTTTTGTTTGGTAAACTAAATCTAGTTCTTACAAGTAAGCACAGAACCAGATAGTATAACATACATTATTTTTGTGGAAAAGCTCTAAGTGTGGAGTGGAGATGGAAGGACTCTACTTAAATTGTTCCTTCAAATGCTAGTTCATCTATGGTGTCTAGAGCTGAGGATTCTGGATCGATTCGGAATTGTGTTTCCCCCCCCCCCGATAGGCAAATCTACAGGGTTATTCAATAAATGTTCTTATCATTAAAAATTGTGCTAATTTTGCCCCAACCAATCAGATCTTATTTAACATTTGAAAGCAAACATCTGATTGGTTGAGGAAAAAATAGCACCATTTGTAACAATAAGAACTTTTATTGAATCTCCCTGATAGTCCTTTATTACTAGAACTTTGCACTGGACAGTTTGATGCCACAAGGTGGTTGAATGTATGATTAGCTATAAATCCACATTTACTGTAGCTTTTGTAATATTTGATAGATAGCATATAGCTAAATGGTGCTGTTGCTGTATCAGAATAGTATTTAAGCTTTGACTACACACATGTCACTACATACAAGTAGCAGGATGTATGAGGAGGAGTCTTACAATATTACACAAACCTAATTGTATTGTGCATCTATTTTATTATTCAACAATAAGAACCAAAAAAAATAAAAAGTTTAACAATGCAACTATTTAACTTGTTTCTTTCTAATATAGAACATGCTGTAATTTTGCTTTGAATCTGTCTTATGGATCTACATTTTTTTGTCTCATTGAACTTTACCTTGGTTAATAATTGTTTTGTGAAATAATTTTACCCTTATCTGCTGAATTCTTAGGGGGAGGGATTTGGTTTAAATGGGTAAACAGAGTGTATGCTCAATGGCTTAAATATCAGACAATTTGAAAGGACATTAATTTCCCCTGTCATTTCTGTCATGGGTTCTCAAAGTCTTTGTCTGTTACTTTGCTGCTTAGTGATAGTCATCAATGGCAGTCACATTAATTGCACTGAAAATCCTCACAGGACAACAATGAATTCATCACAGGTGGGGACGTTTTTCTTAATTTGCTAGAAAGAGAAGAATTCCTGTTCTTTCTATTTCTACAACATCTCTTTTATTCTTCCTATTTTTTCAACTTTATCTCCTCCCACAGTTTTTAAGAGACGAGATCCAGTACATGCGTGTGGGACACATAGCAGTGTGCTAGTACTATTAGTTATGGAATCCGTGAAAGCATTTCCAAGGTATTAGCGCATTTCTGGCCATTTTTTCCACAGACTTTACAGACATGGGTGTGTCGTAGGCTTAATCGACACTGATTACCTGTCTCTTGATTGCTTTCAGCTATGTTGTAGCCCTGATTATTGCTGATTAATGGTGGTCAAAGACATAGCGATATGAATGTCAGATACCTGGTATAATTTATTAATCGCTTCATGTGTGTGCACAGACAAAATCAGGATGATAAAATAGGCTTGAAATTATTATTATTATAATTATCTGGTGCATTTGACCACTAAAATTGGCCCGTTTATGGCACACTATTACTGTTTTGCACACCTAATTGTGGATTACTTGTCTCGTGATTACATTCACCTGTGTTGCAGGTGTAATCAAAGCTGATTAGATTTACTGAAAGCCGCAACCGCTGGCCTCAATATAGCAGTTGGCGCTCTAGGTAAACCACTAAGCCTTGAGCGAATGACTGGAAAAATGACGCAACCGCAATATTAATTAGGTTGTGCTGGCTGCGTGGGTGTCATTGCGCAGCTGGCCCATGGAAGGAGCTAAAGTCACACTAACCAATATTGAATCAGTTAGCGCAACTTTAACTCCTAAAATTTGTGTGGCGCTCGCCCGTAAATGAGCCTGTGGGTCACTCTGACACACACACAATTTCAAAATAAAAGCAATTTTACTAATCACAATATCATTTTTTTTACTTTTAAAACTCACAACAGACACAGGTACATACATTAAAAGAGGTTTGTGCCTTTAAGGCCACATTTAGGGGCATATTTATAAACTATCGCTATTTTCGCTCGCTATCGCAGGACATCGCAATGACAAGTAGCAATATTTTCGCCTTATTTATAAAAACGCTCATTTTCACTTTCGCCTTTGCAGACAAGTATCGCTGATGTGTAGCGATAGTTATCGCCTTATTCATTGCGTGGTATCACTGCGAAAAGATTACATTTTTCCTACACCTTTAATCAAGATATAATCATTGTAGAATTTATCGATAGGTGTCTAATAATGTTTGAGGGTTAATGAAATGCAGCATCCATTAATTTTTTATTCCCTCTGCAACCTAGATTGTTGGCCATTACCTGTTGGACATTAAAGCTGATTTTAAGTTCAAACTGAAAAGCTTAGAATCGGCTTTCAAGTCTAAAGCCACAGCTTTTCTTAGCTGAGACGATCTCTGGCAGGAACACAATCGATATTACGCCTGTAACGACAGGCATAAGGTTAAAACGCTTTGCAGTTGTCCAAAACGAAGAAGTGTATGGGTACCTTAAGTGTTTAACCTCCTAATTTAACTTGGAACTGATCAGTAAATTGCATAATTTTTCCTTTATTGTATTATTAATTGACCATGATGATAGAATTAAAAAATGATTATTGTTTAATGGTTCAATTTAAGCATATTATAGATCCTTTGTTTTATAATGTGTAAAATGTCACATTTTTTTTTAATCTGTCTTTTCTTTGTTGCAGTTTAATTAATGGGTACATGACAAATTGTCTCCAGTACTGTTTGTGTTTTATTTAGATTGACAATTATTTTTAAAATTCAGGTGTTAATCATGTATTTGGAAGATACTTTGTTGTAAGTTGTCACACTGTCCCAAGTTGTATTTTTGGGTCCTCATTTTTTTTACGTTATAAAAGCTCCGGCCAGGGGCGTAGGGATCACTATAGCAACCATAGCAGTTGCAATGGGGCCCAGAGCCAAAGGGGCCCCATCCAGGTCCCCTGCAGGCATGTCCACCCCCTAAGAAAAAGTTTACCTCAAGTAGTTCAGCCCCACAAACCCCATTTTCATTTTACTAAACATGGGAACATCTTTGAAATGTTTAAATAAAATGAAAATAGGGTTTGTGGGGCGGAACTACGTGAGGTAAACTTTTTATTGGGATGGTAGACAGGCCCTTTAAAAAAGCTTGCTGCAGTATGACCGGGTTAGGTTGAATTGCACCGAACTGGGGGCCCCATCTAAAATCTTGCTATTGGGCCCTGTGATATTTAGCTACGCCCCTGGCACCAGCTAGTGTATTTAATGGTTAAAAACAAAGATTAGAGTTTTATCTGATTGCTGTAACATGGGAGTAGGTATTAAGGTATGAACCAGAATTACATATGCAGTGCAATTTTGGAATCCTGTGTACAAAAAGGACATCTTTGAAATGGAAAGGGTTCAGAGAAGGGCAATTAAATTAATAAGGGGATTGGGAGCTTGAATATGAAGAGAGACTGGAAAAGTTACAATTAAAAGTTACCAACAAATGAGGATTTTGCTAGATGGGTTGGACTGGATGGACATACCGGTATGTCTTTATTCAACCTCAAATACTATACTATACTAATGTAATTTCAGAGCTATTTTTGTCATTTTTTTTATTTAAAGCCATTTATAAATAGGTGAATTTTTGCCTTTTTGCCCCTTTTCTCCCTTTTGTTGCATTTTTTGCAGTTTTACCAGAATTTTTGCCAAACATCATTACTTACTGGAATGTTCCATTAACATGACTATTTCTTACACAGCACATATTAATGTAGCTGGTTTGATAATTAGCTGCAGTTTGCTGAAAATAAGCAATACTAAAAATGTGTCCTATTAATAAAATAGAGAAAATTCGCCTTTTAAAGGGGAACTGTGGTCCAAAAATGACTTTAGGTAAATTGATAGGAATTGCTCCCCTGAGAATTTTTGCAATTTATTTCCATTGTTTATTTTGCATAGTTTTGAAGATATTTACATTTTTGTGTGTGATATGGCAGCAGCATCACCAGGTCCCCTGCACTTCCTGCTTTCTGCTCTGAAACTGTCAGTCAATCTGTCCTGTGTCTCCTCTTCCCCTTTGCAGCCCCCTTGGTCCCTCCCACTCATGGACCCCATGGTCCCTCCAGTTGCAGGCCCCCCATGACCCATTATCTTACAGCCCCATGTGGCCCCGCCCACTCACGGGTGCCTAAGCCCCGCCCACTCGCAGGTGCTGAGGGAGTCTGAGGCTGTGCTCGCCGGCAGCACTGTGCAGGAGAAGCCTTAGGAATGTCACATGTCTGCCTCCCACCCATTAACTTTCTGGTCAGTCATTTCTGTATATCTTGGGCTGTGGAGCACGTAGAGAGGTGGTTGATGGCTCGTTTTAAAGGTAGGAAACTGGCCTTTCATTTAAACTTAACTTGTTTGGAGACCACAGTTCCACTTTAAGTTTTACACTATCATCCTATTAATGAAGTAGAGAAAATTCACCTTTTATACTATTTATTATATCTTTGGCTGAAAAAAACACCAAATGTGTTATTTTTAAATAACGAAGATAGGCTATTTTTAAATAACGTGCTACTTTTTGCTAGATAATTTTAGCTTTTGATGAAAATTCGCCCTTTTTAATAACTTTGATGAAAGGAAAAGTTGAAAGTTTAAAAAATTATGGTAAAGGCTGGTGGCAAAAATAATGCCCCTTAATAAATATGTCCCTCAGACCCCCATTTGACTTTATTGGTAAATAAAGAAAATTGGAACCTTAAAAAAAAAAAGATCTTTAAAAAGCGAAAAATTAACCTTAAAAAGCAAAATCGCAGATCATATTACAGTAAATGCTGGAAAATAGTCTAACACCCCCCTGAGTACTTATTAGTATTGAGAAACTCCAACTCCACAATGTACTGACACCTCCATGGACCCATTGGCAGGCGAAATAAATGGCCACTTTTAAGGCTGGGTCCACATCATAAAATATTTGGCCCAATGGGTGATTGGACGTTTCTCAAAACCTCTACGGTTGTGGTGAACTGTTGGCCAAAGCTACTTTTGCTAGTTACAGCCGCCCCCTCGATAGTGGTAAGCAGCCAGTCATAACAAAGAAATCCCATGGTGTGTACCCAGCTTAAGGCTACCCATACAGGGGTTTTAATTCTGATTAATTGGTGTATTCAGTTCTTTAAATTGATCAATTTTAAATCGATTACTTTTTTCTGCAGTCAATCAAGCAAAAGCTATCAATGTTGAGCATAAAACTAATGGATGATTTTTCATGTTGGAAAATATCAGTTGATTTCCAACATGTTTCTGAGACATCTCGATCAATTAGTAATTAATTAAACTGGTATTGTTCTAGGGTTGATTTATATTTACTTATCAGTGAATTGTTTTTATTAAAAAGCCAATTGACATGTAAACTAATTATTTTAATCTAAATTAAAGGCAAGTTGTTTTAGCATAAAGATTTACTTTAATGCGTACATTTCAAAGCAAATTTATTTAATAATATATATATTTTTTTTCTTACTCATTAATAGATATCTGGATTATGGAATGTGCTAGGACTGTCTTTCGCTCCAAATTATCCCTATCCAATTGATTTATTTAATTATATGTATGCAAACTTATCATTCTCCGAATCTGCAGGGACTTATACTATCTTCTTCCTCGATACGTAAGTAAATTGAATGGACTATAAAGATTTTTTTCTTTACATTTTTTTCCCTTTATATGTTTCTTATATTATGTCTGTTTGACTGTTTTACTTTAGTTCTGGTACTGTATTGTAAAAACACAATTTAGAAAAAGAAATAATTTGGATGTCAGTATAGCCAAATCTCTACAAAAGTAATTTCATTATATGAGGAATAACAAAAAAGTGGTGGAAATAACGCTTATGGCAGACCTAGATCAGACTGGACCCCTACATCTAATATTACAGTGGTTGTTAAGGATCTAATTTTGTCTAATTTTGCAGAGACTCAACACATATTTATATAATTGAAAGAAACATATCCTTTTAATCTCTGGTTAGGTATTATAGTACAAATACTTTGACCCTACAAATAATTTAAGTAATGATAAATGTATATCAATCAAAAATGCTATGTTGGCTGCACCACTCACAAATGGATGTCTGGACCGGGATATTCATGAAAAGGTAAAAAAGATGTAAGAGAACGTCTGACACTTTTCGTGCAAACCCAAAATCATAAACTGAAAATACAGTTCTTCTTACTGATCAATTTCTATTTACAGCCTCTAGTCAAATCCCTAAGTTCCTGTCTCCAGGACACTAAAGACCTTCTAGGAAGGGTGAACAAGATAAAATGGGATAGAAATTATAGATGGGTGTCAAGTCTTTATACTCTATTATGGAGCATTCTATGGGCTTGGAGGCAGCAGGCTTTAAGTGACGTTCCAATTACTCAGCATCTCTACAAAAAATTATTTTGGCTTCCATAAGATTTTAACAAAATTTTTTATGTTTGACAATGCATATTATCTCCAAAGGTGTGGGACCATGATGGACATGACTTTTGCCCCAGCCTTCGCTAATCTATTCATGGGAGGAGTTACACATCTTTGAAGATAGTAATCCTTCAGAGATCGGATTATTTGGTTTGGTTGCTACATCAACAACCTTATATTCATTTGGAATTAAGGAAGAATTATTGGGTAAACAATTTTGTTCAATATACAATAACAATAATATACAAATAACAATAATTGTAACCTGGTCTTTACAGGTACACATGATAAATATAACATACATTTATTGGATTTGAAACTGTGTTTTATATATAATACATATAATGACATCCAAGATTGAGACGAAGGGATGTATGAAGAAACACAGTTTTGCTGGCTACAAGTTGTCACTCAAAACATACTCTCACTGGTATACCCATGGGTTAGTTCAATAGAATTCGACGGAACAATTCCACAGATGAATCATTTGAAAGAGCAGCCAACAAACTCATAGACCACTTGCAAGGTTAAGTCTGGTAGCTGCGCTGTCCTCCTCTCACCCAGAAATAGATCAGACCAAATAAATAGTATTACTATCTTATCAGTACAATAAATAAATACAAACCATATAAAAAATGTGGAAAAAAGACTTATGTGTTCCAAGGATGCATGTTAAAACACAGCTTTATTTTTCTTAGGCGAAAACAATATAAAAAAACATCCAAGGTAAAGTGCAATGTGCACATTGCAAATTAGTTACAAATGTGGGTTAAAAAGTAGGGGAATCCTCTTAAATTCCTTCTCCTACTATGCTATAATGGTATAACCTTCTAGGGTAAAGGATCTTTGTCTAATGGTATTGAGGGTGCTAACCTACTAGCAAGATTTCTGTGATACAGTGGAATTGGGTAGTCTAGCAGCAGACCAACAATCACCAACATCTCTTTACCATACCATAAGCGCAAAGAACAACTGATAAACTCACAGACCAGACATATTCAAAGAATGAGGAGAAATCCCTTTAGAGGGCATGTAAGAATGCAAGGAGAGATAGAGATTAGCTGTTACATGGTATATCCAGGAAAAGTGACACTAAAGAGCTTGTGAAGGTTCTCATTCATCCAGGTCATGGTATATCTGTTGTATTCAATTAGATCAACTGGACTTGAAATGTAGTTCTTGAAGAACGTTTCGCTAGTCATGACCACTGGCTTTCTCAATTCAGAATGACTTGTACAAGAATCTTTGGCAATTATGTACCCTGGAAAATCCCAATTAGCATATCACAGCCAGGTGTTAAGGGTGTGATTAGATAGTGGCTAAGAGGTGTTATAGGAACGCCCAGTAGAAGTGTTAAAACAGCATTGTACATGGCAGACAGTTGGTGTCGAACCCCCCCACCTCTTAGGCTTGGTTTCTTTTTTTCACATAAATGGCCTCCTTAACACCTCTCTTGAACCAGTCACGTTCCTTTGCCAGTATGTTAACATTACGATCTTCAAGGTATGTCCTTTATCCTTAAGATGCAGATACACGGCTGAGTCCTGACCCGAGGAATTGGCTCTTTGTGCTAATTGCCACAGATTCTTGTACAAGTTCTAATTGAGAAAGCCGTCGAGGACTAGCGAAACGTCTTCAAGAACTACATTTCAAGTCCAGTTGATCTAATTGAATACAACAGATATGACACTAAAGAGGCTTGCAATAAAGTATTCTCTTTACTAAACAATATAGCACTGAATTTACTAAAAATTAGAAGCATACAGGGTTATTCAATAAAAGTTCTTAACGTTTAAAATGGTGCTAATTTTGCCCCAACCAATCAGATGTTAGCTTTCAAAAGTTAAATAAGATCTAATTTAAAAATTAGCACCATTTTAAACGATAAGAACTTTTATTGAATCTCCCTGATAATATACAAAACCTCCATATTCTTAGGAGAGATCCTGACCTGGATGAGATACTGAAACCAGGACTTTAGATAGTAGCCAGAAGGGCTAACACTTTGGGTTCAAGAGTGTTTCCAAGTTTATGTTGGGGATAAAACCGTAAGGGGCTCATTTACCCAGAGCCGCTATCGTTCTGGGTAAATGCACCTTCCACGATTTAATACCGCGTTCGCGAATGTGGGTAAATCCCTTAGCAGGATTTTAACGCCAGCTATTTGCTGGTGTTAAAATCCTGCGCTAAAACTACAATCGCGCTAAAAAACTATATCAAGCAAACGAGATATTGAATCGCGAGCGTCGGATGCGCGGGTGATTTTTGCGTAGCCCGCGCATCCAACGCTAATATGGAGTTAAAGTCGCGCTAACCGTTAGCGAACCGGTTAGCACGACTTTAACTCCATATATTTGCCCAGCGAGCCTGGGTAAATGAGCCTGTAATTGTTTACGGAAACTGGCAATTTTAAATGTGGCAGAAAATCCTCTAAGACATGTATTATAATGAAAAAAAACAAAGAATTTCAAACCAAATGTGACACAACGCACATTTGGAGAAAAAGATTTTATCAACTGTGATACACGAAAGGTCATTTATCTTTTAACCTGTAAAAAATGTAACACAATGTTGGAAGGACTAAAAGATCTCTGAAGGAACAGGGAACACATTTACCATATTGAAATTAAGGACATGAAAACCCCCATAGCACACACAGCACTTTCTAGAATGTATTGGTGGAGATCTGGTTTACTGTGAGATACAAGGGTTAGAGAAAATAAGAAATTTGGGAGGAGCGGAACTTCTAGATTTACTGAATATGAGAAGAGCCTCCTAGATCTTCGAGCTTGACACGAGAATACAGAGCAGGTTAAATTCTTGGTGGGGTTTGAGTTACATTTTTTAAATCCCATGCCTATTGCTATTTCTACCTCTTATTCCCTCACCTCTATTCTTGTTTGTTATTTCCCTACAAATACTTATAACAATTAACAGATAAGGGATTTTTTACCCCCATCAAGAACATCATATAGTAGATTCCATCAACATGTCCTTCAGCATGCAAAAATGATTCAATATAGATAAGCCACACAATCTTGAATGGTATATGCAACTTTATTAATGGAAGATAAACACACAAGAACACTTGTAAGGGATAGACAGGCCGATGCACCGAGCACCGCTATTGGCAACCTGGTGCAAACAGCTCGGCTATGTTATATGCCGATAGCGGCGCTCATTACCTTGCGCATTAGCCGCGCAGCCGCCGCAAGGAAGGAGTTTAAGTCAGGCTAACCGATATAACATCGGTTAGCGTGACTAAAACTCCAAAACAGGAGTGATGCGCCCATTGGTGCATCACCCCCAAAGAATGTAAAAAAAAGTCAAAAGGAGTCATAATATGTATATTATTGGGTTAAATTGTATGTTTTTATGTGGACAATAAATTGTTTATTTCAATGAGAATAAAGAATAAAATTCAATCTATGTCACTGATTGGCTAGAATGTTTTTAAATGGTTGTTAGAGGGACTGTATTTTCAGTCTATGATTAAGGGTTCGCCCGAAATGTATCAGATGTTCAGTACAGACTGACCCTTACATTTTTAAGCCTGCTCACCATGTTTTTAAACATTGAGAAATAAAGATTTACCTTTTTATGAATATTCCTGTCAGGACTTCCATTTGTGAGTGGTGCAGCCAACATAGAATTTTTGATTGGTATACATTTGCCTACTGGTTTGAATGCCCGCTGGCTTGCACGCTCCTCTCTATGAGGTGATCGGAAGAACATAGGAAGGTTTTGCAGGGGTGTATTCGGAGCTGCTAATCTTTAGATAGTGATGATAAAGTTTTAAAGTAGGGTCAAAGAATATTATATCTATATGTATATAAATAAAAGGTAGGTACATTAAATGTATATTATGATCTGTTTTGCCTTCATACAAAAATATTTTATGATGCTGTTTGTATTTATAAGACTGTATTGATATGATTTACTAATTTCAGAATGCATGCAATCCATGGGTTTTCAGCCCATTATGAGGTAATTCCAGGGACTTCGATATATAGATATGTATCACCAGAAGGTAAGAAATGTATTGTTTATACATTGAGGTTGTATAGTACTTTCATGGAACCAAAGCATTTCACTAAATATGAAAATCTTAAAATTATTTTCTTATACTGTCAAAAAGCATTAGCACTATGTAGTGCCTAGCACTGATGCCTTGCAGCACTGAAGTCCTGAGTTTAAATCCACCCTTGGACACATCTGCAAGCAGTTTGTATGTTCTCCCTGTGCTTGTGTGGGTTTCCTCCGGGCACTCTGGTTTCCACCACAATCATAAAAACATACTGATAGGTTGTATGTGTCAAATAAATGTGCTTAGATTGTAAGCTCTTTAAGATAGGGCCTTACGTGAATGAATACATGTAATTGTAAAGCTCTACGGAATTGTTGGTGCTATAAAAATCCACAATAATAATTATAACAAAATTGTGGCCATAAATGCTTTTGTATATACAAAAAAAAAAACTACAGGAAGTTGAGGGACGGGGATTAAGGACACATATTTTACCAAGGATCTCATCACACAAAAAACAGAACTTTTACATCTGTGTTTCAGTGTCTCCCTAGCCTGTATCTTGTTGCCTAAATCATAAAATGTATGGAATGGTAAAGACGCCAAAGAAGCAAAGAGGCAACACTTTCAAGGGACACTAAACTGAAAAAAATGACTTGCCTTTACTCTTTTCTATATTTTAAGTGTCAGGAACTTTATCCCTTTTTGCTCTCAGTGCTCCCTGTCTCTAGATCTCCTCATGTCCTGTTCAGCTCACTCCTAGTTAGTATGCATGTCTCCTGCCAAAACTGAGGCACAGATAGAGTGTGGAGCATGTGCAGTGGAGATGATCTGTGCCCCACTACAGCCAATAGCATTCACCCAGTGATTTTATGCTATAGTGAAAGTAAAACTGCTTAGCTATGGGAAGCAGCACTGGGAGATGTAATAACTGCTTGAATCAAGTAAGATTTTCTTCTAGCTGTAGGAGTTTGATGGTGTGTTTGGGGGGGATTTCTTTAGCTACAGTGCTACGTTGGGACTTTACTAACACAGACAGCAGCTAACTGCAGGATTGGGTTTATCTGCTCAGAAAGAGCACAGAGCAACATATAATGCTCATTCCCTTTCCTGATCTTAATGCTGAATCAATTAGCCATGCAGTGACAGAGAAATAAGCTTTACTTTTATAGAACGGATAGTTTCTACATGTAGTTTGCCAGGGGGAGGAGCTGGGTGATTGACAGTTCTTTAATGACTAGCTATGCCCCACCCTCTATAAAAAGTAAAACTCCCAGAGCTAAAAAAAACAATGGATAGGAAGGTCAGAGAAGGAAAAAAAGCAGATTTAAGATTGGTGGTAATTAATCCTAATTACTGTGTGATTAGTTAAAAAATGATTTGGCGCAGTTTAAATGTCCTTTCAGGTCTACAAATCATCCAAAATATCTCCCATAAAGTGTGATTTTTACTTTTAACAAACAAATCTTGTGACCAATCGATACTATACCATTCCTCCCACTGATCAGGACCTGGCCATTGGGAGAAGCACATGTATGCACTTGTATTCTTTAGAAGTGACTTTTGCATTTCCATTTCAAACCCTAGATGACATTTCCCTTTGATGTACAGGTATACCGCTTTAAAGGGGAACTGTGGTCCAAAAATGACTTTAGGTAAATTGCTAGGAATTGCTCCCCTGAGAATTTTTGCAATTTATTTCCATTGTTTATTTTGCATAGTTTTGAAGATATTTAAATTTTTGTGTGTGATATGGCAGCAGCATCACCAGGTCCCCAGGAATCTACAGTCCCCAGGGCTGTAGATTCCCTTACCTTCTCTGTCAGGACTTCACACAGCAGAGAGGAGGAGGGACTTCCTGTCTCCCTCACACACTGAGGGAGTCTGAGGCTGTGCTCGCCGGCGGCACTGTGCAGGAGAAGCCTCAGGAATGTCAGAAGTCAGCCTCCCGCCCATTAACTATCTGGTCAGTCATTTCTGTATATCTTGGGCTGTGGAGCATGTAGTGAGGTGGTTGAGCTCCATTGAGCTCCATTGAGTTACACATGTCGACATGTGCAGAACACCAACTTACACTGTAAGTTAACACAAACAGATCTCAGCTTTTAAATTGAATTGAGAGATAGCAGCTAAATTCTAGAATCCATTTTTAAAACTTTTTATGGGTGGAACCGTGGAATTACCCTTCAAATAACCCGCTACTATATGGGATTGTATTAAAATCAATAAACCATTAAACCTTTCCCAATGGAATAAGTACTGTAAGTACCTTATCATAAAGTGTTATAACGGTGAGATACAAGTCAAGTTCATTCACAGCTTTTCCCCCCCTGCATTAGGAGGTGAGAGTGTAACCATTTAAAAGATTAGTTACTATCAGTGAGATACAAGGCAAGTTTGTTCACTGCTTCCCTTCTCCCTACATTAGGTGGTAACGGTTACTAATCTTCCAAATGTTTACACTGTCACGACCTAATGTAGGAAGAAGGAAAGCAGTTAATAAACCTGCCTTGTATCTCTATGATAGTAACTAATCTGCCAACTGATAACACTTTCAGTGAGCTACAGTTTGTCCTTCTCTCTACATTAAGAGGTGACAGTGTAACCAGTTCGAAGACTATTTACTTTTGTTTTGTTTTTGATCTCTTCATTTTACCTTTCTGCATTTTCTTGGCAGGCTGATCTGCTCTCAACTATCAATGCCGTAAGCAATTCTTGTTTTAGTAAAAACAAGTCTTCAGGCATGCTGCCCCTTATAGACCCTGAAGCCCTGGGCCATGGCCTAGTTGGGCTTGTGGGGAATCTGGATCTAAATACAAGGCAAAATTACTGCTTGAACTGCACTCATTAGGGAACCAGTTTGGAATTTTTCTTGTGGTGCTATTTGCCTGTGGACAGTTTGCATATGTCCACGTTTAGCATGTACAACAGCAAGTAGGCAGCACACACTGCTCAGTTATTGTGAATGTGATCAATGTTCGAGTGCCTCTAAAGGTGTATATAAATTTGTCAACCCCAAACTGAAGCAACATGTGCTGCCTTCTTGCTATAAACATAAAATGTCAGTGTTTTATAAAATGGGTTTGTGTATTGCCACTGAAAGCAATTGTAGGTTGCAGCAGTCACACAGAGCACAATTTTAAAGCACGCAAAATGAATTGCAAATACTGAACTGTGAGTGTGGCTGCGGGGAAGCCCATCTCAAAGTGCGTTTAAATGTGGTTTGAGGATGTTTTAGTATTGCTGGCTTTATATATTTTGTTTGGGTGTTGTAGAGAAAATCCAGTTATTTTAAATATAACAGAATCGGTTACCTGTTGACTTTGAATGTTTTTATTATAGGTTTTGATGTTGATATAGCTGATTTTGTTGAAACCAGTCCAGACAGTATGATAATTTTGGAAAAAATCAATAACACGTTGATGGCAGCAGTTTTACACAGTAAGTAATATGCTACATACACAGTTTAGCTCTTAATGTAACGTGTGGAGACTCGACAGATCCCTATATAAATATCACTGATCGTACCATTCGGTCACAGTGTGAATGACTATCAATACGCTCATTGGAAAAGTCCTTTTAATTAAGGATTTCAGTGCTAAACCCTCTTAAACCTGTTTGCTGTGATGTTACAACTGGTCAGAATAAATTTAACACTAAGGACAAGCATATTTACTTTAAACCATGGACCACAATAAACACTTTCTACATGAACAAAAATGTTTATAATTTTTCTGGTTTTCCCTCTTTCTAGGTAAAGTAATTCATTTGCCTGAAGCTGCGGTGGAGAGCTTTAAAGAGAGGAGCAAATGTCACCATTTAGATAACCTCAAAATCTATAATCCCTATATAAATTATGGTACTGTATGAAAGATTATGGTCACTGGGTTCTAAGTAATGTTTAATGTGTTGGCATCTGTCAGGTTATTCAATAAAAGTTTGTTAAAAATGGTGCTCATTTTGCCCCAACAATCAGGTATTAGATTTCAAATGTTAAATAAGATCTGATTGGTTGGGTCAAAATGAGCACCATTTTTAACAATAGGAACTTTTACTGAATCTCCCTGACAGTATAACTCTCTCTCTCCTGCAGCACAGGTATGTCCTGGGCGGTTTCAGTCTTCAGACAACCTGAAGAACATTAAGGTTTGTTTACTTTAAGTATTAAAGTCCAAATTGACATTTCTGGGGGGGAAATGTCTTGAATGTTTCTAGTTATTTCTCTTTGTTAAAGAGAACGTTTTAGGTTTGTTGGAAATTATTTAGCTTCTGTCCGGTAGTGTGGAGGGAAAAATTCTCCTGATTGTGTAAAACAGCCCATTCCCCAGGTACAGACCTACTGTATATTGCCTCCTCTCTTTGCTGCTCTGTCACTTGGAAGAACAGGTCAAAAGTTCGAAAACGGATCCATTAAAGTCAATGGGAGTCAAATAGTTCGAAAAGTTCGAATGAAACACAATTAAAATATCAATGGTAACTGGGAAATGGTCTGGTGAACATGTCCAAATCCAGGACTTTCGAAAACTCGATTTTACTCTCACACGCGCTACTTTCGAGCTCTCGCGCTCGAACTTTCGATAATTACCCCATGAACGACTTGCAGATTCGATAATTCAATATTTACTCGCGTATAGGTATAATAGACATTTTACTCGCGGATTCGAGAATTCGATATTTACTCGCGTATTGGTATAATAGACATTTTACTCACGGATTCGATATTCGATATTTACTCGCGTATAGGTATAATAGACATTTTACTGGCGGATTCGAGAATTCGATATTTACTCGCGTATTGGTATAATAGACATTTTGCTTGTATATTCGCATGCCTCGAATGTTCAAACATTCGATGATTATCGAAAGTCTGGAAAATATTGAAAATTCAGGTCCGGGATAATTCGAGAAGTCCGAGTCCGTTCGGCTCGAAAGTTCTAGTCCATCTTTAGACTTAAACGCTCAATCGACTTTGCAGCTTTATAAAATCTCATTTGAGTATTACCATTCAGTATATATTTCAGGTTTTCTATTATGTCTTTTTCTGCTCTTTTTACCATTTATACTTTGCCTTCTGTATAACTCTACCCCTTCTTCTTTCCTCCTTATTTACATTCATTTTTCCTTCATTTTTTTTCCCTTTTATTTTCTTGCTCATTGTTAATCCATCAGAGCTGCCAGGATATTGTATATTTTTCTATATAAATGGGGTGTGGGGGATTTTAGCTGGAGGATAAATTCTAAAGTTTTTTTAGAATTTGCTTCTGTGAAATGTATGGGAAGCATTACAATCTGGGCAGTATATTGGCAAGGCAAGCAGACTCAAAGCAGTATCAGCAGTACCATATGATTGCCATGAATACCCATCTGATTTAGGGTTGCCTGGCCGGTATATTTCTACAGGCGCTGGCATGAATTTATCTTGCTGGTAAATTTATGGCAATGCCTGAAGAAATTTGCAAAAAGAGCAGCTGGGCTCCTATTTTAAATGTGGCAAGGCACCACCTCTAGTCCTACACTTGATGGGCTTCTATTATATTTATGGGGAAAGGCTTCACCTAAAGCCCCATCCATGCTGTACCCACAAGGCCAGTATTTATCTCTTAACAAGATGACAGCCCTATTAGTACAAGAAAAAGGTTAACGCTTGGTATACACATTACTGATAAAGTACCAATGCACATTCAATTGGTGCTCTGTCTAATGGGAAGTACCATGGTACAACAGATATTTCGCCATGACTGAACCCATGGCTATGTAATCAATCAAAAAATGAGGGTCCATCTGATCCATTTTTCTTCCGATTGTGATAAAAAAAACTCATGAAAATGTTGGTTGTGGGCAAAAATGTTGGCTGATATTTTGGCCTAAGCTACTGAAATATTGCCCACAGAAGTCGATCAGGTTGAAGTATCAGACCGTATCTACACAGTCTTAGGAATCTTTCTGGATGTATTATCAGTCAGCAGCAACCACTAGTTTTTCCTTCAGCTGAGTAGACACATGAATGTTTTATAGCAGATGACATTAGCGATGTTCTCCCTATACTATGTGTAGTGGCTATAATCTGCTCTCTATAAAAAAAATATAGGAGCTGATAGACAAATCCTGTGTTTGGAGGCCACACGCAGGCAAAAACTGGCCAATCAGAAGGACTCATTTTTCATGCTGTTTGCTACCATTGCAATACTGTTTTTATTCTCTTTAAATGTAGGAAACAGACACCTGGGGTCTGATTGCTAAAGCTTCTACCAACCCTGATCCATATTATCAAGTCAGAATTCTGTACTCGGCAAGGTTAGAAATTAGCAAAAAAGGAAATGAGTACACAGTGCGAGAGATCCAGACTGCGTGAGTAACAATATATTCATACTTATTTAAAAGGTTATTAAATATTATATGGGAAATTCAATTCTCATATTGTTATTTATATAGCGCCAACATCTTCCATAGTGCTTTACAAAAAGCAATAAAAAAAAACTATCAATTCATATAAGGTGCAGCCAAGGGTAGCGCACAAATTCAGGAGGAAGCAGTGAGCATAGCAATACCAAAAAACATAGGAAAGAGGGCCCTGTCCAGACAAGCTGTTATTGGCAGTGCTTGTTAGTTTGTATAATAGTTGAGACTGTGTACTTTATTCCCATATACATCTAGGGGGATTGAGAGGATCTTAATGGAGCTGAAATATGAAGATGGTGTAAAAGCTGGTACGTGCCCTTTATACAATTATTTTCAAATGGATTTAGAAAATGTTCTTTGTACTTATTATGGCCTTACATATGACAGACAAATATGATCTTTATTAGTTTTATAATATAAAAATGTAACCCACATAAAAGCAAAAATAAAATGTATAAAAATTGCAACTAGACCAACAAATATAATTTTGCTATCCTGTGAATATCATGTTCTGTACAAATCATACAAAGCAGGTATCCATCTAATTTCCTTTTGTTAGCTAAGGAGAAACTGCTTGAGTTTAAGACTGGGAAGGATATGTTGCTTCTGGGAGTTCAAAGTGAGGCAGGGAGGACATTATTCCTGGCATGTGAGTATCAGATGTATAATATAATGTCTGGTTCATATGAGTTATTATATTTGTACAGGAAACAGAAAATAAACAGAAAATAAATAAATAAAAAATACATTTTTAACATTCATATTTACACTTATTTGCAGCTAAAACCTCTAAAGCAAAGCAATCTGTTCTAGAAGAATTTGATGTGCTTGCCAAGTGTTTTCAAGCAAATTATACTTACTTTGTACCTGGGACTAAAATTGGAGATACTGATGGTGAGCTAAGTAAGTATCTACAGTTCAGCAGAGAAAGACAACGCATTTCACTACTGCCTCCAGGGAAACAGCAAAACAATGTTATTACAATAACACAAAGAGCAAAAAGTTAACATCTTGTGATAGCCACAAATTTACAGGAAAACAGTTCAGAACTATTGTCTAGAAATCTTAGCTAATCATGGCAAAAAAAAGAAATAAAATTAAAGAAGTAGAGGTAGCCATGCAAAAAAATTACTTCTTTATGTCTGTTCTGTTATTTTAGAAAAAATGTAGTACCGTATATACTCGAGTATAAGCCGACCCGAGTATAAGCCGAGGTACCCATTTTTACCTGAAAAATTAATAAAAATTGATTGACTCGAGTATAAGCCGAGGGTAGAAAATATCACCACTACTGCAAACCTGTAATTACCTAAAATGATTTACCTTTCCCAGGTAACTCTGAGGCTCTCCAGATGTTTGGAAACTACAACTCCCAGCAATCAAAGCATGCTGGGAGTTGTAGATTCCTAACATTTGTATTGCCAGAAAATGTACTTGAAATGTGCATGGTTTGTTCCCCCAGTTCCACTAAACATTGGCTTTACAGTAAGCAAGCAAAAAATTAATGTACAGTAACTTACCGGACCCACAGGACCGGACAGGAGCATCGGAAAGCTCGCTCTTTCCCTGCTCCTCCATTCCGGCAGTACAGTAGAGGTACGGTACGTAATGGCGGGCCCCCGCCTAACGTGCCTGCGTGCACATTCCCTGGTTGTACCGGGAGTCTCTCTGCAGCTGTTGTTCTGCAAGCTCCCTCCCGGTGTGCAAGCTCCCTCCCTCCCGATGTCCAAGGCGGCTGTGCAGATGGGCTGGAACCGGTAAGTAAAAACCCTTTTTTTTTTGCAGATTTGCGCTGTGACCCGAGTATAAGCCGAGGCAAGGTTTTTAGGTTTATTTTTAAACCTAAAAATCTCGGCTTATACTCGAGTATATACGGTATATGTACAGTAATTCAACCAATGTTTATTACTTGCCAAAAACAACACAATTATTTCTAAATTGAAGCTACTGTCAGATAAAAAAAAGGAGGACAAACTACTGAGTAAAGTACAGTCCTGTTATCTGAAATCCCATTTACATTAAAGGGCATGTCCACCCTTTAAAAAAACTTTGTATATGTTGTAGGTCTTGCTCCCCCAGCCTCAACCGCATTAATCTTATTTCCATAAACTCCCCTGATCTCTACTTACCTTCCCTCTTTCCTTTGCCACACTGTCCTGGCCTTCTGCTTGCACAGAACTGCAAGCTGGGGGCCGGACCTGCAGCCACATCTGTGATTGGCATAGAGGCAGGCAGATCACGACGCTGACTGGCCGGCAGTTCAGAGCGGCGAGAGGGAGTAAGGTAAGTAACTATCGGGGGGGTTTATGGCTATAAGATTATAGCGGTTGGGTCTGGGGAAGCAAGTACTATAAGATACTAAAAGGGCTTGGAGCTAGGGAGAGGGAGACCAAAACGGGAGGGGAGAGGGAGGGGTTGAAGGCTCACTGAGCATGTGCAATACCTTGTCGAGGTAAGAAATACAGGGACCGGATGTCTCACTGACAGCTCCTACACTGCACTTTCTTTGGAGGGGACAGCAAGAAAACCATTTGGAGCTGGGATGTAAGGTAAGGATTTTATACACTACATAGTGGGGCCAGTGTGTAGGGGAATTATAGTTTGGGGGTGGACATGCCCTTTAATATATAATAAGGGGCTGATGCAATAGAGTACAAATTTTTGCTTGTGCAACTAATTTGCTGCAACCAGATGTTTTACTAAATTGCTGCATTTTAATGTGATTGGTTGATGCAAATTAGTAGTATGGACAAATGTTTACACCTTTAATTTAATTAGCAAAATTTTTTATAAACATCAAATAAAAGTCATGTCCACGCCCCTAACAAACTTTTAACCCCACAATACTCATACCTCACCCCAGCCCTCCTGAAAATATACAAGTCTATCATCACACTGTGTCTGCCTCCTTAATGGTTTATGAAGAGGCTGCTGGTGCTGCCATTGTAAGTCTTTGGCCATCGTCATGGTCATAACTGACAGCTTGCACCCGAAAGAGCAATGAGGGACTTCAAGGTAAATATTTCAGGCGCGCTGAGGAGAAAGGCTAGTAATGTAATGCAAAAATAGCTTTATGGAGGGTCCTGGTTGTAGTATTAAAAGTTTGATTAGGGGTCTAATCAATTCAATGTTTAGCTGAGTTGATACAGCATATGTTTCATAAATGTAATCATATGGAATGCCAGTTTTACTCACACTGCTATATATGTCCAAACGATGAATCACTTCTCTTTACACTTTCAGTTACAGTCCTTATTTACAACACAAGTAAAATGTATATCTTCTTGTTTTGTTTTTTTTTTCTAGCTATTCTTAAAATGTGAAAAGATTGTTGTGCAACAAATGCTTGCAAGACCTAAAGATAATGCCTAAAATAAAGAGTATTACTATAAGTAGATTGGTCTTTTTTCGCACTTTTCTTACAGTCTATGGGGCATATTTCTAAAGAAACAAAATTAGCGTCAAAAAATTACCGCCGCACATCGCGGCTGCGAAAATAGCGCTATTGCCGTATTTATAACGGCGAGCGCCATTCCCGCGATATGTATCGCGGCCGCCATGTGTTGCGGTAATTTTAAGCCCCTATACAGTAAGCCCCCTATACAGTATCGCCGCGAAGGGACTTAAAATCCCTTCCCGACGCCTCTCCTAAGGGGGCGGGGCATACGCCCACCCCACCCACAACCCCCTGCCGGCGGAGACCACCCGCCCGCTTCCCAGCAGCCCCTCCCAACCCTTCCCCCGCTCGCGGCAATCTCGGAACAGGAGGCTAGGGGCTGCCGGGAAGGGGCCGCAGCAGTTGGTCGCGACCACCCGCCGCGCACCCCTCCCCGCAACCCCTCCAAGCCCCTCTCCCCGGCCGCTCCTGGGGGGGAAGGGAGGGAGCCGCTGGGAGGGGTGGAGGGCCTTTTGGGGCTTAAGGGGTCCCGCAGCTCGAACCGGGACCCCCTCCCCGCCCTTGTAAGGGCCCTTGCGGCACTTATAAGTGCCCGTTTGCGGCTCTAACAAGAGCCCTTTGGGGCTTAGGGGTCCTGCAGCTCGAACCAGGACCCCCTCCCCGGCCCTTGTAAGGGCCCTTGCAGCACTGACAAGTGCCTTTGGTGGGGGTCCCGCAACTCGAACCGGGACCCCCAGTGTGCGGCTCTTAAAAGAGCCCTTGGACGGCGTCTTCTTTCTTCCAGTCCCGGCGACACCAGCTCCGTTGAGGCCGTCAACCCCCGAGAGGTACCCCTGCGGCCGCCAGGGGTACCCCCGGCAGGCGCTGGCGACCTCAACGAGGCCGATGTTGCCGGCGTCTTGATCCGACACGACGTCTTCGGGCTGGCGACACCAACCCCACTCAGGTCGCCGATGCCAGGCAGACTCACTGCGGACGCCAGTGAGCCCGCTGGCACCGTCGGCCTCAGCGGAGCTGATGTTGCCAGCCGCTTCTTTCTTCTTTCTTCAGCCATCTACTTGGTTTACATGCTTTACATTAACCAATCAGATTTCTGGAAAGTTCTGAAATCTGATTGGTTAATGTAAAGCATGTAAACCAAGCATTAAAAAACCAGTACCGCCGCTTTATAAATAGAAGCGGCGGTAACAGGCAAGTATCGCCGCGAAGGGTTAACACTTCGTTAATTTTTCGCGGCCATTTTCGGACATTTATAAATTGCGTTAAACGCAATTTATGCGTTAATGTCAGTGAAAACGGCCGCGAAAACTTAACAAAGCTTTATAAATATGCCCCTATGTGTAGAGGTGGGAGTGTTTTGTAGTTAATCATATACATCTGTCATAGACAGTTGTTAAAAGCTTAATTCCTGAGCTGCCACAAACAAGCTGCATGAACGTTTCCCCAACAACCCAGTGGCTCAATGTTTAGCATGCTTGCTGTGCTCAAGTCCTGGGTTCAAATCCTTCCTTAGACCCATCTGCAAGGAGTTTGTATGTTCTCCACGTGCTTGTGTGGGTTTCTTCCGAGCACTCCGGTTTGCCCCACATATAAAAACATACTGTGTGACATATGTGTGAGATAGAATTACTTTGGAAGCTCTATGTGAATGGATTAAAGAATTGTAAATTGTTGCAGAAAATTTAGCCCTGTATAAGAAAAAAAATACATATAGTCCTTCATTAGTGATGGACTCAAAACCGAACTTGAACACGAGTTCGGGCCAAACTATATGAATTCGGACTATTATAAATAAAAAGTTTGTATTTATTTCAACAACTTAAAAAACATATCAGACACCACGACACGCAAACAAGATGTCAATTCCTCAGGTGCTTGAAAGGTGTCGGAAAGCAGCTTCCTTAAACCACCTACCCTGAATGAACCCCTTTACAGGTAGGTAGTAATAAAACAATTTTAAATGCAAAGAACACCTGTTTTATGTGAATGGCAGTAACAAGAGACCAAAAACATCATATCCACGAACCTGAGTGTATCCATCTCACATAACATTGATGCTGGATTATAACAGAAGTGCATAACAGTATCAGTTCGATAATGAGTAACAATAAGATAATGAAACATGGTAGTTAGAGACAGTAATAATCTTACATACTGTAGTTATACATTATAATCCATAATATGGAAATGAAACATATTTATACCCATATTCATAATGACATTATGTATGTATAGCAATTGAAACATAGACTATTTAAATTAGCACTTAAATCAATTCATTATTTTGATATAATATATATGGTTCTGATGAAGGTGCTCTGTGAAGCACCGAAACGTTAATAAAAAACTTTTCGTGTGAAGAAGGAGTGCTCGGAACCTTTTATTCTCTTGATTTATTGTATGGACAGACTTGAGGCATCTGTGTTCCTTGAGAAGACTGAGTGCAGACATCACTATATGATTATATATATATATATATATATAATATATATATATATATATATAAAATAAAATCAAAGGAACACAAACAGTGAGGGGGTATTAAATCCAATCACAGTAAAAACTAGTTCAAATACTTTGTTTAAACCTCTGGGGAACGTAGTCCCCAGAGTCTGGATCCAAAAGGCTTCACTCCTCAGGAGAGTACATTCTCTATCTCCTTTTCAAATCCCCCAATCTACATGGTCAATGATCTGAAAGCTGATAATTCTAGAGTGAGCTATGGTTGTGTGTCTCCAGGGCACGGGCTGATATGGCTGAGTTATAATTCCCATTCAAAGTGGTTCTGCAATTCTTTTAGCATGTTGCTAGATAAATGACATACATAGACTTGCAGTTATATTTTTATATCATATCTCTTACCAATGGCATGGTTCTTAAGTTTTATTAAGCAAACTTGGGGATACTATGTACCCTATAGTACTTTTTTAACAAACCATTTTTGGATTATAAAGGACTAACCTTATAAAGGGGCCCATACATTAAAACTTACCTGCTGACTGATCCACCATATTTAATCAATATCTCCAGAACTGCCTTTCCCCTTCTTCTCTGTGACTGACATACAATCGCAAAACGAACGGGCCAGACTGGACCTCATGATTGTATGTTGGTTGCAAAGAAGAATGGGAAAGGTGGTTCCGGAAATATTGATTGCATGTTGTGGATCGGCTGCCAGGTATGTTCTAATGTACAGGCACCTTAAAGGGTAACTGTGGTCTCCAATTCTTCCAAACCAGTAAGGATCTTCCCAACAGTTAAGGATTATATAAAGCCTCCATCACACCTTCACAACAAACCTAAACCACATCTCTAGATAAACCACATTCCGATCACAGCTAAGTCTGTCTTCAGTGCCAACCTATTATTTTAAATTGCATATAGTATCCAGTATAGTGGAAACTGTCAGACAGGCATACTACTATCTTGCTCCTGTGTCTGAATACCCTGCCACAACTTTTCAGTGAGAGGGGAAATGTCTAGGCTGTTTTTATGCTTGCCTGAAGAGTTGGTTTTAAGGATATGTTTGAAGTATCAACACTCTTTAATAGCAGATTCCATTAGTTTTATTGTATTTGCACATTTGTTTTCTCTCTTCATTCTGTACTTCCTCTACCATTTGGGTCAGGCACCATAAACCCAGCAGGGAGACAAAAATTCTATTCCTTGCTCTTACTTCTAAAGGATACAGTAGACTTGAGTCTCCTAGACTCAGCAGGAGGCCAAACAGACCTGGGAACGTGACTTTTGGTTTCATGACAAAGGTACAAATGTTTTTATATCAATATTCATAACTTGATTATGTAATACTGTTAGAATATGACTGGTGGGTGAGACCATTCGTTACAAACCAAACATATTTTATTAGGTCTTAGATAGTCTGGAAAAATTAGGCAGTTTCTGGTTAACTGTATGTTCATATCTGTCATGTTTGGTGTCTACCAACTGGTAAATTCATGACAATAACTAATTTAGTGATTCCAGTTGGTACACCTTGGACCACTGAGATATGAATTTACCAAGAATATGTCACTGCGGTTGTGTCTTCCAAAGGTAATCAAATATCTGACAACCCTCAGTCCAGCCTACACCTGTTGGTGATTGGTTGGGGGTAAACTTTTGCCGCCTTTTTGCCTGGGGGTAGTTAAGGAGCCGCGCAGCTACTGGAGGAGCTCCTGATTGCTCCATAAATGGTAATTTCGTGAATTGTTTTTCTGAACTGCTTGGTATTAGTCCTGAAATATTTTGAATAGGGTCACAGTTAGTTAATTTTACCTCTGTTTCCTTACTAATGAGTTTATGTGTTTTTAAGAGAGGGTATCTTCCCTGCTAGTCCATGTTGCACAGCTGGTGATCATTGTTGTGGTAATTGCACGAAGTCCATCTAAAGTGAAGTTTATCCTAAGTGATATTGAAGTTTAAGAAAGGAGTTCAACAGGAGATCAACAAGTAAATAACTACCTGAGTTTTACAGTTTTTAAACAATGTATACAACTGTGCTCTGCTTTAGTCTTATTTACTCTCTGGCTCCATCCTTCCCATTCATTCCCTTCATATACCTATTCTGTCTTTATCTCTGCCGCTCTTCTTCCATCCAATTATCAGTATTCCTTCACACTTTACCAGCATTTACAAAAATGGTTACTTTCTAGAAATCTGATGGTTAATATAAAGCATGTAAACCCATTAAAAATTGACCAATCAGAAATGGATTTTCTGCAAACCTATAAAAGAGGTGCACTCCGTTGCGGAACTCGATGCCATCGCAGTAGATGGATGAAGATAGAAGGGCTGGCAACATCGGCTCCGCTGAGGCTGGCGGTGCCAGCGGGCTCACTGGTGGCCGCAGTGAGTCTGCCTGGCATCAGCGACCTGAGTGGGGTTGGTGTTGCCAGCCCGAAGACGACGCGTTGGATCAAGACGCCGGCAACATCGCCTCGTTGAGGTCGACGGCGCCCGCCGGCGGTACCCCAGGCGGCCGCAGGGGTACCTCTCGGGGTTGACGGCCTCAGCGAGCTGGTGTCGCCGGGACTGGAAAAGAAGACGCCGCCCAGGCTCTTTTAAGAGCCGCACACTGGGGTGACCCGCAGGCACTTGTCAGTGCCGCAAGGGCCCTTACAAAGGCTGGGGAGGGGGGTCCCGGTTCGCGCTGTGGGACCCCTTAAGCCCCAAAGCCTTCTCAGGCCCCGCTGGAGGGCTCCTCCACCCCTCCCAGCGGGCCCTCCCCCTCCCTGCCGCGGTGCAGGGGGCTTGGAGGGGCTGCTGGGGAGGGGGTGCGCGGTGGGTGGCCGAAAACAGGATACATTGGAGAGTTACTGAAATCGAATAATACATTCGAGGGTTACTTAATCAAAGGCTAATCGTCTTTTTTTTCACTTTTTATCCCTTTATTTTACCATTGCTTTATTTTGTATGTTTGTTTATGTTTTTGTAAATACTATTGCACCATTTTTGTGTTTCTTTTATTAAATAATTTTTTAAAATTGTTAAGCTGATTCTCCTAATGCTCTAACAGAACAAGTAAGAAGTGGGACACCTATATTTAATAAATGGTATAAATTACTTAGTAGTGGGTATTGAGTACAAGGTATCTGTTTGCTGATGACAATAAAATATGTAGGGCATTGGAACCGCACCAAGGCATAAATAACCAGCATGACTTCCCACATACTTGCATGATCATATAGATATGTAGAAGAGGGAGGAGAGGAACATCAATACAGCATATAACAGTAACAAACATAACACTGACACCTAAGGTCAATTGGGTTCGTATAGTTTTGTTTAAGCTAAATGCTACTATTATATTTCAACACCTAAACTATTAATAGCTCTATGCTATTAAGTGAATCTCTTACAAAAGTCTTTTTACCACACATGCTTATTGGGAAAAGTCAGGTGCATGTTCGTATATTCATAACCTATAAGTAGCAAAAAGTGCACCACCATTAAAATGTAACCTTTTCTACTTTTTGACACACCATGTCTCCCTTTATAACTCTGTCAGAGACAGTGTGCCAATGGCATAGCTAGCGCCGGGGGCCCACAAATTGCTGCTCATAAAACCGAGGGCATAACTTAGTTTTTCTGTGTTTTGCCGCAGACACAGAGGCATGTCACATGAGTAGGAGAAACCATTTCTCGGTAAGTAAGAGAAAGCTTCTCGAATTGGCGCTGCATAGTTTATTAAGGGCTGTGTGTGCTGCTGATAATGGGGCCTTTTTTATTAAAAGGAAGAAGGCAGGACGTCCGGGTTTGAAAAACTTTATTGTATAAACCGGTAAAACCAAGGTGTTTTGGGGACATTTTATATTTACCAGTTTGTGTGTGTTGGGCATTAAATCATTTTAAATTTACAAGTCATTCATTGTTTACTGGCATGTGGGCATGTATATTTACCAGTCAGTGTGTGCTGGCGTGGTGGTATTTTATATTTACCTGTCTGTGTGTTGGCATGGGGGCATTTTATATTTAGGAAAGGGAAAAAGGTAGCACTTCTGGGTTTGAAAACTTTATTGCATAAACAGGTATATCAGCATCATCAAATGAGTTTTGGGACATTTTATATATCCAGTCTGTGTGTGCTGAGAGTGGGGGCATTTTATATAACAAGTCAGTGTGTGCTGGGCATGGGGTTATTTTAATTTACAAATCAATATTTCCTGGCACATATTTACCAGTCTGTGTTTTCTGCACAGTCAGCCCTCCAGTTCACCAGACAGTGTAATATTAGCCTCCGGTTCACCAACCAGTGAAAAGTCAGCCCTCCGGTTTACCAACCAGTATAAAGTCAGACCTCAATTTCACCAGCCCATGTTAAGTCAGCCAGCCCTCCAGTCCACCAGCCAGTGTAATGTCAGCCCCCCAGTTTTCCAGCCAGTGTTCGCACACACAGTAAATCTTTGTTGAACAGGCACCATGGTGACCATGAAACGCATTGATGCATTGGCATTTTGGTAAGCTGAAAAAAATTGTTGCACTGGTACCAAGTTAAGCTTGAAAAGCATTGATGCACTGGCAGAAGGACCCAGTAGATGCTGAAAGAAGGAAGGGTTTCTTTCTGAAATGCCCATCCTAACAGTATATAAATGACTAGTCAATCAACTAGGACATTATTCAACAAGCTGTTAATCTGTAGCCTCTCTTTTGAATTAAATATAGCCATCTTGAGTTTTCCAATCTATGCAAAGACTAATCTAATAAATTGTTTGGAAGAGTTTCAGTTGGGAGGGGAAACCAGGGGAGACTTGCTTAGAGCACCAAAATGTCCAGAACTGGCCCGGCATGGGGGCTAGACAAATTCCCCTTACCCGGGACATTATATATGTTACTATGTGAACGACTAGCCTATAGTTATTTTTTATTGATGCACTTTACTTTTTGCACTCTATCACTTGCAGCCAAATTAATAATTATGGATACATTTAATAAAGTGCCTGTGGCTCACAATGACGTTGATCATTTTAGTTTAATATTATTTTTTTTAGCGCGGAAATATTTTCCAGCATGAGGTATTGAAGTCAGCGGATATTACCCTGTTCTATTGTTTTTGCTAGAACTTTTGCTACTGTGTAAGTGGTTAATATAACATATAAGTGCCTTCTGACTGAACCAGAAGTATAATGTAGATAGCAACTGTCTTGACTTGGCTATGGGTAGTGTTTATGTTTAGTACAGCAGTATACAGTATATGGCTGTCAGTACCTATGTCTTGGTATGTTATCTGTCTCTCCTGTTATTAGGAGATACTAGTATACAGTCACTGAAATTGTAACAGGTCTTTCTGTTCAATCTATTAATAAATGTTGGAAAGCAGTTAATATTGAAAGTAGTACCGCAATTAAAGTTCCTAAGATTTAAAGAAAAACTATACTCAGTTTTTTCAAATAACATTACATTGTACTGTAATAACAAGGCCAAAGGAAAACAACATATACTCCAGACCCCTCTCCTAAAAGTACAGAGGGTGAGGACCTAAACCACTATGTCCTCACCACAGGTTTTGCCCTAGATTCCCCATAATAATTTAGGGTTGTAGTGCCAGTCTGCCCCATTTCTCCATAGACCAGCACTTGTTCAATGGAGGATGTGCTCTGCAAGTGCATCTTCCCATTGGCCAGTCCGGAAACAGTCCCTGACTTGAGATGGCCAAACTTCCTAAAGTTGGTTTGTTTTCGAACTTCAGTAAATTTTTGAAGTCCAGAAGTTTGAAAATGAATCCATTAAAGTTAATGGGGAAAATAGTTCAAAAGTTCAGATTAATGTAGATAAAGTAGCAAACTTACTGTAAATGGCTGTGTCACCTGGGAAATGGTCTGCGGAACATGTCCATATCACGAAAACTCCTTTAATTTCCCACAATCGGCCAATTGTTGGGTTTAAGCATACTATTCGAGGGTTGTGGCGAATTCGAGGGTACTGAACAATACTAGGGTTACCGAGCTCTACATTCGAGGGTTATCGAAATGAAACACTGCATTCGATGGTTACCGAACACTACATTTGAGGGTTTCCAAAAACTAAGGATACTGGAGAGTTACTGAAATCGAATAATACATTCGAAGTTACTTAAATCAAAGGCTAAATTAGAGAGTTTTGTTTGGTACATCCCTATCTTTAACAGAGATTGGGCAGGGCTAGAACAGGACTACAATTGATTTTTCAGAGAACTGTTATTGGGAATCTAGAGCAGACCCTAAACCACTAGGGGGCATATTTATAAAGGGTCGGTAACTTTGGCCTCTGTTTTTCCTCCGCTATTTTCGCCAAAATTGGAAATTCCCTCTATTTTAAAAGGGCGAAAATGTATGCATATGTATGCCCACCAAGCCCTCGCCCCCGCTGCAACAACCCGAGGTGCACACCCTTCCCAGCAGCCCCTCCCAGATTCCTGCCCCGTACGCTCACAGGGCAGGAAGGGGCCCTCTGGGGGGGGGAGGAAGCCCCGGGGGGCACTGAATAGTGCCTATGCAGCTTAAAGGGTCCCGCAGCTTGAACCAGGACCCCCTTTCCCCGGCACTTATAAGTGCACTTGTGGCCCTGACAAGGGTCCTTTGGGGCTTAAGGGTTCCTACAGCTCGAACCGGGATCCCCTCCCCGGCACTGACAAGTGCCTTTGTTGGGGGTCCTGCAGCTCAAAACAGGACCCCCATTGGCTTTTAGAAGAGCCCTTGGAGTGTCCTCTTTTTCTCAGCCGCGACACGAACTCCGCTGAAGTCGCCAATACCAGGCCGTCTCACTACGGCCACCAGTGACACGGTTGGCACTGGCAACTCAACAGAGCCTATGTTGCCGACCTATTCTTTATTCTCCCTCAACTTGATGACTTGAGCTCCCGCAGGGTTTGCAACCTCTTTATATAGGTTTGCTGAGGACCTAATCCAATTCTGATTGGTCAATTTTTCACTGCTCACGATCACATGATTAAACAGTAACCAATCTATTTCTGAAATATAGTACATATTACCGCCACAAATAGCCCGGTTATAGTTGCCTTTTAAAATATGGCGATAATAATGTTTTTTTAGTGGCGATGTGTGATAATAACACTTTTTAAATATGCCCCTAGGTCTTCTCCCTGAGCATTTTAGAGTTGAAGGTTGTTTTGGACATTACAGTCGCCCTTACATCTTTTTTTTCTTTGTGGCTTCAGATGAATTTGATCTCCAGTTTGGTCTTCATGCACTGGTAGTGTGTGATAACATATACTGTACATATATTGCTTGAAATTTGCTCTCCGCCTGTATTTCCTAACATCATTATCTATTAATTAGTAATTCCACAGATAGTTGGGAAATTGTTTCTCTACACTGCAGTTTTCTTTAAAAAAAAAAATTTTCTGCAAACTATCAAACTTCTCTGTAAAGATTCATAACTGAGGGACAGAAGAGGAAGTGGTTAAACACAAAGTGACTGAATCAGAAGTTCCCCGCATGTAGAAATATTGTTTATAAAAATTCTGTGTGGTGGAAATTACAATACCATTACCAGTGCACAAAATGACCTAAAAGTACAGAGTACAAACAGTTGACATACTGTATAAAATACCGTTTTCTATTTCTGTACCATGTCTATATTGATTCTTATCGCTTTCAACTGCTTTCCAGCTGATGGTCCTCAGTCCTGGCATAAGTAATCTATGCTAAATAAACTACATTTGTTCTAATGTGGGTGGTTTTAGAACTGTATGTTCAAATGCACCATACAGGTAGATTCACCCATTGGGCTGTGGGGGTCTCACCCATTGGCTATGGGGGTCTGGGTGAATTTCACCCCACATAAGTATTTAAAGGGCATCTATACCAAAAAATAGGTTAATTTAAATTGACTATAACTAGAAACAACAATTCTTCCAACCACCACTGTATCATTTTTGTTGATCTGCCCCCTATTTCTTTAGATATCCAATCTAAAACTTTTTATATTTCAGCTGTCAATCAAGTTCCTTGCTCTCTAAAACTATCCTTCTGTGAGTATTTTACTGTAGCTGGAATGGTGACCAGAGTTTTGACAGTTGGAATGCTGTATACTGTATGCAGGTTTGGCAGTTGGTTTGTGGGAAAAAAGTCAGGTCGGATGGAAGGGGGAGCGGTTTAAAAGAGGGAGGGGGGATACTGCTCCTAAACAAAATGTTGCTGGATTGAAGGCATGCAGCACACATGCAAATCAGAGTAAGTGCTACTTACATGTATTCAATTATAGATTAAGATGAGGCAAAGTCATTTTTTCATTATAGTGCCCCTTTAACACTAGCGATATGTTGATGTTAAATACAGGATCTGCCACACAGCCACCAGTTAACAGCTTGTGCTGGACTGCTGATACTCGAACAGCCACTGCAAGCAACGGGTTAAGCTCACAGGGTTGTGGAAGCGGTAAATATAAATGCAATTCAGCTCACCACATCTCTTATAGACTTTGGTTGCCCAGATGTCTGTTCCTGACATAAATTGAAATATGCACGTTTGTTTATAGCAATACCTGTGGGGTTGTCTGAGTTTTTGGAAGCTGTAAATACTATTTATTTAATATTCAACTACACTATAATCATCTCTATACAACACAGATTAGATTTATTGCATATACTAAATGCCTTTAAAAAAAAAAACATAAATTCTTAGGTGTATTATTAAGCATTGTTTATATATGGACTATGATTGTAACCAGGTTTGTATCCTCCATAACTCAAATCCTCCTGGAATATATTCTTATAAAATTCCCTCAGCTATTTAGTAGCCCCCTGTGTCTTAAAATAGGTGCTTTTATACAGATAAGGGAACAATGTGACTTAATATCAAATATATTTTAGGTTATATGGGGTGCATTTTAACCTCTGTAACTCAATCCTAGCAGAGGAAACTAAACAAAGTGTATTGCTGGTCTCTGACATTTCCAATGAACACCTCTATATTCTTATAAAAATCACCTACCTTCGTAAATAAGTGATTTTTCTAAGGATATATTTCACAGTTGCTTACATAAATCAAAGCCACTAATATATTTTAAGTATATTATTCTATAGTTTGGCCCTTAGAAAAAAATCAATAATGTAGATTACATGAGAGATAATACACTCTTTTCCATGTCATATACAGATATTATTTCACTGTGGCCTTCAAAAAGAACAAGGATGCAAGATAAATGCTTTTCTATGGGCAGTGGAGTCTAAGGTGAAGTAATATAAGGCATTATAAGCCCCTGACAGTATAATAATAGGGCATAATGCACCCTTACAGTGTAATATATAAAGCATACTAGCAAAAGTGTGACCATTGGTGCATAGTGGAAATTATTGTGTTTAGTTTTACTATTTGTGGATCAGTGGATATAAAATCTTTACTGGGTATATTTAAACATTACTCAGACAGTCACCAGCATTCAGGGAACCAAATAGGATAATCCTGCAGTTCTGGGTATAGACCCAGGCAATCTAGCCACACTGTGTGGTTAAAACTAAACAGCTCCATTGGGAGACCTGAGACCCTAAACAGGATCCAGATAAACATATGTTTATTAGTATTTACCGCGACAAGTTCCACAATTATAGCTGCTTATGGTATGACTTGGGAGCACAGGATAACTGATTATCTTTATAGATTAGGTGAGGGTGGAATTAAAGGTGCTAAACGCTCCAAAGAGTATAACTATAAAATGAAATAAAGCCTTCTTATAACAGAAGGTACCTCGCAGCCTCATGTTATTATAATAGCATTGCCCTAATAATCTAACATTAAACACAGTTTCTTACTGACCTTTCACATGTTTGAAAACTACAACTTCCGCATTCTCTGGCTCCACAGAATGCGGAAAATTTTGTTTTCATACATCCTAGAATAAAGCCATTTTCATGCTTTGGCGTTACCTACCAAGGGATTGAATATTCTAGTGATCCATCGCCCTTCCCCTTACCTCATAGCTATTACACTTTTATTACACTAAGTGTAATAAACCTGCAGGTCTGAGAACAGACCCAGGCAATCCTGCAACAATGTGCAGTTCAACCTAACAGCACACTTGGGCAACCTGACACCCTATATAGGATCCAGATTAACATGCAGATTAACTACTTATTGGAAATTACAACAGCAAGTTCCAGATTTACAACTTTAATAACTGATAACTGCTTTTTATTTCAGTATTAAATCCTTGGTATACCTGCCTGGCTTTACCACTAAGCTAAAGTCTACAGACTTGCAAGTGAGCACCTTTATCCCAACCATTAATAGGGGCTGCCAATTCAAATACAGAGAAAACAGGGAGAATAAATGGTATTACCAGTACCGCTGCCACCAATTTGTACCAGATCACTGCTTTATGAAGATTATGGGTAGCATGGCACACAGTGGGTTACTCTGGTGGTCTGGCACAAATCAAACAGTGTACTTACTTCTTTAAACAAATAAACCAGTTTTAATTACAATTAACAGTAAGTATTGCAATGATTTAATAAAAACATAACAGTTTCCATACATAACATGTGCAGTCCCTGATTATGGTGCAGCACTTTGAATATTGACCACACTTGTATTATGTGTCCTTCTAAGTTGGGTGTACACTTACCTGTTGCCTTAGAGTTGGTATCCAATAAGGTAAACGTCGTCCAATAACCTGTCCTTCTTATACACAGGATCTTGTTTGCGTTCAATATCACTCCAAACAGATCAGTCCCATCAGGAGCACACACCACACACTTCTACTATTTTCACTTTCTCTCCTCCTAGCCTAAAGAGCAGGGATGTCTTGTCTTTTATTACTCACTGATACCACCTGCAGGTAGTATATAAGGAGCCTTGGTATATATGTCCATTACATTACATCACGTAATACTAATCACATCACGTCCTGTGTTATACTGACATTACCACTTCCTTTCAGTATTCACATGGAGACCCCTTAGCAGTCACAGGGGTGTGGTTTTAACCTCCCATTTTGACTATCCCATATTAAAATAGAATTTCAGCTCTGTAAGGTAGTTTATATTTTGTCTTGTACCTAAGTCAATGCTACACTTATATACATTTATTGATGGTAATTTAAATGGTAATAGTGAGAGTACACACATACATATTCACCTTTCCAATATGTAATATCCTATACCTCCCCCCCACCTCATTGGTGGCTCCTAAAATAAAATATATTATAATATAAAGGATTACTTCACCAAGGAGTTCCCTGACCATATAAAAGTGCGAGGCCGCAGGCAGGTAACTTAGAGGTGACCCTAAATCATAAGCCTAATAAAAACATTAACTAACACTGAACTGGAGGCTGGCAAAGGCTGGCTAATGAACTGGAGGGCTGACAACACTTGCTAATGAGGTGGAGGGCTGACAACACTGCTAATGGAGCTGGGGGGCGACAACACTGGCAATTAACTGGAGGACGGCAACACTGGCTAATGATCTAAAGGTTGACAATACGGCTAATGAACTGGGAGGGCTGGCAAACACTGGCTTATTAAATGGAGGTCTGACAAAACTAGCTAATGAGCTGGAGGGGCTGACAACCTTGCTAATGAGCTGGGGGCTGACAACACTGGCTAATTAACTGGAGGACTGGCAACACTGCTAATGATCTAAAGGGTTGACAATACTGGCTAATGAACTGGAGGCTGGCAAACACTGGCTTATTAAATGGAGGTCTGACAAAACTAGCTAATGAGCTGGAGGGTTGACAACACTGGCAAATCAAATGTTGCCTGCACATTTTTAAGTGTATGATGTGGTAAGATAGCAGTCATATCTTAAACCTGGCTAATGAACTGAAGGGATTACTTAACACAGGCTAATGTACTGGATGCTTACTCACACTGGCTAATGAGCTGGAGGCTGAAAACACTAGCTAATGAGCTGGCAGGGCCAGCAAACCTGGCTAATGAACAGGAGGTCTGACAAAACTAGCTAATGAGCTGAAGCACTGACAATACTGGCTAATCAACTGGAAGGCAAATAACACTGGGTAATGATTGAAAGGGCTGACAAAACTGATAACTACCTGAAGGACGAACAACACTGGGTAATGATCTAAAGGCCTGACACACTGGGTAATGAAGGGGGCAACTTGACACCCCAGTGATTTCTTGTTAAACTACTGAAAGTTTTCAAATCCTCATAGAAGCATCACTTCTCTAGTGTAAAAAAGCCCTTTAAACTTTAAACTGTCTCCATAATCTCTATTCCCCTTATTAATTTAGTGGCCCTTCTCTGAACTCTTTCCATTTCCAAGATGTCCCTTTTATATGAAGGATTCAAAAATGAACAATACATTGCTGCCAAGCACAATTTATTAAGTCTGATCTACTTATCCTTCAAATCTTTTCCACAGAACCATTTATAGAACAGGCAGCACAAGCATTGATAACCTCAAATGCACCACCTTACATTTTTTTATCATAAAATCATCTGCCATTCTGCAGATAATTTGATAATCTTCTTATGTCTGCTTGCAGCAAATACACATCATTTGAATTTTCTCTGCATAGTTTTGTTCATCGCACACACCTTGCTCCCAATACCCACTTCTAAGTCATTTACAGATTCAATAGAAGTCACCCAAGTATAGAACCAAGAGGCTCCCTACTTAAACTTTAGTACACGCAGATGAGGCTCCAATTTTCTCTATGTGATCCATCAACCAATCTCTATCCATGTACAAAATGTGCTTTGCAAGGCTAAAAGACCTAAGTTTATACATAAGTCTCCTATATTCAAAAGCCTTACCAAATTGAAGTATACCACATTTCTATGCCAGAATCGGTACCCACCTTTTCCTATGCCAGAATCGGTACACCACCTTTTCCTATGCCAGAATCGGTACACCACCTTTTCCTATGCCAGAATCGGTACACCACCTTTTCCTATGCCAGAATCTAAATTCTTACTTATACTTTTATATAAACCTTGCTTGTTTGTTTTGCAGGGTTAATTTCTCATGAACCCATGCATATTACTACTTATAAGGTCAGTGCTTAAGACATCCATACATCCAGAATATGATCTGTAACAAGGTTTCTGTATCTTCCCTACCACCGATGTTAAAGGAGAACGAAACTTACATTTTAATCCTAATGTAAGAGCTTTTCCCCCCAGAACACCTATACATTGTAGATACTCTAAGTTGCATTTATGTACATTTTGCCAGTACACATTTTCTATACGGATGTCTCCACACCAATTTAGAAGTCAGGAAGTGTTCTCTCAGAAATGCCATATTTTTACAAACTTCAGTATAAAAACTCCCCTGTGCCCCAGCCCCCGGATCCCTTTTTGTGAAAAAATTCTGCTTGTAGCCCCTGCAATCAGCTAGTAAAGTTTCTGTTCGTTTTTGGTGGGAGTGTCCTTCATTCTGCACTGCTTGTTGTCTATCTGCTGAACTGACATGTTGCAACCCCTCCCCTTTTTTCACGTGCACTTTTTTTGCTGCATCAGAGTTTGCTGGCACACAGGGAGGGGGATATCTATACAGCTCATCTACTGAACTTAGGGATCACTGACAGACAACTACACCTCACTTAGTATTAAATAATGCATAAAAAATATGTATTTATTAAAGGAATAGTTCATTGATGAAAACAAGTTAGTATTAATAGAATACATAAATTAAGCAGATATCATATCTCTTCCTGTTCTGTGTGTGATCTCTGTTCCCTAGTAATGTTCCCCGGTATAAGTTCCCCCGTTGTAGCTTCTGAATGTTCTCTCTGCCCCTTGGCAATTTTGTGACTACGGTGTGTCCCTGGCGCATGCGCATTGAGAGGCCACTGTTGTCGTGATTCAGTGCCCTCTCTTAGCGTGCACCGAGGATCGCGCTGGTAGAGGTATGTGCGCGCGCGCGCTGGTAGAGGTATGCGCGCACATAACTATGTACGAGGAAGAGACAGCCTACGAAGGATTAGGCGGCGTAACTATTACCCCTGCCACTCCCGCGACCGGGGGGGGGATGGGTGTTTGAGGCGAGGGCATTAGGGCCTTGCCGGTAAAAGCTGTCTCCACTAGAAGTCCCTATAATTCCCTATCATCTAACTCTGCTTCTATCCATCTATATCTATCTATCTATCTATTCTACTATCTAGCTATCTATCCATCATCTATCTATCTACCTCTATCTATCTACTCTAACTCTGCTTCTTCTATCTATCTATCTATCTAACTCTGCTATCTATCTAATCTGCTATCTATCTATCTTCTATCTATCTATCTATCTATCGATCTATCTATTATCTATCTATCTAACATGCATCTATCTATTATCGATCACTATCTAACACGCTATCTATCTATCTATCTCTAACTCTGCATCTACCTCTCTACCTACTCACACATCTATCTACATCAGCCTCCCCCCATCCATCCATCCATCCTCCATCCATCCATCCTCCACACCATCACCCAGCCATCCATCCATCCATCATCCATCCATCTATCTCATCTATCTATCTCTATCTATCTATCTATCTATCTATCTATCTATCTATCTATCATGCTATACTCTATCTATCTATCTCTATCTATCTACTATCTATCTATCTATCTATCTATCTACATCGAACTGATCACGCTCTAATTGCACTACTATCTATCGATCTATCTATCATCATCTATCTATCATCTATCTATCTTCATCTCACTATCACTATCTAGCTATCTATCTATCTATCTTAACCCTGCTATCGATCTCATCTTCTATCTTCTATCTAGCACTATCGTCTATTCTATCTATATCTATCTTCTATCTATCTATCTATCTATCTAACTCTTCTACTATCTATCTATCTTATCTATCTATCTATCTCTATCTATCTATCTATCTAACTCTGTATCTATCTATCTACCTACCTACCTATCTATCTCTATCTATCTATCTATCACTGGCCACTGAGCAACATAGTAAAGTATAAATCTGGTCTGTATGGCAGATCCCAGCAGTGACCTGGAGAATTATAGAGACTTCCAGTGGAGACAGCTTCCTAATTGGCCAAGGTCCTAATGCCCTCGCCTCAACAACAACCCCCCCCCCCCCCCGGTCGCGGGGGTGGCAGGGGTAATAGTTACGCCGCATAATCCTTCGCTGTCTCCTAGCTGTCTGTTCTTCTTAGTTATGGCGCGCGCATACCTCTACCAGCGCGCGCGCCACTACCTCTACCAGCGCCGCGCGCACGTACCTCTACCAGCGCACGCGCCACGTACCTCTACCAGCGCGCGCGCGCACATACCTTACCAGCGCGATCCTCGGTGCACGCTAAGAGAGGTCACTGAATCACGACTACAGTGGCCTCTCAATGCGCATGCGCCAGGGACACACCGTAGTCGCAAAATTGCAAAGGGCAGAGAGACACATTCAGAAGCTACAACGGGGGAACTTATACCGGGGAACATTACTAGGGACAGAGCATCACACACAGAAACAGGTAAGAGATATGATATCTGCTTAATTTATGTATTCTATTAATACTAACTTGTTTTCATCAATGAACTATTCCTTTAAAAGCTGCTTGTTCTCTGCAGTTTAGCTCAACTTTTGAAACACACAGCCCATGAGGTTACATGTTAAAATCCCTAGTAAAGAGGTGGGTCTATATAGTTTAATGATTGGCTGTCAGCATTTAGAAGGCTGTAGCTCCCTTTTGATCTAAAGTTCCTTGAGGGTATGTGAAGTGTACTGCAACCACTTAGACTTCCACAACAAAGATTTGGATTATGGAAGCTGAACCCTAGTTACCTACAGGGTAATTTCATAAAACAACCAACAGCCACAGCAAACAAAATGTGAGACACAGCTTGTTATATCTTTGTGAATGGTTGTCTATTGGGACAATGTTGTCTGGTGACTTTGGTTCCACCTTAAACTTAAAGGTCTATAATTACCAGAAAGTGCCAACTACCCTTTTTGAATATTGGAGCCAACTTCTTTTTTCCCCCTTTTCCATTGATCTAAAAAAAAATGATATAAAAGTGGATTGTTGTGAAACCAGTATAGTAATCATAACATTAGTTTGCTACATTAGAAATAAGTCTCATTATGCAAGTGTTGATCGCACACCATATATGTAAAAATCATGTTTGGTGCGTAGTGGTCATTGCTGCTAAACTGCCTTTATCAGTTTAGTTGTGTCTTGATAAAGTTACTTGTTTGGTACCGAAACGTTGATCAATAAAAGTTATACTCTACTTAAGGCTGGTGTGAGGTGGATCTATTGGAAATTGCTACATTAGAAATATCTATATATCATGAAATTGGTTGATGTTAACAATAGATCAAGCAAGAAAAGCCTTAACTGATAGGCGAGGAAGTAGAAATAAAGAAAGAAGTCATTACTGAATCTGTTTAGATATCCCTCTGCCTCTCAGTCTCTTTATAATGGGTTATCCCTTTCCACTTAACATAATACAGAAATGAATCTAATATTTAACTTTCCCTTGCACGGTATGCACGTAGGACGCATTAGAAGAAAAACACATTCGTTTTTTACTTTTGCTTTGACCGTTTTCCCTTTAATAAATGTTTATGTGGTTTATTTTACCAGAACATACCTGACCACTTGTTTCACAATTATTTTTTTTCACTTTCTACTTCAGAGAAAGTTTTCGTTTTTTCTTTCTTCAGTTTCTCTTACAATTTTATCTTTTGCCCCATCTCTCTGTGTTTTCTCTTATTTACTAAAATGCAGGAAATATACACTCTAGCTTAAATATAAATGAGACAATGGCTGTTCGTTCGTCGTGTGTTAGACACTTAAAGCCAGTGCAATCCTGCATCTATTCTTCTAAAGGACAACAATACCAAAAAAAACCAACATCACCCCCATTACATGTCCACACTTCCAGCAGCTGAAATCACTTACTCACATTTACAGCTTTGCTGCTAACAGCCCACCTCCTAGATGGCCCAGGGCCATGATTAACATATCACTTGTCATTGGCTGGTGGGAATGTCTGTTACAACCTCTCTCCTCCTCTCTGCCAGTCAAACAAACTTGAACTGTTCTATTGCTAGCATAAAGCTAGCTTTGAGGCAGTTAAGGTGCCATACATCTATAAATTTTACTTACCCGACCGCGCTCACGCGATGTTCATCGATACTGCCGGAACCGCTTCTCCCGATCTTACATTCAGCCGACATGCGATCGCAAAATCCCATTAATTTTGCGATCGCATGTCGGTCGAAGCTCTCTCGGGTAAGTAAATCTTATAGATGTATGGGCACCTTAAGAGGCACAGAATCTTTACACCCCTTCACAGCATGGCTAATTGAAGCGAATTGAAGGCAGAGATAGGCTCGAAATCAGTAAATAAATGTATGGGGAGGGCTACATACCTTTACTCATTTTAAAGCAACTAAAAAAAATACATTGAGGCAATACAGTTATCCTTTTAAACCATGAAGGGCAATACCAAACAATTGAACAAAAGGAAGCAAGAAATTTTTACAGTAGATAAGAGGCACAGTGCATTAATCCCTTGTTAAAGTGGCACTAACTAATATACTACATTAGCATGACTTTAAGAAGTGATTTGCACTGAGAATTTTCCAGAAAATTTAACGTCAGACACTTTGCTACTTTTGTGTAGACTAGCAATTCATAAATCCTTCCTATTATTACAGTATTTGTGAAATATGTGTATTAAAAATATTATTACAAAATCACCATAAACATTGTCTCCATCAAGTAACAAGCAAATAACAATCAAGCTATTTACGTTTAACCAGTGCTTATTCCAGATATTAAAAGTTAGTTAATTATTATTCAGGGTCAAGATCTGCTCTTTACAGATCAATAATAATCCAAACAATCTCAAAAAGCTATTTAGATTTCAATGAACAATTCTTGTTTAAGCCCATAGGTTGAATTGTTTTTGAAATGTTTGTATCCAGGGGGACTCAGCCTCACAATGCAATCATACTGTAGATAGTACATGGATGTATCATATCACAAGGCCATGTTGGCATTTGTATTACTTGCTGAACACTTACAGGCTTTTTACACTATCGCTCTGGGTAAATGCTCCTTTCCAATTCAATATCACGTTTGCGAATGTGGGTAAATCCCAGTTAGGGATTTACCCACTGCAGGATTTTAATGCCAGCTATTGTTGGCGTTAAATCCTGCACTAAAACTAGCGGGTGATTTTTGCCTAACCAGCGCATCCGACGCTACTATGGAGTTAAAGACACGCTAACCAGTAGCAAACCGATAAGTGCTGAAGTTCGTTTCGTTTCCGAACTAAAGACCTTTAGTAGTAGATCTAAAATTCTATAGTTTGGAAACAAACCCATTAAACTCAATGGGAGAACATAGTTCGAAAAGCTCAGATTAATTACAGATAAAATAGCAATGGTAACGTACTGTAAATGGCTTGGCACCTGGGAAATGGTCGGGGGAACATTCCATATCTCCAGCACTACCTTCCCCCATGATGAGCAATTATCAGGCTTACGCATGCTAGATTCAAGGGTATCGCCAATTTCAAGGGTTACTCTCTGCTCTCTATCTCTTTCTGGATGGCACACCGCCACCTTAAACTCAATCTATCCAAACTTTAGTACATAACCTTTAAATCCCTTCGCTCTACTGCATCTCCCTACTGCACCTCATCAACATTCAAGGAATATCGACTAGGGTATTGACAAAACGGTACATTCAAGGATTATGGCCGCAATCAAGGGTTGGTCGCAAATTCAAATTTTCAATAATCAGCGAAAAAGACTTATGTGTCCAAGGATGCATGTATCAAACACAGCTTATTTTTCTTAGCGCGAAAACATATAAAAACCATCCAATGTAAAGTGCAATGTGCACATTGCAAATTAGTTTTACAATGTGGGTTAAAGTAGGGGAATCCCTCTAAATTCCTTCTCCTACTATCTATATGGTTAACCTTCTAGGGTAAAGGATCTTTGTCTAATGGTAGAGAGGGTGCTAACCTACTAGCAAGATTTCTGGATACAGTGGAATTGGGTAGTCTCAGCAGACCAACAATCACCACATCTCTTTACCATACCATAAGCGCAAGAACACTGATAACACTCACAGACCAGACATATTCAAAGAATGGAGAAATCCTTTAGAGCATGTAAGAATGCAAGAGAGATAATTAGCTGTTACATGGTATATATCCAGAAAGTGACACTAAGAGCTTTGTGAAGGTTCTCATTCATCCACCGTGAGTGTATATCTGTTGTATCTCATTAGATCAACTGGACTTGAAATGTAGTTCTTGAAGCCTTTCGCTAGTCATATCCGACTGGCTTTCCAATTCAAATGACTTGTATACAGATCTGTGGCAATTATGTACCCTGGAAATCCCAATTAGCATATCACAGCCAGTGTTTAGGGTGATGTTAGATAGTGGCTAAGAGGTGTTATAGGAACCCCCAGAGTAAGGTTTTAAAACAAGCATTGTACATGGCAGACCGTTGTGTCGCACCCCCCCACCTCTATTTAGGCTTGGTTTCTTTATTTTCTACATAAATGGCCTCCTTAACACCTCTCTTGAACCAGTCACGCCTTTGCCAGTATGTTACATTACAATCTTCAAAGGTATGTCCTTATCCTTAAGATGCAGATACACGGCTGAGTCCTGACCCGAGGAATTGGCTCTTCTGGCTAATTGCCAGATTCTTGTAAACAGTCATTCTGAATTGAGAAAGCCAGTCGGATGACTAGCGAAACGCTTCAAGAACTACATTTCAAGTCCAGTTGATCTAATTGAATACAAACGATATGACACTAAAGAGGCTTGCAATAAAGTATTCTCTTTACTAAACAATATAGCACTGATTTACTAAAATTAGAAGCATACAGGGTTATTCAATAAAAGTTCTTAACGTTTTAAAATGGTGCTAATTTTGCCCCAACCAATCAGATGTTAGCTTTCAAAAGTTAATAAGATCAATTTAAAAATTACACCATTTTAAACGATAGAACTTTTATGAATCTCCCTGATAATATACAACCTCCATATTCTGAGGAGAGATCCTGACCTGATGAGATACTGAAACCAGACTTTAGATTAGCCAAGGGCTAACACTTTGGGTTCAAGAGTGTTTCCAAGTTTATGTTGGGGATAAAAACCGTAAGGGGCTCATTTACCCAGAGCCGCTACGTTCTGGTAAATGCACCTTCCACGATTTATACCCGCGTTCGCGAATGTGGGTAAATCCCTTAGCAGATTTAAAACGCCAGCTATTTGCTGGTGTTAAAATCCTGCGCTAAAACTACAATCGCGCTAAAAAACTATATCAAGCAAACGAGATATTGAATCGCGAGCGTCGGATGCGCGGGTGATTTTTGCGTAGCCCGCGCATCCAACGCTAATATGGGAGTTAAAGTCGCGCTAAACCGTTAGCGAACCGGTTAGCACGACTTTAACTCCATATATTTGCCCACGCGACCTGGTTAATGAGCCTGTAATTGTTTACGGAAACTGGCAATTTTAAATGTGGCAGAAAATCCTCTAGAACATGTATTATAATGAAAAAAAACAAAGAATTTCAAACCAAATGTGACACAAACGCACATTTGGAGAGAAAAAGATTTTATCAACTGTGATACACGAAAGGTCATTTATCTTTTTAACCTTAAAAAATGTAACAAATATGTGGAAGGCACTAAAAGATCTCGAAGGAACAGGGAACACATTTACCATATTGAAATTAAGGACATGAAAACCCCCATACACACCCAGCACTTTCTAAATGTATTTGGAGATCTGGTTTACTGTGAGATACAAGGGTTAAGAAAATAAGAAATTTGGGAGGAGCGGAACTTCTAGATTTACTGAATATGAGAAAGGCCTCCTAGATCTTCGAGCTTGACACGAGAATACAGAGCAGGTTAAATTCTTGGTGGGGTTTTAGTTAATTTTTTAAATCCCATGCCTATGCTATTTCTACACTCTTATTCCCTCACCTCTATTCTTGTTTTGTTATTTCCCTACAAATACTTATAACAATTAACAGATCGGGATTTTTTAACCCCCATCAAAACTCATATAGTAGATTCCATCAACATGTCCTTCATCATGCAAAATGATTCAATATAGATAAGCCACACAATCTTGAATGGTATATGCAACTTTATTAATGGAAGATAAACCACAAGAACACTGTTAGGGATAGACAGGCCGATGCACCGAGCACCGCTATTGGCAACCTGGTGCAAACAGCTCGGCTATGTTATATGCCGATAGCGGCGCTCATCAACCTTGCGCATTAGCCGCGCAGCCGCCGCAAGGAAGGAGTTTAAGTCAGGCTAACCGATATAACATCGGTTAGCGTGCCTAAAACTCCAAAACAGAGTGATGCGCCCATTGGTGCATCACCCCCCACGAAAGTAAAAAAAGTCAAAAGGAGTCAATAATTATATTATTGGTTAAATTGTATGTTTTTATGTGGACAATAAATTGTTTATTTCAATGAGAATAAAGAATAAAATTCAATCTATGTCACTGATTGGCTAGAATGTTTTTAAATGGTTTGTTAGAGGGACTGTATTTTTCAGTCTATGATTAAGTGGTTCGCCCGAAATGTATCAGATGTTCAGTACAGACTGACCCTTACATTTTAGCGTCTCACCATGTTTTTTAAACATTGAGAAATAAAGATTTACCTTTTTATAATTTCCTGTCAGGACTTCCATTTGTGAGTGGTCAGCCAACATAGAATTTTTGATTGGTATACATTTGCCTACTGGTTTGAATGCCCGCTGGCTTGCACGCTCCTCTCTATGAGGTGATCGAAGAACATAGGAAGGTTTTGCAGGGGTGTATTCGGAGCTGCTAATCTTTAGATAGTGATGATAAAGTTTTAAAGTAGGGTCAAAGAATATTATATCTATATGTATAATAATAAAAGGTAGGTACATTAAATGTATATTATGATCTGTTTTGCCTTCATACAAAAATATTTTAGATGCTGTTTGTATTTATAAGACTGTATTGATATGATTTACTAATTTCAGAATGCATGCAATCCATGGTTTTCAGCCCATTATGAGGTAATTCCAGGGACTTCGATATTAGATATGTATCACCAAAGGTAAGAAATGTATTGTTTTTACATTGAGGTTGTATAGTACTTCATGGAACCAAAGCATTTCACTAATATGAAAATCTTAAAATTATTTTCTTATACTGTCAAAAAGCATTAGCACTATGTAGTGCCTAGCACTGATGCCTTGCAGCACTGAAGTCCTAGTTTTAAATCCACCCTTGGACACATCTGCAAGCAGTTTGTATGTTCTCCCTGTGCTTGTGTGGGTTTCCTCCGGGCACTCTGGTTTCCACCACAATCATAAAACATACTGATAGGTTGTATGTGTTCAAATAAATGTGCTTAGATTGTAAGCTCTTTAAGATAGGGCCTTACTGAAATGAATCACATGTAATTGTAAAGCTCTACGGAATTGTTTGGTGCTATAAAAATCCACAATAATAATTAACAAATTGTGGCCATAAATGCTTTTGTATATACAAAAAAAAAAAACTAACGGAAGTTGAGGGACGGGGATTATACACATATTTTACCAAGGATCTCATCACACAAAAACAGAACTTTTACATCTGTGTTTTCAGTGTCTCCCTAGCCTGTATCTTGTTGCCTAAATCAATAAATGTATGGAATGGTAAAGACGCCAAAGAAGCAAAGAGGCAACACTTTCAAGGGACACTAAACTGAAAAAATGACTTGCTTTACTCTTTTCTATATTTTAAGTGTCAGGAACTTTATCCCTTTTTGCTCTCAGTGCTCCCTGTCTCTAGATCTCCTCATTCCTGTTCGCTCACTCCTAGTTAGTATGCATGTCTCCTGCCAAAACTGAGGCACAGATAGAGTGTGGAGCATGTGCAGTGGAGATGATCTGTGCCCCACTACAGCCATTAGCATTCACCCAGTGATTTTATGCTATAGTGAAAGTAAAACTGCTTAGCTATGGAAGCAGCACTGGGAATGTAATAACTGCTTGAATCAAGTAAGATTTTCTTCTACTAGCTGAGGTTTGATGGTGTGTTTGGGGGGGATTTCTTTAGCTACAGTGCTACGTTGGGACTTTACTAACACAGACAGCAGCTAACTGCAGGATTGGGTTTATCTGCTCAAAAGAGCACAGAGCCATATAATGCTCATTCCCTTTCCTGATCTTAATGCTGAATCAATTAGCCATGCAGTGACAGAGAAATAAGCTTTACTTTTATAGAACGGATAGTTTCTACATGTAGTTTGCCAGGGGAGGAGCTGGTGATTGACAGTTCTTTAATGACTAGCTATGCCCCACCCTCTATAAAAAGTAAAACTCCCAGATCAAAAAAACAATGGATAGGAAGGTCAGAGAAGGAAAAGATATAAAGTTGGTGGTATTTAATCCTAATTACTGTGTGATTAGTTAAAAATGATTTGGCGCAGTTTAAATGTCCTTTCAGGTCTACAATCATTCCAAAATATCTCCCATAAAGTGTGATTTTTACTTTACAAACAAATCTTGTGACCAATCATACTATACCATTCCTCCCCACTGATCAGGACCTGGCCATGGGAGAAGCACATGTATGCACTTGTATTCTTTAGAATGTGCTTTTGCATTTCCATTTCAACCCTAGATGACATTTCCCTTTGATGTACAGGTATACCGCTTTAAGGGGAACTGTGGTCCAAAATGACTTTAGGTAAATTGCTAGGAATTGCTCCCCTGAGATTTTTTGCAATTTATTTCCATTGTTTATTTTGCAAGTTTTGAATATTTAATTTTTGTGTGTGATATGGCAGCAGCATCACCAGGTCCCCCAGGAATCTACAGTCCCCAGGGCTGTAGATTCCCTTACCTTCTCTGTCAGGACTTCACACAGCAGAGAGGAGGAGGACTTCCTGTCTCCCTCACACACACTGAGGGAGTCTGAGGCTGTGCTCGCCGGCGGCACTGGCAGGAGAAGCCTCAGGAATGTCAGAGTCAGCCCTCCGCCCATTAACTATCTGGTCAGTCATTTCTGTATATCTGGGCTGTGGAGCATGTAGTGAGTTGGTTGAGCTCCATTGAGCTCCATTGAGTTACACATGTCGACATGTGCAGAACACCAACTTACACTGTAAGTTAACACAAACAGATCTCAGCTTTTAAATTGAATTGAGAGATAGCAGCTAATTCTAGAATCCATTTTTAAAACTTTTTATGGGTGGAACCGTGGAATTACCCTTCAAATAACCCGCTACTATATGGATTGTATTAAATCAATAACCCATTAAACCTTCCCAATGGAATAAGTACTGTAAGTACCTTATCATAAGTGTTATAACGTGAGATACAAGTCAGTTCATTCACAGCTTTTCCCCCCCTGCATTAGGAGGTGAGAGTGTAACCATTTAAAAGATTAGTTACTATCAGTGAGATACAAGGCAAGTTTGTTCACTGCTTCCCTTCTCCCTACATTAGTGGTGAACGGTTACTAATCTTCCAAATGTTTACACTGTCACGACCTAATGTAGGAAGAAGGAAACAGTTAATAAACCTGCCTTGTATCTCTATGATAGTAACTAATCTGCCAACTGATACCACTTTCAGTGAGCTACAGTTTGTCCTTCTCTCTACATTAAGAGGTGACAGTGAACCAGTTGAAGACTATTTACTTTTGTTTTGTTTTGATCTCTTCATTTTACCTTTCTGCATTTTCTTGGCAGGCTGATCTGCTCTCACTATCAATGCCGTAAGCCATTCTTGTTTTAGTAAAAACAAGTCTTCAGGCATGCTGCCCCTTATAGACCCTGAAGCCCTGGGCCATGGCCTAGTGTGGGCTTGTGGGAATCTGGATCTAAATACAAGGCAAAATTACTGCTTGAACTGCACTCATTAGGGAACCATTTTTGGAATTTTTCTTGTGGTGCTATTTGCTCTGTGGACAGTTTGCATATGTCCACGTTTAGCATGTACAACAGCAAGTAGGCAGCACACACTGCTCAGTTATTGTGAATGTGATCAATGTTCGAGTGCCTCTAAAGGTGTATATAATTTGTCAACCCCAAACTGAAGCACATTGCTGCCTTCTTGCTATAAACATAAAATGTCATTGTTTTTAAATGGGTTTGTGTATGTGCCACTGAAAGCAATTGTAGGTTGCAGCAGTCACACAGAGCACAATTTTAAAGCACGCAAAATGAATTGCAAATCTGAACTGTGAGTGTGGCTGCGGGGAAGCCCATCTCAAAGTGCGTTTAAATGTGGTTTGAGGATGTTTTAGTATTGCTGGCTTTATATATTTTGTTGGGTGTTTGTAGAGAAAATCCAGTTATTTTAAATATAACAGAATCGGTTACCTGTTGACTTTGAATGTTTTTATTATAGGTTTTGATGTTGATATAGCTGATTTTGTTGAAACCAGTCCACAGTATGATAATTTTGGAAAAAATCAATAAACGTTGATGGCAGCAGTTTACACAGTATTAATATGAGCTACATACACAGTTTAGCTCTTAGGTACTGTGTGGAGACTCGACAGATCCCTATATAATATCACTGATCGTACCATTCGGTCACAGTGTGATGACTATCAATACGCTCATTGAAAAGTCCTTTTAATTAAGGATTTCAGTGCTAAACCCTCTTAAACCTGTTTGCTGTGATGTTACAACTGGTCAAATAAATTTAACACTAAGGACAAGCATATTTACTTTAAACCATGGACCACAATAAACACTTTCTACATGAACAAAAATGTTTATAATTTTTCTGGTTTTCCCTCTTTCTAGGTAGTAATTCATTTGCCTGAAGCTGCGGTGGAGAGCTTAAAGAAGGAGCAAATGTCACCATTTAGATAACCTCAAAATCTATAATCCCTATTAAATTATGGTACTGTATGAAAGATTATGGTCACTGGGTTCTAAGAATGTTTAATGTGTTGGCATCTGTCAGGTTATTCAATAAAAGTTTGTTAAAAATGGTGCTCATTTTGCCCCAACAATCAGGTATTAGATTTCAAATGTTAAATAAGATCTGATTGGTTGGGTCAAAATGAGCACCATTTTTAACAATAGAACTTTTACTGAATCTCCCTGACAGTATAACTCTCTCTCTCCTGCAGCACAGGTATGTCCTGGGCGGTTTCAGTCTTCAGACACCTGAAGAACATTAAGGTTGGTTTACTTTAAGTATTAAAGTCCAAATTGACATTTCTGGGGGGGAAATTTCTTGAATGTTTCTATTTATTTCTCTTTGTTAAAGAGAACGTTTAGTTTGTTTGGAAATTATTTAGCTTCTGTCCGGTAGTGTGGAGGGAAAAATTCTCCTGATTGTGTAAAACAGCCCATTCCCCAGGTACGACCTACTGTATATTGCCTCCTCTCTTTGTGCTGCTGCTCGTCACTTGGAAGAACAGGTCAAAAGTTCGAAAACGGATCCATTAAAGTCAATGGGAGTCAAATAGTTCGAAAAGTTTCGAATGAAACACAATTAAATATCAATGGTAACTGGGAAATGGTCTGGTGAACATGTCCAAATCCAGGACTTTCGAAAACTCGATTTTACTCTCACACGCGCTACTTCGAGCTCTCGCGTCAACTTTCGATAATTACCCCCATGAACGACTTGCAGATTCGATAATTCAATATTTACTCCGCGTATAGGTATAATAGACATTTACTCGCGAGATTCAGAATCGATATTTACTCGCGTATTGGTATAATAGACATTTTACTCACGATTCGATATTCGATATTTACTCGCGTATAGGTATATAGACATTTTACTGGCGGATTCGAGAATTCGATATTTACTCGCGTATTGGTATATAGACATTTTGCTTGTATATTCGCATGCCTCGAATGTTCAAACATTCGATGATTATCGAAAGTCTGGAAAATATTGAAATTCAGGTCCGGATAATTCGAGAAGTCCGAGTCCGTTCGGCTCGAAAGTTCTAGTCCATCTTAGACTTAAACGCTCAATCGACTTTGCAGCTTTATAAAATCTCATTTGAGTATTACCATTCAGTATATATTTCAGGTTTTCTATTTGTCTTTTTCTGCTCTTTTTACCATTTATACTTGCCTTCTGTATAACTCTACCCCTTCTTCTTTCCTCCTTATTTACATTCTTTTTCCTTCATTTTTTTTCCCTTTTATTTTCTTGCTCATTGTTAATCCATCAGAGCTGCCAGGATATTGTATATTTTTCTATAAAATGGGGTGTGGGGGATTTAGCTGGAGATAAATTCTAAAGTTTTTTTAGAATTTGCTTCTGTGAAATGTAGGGAAGCATTACAATCTGGCAGTATATTGGCAAGGCAAGCAGACTCAAAGCAGTATCAGCAGTACCATATGATTGCCATGAATACCCATCTGATATGGTTTCCTGGCCGGTATATTTCTACAGGCGCTGGCATGAATTTATCTTGCTGGTAATTTATGGCAATGCCTGAAGAAATTTGCAAAAAGAGCAGCTGGCTCCTATTTTAAATGTGGCAAGGCACCACCTCTAGTCCTACACTTGATGGGCTTCTATTATATTTATGGGGAAAGGCTTCACCTAAAGCCCCATCCATGCTGTACCCACAAGGCCAGTATTTATCTCTTAACAAGATGACAGCCTATTAGTACAAGAAAAAGGTTAACGCTTGGTATACACATTACTGATAAAGTACCAATGCACATTCAATTGGTGCTCTGTCTAATGGGAAGTACCATGGTACAACAATATTTCGCCATGACTAAACCCATGGCTATGTAATCAATCAAAAAATGAGGGTCCATCTGATCCTTTTTCTTCCGATTGTGATAAAAAAAACTCATAAAATGTTGGTTGTGGGCAAAAATGTTGGCTGATATTTTGGCCTAAGCTACTGAAATATTGCCCACAGAAGTCGATCAGGTTGAAGTATCAGACCTTACTACACAGTCTTAGAATCTTTCTGGATGTATTATCAGTCAGCAGCAACCACTAGTTTTTCCTTCATCGAGTAGACACATGAATGTTTTATAGCAGATGACTTAGCGATGTTCTCCCTAACTGGTGTGTGGCTATAATCTGCTCTCTATAAAAAAAATATAGGAGCTGATAGACAAATCCTGTGTTTGGGAGGCCACGCAGGCAAAAACTGGCCAATCAAAGGACTCATTTTTCATGCTGTTTGCTACCATTGCATACTGTTTTATTCTCTTTAATGTAGGAAACAGACACCTGGGTCTGATTGCTAAAGCTTCTACCACAACCCTGATCCATATTATCAAGTCGAATTCTGTACTGTCGCAAGGTTAGAAATTACAAAAAGGAAATGAGTACACAGTGCGAGAGATCCAGACTGCGTGAGTAACAATATATTCATACTTATTTAAAAGGTTTTTAAATATTATATGGGAATTCAATTCTCATATTGTTATTTATATAGCGCCACCATCTTCCATAGTGCTTTACAAAAGCAAATAAAAAAAACTATCAATTCATATAAGGTGCAGCCAAGGGTAGCGCACAAATTCAGGAGGAAGCAGTGAGCATAGCAATACCAAAAACATAGAAAGAGGGCCCTGTCCAGACAAGCTGTTATTGGCAGTGCTTGTTAGTTTGTATAATAGTTGAGACTGTGTACTTTATTCCCATATACATCTAGGGGGATTGAGAGGATCTTAATGGAGCTGAAATATGAAGATGGTGTAAAGCTGGTACGTGCCCTTTATACAATTATTTTCAAATGGATTTAGAAAATGTTCTTTGTACTTATTATGGCCTTACTATGACAGACATATGATCTTTATTATTTTATATATAAAAATGTACCCCACATAAAAGCAAAATAAAATGTATAAAAATTGCAACTAGACCAACAAATATAATTTTGCTATCCTGTGAATATCATGTTCTGTACAAATCATACAAAGCAGGTATCCATCTAATTTCTTTTTGTTAGCTAAGGAGAAACTGCTTGAGTTTAAGACTGGGAAGGATATGTTGCTTCTGGGAGTTCAAAGTGGGCAGGAGGACATTTCCTGGCATGTGAGTATCAGATGTATAATATAATGTCTGGTTCATATGAGTTATTATATTTGTACAGGAAACAAAAATAAACAGAAAAAAATAAATAAAATACATTTTAAACATTCATATTTACACTTATTTGCAGCTAAACCTCTAAAGCAAGCAATCTGTTCTAAGAATTTGATGTGCTTGCCAAGTGTTTTCAAGCAAATTATACTTACTTTGTACCTGGGACTAAAATTGGAGATACTGGGTGAGCTAAGTAAGTATCTACAGTTCAGCAGAGAAAGACAACGCATTTCACTACTGCCTCCAGGGAAACACAAAACAATGTTATTACAATACCACAAAGAGCAAAAAGTTAACATCTTGTGATACCCACAAATTTACAGGAAAACAGATCAGAACTATTGTCTAGAAATCATAGCTAATCATGGCAAAAAAAGAATAAAATTAAAGAAGTAGAGGTAGCCATGCAAAAAAATTACTTCTTTATGTCTGTTCTGTTATTTTAGAAAAATGTATCGTACTATATACTCGAGTATAGCCGACCGAGTTAAGCCGAGGTACCCATTTTTACCTGAAAAATTAATAAAAATTGATTGACTCGAGTATAAGCCGAGGGTAGAAAATATCCCCACTACTGCAAACCTGTAATTACTAAATGATTTACCTTTCCCAGGTAACTCTGAGGCTCTCCAGATGTTTGGAAACTACAACTCCCAGCAATCAAAGCATGCTGGGAGTTGTGATTCCTAACATTTGTATTGCCAGAAAATGTACTTGAAATGTGCATGGTTGTTTCCCCATTCCACTAAACATTGGCTTTACAGTAAGCAAGCAAAAAATTAATGTACAGTAACTTACCGGACCCACAGGACCGGACAGGAGCATCGGAAAGCTCGCTCTTTCCCTGCTCCTCCATTCCGGCAGTACAGTAGAGGTACGGTACGTAATGGCGGCCCCCCGCCTAACGTGCCTGCGTGCACATTCCCTGGTTGTACCGGGAGTCTCTCTGCAGCTGTTGTTCTGCAAGCTCCCTCCCGGTGTGCAAGCTCCCTCCCTCCCGATGTCCAAGGCGGCTGTGCAGATGGGCTGAACCGGTAAGTAAAAACCCTTTTTTTTTTGCAGATTTGCGCTGTGACCCGATGTATAAGCCGAGGCAAGGTTTTTAGGTTTATTTTTAAACCTAAATCTCGGCTTATACTCGAGTATATACGGTATTATTACAGTAATTCAACCAATGTTTATTACTTGCCAAAAAACACACAATTATTTCTAAATTGAAGCTACTGTCAGATAAAAAAAGGAGGACAAACTACTGAGTAAAGTACAGTCCTGTTATCTGAAATCCCATTTACATTAAAGGGCATGTCCACCCTTTAAAAAACTTTGTATATGTTGTAGGTCTTGCTCCCCCAGCCTCAACCGCATATCTTATTCCATAAACTCCCCTGATCTCTTACTTACCTTCCCTCTTTCCTTTGCCACACTGTCCTGGCCTTCTGCTTGCACAGAACTGCAAGCTGGGGGCCGGACCTGCAGCCACATCTGTGATTGGCTAAGAGGCAGCCAATCACGACGCGGCTGCCGGCAGTTCAGAGCGGCGAGAGGGAGTAAGGTAAGTAACTATCGGGGGGGTTTATGGCTATAAGATTATAGCGGTTGGGTCTGGGGAAGCAAGTACTATAAGATACTAAAAGGGCTTGGAGCTAGGGAGAGGGAGACCAAAACGGGAGGGAGAGGGAGGGGTTGAAGGCTTCACTGAGCATGTGCAATACCTTGTCGAGGTAGAGAAATAGCAGGGACCGGATGTCTCACTGACAGGCTCCTACACTGCACTTTCTTTGGAGGGGCACAGCAAGAAAACCATTTGGAGCTGGGATGTAAGGTAAGGATTTTATTACACTACATAGTGGGGCCAGTGGTAGGGGAGATTATAGTTTTGGGGGTGGACATGCCCTTTAATATATAATAAGGGGCTGATGCAATAGAGTACAAATTTTTGCTTGTGCAACTAATTTGCTGCAACCAGATGTTTTACTAAATTGCTGCATTTTAATGTGATTGGTTGATGCAAATTAGTAGTATGGACAAATGTTTACACCTTTAATTTAATTAGCAAAATTTTTTATAAACATCAAATAAAAGTCATGTCCACGCCCCTAACAAACTTTTAACCCCACAATACATACCTCATACCCCAGCCCTCCTGAAAAAATATATACAAGTCTATCATCACACTGTGTCTGCCTCCTTAATGGTTTTATGAAGAGGCTGCTGGTGCTGCCATTGTAGTCTTTGGCCATCGTCATGGTCATACTGACAGCTTGCACCCGAAGAGCAATGGGGACTTCAAGGTAAATATTCAGCGCCTGAGGAAAAGCTAGTAATGTAATGCAAAAATAGCTTTATGGAGGTTCCTGTGTTGTATATTAAAAGTTTGATTAGGGGTCTAATCAATCAATGTTTAGCTGAGTTGATACAGCATATGTTTTCATAAATGTATCATAGGAATGCCAGTTTTACTCACACGCTATATATGTCCAAACGATGAATCACTTCTCTTTACACTTTCAGTTACAGTCCTTATTTACAACACAAGTAAAATGTATATCTTCTTGTTTTGTTTTTTTTTTCTAGCTATTCTTAAATGTGAAAAGATTGTTGTGCAACAAATGCTTGCAAGACCTAAAGATAATGCCTAAAATAAAGAGTATTACTATAAGTAATTGGTCTTTTTTTCGCACTTTTCTACAGTCTATGGGCATATTTCTAAAGAAACAAAATTAGCGTCAAAAATTACCGCCGCACATCGCGGCTGCGAAATAGCGCTATTGCCGTATTTATAACGGCGAGCGCCATTCCCGCGATGTATCGCGGCCGCCATGTGTTGCGTAATTTTAAGCCCTATACAGTAAGCCCCCTATACAGTACGCCGCGAGGGACTTAAAATCCCTTCCCGACGCCTCTCCTAAGGGGCGGGCATACGCCCACCCCACCCAAACCCCCTGCGGCGGCGGAGACCACCCGCCGCCGCTTCCCAGCAGCCCCTCCCAACCCATTCCCCGCTCGCGGCAATCTCGACAGGAGGCTAGGAGGCTGCCGGGAAGGGGCCGCAGCAGGTGGTCGCGACCACCCGCCGCGCACCCCTCCCCAGCAACCCCCTCCAAGCCCCTCTCCCCGGCCGCTCCTGGGGAGGGGAAGGGAGGGAGCCGCTGGGAGGGTGGAGGCCTTTTGGGCTTAAGGGGTCCCGCAGCTCGACCGGGACCCCCCCTCCCCGCCCTTGTAAGGGCCCTTGCGGCACTTATAAGTGCCCTTGCGGCCTATAACAAGAGCCCTTTGGGGCTTAGGGTCCTGCAGCTCGAACCAGGACCCCCTCCCCGGCCCTTGTAAGGGCCCTTGCAGCACTGACAAGTGCCTTTGGTGGTCCCGCAACTCGAACCGGACCCCAGTGTGCGTGCTAAAAGAGCCCTTGCGGCGTCTTCTTTCTTCCAGTCCCGCGACACCAGCTCCGTTGAGGCCGTCACCCCCCCGGAGTACCCCTGCCCCGCCAGGGGTACCCCCCCAGGCGCTGGCACCTCAACGAGGCCGATGTTGCCGGCTCTTGATCCGACACGACGTCTTCGGGCTGGCGACACCAACCCCACTCAGGTCGCCGATGCCAGCAGACTCACTGCGGACGCCAGTGAGCCCGCTGGCACCGTCGGCCTCAGCGGAGCTGATGTTGCCAGCCGCTTCTTCTTCTTTCTTCGCCATCTACTTGGTTACATGCTTTACATTAACCAATCAGATTTCTGGAAAGTTCTGAAATCTGATTGGTTAATGTAAAGCATGTAAACCAAGCATTAAAAAACCAGTACCCCGCCTTTATAATAGAAGCGGCGGTAACGCAAGTATCGCCGCGAAGGGTTACACTTCGTTAATTTTTCGCGGCCATTTTCGGACATTTATAAATTGCGTTAAACGCAATTATGCGTAATGTCGTGAAAACGGCCGCGAAAACTTAACAAAGCTTTATAAATATGCCCCTATGTGTAGAGGTGGGAGTGTTTTGTAGTTAATCATATACATCTGTCATAACAGTTGTTAAAAAAAGCTTAATTCCTGAGCTGCCACAAACAAGCTGCATGAACGTTTCCCCCCAACAACCCAGTGGCTCAATTTTAGCATGCTTGCTGTGCTCAAGTCCTGGGTTCAAATCCTTCCTTAGACCCATCTGCAAGGAGTTTGTATGTTCTCCACGTCTTGTGTGGTTTCTTCCGAGCACTCCGGTTTGCCCCACATATAAAAACATACTGTGTGACATATGTGTGAGTAATGAATTACTTTGGAAGCTCTATGTGAATGGATTAAAGAATTGTAAATTGTTGCAGAAAATTTAGCCCTGTTATAAGAAAAAAATACATATAGTCTCATTAGTGATGGACTCAAAACCGAACTGAACCACGAGTTCGGGCCAAACTATATGAATTCGGACTATTATAAATAAAAGATTGTATTTATTTCAACAACTAAAAAACAATCAGACACCACGACACGCAAACAAGATGTCAATTCCTCATGCTTGAAAGGTGTCGGAAAGCAGCTTCCTTAAACCCACCTACCCTGAATGAACCCCTTTACAGTAGGTAGTATAAAACAATTTAAATGCAAAGAACACCTGTTTTATGTGAATGGCAGTAACAAGAGACCAAAAACATCATATCCACCCGAACCGGAGTGTATCCACTCACATAACATTGATGCTGGATTATAACAGAAGTGCATAACAGTATCAGTTCGATAAGGAGTAACAATAAGATAATGAAACATGTAGTTAGAGACAGTATATAACTCCTACATACTGTAGTTATACATTTATAATCCATAATATGGAAATGAACATATTTATACCCATAATTCATAATGACATTATTTATGTATAGCAATTGAAACATAGACTATTTAAATTAGCACTTAAATCAATTCATTATTTTGATAATATATATGGTTCTGATGAAGGTGCTCTTGAAGCACCGAAACGTTAATAAAAACTTTTCGTGTGAAGAAGGAGTGCTCGGAACCTTTTATTCCTCTGATTTATGTATGGACAGACTTGAGGCATCTGTGTTCCTTGAGAAGACTGAGTCAGACATCACTATATGATATATATATATATATATATATATATATATATATATATATATATATAAATAAAATCAAAGGAACACAAACAGTGAGAGGGGTATTAAATCCTCACAGTAACAACTAGTTCAAATACTTTGTTTAAAACCTCTGGGGAACGTAGTCCCCAAGTCTGGATCCAAAAGGCTTCACTCCTCAGGAGAGTACATTCTCTATCTCCTTTTCAAATCCCCAATCTACATGGTCAATGATCTGAAAGCTGATATTCAGAGTGCTATTTTTTGTTCTCCAGGGCACGGCTGTATGGCTGAGTTATAATCCCATTCAAAGTGGTTCTGCAATTCTTTTAGCATGTTGCTAGATAAATGACATACATAGACTTGCAGTTATATTTTTATCATACTCTTACCAATGGCATGGTTCTTAAGTTTTATTAAGCAAACTTGGATACTATGTACCCTATAGTACTTTTTAACAAACCATTTTTGGATTATAAAGGACTAACCTTAAAAGGGGCCCATACATTAAAACTTACCTGCTGACTGATCCACCATATTTAATCAATATCTCCAGAACTGCCTTTCCCCTTCTTCTCTGTGACTGACATACAATCGCAAAACGAACGGGCCAGACTGGACCTCATGATTGTATGTTGGTTGCAAAGAAGAATGGGAAGGTGTTCCGGAAATATTGATTGCATGTTGTGGATCGGCTGCCAGGTATGTTCTAATGTACGGCACCTTAAAGGGTAACTGTGGTCTCCAATTCTTCCAAACCAGTAAGGATTATATAAAAAGCCTTCCATCACACCTTCAAAACAAAACCTAAACCACATCTCTAGATAAAACCAACATTCCGATCACAGCTATAAGTCTGTCTTCAGTGCCAACCTATATATTTTTAAATTGCATATAGTATCCAGTATAGTGGAAACTGTCAGGACAGGCATAAACTACTATCTTGCTCCTGTGTCTGAATACCCATGCCTACAACTTTTCAGTGAGAGGGGAAATGTCTAGGCCTGGTTATATGCTTGCCTGAAGAGTTGGTTTTTTAAGGATATGTTTGAAGTATCATACACAAACAATTGTAATAGCAGATTCCATTAGTTTTATTGTATTTGCACATTTGTTTTCTCTCTTCATTCTGTACTTCCTCTACCATTTGGGTCAGGCACCATAAACCCAGCAGGGAGACAAAAATTGCTATTCCTTGCTCATTACTTCTAAAGGATACAGTAGACTTGAGTCTCCTAGACTCAGCAGGAGGCCAAACAGACCTGGGAACGTGACTTTTGGTTTCATGACAAAGGTACAAACTGTTTTTATATCAGATATTCATAACTTGGATTATGTAATACTGTAGAATATGACTGGTGGGTGAGACCATTCGTTACAAACCAAACATAATTTATTTAGGTCTTAGTAGAGTCTGGAAAAATTAGGCAGTTCTGGTTAACTGTATGTTCCATATCTGTCATGTTTGGTGTCTACCAACTGGTAAATTCATGACAATAACTAATTTAGTGATTTCCAGTTGGTAGCACCTTGGACCACTGAGATATGAATTTACCAAGAATAATGTCACTGCGGTTGTGTCTTCCAAAGGTAATCAAATATCTGACAAACCCTCAGTCCAGCCTACACCTGTTGGTGATTGGTTGGGGGTAAAACTTTTGCCGCCTTTTTGCCTGGGGGTAGTTAAGGAGCCGCGCAGCTACTGGAAGGGAGCTCCTGATTGCTCCATAAATGGTAATTCTGTGAATTGTTTTTCTGAACTGCTTGGTATTAGTCCTGAAATATTTTGAATAGGGTCACAGTTAGTTAATTTTACCTCTGTTTCCTTACTAATGAGTTTATGTGTTTTTAAGAGATGGTATCTTCCCTGCTAGTCCATGTTGCACAGCTGGTGATCACTTTGTTGTGGTAATTGCACGGAAGTCCATCTAAAGTGAAGTTATCCTAAGTGATATTGAAGTTTAAGAAAGGAGTTCAACAAGGAGATCAACAAGTAAATAACTACCTGAGTTTTACAGTTTTTAAACAATGTATACAACTGTGCTCTGCTTTAGTCTTATTTACTCTCTGGCTCCAAAATCTCCTTCCCATTCATTCCCTTCATATACCTATTCTGTCTTTATCTCTGCCGCTCTTCTTCCATCCAATTATCAGTATTCCTTCACACTTTACCAGCATTTACAAAAATGGTTACTTTCTAGAAATCTGATTGGTTAATATAAAGCATGTAAACCAAGCATTAAAAAATTGACCAATCAGAAATGGATTTTCTGCAAACCTATATAAAGAGGTGCACTCCGTTGCGGAACTCAGATGCCATCGCAGTAGATGGATGAAGATAGAAGCGGCTGGCAACATCGGCTCCGCTGAGGCTGGCGGTGCCAGCGGGCTCACTGGTGGCCGCAGTGAGTCTGCCTGGCATCAGCGACCTGAGTGGGGTTGGTGTTGCCAGCCCGAAGACGACGCGTTGGATCAAGACGCCGGCAACATCGGCCTCGTTGAGGTCGACGGCGCCCGCCGGCGGTACCCCAGGCGGCCGCAGGGGTACCTCTCGGGGGTTGACGGCCTCAGCGGAGCTGGTGCGCCGGGACTGGAAGAAAGAAGACGCCGCCCAAGGGCTCTTTTAGAGACGCACACTGGGGGTGACCGCCAAAGGCACTTGTCAGTGCGCAAGGGCCCTTACAAAGGCTGGGGAGGGGGGTCCCGGTTCGCGCTGTGGGACCCCTTAAGCCCCAAAAGGCCCTTCTCAGGGCCCCGCTGGAGGGCTGCCTCCACCCCTCCCAGCGGGCCCTTCCCCTCCCTGCCAGCGGTGGGGCAGGGGGCTTGGAGGGGCTGCTGGGGAGGGGGGGGGGCGCGGTGGGTGGCCGAAAACTAAGGATACATTTGAGAGTTACTGAAATCGAATAATACATTCGAGGGTTACTTAAATCAAAGGCTAAATTCGTCTTTTTTTTCACTTTTTATCCCTTTATTTTACCATTGCTTGTATTTATGTATGTTTGTTAATTGTTTTTGTAAATACTATTGCACCATTTTTGTGTTTCTTTTATTAAATAATTTTTTAAAATTGTTAAGCTGATTCTCCTAATGCTCTAACAGAACTAAGTAAGAAGTGGGGACACCTATATTTAATAAATGGTTATAAATTACTTAGTAGTGGGTATTGAGTACAAGGTATCTGTGTTTGCTGATGACAATAAAATATGTAGGGCATTGGAACCGCACCAAGGCATAAAATAACCAGCATGACTTCCCACATACTTGCATGATCATATAGATATGTAGAAGAAGGGAGGAGAGGAACATCAATACAGCATATAACAGTACAAACATAACACTGACACCTAATGGTCAATTGGGTTCAGTATAGTTTTGTTTAAGCTAGAATGCTACTATATATATTTCAACACCTAAACTATTAATAGCTCTATGCTATTAAGTGAATCTCTTACAAAAGTCTTTTTACCAGCACATGCTTATTGGGAAAAGTCAGGTGCATGTTCGTATATTCATAACCTATAAGTAGCAAAAAGTGCACCACCATTAAAATGTATACCTTTCTTACTTTTTGACACACCATGTCTCCCTTTATAACTCTGTCAGAGACAGTGTGCCAATGGCATAGCTAGCGCCGGGGGCCCACAAATTGCTGCTCATAAAACCGAGGGCATAACTTAGTTTTTCTGTGTGTTGCCGCAGACACAGAGGCATGTCACATGAGTAGGAGAAACCATTTCTCGGTAAGTAAGAGAAAGCTTCTCGAATTGGCGCTGCATAGTTTATTAAGGGCTGTGTGTGCTGCTGATAATGGGGCCTTTTTTATTAAAAGGAAGAAGGCAGGACGTCCGGGTTTGAAAAACTTTATTGTATAAACCGGTAAAACCAAGGTGTTTTGGGGACATTTTATATTTACCAGTTTGTGTGTGTTGGGCATTAAATCATTTTAAATTTACAAGTCATTCATTGTTTACTGAGCATGTGGGCATGTTATATTTACCAGTCAGTGTGTGCTGGGCATGGTGGTATTTTATATTTACCTGTCTGTGTGTGTTGGGCATGGGGGCATTTTATATTTAGGAAAGGGAAAAAGGTAGCACTTCTGGGTTTGAAAAACTTTATTGCATAAACAGGTATATCAGCATCATCAAATGAGTTTTGGGGACATTTTATATATACCAGTCTGTGTGTGCTGAGAGTGGGGGCATTTTATATAAACAAGTCAGTGTGTGCTGGGCATGGGGTTATTTTATATTTACAAATCAATATTTCCTGGGCACATATTTACCAGTCTGTGTTTTCTGCACAGTCAGCCCTCCAGTTCACCAGACAGTGTAATATTAGCCTTCCGGTTCACCAACCAGTGAAAAGTCAGCCCTCCGGTTTACCAACCAGTATAAAGTCAGACCTCAATTTCACCAGCCCATGTTAAGTCAGCCAGCCCTCCAGTCCACCAGCCAGTGTAATGTCAGCCCCCCAGTTTTCCAGCCAGTGTTCGCACACCACAGTAAATCTTTGTTGAACAGGCACCATGGTGACCATGAAACGCATTGATGCATTGGCATTTTGGTAAGCTGAAAAAAATTGTTGCACTGGTACCAAGTTAAGCTTGAAAAGCATTGATGCACTGGCAAGAAGGACCCAGTAGATGCTGAAAGAAGGAAGGGTTTCTTTCTGAAATGCCCATCCTAACAGTATATAAATGACCTAGTCAATCAACTAGGACATTATTCAACAAGCTGTTAATCTGTAGCCTCTCTTTTTGAATTAAATATAGCCATCTTGAGTTTTCCAATCTATGCAAAGACTAATCTAATAAATTGTTTGGAAGAGTTTCAGTTGGGAGGGGGAAACCAGGGGAGACTTGCTTAGAGCACCAAAATGTCCAGAACTGGCCCGGCATGGGGGCTAGACAAATTCCCCTTACCCGGGACATTTATATATGTTATCTATGTGAACGACTAGCCTATAGTTATTTTTTATTGATGCACTTTACTTTTTGCACTCTATCACTTGCAGCCAAATTAATAATTATGGATACATTTAATAAAGTGCCTGTGGCTCACAATGACGTTGATCATTTTAGTTTAATATTATTTTTTTTAGCGCGGAAATATTTTCCAGCATGAGGTATTGAAGTCAGCGGATATTACCCTGTTCTATTGTTTTTGCTAGAACTTTTGCTACTGTGTAAGTGGTTAATATAACATATAAGTGCCTTCTGACTGAACCAGAAGTATAATGTAGATAGCAACTGTCTTGACTTGGCTATGGGTAAGTGTTTATGTTTAGTACAGCATGTATACAGTATATGGCTGTCAGTACCTATGCTCTGGTATGTTATCTGTCTCTCCTGTTATTTAGGAGATACTAGATACAGTCACTAGAAATTGTAACAGGTCTTTCTGTTCAATCTATTAATAAATGTTGGAAAGCAGTTAATATTGAAAGTAGTACCGCAATTAAAGTTCCTAAGATTTAAAGAAAAACTATACTCAGTTTTTTCAAATAACATTACATTGTACTGTAATAACAAGGCCAAAGGAAAACAACATATACTCCAGACCCCTCTCCCTAAAAGTACAGAGGGTGAGGACCTAAACCACTATGTCCTCACCACAGGTTTTGCCCTAGATTCCCCATAATAATTTAGGGTTGTAGTGCCAGTCTGCCCCATTTCTCCCATAGACCAGCACTTGTTCAATGGAGGATGTGCTCTGCAAGTGCATCTTCCCATTGGCCAGTCCGGAAACAGTCCCTGACTTGAGATGGCCAAACTTCCTAAAGTTGGTTTGTTTTCGAACTTCAGTAAATTTTTGAAGTCCAGAAGTTTGAAAATGAATCCATTAAAGTTAATGGGGAGAAATAGTTCCAAAAGTTCAGATTAAATGTAGATAAAGTAGCAAACTTACTGTAAATGGCTGTGTCACCTGGGAAATGGTCTGCGGAACATGTCCATATCACGAAAACTCCTTTAATTTCCCACAATCGGCCAATTGTTGGGTTTAAGCATACTATTCGAGGGTTGTGGCCGAATTCGAGGGTACTGAACAATACATTCAGGGTTACCGAGCTCTACATTCGAGGGTTATCGAAATGAAACACTGCATTCGATGGTTACCGAACACTACATTTGAGGGTTTCCAAAAACTAAGGATACATTTGAGAGTTACTGAAATCGAATAATACATTCGAAGGTTACTTAAATCAAAGGCTAAATTAGAGAGTTTTGTTTGGTACATCCCTATCTTTAACAGAGATTGGGCAGGGCTAGAACAGGACTACAATTGATTTTTCAGAGAACTGTTATTGGGAATCTAGAGCAGACCCTAAACCACTAGGGGGCATATTTATAAAGGGTCGGTAACTTTGGCCTCTGTTTTTCCCGCTATTTTCGCCAAAATTGGAAATTCCCTCTATTTATAAAAGGGCGAAAATGTATGCATATGTATGCCCACCAAGCCCTCGCCCCCGCTGCAACAACCCGAGGTGCACACCCTTCCCAGCAGCCCCTCCCAGATTCCTGCCCCGTACGCTCACAGGGGCAGGAAGGGGCCCTCTGGGGGGGTGGAGGGACCCACCAGGGGGGGCACTGAATAGTGCCTATTGCAGCTTAAAGGGTCCCGCAGCTTGAACCAGGACCCCCTTTCCCCGGCACTTATAAGTGCACTTGTGGCCCTGACAAGGGTCCTTTGGGGCTTAAGGGTTCCTACAGCTCGAACCGGGATCCCCCTCCCCGGCACTGACAAGTGCCTTTGTTGGGGGTCCTGCAGCTCAAAACAGGACCCCCATTGGCTTTTAGAAGAGCCCTTGGGAGTGTCCTCTTTTTTCTCAGCCGGCGACACGAACTCCGCTGAAGTCGCCAATACCAGGCCGTCTCACTACGGCCACCAGTGACACGGTTGGCACTGGCAACTTCAACAGAGCCTATGTTGCCGACCTATTCTTTATTCTGCCCTCAACTTGATGACTTGAGCTCCGCAGGGTTTGCACCTCTTTATATAGGTTTGCTGAAGGACCTAATCCAATTCTGATTGGTCAATTTTTCACTGCTCACGATCACATGATTAAACAGTAACCAATCATATTTCTGAAATATGAGTACATATTACCGCCACAAATAGCCACGGTTATAGTTGCCTTTATAAATATGGCGATAATAATGTTTTTTTTAGTGGCGATGTGTGATAATAACAATCTTTTATAAATATGCCCCTAGGTCTTCTCCCTGAGCATTTTTAGAGTTGAAGGTTGTTTTGGACATTACAGTCGCCCTTACATCTTTTTTTTCTTTGTGGCTTCAGATGAATTTGATCTCCAGTTTGGTCTTCATGCACTGGTAGTGTGTGATAAACATATACTGTACATATATTGCTTGAAATTTGCTTTCTCTGCCTGTATTTCCTAACATCATTATCTATTAATTAGTAATTCCACAGATAGTTGGGAAATTGTTTCTCTACACTGCAGTTTATCTTTAAAAAAAAAAAATTTTCTGCAAACTATCAAACTTCTCTGTAAATGATTCATAACTGAGGGACAGAAGAGGAAGTGGTTAAACACAAAAGTGACTGAATCAGAAGTTCCCCGCATGTAGAAATATTGTTATATTAAAATTCTGTGTGGTGGAAATTACAATACCATTACCAGTGCACAAAATGACCTAAAAGTACAGAGTACAAACAGTTGACATTACTGTATAAAATACCGTTTTCTATTTCTGTACCATGTCTATATTGATTCTTATCGCTTTCAACTGCTTTCCAGCTGTATGGTCCTCAGTTCCTGGCATAAGTAATCTATGCTAAATAAACTACATTTGTTCTAATGTGGGTGGTTTTAGAACTGTATGTTCAAATGCACACATACAGGTAGATTCACCCATTGGCTGTGGGGGTCTCACCCATTGGCTATGGGGGTCTGGGTGAATTTCACCCCACATAAGTATTTAAAGGGCATCTATACCAAAAAATAGGTTAATTTAAATTGACTATAACTAGAAACAACAATTCTTCCCAACCACCACTGTATCATTTTTTTGTTGATCTGCCCCCTATTTCTTTAGATATCCAATCTAAAACTTTTTATATTTCAGCTGTCAATCAAGTTCCTTGCTCTCTAAAACTATCCTTCTGTGAGTAGTTTTACTGTAGCTGGAATGGTGACAGAGTTTTGACAGTTGGAATGCTGTATACTGTATGCAGGTTTGGCAGTTGGTTTGTGGGAAAAAAGTCAGGTCGGATGGAAGGGGGAGCGGTTAAAAGAGGGAGGGGGGATACTGCTCCTAAACAAAATGTGTGCTGGATTGAAGGCATGCAGCAACACATGCAAATCAGAGTAAGTGCTACTTACATGTATTCAATTATAGATTAAGATGAGGCAAAGTCATTTTTTCATTATAGTGCCCCTTTAACACTAGCGATATGTTGATGTTAAATACAGGATCTGCCACACAGCCACCAGTTAACAGCTTGTGCTGGACATGCTGATACTCGAACAGCCACTGCAAGCAACGGGTTAAGCTCACAGGGTTGTGGAAGCGGTAAATATAAATGCAATTCAGCTCACCACATCTCTTATAGACTTTGGTTGCCCAGATGTCTGTTCCTGGACATAAATTGAAAATATGCACGTTTGTTTATAGCAATACCTGTGGGGTTGTCTGAGTTTTTGGAAGCTGTAAATACTAGTATTTATATATTCAACTACACTATAATCATCTCTATACAACACAGATTAGGATTTATTGCATAGTAACTAAATGCCTTTAAAAAAAAAAACATAACAATTCTTAGGTGTATTATTAAGCATTGTTTATATATGGACTGATGATTGTAACCAGGTTTGTATCCTCCATAACTCAAATCCTCCTGGAATATATTCTTATAAAATTCCCTCAGCTATTTAGTAGCCCCCCTGTGTCTTAAAAATAGGTGCTTTTATACAGATAAGGGAACAATGTGACTTAATATCAAATATATTTTATGTTATATGGGGTGCATTTTAACCTCTGTAACTCAAATCCTAGCAGAGGAAACTAAACAAAGTGTATATGCTGGTCTTCTGACAATTTCCAATGAACACTCTATATTCTTATAAAAATCACCTACCTTCGTAAATAAGTGATTTTTCTAAGGATATATTTCACAGTTGCTTACATTATAATCAAAGCCACTAATATATTTTAAGTATATTATTCTATAGTTTGGCCCTTAGAAATAAATCAATAATGTAGATTACATGAGAGATAATACACTCTTTTCCATGTCATATACAGATATTATTTCACTGTGGCCTTCAAAAAGAACAAGGATGCAAGATAAATGCTTTTCTATGGGGCAGTGGAGTCTAAGGTGAAGTAATATAAGGCATTATAAGCCCCTGACAGTATAATATATAGGGCATAATGCACCCTTACAGTGTAATATATAAAGCATACTAGCAAAAGTGTGACCATTGGTGCATAGTGGAAATTATGTGTGTTTATGTTTTACTATTTGTGGATACAGTGGATATAAAATCTTTACATGGGTATATTTTAAACTATTACTCAGACAGTCACCAGCATTCAGGGGAACCAAATAGGATAATCCTGCAGTTCTGGGTATAGACCCAGGCAATCTAGCCACACTGTGTGGTTAAAACTAAACAGCTCCATTGGGAGACCTGAGACCCTAAACAGGATCCAGATAAACATATGTTTATTAGTATTTACCGCGACAAGTTCCACAATTATAGCTGCTTATGGTATGACTTGGGAGCACAGGATACTGATTATCTTTATAGATTAAGGTGAGGTGGAATTAAAGGTGCTAAACGCTCCCAAAGAGTATAACTATAAAATGAAATAAAGCCTTCTTATAACAGAAGGTACCTCGCAGCCTCATGTTATTATAATAGCATTGCCCTAATAATCTAACATATAAACACAGTTTTCTTACTGACCTTTCACATGTTTGAAAACTACAACTTCCAGCATTCTCTGGCTCCACAGAATGCTGGAAAATTTTGGTTTCATACATCCTAGAATAAAGCCATTTTTCATGCTTTGGCGATACCTACCCAAGGGATTGAATATTCTAGTGATCCATCTGCCCTTCCCTTACCTTCATAGCTATTACACTTTTATTACACTAAGTGTAATAAACCTGCAGGTCTGAGAACAGACCCAGGCAATCCTGCAACAATGTGCAGTTCAACCTAACAGCACCATTGGGCAACCTGACACCCTATATAGGATCCAGATTAACATGCAGATTAACATACTTATTGGAAATTACAACAGCAAGTTCCAGATTTACAACTTTTTAATAACTGATAACTGCTTTTTATTTCAGTATTAAATCCTTGGTATACCTGCCTGGCTTTACCACTAAGCTAAAGTCTACAGACTTGCAAGTGAGCACCTTTATCCCAACCATTAATAGGGGCTGCCAATTCAAATACAGAGAAAACAGGGAGAATAAATGGTATTACCAGTACCGCTGCCACCAATTTGTACCAGATCACTGCTTTATGGAATGATTATGGGTAGCATGGCACACAGTGGGTTACTCTGGTGGTCTGGCACAAATCAAACAGTGTACTTACTTCTTTAAACAAGATAAACCAGTTTTAATTACAATTAACAGTAAGTATTGCAATGATTTAATAAAAAAACATAAACAGTTTCCATACATAACATGTGCAGTCCCTGATTATGGTGCAGCACTTTGAATATTGACCACACTTGTATATTATGTGTCCTTCTAAGTTGGTGTACACTTACCTGTTGCCTTAGAGTTGGTATCCAATAAGGTAAACTGTCTGTCCAATAACCTGTCCTTCTTATACACAGGATCTTGTGTTGCGTTCAATATCACTCCAAACAGATCAGTCCCATCAGGAGCACACACCACACACTTCTATCTATTTTCACTTTCTCTCCTCCTAGCCTTAAAGAGCAGGGATGTCTTGTCTTTTATTACTCACTGATACCACCTGCAGGTAGTATATAAGGAGCCTTGGTATATATGTCCATTACATTACATCACGTAATACTAATCACATCACGTCCTGTGTTATACTGACATTACCACTTCCTTTCAGTATTCACATGGAGACCCCTTAGCAGTCACAGGGGTGTGGTTTAACCTCCCATTTTGACTATCCCATATTAAAATAGGAATTTCAGCTCTGTAAGGTAGTTTATATTTTGTCTTGTACCTAAGTCAATGCTACACTTTATATACATTTATTGATGGTAATTTAAATGGTAATAGTGAGAGTACACACATACATATTCACCTTTCCAATATGTAATATCCTATACCTCCCCCCCACCTCATTGGTGGCTCCTAAAAAATAAATATATTTATATAATATAAAGGATTACTTCACCAAGGAGTTCCCTGACCATATAAAAGTGCGAGGCCGCAGGCAGGTAACTTAGAGGTGACCTAATATCATTAAGCCTAATAAATAAGAACATTAACTAACACTGAACTGGAGGGCTGGCAAAGGCTGGCTAATGAACTGGAGGGCTGACAACACTTGCTAATGAGGTGGAGGGCTGACAACACTTGCTAATGAGCTGGGGGGGGCTGATCACCAACTGGCTAATTAACGGGAGGACTGGCAACACTGGCTAATGATCTAAAGGGTTACAATACTGGCTAATGAACTGGAGGGCTGGCAAACACTGGCTTATTAAATGGAGGTCTGACAAAACTAGCTAATGAGCTGGAGGGCTGACAACACTTGCTAATGAGCTGGGGGGCTGACAACACTGGCTAATTAACTGGAGGACTGGCAACACTGGCTAATGATCTAAAGGGTTGACAATACTGGCTAATGAACTGGAGGGCTGGCAAACACTGGCTTATTAAATGGAGGTCTGACAAAACTAGCTAATGAGCTGGAGGGTTGACAACACTGGCAAATCAAATGTTGCCTGCAACATTTTTAAGTGTATGATGTGGTTAAGATAGCAGTCATATCTTAAACCTGGCTAATGAACTGAAGGGATTACTTAACACAGGCTAATGTACTGGATTGCTTACTCACACTGGCTAATGAGCTGGAGGGCTGAAAACACTAGCTAATGAGCTGGAGGGCCAGCAAACACTGGCTAATGAACAGGAGGTCTGACAACACTAGCTAATGAGCTGAAGCACTGACAATACTGGCTAATCAACTGGAAGGCAAATAACACTGGGTAATGATTGAAAGGGCTGACAAAACTGGATAACTACCTGAAGGACGAACAACACTGGGTAATGATCTAAAGGCCTGACAACACTGGGTAATGAACTGGGGGGCTAACTTGACACCCCAGTGATTTCTTGTTAAACTACTGAAAGTTTTCAAATCCTCATAGAAGCATCACTTCTCTAGTGTAAAAAAGCCCTTTAAACTTTAAACTGTCTCCATAATCTCTATTCCCCTTATTAATTTAGTGGCCCTTCTCTGAACTCTTTCCATTTCCAAGATGTCCCTTTTATATGAAGGATTCAAAAATGAACAATACATTGCTGCCAAGCACAATTTATTAAGTCTGATCTACTTGATCCTTCAAATCTTTTCCACAGAACCATTTATAGAACAGGCAGCACAAGCATTGATAAACCTCAAATGCACCACCTTACATTTTTTTATCATTAAAATCATCTGCCATTCTGCAGATAATTTTGATAATCTTCTTATGTCTGCTTGCAGCAAATACACATCATTTGAATTTTCCTCTGCATAGTTTTGTTTCATCAGCAAACACCTTGCTCCCAATACCCACTTCTAAGTCATTTAACAGATTCAATAGAAGTCACCCAAGTATAGAACCAAGAGGCTCCCTACTTAAAACTTTAGTACACGCAGATGAGGCTCCAATTTTCTCTATGTGATCCATCAACCAATTCTCTATCCATGTACAAAATGTGCTTTGCAAGGCTAAAAGACCTAAGTTTATACATAAGTCTCCTATATTTCAAAAGCCTTACCAAAATTGAAGTATACCACATTTCTATGCCAGAATCGGTACACCACCTTTTCCTATGCCAGAATCGGTACACCACCTTTTCCTATGCCAGAATCGGTACACCACCTTTTCCATGCCCAGAATCTAAATTCTTACTTATACTTTTATATAAACCTTGCTTGTTTGTTTTGCAGGGTTAATTTCTCATGAACCCATGCATATTACTACTTATAAGGTCAGTGCTTAAGACATCCATACATCCAGAATATGATCTGTAACAAGGTTTCTCGTATCTTCCCTACCACCGATGTTAAAGGAGAACGAAACTTACATTTTAATCCTAATGTAAGAGCTTTTCCCCCCAGAACACCTATACATTGTAGATACTTCTAAGTTGCATTTATGTACATTTTGCCAGTACACATTTTCTAT